>JAQSUU010000084.1:9905000-11155000 GCA_038087645.1 Saccharum hybrid cultivar R570 | reverse complement strand
CTACTAATCGTTTAACCTATCGTCTGTCTGCACCAGGTGCAAGGTTTAGGCCACCGCAGCATAAAACCCAGAACTACAAGGGACCGCAGAAGCCGTACAAGATGGCAGTGCCACCAGCAAGGATAGCCGCAGCTATGGGACAAGGTAACTCGAAGAGAGCTATAGGATCTGCTGGTACAGTGAAGGGATCTTGCTATAATTGTGATCAGCCAGGCCACTTTTCAAAGTTCTGTCCTTATCCGCCCAGAAAGAAGCAACAGACCTATAATGCTCGAGTACACCACACCACTGTAGATGAGATTCCTGAGGGAGAGCCCGTAACTGCTGGTAAGTTTCCTGTTAACAAAAACCCTGCAGTTGTTCTATTTGATTCTGGATCATCGCATTCTTTTATGAGTCAAGCATTTGCATGGAAACATGAACAACTATGCACAGACTTAAGTTATGGTTACCGTATAAGTTCAGCAGGGGCTGATGTTTTAACCAATCAGATGGTTAGAGGGGCAACCCTTGAGTTAGGTTGTCGAAAGTTTCGAATAAACTTGATAGTTATGCCTAGACTAGTTCTGGATGTCATCGTAGGGATGAATTGGATGAAGGAATGGGGAGCAGTAATAGATACAGGAAGTCGGGTACTTACCCTTAAGGATCCCCAGGGAGAGGGTACTTTTCAGGTACCATTTCCCAAAAGAACAGACCTTGTGAGTGTGACATGTGCTATGGAAGTTATTCCGATTCATCAGATTCCGGTCATGTGTGAGTTTTCGGATGTGTTTCCAGATGAGTTACCTGGTCTTCCGCTAGATAGAGATGTTGAGTTTGGAATTGAGTTGATCCCCGGGACAGCTCTAATTTTAAGGAGACCTTATAGGATGCCTCCGGATGAGTTAGCTGAACTAAAGAAGCAACTAGAGGAATTGTTGAACAAGGGGTTTATCTGGCCAAGTAAGTCTGAATGGGGATGTCCTATCTTGTTTGTGAAGAAAAAGAAGGAGGGTACTTTGAGAATGTGTGTGGATTATAGGCCTCTTAATGCTGTAACTATCAAGAATAAGTATCTCTTGCCTCATATTGATGTTTTGTTTGATCAGTTAACCAAAGCCAGAGTGTTCTCCAAGATAGATTTAAGATCGGGTTACCATCAGATAAAGATTAGACCACAAGATATACTAAAAACCACCTTTTCCACTAGATACGGGTTGTACGAGTATCTTGTTATGTCCTTTAGCTTAACAAATGCTCCTGCATACTTTATGTATTTGATGAATACGGTTTTCATGCCAGAGTTGGACAAGTTTGTGGTTGTGTTCATTGATGATATTCTAGTATACTCTGAGAATGAGAAGGATCATGAAGAGCATCTGAGAATTGTCTTAACCAGACTTAAAGATCATAAGTTGTATGCTAAGTTTAGCAAGTGTGAATTTTGGTTGAAGAAAGTTCCTTTCCTTGGTCACATTCTATCAGAGAATGGAGTTTCTATAGATCCGAGTAAAGTGTAAGAGGTTATGGATTGGAAGACACCAATCACAGTTTCGGAAGTTAGAAGTTTCTTAGGATTAGCTGGTTACTATCGTCGTTTTATCCTAGATTTTTTGAAGATTGCTAAGCCAATGACAAGTCTGCTACAGAAAGATCATAAGTTTGTGTGGACAGAGGAGTGTGAGATAGCTTTCCACACCTTGCAGAAACTGTTGACCACTGCTCCAGTTCTAGCGCAACCGGACATTGAGAAACCTTTTGATGTGTTTTGTGACGCATCAAAAACAGGATTAGGTTGTGTTCTTATGCAAGAAGGAAGAGTCACTGCTTATGCCTCCCATCAGTTGAGAAAGCATGAGACCAACTATCCGACACATGATCTTGAACTTGCTGCCGTAGTGCATGCATTAAAAATTTGGAGACATTACTTACTTGGTAATGTGTGTAATATTTTCACCGATCACAAGAGTCTCAAGTACATCTTCACCCAACCTGAATTGAACATGAGACAGTAAAGATGGTTAGAATTGATCAAAGATTACAACTTGAATGTGCAATATCATCCTAGAAAGGCCAATGTAGTGGCAGATGCTTTGAGTAGAAAGTCACATTGCCTGAATGCGTAACCTTTGCTCGAAGATGGTTTTGATCTAATGCATCCTGCCGTGTTACACAATATTCAGATTAGTTGTTCTTTGGAGAGTAAGATAATGGAAGGCCAGAGAACAGATAAAGGGATATTCCATATCAAAGAAAAGATTAAAGAAGAACCATCCAAGCACTTTAGAGTGGATGAACATGATGTGTTATGGTTTGACGACCGTCTTATTGTTCCCAAGGATCGAGAGCTTAAGAATAAACTTATGGATGAGGCTCACCTGTCGAAGTTATCTATCCATCCTAGAAGTAGCAAAATGTACCAAGAACTAAGACCTCGTTTTTGGTGGACAAAAATAAAGAAAGAGATTGCAGCATATGTAGCCAGATGTGACACATGTTGTAGGGTAAAGGCTATTCATATGAGACCTATCGGATTATTGCAACCTTTGTTCGTACCTAGTTAGAAGTGGGATGATATAAGTATGGATTTCATCACAGGTTTACCCACTACTCAGAAAGGACATGATTTGACTTGGGTAATCGTGGATCGTCTTACGAAGACAGCTCACTTTTTACCTATCAAGACAAGTTATCGATCACCTCAATATGCAGAGAAGTATATTGCGGAGATTGTGAGATTACATGGCATACCAAAGACTATAGTGTCTGACAGAGGGTCACAATTCACTGCTCACTTTTGGGAGCACTTGCATAAAGGTTTGGGAACTAGTTTGATTTGTAGCACTGCCTATCATCCTCAAATAGATGGTCAGACCGAAAGAGTTAATGCTGTTCTGGAGGATATGTTGAGAGCCTGTGTGTTATCTTCTAGAGGTTCATGGGAGTCATGGTTACCTTTAGCGGAGTTCGCTTACAATAATAGTTATCAAGAAAGTATCAAGATGGCACCATTCGAAGCTTTGTATGGCAGAAAGTGTAGAACACCACTTAACTGGATCGAGTCAGGAGAAAGAAGATACTACGGTATTGACTTCGTGGAAGAAGCCGAGAAGAAAGTCCATATCATTCAGCAAAATATGAAAGCCGCTCAATCACGTCAGAAAAGCTATGCGGATAGAAGAAGGAGACCGCTTGTGTTCGAAGTTGGTGACTATGTTTATCTGAAAGTCACGCCAATGAAGAAGAAACGGTTTGGAGTACGCAGAAAGCTTGCAGCCAAATTTGTGGGACCATATAAGATCTTGGAAAGAAAAGGTCCAGTCGCTTATAAGTTAGAGTTACCTGAGACAATGGGTGCTATATTCCCAGTTTTTCATGTATCGCATCTCAAGAAGTGTTTGCGTGTTCCAGAGGAAAGAATTGAACCTCGAGACATAAAGCTCAAGTCAGATTTGGTATATCGTGAGCAACCGGTTTGAGTGTTGGACTCTAAAGACAGGGTTACTTGGAACAGTGTGGTGAAAACATATAAGATACAGTGGAGTCATCATGATGAAGGAGATGCAACTTGGGAAACGGGTGAATATCTACAAAAAGCTTATGAGGATTTTTATAACAAATGGTTCGTAACCCAAATCTCGGGACGAGATTCTTATAAGGGGGAGGGCTGTAACACCCTTGGGTGTTAAGCATGCATTCATATCCCAAATCATGAGCATTACCATTTCATACATGTTCATCATCGCATGCAATAAAAGTTAGAATTTATTTAAATTGTGAAAAACATGTTTGAACCCTAAAGTATTGCAATTCCTAGCTAAGAGTGGTAAAAATTTGTTGTGCTATAACTCTAAATGACTTAGAATTAATTAACATGATTTTTAGAGCAACTTTTGTATTCAAAATCTCCCCAAATTTTGCTTTTAAAAATATTTCAGAAAAATGAGTTTTTATTTAAAATTTGACTTTAAATCACTAAATCGAAATCTATTTAGAATTTTGAAAAGTGCCCTAAATGAAAGTTGTAGAGAATAAAATTTTGAACAACTTTTATTTTGGGGGCAACTTGTGAAAATATCTTTTTCATCTTCAAAATTTGAATTTGAATCAAATTATAAAATCTGGAATTTCATTTATAAAAGAAAAATGAATTTTCCAGCCTTAACGGGCCGCCGCCTCCGCTTCGGCCTGCTCGCGCAAGCGGCCCGGCCTAGCTTCCCACGTCCGCGCCTGCCTACGCCCGCCCGCACGCGCGCGTGCGACGCCGTGGCGCCGTGGCAGAAGCCGGCCGCCGCGTGGCCGTACGTCGCGAAACCGCGCGCCACGCGTCCTTCCGCGCCCGCCTACTCCCTCCGCGCGCTCACCCGCCTTCGCTACCGCCTCCATTCCCTCTCCTCGCCTCACAGCAGCGAGCCAGCAGCAGCAACCGTAGTCCCGCCTCCGCCACCGCGTGCCATCGCCGGTGCTGCCGTTCCGGCCGTTCCGTCTCACCATCGATGCCTCCATCTTGCCCCGAGCTCCGCCTTTTCCTCGCGCAGCCTGTGCTCGCACCAGCTGGCCGTGGTAAGCCTCCCCTCCACGTGAATTGCTCGCCAGAGCAGAGCCGAGCTCGTCGGAGCTTTCCGCTCCATGGACCGCTCCCTTCCACCCCACCTTTTTCCCTTCTAGCACGCGCATCTTGTTTGCCGTGGCTCATCGTCGCTCGAGCACCCTTCCGGTGACCGTGGCATCGTCGGGGATGACCGGCCGGCGACCACCCGCGTCGCCGCTCTGCCATTGGCGATGACGAGCCCATTCCCGAGCTCCTCCGATCATGCTGTTTGCACCAACGTGACCGCCTTGGCACGGGGATCACGATGATGGTGACCTCACCGCCGGCGAGCTCACCGGCGGCGAGAACCGCGCGGTCAGCGCTTCCCCCTCCTCTGTGTGGCTGACTCGTGGGGTCACGGGCCCACCTGTCTGCCTCCTCTCGCGCTCGCGTGTGCATTGCACCGGGTGCACCCAGCATTTTCAGTGGTGGTTGTTAAAAGGATTTTCGAAAATGATTTTTTAGAAATTGTTAAAAGGGTTTCTAAAATACATAACTTGCTCATTTTAGCTCCAAAAATTGTGAAACAAATTTTGTAGTGTTTCTCATGAGTAGATATACAGTTTAAAAATATTGCATGTCAAGTTTGAAATACTTTTCTGTAGGGTTTTATTTAATCACTAAAATTGCTGTTTTCTTGTTAAATATGTAATAAATCATAGAAAGTTCAAAAAAATATGGTTCCACTTGCAATAATTTTCTTTTGTGATGTACTTTCTAGAAAAAATATATGTCATGCATGTTCTGTAGAAAAATCTTGATGTGTAGTACAAGTGTTTAATATTGTTAATAATTGTTATTTTTGCTAGAGAGAAAAAGATGAATAAAACATGCATGTAATAATTTTTCTATGGTGATTGTTTATTGTGTAGAATGTTGGAAAAATGTTAAATCTGTTGTTAAATAGTTTTCATAGTATAAAGTATTTTTATGCTTATTTTTAGGCCCTAGCTTGTTATTTTTGTGTAGGCAGTTCTAGTAATCCAAATGCAATGAAATTTTTATGGTATGCTAGATTAGATGATAGAAAGCTACTGTAATTTTCTCAGATTTTTTTGTGCTACCAAAATAGGTGTTGCTGTTCAAACCTAGTTGTAATTAAGGTTTAATTAACATTGTTAATGTATGACTAGTTAATAAGATTTACTTTGGTGTATCTTTGAAGCATTTAATAAGATGTGCTGACTTAGCATAGTAGTAGTAGAAGAGAATGCAATAGATGACATGTGCTTGTAGTATATGTTCTTGGATGATGTTGACTACCTTGTAGAAGAATTGTATCCCTACTTTATGAAATAAAGTAAACCTATTTATCTACATTTCATTCATCATGGTCATTACATGTCATTTCTGCAGTGCACCTAGGCATAAGCACTTATACATTTGCATCATACAGGATCGCAGGAAGTAACTCCGGTAGCAGTTTCCGAGGAGCCGGAAGAGCAGCCCGAGGAGCAGGAAGTGCCCGAAGCCGACGAGGAGGTCGGTGAGGATCTTCCAGAGTGCCCAGACCACCGTTCGAGCTCTTTCGAGAGAGGCAAGCCCCGGAGCATTTTTCTCCCCTGGTTTGCAAATATTTTATTAATGCTTTACTTTAACTGATGCATTATGTTTACGAGTTGTTTGCAACCGTTGCTGCATTATATCTTGTTTACAACATGATGGTGGCCATGCTATAAAGATGGAGTCAGGAAGGCACTAACAACGAGTCAAGTCCCCACTCCACTTTCCATCAAGCACGCCGCCCACTCCATGCACGCCTCCTCACGGGACTTGAGGGGATCTGACTCCCCACGGGCCCACCAGTAGCCATCAATGCCTCGGATCCGCACACACCAAGTGTTGTGGCTCCTCCGCAAGATCTGCTCCACATGGCCCACTGTCCCATCTCCTAAATGAAGTGGGACGGTGCAGGAGCACACGCCTTAACTCCTCCACCAGGCACGACGGCCCAGACGCCATCCAACTACCTGCAGAGAGCGTCAACGAACGGGACATGCCTAGAAGCTTCCACGCCCACTGATAAGGAGGCCCCACGACAGCCTCGGGGGCTGCGCCAGCTCACCAGACAGAACAACTCGACTCCTCGATCGACGAGGGCTTAGGAGGCGCACCCTCAAAACCAACCAACTCCCTAGAGTTGGGTTGGGGACCACTGAGTGATGGACCCAATGAGGGTCCCCTGAGCTTGGCGCGCTTCTCATGCCACGACCTATGGCTGTAGAAGGTCGGCCCAAGAAGGCCATCTCGAGAGGATCGGGGCCTGCTATCGAAGCCCCCAGAAGGGTGTGGTGTGTTGGGTGATCAGGTGGCCCCGAGCTAGAGCCCAGATGCTCTCGATCACCTGACCCACGGTAGGTCTCGACCGAAAGGAAGGGTGCCCCAGGACTAAAGTCGGTAACTCCCAGACGAGTTCACCGAACCCTCACTCAGGCCGTAGACCTATGCAACATGGGAATAGAGAAAGGGTTAGCACCACTACCACTTGGCCCCGACAGCCAAGCACCCCTATCACACTAAGGGCAATGGCCCCACACAGGGCAACACACTCCCGTTAGCAGAAACCATCAACGCCATGGCTAGTTCGGTCACCAGAAGATCGAATTTAGCCCTTCGTCGCCATCACGAATCAGGCCAAGTGAGGCCACCAATGTAACACCCTAGGTGTTTGGCTTCCATAATTACATTGCATTTCATAAGCATGAGCATCATTCATCTCATCCATGTCCTTATTTTGTTTGCAACATGAGTATGCAACATACTCTAATATGCTTGTTTGAAATTGTTGTGCTTATGAAATGTGAGTGGTGCAACTTGGAGATACAACATGGGGTCTCATACTTTGAAACATGACAATGTTGTTAGTACACCATGGTAGGTTCAATGGATGCAACAAAGTCTTGAAACATGTGCAACATGATATTGCAACATTTTGGTGGAATTATTATTTTGCTTGTTTCAACTTATGTGACACTAGGAAGTTTGTATAACCAATGTGTAGAGTGGCTAATTAGATCTTATAACACCTTAATTACATTTAGGGTAAATAGTGGAGCAATGTTCATGTTGACCAAAATGACCAAATTGCCCTTCCAAATGTTGTTGACTAGGTTTTGACCCCTAGAGTGCTTTGGTTTGACCATTTAAAAAGTCTAGCTTAGAAATATTGCATGGAGGAGCAACCTTAAGCAAAGTTGTAGAGAATTTTATAAGGAACAAAAGTTCTAATATGGCCATCTCATGAAAATGAACAGAACATACTGAAAAATGGCCACAAGTTAGTTGAGGGACTGCCCACACTTAGAAAAATTCTAAGTCTGAAAATCTGACATTTCAGTTTCAATGTGCCTCACTTCGACGCCATATAACTCCCAAACCAGGCCGAACCAGTTCACGAGCTAATTGACAAAGTTGTAGCCCTCACTTAGCTCTACAATTTTGCTATTGTCATCTTTTGCAAACTCGAGCTGGATTGGGAGATAATCAGCACCAAAGTTACTTTGTCAGTCACCATTATCGGCCTCCATTCAGACAGTCAGAGCACCGGGTGGCCGACAGCTTCAGGCCATCGCCGCCGCATGTCCTCCACGTGCCGCGCGCGACCTGGCACCTTGGCCAGCTGCCCAACGCGTAGAAGGGTGTCCTTGCTACTGTCCAGACCTCGCCATCCATTCCCTCCTCCTTCCCCCTGTCATTGCCAAAACGGAGAAACCGAGCCACCATTGCCGCCTCTACTCTGGCGAGCTCACGCGCGCTCACCACCGCACCACTGTCCACCAAATCTCGCCCATCGCTCTGCCTTGAACCCCTCTATCTCCTCCACCTCGTAGTTGGGTCAATCGCGTGGAGGTAAGGCCGCATTGCCGTATCCGCCACCGTCCGCCTCGGACGTTTCTCGCCAGAGCACCACCGTCGTCGTGGTCGTGCTTCTCTAGGGTCTCACAGCCTCCCTTCTCTGGTGTTTTGAGTCCGCCTTGAGCCGCTAATGCTCACGGGACCGGCCAATAGGGCCGCGCCGCCTCCTAGCTCACCGGAGCCGGCAAGCCGCGGCCGTGGGCCGCCATTGTCGTCACCAACCGCATTAGCTGCCGCCATAGCCTCCTTAGGTTGTACCCTTAGGTTCGCACCATTGAGGTGAACGCGTCGGTGCACTCGGCCTCGCCGGAATCGCCACCGGCGACGAGCTTCACCGTCGTCTTTGCTCCTCTACTCACGGTCTCTCTGGCTGGTGGGTCCTTCTCGTCAGAGCGCGGGCGTGGGCGGGAGGCCGTCGCGGGCCGCACGCGTTTGTGGGTCGCGTTGCCCGGGTAAAGCCACGCGCGGGGTAAACGGGCCGCGTGTGGTTGACCTGGCCCGGTAGATCTTTAGGGTTTTGAAATTTTGGTTTTCTTTATTTATTTCATAGTTTCGAGTGCGGTTTGTGATTTTCTTATCTAGGGTTTGGCTGATCCAAAAATTGTGATTTAAATTTTTTTGGACTCTGTATGAAGTGCAGTATTTAGGAAAAATATAATATGTAGATGTATTATTTAAATTCTGGAAGGATTAATTAGACAATTGAAATGTGTTTTAAATGGAATGCAAACTTGTTAATTTTATAACTTAAGTTGTAGTGTTCCAAAAATTATGAAATTTGGTGGATATGCTATTCCATGTCTATACTAGATCTAGTAAAAATTTGGGTACTAGTGCTTAAATACTTTTCAAGTTATGAGGTTATCATGTTATCTTAGAAGATAATTGCATGAATTTAGCAATGTTCATGAAATTTTATGGAGAGTGTCCTAGTACCCTAATGTTGCTAAGAAAAATAGGGTTTCTGTTATTTGACACTTTTCAATGTGATTTATTAATTATGCAAAAATTAGACTTTTTGGCTTGTTAATTTTGTGTAGGGAGTTCTGTGAATAACTTTAGTTCAAATTCTTACAGTAGCCTCCTAGTAGGCCAGAGAGCCTCCTATAATTTTTATAGAATTTTTCTAAGTAGTTGCATATGAGTTTAATTTCCCACTTAATTAATTAAGTAAATTAAGAAAACGGTTGAAATAAATATTTTGGGTTGGCACACCCTACTTTCTGGTGGTTTTGGGTCATGTGTCAACTAGTAGCATCATTAGTTTGGTCATAAGGGTAGTTTGACACATGAATAAATATTTATTTTTCACATCTCTAGGTTCTCTGGACAGCTAGTAGCATTTTTGGATTTGAACCTTGATAAAAGTGTTTTCTGGGAAACTTATGAATACCAAAGTGGTAGTTAACTTGTTAAACTAGCTTATGTCAGAATTTGGTGTCATTTGGCCTAGTGGTCTAGGAGTTGTAGCTGTTTAAAGTGGCTGTCCAGAAATGACTGCTCTCTGTTTGGAGAGGATATATTTCTGGAACTTTAGAATTTCGACAAGGTAAACCTTGGAATTAAGTGTTGAGGTCTGAAAGTGAATTGTAGAGTATTTTATAAGCTTTCCAGATTGTCTTGTATCATGCCATTTGGATTTTTGAATCTATAGTTGTGTTGGAAATACTAGGCTGCTGTCCAGAAGGTGTTGTTGCGATATTTTGTGATTTGATTGGTGGTAACCTAAGTAATGTTGTTCTTGTGGTTGTTAGGTGTTAGGACCTTAACTGAGGAGGAACAATTATACATTAGATTGTGTAGACTAGGTAAGTACTTCTCTACCGAAGAAGAGATTTGCACGTATTATTGAAGTGATTTGAATAGAGCACTAGAATTTGTTGAAGTGCATTCCATTCCGAGCACGATTCATTCCTTCTTCTGCATCCATGAGATTTTTTGTGCATTCATGCAATAGGTGTACCGGAGGGAGTGACACTCCTCGAGTTCGAGGGAGTGATTCCGGAGGAGGTTCAGGAGCAGCCGGGAGAACCCAAAGAGACAGCCAACGAAGGAAACGCCATTGACGAGTTACCGGAGTGTCCGGATCATCGCCCTTCCTCGTTCCTGAAAGGCAAGCCCCGGTGTATGCTGACCCAACTGTTTTATATATCAATCTTGAGTACTTTTACTTGTTTACTGCATTAAGTTATAGGAGTTGTATGAAAACACTTGTTGCATTATACCTGTCCTTGTCCAGATATCGTACTTAAATCCTAAATTAAGTTTAGGCACGTGTCAATGCTTAGCCCTGCTTAGTCCGGTAGAAGTTGGGTGATTTCCGGTCTTCCGCGAGATGTAGGAATGGGTCACGAGTGGCTATGTTGGCTATCGTGGATGGAACCATGCCTTAAAATGAAATTTGAGACTGGGCGGGAGTTCGATAGTGCAGCCGCAAGACACTTCACATCTTGGGTATGAAGCTATGCCCGTCTGAGTCATTTAATGACCGATTCGCTATACGTCCTTGAGTCATGTTGAACGTAGTCTAACACTTAGTTGGCCGGATAAGTCGTTCCGACCGCGAATCCGAGTAATACAGTTTAGGCCGGGAATCGATTGGTAGGTCGCATCTTGGAGGAGAGTAAGGATGTGCTTGGGAACATTGGCGTGAGTCCAAGGGGGGGTTAGAGTCCCTAGCACCTGACAGAGTGTCGCCCTTGGGGATGTGGCATCAGTCGAACCCATGGCTCCTGAATTGTACCAAAGGTGACCTGAGCAGCCCTCGCCAGGCGTGACTCGGTGAGTGTTAGAAATACCCCTCTAGCTAGATAGGAATTCGATTCAAATCACCGTCGCTCCCGGTTAGTGAGCACTTGACTTGAGCAGTGTCAACGTAGATCTCATTAAATTGAACAGATGGTTTAGCGAATGATTTAATGTTGTCGCAAATTTATACCTGCTATGGATATAATAATATTATTGTTTGATTATAATCAAGTAAATGTTTAGTACAGGTGCTAAGATAGATGATTGGTTAATGCTAAAATAACTGCTAGTACAGGTTAAAAGAGTTTTAATTACTTATGCTTTTCCGCAAAGGTGATGTCAGCCACCTCCACTTATGAAAGTCTTGCATGATCCTTGGTGTCTCTTATTTTCCGTTTCGACGGGTAAGTCTAGTTGAGTACATTCCCGTACCCAGGGTTTATTTCCTCGTGTTACAGATGACATGCTTTATCAGGGCTTCTGCAAGACCTGCCTCCACCCCGCGGGTGATGAGGACTAGATCACTCGGCGTGATCATCTGTTAGTTACTTTCCTTAATGCTTTTGTGAGATGTTGATCTGTAAGACTGGCAATAGTATTTAACTAAATGCGTGTGTTATGCTTCCGCTACTTTATGAACTCGGTTTGTAATAATTTGTGACTCTGTGTGTTGTAAGCGAGCTTCCGAACTACTTGTGGAATGTAACGTGTGATGTGTATGTTGAATGATGCGATCTTGGTTGTAAAAAAGTTGGTTTGAAATCCTTCGTGGTTTCGATTGACTACCGGGATTATATGGGCTCAAGTTCGAAAATTTGAGCGTTTCGGCGCTTGTTTTTGTACTTGTGCTCTTATAATTTGGTCGATTCTATTACAACCAAGGGCTCGGGGACTCCTAATGAGATCCTAACATATGAGTATGTTAAGCCTCGGGATCAATGGTTCCCAACCGAAGGAGCCCCCGACCGACCCCTCTAGGATCGCCCGGAGGCTCGAGGGCTATACCCATCGGGTATGCTCATCCGCACCCTCTAACCAAGAAACCTGGCCGATCCTAGGCACGACGCAGCCCCCACACAGGGCTCGAGGGCTTGCCCAGGCCTCAGGCTCCTGATCGATGACACGCACGAGCTCGGGCCTTGGCTCCTGCCTGGCTTGTGACACCAGTCAAGGCCCGGGCGCAAGAAGACAAGCCCTGAGCCATCGAGGTTCTGGGGCTCCAGGACACCGCACCCTGGGTGTGGCCTTGCCAGCCACTTCTGTGACAAGGTCACGCATGGGGCATGACATAAGAAAGACAAGCTTCCCACGGCCTCCAGGGGCTGGGCGGCTCCCGGGCCCACACGTTAGTCCCTGGAGCTGACCTCCTTCACCACCAAGAAAACTCTAGAAGGTCCACTTGGGGGAGGCCGGTCCAAGCCAATGTAGCCTGACACGCAGAGTGTAAGAATAGAACAACCAGATGATGCCCAAGTTTTCTTCGGCTCCACGACACTGCCACGATCCACAGAGCGCCGCTACAAGACCCTCCTGGACTCCGGCGCATATAGACCGTAGACTCATCTCCCCAAACCACCACGTACCCGACCTATCTCGTTATATAAGGGATAAGGTCGGACCTAGAGGGGGAGGACGATCCAAGACAGATCATTCCATTCCATTCCATCCGCTCCTGCTCAACACCGAGGGTAGAGGAACCCAGAGAAAGGGGCACCGAGAGCTCCTCCACCGCACCCTGTCATCTTCCTCCTCTCCGACGAGGGGAAGGCTCCACCGACGGCAAGGTGACCTAAGGATTAGCACCGAGCTAACCCCTGCCAAATCTCTCTCTACACTCTTTTGTAACCTCCAATTTTTGGTGCTTTTAAGTATAATGATCATTAACTGCTGGACGTAGGGCATCGAATGGCCCGAACCAGGATAAACCATTGCGTCATCTATGTTATTCTTGTGTTCTTGAGTCTACCGAGCCACTGGAGACCCATACTCTGACACCGACTCGAACAACTATGCTTGCTATGGTTCCGACCCCGCGACATCTTGCGAATGCTGAAATCACTTCTCTGTTTTCAGACATGGGAATGTTATAATCCTGAAACCACATCATCACAGTTCTCAAACACAGAAATTTGGGTTACCTACAAGCTAAGATAATTTATAGTGTTCAAATGGAGCTGCACTCTATCTGTTCTAACATTTGTGACACATATCTTGTTGAGAACTCCTACCATCTTTTTTCGTACATTAATCATGTCTACATACCACATAGTTATCTCTGAACCCATTCAACGGTGGTGTATTGATGCCGGCAAAGTTGCCCAAATTTACACCTGTGTGTCAGCCTCTATACAAGGAATTTAGTTTCGACAATGTATTACAGGATGGATTACGTTTGAAATCGTTCTTATGCTTCCTACAGCACCCAACATGTGTAGTGTTAAACTCTGTTGAGACGCACCTAATACACACCATTAGCACAAACAGGTTCCCACTGCTCCTCAGTCCATGTTAGTAAAGTGCAATACGTCTAAAAGTCTAAATGTGTGTTCCATGTGGTTTATGCTTTCGGTTGGTTCATGGAAAAAGATTTGCGTTTGCGTAATTAGGGTTCCTAGCCTGCTTTGGGAGCAATCTGTGCAAGTGATTCCTCTTTAGGATTTTAATTTTGCAGTATTATATATATGCAATTTACACTAGGAAGCCTGTTTTAGTTTTTTCCACCTTGGCTTACTCTGTTTGGTGTTCATCGGATTGGTGCATTGATGCCCGGAAGGTTGCCCAAATTTACATCTGTGTGGCAGCCTCTATACTTGGAATTTAATTTCCACAATGTACCACAGGATGGATTACATTTGAAATTGTTTTTACGCTTCGTACAGCACCCAACATGCGTGATGTCAAACTCTGCTGAGACATCAGCACCAAATACACGCCATCAACGCAAATAGGTTCCCACTGCTCCCCAGTTCCTATTAGTAAAGTGCGATATGTCTAAAACTCTAAGGGCGTGTTTGGTTTAGACTCGTTAAAGTTTAACTTCCATCACATCAATGTTCCCTCAAATGCATGGGGTACTAAATATAGACTAATTGCATGCATGTCGGCACAGATTAGGAGTAATTTACGAGACGAATCTATTAAGCCTAATTAATCTAAGATTGAAAACTTTTTATCAAATAAGACGAAAGTGCTACAATGTTTGTTAAACTTTAACTCCTCAAACCAAACACCCCCTAAATGTGTGTTCCATGTGGCTTGTGCTTTCAGTTTTCCTTCCTTCAACGATGATTTCGGGTGGTATTTTTCACTTGCTACTTACAACTGAACCGACATAGCTGATGCCTTTCATGACTTACCTGCAACCTTTCGTCTATCATCAAAACGCTCTGTGCGTCATTGTGCAGCCTCCTTATTTCCTTATTTCCTCATGCCTTTGGATTGGATATTTAGATTTGACTATTTGAGGTGTTTGTGTTAGCAACCCATTATTGCATTACTCTTGATCAATTAGACATATTTTCAATCATTTAGTAGATCCTCCTAAAATGTTCAGAGATATATAATCATGTGCGCCGTGTTTTTATTTTATATATACACCTCCCTTGCTGGTCAAGGATAGATATAATGTATGACATGAGCCGTTCGGCTGGAATTATAAGCCAGCTGAAAAACACTGTTGGCTGATTTTTTGTGAGAGAAAAATACTGTTCCGGCTGAAAAAACAAGCTGAATAAGACGGATTATAAACCAGATGAACATGGCCATACATGCTGCAACATTAAAGCCCAGAGTTGTGTTAGGCCCCGTTTGGTTTGGGTGTGTTAAAGTTTAACTCCCATCATATACATGTTTCCTCAAATGTATGGAGTACTAAATGTAGACTAATTGCATGCATGTCGGCACAGATTAGGAGTAATTTACGAGACGAATCTATTAAGCCTAATTAGTCTAAGATTGGAAATTTTTTGTCAAATAAGACGAAAGCGCTACCGTGTTTGTTAAACTTTAACTCCTCCAACCAAACACCCCCTTAATCTTTTCTTGCATTCTCCCCCCCTTTGTTTTGTTTATCTACTTCCTGTCATCCGTTTGGTTAGAATTCATAAAAATGCTATCCCTAAACTGTGTTACCAAAAGCATCATGTCCATGTTACTTATTACAAAGAAGATAGCTTATTTCAATTTGCTTACTTCTCTTTCATGTCGCATTTCCCGTATATGTCTTACTGTCTCTTGCCTTGATCAGATCAGAAATACCAAGGCCCAATGTGCAGGGAATGTAGAAGTACTCGTCTGTTTAGTTGCAAATTTTTTTTGCAAAACGACACTATAGCAAATTTCGTTGTTATTTGGTAATTAGCGTCCAATTATGGTCTAATTAGGCTTAAAAGATTCGTCTCGTTTATTTCGTCTAAACTGTGTGATTAATTTTATTTTTTATCTATATTTAATACTTCATGCATGTGTCCAAAAATTCAATGTAATGGAAAATCTGAAAAATTTTGCAAAACTTTTTAAAAACTAAATACGGCCTAAGTTTCTCAGCTGACGACAAGAAGGTTACTTGTGCCCGTACGTATGGACAGCCTGTGAAATCATCCACCATTCACCCCTGGCCGCAGCGAAGCGCGGGGTGCACGCTACCCTTCCAAATTCTAAATTTTTACGCTCTCTTCGTCACATCAATCTTTAGACGCATGCATAGAACACTAAATATAGGTAAAAACATAACTAATTACACAGTTTGTCTGTAATTTACGAGACGAATCTTTAAGCCTAATTAGTGTATAATTGGACACTAATTACTAAATATAAACGCAAATGCTATAGTAGCCCAGATAAAAAAAAAAGTTGCCATCCAAGGGAGGCCCCGGTACGAATCTTTAGTTTCGGAGACCACGATCCACTGTATCCCAGCCGTCCGTTCCTCCTGCCTCCTCCCCGTCGCGTCCGTCCGATCCGGCTGCCGCCGCTCCACTGCTGCCCTCCACTCCCCGGCCCGGCTCACAGGTTGTTGCGGCAGAAAAAAAAAAAGGTCCCTACACCTCCGATCGCACGCCTCCCTCGTCTCCTGCTCCCACGAGTGCCGCCTCCGCCGCTCCCACCCCCACGCCATGGCCGCCCCAGCCCCGCTCCCGACGACGACGCGCACCATCGTTGCCCCTGTCGGACGCTGCGACGCCGCCGCCGCTCGCCACGACCTCCGCCTCCGTCTCTTCCCACCGATGCGGGAAGACCCCGACGCGAGCAGCCCCCAGCGTGAAGGTCACAGCACCGGCAACCCCTGCCGCGTCACCCGCACGAGCGGCCCCGGCGGCGCTACAGTTAAACATGAGTGCTTCCCGGCACGTCGTCCTACGTCAACGGCCCCCGGAGCGGCGGCGGCGGCGTCGACCTAGGTCACGAGCCGCTCGTGCCTGTGTGCGTACGATGCGGCTCCTCCCCTTCGCTGTTGATGCCGATTTGCAGATGGAGTGTGCGGATGTTCTCGAGGAAACCCTAGCCGCCGATTTCGCCCAGGTCAGACCTCACGCAGTCACGGCCTCCTCTGCATCTTCTTCCTATTGAACGCCTCCTATGCTTTGGTGATGATGTGTTTCTTTGGTTTCATACTACCAGATCTACGCTCACACATCAAGGACGTACCACTCTGCTGTAGGGGGGGAGAAGCCCACCTCCTTCCAGCTCCATACAGGAACAGTCCATCCTCATTTCCCTACAGGTGATGATCGATAGGCCCCCCCAGATTTGCTTCCATAGCCTTCAGTTACCTCAATGATAGTAACAACACACTGATTATGTTTCATTTACCCTTTAGGTGTCAAATTTCATTTACCTCAACGATAGTGCCAACTGAGAGAGATAAAATAACTGCATTAACACCAGATTTTCTCTACCTGAATGAAGATAACTCCACAACGACTACGATACAGCTCTCATGCCTGATCTTATGAGGTTTCAAGTTCTGATAATCTAAATTTATATGTGTGCTATGCTTTTTGTGTACTTTCTGTCCCAACTGGAATATTATATAAGCTTTACAGGACCTGCTCACATGTGCTCATATGATCCTTCGTCATATCCTTTATATGCAGTGAAAGGCTCCTAAATAGACCAATCTGTTTATGTGCTTACAGATTCATTTTCAATGACTGCTTACATGATGATGGCAGTAGCAACAATTTAAAGGTCTGCTCTTCAGTGAGCATTTGCTTCTCTGACTCTTTAATTAGTTATACTATACTATCTTTCCACCTTTGAGCTAATTCATGTTTGTGTTCTTCGATCTGTGATTAGTACTTTTCTAATTCAATATCTTTCGATATCTATGTGCACAGATGCAGGCTGGATATTAGGATTATAGGAACCCACACATGCACATATGTTTTTTTCCCTGTTATCCGCGGTCTTGAATATATCTTCAGATCATCCATGTACCAGGTACTAAGAAACATGCATTAGACCTTTGAATACTGTTAATCTTTTCCTGAACACTACTAAAATCCGCCAAATTCGGTTACAAGTTCAGGTCCTAATTCATTCCTAAAAAAGAGGTTCAGTTTTAGTCTCAAACGAATTTTTAGTGTGCAGATTATGCATGCCTCGCATATCTGAGTTATGTTACCTAATATATAGGTGATTTATGAGAGGTATTTAGCGTCCAGTTCTATGATGGCTAACCGAAATGTTGGCTTCTTGACTCTTTCTGCGACTGTGCCCTTGTGTATGACAGGTAGTTGCAGCCCTGATATATGGAATCTGTCAGCAAAGTAACAATATTTTACAGGGGACCCAATTGATGTTGTTAGAACATTGCCTATACTTCCAGGAGTTCTCTTGTGCTGCAGAGAATCTAAAAGACATGCAGAGGAACAACGTTCCATGCACCAGGTGACATTCTCATGTACTGTTCAAATGTAGATTATGACATGCTTTTGTGTAATACTAGTGGAAATGCACGTGCGACACGCACGTGTTTATAAAAATATTTATTATACACATTGAAGCACAAAAAAATATATTTTGAAAAGTTAGAATAGATGATTTATCAACTAAAAGGATGAAATTGCATTTAAAAATATTATTCTTATAAAAGAATTAACAAGTAACATGTGATGTCTTTGGTCATAAGAAAATAGCATCAAATTAATTTTACAATCTTTCATGATCTGATGGCATAAATTTGAACCAGAAACGAAAATCATTTTTTGTCATTCGTCATAGGCGTATTGAACCCCGCAATAACCTTGAAGTTAAGCACTAAAACAAAGATCTTCTAACGAGGTGTATGGCATATTGCTGGAGGACTCATAATTCTTGTTTGGTTGCTCGCATTTGGCAACCGCGACGATAGTAGCATTTGGCAAGTGCACCGTGTATATCAAAATGGAGCGCCAATCACCATCGGCTCCAAAATGTTCACCTGTAAGCAAGCAAGGAAAGATCAAGCACAAGGAGAAGCGGAAAATAATGAAAAGAATGTGGAAAATCTGTTGCGCTCTTCTTTATCGTGACTATATCATGTGCTTTTCTCAATGTCTATACCATTAATCAAGGCATGGAGCTTGGACAATTGTACTACGCCACAACTTGGCTACTGTTGACATGTTTCCACTAGGGTTAACAAGGTAGGGGAACTTACCTCCTAGTCTGTTGTGCTAGATGACATGGAAGCCATCAGTACAGTATAGTGTGATGTAAGAGATTGAGCATGAGAACCTCAACCAGATATGAGGGCCTCGTTCGGCTGGCTGGTGGCTGGTGGCTGAGGCTGATTTATTGTGAGAGAAAAATACTGCTGGCTGGCTGGTGGCTGGTGCTGAACTGGTGTGAGAGAAAAGCACTGCTGGCTGGCTGGGAGCCAGCCAGCCGAACAAGGCCGAGACCATTACGATCAAGTTGCTTCACAGCAACAACCTGGGAAGTAAAGCTCTATTAGTATCCAGGGCGCAATTATAATTGTTAATTTGTTATGTTAGCACTGTCGACCAACATATTATTTAATGTTTCAACTCAGAAGCCAAATTTGAGAGGATTTAGCTTTATAGACAAGCATTAAAATGGTTTCAAACAGACCTACCTGGCCATTCTCCAAACGTCCTTCATATACACGACCAGAACCTCCCTCCCCTAAAAGGCAATCTTGCCTGAAGTTAGCACTGTCGACCAACATATTATTTAATGTTTCAACTTAGAAGCCAAATTTGAGAGGATTTAGATTTACATACAAGCATCAAAACAGTTTGAGACAAACCTACCTGGCCATTCTCCAAACGTCCTTCGTATACACGACCAGAACCTCCCTCCCCTAGAAGGTAATCTTGCCTGAAGTTCTTAGTGGCTGCAGCAAGTTCATGAAAAGTGAAAGTCTGTTGCAATATTTTGACTGTTCCCATCCCTATGGATAATTAGATCCTTCTTAGAGTCTGGTCCACCTTGTGGCTCAAATTTGTTGTGCTCTTCTTTATTGTGACTATATCATGTGTTTTTCTCAATGTCTATACCATTAATCAAGGCATGGAGCTTGGATAATTGTACTACGCCACAACTTGGCCATGTTGACATGTTTCCAGAGTTAACAAGGTAGGGGAACTTACCTTCTAGTCTGTTGTGCTAGATGACATGGAAGCAACATGCGAGAAAGTTAAATCTGCTCTGCAGCAACATGCCAATAAAAAATAGAGATGCAAGGAAATTATGCAGCTGCTTCGTTGCATCCTAATGTAAATTACATCCTTCATCAAAAGTGAAATAGTAAGTGATCACATTATAGTGTGAGGTACTGACGGAGGATGAGAAGATTAACTTGCTCTGAACATGACATGCAAGATAAAAAACCTGCTGTAGAAAAAAAATATAGTATAATAAAAAAGTATACATGAACTGTAATGAAACTACTTCAATGTGAAATCAAAGTTTCAAAATTCATAAATTCAGGAACACACCTACAACAAAAAGTTGGCAGATATTTAAATAATTAGGAAATAAAAGCTGAAATCGAAATAAAAATAGAGAGATTGAATACTTGATAAATTTATTTATTTTCCAAACTATACCAACAGAGATACTAGGCCAGGTAATTTTATCACCTATCCATTCTACCAATAATATCATGCGCTTGCAAATAAGGTATTTTCATGACTCTTCATATGAGAGTGTCAGGTATTGAAAAGGCAAGAAAATGATCAATGGCACACACCTGAGATGACAATTTTTCTTCGTGGTCCCTTGAGTCTCCTTGGAGCCAAGTGAATGGTCCTCAGCCCTGACTAAGGCTGGCTAACGAGCTAGCTCGGCTCGGCTCGGCTCGTTCTGGCTCGTTAGGATAACGAGCCAGCTTGGCTCGGCTCGTTATCGTAACGAGCCAGAAAGCCAGCTCGGCTCGGCTCGTTACGAGCTCGAGCTGGCTCGTTAGGCTCGCGAGCCAGGTAAAAAAAAATATACAAAATATAATATTTGTATTTATCTAAAGCATAAAAATATTAATAATATAAAAATAATATATTCAATAGCCTTAAATCAAACAAAATATTCACATGAGCTAACATATCATCTATTTGTGAAGTGTAAAACATGAAGTAATACAAAACTAATATAAGTTATGATGACTTTTCTCTAAAACTACGGCTCGTTTGGCTCGCGAGCGGCTCACGAGCCAGCTCGAGTTGGCTCATTAGAGCTAACGAGCTAAAATCCTGGCTCGGCTCGGCTCGTTATCATAACGAGCCGAGCCGAGCCAGCCACGAGCCGAGCGAGCTAACGAGCTTCGAGTTTTTCGTCCAGCGTTAGCCCTGACATGCTGTTCTGATTGTAAAACGATAAGCATTTACAATAAGATCTGCCTGTTCCAAGATGTAGGATGTTGTATAGGAGATGACAACCCTAATTGATATGGATCAAAAAATTCTGATTGAGCTTGCGTCCTCCTCGCCTGCCTGGTGATCTCGATAGTTGCTAAAGGAATAATTATAGCACAATGCTTGAGAAGATCTAAGAGATTTTTGACATCCAAGCAACACATAAAGATGAATAAAAAACTCAGACCTATCTTATTTTATTACCTCAAAATTTCAGAACCAATATAGGGATGAAATAGCATAAACTATGCAATTTTTAGTTGACGGAAGAAGATACTTTCGGATATATGTTTAGAGGCTAGCTAATGTCAATTTCTAATAATCATCTGAATCAAGAATAAAATTTGGAAACTAACCTTTACTTCATGGTAAAAGCAAAATTACTAAAACAATATTTGGCAAGCTCAGATATCTATAATACTTAGCCCCTTCGATGAAGCTGAACATGATTACACAAAGGATCAGACAAAGAATTTGGCATGGAAAGCTGAAACATGATGCATTATCTGAATACAGATTAGAAGGAATAATTATCTAGAAGAACATGTTAGGTTATCAAGGCCACATCTTAAATTAAATTTAATTCAGTAAAGGAATTTGGCATTCAACAGTATTTTTCTCTCACAATAAATCAGTGAACAGTATTTTCAGCCATGGCTTATCAGCCAAGCGAACAGAGCTTAGATCATACAACAAAACCATGAAGATGACTCACGCCAAAGGTCATCTGATCAGATCCGCCACACAATAAGGCACTGATATATAAGATATTAAATTCATTTGGTCTGATCTGTATTCCCATGAATTAAATAATCTGTGTACAAATCAAGGATTAGGAGAAAGCTTCCATGCCCTGTCCAGACAGGTCATGCTGCCGCTGTGATCTATCCTGCTGTGGAGGGTCACCCAGCGTTTTCATGTAACTGACTACATAAAACAGTGTCAGCACATTAATATGGTACTACTTAAGCAAAGACCGAATGAAAAATAACTACACAGAACAAAAGATTAAACTCACATAAATTTGAAGCATATAGCATCGTCCGTCCCATAATAGGAATGTGTCAGATAATACATCATCCACAATAAATAACAATGTTGAAATAATTTTGGAACAGTGAAGCCAGAGATTGGGGGCAAACCTAAGAACGTAGGTGCAGTGAAGGTATCTGACGATCTAATTCTGGAGTACTAATAGCGCAGGGAAGCCAGAGATCTGAATTCTAAAAATCTCATTAAAATCAAATTACCTTGTACCGTTGGCCAGATCCGAATTCTTCCGGAGGCCCTGCCCGGCACGACGCCATCCCTATACTGCAGACATCTTCCCTGCTGCATCCCATTCTGCCTCATGCAACTGGAGAACCGAACCATGAGACCCTAAGCGGGAGATTGGTCCATCTGTTGTACTCCCACGTGTGGCAAAGGTTGCTATTGACGGCATCGATCTGGGTTAGGAGCCCAGAGAAAGGGATTGCCTTGGTGAAGATAGCTCTTGAAGCCAGATGAGAGCAGAAGGAGGCCAGAAGACCGGGGGCAAGATCCGATCTGAGTTTTTCTATTCTGAGTGCCGATCTGAGGATTTATAAACCGCGACGGGCAGCGGGAGGGGAGCTGGGGCCATGGTTTACACGCTCGGCGACAGGGGCCATCAAAGTCATGCCAATGGAAATTGTGAGGGCGTGGACACAGCGAGGCGGCACCACAGGGATCACCGCTGTGGTGGTGCTGGTGCGCCACGGCCCAGTCACGGCACGGACGGAGGCACGGAGCCTCGTCGGGGGTGGAGTAGAAAAGTGCGGGGTTGGGGAAGAAGATGCGGCGGCAGCGACCATCTACCCGTGCACCAGGAGCGGCGTCCGGTGTCCTCGTCCGTGCCGGCAGACGCGTCCGCTGGGCTAGTTGATGCCGCGGCGCCTCTAGGAGCGGGACTAAGCCCCCGGTGCGCATAGCCGCCGCCCAAGCCACGGCGAAGACTCGGGCAGGTAACCGCCGTCAAACGGCGGCGAACAGGTCAAGAGGCGGAACTGCCGACTGCGAGTCGCGCCTCGGCTGTGCGTCGGCGGGGAGGCGTCTGGACTGCGAGTATCTGTTCTTTTTTTGATCGATGATGTAGCGGCAGGCACGTTCGGCGGGTAGGTTCGCAACGCGTGGGGAAATTTCGGAGCGGAGGGGAGATTGGCAACAGCGAAGCGTGTTTTGTCACATAAATATCGTTCTTTTGGTCTTCGGGGTCGCCTGTCAGAGGGCGTAGATTGTAGGAGACTTTTCTGGTAACAAGTATTTTCTAATTCCTTTTATGAGAGGTATTTAGCGTCTAGTTCTATGATGGCTAACCGAAATGTTGGCTTCTTAACTCTTTCTGCGACTGTGCCCTTGTGTATGACAGGTAGTTGCAACCCTAATATATGGAATTTGTCAGCAAAGTAACAATATTTTACATGGGACCCAATTGATGTTGTTAGAACATTGCCTGTACTTCCAGGAGTTCGCTTGTGCTGCAGAGAATCTAGAAGACATTCAGAGGAAGAACGTTCCATGCACCAGGTGACATTCTCATGTACTGTTCAAATGTAGATTATGACATGCTTTTGTGTAATATTTGTTGAAAACAACATATGCGCCAACTTCCAGATATTTATTATGTCACCCAGCTCTATGCCTACAATTGCCTCAAGCAGATTTTGGTGACTGGTGAGTCACAGTATGGTTTCAGCCATTGATCTCCTGAAAATTCAAATTGCACAAAAGCTGACGTCAATGTACTTTCTGTTTTGCAGATAAGAACAAAACTAGTAACATTGAAGGACACATGCGGATCTCTTGTGTGTCCATTCCAGTCATTCCATCCTTCAGAGGCTATGATGTCTGACACTGATGGCAATTTGATCTATTTGTGTTCCACTTCGACACCTCATTTCTATTATGAGTTGCTTCTAAGGCAAATTATCTTCTTATGTGTTCCTTCAGTTGCTTACTTGCACTGGGATAATAAGAGCCCGTTCGCTTTGCTGAAAAGTCATGGCTGAAAGTACTGTTCGCTGATTTGTTGTAAAAGAGAAAAACATTGTTCCAGCTGAAAAGACAAGCTAAAAAGTACGGATTATAAGACAAGCGAACAGGCCTAAGATCCTAATGCTTTTTAGTTAAATTAAATGTTCAGGCAGTAGTGGTTTGCCTATTTTATCTATTTGTATTCCACCTCACCAGCCAAAGCACGACAAAACTCTTGGCCTTCCATGTAATGGTGCACTACTACACTTTGGCCAAATTCTGAAGGATTTCATATACTCCTACTGGACGGAGTAGTTGTGTTTGCCTTTTCAAGACTAGAAAGAATATCGTCACATCTACGGTGCATAGACTGACAGGCCGTTCGTTTATTTTTGTTGTTTGTAACCAAAAAATATAGAGGTTCAACTTACAAAAAATATAGATATAGGTTCATTTTGGAATGTTTCTCATCTCCTAATCTTATATTCTGCTCCCCGTTCCCAATGAAACTATGTACCTATAAAATATTTCCTAATATTGAATTATGTAACAGCTGTATACAGCTACCAAGACAACCAGCGCTCCGCAGCAAAGCACGGGGCACCATAGTTTCCAAAGTCTTGGTAACCGTGTGTGCCTAGTTTCATCACGACGAAACTGCGCTCACCTCTCTCCTCGTAAATACTATATGATGTTATTATTTTTGCTAAGACCCAAATAGAGGAATTTGACTTCTAGAGGATTGAATCCCCCTCATTTTCAATCCCTTTAATCCTCTCAAATTGGAGACTGACTGAATAAGCACAAATAAAACCCCTATAAAATCACTGCTGAAAATGGCTATTTTCTAACAAAAGATTTAGTGGAAAAAATGAGTCAACTGGTGGGTAAATGAAATCAACTTGCATCAAGATCGATGAAGGTAACCAATTGACAAATATGTGGTAGTGAGCTACTCTCTATTTCAAATGGTAGGTTATTGTTCTAACTCAAATTTCTTTAGTTTTGACCATGAAGAATATATTAACATGTTCGAGTTCAATTAAATGCATCAACAAGAACATATTCAGTGTGGATATAATTAATTAAATTAATTTGATGTTGTAGATATTGGTGTATTTTTATAACATTTGATCAAAGCTAGAGAAGCTTGATTTGTGACCAAGTGTAAATATGTAAGGAATAATGGAGGGAATAAGCCTAGTACCGCTTCACTTCACTAGTAAAGCTATTTTTTTTGGCTTTAGCTCCATGAAAAGCTCTATCAGTGGAGCTAGAGTCGTTTTAGTAAATTGTTTGGCAAAATAGTTCCACATGTTGAGCTCCTTAAAACATGTCCTTATAGAACCTCATGCAGGGCCCACCAGGACAAGATGAAGCCACTATTTTTTGGCACCATTCCACCTCAAGCCTCTGCGATAGCATGACTTTTTTTTTGAAACTGGGTGTATTCAATTTACATTTGCTGACATATCATCAGTGACTATTACAATAATGTTCTTCGGAACATCGCACGTAATGTGCATGCTCCTCTCCATCGACACAACACAAACCTAGGGCAGCCAGCTCGTGAGGGGCTCTATTACAACTTCGAGGTCCAAAGACACACTGAAAATTTAACAAATCTGATTCCACTAGGGATTTCAATTCCTCCACCAGACCTGCTACAAACGAGTGTGAGCATAGGTCCGTCTCTATAGCTTGCTGCACCATGACCGTGTCCGTTTCCAGGATCAGCTAGCCAATTCATGTGCTTATAGCACGATTTAAGGGACTTCCTAAGTGAAGCCGTTTTGGGCTTTAAACGGCTCCTGAAGCCAGTGGAGAAGCCGTGCCAAACAGCGTCTTAATTTTCTCAACTTTGTGCTAAAAGAAAACACATCGAAATTGATCGAGAGGCGAGGAGAAAACAAATGGTAGGGTTCCGGGCACTAGCACATGTTGCCACAAACAACTTTTTTATTCGAGATTTGGCTCTATGGCCGTATATTACTGGACCTGTGCTCTGCTAAATCACGAGCCACACAAATGTTTACACAATCCGGGAGACCATCTGTCCACGTTTGAGATAGGCCTGTTCCCAGCCAGTGCCAAATCCAGTCAGCTCATGCGCAGACGAGTTACAGACTGGGTACATGAACAACAATAAGACAAACAAAATGCTCACGCAGGAGCTCACAAATAAGCTTAAAGATGTTGCCACAAACAACTTATGATATAAGTGCAGCGGTAACAAACACAGACGCAGTACATTATTTCCAAGAGATCGATCATACACATCAGGACACGTCGACACGTACATATACGGTACTAAGGACATCGATGATGGAAACCATCAGAAAATGCGCCATACATGCTATGGAGCCATCGAGGACGTTACCATTAGCATGTGCAGTGGACCAGTGATGCATATCCAACGTGACGCAGCATGCATGCCGCAGACCCCAGAACAACGTTTGATCAGATGTCCTGCAGGGCGACTTCGGGGAGCTGCACCGGGTAGCGGTGGATGCAGTCGGCCCACGGCCCGTCGGAGTCGATGGCGGCCTTGATGCACTCCCACGCCACGCTGCTGCAATTGAAACCGGAGCCGAAGGAGATCATCCACACGCGGTCTCCCTTCCTCATATGCAGCCCTTGGCCTCGATGTAGGCCAGCTCGTACAGCACCGAACTGCTCGACGTGTTCCCGAACCTGTGTAGCGTCATCCGCGACGCCTCCACGTCCTCGTCGGAGAGGCCGAGGCCGCGCTGCACCTCGTCGATGACCCCACGCCCGCCGGCGTGGATGCAGAAGTGCTCGAACGCCG
This sequence comes from Saccharum hybrid cultivar R570, assembly GCA_038087645.1. Taxonomy (NCBI): domain Eukaryota; kingdom Viridiplantae; phylum Streptophyta; class Magnoliopsida; order Poales; family Poaceae; genus Saccharum; species Saccharum hybrid cultivar. Next base: position 11,128,164 of record JAQSUU010000084.1, on the reverse strand, counting down.
TGCGGAAGTCCGGGCGGTACAGCCTCGCCTTGGCGCCCCAGCAGCTGAGGAGCTTCCGCTTGAGAAGCGACAGCGCCACCAGGAGCTGCTCCGAGACCGGCAGGACGAGGGGGCCGAAGGCCATGATGTTCCTCTTGAGCGCCTGGCCGGCGGTGGTGGTGAGGTCCTTGGAGAGACGGACGCCGAGGATGCCCTTGTCGTCTTCCTCGTGGAATATGCAGCGGTAGTCGGCGTCCCGCGCGGCGGTCATCCTGCGGACGACGCGGCCGAGCCGGAACCGCGCGCGCTCGGGCGAGTTGGAGAGGATCGTGGCGGCGGCGCCCATGCGGAAGAGGCAGTTGGGCAGCAGCATCGCGCGCTCGCTGCCGATGTAGTACTGCGACGAGAGGATCTCCGTGGACACGGTGAGGACGTGCGTGCCCGGCGGCGCCACCTGGAGGAGGTGCCTGGCCAGGCCGATGTTGACGAGCCCCGCCCCGCAGCCCATCCCGGACAGGTTGAGGCTCTGCACGTCCGGACGCAGCTTGTACCTGTTGACGACCATGTCGACGAACACCGGCGTGGGCGTGAAGATGCTGCAGTTGACGATGAGCACGTCGATCTCCTCGGGCCTCACGCTCGTCCTGGCGAACACCTCGTCCACGGCGGAGAAGATGACATCCTGGGTCTCCTCCCGGGCCGCCTCAAGGCTGCGGTCCGGGGGCATGTAGTGGTACGAGTTGGGCAGGCACGTCTCTTCGCCGATCCCCGAGCGCTCCAGCAGCCGGATTGAGAAGCTGACGCTCTCCGGGTCGACCTGGTATGGCAGGTAGTAGGCGTGCTCCAGGCACGTGGCGAACGGCGCCCGGAAGCAGGGCTTGGGGCGGAAGCAGCCGTACTCCACGAGGTACACGTCCCGCGGCCGGTGCAGGCGCCTCAGCTGTGCCACGCCAGCAGTCAGGATGACCGCCGTGAGGATGCGGACCGGCGGCACGGCGCGTAGGCTGCCGACAAGATCGTCGATGCTGACTGGCCATGCCCGCCAGAGCGCGGCGGCTACAAATGCCACCGCGACAATGGCGAGGAAGTTGTCCACAAAGAGCTGGTACCAAGTCTTGAGGTTGAGGAGCTTGGCCATTGTCGTGCGTCTATGCATGGTGGTGGCTAAGTCAGGTTTGGTGTATGTGAGAGTGAAGATGGAAGTGTGCTACCTTTATTTCAAGGGCTCGATCGATCGAGGGCATTAATAATATTGCAGGGAGTTTGGATGGCTGGACAGTTCGGTCTCAGATTACAATTCAACAACGCACGCCTACTATGCTACGGAGTAACAAAATTCAGTTGTAAAGTAGCAGTGCCACGTGATTTGCCTTAAACCGCCGCTCAAGCATAAACGCCTACTATGATGATGACTGACGAATGATTCACTGGTAAAGAGTGCGTGCGTGTTCAAGTAGCTGCTGTCGTTACGTGGTAGCGCTACAAAGCAGTACACAGCCTTCATTCTTTCACGATGACTGTTCCATACTCCGTACGTACTACAGTACCTGCAGTGTCCACCGCCAGGGCCATGTGCTGTCGACGCGTATCGTTGGGTGCACTCTGAACTGTCTTTCGTCGTTATTATTGCATTGCATTCCATTGGGTGCTGCAGTACCGTTCGTAAGAAGCACGGTCTAGAGCTACTGTAGCTGCTTAATTTCGTGTCTTGAAGCTGGAAGATGGCCTCCCACGTTGAGCTCACATGCACGCTGCCAGCCGTTGCCGTGCTGCTTCCCAGCCATGATGCGCTGGCCGAGCCGGAGGGCGAACTTAACACAGCTGCAGCCCGGACCCGGACCGACGCCCTACGCGCCACGACGCCATGGCCGATGCCTGTCTCGCGCAAACGAGATGTACGGCAGCAACCAATCAACATGATCATATTTATTATCATACACTGAGGGCTCCTTTGGGTGCTGGGACAAAAAAAACACATGTGGGTTTAAGCCCCAAAGGGGTATTCTACGCTGAACCTGCCACCCACGTCCCCCCTCAGGAGAATGAATCTCATGGGGATAAAATTACCGGATGCTGTTTGGGAAACACAGGTATACAAATCCCGGGTGACAAAAAATATACAGAATAATCAGAAAAACACAGAGAATTCAGAAATGATGTTTTCTCATGCTGAAACTTGCAGCAGATAAATTTATAATTTAGTACTGATACACAATTACATTCATTTGCATAGGCTTTCAAGATTACGGAAGACAGACATGTAGCTACCTCGAGTTCAAGCAAGAAATAAACATAAAAGTGGCATCGTGTAGTGCAGCAAGTTGGAAATTTCTCATATAACTAAAATCTATAAATCCGTGACTGATACGAGTAACTTTGATACTTCATGCGGTGCCTCTTCAAATGTCCTGGACACTCAAACCTGCATCAACGATCGTTATCATTAGTCATCACACATAGGAACTGCAAATGCTATGTAATAGGAATACACTCCACACGATCATAGCCAGCAACAGACTATCAAACCAAAAGGACCAAAATTATTTACTAATAAGCTAGACTGTGTCTCTGTGAAGATTGTTGTATCACACAAGTGTAGTGCTCTATCACAAGAACAAACTATATTATCGATTATCAATAAAGATGGGCCAGTAAATTTGAATTGGATGTCTTTGGACGCAATGGTCCTGCCATTTGTTAAGTTGATCAGTACTCCTAGCTGTCAAAATGTAATGTGTGCACAGTTAAAATGTCAGCACAATCAAATATTCAAAATGTTGTATGTAGTGAAGCTGAAGCGTCTCAAGCTGGATGTCAGCACAATGTGCCAGCACCGCCAAACCACATAACACTGTATGCCCAGCTTCTCCGTGTAGGGAGCAAACCCTGCCTATTTGCAGTCTTAATGAGGGGAACTACTTCTCAAAGTATGCTGCTTTCAGTACTGGGATAGCAAACTAACTACTCAAAAAAAAATATGAGTACCAATTACTCAATGGAGTAATTAGTGCATACACTAGTACCAATCATGATGCCACGAGATGCTAATTGGCCTTTGCATGCAAGCTTCTTTGGGATGCCGGCAGCCGTAGACTCATGGTCGGGCCTCTGCATGAGATCCCAAACTCTTGAGCCGAGCGGCGACACCCCGACCTGCTCAAGACGATGAGAAGCGGGCGACGGTGCCTGGTGGTGGAGGTCGACATCCACGGCCGCCAACGACAGGGCATTCCTGAAGCGCGCCGGCGAGGGGTGTGGCGGCGTGGATGTTGGGGGACAAGTGGGCAGCGGTTACTGGTTGTAAGGTAGAGCTGATGGTGGAGGTCGACGTCCCGGCGTGCGAGCGAGCGCCAATGGAGGGAGGCCAGGGGCACCCTGCGGGAGGGAGGCGATTTGTGCCAGGGGACGATGCGATCTCAGTCGCGTGATTGGCGGCGCGGGGTGAGTGCATCGCGTGCGTCCTGGCGCCTGGCGGCGCGTGGTGATGGGACGACGCTATCGCGTGATTGGCGGCGGCGCAGAGTGAGCGTGGAGGGTTGGCAATGAGCGACAATGAGCGGCGTCTCCCCATCTTCGTTGGGCTCTGACTGCTGCCCAAGATGGCGATGAGCGAGGATGAGAGAGGCCGCACAATGGCGATGACTGCGGCCCGAGATCGATGATTGCTGCGATGCTTGATTGGCCGTGAGGTTTCCTTTTGGGTGGCGAGGCACGACGTTTCACTTTTGCATGTGCGAGTGATGGCGCCGTTTGCGCGAGCTTTTCTTTTGTGTGCGCGTGCTATCACGATCGCGGGTTGGAGTCGCGGTATCGCACGGAGGAGTGGCGGAGCGATGACCCCAACGATTGTCACACGAAACAGTAGTCTTTCTGGTAGCCATTTCGTTCTCGGCGTTTCTTATGTTCGCAACCTTAGTAACTAGATCTCTTTTAGTACATTGTTTTAACTGCTTTTGCCTTAAGTGGTGTGCTGCTCTTTAGTTGTTTCTATCTGTTTGCTTGTATGTTTGCTGGTGTTCTTGGTTGCTACGATCTGCGAGTAGAATAAAATCTGTCTGTGAGCGTTGAAGACCAGAAGGCATTGACTACATGCTAGTTTATGAGGAAGCTTGAGCAAGCTTAAAAGGCAAGTGTAATATGAGACTCTTGTTACCTATTCACCGTTAATACAGTATTATTCATATGCATATGTTAATGAACCATCTAGAGTTTACTACCTTGGTACTGATTATCATGTCCTTTGTTTACCTATATGGGTCTATGCATTTGGGTAGCATGCTTAGCTTGCTTTTATACAATTAACTCTGATTAAAGATATATGCAACTTCTTGTTAAAATATGTTTTTTAGCAACTTGGAATTCAGGAGGCTAGAGCATTGGGTCTTCTTTTGGTGCTCTAGTTTCTCTCCATAAGTACCCATCTTTAAGCGCCAACCTAGGAGTTACCGTACAACCATGAGTGATACATGGATCTAGCTTTAGCTAAGTAAACTAAGCTTTTTTAGCTTGTTAGTTGTTATCAAAAGGCGCAAGAGGCGGGTGTCTGAACGGTTGTCATATACCCGTTCAGACACCCGCCTCTTGCGCCTTTTGTATATATATATATATATACACACACACGGAGCGTGCTATAGTAATAGGGGGTTCCTATGTCTGCAAGATCGATCCGAAACCTAGCAGCTACTAAGTTGTTAGATGGATGTCCGAAAGGCTTCATTGTGAACCTTGCTGACTTACTTTGGAAGTGAGTCGAAAGGCTGTTCACCTTGGTCATATGAGCAACATGATTCATGGGTAAAGTTATACAAACTCTACAGAGTGTCTTTAAATTGTATAACAGACGTGCTCTCGATCGTGAGCGGCCTAGATCCTTATTGAATAGTGAGTTTATGGTTTTTTTGGTTACTTTAATACTGCTCTATTTTTAATTACTTTCATACTTGGGAAGCTTAAGCATAAGGTAGGTACATAGAATTATAATGGTTAAAACTTGATCAACTAAAATTGCTTATCACAGTACAACCGTGTCTAACCTTTTAAGCCTGCATCATCTCATATTATGCTTTTTAAGCGGTGGTTTGCTTATTGTAAAATCATAAAAAATTGTTTTCAAAAAATAGTAATAATCTTGTTTTAATTTATTTAAATCTTCATGATTTACCTAGGTCAAATAACAATTTTTATGAATATTAAAATTTAATATAAGGCTTTAAAAATATTTTTGTTGCATTCATGCTGGTGCATAATATTTTGTTTGATTGTAGGAACAATGTTGAGTGGTTTGAATTCAAACTTTGTTTGAATGTGAACAAGTTTGCAAAAATTAGAAAAAGGAAAGGTCATTTTTGTTTTCTCGTTTTCCCTCTCTCTCTCTTTGAGCCTGAAGCCAAAGCTGGCCCAGACTGCTCTCCCTCTCTCTTTCACTTTTCCACGCATGCAATAGCCTACCCCAAGGCCCATAGCCGAGGCCTGCTCGTCTTGCTCACCAGCGCCCCCACCTCTCCCCTCTTGGGCCGCTCGGCCTAGCTTTCTCGTGTCCACGTGGAGCAGCCGCTCCCGCCGCTCGCCTCCCCTCTCGCTACAGCCCAGCCTGGTAGACACCCGACAGCCGCTAACTGCCTGGCCCTGCTCGTCAGTGACTCGGCGCCCCTTCCCCTACCTCCAGCCGAGGAGCCACACCGCTGTTATCTTCCCACCTGAAACCGCCATGGTAGTGGCCTTAATGATCACTCCCCTTGCCCTATCGGTCGAGTGGAGCACCCATGACCCTTTACCGCCTCTCACTAGCCTATAAAACCGAGGCAGAGGCCTCCCTTTCTCTCCCTTTCCTGTTTTTTCCCTGCTCGCCACCATCTGCTCCGGTGCCGTCTCCGGCAGCCTGTCATGTCATGGTCTGGCCACCTCAGCCATGTATTATTATTAATAAATTGCAATTCTTATATTTCTACACTTCTACTTGTAGATTATTTTAAGGAACACTTATTAAACATGTTTCTATACTATACTTCGTAAGGCCAGTCTCAATGGGAGTTTCATAAGAGTTTCATTTGTATTTAATAGCTTGTCATATATACAATTTTGATGACATGACAACATTTTAAAGAAGAGAGAGAATAATTGAGTTTCATGGGGATGAAACTCTCTTGACACGATTACCAACTCTCTATGAGTCGTAGAATTAAATACTTATGAAACCATAGAACGAAACTTTGCATTGAGAATGAATATTTCATCCAAGTTGAAAGGATCAAGATGCCCAAGAGGGGGGGTGAATTGGGCTTTTCTAAAAATTAATTGCAAGAATTAAATCCTACAAGCCAAACTTCACCCCTAGTGCCTACAAGTGTTCCTTGTGATTCTACCGATAAAAGTTTTGCACCCTAAGTTCCAATCCTAGACTAGCATGGCAATTCTATGAAGGTAAACAAGCAATGAAAGTAATGCACGAAAGTAAATGCTTGAAAGTAAGGGTTAGGAACACGGCGATGTTTTGCCGAGGTATCGGAGAGTCGCCACTCCCCACTAGTCCTCGTTGGAGCACCCGCGCAAGGGTGTAGCTCCCCCTTGATCCGCACAAGGATCAAGTGCTCCCTACAGGTTGATTCTTCGACACTCCGTCGCGGCGAATCACCCAAAACCGCTCACAACTTGAGTTGGGTCACCCACAATCTCGTCGGATGATCACCAAACTCTCAATTACCACCAAACCGTCTAGGTGATGGCGATCACCAAGAGTAACAAGCTAGAACTCTCACTTGACCTCAACAAGCCTAATGAGAAGATGGATGCACACTTGCTAGACTCTTGTCACTAGAGAGGATTCTCAAACTTTGATTCGCAAATCTCTATCCTCACTAGGGCTCTTGTACTCCCTTGCACTTCAAAGGTGTTTCTCAGCTGAACAAATGAGCAAGAGACCTCTAAAAGAGGTGGTGGGGATGTATTTATACACCCCACAGTCGAAACGAACTGTTACCTGCTAACTCAGCAAAACGCGGGGTGACCGGACACGCCGGTCGAAGTGACCGGACGCGCCGGTCGCTCGTAATGGTCGAAATTCTAAAATTTCGGCTGAGTGACCGGACGCGCCGGTCAGGGATGATCGGACGCGTCCGATCGTGCAGGGAGCTTACTGTAATGAGACCGGACGCGTGACCGCGTCCGATCGGTGATGACCGGACGCGTCCGGTCGTCGCAGGACCTTACTAGAACGTGATCGGACGCGCCAATCATTTCACAGTCGCGTTCGATTACGCTGTTTACCCTCTGGAACACGTGTCAGACTGACCACCGCGTCCGGTCCTCTCAAGGACTGCATCCGGTCGATCAGTTGAAACCGCAGTGAAATATTAGTACTGACCGGACGCGTCCGGTCATGACCAGGACCGCGTCCGGTCATAGGTAAACGGCTCAAACGTCTTCTAAACGCGATGCAACATGAACTAAGTTGCTTCCAACTGAACTCTGAGCTTTTCTCGAGCTACCTAGTGCTAAGTTTGACAAGTGTGCACCACACCTAAACACAAGACTTACCTAGGTCAAGCTACTCGCTCATGCCCCTCTTTCTAGATGTATCTCAATATCTTGACATCCGGAACTAACCGTCCTTAATCTTATCGTTGATCCTTTGAAAACCAAAACGATTTCCATCAAGGGACATGAATACCATATTGCTCAAAGCAGTTATCATCTCCATGACCTAACTTACCAACGTTTCTGCAAAACACACGTTAGTCATGGTAATTAAGCATTGTCATCAATTGCCGAAACCAACACCGGGGCCTAGATGCTTTCAATCTCCCCCTTTTTGGTGATTGATGACAACACTTAGATTCAGAAGATATGAGTTGAGGTTTTCGATCATGCTTGGTTCACATAAGCATAAAGCTGTCAGCACAAGGGGTTAGTCAATGCTTATGTGTTCCAAGCCAACTGAGTGTACTTATAAGATAAGACATGAAGAGTTAGTACACATAAAAAATAGCTCATATGAAATCGGAGTAAGGCACAGAAGCACAACCTTATAAGCTAAACATCATTTAGTGACATAAAACAAAACATAGTCTCACAAACTCATTGTCACACAATGCAGGACGAGAAAAGTAAATATGATGCATGAAAGTAGCACACACGAAAAATGAAAACCTCTAACACAACTCCCCCTGAATCTATGCTCTCTCTCCCCCTTTGGCATCAACCGCCAAAAACTAATCTAGGGATCTGACGGGGGAACAGATGGAGTTGAGTCGGGTGCCGAGGAGCGCGGAGTAATCACAAACTGAGAAGTATCTCCCTCGGACTCGGAGCTATCAGGCTGACCCTCTGAAGAAGCACATGGCTGTGAAGCGGTCTGGGTCTGATCAACAGGAACATGTACTGACGAAGTAGCAACAAGTGGAGCAGTCTCTGTGACCTGAGCCTGAAGTGAGCCAATAGTTGGGGGATCTGTCGAGGCAACGGACGAAGGAACTGTCTATGAAGTGCCCGTCCCTGTCACAAGAGGAACAGCTGCCTCTAAAGCTGACAACCCTGATGAAGTAGCAAAAGTAGTGTGCGAGGGCGTCGGCTGACCAGTCAACTCGCTATATGTGGCACTAAGATCAACGAAAGGTGTGCCGGTCAAAAGGTGAGGGCGAGGCTGGTCTGAAGGAGTAAATCCCGTCTGAATAGGCGTGTAGCTCGGGGACTAGAACGACTGAGGGACCTGCAGCTGTGGAGAGGTGAACTGAAAGCTCGGCTATCCCTGACTCGAAGGTCCACTAGACTGTAAGGCTGAAGTCAGGACAGATGCAGGTGGAGGAACCCCAACTGTGACTAGGTGACGCAAAAGATCCAAGTACTGCTGCTGGCTAGCTACATTCAGTCACTGCATCTCATACTGCTGACGCTGCATCTCGACTTGTTAGCGCTGTATCTCAAGCTGTTGTCTCTGGAACTCGTCCTGTCGAGCCTGTATCTGTGCAAACGCGGCAGCTGTGTCCTGAGCCTGTCTCTGTAGCTGAAGCCCATGTCGCTCCTGTGCCTAGGTCTGCCTCTCAAGAATAGCCACCATGGCTGGGTCTGAGCGGGAGGCTGAACCAGAGCCACTGGCCTCGTGGTCGTGAGGCTGAGGAGACCGATACCTAGGGATGGGCTGATAATCCTCGTCAGTGCTGTCAGAGGCCTCATCTTCAGCTATATCAGTGGGCTGAGCATCTAGATCTGCAAGCTCTGCCTCAGCAAGACCCTGTACGGTCACGTCCTGCTCAGCCGCTGTCTCAGGCACCTGAGGTCTCTCTCTCTATCCTGGCACAGAGGCCTGCTCCCTCGTAACTGAAGCCCATAGCTGACGAATATCATACTCAGGAAAAGTAGTGGTAGTATCAGATATCTCAGCTCTAATCTCTGATGGTAGCTCAAGTGCAGATCTGATGATGAAGCAAATCCAATGAGCATAGGGCAGCTGACGGTGTCCCTTAAAGCCTTCTGCCAAGGTGTCCTCCATCTCACTAATCATAAGATCCCAAATGTCAAAAGGTGTCTGTGAGAGGAGGTGGTGAACAACCCATAGCTGCATCCTGGTCAATCCCTCTCTGTAACCAAGCCTGGGAAGAAGAGTACGCCTGACAATAGCATCCAGAACTCGGGCAAGCGGTGTCAAACTGGCAGGTGTGCGACGAGACCCTTCGCCAAAAGGCTCACGGAAGCAGGGTCGGATTAGATCTGTAGGTGGCACAGTACCGCCATGAGGGCGTCTAGGTGGAGCTGTCTGACCGAAACAGAGCTGGTGGATCTTCATGTCTGAAGCTGGGAGTCTGAGGATCTCCCACACTCTTGTGCTGTACAGTCTGCGGTCGCGGCCTTGGAATGCAAAGTGTATGAACTCATGGGCTGGATCAATCCATAGTGAAGCATAGAACTCCCTAACCCAAGTGTCGCAGTATGCACCTGTCCGTCTAAGAAAATCTAACAAGCCCGGTAGAAAGGACAGGTGTAGACAAAGCTGCTCACCCACTACCTCAACAAGTTACTCAATACGACAGACCCTCTGTGGTCGAAAGGCAATGCCACTGTCAACATAAGCTCTGTAAAAATCCTGCTGTAGAGGAGTATAAAAGCCCTCTGAAGCTCTGGAGTCCCTTTGAGGTGGGAACCACCGGCTGACCTCAACAAATCTTAACCCTTGCACCTGACGTGCTGTAGCACTTCTCAAGTCAAAGTGCTCGACAGGGGGTGAACCTCTAACCCTAGGAGGTGGACGTCCTCCACGACGCTGGCCCTCTGGCCTAGGAGTCACCTGAGCTCGTGTGCGTGTGGAGCGGCGAGTCTGAGCTGGCTGCTCCTCTATCCCCTCTGGAGCCTTTGCAGGTGGATCAACTGACATAGCATCTGCATCCATTATCACCTCTGTGCCCTTAGTGGTCTCAGTAGTCTCTGTACCAAGCTGTCGACCTTCAAGATGAAAGCGACGCTCGCCAATGCGTATACCACTGCTCCTGCCACCCCTTTCTGCTGCATCAGCTACATCTGCCACTACCTGAGCGATCTCTGCATCAGTAAGAGTCTTCTTCTTCTTTCTGGCCATGATCTTGATGTGCTTTCCACGTGCAACCTCAGACAGACGAGGAGGACTGTCGTCCCCGTCACTAGGAGCACCACCAGCATTCTTGCAACGAACCATGCTGTCACACTATAGGGAAACCTCTGAAAGATGGTGTACTGACACTCGAGAGGCTTGGCCTCAAACCGTATCCGCAGGCTTGGCCTCGGATTCAATAACTGAACAGCAGTCACCCTGACACACCGACAAACTTGCTGAAAAGACAGAATAGATGGATCTACTATAAGCAACATATATGATCTAAAAGGCATGAAACCCTAGAGATAGCAAGCATATAAGATAAGATGTGAATTGAAACGCGATGGCTACCTCGGATTGACGAGAAAACGGTGATGAGGTGAGATGACCTTAGTTCGCGAGACTTCCCGAAACACCGGACGAGCGCTGATTTGCCGAAACAAAAGTCAATTAGGATAACAATACCGAAATTTCGGCAAACCCTAACACGAAGATCAAGGATATGCGTAACAACCTCGGAGTGAAGACGTCGCGTGCAGAAAATTTCAACGTCAATCGACGAAGACGCCGCAGTGCGAACCCTAGGGTTAGGGCAACGCGCGATGGCCAAAGACGAAGGTGGTCGTGAGGGAAGTCAGGGGCCGGCCGGAGGTGGCGCAGATGATGGAGGACACGGCTCACTGGCGGCAGCAGCACACGACGGCGGTGGTGCAGGCGCGGCAGAGACGGCGGCGGCGCGGCAGGGGCGGAGCTGCGTGGTGCGGGCGTAGCTGCGGGCCGGGCTGCGCGGTTGTAGGGTCGAGATGGCGGACTAGAGGGGGGGTGAATAGTCCTTTTTAAAATTTAAACGTGTTGGCTAACCAAAACAAATGCGGAATTAAACTTATCGGTCTAGCCAAGACTACACCCCTCTAACTAAGTTTACAAGCACCTCACAAAGATCCTAATTAAGCAACTAAGGTGCTTTCCTTAGCAAGAGCTCTCCTATTTAATTCTAGAGCAAGGTCACACAAACCTATGCACTAGTACTTTGCAAGCAAGAGGGAGCTCCTACACAATTCTAGTAAGCAAAGCGCACAAAGCCTAAGCTCACTAGCAAGGCTCAACAACAAGGCAACTAATGCCAAATTAGAGAGCGCAAAACACTTAGCTACACAAACTAAGCAATGTGACTAATAAGGTTACACAAACCAAATTAGTCACGCAAAGGGAAAGCTTCTAGCTACACAAGCAAGAAGACGACTAGCAAGCTACACAAGCAAACTAGTTACGAGAGCAACTACACAAGCATAAGTATATATGAAAGTAAATACAAGCTTGTGTTGCATGAAGGCAAACCACGGAGAAGAGTAGACAAAGTTGACACGGTGATTTTCTCTCGAGGTTCACTTGGTTGCCACCAAGCTACGTCCCCGTTGTATCGACCAACACTTAGATGGTTCCTCGGTGTGACCCTCAAGTCACTTGTCCCTCAAGGCACGCCCCGCAAGGCACCGCAAGACACCACTCTCAAGTGAGGTAACTCAATGACACGCTCAACTAGAGTTGCTCTTCGCGATCCCCACGGGGTAAGCACAATCCCCCTCACAAAGCTTCTCCTAAGCCTCGCACAATCTTCTTGCGAGCTTCGACGGATCCACAAGCCACCAAGCCGTCTAGGAGGTGGCAACCTCCAAGAGTAACAAGCACCACCGGCTTGCAACACGATCACCTAGTGCCACTCGATGCAACCTCACGATGTAATCGCACTAGAATCGCTCTCTCACTCGATCCGATGAACACTATCAAGCATGAGTGAGTTAGAGGGCTCCCAAGCACTACCACACAAGCCACCAAGGCTAAAGTGTGCTCAGCTACCGGCCATGGCTGGCCAAGGCATCTATTTATAACCCCACGGTCAAATAGAGCCGTTACCCCTTCACTGGGTCCTTTTCAGGATGACCGGACGCGCCGGTCATAACTGACCGGACGCGCTCAACTGCGTCCGATCCTCCAACGGTCACTGCGCCAACGGTCAAACCCTATGACCGGACGCGCTTCTCAGAATGACCGGACACGTCGGTCTCGAGTGACCGGACGCGCTCCAGTCAACGACCGGACGCGCCGATCGCACAGCATCGCGCGCTCGCGAAGTAACGACCGGACGCGCCCCTCACAACGACCGGACGCGACAATGCCCGCGTCCGGTTAGAGTCCAGTAAGCTCCCTCAACGATCGGACACGTCCGATCGCGTGTGACCAGACGCGCCTCGCGTCCGATCATCCTCGTGAACCGCAGTTCCCTCTGGGCGACTGACCGGACATGCCGGTCCCGCGAGTGACCGGATGCGCCGGTTGCAAACCCTAGCACCCGCGCGCCTGACAGCTGACTGGACGTGTCCGGTCATACCATGACCGCGTCCGGTGCAGCGTCTAGTCACCTCTGTGACCTCCGTTCGCCTCCGTTTCTTTTCCGACTTCCGGCGTAGTGAAAAATAGGCATTTCAAGTTCCCAAAAACGCTGAATCCCGCGCTCGCAAGCTCGGCGGGAGGGAAAGAGAGACCCAAACCCTCTCTACCGCTCAAACTTCATCGCCTTCGTAAATGTGCCAACACCAACAAGTGATCACCACCTTGTGTACGTGTATTAGCATTTTCACAAACATTTTATTTGAAGGAATTAGGCACTCAACTTGCCTCGCCACTCGATCCTAACACGTATGCACAGTTAGATCACTCAAGTGGCACTAGATGACCGATATGCAAACAAGTTTGCCCCTCTTGATAGTACGGCCATCTATCCTAAACCCGGTCATAAACTTCTCTACACACCTATGACCGGTGCAATGGAAATGCCCTATGTTATACCTTAGCCTTGCGCATTCCACTTCATCTCCTCTGATATTGATGCAACACATGCACCAACCAATCACCAAATGATATGATTCACTTCATATCATCATGTGACCGTATTGGTTCATCGATCTTGACCTCACTTTCTCTTCACCGTTGCATCGGTCCATCGGTGCCAAGTCTTGCTCAAGCTTCACCATCGCATGGTCCTTTGCTTCAAAGCCTCGACTTGCCCTTCACCTTCACAACCGGTCCATCGAGCCAAGCCTCATCTTGATCTTCTCCACCTTGGTCACATGACTCCATGTCATGTCTCATATGCAATGAGCTCCTTCATGACACCATCACCTGTGGACTAATCTCCTGTGTATCTCACATAACCACATATTAGTCCATCTAAGTTGTCACTCAATTACCAAAACCAAACAAGGACCTTTCAGCGGTGCGGGCGGAGCTGCGGGCCGAAGGAGAAGGAGAAGGCAGGGTGCGGCATTGAGCTCCGGTGCACGGCGATGGCGAGGTTCCTGGCGAGTTAGGGCAGGGAGGCGGCGGAGTCACAAAACACGACGGTGGATGAAGGAAAAAGGAAGTGACCACGAAAGGTTATATGAGGGGTTAGATCCGCTCATCACGCGATGACCGGACACGGTGGTCGATATGACCAGACGCGGTGGTGCAGCGTCCGGTCATACTCCAGTAAGCACCTGGAGAGATCGGACGCGTCCGATTGTCCACGATCGGACGCTGACAGCGTCCGGTTTTGATTTGCCCAAAAAACTGAGACGGATGACCGGACGCGGTGGTGGTTACCGGGACCAGACACGGTGGTCAACAGGGGCGCGTCCGGTGCAGCGTTCGGTCACTAGATTAGGAGTTGGTCTTCTGGATGACCGGACGCGCTGGTGGTCACCGGGACCGGACGCGGTGGTGAAGCATCACTGCGTCTGGTGCAACGTCCGGTCACAGTTTTTCACCCTTCTTCATTCCGAACTTCGATGCGACTTCTCCCAATCAGGTTTCAATTCAAAGAGACACAAATAAATACCAATTGGAACAAGATATGAGTGACCTCACTCAAACCCTCAAGTTTCTCAAAATAGTTTGCCTTAGGCTAATATTATTTTATAGGAAAATAGGCAACAAACACCCGAGGAGCAACGTATGGCCATGCAATAGAGTTTTTTAACCCTTGGGAGCGTCAAAATGCTCTCTCTACCCATGAACGAACACAGAGGTTGCTCAAAGCCAAACCGAAAAGAAACGACAAAGCAACAACCATGCAAATGCAATGCAAAACAAGTAAGTAAAGCTAGGTTGCTTGTCAAGTTTGATCCACGGTTAGGCTTCTTCACTCCTCCAAAGGAGGGTTATCGTAACCATGTTGGCCAAGCCCTAGATGCATTGCGGGTAATTAAACATGACATATAATACAATGCAATGCAAGGGACAACACAGGCTCATTTTTTAAAGTTACTAGAGTCAAGCACATTTAGTTCACTTCTCAACCTACAAAAGGTAGCTTCATCCAAAGGTTTAGTGAAGATATCCGCTAATTGATTTTCACTTCTTACACCTTCTAGTGATATGTCATTTTTAGCAACGTGATCTCTTAGAAAGTGGTGGCGGATATCAATGTGCTTGGTGTGAGAGTGTTGTACCGGATTATTTGCAATTTTAACCGCACTTTCATTATTACATAAAAGCGGCACCTTTTCCAGAACAACTCCATAGTCTAGGAGGGTTTGTTTCATGTA
Organism: Saccharum hybrid cultivar R570; assembly: GCA_038087645.1. Lineage (NCBI taxonomy): Eukaryota > Viridiplantae > Streptophyta > Magnoliopsida > Poales > Poaceae > Saccharum > Saccharum hybrid cultivar. The sequence continues at coordinate 11,113,041 of JAQSUU010000084.1, read as the reverse complement.
TAAGATTTATGCACAACAAGCCCCCGCGGCAATGTATTCCGCCTCAGCGGTGGACAAAGCCACACTATTTTGCTTTTTAGATGACCAAGATACTAAGGATCTCCCAAGCAAATGGCATCCTCCGGATGTGCTTTTTCTATCAATTTTACAACCAGCATAATCCGAATCGGAATAGCCAACTAGTTGGAATCTAGTTCCTTTGGGATACCAAAGTCCAATGCTTGGGGTATACTTAAGATATCTTAGGATTCTTTTTACGGCACTTAGGTGAGGTTCTTTAGGGCACGCTTGAAAGCAGGCACACATGCACACACTAAACATGATGTCGGCCTAGATGCGGTAAGGTACAACAAGCTATCAATCATAGAACGGTAAAGAGTTTGATCGATTGGTTTACTTCCCTCATCTAGGTCGAGATGTCCATTAGTTGGCATTGGGGTCTTGATTGGCTTGCATTCTTCCATCTTGAATCTCTTGAGAAGATCCTTGATATACTTTTCTTGAGAGATAAAAATCCCTTCTCTCATTTGCTTGACTTGAAACCCAAGGAAGAATGTTAGCTCACCAATCATTGACATCTCGAACTCTTTTGACATCAATTCACCAAATTCTTTGCAATAGTCTTCATTTGTTGACCCAAAGATGATATCATCAACATAGACTTGACAAATGAAGATCTCTTCATTAAATTTCTTGGTGAATAGTGTGGTGTCAACCTTCCCAATAGTGAAGCCCTTCTTAATGAGGAAGTTCCGGAGGCGCTCATACCACGCTCTAGGGGCTTGCTTGAGCCCATATAGCGCCTTGGACAACCTATAAACATGATTAGGATATCTAGGGTCTTCAAGCCCAGGAGGTTGTTCAACATAGACTAGTTCATTTATGAAGCCATTTAAGAATGCACTTTTTACATCCATTTGATATAGTTTCATATCATGATGTGATGCATATGCAAGAAGGATACGGATGGCTTCAAGTCTTGCAACGGGTGCAAAAGTCTCTCCAAAATCAAGACCTTCAACTTGAGAGAACCCTTTTGCTACTAGTCTTGCCTTGTTTCTTACTACTACCCCTTGATCATCTTGCTTGTTGCGGAACACCCACTTGGTTCCAATGACTCTTGCACCTTTTGGATGCTCTTCAAGTGTCCATACTTGATTGCAGGCGAAGTTGTTCAATTCTTCATGCATGGCATTCACCCAATCCGGATCTTGAAGAGCTTCTTCTACATTCTTAGGTTCAAGACAAGAAACAAAAGAGTGATATTCAACAAAAGAATTAAACTTTTGAGATCGAGTCATTACACCCTTTGTAGGACTCCCTATGATGAGATCTTGTGGATGTGCTTGAAGTAGGGGTGAGTTTCTTCGATCAACCATTTGAGGAGTAGGATGGGGAGCATCAACATCTTGTGCTTGTGCCTCGGCTTGATGATGAGAGACATGGGTGTCTTCATTTTCAACTCTCTCATTCTTGTCATCATCTTGAGGCACATATGATGAAGATGGTGGATTGACAATTTGTACATCGTCTTCATCATCTTTAGGCTTGATGTCACCCACCGGCATGTTCTTCATGGCCTCCCTTAATGGTTCATCACCTACATCATCACAATTCTCAATTGCTCCTTGGGAGCCGTTAGATTCATCAAATTCCACATCATATGTTTCTTCAACCAAACCGGTGGCATGGTTAAATACTCTATATGCTTTGGACTTTGATGAGTAGCCAACAAGAAAACCAATATCACAACGTCTTTGGAACTTCCCTAGGTGTTGACGCTTCTTGTAGATATAGCATTTGCAACCAAACACCCGGAAGAATGAGACATCCGGCTTCTTCCTATTTAGCAACTCATAAGGGGTCTTGCAAAGGAACTTTTATAGGAAGAGGCAATTTGAAGCATAGCATGCGGTGTTGATTGCCTCGGCCCACAATTTCTCCGGTGTATTATACTCATCTAACATTGTTCTTGCAAGAGTGATCAAGGTCCGGTTCTTTCTTTCAACTACACCATTTTGTTGAGGAGTGTAGGTTGATGACACTTCATGCTTGATTCCAATTTCATCACAATAAGCTTCAATGTTAGTGTTGTCAAACTCTTTTCCATTGTCACTTCTAATCTTCTTTATCTTGACTTCAAATTCATTTTGAGCTCTCTTTGCAAACTTCTTGAAGCAACTTGCCACTTCGGATTTGTCATGAAGGAAGAAGGTCCAAGTGTATCTTGAGAAGTCATCCACAATCATAAGACAATAAAGATTTCCACCCAAACTCTTGTAAGTTGTAGGACCAAACAAATCCATGTGTAGAAGTTCTAGTACTCTTGATGTTGACATGTAGGCTTTGGTTGGATGAGTGTTTGCAACTTGTTTGCCAGCTTGACATGCACTACAAGGTTTGTCCTTCTCAAACTTTACATCCTTCAAACCTCTCACTAATTATTTCTTAAATAGCTTGTTGAGAGTGTTCATTCCAACATGAGCAAGCCTCCTATGCCAAAGCCATCCAAGTGTGGTCTTGGTGAACAAACATGTCATCAAGTTTGCATCTTCGGAGGTGAAGTCAACAAGATAAAGATTATTGTATCTAAAGCCCTTGAAAATCACTTGCTTGTCATCGATCTTTGTAACAACCACTTCATTTGGACTAAACAAGCATTGGTAGCCAAGATCACATAGTTGCTCAACGGATAGTAAGTTGAAACTCAATGAAGCAACATAGAGCACATTTAAGAGAGAATGATCATTTGATATTGCAACCTTGCCTATACCCTTGACTTTGCTTTTGGAATTGTCCCCAAATGTGATCTTGTCTTGACATACCCCATCCTCTTTAAGTGAGGTGAACATACGAGGATTACCGGTCATATGTTGCGTGCAACCACTATCAATCACCCAATGAGATCTACCGGTCTTGTAGTTCACCTACACACAAGAGATCAAGCCTTTTGTTTAGGGACCCAAACTTGAGAGGGACCCTTAACTTTCTCAACTAGTGACTTGGCAACCCAAATTTTCTTTGGCCTATTCTTGTTAGGGGGGCCCAAGAACATGACTTTCATCTTTCCACTTGAGTCCTTTCTAAGCATGTAATGAGCATTGAAGGCAAAAGGTCTAGCATGCTTGGGCAAGGGTTGTGGTGGTGGAGTTTTGCACTCATGAGCAAAATGGCCTTCTTGTCCACACTCAACACATCTCTTTGGCTTGGGCTTTGTCTTGTTTTGTTGTTGTTTGGCCTTGACCTTCTTTTCTTGATTTGCCAAGTAGCCAATACCACTCCTATCCAACTTCATGACGGTGTTCATGAGTAGCTCACTTTGCAAATGTTGGCCTCTTGTGAACTTGCTTAGGCCGGTTTTGAGATGCTCTTTCTCTTGCTTTAGCTTCTTGTTTTCTTCAATAAGTAACTCATTTGAAGCTTGCTTTTCAAGAGCCAACAACTTCTTGTTCTCAACTTTAAGCATCTCATTTTTACTCTTGAGCTTGACATACTCATCATAGTCATTGGCCTCAACCACACTCTTGCCTTTACCGCTAGAGCCTTGCTCAAAGTTCTCAACAATTAAGTCATCACATGATGTAGCTATATTAATCTTAACAATTTGGTTAGTAGCATCATGTGTCTCAAGAGCAAGCTCATTAGCAACAATGAGAGTATCATAATTGATTTTCAATGTGGTGTATTCATCTTTTAGCAAGTTTAGCCTAATGATGAGTTCACCATGCTTCTTCTCAATTTTATCATGTTTATCTCTAAGCTCCTTGTTAGAAGTTTTAAGCTCTTTGAGAGAAGAAGACATAGTTTCATTTTGATCTATGAGCTCATCCCTAGTCTTATGTGCACTTTCAAGCTTAGATGAGAGTGATTCATTTTCATGTTGAAGCTCATCATTTTCATTTCTAGTCCTCCTTATGATTTTAGAATATTTATTTAACAATTTTACTAGTTCATCATAAGAGGGTGCATCATATTCATCATCACTATCATCATCATCATCACTATCACTATTTTGTACCTTTCGATCACCCTTAGCCATAAGGCATAGATGAGTAGCAGAAGATGATGGTGAAGGTGGCGGTGAAGGTGGTGATGAAGATGTCGGTGAAGATGATGAAGGTCCAATCACAAATGCGGCGATCTTCTCTTTTTCATTATCACTTTCATCACCGGAGGACTCACATGATGATTCAATGTCAGCGAGCCAATCACCAACAATATAAGCCTTGCCTCCCTTCTTCTTCTTGTAGAACTCTCTTTTCTTGCCATCTTTCTTCTTATATGGCTTGTTCTTTCTTTTATCATCTTTTTCATCACTTGAATCATCTTTCTTGCCCTTGTACTTGTTCTTGTACTTGTCTTTTGGAGGCTTCGGGCATTAGTGAGCTAGGTGGCCAAGTTCTCCACAATTGAAGCAATCTATTTTGGAGATTGGCTTCCTTTTGCTACTTGTGAAGAATTTATTATTCTTGCCATTGAACTTGATGCCACTCTTGTTGAGCTTCTTTAGCATCTTGGTGGTCTTCCTCACCATGAGTGCAAGTGATTCATCATCAATGTCACTTTCACTTGAGCTTTCTTGCACTATCATGGCTTGACCCTTCTCTTTTTCTTTTTATGGCTAGCTTTGAAGGCCAAGTCTTTCTTCTTGGAAGATGATGATCCCTCTTCCAGAGTGATATACATGTACATCTCATGAGCATTGATCTTTCCCAATACTTGAGTCGGTGTTGCGGCGGAGAGATCACTTTGGTGAAGTACGGTGACAATGTGTCCATACTTCTCAACGGGAAGAACACTCAAGATCCTCCTTGCAACATCCGATTGACTCATTTGAGTGAGTCCAAGGGCATTGAGATCTTCTACAAGAACATTCAAACGAGTGTACATCTCATTAGCACTTTCTTTGGGAAGCATCTCAAAAGAATTAATTTTCTTTAAGGCAATATGATAGCGTTCTTCACGCTCACTCTTAGTTCCCTCATGGAGCGCACAAAGATTTTTCCACAATTCATGAGCGTTTTTGTCATTACGCACACGATTGAAGATATCTTTGCCTAAGCCCCGGTAGAGTGCATTTTTTGCCTTTACATTCCACCGGTCGTACTTCTCCTCGTCACCACTTGGGTTAGCGGGATCCCTTATAGGAGGAAGCCCTTCGGTTGCGGCTCTAAGACACCCAACATCTATGGCTTCGAGGTACGCCTCCATACGAATTTTCCAATATAGAAAATCGTCTCCCTCAAAAGTGGGAGGTGGTCCTTCCCCATTAGACATCTTGCTCTAGGCGGTGAAGCCTAAATTAAGAGCAACACAAGCTCCGATACCAATTGAAAGGATCAAGATGCCCAAGAGGGGGTGAATTGGGCTTTTCTAAAAATTAATTGCAAGAATTAAATCCTACAAGCCAAACTTCACCCCTAGTGCCTACAAGTGTTCCTTGTGATTCTACCGATAAAAGTTTTGCACCCTAAGTTCCAATCCTAGACTAGCATGTCAATTGTAGGAAGGTAAACAAGCAATGAAAGTAATGCACGAAAGTAAATGCTTGAAAGTAAGGGTTAGGAATATGGTGATGTTTTGCCGAGGTATCGGAGAGTCACCACTCCCCACTAGTCCTCGTTGGAGCACCCGCGCAAGGGTGTAGCTCCCCCTTGATCCGCGCAAGGATCAAGTGCTCTCTACGGGTTGATTCTTCGACACTCCGTCGCGGCGAATTACCCAAAACTGCTCACAACTTGAGTTGGGTCACCCACAATCTCATCGGATGATCACCAAACTCCCAATCACCACCAAACCGTCTAGGTGATGGCGATCACCAAGAGTAACAAGCTAGAACTCTCACTTGACCTCAACAAGCCTAATGAGAAGATGGATGCACACTTGCTAGACTCTTGTCACTAGAGAGGATTCTCAAACTTTGATTCACAAATCTCTATCCTCACTAGGGCTCTTGCACTCCCTTGCACTTTAAAGGTGTTTCTCAGCTGAACAAATGAGCAAGAGACCTCTAAAAGAGGTGGTGGGGATGTATTTATACACCCCACAGTCGAAACGAACCGTTACCTGCTAACTCAGTAAAACGCGGGGTGACCGGACGCGCCGGTCGAAGTGACCGGACGCGCCGGTCGCTCGTAACGGTCGAAATTCTGAAATTTCGGCTGAGTGACCGGACGCGTCGGCCAGGGATGATCGGACGCGTCCGATCGTGTAGGGAGCTTACTGTAACGAGACCGGACGCGTGACCACGTCCGATCGGTGATGACCGAACGCGTCCGGTCGTCGCAGGACCTTACTGGAACGTGACCGGACGCGCCGATCATTTTACAGTCGCGTCCGATTACGCTGTTTACCCTCTGGAACACGTGTCAGACTGACCACCGCGTCCGGTCCTCTCAAGGACCGCGTCCGGTCGATCAGAAACTGCAGTGAAGTATTAGTACTGACCGGACGCGTCCGGTTATTACCAGGACCGCGTCCGGTCATAGGTAAACGGCTCAAACGTCTTCTAAACGCGATGCAACTTGAACTAAGTTGCTTCCAACTGAACTCTGAGCTTTTCTCGAGCTACCTAGTGTTAAGTTTGACAAGTGTGCACCACACCTAAACACAAGACTCACCTAGGTCAAGCTACTCGCTCATGCCCCTTTTTATAGTACGGTCAAAGGAAGAAACAAAGATCCTAACGACTATTCCAGATGTATCTCAACACCTTGACATCCGGAACTAACCGTCCTTAATCTTATCGTTGATCCTTCGAAAACCGAAACGATTTCCATCAAGAGACATGAATACCATATTGCTCAAAGCAGTTATCATCTCCATGACCTAACTTACCAACGTTTCTGCAAAACACACGTTAGTCATGGTAATTAAGCGTTGTCATCAATTGCCGAAACCAACACCGGGGCCTAGATGCTTTCACAAGTTTTATTTCATTCTAAATGACATGGCAGTCTTATAAACAACGAAATGAAATCTCCATTGAGACTGGTCTAAAGAGTGCTAGAGTCTAATTGCCAGAGATGGTGACAATAATAGTGATTTTTGTCGGGAATGGATGGTCATCTATTGATAGACTGATGTTTAGTAGCCGCTATCGTTTTTTGTGTGGCTCAAGAGCAAACTGTTTTCAGTAATTCATTTCTTCTAAAAAACAATGCAATTGTCAAGAACACTTGAACTTCCATCCAGCAAATTAACTTAGTTTTCCTCCAGCAGCGATAAAATTGTATTTCCGGTAAAAGTTTCACGTAAGCAAAATATTGGTAGAGATAGAAACTGGGTTGGAAATTATTGCCAATTCTGACCAAGTACTAGAACCATTTCACCTCTGAAACAGCTCTGATCAAACACGTTTCTGAAGGAACTGATACTGTGAAAAGCGCTCTCCAGCAGTTTTCTTTGTCCGTTGGACAAACTGTTTGTAATCCATCAAACCAGACAGTTACTGAAATGAGCAGTAGGAGAAGCACCTACTACTAGTCCATGTGTAAAAGCCATATGATCCGTCCATACATAAACTTATAATACACACATTCCAGAATATGACGCGGGGAGGATATAAACCATCACAATTCGAGCGATCCAAAAACTCCTTATGAGCTCGGATCGACTCGACTGAACCAAATATTCACAGCCGTCGCGACTAGAAACGGACCGAAAACCCACCGCTCAAGCTTTCAGGTGCTCTAGAATCCGAACACGAATCAGGTATTGGTGAGACCAAATTCCACCAAAAATAACCCGCAAACACAAACCAACCTTACGCGAGCAAGCGGGATACTTGAATCGACCCCAATCCGATGAAACGCTCGTGCAACAAAACAGAATCGACATCGGCCCCAAACCCCCAATTCTATCTAACAACTGTTAGATTGATCTCCACCAAGCTTGGGCCTTTGATCCGTGCCCTGAGGAGCGTCCAGCCCAATAGGGTTGGTGGCCCCCCGTCGCACAGTGCAATATAAAGAGGAGGTAGGGGCCACTGGTAAAGGGCACGAGGTTCACTGCTGTCAGAGCCCCCATTGTCCTAACCCTAGTCTGATCCCAAGGGTGGCATTGCCAGCAACGGGAAGCACCACTAGCGTCTCCACGCTGCCACTGCACTGCCTCGACTTGGTCACCGTCGCCGAACTCCACTACTTCCTCACCACCGACACCGAAGTTATGGCGGACTCCTCCTCCACCACCAAGCACTCCGATGGTCAGCTACCTCTACCCATCCCCTCTTTCCCTCTTCCTCTCTCTCTCTCTGATTCATGTACAGGTTCTAGTTGATCTATGTGTTTATCCTAAATAATAGTGTGTACACCCCACTGATCCACATACTAGATGATCTTAAAACTCTATCATTGGTATCAGAGCCCAGGTTGGTGTGTGGATCTAGATCGGGGTAGCAGAATAAAGAAGAAAAGAACAAATTTGTTTGAATTTTCTCAAAGGACTGCTTGATTGTGATGTTGTATGTGTGTTGTATCTGGGTAGTGCTCTAGTTGTCACCTCGTTTGTCCTCGGTGAGCATACGAGGGTCACATAGCTTTATCCTAGAACAAAGTTCACATGCTTAATTATATGGTTGTTATCTTCCATTAGGTTCTCTATCTTAGGAGCCTAAGCCTGTAGACTTGGTGGTTATCCTTTGAATGTTTGTATCCATGTCTTTGCTTGACCGAAAGCCTAAAGTTTAGTTCTCCTATGTGTTTGTATGAGTCAAGGATGTTTTGCAACCCTCTTTGTGAAGACCCTTGTCGACTGACCAACAAAGTTAACTTTTATCAATGCTAGCCGTTGACCATGGTTCGTACGTTGCCAGTTGTGGAGACCGTACCCAAATTCATGTTGGACCTTCCGGTTACCTCTCCTAAAGGTTAGCTAGTGTGACGCAATGTCTCTCTACTATGGCCTCTAAATCGTGTGCTTGCAAATTCGTGCATCTACCTTGACAACCCAATCTATGCCATTTGAAATTTCTCATCGGGTGCATGTTCAGTAATGGTGTTGTGAGTAGCAACTAATGGTGCCGCGACGAAACCGAGAGCCTCCTGTGGGTGCACACACAAGGTTGTGCTGCTCGGCACGCGCTGGTATCATGGTTTCTAATCATAATCCATTGCAGAACAACACTGATGTGATTTTCACGTGACCTTCTTCCTCGATTGTTTTCCCATATTGTATCGTAAGATCCATATCTTGAACCAAAAGTAGTAGAGCTTTCTCCTGAAATTGCTAAGAGGATAAACTTTGAAGAACAGGTCACCGACATAAACATTAATAGACCACATGAAGTGGTAGACTTGTGACTCTACTTAGTTGTCCCAATATTGACGAACATCGTCTAGTGAGCAATGTATCTCATTCCTGTTGGATAAAAAGGACATACAACACTTAATGTTGGACAAGTCATTTGTTGGATAAGAATAAATCATCACATTATGTAAATCTTAACCTTTGTATGCATAATGACCACACCGTCGAAATCAACCATCTCTGGTGTGACCCCTTATTTGCTAACTTCGATGGCAACCATCTGTTCTGCATCAACCACAGTGTTGTGGTCAAGAGTGAAGATTTGAAACTTTTTAGTGTTGAGAGACAACTGACTAGTTACCAATAGGAAGGTTAATCTCCAGCTAGATAACGACTCTTTGGTAGCTACGAAGGCTATGTCTTACAGAGCAATAACCAACAAAAAGTTAATCAACTAGCCAACAACTTGAGTGATATTCTATCTTCCACAGCCATTGTGACCAAGTCAATTCCATCTTGGACAATCACACAGATAGTGCAAGGTGTTCTATCAGCTAAGGTGAAGAAGTAGAGAAAGTATGTGTTTTGCCTTGCAAAAGTAAACCCTCAAGTTCAAAGCGTGTGCATCCTTGGATTGATATGTAAATTAATAGTCGAGATCTACTGTTGGATGGCCCTTTTGAGGTCCCACAGATACTTGTTTACACTCTTTCACTTATTTTTGCTTTCTCGTATCCCCAATGTACGAGCAGCCTTGGTTTCTACCAATCAATTTATACCATCGTGAATCAAAAGCAATTTGAAAAGTGTCAAACAACAGATTTTCCATCTTAGAGTTACTATTTGATCCAAAAGGAGAAAAGCCTAAGGTGAAAGTTGGCCTGACAAAGTTGTTATGCTGCAAGTCAACTCAACTTACAGTACAACTAAGTCACTAAGGAAAATTTTTACTCAATCGCTTGGTGGTAGACTACTCCCCGCGGTTAAGTGAATAATTACAACTTTTGTTGTCCTTAAGGCCTCGTTACATCTTTCTTTAGGAATTATTTTCCAATGATGACATACTTTGGTACCTTATACATGTTTTTACTAAGAGCTTGCATCTGAATCCACCCGGATAACTGTTGCAATTCGATAAGAGAATCTTCTTAGGTAACATTTGGCAGAAATACGGAGCCAACTGAGTCAGTTATCATATGTATTAATCCCTTGACAGACTCAGATAATACAGTGTTGTTGTCAGAGAAAGAGAACTGCACATATGAAATAGTAAGTAGCTTTCCATTAGCTGATATATGAATGTTTGAACATTTACGACCAACATAGACCATATCTATTGGTTAGTCAGTATCCTATAGCCTCAAAGTATATTTGTCGTCTATGATCTCACCCTTTTGGAAGGCTGTGCTTAAACCATTTTGGTAGAGGGCTGCTTTTCAAACTTTGTGAACATAGAGTCATTTTGATGAGTATACTTCTGAAGATTTTGGTCTAATGTAAAGTTCAGATGGCCTATGTTGTGCTCATTAGAGAGTCAGATACTTGTGAGTGGTTCACTCATGGACCAAATGATCTCCGTACACTGAGAATGCAGTACGTGCTATCTTGGATTCCTCCCAAAGTAACAATGCTTCATGGAAGTCAATGAAGGAAATTCTTCAGACAAATTTTACCATAAAGCATAAGTATCAGAAAGTGCCTTTGACCAAATTGTTCACCGATGTTGAAGCTTTTAGCTGAATGCTATAGCAGATATTGGGAACTAGGTAATGTGTCTCTCTTCCTTAAAAGGTCTTCCATTCCGAATCTCGGGACGCGATTCTTTTAAGGGGGGAAGGCTGTAACACCCCAGGTGTTTATCACCAATTAGGCAGTGGGTTTAAGCTTAAACATGACAGCTTAAGTGGGGATGACAATGTCAAGGTCAACCTATGGAGATGAGCCTGACCTAAAGTTGGATGTTGCATCATTGCTTTACATATAGGTCCCTTTTCAAAGATATATGCTTGGATGGTGTTATGGCAATATCTTCATGTGTCTCACCTTAGTACCTATCTATATTGATCTCTGAAAAAGTTTCATGAAGTTTGGAATCAAAAAGTCACATGAAATGATAAGTTCCATTCCTATTGGAACTTGCATCATTAAGTGAATGGAATTGTAGAACACCAACCAAACCTTGCAAATTGTCAAAATGACTCTAGATGAACTCTACAAGACCTTAACTACACTTAGGACACTTAATGGAACAATGTTCATGTTGAACATTTTGCCTAAATATGCTTCTAATTGGTGGTTGACCATGTATGGACCCTGGAGCCCTTTGGTTTGACCATTTCAAAAGTGTGACCTAGAAGCTTTGCATGACTGTGCACCCTTTTACAAAGTTCTAGAGAATTTTATAAGGAACAAACTTTGTTTAAGAGTCAAGTCATGAAAATGCGTGGAACATACTCCAAAAGGGCCCACAAGTCAGATTGAGGGCTGTTTCCAGCACTTAGAAAATATTCTAAGTCCTGAATTAACAGCAGAAAGTTGCCATGTTCATGCAATTTTATCTTATAATTTCATATGGTAGTTCAATTAGGTTCCTTAATATGAGTTGTAGTACTTTTCATGATGGAAACCATGGATCAAGTGTCACTCAAAATGGAGCTTAGTTGGGCCTTCAATAAGAGCTTCCAAAACAGCAAAAAGTTGTTTTTATCACTAATTGGCCTTGACATGTTGACATGTCGCGTTCTCCAAAATTTACTAAGTAACTTGAGTTGGTCCTTTTATAAAAATTGGAGCATACATTGTGGGGAAGAGCATGCAACAAGATGGCATCAGTTTGACGTCAGTTTGGCCATCAATTTTTGGAGTTTGTCGATCGCTGTCAACACGCTGACACAGCCACTTTGGTGCTTAATTACCCATTAATCCTTTTCCCTAATGACCATGACCCTTAAACAAGTTTTGTAGAGGGTTATGTGGGCTTCAATTTAGCTTTTGGGCCCATGACCTAATTCGGCCTGTAGATGGCCCAAATCAGTGCTCCACTTCGCCTACACCATCACTCGCCAGGTGTTCGTTGAAATGCCACAAAGGCCGACGCGTGTCTAAGGGCGTGGCGGCCATGCACCCGAGAGCCTCCACCATGGGCGCCGCGCGTCCTCTTCTCTGACGCGTGACCTTGCGCTTTGTTCGATGGGGGAGCACCAGGGCACTCGCCGAGCTCCATTCCGAGCTTTCCACTTGCCCTCACCGCCCTCCCTCTGCCTCGCCATCCTGTTCGCGCGCATGCCGCGATGACCGCCATGGCCGGCCGGCCGAGCTCCATGGCCACCGTCGTCGCTCTATCTCCGGCCTTCCTCCGCCCGAACAGACCACCACACCACATTCGCCACGCCAAGCCGCACGCGCGGCACCTCCTCCCCGGCCTTGACCCTCACCGGAGGCCGTTGCCACCGGACCGCCGCCGTTGCCGACACCCGCTCCTGTGGCCACGGTGCTGGGGACCGCCTCGAGCAGAGCCGAGTAGCTCCGCGGGTGCGCAAAGGCCCCTGGATGCTCGCGCCGTCCTTGGCCACCGCCGCCGGCGACCCCCTCGCCGGAGCCGTGAGCCCGGCCCCCTCCCCTGCTTCCGGCGGCAGGCAGCGAGGCCAAGCCCGTTCCCCTCTCTCCCTCTCTGGGTGTCCTTTTCTTTGTTTGACAGGCGGGCCCGGCTGGGTAACAGGTCCCACTTGTCAGTTTAAGTAAGGGGTTGTCTGGGTATGGATTCGGGTGGAGCTAGCAATTTGAGTTAGGGTTGTTCTAATTTCATTTTTGAATTTCAGAATTTGGGTAATCTTCTAAAATCTATATCTCATGCTAGATAAGTCCAAAAATAGCAAATGTGGACTTTTTGGAAACCTTGGGAAGAGGTCTTTGTAGTAGAGTCATAAAAGTCTATATGTTGGTAGATATTTTCTGATGTCCTTATTTAAGTTTTAAAAGTGCTCTAAAAATGCCTCTAAACTTGACCAGAGCAAGATCTGGAGTTTTAGACATCCAAAAATAGTGATTCTTGCTTTGTTAATTTTGTGATGAAATGTAATTGCTAGGAAAAATATCAAACACACTAGTTGTTCACTGTTTTCTTAAGGTTTTGATTGGACCTCGATAAATAAGGAATTTACATTATATTGCTTGTTATTTTTATATCTTGAGTTGTGCTGCTCCAAATGATGTGAAATTTTTATGGTAGTCTTTCCATGCTATGAATGTACTGTGGTATAAATTTCATGGCCAGTGCTTACTGTATGCTTAAGTTATTGAGTTAACTTGTTTATGGCTTAATAAATAGCTTATAAATAATATATAAATGATAAAATAGAAAATGTTGTTCCATTACCTTAGTATGATGTTTCTCTATCATATTGATTCATAATATGGCCTTGTGTTCACAGAAAATATTGAGTTTTAGGTTTAATTTACTTTCACATGAATTCTTGCTTTAGCAACTTGTCTTTTTCATAGAGGTTGCTATACATATCCAAATAGAGTGAAATTTGTACAGTAGACTATTGAGAGGATATGTGAGCCACTGTAATTTTTGTAGAATTTATTGTGCACTTTTGATAGGTGTTCATAATTCCACCTAATTATCTAAATAAATTAAGAAAATACATTAAAAGAAATTATTTAGTATTGGGCACTATGTTTTCTGGTGTTCATTAGTCTTGTGTGACCATGTTGGTAAAGTTGGTTTTGTCTAATTATATGTTTGCAACATAAGTTAATAGTTATTTCTCGCAAATGAGTTTTCTGGACAGATCTGGAAACTTGGCAAAGTTCTTTATGATAATGTGCTTTGCTGTAAAACTTGTTTATACAAAAGTTGTAGATAAGTTATATATCTAGCTTCTGTTAAAATTTGGTGGTATTTGGCCATGTGGTTTAGGAGTTATAGCTGTTTAAAGTTGGGTTACAGAATTGCTTGCTCTCTGTCTTGTTAGACCAGTTTCTATGTTTGTGTAAATGCGACATGTTAAACTTTGGAATCATGCTATGATGATTATAAGTGAAATATAGGTAATTTTATAAGCTTTCCATAATGTCTTCTTGCAAGTCATTTGGAGTTGTAGATCTCCAGTTATGATTAAATTACGCAGCTGTTGGTCTGCTGTCCAGAAGGTAGCAATTTCTAGTTCTAGTACTTTGATTACTTTGTTTATTGTACTTCTATGCATTCATACGTATGCATTATTGCACCTCATTTAGGTACGCTAGCTGAAGCACGTGAAGGACCTGATGTGGAGCCAAACCCGAAGACGGTGTTTGGTGGATCCAAACCCGAAGATAGAAGGACCGGACAAGTAGTAGTTTGGAGGTTGCTCGCCAAGTGACTTCATCTGACATACTCTAACTTGAGTCGGATCCCAGGCAAGCCCCGGAGCATTATAAGCCTCCTATCTTCAAAGCAATTAATTCTATATATGTTATAAGTATTGTTGCATTAAGTGGTAGGAGTTGGTTGAAAACCTTGCTGCATTATATCATTCCTTGTCCAGATATATGAATCCTTGAATCCTACGTAGACTAGGATCGAGTAGATGCTTAGCCCTGCTTTAAGCGGTAGAAGTCAGGTGATTTCCTGTCACCTGCGAGATATAGGGATATTCATATATGGCACGGTTGGCTATATTGCTATCGTGGAAAGGAACCATGTGTTAATAAAATGAAATGAGACCGGACGGGATGATGATAGTGAAGCGACAAGGCATGGAGGTCTTGGGTGTG
Organism: Saccharum hybrid cultivar R570; assembly: GCA_038087645.1. NCBI lineage: Eukaryota > Viridiplantae > Streptophyta > Magnoliopsida > Poales > Poaceae > Saccharum > Saccharum hybrid cultivar. The sequence goes on along the minus strand of JAQSUU010000084.1, from coordinate 11,098,029 downwards.
GATCTATCCCCGTCTGAGTCGTTTAAGGACCGATTCGCTGTACGTCCTTGAGTCATGTTGAACGCAGTCTAACACTTAGTTGGCCGGATAAGTCGTTCCGACCGCGAATCCGAGTAATACAGTTCAGGCCGGGAATCGAATGGTAGGTTGCTTCTTGGAGGAGAGAAAGGATGTGCTTGGGGACATTGGCGTGAGACCAAGGGGGGGTTAGAGTCCCTATCACCTGGCAGAGTGTCGCCCTTGGGGTCGCGACATCATTCGGACCCGTGGCTCCAGAACTGTACCAAAGGTGACCTGAGCAGCCCTCGCCAGGCGTGACTCGGTGAGTGTTAGAAATACCCCTCCAGCTGGATAGGAATTCGATTCGAATCGCCGTCGCTCCCGGTTAGTGAGCACTTGACTTGAGCAGCGGCAACGTAGATTCCATTAAATTGAACGGATGGTTAATTGGATCACGATGGAAAGGTTGCCTCAATTTATACCTGCTATGGTTAATATTGTTTGCTCCTAATAAAGTGAGTGCTATAGTACAGGTTCTAATATAGATGATAGGTTAATGATAATTAACTTGATGCTTAAGCATTAATGATTGATCATCTATATTAAGCTTTTATGCAAAAAGTTGTCAAGCTAGCCCACTTCATATCAGCCTTGCATGATCCTTGGTGTCACCTTATTTCTGGTTTCTGACGGGTAAGTCTAGCTGAGTACCTTCTTGTACTCAGGGTTTTATCCCCACTTGTTGCAGGTTATGATGTATCATGGCGGCTGCAAGAGTTGGTTGACTCCTGCCGTAGTGGCGGAGTGTGATCACGGGCATGATCCTTCTTATTTACCTTATCTCTAATTCTTTTGTTGGAAGTCGACTGTGGTACTGGCGTGTATTTGAAATAAGAATAATGTTAGTTTCAAATTACTTTGCTTCCGCTACTTTTCATTGCAAGTTGTAATAACTATGTTGAACTCCGATGTAAATTGATTTACTTGTGAAATGGTTGTAACATGTGACTTGTTATGTTGAATCACTACGATCTTGGCTTGTATGTTGGTTGGTTTGAAATCCCTCGTGATTTCATTGGACTACCGGAGTTATATGGGCTCAAGTGCGAGAATTTGATCATTTCGGTGATTGTTTTTGTACTTGTGCTCTTATAATTTGGACGGTTCCGTTACAACTTGATCCTTGCGCGGATCAAGGGGGAGCTACACCCTTGCGTGGGTGCTCCAACGAGGACTAGTGGGGAGTGGCGACTCTCGGATACCTCAGGAAAACATCGCCGTGTTTCTAACCCTTACTTTCAAGCATTTACTTTCGTGTATTACTTTCATTGCTTGTTTACTTTCCTATAATTGCCATGCTAGACTAGGATTGGAACTTAGGGTGCAAAACTTTTACCGGTAGAATCACAAGGAACACTAGTAGGCACTAAGGGTGAAGTTTGGCTTGTAGGATTTAATTCTTGCAAATAATTTTTAGAAAAGCCCAATTCACCCCTCTCTTGGGCATCTTGATCCTTTCAATTGGTATCAGAGCCGAGTTGCTCCTTATTTAGGCTTCACCGCCTAGAGAAAGATGTCTAATGGGGAAGGACCACCTCCCACCTTTAAGGGAGACGATTTTTCATATTGAAAAATTCATATGGAGGTGTACCTCGAAGCCATAGATGTTGGGTGTCTTAGAGCCGCAACCGAAGGGCTTCCCGTTATCAAGGATCCCGCCAACCCAAGTGGTGACGAGAAGAAGTACGACCGGTGAAATGCAAAGGCAAAAAATGCACTCTACCGGGGCCAAGGCAAGGATATCTTTAATCGTGTGCGTAATGCCAAAAACGCTCATGAATTGTGGGAAAACCTTTGTGCTCTCCATGAGGGAACTAAGAGTGAGCGTGAGGAACGCTATCACATAGCTTTGAAAAAAAATTAATTCTTTTAAGATGCTTTCTAAAGAAAGTGCTAATGAAATGTACACTCGATTGAATGTTCTTGTAGAGGATCTCAATGCTCTTGGACTCACTCAAATGAGTCAATCGAATGTTGCAAGGAGGATCTTGAGTGTTCTTTCCGTTGAGAAGTATGGGCACATTGTCACCGTGCTTCACCAAAGTGGTCTCTCCACCGCAACACCGACATAAGTATTGGGAAAGATCAATGCACATGAGATGTACATGCACATCACTCTGGAAGAGGGCTCATCATCTTCCAAGAAGAAGGACTTGGCCTTCAAAGCTAGCCATGACAAGAAAAAAAAGGGCCAAGCCATGATGGTGCAAGAAAGCTCAAGTAAAAGTGATATTGATGATGCATCACTTGCACTCATGGTAAGAAAGACCACCAAGATGCTAAAGAAGCTCAACAAGAGTGGCATCAAGTTCGATGGCAAGAAGAAGTTCTTCACAAGTAGCAAAAGGAAGCCAATATCCGAGATGGATTGCTACAATTTTGGTGAACTTGGCCACTTAGCTCATCAATGCCCTAAGCCTCCAAAAGACAAGTACAAGAACAAGAACAAGGGCAAGAGAAATGATTCAAGTGATGAAGAAGATGAGAAGAAGAAGAACAAGCCATACAAAAAGAAAGATGGCAAGAGAAAAGAGTTTTACAAGAAGAAGAAGGGAGGCAAAGCTTACATTGTTGGTGATTGACTCACCGACATTGAGTCATCATGTGAGTCCTCCGGTGATGAGAGCGACGATGAGAAAGAGAAGGTCACCACATTTGTGATTGGGCCATCATCATCTTCACCGACATCTTCATCACCACCTTCACCGCCACCGTCACCATCATCGTCCACTTCTCACCTATGCCTTATGGCCAAGGGTGAACGAAAGGTACAAAACAATGAGAGTGATGATGATGATAGTGATAGTGATGATGAATATGATGCACCTTCTTATGATCAACTTGTAAAATTGTTGAACAAATCCTCTAAAATCATAAGAAGAACTAGAAATGAAAATGATGAGCTCCAAAATGAAAATGACTCACTCTCATCTAAGCTTGAGAATGCACATAAGACTAGTGATGGGCTCAAAGATCAAAATGAAATTATGTCTTCTACTCTCAAGGAGCTCAAAACTTCTAACAAAGAGCTTAGAGATGAACATGATAAACTTAAGAAGAAGCATGATGAACTCATCACTAGGCTCAACTTGCTAAAAGATAAATATACTACATTGAAAATCAATTATGACAGTCCTATTGTTGCTAATGAGCTTGCTCTTGAGACACATGATGCTACTAACCAAGTTGTTAAGATTGATATAGCTACATCATGTGATGACTTGATTATTGAGAACATTGAGCAAGGCTCTAGCAGCAAAGGCAAGAATGTGGTTGAGTCCGACAACTATGATAACTATGTCAAGCTTAAGAGTGAAAATGAGATGCTTAGAAATGAGAACAAGAAGTTGATGGCTCTTGAAAAGCAAACATCAAATGAGTCACTTATTGAACAGAACAAAAAGCTCAAGCAAGAGAAAGAGCATCTCAAGACCGGCCTAAGCAAGTTCACAAGAGGCCAACATTTACAAAGTGAGATACTCATGAACACCATCATGAAGATGGATAGAAGTGGCATTGGTTACTTGGTAAATCAAGAGAAGAAGGCTAAAGCTCAACAACAACAAAGCAAGTCAAAGCCCAAGCCAAAGAGATGTATTGAGTGTGGACAAGAAGGTCATTTTGCTCATGAGTGCAAAACTCCACCACCACAACTCTTGCCCAAGCATGCTAGACCCTTTGCTTTCAATGCTCATTACATGCTTAGAAAAGATTCAAGTGTAAAATATGGGTTGCCAAGTCACTAGTTGAGAAAGTCAAGGGTCCCTCTCAAGTTTGGATACCTAAACAAAAAGCTTGATCTCTTGTGTGTAGGTGAACTACAAGACCGATGGATCTCATTTGGTTATTGATAGTGGTTGCACTCAACATATGACCGGTGACCCTTGTATGTTCACCTCACTTGAAGAGAATGGGGTATGTTAAGAGAAGATCACATTTGGAGATAATTCAAAGAGCAAAGTCAAGGGTATAGGCAAGATTGCAATATCAAATGATCACTCTCTTTTAAATGTGCTCTATGTTGCTTCATTGAGTTTTAACTTACTATCCGTTGGGCAACTTTGTGACCTTGGTTACCAATGCTTATTCACTCCTAATGAAGTGGTAGTTACAAAGATAGATAACAAGCAAATGATTTTCAAAGGTTTTAGATACAACAATCTCTATCTTGTTGACTTCACCTCCGAAGATGCAAACTTGATGACATGTTTGTTCACCAAAACTACATTTGGATGGCTTTGGCATAGGAGGCTTGCTCATGTTGGAATGTACACTCTCAACAAGCTATTGAAGAAAGAACTAGTAAGAGGCTTGAAGGATGTCAAGTTTGAGAAGGATAAATCTTGTAGTGTATGTCAAGTCGGCAAACAAGTTGCAAATACTCATCCAACCAAAGCTTACATGTCAACATCAAGAGTGTTAGAACTTCTACACATGGATTTGTTTGGTCCTATAACTTACAAGAGCTTGGGTGGAAATCTCTATTGTCTTGTGATTGTGGATGACTACTCAAGATACACTTGGACCTTCTTTCTTCATGACAAATCCGAAGTGGCAAATTGCTTCAAAAAGTTTGCAAAGAGAGCTCAAAATGAGTTTGAAGTCAAGATAAAGAAAATTAGAAGTGACAATGGTGAAGAGTTTGACAACACAAACATTGAAGCTTATTATGATGAGATTGGAATCAAGCATGAAGTTTCATCAACCTACACTCCTCAACAAAATGGTGTAGTTGAGAGAAAGAACCGGACTTTGATCACCCTTGCAAGAACAATGCTAGATTAGTACAATACACCGGAAAAATTGTGGGCCAAGGCAATCAACACCGCATGCTATGCTTCAAATCGCCTCTTCCTACAAAAGTTTCTTGGCAAGACTCCTTATGAGTTGCTAAATGGGAAGAAGCCGGACGTCTCATTCTTCCGGGTGTTTGGTTGCAAATGCTACATCTACAAAAAAAACATCAACACCTAGGGAAGTTTCAAAGACGTTGTGATATTGGCTTTCTTGTTGGTTACTCATCAAAGTCCAAATCATATAGAGTATTTAACCATGCCACCGGTTTGGTTGAAGAAACATATGATGTGGAATTTGATGAATCTAACGGCTCCCAAGGAGCAATTGAGAATTGTGATGATGTAGGTGATGAACCATTGAGGGTGGCAATGAAGAATATGCTGGTGGGAGACATCAAGCCTAAGGATGATGAAGACGATGTACAAATTATCAATCCACCATCTTCATCACATGTGCCTCAAGATGATGATAAGAATGAGAGAGTTGAAAATAAAGACACTCATGTCTCTCATGAACAAGCCGGGGGACAAGCTCAAGATGTTGATGCTCCCCAACCATCTCCTCAAGTGGTTGATAGAAGAAACTCACCTCTACATCAAGCACATCCACAAGATCTCATCATAGAAAGTTCTACAAAGGGTGTAATGACTCGATCTCAAAAGCTAGCTTCATTTGTTGAACATCACTCTTTTATCTCTTTCCTTGAACCTAAGAATGTAGAAGAAGCTCTTTGAGATCCGGATTGGGTGAATGCTATGCACGAGGAATTGAACAACTTCACCCGCAATCAAGTTTGGACACTTGAAGAGCATCCAAAAGGTGCAAGAGTCATTAGAACTAAGTGGGTGTTCCGCAACAAGCAAGATGACCAAGGCGTAGTAGTGAGGAACAAGGCAAGACTAGTTGCAAAAGGGTTCTCTCAAGTGGAAGGTCTTGATTTTGGAGAGACCTTTGCACCCGTTGCAAGACTTGAAGCCATTCGTATCCTACTTGCATATGCATCACATCATGAAATAAAACTATATCAAATGGATGTGAAAAGTGCTTTTTTAAATGGCTTCATAAATAAACTAGTCTATGTTGAATAACCTCCCGGGTTTGAAGACCCTAGATATCTTAATCATGTTTATAGGTTGTCCAAGGCGCTATATGGGCTCAAGCAAGCCCCTAGAGCGTGGTACGAGCGCCTCCGGGACTTCCTCATCGAGAAGGGCTTCACTATTGGGAAGATCGACACCACACTATTCACCAAGAAGCTTAATGGGGAGATCTTCATTTATCAGGTTTATGTTGATGATATCATCTTCGAATCAACAAATAAAGATTATTGCAAGGAATTTGGTGAATTGATGTCGAAGGAGTTTGAGATGTCAATGATTGGTGAGCTAACATTCTTCCTTGGTTTTCAAGTCAAGCAAATGAGAGAAGGGATTTTCATCTCTCAAGAAAAGTATACCAAGGATCTTCTCAAAAGATTCAAGATGGAAGAGTGTAAGCCAATCAAGACCCCAATGTCATCTAATGGACATCTCGACCTAGATGAGGGAGGTAAACCAATTGATCAAACTCTCTACCATTCTATGATTGGTAGCTTGTTGTACCTTACCGCATCTAGGCCCGATATCATGTTTAGTGTGTGCATGTGTGCTCGCTTTCAAGTGTGCCCTAAAGAACCTCACCTAAGTGCCGTAAAAAGAATCTTAAGATATTTTAAGCACACCCCAAGCATTGGCCTTTGGTACCCCAAAGGAGCTAGATTCCAACTAGTTGACTATTCCGATTTGGATTATGCCGGTTGCAAAATTGATAGAAAAAGCACATCCGGAGGGTGCCATTTGCTTGGAAGGTCTTTAGTATCTTGGTCATCTAAAAAGCAAAATAGTGTGGCTTTGTCCATCGCCGAGGCGGAATACATTGCCGCGGGGGCTTGTTGTGGACAAATCTTATACATGAAACAAACCCTCCTAGACTATGGAGTTGTTCTTGATAAGGTGCCACTTTTATGTGACAATGAAAGTGTCGTTAAAATTGCTAATAATCCGGTACAACACTCACGCACCAAGCACATTGATATCCGCCACCACTTTCTAAGAGATCATGTTGCTAAAAATGATATATCACTAGAAGGTGTAAGAAGTGAAAATCAATTAGCGGATATCTTCACTAAACCTTTGGATGAGGCTACCTTTTGTAGGTTGAGAAGTGAACTAAATATGCTTGATTCTAGTAACTTTAGAAAATGAGCTTGTGTTGTCCCTTGCATTGCATTGTATCATATGTCATATTTAAATTTCCGCAATGCATCTAGTACTTGTCTAACACGGCTATGATAACCCTCCTTTGGAGGAGTGAAGAAGCCTAACCGTGGATCAAACTTGACAAGCAACCTAGTCTTCCTTTCTCGCTTTGCATTGCATATGCATGGTTGTTGCTTTGTCATTTCTTTTCGGTTTTGCTTTGATCAACCTTTGTGTTCGTCCATGAATAGAGAGAGCATTTGACGCTCCCAAGGGTTCACAAACTTTATTGCATGGCCATACGTTGCTCCTCGGGTGTTTATTGCATATTTTCTTAAAAATAATACTAGCCTAAGGCAAAATATTTTGAAAAACTCGAGGGTTTGAGAGAGGTCCCTTATATCAGGTTCCAATTGATGTTTATTTGAGTCTCTTTGAATTGGAACTTGATTGGGAGAAGTCACGTCGAAGATCGGTTTGAAGAAAGGTGCTTTACAGCGACCGGACGCTGGACCGGACGCGATGCTGCTTCATCACTGCGTCCGGTCCCGGCGACCACCAGCGCGTCCGGTCATCCCAAAGACCATCTCAAGAATCTGTGACCGGACGCTGCACCGGACGCGACGTTGTGACCACCGCGTCTGGTCCCGGCCACCACCACCGCGTCCAGTCATGCGTGTTGGGTTCTCGAGTAAACTCTGATCGGACTCTGTCAGCGTCCGATCATCCCTAACCGGACACGTCCGGTCGCGTCAGGAGCTTACTAAACTCTGACCGGACGCTTCTCCATCGCGTTCGGTCAGTCGACCACCACGTCCGGTCATCGCGTGAAAAGCGGATCTAAGCCTTTTTAACCGTACATCCATCGCCGTTTTCTTTTCAATCTGCCGAACCCAAACCCTAGCCACCTCCTCGCCGTCTCACGCCCGCGCAGCCGTGCCTCCTTGTTGTCTCGCGCGCCACCGCAGCCGTCCCGTGCGCCGCCGTAGCTCTCTCGCGCCGCCGCAGTCCTTCCGCGCAGCCGCGCCACTGCTGCTCTCCCGCACAGCCAGCTCCTTAGTCGTGCGCGCCGCTTCTCCTTCCCGCGCCCATCCATCGTCTCCGGCAGCCGCAGAAGTGCCTCCGACCGTCACACCCTATGACCTAACCCTAATGGTCGCGACGTCTTCGACTTTCTCTAGCCGTTCTCTGGCAAAGGCCTTTCGCACGAGTTCAACTCCGCAAGGTGATTTCATTGCCTTGATACTTTCAATTAGGGTTTGCCGATGGATTCCTGGTGAAATTCTAATGCATCCTTTGATCTTATCGGTACTCTAGCGTTTGTCCGTCGTTTTCGGGGAACCCTAGCGCATCAAGGTCTCTTACCCTTTCATCGGAGTTTCGCTCATCCGAAGTAGCTATCGCGATCTATTCTTTTCTTATCTCGTATGCTTGCTTTCATAAGGACCTTGCTCGTCTGGTAGTTAAAATATAATGCTTAATAGTAGCTCTATCTATTCCATCTTTACAGAGGGTCTTGTCGGTGCTCTGTGTGTGCCAGATGATCAGCTATGAATCCGAGGCCAAGCCTATGGATACGGACTGAGGCCAAGCCTCACGAGTGTCAGTACACCATCTTGCCTTTCAGGGTTTTCTCAGTTATAGAGTTCTGTGAGTATGGTTCACTGCAAGAATGCTGGTGGTGGACCGAGTGACGGGGACGAAAGTCCTCCCAGGATGACAGAGGTAGCCCGTGGCAAACACAAGAAGTTAGCCGTCAAGAAGAGAAAGAGTACACCCACTGAGGCAGAGATTGCACAGGCATCGCTGATGCTGCAGAGCGTGCAGAGAAGGGTGGCAGAGGCAGAGGGATTCACATTGGCAAGCGTCGCTTTCATCTTGATGGTCGATAGCTCGGTACTAAGGCCACAGAGGGCACAGAGGACCCACCTACAGAGCAGCCCACAGATGACACAGAGGAGATAGAGGAGCAGACAGCCCACAGATGACACAGAGGAGACAGAGGAGTAGACCGCTCAGACTCCACCGCGTCGTCGCTCGGGACATACGCGTGCTCAGGTGACTCCTAGGCCAAAGGGCCAGCGTCGTGGAGGTCGTCCACCTCCTAGGGCTCGAGGTCACCCCCTAGTTGAGCACTTTGACCTCAGGGGAGCTACAGCACGATAGGTACAGGCTCTCAGGTTTGTCAAGGTTAGACGGTGGTTCCCACCTCAGCGGGATCCCCGAGCTTCAGAGGGCTTCTGCGCACCTCTGCATGAGGATTTCTATAGAGCCTACGTCGACAGCAGGATTGCATTCAGACCTCAGAGAGTCTGTCGACTTGAGGCTTTAGTTGAGGTGGTTGGTGAGCAGCTCCATCCACACTTGTCCTTTCTACCTGGTCTGTCAGACTTTCTAGGATGGACTGGAGCTTACTACGGGACTTGGGTTAGAGAGTTCTACTCCTCACTTTGGATTGACCCTGCTCATGAGTTCATACACTTTGCATTCTGAGGCCATGACCGCAGACTGTACAGCACCAGGGTACGGGAGATTCTCAGACTCTCTTCTTCAGAGACGAAGATTCACCAGCTGTGCTTTGGACATACTTCACCACTGAGACGTCCTCACGGAGGTACAGTACCACCCACAGATTTGATCAGATCTTGCTTCCGTGAGCCGTTTGGCGAGGGGTCCAGACGTACACTTGCTAGCTTGACACCCCTCGCCAGAGTGTTAGATGTTATTATGAGGCGGACTCTTCTTCCGAGGCTAGGATACAGAGAGGGTCTGACACGGATGCAGCTCTGGGTTGTTCATTGCCTCATCTCATAGACACCGTTTGATATTTGGGATCTGATGCTATGTGAGATGGAGGACACTTTAGCAGAGGGCTTCAAGGGTCACCGACAGCTACCTTATGCTCATTGGATCTGTTTTATTATTCGATCTGCGTGTGACCTGCCTGCAGAGATTAGAGTTGAGATATCTGATACCACTACTGCATTTCTAAAGTATGATATTCGACAGTTGTGGGCTTTAGTGACTAGAGAGCAGGCACCTAGGCCAGGACAGCGTCAGAGGCCAGAGGTTACAGAGACAGCAGCTGAGCAGGATAAGACCGTTGAGGGTCTTACTGAGGCCGAGCTTGCAGATCTTGATACTCAGCTAGCTGATCTAGTTGAGGATGTGGCCACTGACAGCACTGACGAGGATTACCAGCCCATCCCCCGGTATCGCTCTCCTCGGTCTCACGACCATGAGACCGATGGTTCAGGATCAGCCTCTCGCTCAAACCCAGCCATGGTGGCTATACTTGAGAGGCTGACCCAGGCCCAGGAGAGATAGGAGGTTCAGATGCAACGACAGGCTCAGGACACAGCTGCCGCATTTGCTCAGATTCAGGCTCGTCAGGACGAGTTCCAAAGGTAGCAGCTGGAGTTTCAGAGGCAGCAGTTTGAGATGCAGAGGCAGCAGGCACCCACCCAGCAGCAGTATCTTGAGCTCCTACAACACCTCGTCACCATTGGGGTACCTCCACCACCGTCTGTCCTTACTCCAGCACTACAGTCCAGTGGATTTCAGAGTCAGGGACAGCCGAGCTTTCAGTTTACCTCTCCCCAGCAGCAGGTTCCTCAGACTTTTCAGTCCCCGAGCTACACTCCTATTCAGATGGGGTTCACTCCACCAGCTCAGCCTAGACCTCACCTTCTCTCGGGCACTCCTTTCACTGACTTGAGTGTCTCCTACAGCAAGCTGACTGGTCAGCCGACACCCTCGCACACCACTGTTGTGAACTCTTTAGGCATGTCAGCTTCTGAGACTATGGTTCTTCTAGTGTAAGGGGCCGGGACTATAAAGACTGTGTCGTCGTCAGTTGTCTCGACAGATCCTCCCACTCTTGGTATTTTTTAGGCTCAGGTGACAGAGACTACATCTATTGTTGCTACTACGTCTTCAGTTCCTGCACCTGCTCTATAGACCCAGACTGCTTCACTGCCACGTCTATCTACAGAGGGTCAGCCTGACAGTTCAGAGTCTGAGGAGGATACTTCGCAGTTTCTGATCACTCCACGCTCCTCGGCACCCGACATGACTGCTTCTGTTCCCCCGTCGGATCCTTAGTTTTGTTTTTGGCGTTTGATGCCAAAGGGGGAGAGAGAGTAGATTCAGGGGGAGTGTTGATAGAGGGTTTCATTTTCTTTGTGTGCTACATTCATGCATCATGTATAATTTCTCGCCCTGTATTTTGTGACAAGTGTGCTTGTGAGACTTTATTATATATCGTGTCACTTAATTGGTTTTAGCTCATAAGGTTGTGCTTCCGTGCCATACTCCGATTTCATATGAGCTATGTTTTATGTGTACTAACTCTTCATGTTTTATCTTGTGAGTACACTCAGTTGGCTTGGAACACATAAGCAATTCCTAACCCCTTGTGCTTATAGCTTTTTGCTTATGTGAACCAAGCATGTTCGAAAACCTCAACTCTTAAATCTTCTAAATCTAAGTGTTGTCATCAATCACCAAAAAGGGGGAGATTAAAAGCATCTAGGCCCCGGGAGTTGGTTTCGGCAATTGATGACAACGCATTATTACCATGACTAACGTGTGTTTTGCAGAAACTTTGATAAGTTAGGTTATGGGGTTGATAACTGCTTTGGGCACTATGGTATTCATGCCCCTTGATGGAAATCATTTCGGTTTTCAAAGGATCAACGACAAGATTAAGGACGGTTAGTTCCGGATGTCAAGGTGTTGAGTTACATCTGGAATAGTCGTTAGGATCTTCGCTTTTTTCCTTTGGTCGTACTATAAAGGGGGGCATGAGCGAGTAGCTTGACCTAGGTGAGTCTTTTGTTTAGGTGTGATGCACACTTATCAAACTTAGCACTAGGTAGCTCAGGAAAAGCTCAAAGTTCAGTTGGAAGCAATATTGGTTCAAGTTGCGTCGCGTTTCGAAGTCATTTGAGCTATTTACCCTTGACTGGACGCGGTCTCTGTCACGACCGGACACATCTGGTTAGTACTAATAGTCACTGCGTTTTCAACCTAGTTGATCGAGCGCTGTCCCTACGAGGACCGGACGCGTTGATCAGTCTGACACGTGTTTCAGAGGGTAAAAGTATAATCGAACGCGACTAGAAAATGACCGGACGCGTCCGGTCACGTTCCAGTAACGTACTTAGCTGACCTGACACGTCCGGTCATCACTGATCGGATGCGGTCGAGTGTCAGGTTAAAGTACAGTAGGTTCTTGCACGATCAGACGCGTCTGGTCACCCCTGATCGGTGCGTCCGGTCACCCCTGATCGGTGCGTCCAGTCACTCAGCGGTATCGTTCTGGTTTTTGACTGTTACACTCGATCGGCGCGTCTGGTCACATCGATCGGCGCGTCCGGTCAGTGCGTGTTTTGTTGAGTTGGCTGGTAACGATTGGATTTGTCTGTGGGGTGTATAAATAAATTCCCTCCACCTCTTTTATAGGTCTCTTGCTCATTTGTTCAGCTGAGAAACACCTTTCAAGTGCAAGGGAGTGCAAGAGCCCTAGTGAGGGTAGTGATTTGAGAATCAAAGCTTGAGATCCCTCATTAGTGACTAGAGAGTAGCAAGTGTGCATCCATCTTCTCATTAGGCTTGTTGTGGTCAAGTAAGAGTTCTAGCTTGTTACTCTTGGTGATCGCCATCACCTAGACGGTTTGGTGGTGATTGGGAGTTTGGTGATCATCCAGCGAGCTTGTGGATGACACAACTCATCTTGTGAGCGGTTTTGGGTGATTCACCGTGACGGAGTGTCAAAGAATCAGTCCGTAGAGAGCACTTGATCCTTGCGCGGATCAAAGGGGAGCAACACCCTTGCGCGGGTGCTCCAACGAGGACTAGTGGGGAGTGGCGACTCTCCGATACCTCGGGAAAACATCGCCGTGTTTCTAACCCTTACTTTCAAGCATTTACTTTTGTATATTACTTTCATTGCTTGTTTACTTTCCTAGAATTGTCATGCTAGACTAGGATTGGAACTTAGGGTGCAAAACTTTTACCGGTAGAATCACAAGGAACACTAGTAGGCACTAGGGGTGAAGTTTGACTTGTAGGATTTAATTCTTGCAATTAATTTTTAGAAAAGCCCAATTCACCCTCTCTCTTGGGCATCTTGATCCTTTCATCCTCCTCCGTACGTTCTTTAGTGTACTGTCCTTCATGAAAGTCATCTAACATATCTGCTACCCCGGCAGCAAGATCAAAATCCTCGACGCGGGGTCTCACCACCACCTCTCTCAGACGATGGGCTTCACCATAGTGGACCCACTAAGTATAGTCCAGCATAAATCCATTCTTCAAAAGATGTTTACCCATATCCACCTTGTTTTTTCTTTTTCTATTTGCACATCTCTTGCAGGGACACAAAACTAGAAACGCTCCTTTAGCAGACTCGCCAAATGCTAGTTCTAAGAAATCATTGGTCTTCATCATCCATTCAGTGGTGAAATCACTCTGACTTGAGTGGCCCGTGTACATCCACTCACGGTCATCCATCCTCTAACATATATACCAGCGAGCAAAGTAACCATCAATTGCAGCTACATGTCGTTCGTACTATCTAATAGGTGAGGATAGGTCCTAATCCCACCCGCGGATGCGTAGATAAGATTAGTTTCCATGCTCTACTCCAATCGGAGACAGAATTCTGGCAGCACCTCCCCGCTGTTCTCCCGATACACGTCATAGCAGGGAGAGTGTGTATCTGGAGAACAACAGGGAGATGATGCCGAAACCCTGTCTCGAATCGGAGCAGACCATGGAAACTAACTCATCTACGCATCCACGGGCTGTCCAAAATACGTGGACAATCCGAAATAGGTATGGTCATAGATATGCAAAGATCTGCATACCAATAACTGTATCTCTTTCGAACGGGAGACGTCTAACCGAGTTACGCGAGCTACGACTATGATAAGGAAAGGGGTTATACCTAGGGTGCTGGTGGAGTCAGGATAGCGGAGCCGTGGCGAGTCGGTGCAGTGGCGAGTCGGTGTAGTGGCGAGGCGAGTCGGTGCAGTAGCTAGATTTTAAAATTTGGTACATTTTTTATGTTTTTTGCTGCATTTAGTTAATTTGTATCGTTTACTTGAATTTTTTCGTAAAAAGCAAATTTAAACTGCAGGTGCATGGAATAATGGAATTTAGCCATTCAAAAAATGATATTCATGCTTTTGAGTGTATTATGAGGCGCTATCTAGGAACGCACCCGAAATTTCGAACATCGTGTTCACGAAATATGGGCACCGACTTGCGGGCGATATGTTTTTAAATTCTATTAAATACAAACGAAGTCCGAAAATCACAAAAATTACCAAGATGTTATGATATCGCATGTGGAGGCTATGATAAAAATTAAGAATGTTTCGAGAAAGTTGTGACGTACGTTGCTTAAAACCCAGACAAATCACATGCGATATTGTGATAACACATGTGGAGATGTCTGGGTTTTAAGCAACATACGTCACAACTTCCTCGAAACATTTTTAATTTTTTATCATAGCCTCCACATGCGATATCATGACATCTTGGCAATTTTTGTGATTTTTGGACTTCGTTTGTATTTAATAGAATTTAAAAACAAATCGCTCGCAAGTCGATGCCCATGTTTCGTGAACACGATGTTCGAAATTTCGGGTGTGTTCCTAGATAGTGCCTCATAATACACTCAAAAGCATGAATATCATTTTTTGAATGGCTAAATTCCATTATTCCATGCACCTGCAGTTCAAATTTGCTTTTTACGAAAAAATTCAAGTAAATAATACAAATTAACTAAATGCAGCAAAAAAACATAAAAATGTACCAAATTTTAAAATCTAGCTCCTAATACTGTAGTAGGGCTGCAAAAAAAATTGGGTGTAAAAAAACTAAATTCTTTGTCGAGTGCCAAGATTCTGACACTCGGCAAAGAAATTCTTTGCCGAGTGTTAGATTCCTGGCACTTGGCAAAGTAATTAAAAAAACTTTGTCAAGTGCCTAATAGCAGGCACTCGGCAAAGGGTCACCATTGGGGCTCACCGTTTGTGAGGTTGTCTTTGCCAAGTGTAAATCTTTGCCGGGAACTGGGCTCTCGGCAAAGACTTTCTTTGCCGAGTGCATTTCTTTGCCAAGTGCACTCGGCAAAGCGATCTTTGCCGAGTGTCTTACTTTGCCGAGTGCCCGATATTTGGCACTCGGCAAAGCATATGACACTCGGCAAAGATACTGTTTCCGGTAGTGGTAGGTTCGGACGGCTCCGCACACGCGCTTCATTTCAATCGTATTGGGGTCGATTCAAGCATCGGCTTGCTCGCGTAAGTTTGATTTGTGTTTGCGGGTTATTTTTGCTGGATTTGGTCTCACCAATGCTGATGAGAACATGACCTTCATACATACAATGATATGCTTGGAGAATGGCACGGAGGACGAGGAGAACAGCAAGGGTGTCCAAAACCAGAAAGAGGCCTAAAGTTTATCCGGTTCGAGTCGGCAAGGTGGAGGTCCAATCAAGTTCGGGTCCACCTCGAAATTCAGGAGCAGTCCCGTGTAAAATCTACACCCAATACGCATACGGACTCCGTTTACGACGATACAATATGCTTGAAAGATAATTTGATAAGCTAACAAATGGATTTGATTTTGACATCAAAACTCATATAGAGTCTAAAGGGATCGTTGAAACAAGTCAGCGTCCTGCCAGTGCACGGCGACACCGTCATTTGGTCCGTTGGGCCGTGTATTTATAGAGCCCATTAGAGGTCCCATCCACAGGTGATATCCAAGGCTCTATAATTAGCGGTCATCGCTCTCGTTAGGGTTTGAGTTTTGTTGTGTTCTTGTTTTTCTTGTGAAACAGACATTGTTTACTGTGATTATATTGCCAAGATCGTTTGCTGTGAATCTGGGTCCCTGTTCTTAATCATGTTCGCCTGTGGCGACTAGTCCTTTTGAATCAAGACTTGAACCTTCTATCAGATTCACAATCTTCATATTTATTTGCAATTCAGATTGTGTTCATCCCGTTCTTGCTTGTGTTCACAATTCGCTTATAGGGAAGCCTTCTAGGCGAGGTCAATTGCGTTTTGCATGGTTGATAACCAACACAACAATAGTGTAATGGTTGTGGGGGTCCGAATTAGAGTTGGTTCGAATCCTAGATCGTGAAGGTCGAGTTCTCCAACAATCGAAGTTATCACATCTATTGCAAGATTAGGCCACGTCTATATTAAATACCTCGTACCTAGGGATGAAAACGGATCGGATACGGACGGATATAACTGATATCGTATTTGTTTTCATATTTATGTCCGGATTCGGATTCGAATACGGATAGTATAAAAAATACCGGATAGGATATGATTGGATATCGACATCATAAATATGTGATTTAAATATTCGGATACGAATACGGTATCGGATGTTAAATATCCGGACTCGGATTCGGACGGATTAAAACCCCTCTAAACGGATTCGGTCTCGAATACGGTCGGAAAATATCCGTACCGTTTTCATCCCTACTCGTACCTGCTTCGTGTTTGATTAATCTAGAGTACATGCTCGCTGGTGCCGGTGGATATTGGTCTTTAGAGTCCGTTTCTACTAGCGATGCCTGTGAATTTGCACAAGTAGCTTTTGGTTTGCGAAAATGATTAGGCAAGGCCGTCCGGACGTTTCTTTTCATTAGGCGCATTAACTCGTGATCCGATTTAAACATGCGCTTGCCGCTTGGGCTTCTCCATACAGGTTCACACACTAATCCACTCACTCGTTCTCAGCCGCAAGGAGTCGCTCGCTGCACCGCTTTTGTCTTTGTGCTATCGCCTCCGCCTGCTCCTTTGAGGCGTAGCACTCGGCGCTGGCTCTGCCAGGCATGACGAGAGGCCACCTCCAAGTGCCGGCCCTGCTAGGCGTGGCGTGCGGCTGCCCTTCACAGTTATGTGCCCGCTGCCTCCCCGCCACATCGCGCAGCCGCCGCCGCCGGCCCATTGCCTACAAGAGCCATCGGTGTTGCTGTCTCCGGTGAACTCCACAGTCCAATGAGCCTCCACTCTTCCAAGTAGTAAGATGATGTTACGCTAAAAGCGTATGTTACAAGCGTATGTTTCAAGTGATTCAGATGTTTCAGAGGTATATTGCAAGTGTATTATGTGGATATTGCACAAGTAGATCGACATGTTGTATACGTTGTAGTGGCTATACACATACGTTATAAGTGTTTGTTTCAAATATTTCATCTATTTTTTCAGACGTATATTGTAAATGTGTTTATTTAGATGTTGTATATGTTTCATACATATATCGCTGAGGGCGGGTCGAAAAAAAATTGCCGCTTGTGGGGGCCGTGGCCCCTTCTGTCCCCACCCCCAATTCCGCCTCTGATGATAGTCTAAGAGGAAGGCTAAAACTACAACCGGTTGTTAAGCTTTGAACATGTGGTTTCCTAGCGGTCAGATGTGACACGAGCGGAGGCTGGGGCGGAGGCGTGGCGTGCTAGGCTAAACTTTTTTCTCACTGACACCAGGGCACGAGGGATGTGTGGATCGGTGGGACCGACTAGTTAGTGTCCGGTGAAGGTTTGAAGTTTTGAACATGGTTCGGTGGAAGTGTCGCTAGCAGCAGCCGGTAGCTGTGGTGCCACAACGGCACTTGTGGTCGTGGCCGGTGCAGGACGGAGAGTGCGAACTGGCCAGCAGGCTAGCGGCCGCTTGGATGTGACGAGGCTTGGACAGGAAGAAAGGTAACGCGGTCGCACTCGTACGTATCACACTCGGTCGTCGTCACCCGTGGTGCGCGTCTCGAATCGGAAGGTTGGGGAGGGTGAGTCCCACTGTAATTTGTGAAAAAATTGTTCTGAAATTTATAAACAATTTGATATATATTTCTCTTATCTCTGTAGTTCATAGAAATAATTTCTATTTTTTTCTGAAAAATTT
The DNA here is from genome assembly GCA_038087645.1 of Saccharum hybrid cultivar R570. NCBI lineage: Eukaryota > Viridiplantae > Streptophyta > Magnoliopsida > Poales > Poaceae > Saccharum > Saccharum hybrid cultivar. Next base: position 11,080,001 of record JAQSUU010000084.1, on the reverse strand, counting down.
GGCATTATAGAAATATCATTGTGTTATCACCAAATTATGTCACTCTATCTGATAAATTACACTGATCAAATCATTGCAAATATAGTAATAAGACAATATAAATATAACTTAAAGACAGTGTAAGTATGAACAAAATTCAGTTGTTAGGAGGGACCAAAACATCCGAATGTCACCTAGACCAGATTCTAGTCAAAATCCATTCTCACGTGTATGTATGAAACACAATAAAGTACCCGTACATATGTGTGCGATTACGATGTACTATAATATGACGGATTAGACGATTATTACTGTCGAAACCACATGCCAAGACGATTCCACGGGGACACGCGGAGAGGACAACTGACTGCCCTTTCTAACCAGGTCTGAAAAAATAAAAAATAAAAACAGTCTCCGCTTTCACCTCGTAGCCTTTCCCTCGCATCCCAGCAGCGAGCGGCCAGAAACAGAGCGGTGCGTTAAGAGTCCCGGCCCTTGCGCTGGGTTATTGCCTCTTAGAAACTAGCTAAGCTATTGTTGCAGAATCGCACGCGCGATCGAGAACCGAGGACGACGACGATGGCCCGGACGCCGTGCCTCCTCACCTTCTTCCTGCTCGCCGCGGCGGCGGTGCTCACGTGGGCGCCCGGCGGCGCGCTGGGCAAGTCGAAGCTCGCCAAGAAAAGCGATGACATCGTGAACGGGCCCCTGCTCACGGAGAAGATCAAGGCGAAGAAGACGCTGATCGTTGGGCCGGACGAGGAGTTCAAGACGGTGCAGTCCGCCATCGACGCCGTGCCCGCCGGGAACGCCGAGTGGATCATCGTTCACCTCCGCTCAGGCCTGCACAGGCATGCATGCATGCCTACTACATGCCTAGCTACATTCGCATGCAGTTCACTGTCTTTATTTATTTCTCCTTTTATTCTTATGATGATGACGATGATTTCCAACGACCACGCATGGATGGTTGATGCAGGGGCAAAGTTGTGATACCGGAGAACAAGCCCTTCATCTTCGTGAGGGGTAACGGCAAAGGCCGGACCTCCATCTCCCACGAGTCCTCCTCTTCCGACAACGCTGAGTCCGCCGCGTTCACCGTCAACGCGGACAACGTCGTCGTCTTCGGCGTCAGCTTCAGGGTCCGTGCCCTGCCTCTCTCCGTTTCCGTCTAGCTAGAATGGTAATAATGGTGCTGACACGCACGATCCATCCGATGCGAAACTTGACGACAGAACAGCGCCCGCGTGGGTCTGGTGAACGACCCGGAGATCCGGTCGGTGGCGGCGATGGTGGCCGGCGACAAGGTGGCCTTCTACCACTGCGCGTTCTACAGCCCCCACCACACTCTCTTCGACAGCGCCGGGCGCCACTACTACGAGAGCTGCTACATCCAGGGCAACATCGACTTCATCTTCGGCAACGGGCAGTCCATGTTCCAGTGCCCGGAGATCTTTGTGAAGCCTGACCAGCGGACGGAGATCCGCGGTTCCATCACTGCGCAGGTACGGGAGGAGGAGGACAACAGCGGCTTCGTCTTCCTCAAGGGCAAGGTGTACGGCGTCGGCGAGGTGTACCTGGGCCGCGTCAGCGCGCCGGACTCGCGCGTCATCTTCTCCGACACCTACCTCTCCAAGACCGTCAACCCGGCCGGCTGGACCACCATAGGCTACACCGGCAGCACCGAGTAAGTTATTAGTATTAATTCCAGGCAACAATACAATAACGTAGAGCTAGGTAGAATGAACGTAGTGTAACGCCATCATTTGTGATCCTCGTCGCAGCAAGGTGATGCTCGCGGAGTTCAACTGCACTGGACCGGGCGCTGACGCTTCCAATCGCGTGCCATGGTCGCGGCGGTTCTCTCAGAACGACGCGGCCAAGTACCTCACCATCGACTTCATCAACGGCAAGGACTGGCTGCCGGCGTACTACTACTGATCCGCTCGATCGGACATGCATCTTGTATCGTTGCCGTGTTCGGCCGAGACCCTTCTCACGCGCTGCTTTCGATCGAGTAGTGTACCCGTGTAACGCCAAATTATTCTGATTGATGACACACTGAACGACGATCCTTTTCTTGCCATACGACTGACACATTTTCATTGTTGATCCCGAGCTTCAAATTTCTCTGCACGCATTGCTTTAGAACATGTTGAAGCACCTTTTTGTGTGGACTAACAGCTCCCAGACGATCACATTTGTTTGCCTTTATCTTGGAGCTACTGTGATTGTCCTACTGTGATTGGGGGAGACTTTAACTTAGTTTGTTATTCAAAAGAGAAAAGTAATGGTATTATTAATCACAGATGGACTGATCTGTTCTTAGACTGGATTAATAAGTTCGGTCTAATAGAGTTAAAACCTTCTAATAGATCGTTCACGTGGACTAATAATTAGGAGCAACCAATTTTGGCTGCTATTGATAAAATTTTCTGTACTACCAATTTTGAACTTAAGTTCTCTTTAGCTTTTGTCACAGCTAGTTTGAGGGCGAGGAGTGATCATATTCCTTTGCTCCTCAACTTTGGCATTGAGGAGGCAAAGAAACCGGGTATTTTCAGATTTGAAAAATGGTGGTTGCAACAACCTGACTTTAGAGATTTGATCATTAAGCTTTGGAACACACCGTGTGCTTTTACGGGCCAGGTGGACATTTGGCAGATTAAAATGAGATTAATTAGGAAAAAAGTGAAGGGCTGGGCCATTAACATAAATGCTTTGATTAGGAGACAGAAACAAGAGCTCCTTAAGGAGTATGATTGTTTAGACTTAAAACATGAAAGTACGATGATTTCTGAAGTTGAGAAGCAGAGGATGCAGGAGATTATTAAGGACTTAGAAGCTATTTGGAGGATGGAGATAAGAGCTAGACAAAGGTCTAGAGAGAGGAATGTAAAAGAGGGAGATAGAAACACAGCCTATTTTCAAGCTGTGGCTAACTAGAGAAATAGAAAGAAAAGAATAGTGGGTCGGAAAGGGTCTGATGGCTGGATTGATGATAATAAGGGTATGCTTGAGCATGCTGTTGAGTATTATAAAAGGTTGTTTGGGGAAGAAGCTAGCAGTGGAGTTAGTCTAGGTCATAATTTCTAGGAAGCATAAGAAATGGTTTCCAACCTTGAAAATGAGTTGTTCGAAGCTCCGTTTTTTGAAAATGAAGTTAGGGAGGCTGTTTTTGGCTCTTATTCTGAAGGTGCTCTAGGTCCTGATGGGTTTCCTTTTCTGTTTTATCAAGTTTTCTGGGATCTTATTAAAGGAGATTTAATAAAACTGGTCAGATTGTTTGAACAAGGGGGGCTAAATTTAGGCAGGCTAAATTATGCCATGATAACCTTGCTACCTAAGGAGCTAGATGCTAAAATACCGAAGAAGTTCAGGCCTATCAGCCTGATTAATTGCAGTTTCAAAATCTTTTCTAAATTGCTGAATAATAGAATGATCAAAGTAGCTGACAGGTTGGTAGCTTCAAATCAAACTGCTTTTATTAAGGGCAGATTCATACTGGAGAGTGTAGTGGCTGCCCATGAAATTATTCATGAGGTGCACAAACAGAAAGAAGAAGGGGTAGTGTTAAAGCTGGACTATGAGAAGGCCTATGACAAGGTCAGTTGGTCTTTCCTTAAGGAAATGCTCGTTTCTAGGGGTTTTGGGATGAAGTGGAGAGGCTGGTTACAGCAGGCAGTTAGAGGGGGTTCAATCTGTATTTGCATCAACGATGAAAATAGCAATTATTTTAAATCAGGAAAAGGTTTGAGGCAAGGGGATCCTCTATCCCCACTCCTATTCAACTTAGTAGCTGATGTTTTCTCCAGAATGCTTATGAAAGCAGCTAGGCAGGGGCTTGTTACTGGTTTATTACCTCAAGTTGTAGGAGGGATCATCAGCTTACAATGCTGATGATACCTTGCTGTTTTTAGAAAACAATCTAGAAAAAGCCAGTAACCTTAAGTGGCTGCTGGTTTGTTTTGAGCAAATGTTGGGCATGAAAATAAATTATGACAAAAGTGACTTGTTGACGATGGGTTTGGATGAGGATAAGGCAAATGATTTTGCAAGATTATTCTACTGTAGGAAAAGTGACTTTCCTATTAAGTACCTAGGTGTGCCTTTGCACTATAGTAAATTGACTAGGAAAGATTTACAACCTGGGGTGGACAAAAATCATTAAAAGGATTGCAGGGTGGAGGTGTAGGCTGCTTTCTTACGCTGGTAGACTTATCTTACTCAAAGCATGTTTGGCTAGCATTCCCATCTATTTGTTGTCCATTATAAAGTTCCCCAAGTGGGCTATCAAGATAATAAATACCTGTATGGGCCATTTTTTGTGGAATAATACGGAGGAGAAGCATAAGTATCATTTGGCAGCTAGTAGCTCAAAAAAAGGATAAGGGAGGTTTAGGTATCCCTGACTTAAGGAGTTTAAACTTAGCCCTTTTAAGTTCCTGGATCTTTAGATACCAGTTGCACAAGAATGTTGTTTGGGTTAATATTGTTGACTTCAAATATAGAACTAAGAATCCTAACATTTTTTTGCTGTCCTGAGTTGGGTGCATCCCCTTTTTGGAAAGGGGTGTTATGGGCAGCCCAAGTAGCCCATTTGGGAATCAAGTGGGTTGTGGGTAACGGTGAGAAGGTCAAGTTCTGGGAGGACCAATGGTTAGGTAATACTAGTCTGGCTATAATTTTCTGGCCGTTGTATGTTATTAATGAACAGCATGGAAAAACAATAAGTCAAATCTGGAATGGTAGAGAACTTATGCTAACCTTTAGGAGAAATATGTCGGAAGCTCTTATGAGCATGTGGTGAGAGCTGTGTAGTTTAGTTGAGGGGACCTCTCTTACTGATGAGGAGGATCAAATCTTGTGGTCTTATACTTTGAATGATTCTTACTCGGTTCAATCCTTGTACGCTGTGATTAACTGTAGAGGGGTTACCCCTGTGTTTGTTCATGCTATCTGGAAGTTGGTGATTCCACCTAGAGTTCATTTCTTCCTATGGTTGTTATCTCACAATAGGCTTCTAACAAGAGACAATCTTAAAAAATGTAGGGATGTCAACGACCCGACTTGCCTGTTTTATTCTGATCAAGAATATATATCTCATCTATTTTTTAACTGCGTTGTTGCCAAGAATGTTTGGACTATTATTTCTAAGGTTTTAGAAGTCGACATTGGTGAGGACTATGAGTTGAAAGGACCTTTATGTCGCCTAGGAGGCCTAGAAGGGGAGTGAATAGGCCTATAAAAATTCAGCTCAAAAGGAAATTAAAACTCAGGGCAGCACTGCCTCCCTTTGAGGGTGGCACTGCCTTCCTACGACCGTGAGTCCAACACAACTCAAACTTGGTGGAGATGTACTAGGGATATCCAGTAACGATCCTGCAAAAATTTTAGCTCGAAACTATGTTAGAACAGAGGGCGGCACTGCCGGCCTATGAGGGCGGCACTACCGGCCTCTGCAGGGATTTCAAACTGAATTCAAATATTAACCAGCAGAACTTAGGTCAGATAAATTTTTAGCCTTTCTGCAAGTATGTAAATGACAGATCGAAAGCTAAACAGGGTATATCACAAGTGAATAAGTAGATCAATCACAAACCCTAAAATCACCTAAACAATAATATGAACTTGCAAGAATGTAAATGAAGCACATGGTGACACGGTTGTTTATCCTGTAGTTTAGCTCACCACCAAGGCTTGCCTATGTCCACATTGTTGAGGTATCCACAAAAGGATTGAGCTCAGTACCAAGGCTTGTCTTTTCCTCGTTCTCAAGTCAAGAGAATGAACTCTTGAAGTGAGGGGTGATTTCACTAGCTGCAAGAGATGATTACAAACTTCCCGCTGCTCACCATAAGCACGGGAGCTCGCCGGGCGACGCCTAGCCGTCTAGGAGGCTTCTCCTCCAAGAGTAACAAATGCATAACGAAGATCGATGAAGCTCGACAAGTGCTCAAGGTTAGAATTTCTCTAATATACTCTCTAGCTCTTAATCACATAGCCCCAACACTTAATCATGCACTAAGCACTTTACTCTCACAAAGAGAGGGCTGGGGAGAGCTCACACAAGGCTTGGGAAAGGGTTTGGAAGGTCTGGAGCATCAGCAGCATGACCAGGGGCCGTAGGATGGGTATATATACTCATTCCACTTAAACTAGTTGTTAGGATTCAAAAACTAGCCGTTGTGACTGTACAGGTGCGGCACTGCCACCCTCCTAGAAACAACACAGGTCACCTCACGGAAAAAGTCATAACTTTTTACTCCAAACTCCGTTTTCAGTGATCTTGGACATTCCGGAAAGCTTGTTTCGAGGGCTACCCAATTCAGTAGAGAACAAGCCCAAGATCAATAAGTGAAGGTGCAGTGCTAAGTGTTTCTCTTATATTAGTACTTGGGTTCGGTTAATTTGAGCACTTGAGACTTGTCTATGATTCGTATTGCATCCTCCTTGATAGTACGGCATACCTATACTCAAGATAAAGAGAATATAACTAATTTAACCACTTGAGTCTTCATATGCCATTTTTTCTTAATATCACTTCATAAGAGGTTGCAACCATTGTAACTGTCTCATCTCTTTGAGCAAACATACCTTGAGCATGTGACTTAAACCATTTCAATTCATATATCAGTTTACCTCAATGGCTTTAAGTCACTTCTACTAATGATTTGATCCTCGATATAATATGACTCCTTATAGCTTGATTAGTTCCTCGACTTAATGCAAGTACTCTCTTCTTCACCTTAGCCATGGTACCTCGGTCTCCAAGCCGTTGCTTGCCCTTCACCTTCGCTTAGTACCTCGAACCCTTTACTTGCTATCTTCACCTTATCAAGCCATACTCAAGTCACATCACATTAAGTATCCATTGAATAACCATTTCTTCAATATTTTGATCCTTGCTTTAATATCTTCTAGATATGAATGTTGATATCAATCAAACTTCAGTTTGACTCACATAGAGACATATATGGATCAATATCAATATTGTCAATCCAATTCACGGTTTCTTATATCCTCTTTATTTTGGCTTGACACTCCTGACACTTACTTCAATATCTATCTTCATACTTCTAGCTTGATCAAATAAATGCAAAGTGATTTCCCAAATCTTTATTCATACAAGCAAACCAATATAGAGAACATCCCATATTTATTATACATTGTCTCCATTGTCATTTCTCCTTTGCTTGACATTTCCTCACTTATGCACTCTTGATTCATTCTTCAACCTAGATCAAAGCTAGTCCATTGTCCAGCTCTTCTTTGTTCGTGCAAAGCAAGCCATTATAGAGACCAATCCAAAACTATCAACTCATGTCTCATTTGTCATATGCCAAATATGCTTGCTTTCACATGATGCTATGATATCCCACAACATAAGAGTCATTTCATTAATTCCATTTGTATTGTTGTTTTTTGCTCAAACTAGAATGTTTCCATAATCTTCTAATACAACAATACACAATTCGACCTTTCATTTCAACACTATGTGGAATACCATCAAGTTTGCCTACTTGCTGAACCTTGAATATACTTGTTAAGATACAATCCACGAGTATATGCAATAGGCTTAATCTTCTTGTTCAACACTTAGCAAACTTGTAAGACCTTTAATTTTGTTGTCATTCAATTCACCAAAACCTACTAAAGGGCTAGATGCACTTTCATGAGTCGGTAGCTAAGCTCTGGATTGGAAATAAGAAACATGTTGTCACTAATGTTGTTACTTCTGCTATGCTCTGGTCTCTCTAGAAATACGCAATGAGCTTTGTTTTTAGGGTGTGATCTGGCTGGGTATGAAGATGGTGCTGATTCGTGTGGCAAGAATGCTAAGGGGATGGTTGTCGCTGTACAAAATGGAAGCTGGACAGTAGCTGGAAGGCCTGATCGGCAAGTTGGAAGAGTTATCGAGGCGCCCGACGCAGCTAAAGTGGAGGGAGGACAATACCATGGCTTCGTCATCATAGTTGGATCCATCGGGTGCTCAGTCTTCAATAGATGCCAGGAGTAATTCATTCAGGGCTGAGTTTTGTAATGGGTCGATGGCCTAAACTGTTTCCCACGTATGGACGTTGCGCGTGAGCGCTAAGCTCTGTCTGAACTGAATGTTTTCGCTTTTTGAAATAGAAAAGCAGGGGAAACCTTTTCATCTAAAAAAACATTTGTTTGCCTTTATCAGCATAAACATCAGCAGTCCTTTTCAGTGAACGAATAGTATTTTTCTCTCACAGAATTTCAACATAAGCCAAATTTCAGCAAAATGAATAACTTGATCTCTCCATAATATGAGAAGAGTCTGTTTATTATAACCATGACGACATAAGGATAAATTCACAAGAGGGAGGCATTGCCTTGTCGGTACCATGGAGCAACCAGTGTTGTGGTATTAGGGAGGAACACTCATAGTCATGAAAGAGATGTTGTAGGGGCAGGCCAAATTAAGCCGGCGGCACCGAATGCATCTCCTCCGTTCGCCTCGACGCCCTTCACTCCATTGCCGCGCGTCTTCTCATTGGGCCTCACTGTTGCGTAGGGCACACCCAGTCCTGGCTCGAACCCGGTCATGTGCAACACCTCAGAACGCCAACCAACATGCATGTATTCACACGGTTATGCCCTTCCACACCACCCTTGCCTCGTCCTACCCTATGCCCTTCGCTGCCTTGGGAGACTTTGGCTACTCATTGTCACCTCTCAGTACGTCCTTCCTTCGCCGCATCAGCATGGCACGACAAAGCGTGATGCGGAGCAAAGAAATTGCGGTGACGACAGTGGGCGCAGAGGATCAGTGGAGAGCAAGGCACTTGGTGGTGGCGGCGGTGACATGTGAGTGCGAGAAGGGAGGAGTAGAGAGAGGATGAAGAAAGGACAAAGGATAAAAATGATATTTCATCATATTTCTCTCTCCTATTAGGCTAAAATTAATATTTTAATGTATACGGTCTCTTCTAACAAATTTATTATAAAATTGGAGTCTCCACCAACTAGTTAGACTTTTCTTGTAATCGCTGGCAATGTGACTTCACTCAACGTACCCACGGTTACGATCAACATTCATATTCATTAATGAAAGTTAAGTAATGGGGGTGGAGACCCTCCTAGGCAACGTATCTGGTGCAAACCAACCTCTCCGTGCAACCGTGCAAACTTCTAATCTGGACCACATGATGTTGATCCAAGGGGGAGTGGGAGGGGGATTTGCAAAAGTGTGATTGGGAGCGGGCGGTTAAGCGCAAAATTACCCAATTCCCATGCGCCCCTTGGATCAACATCATGTGGCCCAGATTAGAAGTTTGTATGGTTGTACGGAAAGGTTGGTTTGCACCAGATACGTTGCCCCTCAAGTATTGTAATTGTATTTAAATATTTTTTCATACAATTCTTTAGTTAAATGTTTCTATACATAATTACATAATAATTTTTAAATTTTCTATAAATCGCTAAATAAAATAACTCCCGCTATACTCCATCCGTCCCTAAATAACTGTCACTGTTTGACTCGATTTGTAGAAAATGCATGCACATTTGTATCTCCAAATAAATCTTATAATTTTAAAGCATCTCTAAGAGATCATGTAAAATAGATCTCCAAAAACCAAGATTTAGAGACTCTCTAAAAAGGAATAGCTCTCCAAATACAAAAGCACCACAGCAGCCTTTGTATCTTGGTGCTGTTCATAAACAAACGTGGCCCGTTGCGTGGCCCATGATCCCGTACGCCGTCATCTACTTGCTGGCCAAGAGGGCCGCAGGGTCTTCACAGCAGCCGGCCAAGGAGGGTTCCAGCCGACCATGGCGTGATGCAGCTCGGCCAAAGGTGCAGACGACGAACCGGTCCTGTATGTCTCCACCAACACATCATGCAGGATGTGCTCCCCCTCACCAGGGAGCGCTCGGGCCCGGCGCCGCCGCCGCGGAAGCCCGGCAGGTACCTGTCGTGTTTGGCCGTTCGGGCGCCGGAACGGGCGATTGAGCACGCAGATAGGCCGAAAGCGCGCAGGAGAGGCTGCTGCCGCGGGGTTCACGGGGACTTGGCGAGCGAGGCCTGCTCGCTTTCTATGTGATAGCAAGGAGCAAGGGGAGAGGAGCAATTTGGGGAGGAAGATGAACAGGAGGGCGAAATCTCAGAGGAGTGCTTGATAGAGTTAAGTGATTACAAGTTTCTTTCCTCCTCATCCTCTCGTTACAGAATCATATATTGCTCACACCCTCCACTCGGGACCGAACACAGCATTGTTGGGCCTTCTGTCCCTTTTGGGTCGGCTCGCACCGGGATGGGCTGCCTGGTTCTCATTCTCTGCCGAGGCCTCCTCATTCTCCTGGGACGGTGGGGTAGTAGAGCTGCTGACATCCCCTCCCGCTTTGGAGCCTGCATGTCCCCAGGCAGGGGCCCTAGGAAACCGTCGATGAAGCTCATCTAGAGACTCCCAAGTTGCCAGCGACGCCGGCATCTGCGACCACCTGATGAGCACCTGCTGGACAGGGTGGGAACCAGCCGTCCAGCGAGTCTGCAAAACCTGAGCAGGCACCTGAAATTCAACCAAATCGGTGGGAAGTGAAGAAGACACCACCTGATCACCAGCTGAGGCTTTGAGTTGAGAAACGTGGAAAACAGGATGCACAGCTGCTGAAGGTGGCAATTCCAGTCGATAAGCCACATGTCCAATCCGCGCGAGCACGCGATAGGGGCCAAAGAAACGGAAAGCCAGTTTGTGATGAGCACGTCGAGCCACCGACGACTGGACATATGGTTGGAGCTTGACGAAGACCATGTCACCCACCGAGAAGGAGCGCTCAAAATGGCGCTTGTCAGCCTGGCGCTTCATACGAGCTTGAGCGCGGAGCAAGTGTTGGCGCACCAACTGAAGCATGAGCTGACGATCCTCCAACCAGCGTGAAAGTTCTGGCAAGTTAGGTGCTGAAGAAGGCACCCCCATGTGTCGCGGAGGAAAGCCGTAGAGGACTTCGAATGGCGAGCGGCCCAGCGCCGAATGGCTACTAGTATTGTACCAGTATTCCGCCAGTGAGAGCCAATGAATCCACTGAGAAGGGCAAGCGTTGACGAAACAGCGCAGAAACGTTTCCAGACATTGATTGACACGCTCTGTCTGTCCGTCACTTTGAGGGTGATATGTTGAGCTCATATGCAAAGATGTACCCGCTAGCTTAAAGAGTGATTGCCAGAATCTGCTTGTAAATATTCGATCATGATCTGAGATGATGGCAGACGGCAGACCATGGAGCTTATAGATGTTATCCATAAAGAACTTAGCCACTCCAGCAGCAGTGAATGGATGGCGAAGGGGCACAAAATGGGCATACTTAGAATATTTATCAACAATCACCAAAATAGCATTGTCGGAACCTGATCGTGGCAGGCCCTCGATGAAGTCCATAGAGATCACATCCCATGTTGCAGTAGGGACTGGAATGGGCTGGAGCAGCCCTGGATGGCTGGACCGGTCTGGCTTAGCCTGAATGCAAGTAGTACATGACTGAACATACTTGAGAACATCATATTTCAAAGATGGCCAATAGAACAGCTGCTTCACTTTCTGGTAAGTGACTGGTGCGCCAGAATGACCGCCGATGGGGCTGTTATGCAGAGCAGTAAGCACAGCAGCCTGCAAATCCTTGTTGGAACCCAACCAGAGCCGATTCTTGAACCTGATGATTCCTTGATGGAGAGAAAAGGGCGGACGTGAATCCGGGTTTAGAGCCAGCTGAGCCAATAAGGTAGAGGCCTCAGGGTCTTGGGGGTACCAGTCTGAAAGCTGAGAAAGCCACATATGAGCAGGAGCCGAAATAGCCAACAGCTCCTCTGGGTGACGACGGCGAGACAAGGCGTCGGCCACACTGTTTTCAACCCCCCGACGGTAGACAATCCAATAACGGAGTCCCAAAAGCTTGGTGAAGAGGCGTTGTTGCCACGGTGTGTGCAACCGTTGCTCATTAAGGTGGATCAAACTCTTTTGGTCGGTATGAATAAAGAACTCATTCTGCAGGAGATAATGGCGCCACTGATCGACTGCCAGAACGATAGCCAAGTACTCCTTCTCGTACGTGGAAAGACCCTGATTGCGCGGACCCAAGGCCTTACTGATGTAGGCCAATGGATGGCCATTCTGCTGTAAAACAGCACCCACACCAGTTCCCGATGCGTCTGTTTCAATGTGAAAAGGCAACGAGAAATCGGGCAGCGCCAAAACGGGAGTGGAGCTGAGTGCTTGCTTAAGGGTGATGAAAGCATCTTCATGAGCTGTAGACCAAACGAACACAACATCCTTCTTCAAAAGGTTTGTGAGGGGTCGGGCGATGATGCCGAAGTGATGCACGAACTTGCGGTAATAACCCGCCAAGCCGAGGAACCCTCACAATTCTCTGACATTTGATGGTGGTGGCCAGCCGACAATAGCTTGAATCTTGGCAGGGTCGGTGGAAAGCCCTTTCTCACTGATGATATGCCCCAAATAAGACACGGACCGCTGTGCAAACCGGCACTTAGAGAGCTTAAGCTTCCATTGATCTTCCGACAACCATTTGAAAACTTGAGTCAAGTGAATTAAGTGCTCATCATAGGTCTTGCTGTACACCAGAATATCGTCGAAGAAGACGATAACAAATTGTCGTAGGCCTGGTGCAAGAGTGGCGTTCATTGCTCCCTGAAATGTGCCAGGTGCCCCTGTGAGACCAAATGCCATGACCCTAAATTCATATTGACCGAGGTGTGTCTGGAAGGCAGTCTTGAATTCTTCCCCGGGTTCCAGAAGGATCTGATGAAATCTAGCGTGAAGATCCAAGTTGGAGAACCAACTGGCCTGAGATAGCTCATCCATCAGCTGGTCAAACATAGGTACAGGGAACTTTGATTTGGCAGTCAGAGCGTTGAGGTGCCTGAAATCAACGCAGAACCTGTAGGAGTCATCCTTCTTTTTCACTAGCAATACTGGAGAGGAGAAGCTGCTAGAACTGGGTTGGATTAAGCCTTGCTGTAACATTTCAGACACTTGCTTCTCGATCTCGTCTTTCAGGCCTGGTGGATAGCGATATGGACGAATGAACACTGGGCGAGCACCAGGAATGAGAGGAATTGTATGGTTGCAAGCCCGAGACGGCGGCAGTGCCGTTGGAGGCTCGAAAAGATGGCGAAACTGAGTCACCAGATCACTGATTTCAGGCGGTAAAGGAGCCGGTGGAGCCTCAATAGAGGTGGAATCAGAGAGTTGACACACTTGTAGGTACAATGAAGCCAGACGATGAGACGTCATACCTTGCAACACAGTGATCTGACCCTGGTATGGAAGTGCTAGCCACTTTTGCTCCCAATGAATTTGCATCGGGCTATAATAAGATAACCAGTCCATTCCCACAATGACATCAAAGGACTGAAGCTCCAGAATTCTGAAATTAGAGACAAAAGAACAAGCGCCAATAGACCAAGGAACCTGACATAAGAGGCCATCACTGTGGAGAATACCACCGTCGTCAACCTTAACAGAACTGGAGACTGCTTTATGCTGAACACCGGGCAATTTTTGAGCCACTGCCTTATTGATAAAAGATGCGGAGCTGCCAGAGTCAAGCAAAATTACAACTGGATGACCACCCACCAAACCCTCAAACTGAACAGTGCGGACAGAATTGGAACACCCAGTTGCCGCCTTCGAGAGAGCCAAAAAGATTTGCTCAGAAGCATTGTCTTCGGCTTCAGGAGATGATGGTGGATATTTAGTTAGCTCTTCAGAATCCCAAATGTCAGCGACAGCCAGCAAAATCTCCGGCGGACACTTGTGGTCTTTGCTCCACTTGCCAGCACAACGGTAACACAACCCCATAGCTCGGCGGTAAGATTTTACCACCGCCAATTTAGATTCTGGAGTGGGAATACCGGGAACATCACCAGCAGCAGCGGCAGCGGCCACCGGTAACTTGGCTTGACGCGGGGGCGCTTGCACGGCGAACATGGGAGGGGCAGATATCTTGGATGATGAAGACCAATCACCGAAGCGCGCCGGCCGAGTCACCACGGGTACGGCCACCTCTTCCTGCAATAACGCAAGCGTACAAGCAGTGTCGAGGTCTTTTGGGCGTTGCATCAAAACAACAGCGCGAATTTCAGGCTTAAGACCGTCGATAAAACGCATTGTGTAATAGAGGGGGTCAGTGGTGGTTGAATAGGATGACAATTGATCCACCAGTTCGGCAAAAATGGCAACATAAGCAGTAACAGTAGTGGTTTGCTTAACAGAGAAGAGTTGGCGAATGAGAATCTCATGCTGGTCGCGGTCAAAGCGATCATGGAGAAGTTTGCAAAATTCAGTCCAAGTGCAACAAGGTATAGTGGTTTCAATGGAGTGAATCCACCTCTTAGTGGGACCATCAAAGTGTTGGCGAGAGACCCGAATCCACATGGGAGACTCAACACCGTACATAGCAAAGTAATCCTCGGCTAAGGTACGCCATGAACGGGGGTTTTCACCATTGAATCGTGGAAACGTGAGCTTAGGTAAGCGACCAAGATGAGGGTTGTGAGGTGGAGGTGGTGGGTTTGGGGCTGGAGGTGGGTAATTGGGAGCTGGTGGTGGTGGGTTAGGAGGTGGGAGAGGAATTGGTGCTAACTGGGGAAAGGAAACAGGGTGAGGAGTGGTGTTCGTACCATTGGCCAGGACATGGGACGGGGTCATGTGCGACCCAGCCCCACGATCCTGTGGCAAGGTTGGAACGCGGTGCCCACTAGGCCCATCGGCGAATACTCCGGCAGAGGCACGCCCGATCGCCGATGAATGTGTACCGAGAACGCCGGGTCCGGCTGCTATGGGATGTAGCAGAAACCCGGATGGAGGAGTCGCAGAAGTTGGGGACGCATGCTCCCAAGTCTTCGAGATCTTCTGGACTTCTAGCTTGAGGTCGTCGACGACGGCTTCGACCTCAGGGCGCCAGGTGCCCAGATCCGTCGCCGCCGTTTCCAGCAGCGTCACGCGGTCCGCGGTTTCGGCGAACATGTCATCGACGCGGATGGACTCGAGGGCGGCGAGGCGCATGTGGATGTCGTCGGTCCGCCCGTCGAAGAACGCTTCGAGGTTGGCGAGGCACGCAGGAACGTCCACCTTGGCGAGCTCGTCGCGGTTCGACGTGAGGACGGCGGCCGCCGATTCGAGAGCGCCGACGCGCTGGTCGATCTCCATGGCCCGCGAGGAGTGAGACCGCTCGAGGTTGGAGAAGCGCAACTCCCACTTCTGGTCCTGAGCATCGAACCGGCAATTGATCTCGTCGAGCATGAGCTTGAGGTTCGGATCCATGGCGCCGCGTGCACGTTGGAGGCGGGTGTAGTGCGCGTGGGGCAAATCGGGATCCAAGACCGTGAGTCTGATACCAAATGATAGCAAGGAGCAATTTGGGGAGGAAGATGAACAGGAGGGCGAAATCTCAGAGGAGTGCTTGATAGAGTTAAGTGATTACAAGTTTCTTTCCTCCTCATCCTCTCGTTACAGAATCATATATTGCTCACACCCTCCACTCGGGACCGAACACAGCATTGTTGGTGAAGGACCGGAAACGGCGACCAGAGGGGGGGTGAATGGGAGCCGTAAATTTTCTCTCGAAATATTTTCGGCCGCTGTCCTAAAACACCACCAAACACAAACGAGTTCTTGAAACTAAATTACTCAAGCCAACTAGTGACAAGAGCACTTAGATGAATTTCTTGCAACGGTAGAAGTCTAACGCAACTGACGGAAAACAAATCGGAGAACAAACACACAAACCACGGAAGAAAAAGCAAGGCACGGGTCTGCTCGTGCACTGCACTTCGCCCACTAAAACCAGCAGCCAGAGAGAGCAAATGAGATGAACTTACAACCGTGAATACTGCACTAAACAGAATGAATTAATTTTAATTCTCCATAGATGAGCTAATGATTGCTTGAAGTAGTACTTTACTGTTGCAAAAAGAAAATCATTCCATCAAGCAATAACCAATCACAGAAGCACGAACTGCTGCACTTGCTAACTAACCAACACCTGCAAGAGACACCAGCACAGGTACTACTGCTGCTAGCTAGCAGGCAAGCACTGGACAGAGGATACTGCTCACCGTCAGAAAAACAAGTGCAAATGGTGGAGCTGCTCACCACGCGCTGAAGCTGCTCGGCCCTGCTGCCTCGGTGCCCTGCAAATGACTGAAACCGCAAGGTGGAAGAACAAGCAGCAGAAAAGGAAACACAAGTGAAGGGACTGCACTCCACGACGAACTGGACCTGAAAGACTCCGACATGCTGGCACAGCTATCAGAGAATGACGGGGTCTGCTCCGTTCATTCTCAGTTGCCACCAAGCAAAATCACAGCAAAAGAATGGAGGGAGAAAAGCTAGCAGCCAGCTACGAGCACCCACAACAATCACCGCTCAAGAAAGCATACTTAGTACCTAAGTACTTAGTGCTGGTAGTGGTGCCGTTGGGTTGCTGGACAGGTGCTCCTCTTCAACACAGCCACGAACACACGACCAGAGAAGAACGAACTCAGGAACAGAAAAAGAGACGGACAAGAAATCCACGAAAAATGACCCAAAACTCCATGATTTGTTCTCAAAATTCGCACAGAGGATCACAACAGAGATGTCGAGCTACTCCCAGAAGATCATCGCCCAATTTGAACTGGAACTCCGTAAATCGAAGAAATTCGAGCAAGAACGAGTTTTTCCTCCAAAAAGAAGATCGGCTTGGATCTTGATGCACAAGTGGAATTGATTGAAATCACTTGGTAGAATTGTTCATCACTCGTCAAAGCATCATCCTGTCCAAACAAATCTCACAGAAAAATTCAAATCGAGCACAAATCAAGAAGAAGAAAAAACTGGTGAACAGTAACTCGCGAAAACAAAAGTCACGAACACAGCCACTGCATATCTCCACGTCTAGAGGACACCGAGAGGTTCAGGCCTCTCTTCCAACGGCAAAGTCACAGATTACACAACCATGAATTTTAGTCGTGGACCTCTCTCAAGAAGTAGAAAAATGAAACCCTAGATAGAAGGGGGGAATGAAGGAGTGGGAGAGAGGTGAAGATGGCTTGGGGCTGCCATCCCTTATTTATCAGGGCTATTACACATTCCCCTAATTTCCCCTGGATACATAAGAGCTAAACCATCGAGCCCAAGGGCGTAGAGGTCCAACTCGGTCTCCATGTTGATCCGACGGCCACCGCGCCTCCTCACTGGTAGCTTCGCCTCGACGCGAACTCCCCGATGCCGCCACGTGCCGTCCGTTCCACCTCGGAACCTTCGCCCGGGTTTTGAGGCCCAAACCCGTAAACCCGCCTCCGATGGTTTTGAGGCCCAAACCATCAAACCGCTCCGCGAGTAGTGTACTTCATACGCGTCCCTCACCATCTGACGCGTGTCACCTCTACGGTCAACACGGTCACTCCCATGTCTTCTCGCGCTTGTCGATGTCCCAAGTGTCAGCCACCACGGCTAGCCACCCGGCCTCCTGGTCCCTCGGTCCAAGCCTCACGTCCGTCCTTCACCCCTCCGGTCCATCGGCACGGCACGTCCTCCTTGACCTTCACCTCGCCGTTGGCTACCGCCTTCATGCTCTACACATGCACAACACAAGCCAAGAGACATGTCGCACACAAGGCTTTCGCCAATGTAGGATTAGTCACCACTCAACCTACTTCGTGGATCACATTGACAATCACTCATCACAAAACGAACACACAAGGATACTTGTCAACCTTGTGTTCGCAATCTCCCCCTTGATGAGTGCATTGTCAACACCAATACACGAACAACTTGAGCAAAAGAAAAAGAAGAAGAAGAGAAAATAAAGAGCTCAACCAAATGACCAAAAGCCAAAGAAAAGCCGAAATAGGTCATTTGAAATGAGCAAAACTTGGTCCCCAAAGACATGGGCAACGGCTCGACGCAACCAAGTAAAACAAGGCTAGCCCTCAAGAAGAGGCAACGGGCTCAACACCACTAGCAAGCAAAAGCAGCTCAAGTGCAACTCCCCCTAAACAAATGCAATCTCACTCAAATGAATGCATATCTCTACTTTGGGTGGAATTGGAACCTTCTTCTCCCCTTGTTGACAACTTGTCCCCCTTGTTGACATGGTGAGTGTGACATATCTCTCCCCCTTGTTGACACATGCACTTATCAAGCTAGAGCCCAAAAATTGCAACTCCCCCTCAAAACATGCTATGAAACAAAAGATGCTATGAATACAGAAATGCACAAATGCAAAAGCTTCAAGATTATAGCAAGTAGATTGAAAAGATGCTCTAGCTGATGCTGTCATGTATATATAGCAACAAATACAAGTGCTAGCAAATGCTCAAAATGACCAAATGAAATGAAATATAGCATTTTAGCAAGTTTGATCAAGTTTGAGCAATTTAAAAAAAGAGGGTTCACCACCAAAAGAGCACATAGCAAATATAGACAGGATATCAACCTTGTGCTACACATGTATGCAAAGTGAACTACCCCAAACAAAGTTCACACATCATGTCATGAGACAAACTTGTGATTTGATCAAATTTTCAATTAATTGAATTTTATCGGAGTTATGTAGCTTATCACCAAAGTTTGTCTAACAAATGTGTGCGGGAGGTTATCGATGCCATCAAAACCTGACTTATCGATCATGTCAAGCCTATGCCAAAAGCAATCAGAAGCTTAAGACAGTGATCTCGGTATCCATTACAGAGCTCAAGTTCACCCTTAAGTGCAATAGGGAGCTGTCTCGATACTCTGACATGGGACAGCAAAGACCCATCCCGATCTTTTCATACCTTGCTTTTTTTAAGTTTTAGCACAAATTCAAGTTTCTCAAGCAAGTGTGTAACTCAAGGTATGAGCCATAGCAACTAAGCATATATATGAAGCAAAAAGGGTTCTCGACACACCTACACATGCTAGTTGCCACAAGTAGTGGTGAACATGTTTCAAGTTTCTTCAAGTGTTATTCAAGTTCACAATTGAAAAAGGCATTTTTAGCTCATATCAAGAGATCAAGTGAGCCTAAGCAAAGCACATTATATATATCCATAACATCCACAACAAGAGCATAGTGTCAATCTAGCCACTATAAGGATGAAGCTCAAAATGCAAAATGATACATGATGATATGATATGCAAATATGATACAAAAGCAAAAACAAAAGCTAAACTAAAAACAAAACCAAAAACTAATGTACAAGAACCACAAACTTTCCTCTTCTAAAAAGGATAACAAACCCCAAGCTCTCCTCGCAAGCGAGCAAACTGGGTTTGGTCAAGGGGTTTAGTGAAGATATCTGCGAGCTAGTTGTGGGTGTCAACATGAATAAGGTCAATGTCCCCTTTCTCATAGTGGTCTCGCAAGAAGTGAAAACGAACCTCTATGTGCTTGGTTTTAGAGTGAAGAACAGGGTTTTTGGCTACACAAATGGCACTGGTGCTATCACAGAATAAAGGCACTCGCCTAAACTCTAAGCCATAGTCTCGCAAAGTAGCAACCATCCAAAGCAACTGGGAACAGCAAGCAGTAGCAGCAACATACTTAGCTTCTGTGGTGGATTGGGCTACAGAGGACTGCTTGCGAGAAGACCAAGACACAAGAGAAGACCCAAGAAACTGACAAGTCCCAGAAGTAGACTTCCTCTCAGTACGACAGCCAGCATAATCCGCATCACAGTAACCGCAAAGAGAAAGAGAGGAGGAAGCCGAAAACCAAAGACCAAATTCGGGTGTGAACCGAAGGTACCTCATGATCCGCTTGACGGCTTGACGATGCGATGTACGCGGTGAAGACTGAAAACGCGTGCACAAGCAGACCGCGAACTGGATGTCCGGTCTCGTTGCTGTCAGGTACAACAACGATCTGATCATGCTTCGGTACTCCTTCTGGTCCACAGCTTCTCCTTCCTTGTCTTCGTCCAGGGCCGTCGTGGTCGACATGGGCGTCGAAAGAGGCTTGGCCTCGCCCATATCAAACTTCCTTAGAAGATCCTTGGTGTACTTGCCTTGGTGCACGAATGTTCCTTCACGTGTTTGCTTGATTTGCAGCCCAAGGAAGAATGTCAACTCACCCATCATGCTCATCTCGAATTCCCTGCTCATAGTCTCAGAAAACTTTGCAACAAGAGCGTGAGAGGAACCACCAAAAATGATATCATCCACGTAAATTTGAACCAAAAGTGTGTCAGTGCCTTGCTTAAGGAGAAACAAAGTTTTATCTACGGAACCCATCTTAAAGCCCTTAGCAAGCAAGAAGGCTTTCAAACGCTCATACCAGGCTCTCGGGGCTTGTTTCAATCCATACAAGGCTTTGTGGAGTTTGTAAACATGGTTCGGATACTTAGGATTTTCAAAGCCAGGGGGTTGTCTCACATACACCTCTTCCTCTATGTACCCGTTCAAATAGGCGCTCTTCACATCCATTTGATACAGTTTGAACCCTTTCGAAACTGCATAAGCTAAGAGCATCCTTATAGCCTCGATACGGTCCACAGGAGCAAAGGTTTCTTCAAAGTCTACTCCCTTTTTCTGACAAAACCCCTGAGCCACTAGCCTACCCTTATTTCTCACCACCACTCCATCCTCACTTTGCTTGTTCTTGAAAACCCATTTTGTACCTATAGGATGACACTCGGGTGGAGGTGGAACTAAGACCTAGACTTCATTCCTCTCAAAGTTTTGTAACTCCTCGTGCATAGCATTGACCCAATCGGGATCAGAAAGTGCGTGTCCAACATTTTGTGGCTCAAAATTAGCGACAAAAGCAGAATGAGCGAAATGTGAGATTTCATATGACCTTGAGCGTGTAACACGCTGACTGATGTCGCCGATCATGGTTTGAGGCGGGTGACGACGCTGGATGTGCCGAGGGGCTTCCCTCAAAGATGTCACCTCCCCCTCAACAGCTGCTAGGGCCTCCTCAGGTGCAGCCGACGTAGGCTGAGGAGGTGGCTCGTGCGGACCCCATGTAGTGGAAGAAGATGGATCTGGTCCGTGAGCCAAAGTAGTTGTCGTAGACTCGACTGGAACAGCCGAAGAGGTTGGCTCTGCATCTCTCCAATCAGCATCTTCCTCATTCTCCTCAACGAAGATGCTCTCACCAATCTCCTGATCACCTGCACTTTCAAAGACAGGAACGGAACAAGGCATGGTCTCGTCGAAAGTGACTTCACAAGTCTCTATGACTCGGTTAGTTTCAAGATTAAGTACTCGATATGCATGAGAATGTAAAGCATAACCAAGAAAGACACCATCCGAGGATCGAGACTCAAATTTATCTAAATTACCTTGTTTCAGAATGAAACACCTGCATCCAAACACTCGAAAGTGGCTCACCTTGGGTAATCGACCGAATCATAGCTCATAATAAGTTTTCTTCATGAAGGCTCGAAGAAAGATGCGATTAGAAACATGACACGCGGTGTTGATCGCTTTGGCCCAATATCTCCTAGGAGTCCTATGCTCATCGAGCATCGTCCTGGCCATCTCAACAAGGGTCCGATTCTTGCGCTCAACAACACCATTTTGCTGAGGGACATAGGGAGAGGAAAACTGATGCTCAAGGCCCAAAGAAGCACAAAAGGTTTCAAAGTGAGTATTCTTGAATTCTGTGCCATTGTCACTGCGAATCGCTCTCATGGCATTCTTAGGGAACTCATTTTGCAACCGAAGAATCAAATCTCGAGCATGTGAAAAAGCCTCATCCTTACCCCCCATGAAAAACACCCAAGAGTAGCGAGAAAAATCGTCCACGATCACTAGAACGTACCACTTCCCACCCTCTGATCGAACCCGAGCTGGACCAACTGTGTCCATGTGAAGTAGCTCGCCGGGTTTCTTGGTCATGACTTGATTCACAGGTGGGTGAGAAGCGGCAACCATCTTTCCGTGACGACAAGGGTGACACACCAAATCCTTCTCAAATTTCAACTTGGGCAATCCTCGGATTAGATCAAGTGAGCTCAACCTAGCTAGTAAGTCAAAGCTCAAATGACCAAGTCTCCTATGCCACTTCCAAAGCTCAGAGGAGGATCCGGCCACCAAACATCGAGAAGAGCCAAAGGAGTGAGAAAAATCAGCTCGAAAGACACGGCCAAACGGAACAATCTGGCAAACAAGATTTCCTTGAGAATCAAGAACTCGAGACAAGCCGGTCTTAAAGCGCACTTCAAAGCCATCTTGTAGGAGTTGCGAAACAGAAAGCAAGTTGAAATGCAAGTTTGAAACCAAAGCAACATCCTTCAAGACAAAACTCTTATTGACCCGAATGGTCCCACGAGAAAGCACTTTACCTTTGCTATTATCCCCGAATGTGATGTACTCCTTACATTGCACGGGGTCGAGGCTGGAGAACCACTTGGAACTTCCGGTCATGTGGCGCGAACATCCAGAATCAATGAGCCATGTGTTCTCCAAGCCTCCATCCTGCATCAATAGAAAGACATAGGATGAGCAAATGGCGCAACACTGGGGTTAGTAAACTGTGAAGGATACCAGTGTTGGCTCATTTACCCTGGAAAAGTGTTAGAAAAAACACCAAACATGCCATGTCCCATTTGAGGAAAGCGAGCACCACATGGGGGAAAACGTGGTCCGCTAGAGCTGTAGGACTGAAAGCCACTGCCGCGAGGTCCAAAGTCATATTGATCACGACCTGAACCACGCCGGGCACAACCACCATGACCACCGCGTGGTCTAGCAACCTGAGGCCTAGCACCTTGAGGCATTGCACCTCTTGGCCTAGCATTGCGCCTCTGAACAGGAGGCACATGTACGCCATGGGGCGGACGGTACATGTTCCGGTTGTTCAACTCATATTCCCGCCGCTCATCTCTCTTCCTCCTGAAGCAGAACTCAACAAGGTTACCATCCCTATGGCAATAGTCACAGTGATACCTCACCTCTCTCTTAGGTGGTTGTTGGCTCACTCTCTTGTGGGTATGGTTCACTCTTGGTAGCTTTTTGGCTTTAGGAAGGGGATCCTCAGAGATGTTCGGTAGAGTGTCAAGTGGGTTTCTGAGATGGTTCGGTTTTGGAACCCAAACTTGTTTCTAGGGTGGAGCTCTTGGAGGTTCTTCAAACACTCCATCTTTCACAGTGGGTTCGGTAGGCTTAGGTGGATTGATCTTGATCAATTTGGGAGTAGTGGAAGGTTTCTCACTTGGGCTCAAACCACTGAACTCACCAACTTTGTCATAGACATTTTCACCCTTCCCACCTAGAGCAAAGCCTGCTCCCGATGTCTCAGTTCCCCGTCTGAACTGGCTCATCATCATGCCCAACTACGGCTCACTACAAGATACCCAATTCAAGATGGACCAAAGATATGTGTTGTCTTCCTCGGATCTCATCTTCTCATGCCTGCAAGACTCAAGTTCCAACACCAAACTCTCACAACGTGCAAACTCAACAACAGTGCTATCTGAACTGACCTTCTCAAGAGCATGGATCTTGGCATTCTTCTCTGCCAGCTCAGATTGCAAGCCTAAACAAGACTTGCACACACCCAACAAGCTAGACCTAGCCTTCAGCTCATCGTTCTCATCTAACAAGGCAGCATACTTAGATTGCAACTCAGAAAAGTTAGTCGTATGAACAGCACATTCATCACACTCAACCTCGTCAGACATAAGAACAACAAGCTTCTTAGCTTACTCAAGCTCTTTCTCCACAACTTCTAGCTTGTCCTTAAACTCTTTCCTCTCACGAGCAGCACGTTTCAGCAGCTTATCTTGACTCATCAAAGTATCGGTCATGATATCAAGCTCGGCAATAAGAGCGTCAACGGAGGGTTTTACCTCGATAGAGTCATCGTCGTCGGGAAGCACGTCCTTGTTGGGCTTCACACCTTCATCCACGGCCATGGTGCAGTAGCCTCCGTAGATGGACTTGGCAACGAAGCAAAGCCCGGTCAACTTGTCCTCACGCCTCTTCACGGACTCATCATCGCTCGAGGGAGAAGAAGACCGGTCGTTGTCGTTGTCGAGGTCGCTGAGGGAGCGAGGAAGGCGCGCTCTTGAGCCTTGGCCTTCTTAAAGTACTTCTTCTGCAGCGCCTCCTTATCGAATCCTCCCTTCGACTTGTGCTTGGAGGTGTACTCGCGCTTGTCCTTGTGCTTGCTGGAGTCATACTTGTTGAAGGAGTGCTTGCTCTTCTTGGGGAAGTGGGCGACAAAGTGGTCGGAATCTCCACAGCCGTAGCATCCTTCCTTCGGACCACCACCACGCCGGCGATTCAAGCGGTTGTTGTGAAACCACGAGAACCGGCTGATGATCAACGCCAGCTCGTCGTCCCCAAGACTCTCCATCTGCTCCTCTGTGATAGACACCAAAGAAGACAAGGCAAAAGACACCTGTGAAGGGTTAGCCAAACAACTTGAGCCATTACCTGAGACCAAGGCCATAGTCGGTGCAGAGGGATTCTTGAGCTTGGCTTGGGTCTGGTAGTCGATCTCGGTGGACTTGAGCTTGCTGAAAAGCTCATCCACAGTGAGGGTCTCATACCCCGAAGACTCAATGATGGCGGTCACCTTCACATCCCATACCTTCCGATCTAGGGTATATAGAAGCTTGAGTGCCCTCTCATGATGATCATAAGGTAACTGTGCCTTGTTTGCTCGCATCTTGTTAGCGATGGTCTGAAAGCGAGAAAACATGACATCGATGGACTCGCCATCAAGCTAGGTGAAGTTCTCGTACTCTCTCTTGTACGTCTCGTAGAGTCTGGTTTTGACCTGTGCGGTCCCCTCGTGATAGCTCTGAAGCCTCACCCAGATCTCCCGAGCAGTAGTACAATCGGAGACTCTTTCGAACTCCTGAAGAGAAAGACTCGAGAAAAGAACTGCGCAAGCTCTGCTATTAGCGTTGTGCCGATCTTTTTGATCTTGCATGACACGAGCACGGGGTTCAAGCACAACGTAAGTAGCATCCTCGCAAATCTCCCAAACAAGCCAATAAATCCCCTAGAGATGCGCGGACATGCGGATCTTCCAATAGGGATAATTTGTTCCATCGAAGAACGGTGGTTTGCCGGAACCACGCTCCATGTCGCCTTTGTGGATCACGGACCGATTAAGGTGGAATGATCCTTAACCGGCTCCGATACCAATTGAAGGACCGGAAACGGCGACCAGAGGGGGGTGAATGGGAGCCGTAAATTTTCTCTCGAAATATTTTTCGGCCGCTGTCCTAAAACACCATCAAACACAAACGAGTTCTCGAAACTAAATTACTCAAGCCAACTAGTGACAAGAGCACTTAGATGAATTTCTCGCAACGGTAGAAGTCTAATGCAACTGACGGAAAACAAATCAGAGAACAAACACACAAACCACGGAAGAAAAAGCAAGGCACGGGTCTGCTCGTGCACTGCACTTCGCCCACTAAAACCAGCAGCCAGAGAGAGCAAATGAGATGAACTTACAACCGTGAATACTACACTAAACAGAATGAATTAATTTTAATTCTCCATAGATGAGCTAATGATTGCTTGAAGTAGTACTTCACTGTTGCAAAAAGAAAATCATTCGATCAAGCAATAACCAATCACAGAAGCACGAACTGCTGCACTTGCTAACTAACCAACACCTGCAAGAGACACCAGCACAGGTACTACTGCTGCTAGCTAGCAGGCAAGCACTGGACAGAGGATACTGCTCACCGTCAGAAAAAACAAGTGCAAATGGTGGAGCTGCTCACCACGCGCTGAAGCTGCTCGGCCCTGCTGCCTCGGTGCCCTGCAAATGACTGAAACCGCAAGGTGGAAGAACAAGCAGCAGAAAAGGAAACACAAGTGAAGGGGCTGCACTCCACAACGAACTGGACCTGGAAGACTCCGACGTGCTGGCACAGCTATCAGAGAACGACGGGGTCTGCTCCGTTCATTCTCAGTTGCCACCAAGCAAAATCACAGCAAAAGAATGGAGGGAGAAAAGCTAGCAGCCAGCTACGAGCACCCACAACAATCACCGCTCAAGAAAGCATACTTAGTACCTAAGTACTTAGTGCTGGTAGTGGTGTCGTTGGGTTGCTGGACAGGTGCTCCTCTTCAACACAGCCACGAACACACGACCAGAGAAGAACGAACTCAGAAACAGAAAAAGAGACGGACAAGAAATCCACGAAAAATGACCCAAAACTCCATGATTTGTTCTCAAAATTCGCACAGAGGATCACAACAGAGATGTCGAGCTACTCCGAGAAGATCATCGCCCAATTTGAACTGGAACTCCGTAAATCGAAGAAATTCGAGCAAGAACGAGTTTTTCCTCCAAAAAGAAGATCGGCTTGGATCTTGATGCACAAGTGGAATTGATTGAAATCACTTGGTAGAATTGTTCATCACTCGTCAAAGCATCATCCTGTCCAAACAAATCTCACAGAAAAATTCAAATCGAGCACAAATCAAGAAGAAGAAAAAACTGGTGAACAGTAACTCGCGAAAACAAAAGTCACGAACACAGCCACTGCATATCTCCACGTCTAGAGGACACCGAGAGGTTCAGGCCTCTCTTCCAACGGCAAAGTCACAGATTACACAACCATGAATTTCAGTCGTGGACCTCTCTCAAGAAGTAGAAAAATGAAACCCTAGATAGAAGGGGGGGAATGAAGGAGTGGGAGAGAGGTGAAGATGGCTTGGGGCTGCCATCCCCTATTTATCAGAGCTATTACACATTCCTCTAATTGCCCCTGGATACATAAGAGCTAAACCATCGAGCCCAAGGGCGTAGAGGTCCAACTCGGTCTCCATGTTGATCCGACGGCCACCGCGCCTCCTCACTGGTAGCTTCGCCTCGACGCGAACTCCTCGATGCCGCCACGTGCCGTCCGTTCCACCTCGGAACCTTCGCCCGGGTTTTGAGGCCCAAACTCGTAAACCCGCCTCCGATGGTTTTGAGGCCCAAACCATCAAACCGCTCCGCGAGTAGCGTACTTCATACGCGTCCCTCGCCATCCGACGTGTGTCACCTCTACGGTCAACACGGTCACTCCCATGTCTTCTCGCGCTTGTCGATGTCCCAAGTGTCAGCCACCACGGCTAGCCACCCGGCCTCCTGGTCCCTCGGTCCAAGCCTCACGTCCGTCCTTCACCCCTCCGGTCCATCGGCACGGCACGTCCTCCTTGACCTTCACCTCGCCGTCGGCTACCGCCTTCGTGCTCCACACATGCACAACACAAGCCAAGAGACATGTCGCACACAAGGCTTTCGCCAATGTAGGATTAGTCACCACTCAACCTACTTCGTGGATCACATTGACAATCACTCATCACAAAACGAACACACAAGGGTATTTGTCAACCTTGTGTTCGTAGTTGGGCCTTCTGTCCCTCTTGGGTCGGCTCGCACCGGGATGGGCTGCCTGGTTCTCATTCTCTGCCGAGGCCTCCTCATTCTCCTGGGAGGGTGGGGTAGTAGAGCTGCTGACACTATGCCGAGCGAACAAAAGCCTGCGGCTATTTTTAGAGAGGAAGATGGAGAGTCCGTTGCATGCTTATTTTACACAAAATTCTTCAAATTAGAATACATAACAAAGAATGGAGAGTCTTTTAGAGTTGCTCTTATAAAGCTAAACTCCATTAGCTATTTCTCTCAACATGCAAACTATCCACCTCATCAATCCATTGTCAGATGCATTTATGGCAAACTAGCTATCCACCTCATTAGTCCACTGTCAGATGTATTTATGGTCAACTAGCATTTGCAATTATGATCTACACATCAGTAAGACACATCATCCAATAACATGCATTTAGTTATCCATATCAACGTGCTACGTCATCCACTAATATTAATTTATAATTATTTATCCCATTGTATAAATAATTTTATTTCAAATCATCAGCAATTTCCGCGGCAACGCGTGGGGTATGCTTCTAGTTTATTTAAAAACTAGATTCAAAGATCTTTCTAATGATATTAATTATGTTTCATAAATATTAATATTTTTTAATATCTATTTAGTTAAAATTGTTTGTCAGGAAGCGAAAACGATAGATATTTAGGGACAGAGGAAGTAGCTATTTGGAGGATGCTGCTAAATGTCTTAGAGCTACCTCAAGAGACTCTATTTCGTTCCTAAATACTAGGAATAGAGATTTTGATGAAAAACTACCCTCTAACAGCTTGTCTAAATGGTTATGTAAATATAGTCATCTTCTATTCCGAATTTTTCGCTAGCCAAATAGAAGACGAGAATAGCTCTCTAGTGTGCGCATGAGATATGAAAAGACTGTTGGAGAGTCAAAAGATATAAAAACGATTTTTATGCAAACGACTCTCTAAATGATGATTTAGACAATGAGATTTAGAAATGCTCTTAGAGATGCTCTTAGCCCACTGTTAAAAAGCTTGGTACTAATATAACTCCAGCCAAGGAGTTCTTATTGGAAAAATCGAATTACCATATGCAGAATCGTAAATCAATAGAAATTGAATACATGTTAATTAAGACGGTTTTATCATTTACGTACCCTAATCATAAAGCAGTTCCTGAAATCTTTTATGCGAAGTCTAGGTTAGTAGAGTTACTGAAAGAATACATAAGTACATAACACATCACGATGAGATAATTAATGAGTCTGAGCACTTACGATCTTGGATATTGAGAGCTGGTACATGGCCTTCTGCCTGGAGTTGCAAACAGATAGCAATTTTTTCAGCAATAGGCCTCGCATAAATAGAAAACTTGTTTATACAGAGGTTCAGAAACAAACTGAGATTGTTTTGCTCCCAACAAATGGAGGGGTCGGTGGTTTGTTTGTTTGTTTGTTTTTTGCAACTATTATCTAATGAAACTGGCTGGCAGAAACCATGAATCTTTTTTTACGTCCAAACCAATGTGGTCATAATTGTTCAAAAAAACAAACCCCAACTCTACAGCTTGTGTAACATCAAACTTTCTACATGAATTAAATATATCTGCAGAATCCATTGCGCCTCTCACCATCCATTTGTCTTACGCATCATTTGTTTCCACCATCAGTTACCAGGCTTATCACTATATGGCGGATCAACAATGTTCTTCACTATCTTCCACCTTAGGAGGACCAGAATGCCTCCTCATCGGTGAGGGAGACGCCATTCCAGATTGGAAGGATAACCTCTTCTTCGCGGGTCCAGCAGAGCCTCCTTTTTCTGGTGTCTCTGTGCCATTCTTTAATGCCGAGCCATGGAGGCGGGACTTAGCCCTTGCAGATTCTGTGGGAACCATGTAGCTTGGGACTGATGGGGAGCCTGCAACACTCACTGTCCTGCACCGTTGAGGTGGCTATGCTGTGCCTCCTTGGTCGCTCAGACTGAACGCTTAACACACTCCTTGCATCATCATCCACCTGCGTAGGGCCATTCTTTGGCATGGTGGATTTCTTCCTCACAAGGATTGGTGTTACTTTAGGAGAAGGTGTTGATGGGGACTGCCTGGAGGCTGGACGGATCAGTTTTGGAGTAGTTGGTGCTGGCTTGTCTGGCTTAGAGTCCCGACGGTTGAAGGCCTTTGTGATTTCACCCTCTCCAAGGTTCAAGCTCATGCTCTTCACGGATCAACGGTCAATGTTGCTCTCTTTGTCAGTTCCATTCTGGCCCTCCCATGGCTTTGCTGCCATCCAGCGTTCCAACCAGCTCCAGCCCCACTGTAGGTTGTTTGGGTCCACAAACATTGGATTGGCAGACCTCGAAGTGCTCTTCCACTGCAACGAACAGAATGAAACATTATAAGCATGCTCTCACACTAAGAGATAATATACATATTGGCACCTGTTATTGACGAAAAACAGAAACCTACCTGATGAGAAAATGTGTATGCAAGTGCTCTCTCTCGTCTTACTGCAGCCTCTTGCCTGCTTATTAGGATCGCCTCAATTTGCTCCTTGGATTGAGTACTGTCATCCCACTGCTCACCCATCTGGTTTTATTTACAAACTGAATATGTTTAGCGCTCTTGACAACATTTTGTGAATATCTCAAGGCATAGAGCAAAGGAGAAAACAATATTACTCAAATCAAGTGAACAAGCAGCACATGGATTCTTCTTGTGCAGGGATTTGAGATTTGCCTACCCTGAAATTATCCAATTCTTGTTTCAGTAAGAGCTGACGTTGGAGGGCCTGGTTTCCTCAGACATCTTCAGTCTCCTTGAACGTATCTGTGATTGCACCCGTGCTAGAGTCTGCATACAGCGCAGAGTGATAGCAGCTTGATGCTTAATAGAATTACCATCAACCAGTGTCTTCAATCTAGCAAGGCCTCGCAGGGCTCTTAATGCTCTCCTTGCCTGTTATTATCAAAGAAGGGAAGTCTGAGCATACTTACAGTATAAATTATATTCTTCTTTATGAGTAAGCAAACCAAATTTTCAAGTTATTTCGTCATCTTACAATTTACAAACTATAATATTCTCTACTTTTACTAAAAGCAACATGAAGTTTGAAGTCATGTTTGCATTCAAACAAAATACACTGCTGAAAAGTCAAAAGGGGCAGACCCAGTGCCAGAGGCTCCCACACGAGTGGGGTCTGGGGAAGGGAATAACCGAAGCAAAGTCTTACCCCCGCAGAAATTCTGCAGAGAGACTGCTTCGAACCCAGGACCTGATGACTCGGCGAGCTAGCACTCACCAACTGCTGAAAAGTCACATTCACAAAATTCTGTTTGTATTATAGATACATGAATATCACAGGCAGAAAAAGTATCTGTAAGAAGAATAATGAAAGGTAGCTGCCACCAACTGCCAGTTCATGACTTTGCAACACCTGGAAAGATTGATTTCAGGGCCACTGCAATAAACATATACTGAAAATAAACGGAAAGGGTAACAATCGCATCAAAGAAGGGGGCGAGGGGCATTACACTAGAAGCTAGCAGTTCCTCAAGGTGCAATTGAAGCTAGAAAACTTGCTATGATTCATAAAAATTCATTTACCACACAATGCTGTGAAAAGAATACACAAACCATCAATAGCAAAAGTATTGAACCAAGAGAACTCACTTCCAACTACAAGATGCAGGTTCGGTGGGCTGCCAACACCTAAACGTGGAACACTGTAGGAGAAAGTCTGCAGCCGACAGACATTTGCTTGCATGTTCAGTAATGTTGATGTGGAGGGAAATCATAAGAAAAAAGAACTGTAACCTCAAAAGCAAAGTTCCGCTAGGCGGCGACTAGGCGCGATTTCGAGCTAGGCGAAGCACGTCGCGGCGACTAGGGGGGTAGGCGCGGTCCTCGGCGCTGGGCGGCGCTAGGCGGCGCGGAGGCGGCGCAATGCGCCGTGGAGGCGACGCGTAGGCGGGCGCGGGCGCGCGAGGCCGCGAATTTTTGGCCCCACGGCTCGGTGCGCGACGATTTCCCGCACGGCTTGCGCGGCCAGGCGCGCGCGGGGGTGGGAGCGCAGGAAGGATAAGAGGCGCGCGTCGATTTCCCGCATGCCATTCCCGTCCCCGCCGCCAGTTTTTGCTACCTGCGGACGAGGTCCTTCCGCCGGAGCCGGGCGAGGTCCATCCGCCGGAGCCAGACGAGCTCCTCCCGACGGCCCTGCTCCTCCCCTGCTCTGCTCCTCCCCTGCTCGTCCTGTCTCCGGCTCGCCAGTCCAGCTCGACCTCGACCTCGACTCGTCGTCGCCGGTCCTGCTCGTCCCCGAGTCGCCGCCGCCGTTCCTGCTCGTCCTCTACTCGCCGGCGCCGGTCCAGCTCGTCGTGCGTGGCTGCGCCTAGAAGCTTCCCCGCCGGCCACCCCAAGTTCCCAAGGTGAGTTCCCTTCCCCTCTGTTAGAATGTATTGTAACAGTCCATATTGGACGTACGGCCCATGGGCCTTGTATATTGTAACCCTAGCCTTTCAGGCTATATAATGAAGGTCACCCCCCTGATTAGGGTGTGCGGTGTTTATCTACATGGTATCATCCCTAATTACGATCCTAATCTTTCGCTTCGTTTCCCCTCTGCCCGTGCGTTCTCCCTGAGAACGTGCGCCACGCCGTCACCAGCCAGGCGCCGCCGCCTACCCTAGGCCGCGCCCAGCCGCCGCCTACCCTAGGCCGCGCACAGCCGCCGCCAGCCAGGCCGCGCACAGCCGCCGCCTACCCTAGGCCGCGCACATCCGCCGCCAGCCAGGCTTCACCTGGCGCCGCCGCCTTCCAGGCCGCGCCTATCCAGGATCGGACTCCATGACGTCGTCGTCGAGTTCCTCCTTCACCACTGGTGCCCTCACCCACCAGTCATCTGGCGCCATGGGTGACTCCGTTGCTGCTCCTCTCTTCGCCGCCTACGCCGCCGTCAACGTGAAGCAGCATGTCCCCATCGCGCTCAGCCTCGAGCGCCGAACTACTCCAAGTGGACGGCGTTTTTCACCGCCCTCTGCGGCAAGTACGGGCTGCTCGGCCACATCGATGGCACAACGGCTGCGCGCCCGACTGACCCCCTCTGGTCTCAGCCTGACGCCTGCATCCGCGGCTGGATGTACGGCTCCGTCGACGACGCCGTCCTCGACCTCGCCTTGGAGCCTGCACAGGATGCCCGCGCTCTGTGGGTCTCCATCGAGGCCTTGTTCCAGGCGAACAAGGAGTCCCGCGCCGTCGTCCTCGAGCAGGAGTTCCACAACCTGTTCCAGGGCGACCTCTCCGTCGACGTCTACGCCCAGCAGATGAAGCGCACCGCTGATGCTCTCCGGGAAGTCGGTCACACCATCTCCCCTGCACAGCTCGTGCTCAATCTTCTGCGTGGCCTTAACCCCCGCTTCGCCAACACCGCCGACATCATCTCCAACACGTCGCCGCTCCCGGACTTCAAGTCAGCCACCAACATGCTCCGCGTCAAGGAGCTCTGTCTTGGCACCGAGGGCAAGGCGGCCTCGGCTTCTGCTTTGGCCGCCTCCACCACCTCTTCCTGCACATCGCCGTCCTGCCAGTCCACCCCTTCTGCGTCCCCCAACCGTGGGGGCGGTGGCAAGGGTAAGGGTGGCAAGGGCAAGGGCGGCCGTGGTGGCAACAGCGGCGGGCGCCAACAGCAGCAAGGTGGTGGCAATAGCGGCGGTGGCCGCAACCAGCAAGGCGGCAGTTTTGGCGGGCGTCAGCCGGCCGGGCCCTGGGTTTGCTATAACCCTTGGGCTGCTCCGTGGCCTCCCCAGCAGCAGCTGCAGTGGGGTGCGCCACCTGCACCTCCTCCACAGGCACACACCGCCTTCGCGCCTCCGCAGTTCAGCACTGTCGGTGGTTCCCCGGCTTATGGGCCTCCGGGCGGTTGGGACTCGGCAGGCCTGATTGCCGCCCTTAACCAGATGGCGATCCAGGGAGGGTCTGCACCCTGGGTCATGGACAGCGGAGCGACATCTCACATGTCCTCCAATGACGGTATTTTACTTTTCCATCTCCCGTCGCCTCCGTCCTCCATTATGGTCGGCAACGATCAATCAATTCCTATTCATAGTCGTGGCACTTCTGTTATTCAACTAGCTGATCGTCCTTTTCATCTTGATAATGTTCTTGTCGCTCCTCAACTCACTCGTAATCTGTTATCTGTTCGACAGCTTACTCGCGACAATAACTGTTCCATTGAGTTTGACGCCTCTGGTTTTTCTGTTAAGGACCTGCAGACCAAGACGGTCCTTGTTCGGTGCAATAGCAATGGGGATCTCTACACCGTTCCACATCGCATGCCACCTCGCTGCCATGTCGCCGTCGTCTCCCCAGAGTTATGGCACTCCCGCCTTGGTCATCCCGCACACGCCATCGTCAACACTCTAAATAAGCTATCAGCTATCCAGTGTAATAAAGCAGCTCGCCACATTTGCCATGCCTGCCAGCTTGGCAAGCACGCTAGGCTGCCATTTACTAGTTCGGTTTCTAGTACATCTGCTCCCTTTGAACTTGTTCACTGTGATGTCTGGACCTCTCCAGTTTTGAGTATTTCTGGCTATAAATTTTATCTTGTCCTAGTTGATGATTATACACATTATTGTTGGATGTTTCCTCTTCACCATAAATCTGAAGTTCATGAACATATTGTCCAGTTTGTTGCTTACGCTCACACACAGTTCAGTTCTCCTGTGCGCTGTTTTCAGGCCGATAATGGCACCGAGTTCATCAACAATGCCACCGCTATCTTCCTAGCTAGCCGCGGCATCCTGCTTCGCACCTCGTGCCCCTACACCTCCGCCCAGAACGGCAAAGCTGAGCGGATGCTTCGCACACTGAACAACACTGTTCGCACGCTTCTGTTTCATGCCGCCATGCCTCCATCCTATTGGGTCGAAGCTCTGTCCACTGCTGTGTTCTTGGTCAACCGGCGGCCGTCATCATCCATACATAATGGTATTCCCTATCATCTCCTCCATCGCAAAATGCCAGACTACTCCATTCTTCGAGTTTTCGGTTGTCTGTGCTATCCGAACCTTAGTGCCACGACTCTCCATAAATTGTCTCCTCGCTCTGCAGCGTGTCTTCCTCGGTTACCCTCCTTCTCAGAAGGGCTACCGTTGTCTTGATCTTTCTACTCGAAAGATCATCATCTCTCGCCACGTTGTTTTTTATGAGACTCACTTTCCGTTTGCGGCTTCCAAGCCACGACCGGAATCTCTTGATTTTTTGATACAGGATATACTTCCCGCGCCCGCCCCGTCTACCTCAGACATTCGGCAATCGCGGGCCTCGGTTGCGCCTGCCTCGTCTGCGACAGACGATGCCGGCGACCCCGTCGGGCTGGACCCTGCCATCTTGTGGCACGGTGCTGCCTACAGGCTGCCCCTGCTGCCCCGGTCGGCCACGTCTACCTCCTCGGCTTCTCCTACGCCGGCCGGTGCTCCCGTCGTTGCAGCTGATCGGCAGCGGTTCGGCATCCACTACACTCGTCGTCCTCGTCCGCCACCGTCTCCTTAGCCGCAGCCGGAGGCGCCGCCGGTCCAGCCGCAGTTGGAGGCACCGCCGGCCCAGCAGCAGCTGCCTCCAGTACCGCAGGCAGCGGCGCTCCAGGCTCCAGAGCCTCCTGTGTGGGAGACTCGTTCCCGGACGGGTTCACTGCCGCCGCCCATGCAGCGGTATGGCTTTGCCGCCTCGACCTCCGACCTGGCCTCTCCGCTGCCAGGAACCGTCCGTGCCGCGCTCGCCGATGCTCATTGGCGTGCGGCGATGACCGAAGAATACAAGGCGCTTGTGGACAATGGCACCTGGCGTCTTGTTCCTTGTCCGCCTCGCGCCAACGTCATCACCGGCAAATGGGTTTTCAAGCACAAGTATAATGCAGATGGTTCTCTGGCTCGTCATAAAGCCAGATGGGTTGTCCGTGGCTTCTCGCAACGGTACGACATCGACTACGACGAGACGTTCAGCCCGGTTGTCAAACCGGCCACCATCCGGGTTGTCCTCAGCATCGTCGCCTCTCGCTCCTGGCCGATACATCAGCTGGACGTGAAGAATGCCTTTCTTCACGGCCATCTGAACGAGACCGTCTACTGCCAGCAGCCGCCCGGCTTCATCGATCCAGCGGCTCCCGACCACGTCTGTCTCCTGCTAAAGTCCTTGTACGGACTCAAGCAGGTGCCCCGGGCGTGGCACCAGCGGTTCTCCGGCTTCATTCAGCGGTCCGGCTTCACTGCTTCGACCTCCGATACGTCCCTCTTTGTTTACAAAGCAGGGGCCGACATCGCCTACTTGCTGCTCTACGTCGACGACATTATTCTAACAGCCTCGTCGACCCCGCTTCTTCGTCGCATCACCGAGCTTCTTCACTCCGAGTTCGCCATGACAGATCTCCGGGGATCTTCATCACTTCCTCGGGATCTCTGTCACGCGTTCTGCTGACGGCCTCTCCCTGTCTCAGCGCCAGTACGCTGTGGATCTGCTCCAGTGCGCCGGTATGGTTGAGTGTCATCCCACGGCGACTCCTGTTGACACTCATGCCAAGCTCTCTGCTACAGATGGCGCACCGGTGGCGGGATGCCACTCAGTACCGTAGCCTCGCTGGTGCGCTACAGTATCTCACGCTGACTCGTCCGGACCTCGCTTATGCAGTTCAGCAGGTTTGCCTCTTCATGCATGACCCGCGCGAGCCTCATCTTGCGATGCTCAAGCGTGTCTTGCGGTATGTCAAGGGCACTCTATCCACTGGGCTTCACATCGGCACAGGCAGTATCACCAGCTTGACTGTCTACTCCGATGCTGATTGGGCTGGTTGTCCCAACTCTCGGCGCTCCACTTCTGGCTACTGTGTCTTCCTCGGCGACAACTTAGTCTCTTGGTCCTCCAAACGACAAACTACGGTTTCTCGTTCGAGTGCGGAGGCTGAGTATCGTGTTGTTGCGCACGCTGTGGCTGAGACTTGTTGGCTTCGTCAGTTACTTCAGGAGCTCCATGCACCCATCTCTTCGGCGACGATTGTCTACTGTGACAATGTCAGTGCTGTCTACATGACCGCCAATCCAGTTCATCATCATCGCACGAAGCATATTGAGATCGATATTCACTTCGTCCGTGAAAAGGTTGCTTTGGGACAGGTTCGGGTGCTCCATGTTCCATCATCTCATCAGTTCGCGGACATCATGACCAAAGGGTTACCTGTACAGTTGTTTACTGACTTTAGGTCCAGTCTTTGTGTTCGTGACACTCCCGCTTAGACTGAGGGAGGGTGTTAGAATGTATTGTAACAGTCCATATTGGACGTACGGCCCATGGGCCTTGTATATTGTAACCCTAGCCTTTCAGGCTATATAATGAAGGTCACCCCCCTGATTAGGGTGTGCGGTGTTTCTCTACACCCTCCCCTGCTCCTCTCTCCTCCCCTGCACCTGCAGCTACTCCCCCTTCCCCTCCGGCTGCTCCTTCACTGAATGCTATATGATATGCCACTGAAAGTCTGAATGCTGCTAGATGTATCATGTTTTCATGTGTGATTGGTGAAAGTCTGAATCTGAATGCTATATGACATGCCTACTGAAAGTTTGGATGCTGCATTGCTGATTTGCTGCTAGATGTATCATGTATTCAGTATTCATGTGTGAACTCTGAAAGTATCATGCAGTAATTGTGCTGATAGAACCTCCTTCATCTTCTCAAAAGAAATGTCAGATGTATCCCACACCAGTGAAGTCATCTTTGAATTGGTGGACAAAGCAATTGAAGACATTGGTCCAGAACATGTGGTTCAAGTAGTGACAGACAATGCCTCTAACAACATGGGAGCAAAGAGGCTATTGCTTGAGAAGAGACCAAATATATTTTGGTTCTCTTGTGCAACTCACACAATCAACTTGATGCTCCAAGGAATTGGCAACATAGATTGGTTCAAGAAAGTGATTGGCCAAGCACAGGCATTTACCATATTTGTCTATGGCCACACAAGAACATTGGAGTGCTTGAGACACTTCACTGAGGGGAAAGAGGTAGTGAGGCCAGGAGTTACTAGGTTTGCTTCAAACTTTCTCACTTTGAACAGCATGCAAGAGAAGGACCAGTTAAGGAAAATGGTGGTTCACAGTAGGTGGGACTTATTGAAGGATGTGAAATCAAAGAAAGGAAAAGAGGCCACAACAACTATATTGAGTCCAACATTTTGGAGGGATGTGAAGCTAACATTGGTTGTTTTTGAGCCATTGGTGAAAGTGCTCCGTTTGGTTGATGGGGATGTGAAGCCATCCATGGGTTGGGTTTATGGAGAACTACTAAAGGCAAAGAGAGAGATCAAAGAGGCCTTTGGTAATGTTCAGTCTCGGTACAAGGAAGTAATGGAGGTGATTGACAAGAAGATGAATGGAAGACTTGATTCTCCATTGCATTTGACAGCCTATTTGCTTAATCCACACTATAGCTATAGTGACCCATCAATCTTTGATCAGCCCACAATCACAGAAGGGTTTATAGCTTGTGTTGAGAAGTTCTATTGGTACGAGGAGGATAAGCAAGATCAGGCTGCCCACATTGACCTGAAAAAGTTTATGAATAAAGAAGGGCCATTTAGCAAGAAGCTTGCAAGGACTTATCAAAACTTTGATTACAGCCCAGGTAGAGGTACTTGTTATTATATGATGGATGTTTGCTTTTGTCAACTAACAATCTAACATGATGTCTGTTTGCAAATAACTAATGGGGCTGTTTTTCTTTTATTTCAGCATCATGGTGGAGGCTATATGGAACTGAAACTCCAGCTTTACAGAAGATGGCTACAAGGATATTATCTTTGACATCAAGCTCTTCTGGTTGTGAAAGAAATTGGAGTGGGTTTGAAGGGGTTAGTACCTATCTATTATGAACATTTCAGCAGCATTATAATTCAATTGCATAACTGAAAATGCCCTTTCTTTAATTTGTAGATACACACTAAGAAGAGAAATAGGCTTACAACCACCCACCTCAACAAGTTGGTGTATATTCAATTCAATAACAAGCTGCTCAATAAGAGAGAAAAGATCAAGACAAAGAAGATCACTGATGTTCTGTTGTCTAGTGATACAACTGAAGCTCAAGGTTTTCTCCAAGAAGGTAGAGAAGAATGTGCATTAGTGCACTTCAGAGATGAGGAAGGTGAGAATGAGATGATGGAAGGTACAGGGATACCTTGGTCTGTTATTGGAGAGGCAGTGGGAGCAGATGAACAGCTTGAGCCGCGTAGAAGTGCAAGAGTGAGGGAGCTCTATGAAGGAGAAGAGTTTGAGTCCGAAGAAGAAGAGTTTGATAACGATGAGGACGACATTTATGCTGAACCCTATTGATCTGCAGCTGTGTGACTTTGTCTTTGACCGTGTGTTTTGCTTGCTTATGACTTTTGCTTGTGATTGTGAGAACTGAGAACTAAGAACTATGTGTTTGTGATGTCCTTTATTTAAAAACTGTGTTGTGGTACTGTTGTGCACTTGTATTGCTAATTTGCTATCCTATCCACTTGTTTGTGGCTTTGTGCTTTGAAATTTGTAATTGGCAACTGCTGATATGGTGTGCTCATGGTTGGGAGATTGCTGAAATCATTCAGATAAGTGACAATTTGTTGTCTATTGAACAACTTGCTGTCTATTGACTGTCTATTGACAATTTGCCTGTCAAAATGTGTTGTAGGAGCTATGAACATGCAAGATTAAGCCACCAAGGGATCAGGTATGTCTACTAGCCCTCTTTTTACATTTACTGTAACCTATATATCTAGAATTATTGCTATATATAGCTATATACATAATATATATACATATTATGGTTATATTGCCAAAACGCCTAGAAACGTCTAGGCGCGATTAATCCCGCCTAGGCGCTAGGCTAGGGGTCAGCGCCTAGGATCCGCCCAGCGCCTAGCGGAACTTTGCTCAAAAGTGCTAAGCAGCAGCCCAGGTAAATAAACAATGAATCATCTTTAGTTTTTTTTACCAGTAGCTATTAACAAAAGCAACCAGTGTAATATTTTAACTGGCACAGTGAGTTTCTTATCTAAATTATTCAAGAGGTAGTACAAGGCATCCATATCTTACAAAATGCACGAATCAGCTTAATTCAAAGCTAATTTTATATTACCAGGTAACCTCGGAATGCTGTCTGAATCTTGGTTGCAGCTAGCTGTTCCCTTGATATACAAGGTGGTAATACTGACATCTGCATAGGGACAGCAGGGACTGCCTCCACAGAAATATGGTTGCTCTGCTCCTGCGCAGCTTCAGGGACCTCAACCTCAATTTGGTGAAGAGATGGTAGAGCTGGAGGGGGTGGCACTGAAATATTGACTTCCAAGGAGGTGGATGGGGTTAGATTGCCAGGTGCTAGCTTCTTCAGCAGTTTCTGTTCATTTCATCAGCGTAATTTGGTCTGTGAGCACAATTCAGTCCATACCGGAGTATGCAAAAAGGCGGTACAGGAATTATTGAATGTGAAGCTAAAATAATAGGAATTCAAAGTTAATAGGAAGTTAGAACTATGGAGGCACACGTTAGAGTCGAAAGGGTTCAGACTTAGTAGGACTAAGACCGAGTATATGAGGTGCGATTTCAGCGCGACTAGGCACGAGGAGGGAGACGTTAGCCTCGATGGGCAAGTGGTGGCCAA
Source organism: Saccharum hybrid cultivar R570 (assembly GCA_038087645.1). Classification (NCBI taxonomy): domain Eukaryota; kingdom Viridiplantae; phylum Streptophyta; class Magnoliopsida; order Poales; family Poaceae; genus Saccharum; species Saccharum hybrid cultivar. Next base: position 11,040,010 of record JAQSUU010000084.1, on the reverse strand, counting down.
GAAGGATACTTTTCGGTATTTAGGGTCGATGCTACAAAAGGATGGAGACATTGATGAAGATGTTAGGCATAGAATTTCAGCCGGCTGGTTGAAATGGCGTCAAGCTTCTGGCGTTCTCTGTGACAAAAGGGTGCCTCAGAAGCTGAAAGGTAAGTTCTATAGGACGGCGATTCGTCCGGCGATGTTATATGGTGCTGAGTGTTGGCCTACAAAAAAGCGACATGTCCAGCAATTGAGTGTAGCGGAGATGCGTATGTTGCGTTGGTGTTGTGGGCACACAAGGAGGGATAGAGTACGGAACGACGATATTCGGGATAGGGTTGGGGTGGCACCAATTGAGGAGAAATTGATTCAACATCGGTTGAGATGGTTTGGACATGTCCAACGGAGGCCTCCTGAGGCGCCGGTGCGTAGTGGAGTTCTAAAGCGGGCCGATAATGTAAAGAGCGGTAGAGGTCGACCTAAACTAACTTGGGACGAGTCCGTTAAGAGAGATCTTAAGGAGTGGAATATCCCCAAGGATTTAGCTATGGACAGGAGCGCTTGGAGATTAGCAATCAACGTGCCTGAACCGTGACATCTTTTGTCTTGTGCCCTTTATGTCCCTTTATGTGTCTCCCTGTTTCTCGTCTCTTTTGGGTTTCATCTCTAGCCTACCCCAACTTGCTTGGGACAAAAGGCTATGTTGTTGTTGTTGAAGCTAAAATAATCCCTGTCCCATTTTTCATAACACAACAGCATAGTTGAAAAAAGGCCACAAGTGAGAAATTAAATTGTGAGCAGCTGTCAGTGAAAATTTGGCATTTCTATCATCAACATTTGAAATCAGGAAACTGGAATCTTTGCAGTGAGGAAAGGAGAGATTTAGATCCTGTTCAAAGGCTAGTACAAACTAAAACGGAAATCCAGCACAATGCCCCATACAGAAGAATCCCTAGAGCCGTTACCTCCTCCTTCTCCTTAGGTTCAGGACTAAAAACCTTCTTGACCGCACCGAACCACTTCCCCTTCCTCCCCATGGCTGCAAACTCTTCCACAAGAAAGTGTCGCTGTGAAGAACAAGTCAGCCGGATCAGATCTGCGGTCCACCAGGATCAGAACAAAGAAAGTCATCCAGCAGCAAACGAATACTAACCAACACAAGAAGGAAGCTGAGGAGCGGGGCCGACGGGTGCGGCACGGGTGGGCAGAGAGGGAGGCCGGCGGACGGCGGTGATGCGTCGTGAGCCTCTCGTGCTGGTGGACGAGCGAGTGGGACTGTCGGAGTACACCCTCTGTCAAAATAAATAATAATAATATGCAAGTGTTACCCTTACAGCACGCACACTCTAAAAATAAAAATAAAAAAAAGTACATTTTCCATCTTAGAAAAGTAGCCGTCCACGTGCGCGCGCGAAGTGCTATTGAACCTTCCCCTCTCCCGTGTTTCTCCCCTATTTGCATTTCCCTTCCAGCAAACAACACAGGACGTCAAAAAAATAGCAGAGTTACACAAACGGTCACAAAAAAAATAGAACCAACCAGATTTAATACTATAAACATTTCAGTTTTTTGTATCACCTGATAAGCACATCTGATCCTAAATGTAAGGAATTTAGTTCTTTTGTATAAACAATTCAGTTGTTTTGCATAAATAATTAAATAGTACTACAGTTCCTACTGCATAGCAGATCTTATACTAAATGATAAAAGCAGATCTGATCCTAACTTGGACATGCTAATGACTACTATACATCTTACTACCAGATGTTGTTCTTACTAGCACATGGATATATGTTTTAAGCACCACTCCTATATATATACATGTTGCTGCATTAAAACTTCCTTTTGTTAAATGTTGCACATAGTTACTGCACATAGTCACTCCTATGGATGTAATAACATGTTTATTTTGATGCTTGATGGTCTCACACCTGTAATTTTATAGAAGCACAAGATAATCACATAGATGATAGTGAGAATCGAGGAAAAAATATTTAAATCAACTGAGTTGAGGACGACAAAGCCTAAACATTTCAACTTTCTTCAAAAAATTCTTCTCCGGTGAGGTCATAGGCACATTTTTAGTGTTGACACACATAATTGCTACAATGATGCTAATAACTTGCCTGACTAATAGTATTAATTTGCTTACCGGAGTACTAATAAATTGCCTGACTAATAACTCAATTGTTTCGCATGTTCAGGATAATAAAGAAGTAGTGTCCTACTTGTGCTGCAGATTTTCTATCTCCAAGCATTTGGAGCACAGGGGACATCACCTATGTTGGGTTGGCTATTATCGATGCATGTCACTGAGGAAGAAAAAAATCATGTATGACGATCTCTAAATACATGTGAAGATATGAACTTACCCTATGACGATGGTCTAGATGGTTATATTTAGACCAAAATACACGTGAGATCTATGTCCTAGCTAGGTCGCCCTCCGGGATGAAAGTCTGCAAAAAAAAAAAACAGCAGCAAAACTGCATTAACAAAATTAAGAAAATTGCTAGTGAAAACATGAAAAAAAATACTTGATACTGAAAAAAGAATTGCTTATGTATAGATTTACCGTACAAAAGTAACAGAGGCTACCAGTTGCTAGCTAGCAAAAACATTAGAGGCTGCCAACTAAACTGTAACCTGACTGAAAGTACTCATTGTGCTCTCAACACTAGGCGTTGCTAGCTAGTTGTTCATAGAAGCAGTGGAAGGAACATCGCATGCAGGTGGTGTGGCAAGGGGTTGCTGCCCAGCCAGAAGGCAAAAAGAGAGAAAGAGAGGGCATCAAAAACAAAACAAAGTTACAGTATTGGTACTAGGCGCCGCCGATGTGGCTTTTAACATTAGTGTATGCTGATGCTATGCTTTTCAATGGAAAAGCAAAGCTGCTATGCTGCTGCTATACTTCTCAATGAAAGAGCAAGCTGCTTGCTCTCTCTTTGTAGCAGCATTACATTAGCAAAATAACATTGGCGTGGCAGCGTAAAGCAAACAACAGCAAAAGGAGAGACAGATTAAAAATTAACTCCAATTAAAGCTGCTCAAGTCTAAACAATGGGAGGGCAACAACAAGTGTAGGGGCATGGGCCTCTGAATTAGTGGGGAGCTAGGGACATGGGGCCTCTAAAAATATGTTCAGGATGAAAGTGCCAATGTTGACAGCCGGCGACTAACAACCTCAATTGGTGATAAACAGGTTAGTGCTGGGTAATGAAGTAGTGGATTACATTTCCTTAGGCAGTTTAAGTATCATTCGTTAGGCAATAATGTCTTCCTAAATTATCAATTTATGTATTTAAAAAAGCAAGTACAATGTCTATGTATTCTAAATTGGCAGTTTAAGGGATGGACCCAGCCAGTATAACAATTGCAGCAGCAACAGGGCGTCAGGGCAGCCTGGTAAAGTGTTGAAGGTGTTGAATTAGATTTGTAGAGCTATATGTCAGCAAGACAACGATGACTGAAAGGCAAACAAATCAAACACCAATGCCACTGCTAACCAGTCATCGATTTTGCATACATAACTTCATATCCTAGACTCCTATCAGGCCCTCCTGCCCTGGACAGACACATGAAAACAGATGTCCCTATAATGTGATCAGTTGGAGAAGCACAGATTCAACGCGCCAACATTGTGATAAACTCCAGGTAAACCATTGCAAAACTGAGATAAAAAAAACAAATTACTCAAAACAAACTGAAAAATGTTCCCCATTATTCCAGTCATAATAAGTTGTCAGGTTCATCGAAAATTCCTAATTTTATAGCCAAGTTAGCTACTATCCTGCAAAAATAATATGTATAGACAGATGGCATTGGCATTCATCTATAGTTTAATTACTTCATGAGCAAATGTTCCAGAAAAATTATACATGAACCAGCTATCATCTCACGAAATAGTAAGGTTTCATAATGGATTATCAGGTCTAGGATGGACACACTGACGCTGTAACACTATACAACTAAAAAACGCTTAGTTTCAGCCGTTTCAAACACATCAAGTAAAGAAAATAAACCACGTCTGGGATTAGGGTCATGCATCTTGTTCCTAGTGCTAAATTGAAAAACAAGGCAGTGAAGATCTAAATATCCGGATCAGCTGTGCTACACAGCGCTGTGGTTGCGCCTGGCAGCATATCAAAAAATCTAACTAAAGCTCGAGATAGTGGTTGCTGGGCTAGGGGCAAACCTGCAGCTGTATGTTGCAGAAGCGCTCCTGCACAGCGCTCAGCTAATGGCGAAGGCAAGCGGTCACGGCGGAAGCAGATCTCCTTGGTGATTTCTGCATGCTGCTCACCACCGCCTCTTGCCTTGGCCTCTTCCTGGCCAGCACCCGCCACCCACTGCATGGGCACGAGCTCGCCGAGATCCACCTCGACTCCATTCCCACCCTCGGATCCGGAGGCAGCAGACGGTCGCACGGGGCACGGAGGCGGTCGCACCGTCGCGTTCGCAGGGAAGGGCAGACGCGGCGCGGTCAGGCAGGATGGATGGGGTTGCGCCGTAGGGGTCGCGACGAGGCGAGACGAACGGAGGCGCTGATCTGAGGCACAGATAGCAAAAATAAGACACGTTAGGGTTGGGGAGCTCGTTTTCGCGCAGCAGGAAGGGGAAAGGAAGGCACGGGCGAACAAACCTGGTGGGTGCTCGTCGCCGGCGAGCGTCCAAGGGCCCGACGAAGCCCCTCGGTACCTGCGGTCGAAGACGAGGCGGAGTACCTGGAGGCGCGTCGGCAGCAAGTCGTCGCATGCGCCATGCCCGGGGCCAGATCCGTCGGATCCACCATGGTTGGGGCCCGATTTGCCATGGCCGGGGTTGGAGACGCCGGATCCGCCGTGGCCAGGGTTGGAACCGGCGGATCCGCCATGGCCGGCGGAGGGAGGCGGTGGGGAGCGGGCACTAGGAGGCGGTGGGCGCGCGGGCTCACCGGAGGGGGTCGCTGTCGGGGAGAGAGCGCGACGGGAAGGAGCTCGCCGAGGCCGCGGGCGAGAGAGAGGGAGGGAGTGGGAGGTCGAAGACGACACCCTGCGGGTGCGGCGCGGTCTCGTGTGGAGGTGGCCGTGCAGTCTCCGTTTTGGAGCAATAGAAAGGCAAGTGGGTGGTCGTGCGGTCAAGCGAGGGTGTGCGGAGGGAGCGTGTGTACGGCTCGACTAAAGGACGCATGTCCGTAAAAATAAATCTTTAACTAATAATAATAATAATAATAATAATAATAATAATAATAATAATAATAATAATAATAATAATAATAAGGTCATTCTCACTTTTTAAAAGTCAGCAACCTTTAACTTTGACTAAATATATTTAACAAAATATTAATATTTGTGATACATAATTAGTATCATTAGGTAAATCATTGAATATACTTTCATAATAAACTTATTTAGAGATATAAATATTACACGTATTTTCTACAAATCTAATTAAAGTTGAAAAAGTTTGACCAGCACGATTCCCGTAGCGACTCTACTTCTAAGACAGAGGAAGTATTCTTTTTATTTTTTTTTGTTTCCTTTCTTTCTTTTTTTATTCACGAGACTAGTGCGAGTGCCGACAGCCGAACGGGGCTTCAGGTCAGTAGGGCTTGAGGTCAGCACTCAGCAGCGATGGAAACGGATCCGATGAATCGGATTGGAATATCACCTTTAATCATATTTTAATTTAAATTTGAATTTCATATTCGAATTTCTAATTAGATATTTACTTTGCTTTCTTAAAGGCAGAGGTTTATCCTCTTTTTAAGAAAATCAGATATTTACTCAATTTAACTGATATTTACTCAATTCAACTCAAACTACATATTGTTAAAGGAAAAAGTCTAAATAACCCCCTGAACTATGGACCCTGGAACACCTAGCCCCCCTGAACTATGAAACGGTCTAATTTACCCTCTTAACTATCTAAAACCGTCTATTTTACCCTCTGGACGGTCTTCGACGGCGGTTTTGCTACAGTAACAGTAGATTTGCTACAGTAATAATGTTTTGTATTTTTTATTTATTTTCGCTGAATATTTAAAAAATCATAGTAAATCACAAAAAAATCATAAAATAGAAAATCTAATTTTGTTAGACTCCACATGAGTAGATTTACACAGTGAACATATAATACGATACGCTTTAGTACAAAGTTTTTTGCCGTAGCTTTAGTCTAAATTGGATTTTCCAATTAATCTAAAGCTACAGAAAAACTTTGTACAAAAGTGTACCGTATTATATGTTCACTGTGTAGATCTACTCATGTGGAGTCCAACAAAATTAGATTTTCTATTTATAATTTTTCTGTGATTTACTATGATTTTTTAAATATTCAGCGAAAATAAATAAAAAAGACAAAACCGTTATTACTGTAACAACCCATTGTTACTGTAGCAAAGCCGCCGTCGAAGACTGTCCAGAGGGTAAAATAGACGGTTTTGGATAGTTCAGGGGGTAAATTAGACCGTTTCATAGTTCAGGGGTTATGTATTCCAGGATCCATAGTTCATGGGTTATTTAGACTTTTTCCTATTGTTAAATTCAACGTACGTGAATAGAATATTACTACTAACTAGCAAAAATGTCTGTACATTCTAAGGGATCGTTGGTACGCTCTCACACTTACCTCCACCATCCGTTATGTGCTCGACTACGATTGGCATGAAAATATGAGCACAAAATGAAAAGGAAAAATAAAACATTGACAAATTACCAAATATACACTCATGCATTGCAACGGACAAACAGGTTGTCACCTGATCACCTGGACTTACGGTTCAAGGATACATTCAACAACATCATCTTGCATTCTGATTAATTTTCTTGAATTCCGATTAATTTTCGATTCAGTACTATACACGGTGACCAAAATCAACACCAATTTTACTATCATTTTTTCATTCTTGTATGCTGTAAATTCATATGGAAAAGCTCGAATATCTATGTTTATATTTTCTATTTATTTTTATTTGTTTTTTCCGTAGAGAAAATATTATGGGTGACATCATATGTTGATGTTGGCATGACATCACCATCTCGAATACAGAACACGGAGCATGTGTAACGCTGCTTTGCTACCGTGTTATCGTTGGCTGCTGTCAGGGCGGACCAAGAATTGGCCACTAGGCTATTATATTCGACATTAGTACTAATTATGTTTGGCTATATAGAAAAATGATAATTTGTCTAGTATAATTAAGGGCTAAGACTAGGGCCATAGCTCTAGTGCCCTAGTGTCCAGCCCGCCACTGGCTCCTGTCTTCTGGGCCTTGTTTAGTTCCTAAATTTTCCCCCAAATTTTACTATGCAAAAAGAAGATTCCCCATCACATCAAAATGTCGGCAAATGCATGAAGTACTAAATGTAGATGAAATCAAAAACTAATTGCACAGTTTTGTTGTACTTTACGAGACGAACATTTTGAGTCTAATTAATTAATTTTTGGATAATTTTTTGCACTAAAAAACAAAAGTTGCTACAGTGCCCAAATCGGGTCCCCAATTTGGGGATCTAAACACGGCCCTGGTGATGTCCATAGTTTCTAGACGACGAGAAGGAGTTTCTTTAATATCGGATTGGTCGTTGCAGCGAGCTCTGGCCCCGTTCGGCTGTGCTGATAAGCCGGCTGAAAAACACTGTTGGCTGATTTGTTGTGAGAGAAAAATATTATTTTGACTGAAAAACAAGCTGAAAAAGACGGATTATAAGCCGGATGAACAGGCCCAGTCTATCGCCTAATGTGCTATGATACCGGAAAAAGGCCCATGGCCTAGACATCCTTGGACCATGATCTAGTAGAACTCATGAGGTGTGGATTAATAACCCCTAGAATATCCGTAGGGCTCCTGCATAGGACCAGTGTCCACGTCGCCCCAAATTCCCTCATCCGTCCGATCTCACGACGAACGGCCGAGATTTCTTGTAGCGGATTTTAGTCGGAAGTGGCTCCTCCTGCTTCTCTTGGCCTCCTCCGACTTCTCCTCAGCTTCCCTTTACCTCTTCCAGCTTCTTACCAGAATCTATAGAAACAAATATATACTGGGCTGATTCCCTCCTCGCACGTCTCGCTCCTGACCCGACCCTTCTCCTCCTGACGCCCCCTCGCTCGCGTCGCCCGCTCGCCTCTCCCACGCCGCTGCCGCCCTCCTCTCCCCACCGCCGCTGCCGCTCCACATCTCCCCAGCACCGACAATGCTCAGCATCTCCCTGGCGCCGCCGCCACTGCTCCGCCCCTCCCGAGCCTTCTCCTTCGGACTCCATGGTACCCTAGACGACGACTTCATGGCACGTACCTCAGATGTCTCCTATTTCTTGAGTTCTGTTGCTTGATTCATAGTTTCCTCGCAAGATTATTTGCCCACACTCTTGCCTGTTTTAGGGTTCATTTGACTTCGCTCTTGCTTATTCTAGGGTTAGGATTTTGACCCGAACTTTAGGTAATGACGAGTTCTCCTGCGATTTTGGCATGCGTTGTTCAAATATTTCATAGATTCATTCATGTGCAGATGTGATACTTATTTACTAATTTTTGTGCAGGTCCTATGTCCTTGGGACAAATCAATTTCCCTTAGTGCTCTGGTATGCTCCACGATTCCTGCCTTCTTCATGTTTTTTTAATTTGGGATGAATGATAGTGGGGTTTTATTTTCTCAAATTTTTTTGACAATATCCACATATCACCACATCATAGATTCATTTATGTGGAGTTATGATGCTTATGTACAACTTTTTGTGCAGATCCCATGTCGTTGGAAGAAATCATTTTCTCATAACTGAAATACGATGTGCTCGGGTATGCTCCACGATTCCTACTTTTTTCATGTTTTGTTCAAATTTGGGAGGAATGATAGTGGAGGGTGTGAGTCTATTAGATATGGTTAAATGAGGGGGTATATTCTAATATAAAATATTTTCTGGATTGTATACTCCTATAATATGTGTATAATGTTTTGTTCCTCTATGGAGAGGTCTAAAATATCTTTAGGCTAAATAGATTACGTGTTGTGCTTTGTGCCTTTCCCATTTATCCTGTTGTTCATAGTTTTTGCTCTCTTTATTTATGTTGGTAGCTAAATGTATAATGGATCAACTGTATCAAGGTTGTATATTGCCTCTTAGGTCATCTACACACCTATATATAATGTTTCGTTCATCTTATGGTGGCAGGTATAAGTCTAAAATATCTTAAAGCTAAATAAATTACACATTGCGCCTTGTCCTTTTTGGCTTATCCGGATGCTCATATATTCTGCTCTCTATTTATATTGGTACCTAAATGTCCAAAGTATCCTCTAACTATTATCAAATATCTTATCCTACTTTTTTTTTGGCTAATATTCCTTTTTATTGTTGATAAGAACTTCAGCTACACATGGCAACAAGCATGACACTACTGATTACTGAGTTTGGGGAAGACAGACAAATTCCTCGTCCCCCCGCCTCTCATTGTTGATTGTTTTTCTCTTATTTTCTTAAGTTCTTTTTACTTTGTTGATCCAGAGATAAGGGCATTGCAGATGTGCAAAAGTTACCAAAACAGAGCAACTGACCTCCTACCACCAAGGCCATGTTCGGGTCCTACCAGGGTTAGTCATAATGTGTATCCCCTCATATATTCTCTGGTTTTGTTTGCTTTTGCTTGAATAAGTGCCGGAATGGTTACATGACAATGATTTTGTTTGTTTTATGTAATCCCTTAGTTTTTTTTGCTTAATTAGGTTAGCAAAAATGGTAACATGAGAGTAGCCCTCTAACTAGGGCCAAGATGCTGGTGCCATGCCCTTCAAATCCTACCAGAGTTTGCCAGTGTGTTTGTGCCCTCAGCTCATTTGATGTGATGGCTTGCTGCCTTGGTTTTATCGGTACACAATCCTTGCAGCCTTTCCACAGGAACACAATATTATATCGGCACGCTAGAAAGAGATGCCAAAGGTTAAACACTTACTTTTCTATTCTTTTTCCTTCCTTTCTATTTGAAATACCCAACATTGATTGATGAACTGAACTGGTTAGGTTGATCTTTCTGTTTTGTTGTATCGATGATTTGTGATACATTTTTGAAGATCGAATTTCGATGTGGTGATATTTTAATTTGTTCAGGTACAGCCTGACATCCGCTATGATTATGAAGTCAATATGATGGATTAGTGTTAGAAAATTGAAATATAGTGTACTCATACCTCTGTGTTACTTCTTTGGCCAGGTTCTTAGTGCTACTTAAATTAGATGATAAAGCTGCTTAGTGTTGTCGAATCATGTGATTTTTTTTACTCATCGAATACCTTCAGGGTTTTAGCATGTCCATTTGAGCAGCAGCCTCAATAGGAGTCTAGGTAGATGGTAACAACGACATCTGAGGAATATCCCTCCTTTCTTTCATTAGCTTATATAAGACCTCTGTATTTGTTGCCTCTTCTCTTTGTTTCCTTCTATTCCAAGATGGTTTTTATTCACTTGCACTTCCTAGGTGCTAATGAATAAAATCGTTTCCTTTTATCCCTCCTATGTCCACATTGCAGTGGACCTATCTTTTTTTAGAAAATGATTTCATCAAAGTATGTGTTTAACGTCCTAAAATACAACAGTAGAGGTAACAGATGCTAATTAATTTGAAAGTTCCTCTGAGCTCTTATCATTATTTCCCAACACATTGCTTTGTTTGTACAGATAATCCTTCCAAATTTGACATCACATAGATGTAATAGTTAGCTCCATTTATTTATGCAGTATTAATCTTAGTGACCTTTACTGAGAGACCAAGGGCATCCAATGTTTCCATGGAGATGGCAACCTTTAAAGATAATATTTTAGGTACGTCCCACTCAGTCATGTGCTCTTTATGGGGTAGTTAGTTTTATTGTCATACCACAGGAACTGATCTAATTAGAAGCTTCAGATTGACTTGATTTACAAGCCAACGATGACTATTGGTTCCATCTACATTGAGTGACAAGAAGTAGCATCTTTTTTCTATTTGGAACTCTATGCAGGATAAACAAGTTACTGTTGTCCTTCTATTGATGGCTGTATCACTACCTTTTCTAATTTGGGCCTAAAGCAAAATCGGGTTCCAGGGTGCTGGTGGTCTGGTGGAGGATTTTGCAACAACAAAGTGAAAATCCAGAAATTGGAGGTGGGTGCTCTCCATTGATTGTGTCTACATGTTGCCTCTCATTTTACTTAATTAGCTCAAGGCGTCCATATAGAATTGTAGACTAATTGACAAGATGTTGCCAAAGTACCAATTATGCATCCTATATGTGCAATCTTTCATCTTCTTTTCTTTGAGTCATTTTTTGCTTTGTTCTTTGCATACCTTCTTTTTGCTTGTGCTAAAGAGATAAATTAGTTTCAGTGAAAAGACTTGAGGACAGTACATAAAAAGGTACGAGAATATTCATATATTTAATTATTTCGTTGCCGTTTAGCAAAAAATGAAATGGTTCGAGAGATTTTTTTGATTGCTACAAAGGACTAGAGCCTTCCTACCAGCCTCCTAATTAAGAGCATTACTGAAAAACTCTATACTGAACCTACTCGAACTGCATGCTAAAATTATTTACCTGTATTTTTTTTACCAAGTTACGAATAGGACACCCTGGAAGAATTGGTGAAAGATCTTCAGCATTTATGCAATGCCCGCAATGCTGACCTGGTTCCTTGGTGCCAACAGGTGCATATGAAAATTATAAGTTACTGTTGTGTGTTCCCACTTCAACCACATATGCAATAATAGTAGGTTAGCACCGTTCTAAAGGCAAATGACCAGCTTTATCGATGGTTTAAGGATGATTACATGCTGGAAGAAGCTATGGGTGGACGGTGCGTTCTCTGTTTCTTCTATAATTTCATTTCTTTTTGTCAAACAAGCGTGCATTTAATTTACTACTTTGTTTCAACGCTTTTGAACCAAGAAAAAAAAAGCTCCGAATACTCTTTGCAGATGGTACCTCTTCGTTTAATAAGGAACGAGCGAAGGTCACCATCTGTTGCACTCAATCAAGGCTTTATGGAAAAAACAAAGGAGTTTTCTTTTGCAGAAATTGTATTTTCGGCTTAGCTTTCGGAACTGTTGCTATGTGTAGGGCTGGTGATCTTTTCTCCTACATCCCTAGATGTGGTTTCACTTCTCCACCTAGCTGTGCAATCCATTTGATGGCCTCGACAAAACTGAGTGAGGACTAGGAATCAGAAGGTCCTTGATTTACAGGTTCGTGACTTGCTTCATGCCTCATTTGTAGCACGGAATTTTTTAGTGCAGAGTATTCAGATTGCTAGGTTTAGAAAATTCAGTGCCATGTCATACTTAAATTTATTCAATATTGGTTGGATGATGTGCTATGCCTCAAAATTATTCTTTTGGCAATATGGTGATCAACTGCTACCTCTGACTGAAATGGCAACGGAAAATCTAATCGACAATTCCTGCCTTTCATTTTTCACCTTCTAATTGATATTTTAATGCTTCATCGCATTACTGCTTCTATCGATATATTTAGCCATTTTTCATATGGATCAATTTTTGCAGGAATCTCTTTATAGTTAAATTATAGTAGTTCAATTTCGGTATCCGTGGGTATGGATCTATCTATTTTTTTCATACCTGGTGCTTTTTGTGCTTCTGCTCTCCTAGGCTGGGAAAATACTATTGTTCAAAACTGCAGTCCCTCTCATCGAGAGCTACCTTTAGGTTCTTTAGGTTCAAAATTCTAATGCCCTTCTTTACCGATAACATCTGATTTGGGTAAGTAAATTGTGCTGAAGGTACATTACGTTGCTTCTCTCGATGAGCTGATTTGGGCAAGTAATAGGCCTACTAGATCAGCAAGTATCTATCTTAAGGCAAATAATATTGTATTCTTTCAGACAACCCCACGCTCAAACAATATAATATTGAATTTCACCACCAGCTAGGTGTAACGATGAACATGACTAGGCATCTGACCATAGCTGGAAGTTCTGATCATCCTTGCATCCATGTCGAAGCCCAACAGAGACCGCAGCCCACTGTCTCCTAACCTTGTATAATATTTGTACTCAACACTCTGTGATGCTTTTGATACTGCGTCTGACAGAGCATGCAGTCCACATCCTACTAATCTTATATAATATTACTACGTACCACTCTGTAATGCTTCGCTATAGGCACTGAAATTTGCCATCTACCAAACTTTGTAACCATGTATTATTCGGTATATATAGTTATGCTTGCTGCATGGTACTTCAATCAATGAGCACTATCGTGCTTACCATCCTGTTATGTGTTCCAAATCACCATACTAATGTTACATATTATTGTCGCCACTATGAGGCAATCTAGAATCCTTTACTCTCGCGCGCAAGGGCGCGCGCCATCCACTAGTAGTACTTTACATCGTTCTAGTTCCACGACGTATGCTCTTGGTGGAGCACAATCGCCATCGTCTCTAGGGTTTTGGCGTCTCAGACCCGTGTTTCCTCTTCCACCCACATCGATGGATAATGGCATAATGTAGCCGGCCGGAGGGCTACGGCCTCTACCTGTTATATTCCAACCTTCCCGGCTTAACCTTCCCGGCTTGCGCTTATTCAACCTCTCCATTGACATTTTTTTCTATCGAGGTGCAGAGGGATAAGGGAAAAGCGACCTGTGTTTTGGAAGCTCAAGACCTCCAACGAGATCTAACTTGCTGAGACACTATAGATTTAGCCCGCGACGTGCGACTATAAACAGGGTGCGACTATCCTAGGCACACATGATTTGATATGTTTCGGTTCTAGAACGTTAGCGGAATCGGAACTAGCGATGGGCACAAGGATTGGATAGTAGAAGGGAACGACGCGTATTTGGACTTGGTAGAGGAGATGGGTGGGACGAAAAATTAGAGGGAGAGAAATTTTGCCTCTTTATTATTAGGTATATAGAGTTCATCGATATCCAAATCAAATAAAAATCATTGAAGTGAACTAAATTGTAGTGGATAATGTTAAATAAAATGATTGGTCAAGTGAAGATATTCAAATAAGAATGGTAGATAACAAGTAGCCATTTTGCTTTATCAATATTTTTGTAATTACAAAATTATTACACAAGTGTAGATATTAAAGTACATGGATATATAACATAGGCAAGGATAGCTCATAAAAAATAATATAGTTATCATAAATATTTAATAATTTAATATATCAATTAATCAATCATACTTATATAATATTTATTAGAAAATTATAAATTAGAAAAAAACAATTTACATCAGTAAATGAATAAATTAAATATTAAAATAATTTATAACAGCAAATATATCAGGTTTAAACTAAATTAGAAAAATACTAGAATTAATTTAATCTTTATGTATCATTAATAATATTAAAAGTTACTTATAGATATACTATTAAATAGTTTCAATGCATCATTAGTAACATTGAAATTAAATAATTAGTCACTAGTCATGGGAGAAAACTTTTAAATAGATTTGTTATACCTTGTTCTTCGCAGATACAGGTAAATGTCGGGTATTCCACATTTTTGTCGAATACGGATCTAGAATCAGATAGAGAAAAATAAAAAAAAAAACGAATTCAGAAACATCCGTTTAGTATCCACATTAGAAAACATATGAATACATATATCCATATTACAAGTTTAGCAAATATGAATGTCGGATCATTCAAATATCTATGTCTATTTTTCGTCCCTAGAGGTCAGAACTTAGGATGTCCCACGGAGGCACCACGGTCCACGGATAAAATTCTTTTCACGTCTCCATTGATGTACCACCATATTTTTTCGGTCTCATGAATGAATTACTCCTAAGTAAATAGATATAGCTGACACAAATTGAAGAGAAGTTTTGTTGGGAATTTGGGATAGACCTTCTGAAATGTTGCAATAGGGCTTTTAAATTGTGAGTGTAGACATTTTTCTAGAGCGGTGGACTAGATGCCGCATATAATGTAACTATACATCTAAATATGTTGTGTAAATTTCACAAACCAAAAGGTATTTTACCAAATTTTCACAGACTATATTTCATCGGAGATTGCTTATAATGATTATGTATGATAATATATTACTCCATTCATTCCAAATTGCAAGCCGTTTTAACTTTTTTATATACATATGTATGTAGAAAAGCCATAACGACTTATAATTTAGAATGGAGTGAGTATATATCTAGGTGATGTGGTTATGTTTAATTGCCACAAATCATCATGAACTCTGTTGGGGACTAAAATCTCCAACACAGATGCATGACTGAATTAACCTAGTGTTTGGTTCTCTCACTGGTAACGTAAATGGTTTTGGAAATGAATCGTGGGGGAAGTAGCAGTGGTATCACTGTATCAGTGATTACTTGAACTGTTTGGTTGGGCATGGTAACGCTATTTGATTGGTGGTCAACCTTTTTGTTTCAGGCTATCCAAATTAGCACTGATTTTTTATTAGAGAAAGAACTATCAAAGAGTCTCACAAGATAGTTGTAAACGATGCATCAAGTAGTTTATTGATCCAGGGAAGGATGAGTTGAATAAGCACAGGAAATTTGATATATCAAAGCAGATCTAAGCATTGCAGGAACCATGACCACTCAAAAAGGAGTTGTCATCCCGTTCCATTTAAACGCTTTCCTGTTTGTCCTAGTCCTATCATTTCAGAACTTACATCATAGCTACCATGTAAAAGAATAGCATGCACGCTCAATGCATGACAGGCTGAAACACAAGCAAGCAGAAGCTGAGATGACATCCAATGAAGACCCAGGTTCACTTATCAAGAAATCATATATTGACCGAATGCAAACACAGGTTATAATGGCTTCTACACCAACGTATGAAATGTAATTGCATCTTCAGCTAACATCTGAGCGGAAAAAAGGCTTACTGAATAAGAGCTATATGCCTAGTAATATTAGTCACCTTTGAGCATATCACTAATAAGCTGCTGTAACAGTCACCTTCGAGCATATCACCCTGTAGCAGCAATTCTTTTGGAGCAGCATCTGAATTTGCATCCTTATGAAACAGTAACCTAGCCTCTGTGGTTAACGAAACTGCTAGTTTGATAACTCTGCTTACAATCTAGAACCATAAAGCTGATGCGTCGAACATGAACTCCAAAGTAACTCAATCTATGAGACACTCCAGAAAAAAAAATTGCCGGCTTTTGTAGTTGTAGCTATGTCAACCTCATCTGCGTAGAAAAGGTAGCAGAGGTTTAATCACCAAGTAGACAATTGTACTTTTCTGAACAACATTCATAAAAAGGCAAGAAACATAGGGGGTATATCTTGTATGCACAACATGCACAACTGCCTAAGAGAGAAAAGGATGTCACACTACTCTGTACAAATTATTACTAAAAACAAATATAAAGCTTGCCCATTAGCTTGTAAAGGTCCAGAGTTATCCAAGTACAATTCACAAACAGGAACACGAAGGCACACCCCGTCCTCACTTTGCTTTTTCCACAAATTATTTTTCATATTATATTTTTGCCTGTATGCAGTTCTCAGAAGTCTGAAGAAGTTCTTATATTTGTTTCCCAAATAGAAAAGGGAGGTTTAGTGTTGTAACAAATGTCCAATAGTACTCCCTCCATTACAAATTATAATATGTTCTGGTTTTCTAGATACATTACTTTAATTAAATTATGTATCTAGACACAATGTGTATCTAAGTGCATAACAAAATCTATGTATCTAGAAAAGCCTAAACGTCTTATAACTTAGAATGGAGGGAGTAATATTTATGTAATTAAACAATTGAAAATCTTTTACTCATACAAATCACAATACCAGAATTTTTTTTGGTGATAAGGATACTGCCAGCAAATTGATTAAAACATGCATTGTACACACTGTCATATATCACCCAACCAAGACAGTGCTCTATTTCAATGAGCTAGACCATATGCATCCATCAATGAAAGAATGGATTGAATACAACAGCCACGCAAAACACATGCGTGGAAATTTTCTTTCAAGCTTGTATGCATTTTTTTTCAGATGGTACAAAAGACAATGCCACATGTTATTGTTCATTGGAATCAACAAATGGTTCTGCAACGATCCTACTAAATCTGTCCTCTTGAACTTATCAGCCTGACTTATCAGCCATGTAACAATATTTTTCTCCCACAATAAATCAGCTTTAGCCGGCTTATCAGCCGCAGAAACCATCAGCCGAACAGCTCTGACAAGATCCAATTGTCAGATTCTGATAAGTGAGAATTGTCCGACCATGCTAATCTATGGGTCTTTCCAGCTAAGGACGATAACCCAACCTCCCTTCTATGTGATCGGTGCTATTTTGTTGTGCATGTAATATGGTAATGTCCTTACTTATGCAATGATAAAACTAACGAACAATAAAATGAACACGGTAACCATACAGAACACTAATAATCTTACATTGGAAAATTATGCCAGCATTTATCCATGTAGTTCAGTTTCAACAAAATACCAAGTGCACTTTCAATGACATAATATTATCAATCCAGTTCATCATCATGAACAAACTAAAGCTTCACAATCACACATGAAAATGCACAATAATTCCATGAGAAGGAATGAAGGATACAAACCACCAAAGTAAGCATTATTAGTGATTTGATTTGCTGTATTAAATGATGGCTATCTCAGGAGTCCCTGACAGATCAATTGATCCAGCAGGAAGCACAAATCAAACACGTTACACAACTAGCCTGCATATAAAATTCCTTGTGCAAATTGGTTGAACTATCCAATTCCAATCCACCCTGCCCTTTGGAAACGCAAATTTGGGCGACCGCATTCATTCATTTGATCCGAGGATGAGACGAGTATAACTGTATAACCGTGTAAGTTTACTTACGATGAACCCGAAGATGCCTCGTCACCAATGTCGGCCATGGCCAGCTCCTCCTCCTTCACGAGGCGCCGCACCTTGGTGTCCAGGAACACGCGGAGCAATCGGAACTGAAGCCTCTCCGTCGCAGATAACGCCTTGTCCTGCAGCGCAGCGACCAGCCCCTTGTCCACAGCGCTGCTGGCCACGCGCATGACCAAGGACCTATCCTCGGGGTAGCCGAGCGCGTGCACGCCGCCCAGCGTCGCCGCGACCACGAGCTCGCGGACGAGCTCCCTCGTCTCGTGGGACTCCCATCCCGGGTGCTGGCTGGAGCCCGGGACGAGGCGGTGGTAGGCGACTCTCCACGCCGCAGACTCGTCGTCTCGTCCGCTGAGGAAGCAGAGGTTATACGCGAGGGCGCGGGGCCGGGGGTCGAAAGGCGCGTCGCGGGCCGCCTCCGCGTAGAGCCGCATCGCGTCGTCGGCTCGACCGTCGCGCGTGGCGAGGAGGGCGAGGAGGAGGCGGAGGTCCGCGGCCGCGGCGGGGTCGCCGCCATGGCCGATCTCCACGTCAACGCGCGCGAGGTCGAGCTCGGCGCGGGCGCGGACGTCGCGGAGGTGCGCACCGGAGAGCGGGTGCGCGCGGAGCAGGGCGGACTGGAGGCCGTTCGCGGACTCCAAGAGCATGAGCTTCACGGACGGGAGGAAGGGAGAGATCTCCCTAGGAGGCGTCCACTTGGACACGGCATGCAGGGACCCCGCCCCCGCGGCGGCGAGGCCGAAGGCAGCGGCGCGGAGGAGGACGCGGCCAGCCATGGGCGGAGGGCGGAGCGAATCAGCGGAAGGAGGGAGAACTGGAGAAGGCGGTGCTGTGGGCTTCGGAGTTCAGACTTCGTGTTGCGACTTGGTTAGTTGCTGACGATGCAACAACAGGTGGGTGCCTGCAAGTGGCTGGGTCTACGGGATTTATAGGACTCGATTGGTTGGTGCCTGCGGCCTGCTAGACAGCTGGCCAGGAGCGATCATACACCCAGGTCAATGAAATCCAAGTATCCAACACTAGAAGTCTCTTGCCTAGGTCAGACAACCTTTTTTCGAGCGAGACCTGCTCGCTATCCGTGGGTCAATCGACTGCCGCGTGCGCCAGCTTTCCAGAAATACGAAACCACAACGGGCTGGGCGCCCTCCCTATCTCCTTATTATCTTCGAGTATCCATTTCGCATTAAGATTCGTGCCCGGAGTGCTTTAAAATCCGTGCCCCAGTGTTTTAAAATCAGTGCCCAAGTGTTTTTTTATCTGAGTCGCAAAAAAATATTTTTTTATCTACACGAATCACGGAACAAACTGAATGGTGAGATAAGGGGTGTGCACCCACCCCATTGTGAAAATTGCAAGTTGTCGGCTTTCCCTCTCGCGCGCTTAATTTCCTTCTCCGCATCCGCCTCTGTCCCCCATGCCTCCTTCCTCCTTCGCGTGCTTTTCTCTTCCCCGTCTCTGTCTGCATACATCGCCACCGTTGTTATTGGTTGTTCGTTTTGTCTTCCCCAGGTGGATGTTTTGACATCATGGCGTGATTCCTTCTGTAGCTAACCTTTGTGTTGATGTACCAGTGGATTGGTGGCTTAACCTGTATTATTTAGGAGCTCTCTCGTAGCGACGCATCATGTAATTCTACTCCTCTTAATGACAAACTTCCCAAGACATGTTCGTGAAAAAAAGATAGTATGGGTAGCAGTAGGTGAGAAACAATAGCTTAAATGGGTCGAGACTATTCAAAGATGAAGGGCTAAAAATGTGCTGTTGAAAATCGTTTCTATAATACTACACGTAGAGTACTAAGATCATATATATACCCATCCATTCCAAATTATACATTGGTTTTTCTTTTCTAAGTACATAGTTTTCGCTTGCACCTAGATATACGCTATTTATATATATAGGAAAATTACTACCTTCGTTCCAAATTGTATGTCGCTTTGACATTTCTAAATTTATATTTTTTATTGTGTAATTAGACATAGTGTATATCTATGTGTATTAAAAAAAAAATTATATATCTAGAAAAGCCAAAATGACTTACAATTTAGGATAGAGAGAGTATGTATCTAGAAAACCCAAACAACCTATAATTTAGAATGAAGAAAGTAATCATGAGAAGAACAAAGAGTAACATTTTCATAGCACATCTAAGCATACAGATGTAAATCGATCAAATTCATACAGCTTTATTAACATTGCTACTTGTTGCTCGGTTCCCAAGCCAGAACAGTAAGCAGTACTTTCGTATCAGTCTATGGAATATGTTGGCAGTGCCAAGATAAAAAGTGAAATCTGGACATCATGCAATTGGTTGAGGATCTCTGTATCAACACTTTCAAAACAGCTAATGATGAGCACTTCACTGGAATATTCTGTCTTAACCAAGGAATCTTCAGACACAGTCACCTAAATCTGAATGGAGTTCTGAAGACAATTCGCCTACAAGAACAAAAATATTCTATTGAGGACTAAACATCTTTAAACAAAGATATAAAATATACAGAAGGAAAACCATTTAACTGAAATGGAAACTGATCACAAGAGAAAAACCATTACGCATCTACAGATCGAATTTGGCTTGAAAAACAAATACAGGAATAGCATCTAGAATCAATTCTAATGTGCATGTGCGTTACATTCAATATGTGTGACATATGATTTATTGTGGCATCGATGTTTTAAGGGCGTCCGCAATGATGCTAACTATGCAGCTAGCTTACGTGGAGGTGAGAGACAAAAGTAAAGACTTTATATATTCTTATTTTTCTATGTATTATTGAACTCACATGTTCCTCTCTCAAATTCTTAGACTACGTTGTTCATCGCTAGTGTCTTTTATCTTCTACTTTTTCCCTATCCATGTCAGAATAGCTAGCCAAATAGCTAGCTGTTGGGGACGCCCTAATAGTAGAATGAAATAGATGTCTAAACACTAATTTCAAGGTAGTCTGCACTCCGCATTGCAAATTTGACCATTGAGACTGATATGGATTCTTATCAATGGGAATGAGCGAATCGATCGTTTGGTCAACATCGCGAGCCGCAAGCTCGGCCACCCGGGTTTGATCCCGGAGCCCAGCGTATTTCCGCTAAAAAATGAGTGGGAATGGGGAAGCTCCCCGGTTAAAAAAATAGATTCTTATCGATTCTTCGGACAATTGAATCGGAAGGTGCACATATGGTGCACCATTAAACTTCTGAAACAAAACCAGTTAGAATTTTGAAACAAAAATTGACTTCTACTTATTAAGCAAAGTGACTTTCGCTAATGCATTACGATGTATCTTTTGAACTTAAACAAAACATATTACATTACCAACAGTCCAACACCGTAGCAGTTATTAGAGAAATAGTATTGTAGCCATTCCCTGAACCTCAATTACACAGAGTTATGGTTTCATTCCATCTATTGCAAGCGAAACACGATTGTTCTATGTGTAGCAGAGTGCATTTAACACAAGTTTCTTGAATTCATCTCTTAATGCAACTACTCCGGTGTTGAATTGTCCACCAAAACAGTAGCAGACTCCACTGTCTACTCAACTAAAATTATTGTTGTTACAAGGTGTCAGGATTTTCATGGATGATTAAGAAGATGCCACTGCAATAGTGAAACTATATAGAGTAGCTGTTTGTCGGTGTCTACAATCGGCGCTAGACGATAAGACGAGTAAATTTGTATCTGCACGTCTAGGTCTAGATGGTGTGCAAGGCGGACACAAGGGTTTATACTGGTTTAGGCAAAAATGTCCCTACGCCAGTGGATGTTGCTTCTGCTCGTGTTGCTTTGCACCAGAGTGCTCGTAGTATGGGGTTACAAGCTTTTGAGAGAGAAAGCAGATCCCAAGTCTCTTTGGTGGTGTATGAGCTAGAGTGCCTCCTCAGTCAGTTGTCTTTCGATTGGGGCCTAGATGTGGCCCCTGCCTCCCCTTTATAGTTCCTAGGGAGAGGGCTCGGGTTACAATTATGGCGAAAAGGTGAAAGGGGAAAAAGAGAAAAACAAAAAGGTGGTCTCAGGCGTGACTGTCTTCCTCTTTATTCGGCGTGAGCAGTTTACCCTGTAGCACAGGGACGCAATGGGCGTCGAGCTTTTGGCCTTTCCGTCCACTGGTGCAACGCGTTGTGGCCACGCTTTGACCTGTGTGCTTTTGTACCATCGAGGATGGGCGGTGCGTGCACCTAGATCTATGCAGAGAGAGGGTTAGGTAGCACAGTTGCAGTTACCCCCGTTGCTGTAGAGGCATGGACACCGTCGTGGTGGAATGACTGGGGTCATGTCGAGTCGTAACGCGGCTCCCATGCCCCCGTTCACTGTGCATGGTCGTGTTCGTCCCATCATTGGGAATGGGTGTCGTGGTGAGGGCCCACGCGGCTCCCGGCTGCGCCTGAGGATCTTACTCGTCCCTCGGGCGAGATGGAAGTATGCCGAGGGGGTCGGGCACTCCCGTGCTTACGTTGTAGGGATCGGGAGAGACGAAGATTGTTCCTGATAGGGCGCAAGGGTCGGACGAGGCGGAGATTGTTCCCTAAGCCTTGGGTAGTCAACACAGATGTGTCGTTTACTTTATTTGGTTGGGTATTCCTAATATTGATACCCGACAGTAACCCCCGAGCCTATGGAGGAGTGGAGCACTCCTTCAGAAGCTTGAGGACTGGTGTATATGGGTAGTTATTGTTTGTTTGGTTTGAAGGAAGTTGTCCGGTGGGTGCGCTCGAGCGCACCCGCCGGGTGTAGCCCCCGAGGCCTTGGAGGGGTATGGTACCCCTTCAAGGGCTTGAACCGTGTGGGGTGGTCATTGTTGGTATTGCCCTTGGGTGTGTTCCCCTTTCGTGTATTGGCCCTTGCCATTCTCGCATAACCATGGGGGCACGCGTGGAGCCCCTGAGCCCTGGCATGTTGTGGGGGCATGACCGTTCATTGGGTCAGGGTGCGAGCATAGCCCCCGAGCCCCCGCGTGTTGCGGGAGACCAATCGGGTGGCCTCTCATCTTTGTTCGTTGTCCCTCACGCGTCCCTTCATGAAACGGAGGGGTGAGCCGGGCCATGCTATCCTCGTTGGACGAACCATGGTGCTCATTGAGCTGTTAACGGGTACGTTCAAGTGGAGCCCCGGTTCCCGTTAGCCTGGTGTCGGCTTGTGGTCAAGTTGGTGACGCACTCTAGATCCCCGATGGTTGATTCTCAGAACCATCCGACCGGTCCGAGGGCTCGGTGCCTCCCGTCGAGGGATACCATGAATCAGTTACTGATCGGGACTCAAGTATGGGTCGGGATGCCCTCGGCGCTTGAACGCCAGGGTATTGGCCGCTAGTGTGCCCATCCCTTGCCATCCCTGCTTCTAAGTGTCCTGGGACGACTGTCGAACCCACGATGGGCCAGCCTTCGAACCCCTGGACCATAAATGGACCATAGGAGCGTATACAGCTCCATATCCTGTTCTTACCTGCCGAGGCCCATAATCGGCCTGTGGAGTAGGAATGCACCCGAGCCTTGCACGATGGTAGGATAACGGCAGGCGCGGCATAGGAGGCGGACGACGCAAGGCGACGAGGCGATTTTGCAGGAGGCGTGCACACGGTTATCAAAATATTTGGGGTTGTGATGAGATGTTCCTGCGGCCGTAATTAATGCGGGTGGTTGGGGCCTCGAACCGCTTCATTTTTCCTCTTTTTAACCCGGTGGGTTTTCCTTCCCTCGCACACCTCTGCTCTCTGCCTCCCTCACGCTCATGTTTCCCATCTACCACAACAAGCAAGAGAAAGAGGGAGAGAGAGAGAGAGCTCACCCCGCTGGCGCCTCCACCGCTGCCATTGTCGCCGGAGTGCTTTCCTACTCTCTCGATGGACCGGTCGGGACGCTCTGCTTTTATCGACAACAACGCGTCGCGGCTCATCAAGGATGGACTCCTCCATCTAGTGATGAGCGCTACGCAGCCAGAGTGGATTATCCCTGGCAATGAAGACGAGCCGAACCCCCCGTCGGCTATGTCGTTAGCTTCGCGCACTTCCACAAGCAGGGGTTCGGGACGCCGGCGAGTGACTTCTTCCACGGGCTTCTCCACCACTACGGGATTGAGCTACAGAATCTCTACCCCAACTCGATTCTATAGATTATGGTCTTTGTCACCCTATGTGAGGGCTATCTAGGCATCAAGCCCCATTTCGCCCTATGGAAGTACTACTTCTACACCACCGTCTTCTACTAGACGGTGAGGAAGGGCAAGACGGCGCCGATGCGCATTGGCAGTTGCGCAATCCAGCTCTACCAAAACTGGGCAGACGGGTACATCTCCATGAAGGGGACATCATCCAACAAGGGGTGGCACCAAAGGTGGTTCTACCTCAGGAGCGATGTCGATGCGCCCCTACCTCTGTACACCGGTCGCTACTTCGAAGTAGCACCGACACACTGGGGCTATGGTCCTATCACCACCGAGAAGAATATCAACACCCTCCTCTAGGTGGTCAAGCGCCTGGTGAATCATGGTGTCACTGGGGCCGGGGTTATCGCCGCGTTCTCAAGCGGAGGGTGCTACCACTAATGCGGCAGGTGCACCGGCTAGACGAGATGGTGCCGGATGCGCCCCTCGAGGGGACGATACTCGTGATGGAGGAGCTAAACCACGAGGAGATCAAGAAGCGCATCAAGTCAGTGCTTGGGAGCATTCCTTCTGACGCCACCCTCGACTTCCACCCGCCGATGTGTCCCAATAACGACTTCATCGAGATGGTGAGCATGCGCCCCTCGGGGTTTGTTGTACTTCTTTTCCATCGCCTGACTTTGACCCTCCCCTCTCCGAGGATGCGGCCCGAACGAAAAGGAACCAGGCCCATGCCGGGAAGGTCAAGCAAAGGAAGGACGATCGAAAGCGGAAGAAGACCGATAGTGCCAGGAGAAAGGAGGAGCGCGAGAAGTGCCGGAGGATGCAGCGGGAGGCCAGATAAGAGGAGGAGGAGTCGAGTGATGAAGAGGATGACGAGGATGATAACGATGAGCAGGTCCACCCATACGATTGGTTAGACTCCATGGCCGAGGAGAGGGAACAGCCCGAGGGGTCGTCCCTCTCGGTCGAGGGGCGGACACCGCAGGCTCAGCTGCTGCTTCGCGAGCCGGAGGACCCAACCTCGGGGGAGCCACGGTGGCACCTAGAGGGGGAGAGCCCCCAAAGCTGCTAGGGTCAGCCCACCTCGAGGGGCAGGTGGTTCTAGATCCCAGGAGACGGCGGGGTCGCCGCTGCCACCCCCTTAGCCCAGCGCGGCCGAGATGGTGGCGACCGAGAAGAGGTCCTACCCTATGCGGCAGGGTTGGGCTCGAGCGGGCCAGCACGAAAATGCCCTTGTCCTACGACGCAGAGGTAAGAAGTGTCTTTTGTTGTTGATTGTTTGTGTTGAAACTCGGTAATCGCTGACGTTTGTCATCCTGTAAGAGAGCTCAGTCCGATGCCCCCTCGCACATGCCGCAGAAGGTGCTAAGGCGGCAAGGCCAGGCCTCAGCTGGCGATGCGCCGGGCTTGGACGTCTCCGCCTCGAAGACGGCTGGCAGCGTCCCTCCAGCGTCTGCAGCCATAGGGGGACGAGAGATGCCAACCACCCCTGCTTTGCCTCCGCCTAACCCCACCCCGTCTACCGGGGAGGTGCTTTTGGAGGTAGAGGTGGATAAGTCCGTCGAGATGGGGATGGCGGCGCTGGAGCAACTGTCGCAGTTTGGTCCGAATTTCGCCCCTGAAGTGGCGCTTCCCTAGGAGAGTGCGGCCCTAGCGATGGAGGCATCGGGATCGACCGCGGGAGAGGGTGCGGACACCGGGGCCTAGGCGGTGGCGAAGGAGGCCATGCCCAAGGACCTCTCAGCTTAGGTGGGGGCCACTACTAGAGGCGGGTCCCAGGCAGAGGAGGCGGCGTCGCGCGAGCCTGATGTCGCCGAGGTGGAGGTGGTGTCGGTTTCGTCCAGCGAGCCATCCGACTTGGCCGAGGTGGCCTAGTCCTCCCACGCCGACGGGCCTGTAGCCGTCATGTGGGTGGGACACGATCCCTACTAGTGGGCCGGCCCGCGCCTCACTTGGTCAGATCAGAATCAACCGGGGGTGGTGCTAGTTTTTGTGCTGGATGACATTGAGGAGCAAGGGTACTGGGACCGACTGCAGGCGGGGTTCCAGGACTTCAACAAGACCCTGTCCTCAGCATTGTCTACCCTGCACAACGACATTGGCCCTGATGGCTAGGTACATCGAGTTGGGTGGATGCTGGTTCTGCCCCCTTCCTATGATCTTGACATGGCCTTCTGTGCAGGCGATATTCAACTGGAGCGGGGCGAAGTCAGAATTCCTCCGCCACGAGTAGGGTGCATGGGGACGCCTATTGGAGGAGGCATAGAGGACCACCGTGGCCAAGGTGCGGCTCGTGGAGGCCCAACAGAGGGTGGCCGGCCTTAGCAGCAAAATGGCAGACCTCCGCATCCAACACGAGGAGGCGATCGCCGACGCTAAGGAGGCAGGGGAGAAGCTGTTGGCCCTTGTCGAGCGTGCTTGCAAGGACTAGGAGGAGGCCTAGAAGGTAAAGGACGAACATGACGAGCTGTCACGGGCCGCCGGGCCATTCTAGTCCGAGCTAGGTCCATCCGCCACGAGCGTGAGCAAGCTATTGGTGAGCGCGACGTGGCTCGCCAGGAGTGCGTCATAGCTCAAAAGGAGCAGGACTCCGCGACGGACCATATGAAGGAGGCTACACGTGCGGCCTCTTAGCTTGCTGAGGAGAACCACCAGCTAAAGCCCGAGGTGCAGTCCCTCCGAGCCGCGGTGACACAAGGGCGTTAGCAGGATCTCGCTGGGAGCCAGGAGATAGAAGGTAAGTGCTTTTACTCATCCATATCATGCTTTCTGAGACCTGCTTCTTATCCCTTGCAACAATCAGGGCTAAAGGGCAAGCTTGCCAAGGTGGAGGCGGAGCTCTTATCGGTGTAGGAGGCCCTGAAGATGGAATAGCATGAGCACTTCGAGCTGTGCGCCGCCATTGGGCTAGCGTGCGACACCCTTAGGGCGATCCAGGTGCGCCCCAGGGCGAGCTCTTTGCGGAGTCATCTCGGGGTTGCCTTTGAGCGGGCTCGGACCTAAGTGAAGGAGGTGCTTCACCTCAGGGTGCGACGCGCACTCGCCGTCTTTAGGTCCCACTACTAAAAGATCGACCTAGAGGCACTTAGTGAGGGCTACGTCGATATCCCCGAGGAGGAGCTCGACGCCATCGACGAGGTGGTGCTAGAGCCGGCACAGGCCCTAGCAGCCAAGTTTGAAGATGAAATTATCCCTCCACCCCTGGAGCTATAAAAAAGTGTCAGGCGAGGTGCCTGTGTAAAAACTTAGGGTATTGGATAAGTCTGTGGCCTTCGAGGCCCCTTTTTTTAAAAAACTTGTAGCGAGCCTAGGCCTGTGGTGTTTAGAGTCAGGTCTGATCCCCTGGGTCGGAGTTAATAAGTGAGGGTACCATAGCCATAGAAGCGTAGGCCTTTCACAGTCCGACTAACTTGACCCAAGAGGTTCTCGCGTTCTAATGCACCCGCATTTCCCAGTCGCCGTCGGAGGGCTCGGGTGGCAAGCATCTTTTCATAAAGTTTTTCGAGTTGTTGCCTGATCCCCACATTGTGTTTTAAGTTCATAGATTTTTTAGAACTGCGAGATGACCCCTTAGGCCAAGGCTGGTGAGCAAAGGCACCGTAATAGTCAAGGCATAGGTTTCTCGCAATCCGAGCAATCCGGCCCGAGGGGCTCTTCGCTTTCTAAAACGTCCGCTTACTTAAACAGCACTGGAAGGGCTCGGGTATGAAAATTTTTTGAAAAGTGTTTTGAAAATTTTAAAGTGTTGAGGGGCTCCCCCCTTTCAGCCCCTAAGGGAGGCCTAACCCTAGCTAGAGATAGGGTCAGGTCTCACTCAGAGTTGGACAAAGTAAGGAACAGCGAGCGCTCTTTTTATTCTTTCGAGATTGCACATGTAAACAGCTTGGAAATCTAAGGGTAGAAGCGAAGCAACATAGCTGTTCGATGTTCCAAGTGTTGGTAAAGATTTTGCCGTCTGTGGTGGCCAGTTTGTAGGTGTTGGGTCAGAGTACTTCTGCGACGACGAACGGGCCCGGTGGGGTCACTTTGTGTTGACCCTTGTTGCTTGGCCTGTGTCGAAGTACCAAGTCCCCGACGTTGAATGCCTGACCCTGGGTGCGGCAGGGATGGTATCATCGCAGGACCTGCTGGTACTTGGCTGAGTGGAGTAGGGCGACGTCACACACTTCTTCTAGCTGGTCCACAACGTCTTCGAGGGAGGTCTAGTTTCCTTGCTCGTCGAATGCCTTTACCCTCGGCGCCCCATATTCCAGATCACTAGGGAGGATTGCCTCGGATCCATAGACCATGAAGAAGGGTGTGAAACCCATTGCTCAGCTCGAGGTTGTTCTCAGGCTCTAGAGGATCATGGGGAGTTCCGTGAGCCACCGGTGGCCAAACTTGTTCAGCTAGTTGAAGTTTCTCGGCTTAAGGCCCTGCAAGATCATGTCGTTGGCGCGCTCGACCTACCCGTTCGTCTAGGGGTGCACCACGGCTTCCCAATCTACGCGGATATGGTGATCATCACAGAAGCTGAGGAACTTTTTGTTGGTGAACTACATGTCATTGTCGGTGCTGATGGAGTTTGGGACCTCGAAGAGGTGAACGATGTCGATAAAGAAGGGCACCACCTGCTCGGACTTTATTTGCATGATTGGCCAAGCCTCGATCCACTTTGAGAACTTGTTGATGGCGACAAGTAAGTGGGTGAAGCCCCTAGGCGCCTTCTGAAGTAGCCCGACAAGGTCCAGACCCCAGACCACGAAAGGCCATGTGATGGGGATCGTCTGGAGCACTTGGGCTGGCAGGTGAGTTTGTCGAGCATAGTACTGACATCCTTCATAGGAGCGTACCACCTTAGTGGCGTCAGCCATGATAGTGGGCCAGTAGAAACCTTGCCGGAATGTGTTCCCGATGAGGGTGCATGGTGCTGCGTGGTGGGCGTAGACGCCCCCATGGATGTCCTAAAGCAGCTTCCTCCCCTGCTCGGTGGGAATGCAGCGCTGTAGGATTCCAGTGGGGCTCCGCTTGTAGAGTTCTCAATTTAGTAGGACAAATCACTTGGCGCAGCGCGCGAGCCATCAGGCCTCGGTTCTGTCAGAGGGGAGTATGTCGCGGACTAGGCAGTCAAGGTACGGGATTCTCTAGTCCAGCAAGGGGTCAGGCCCTGCGTCTGGGTCCTCATCGATTTCCATATCCTCAGGGTCAGTGGGGGCTGGGGTCGGGCTAGCCCCCGAGGTCGGTTCGGGTGGCCTGCCATCCTATGCCGATCCTTGGTAAGTGACCGAGGGCTTATATAAATCGCTAGCGAAGACACCGGCGGGGACTAGTACTCGGTCGAACGCCACCTTTGCGAGCTCGTCTGCTGCCTCCTTAAACCATCTTGCGATGTGGTTGAGCTCGAGGCCGTTGAACTTGTCTTCTAGGAGGCGAACCACCTAGCAGTATGCTGCCATCTTAGGGTCATGACAGCTTGACTCTTTCATGATTTGGTCCATGATCAACTGAGAGTCACCTCGAACATCAAGCCATTGGATCCCAAGCTCGGTGGCGATGTGCAAACCGCTAACAAGTGCCTCATACTTAGCCACATTGTTAGAAACCAGAAAATGGAAGCGAATCATATACCCCATGCACACGCTGAGGGGAGAGACGAACACTAGTCCTGCTCCAACTCCACTCTTCATCAGCGACCCATCAAAATACATTGTCCAGTACTCCTGTTCTACCGGGGCCGGCGGCGTTTGGGTCTCAGTCCATTCTGCTACAAAGTCCGCTAGCACCTACGACTTGATGGCCTTCCAAGGAGCATAGGTGATGCCCTCTCCCATGAGTTTGACCGCCCGCATGGAGATTCTTCCCATTGCTTCTCAGCTCTGGATCACCTCCCCGAGAGGTAAGGAGGACACAATCATGATTAGGTGTGACTCGAAGTAGTGGCATAGCTTTCTTCGGACGATAAGGACAGCGTACAAGAGCTCCTAGATCTAGGGGTAGGGTGTCCTGGTGTCAAACAAGACTTCACTAATGAAGTAGACCGTGCACTAGACCTTCAGGGCGTGGCCCTCCTTCTGCCATTCCTCCACGATGGTGGCGCTCACCACTTGAGTAGTGGTCGCGACATACAACAGGAGTGGTTCCCTCTCGGTCCGTGGCACAAGGATCGGGGCCTTTGTTAGAAGTGCCTTGAGCTTGTTAAGCACCTCCTAGACCTCGGGAGTCCATGTAAAGTGGTCAGTCTTTTTCAGAAGCCGTTAGAGGGGTATCCCTCATTCGTCGAGGCATGAGACGAAGCGGCTTAGCACTGCCAGACATCCTGTGACTCGCTTCAACCCTTTTAAATTCCGGATTGGACCAATGCTCGTGATGGCGGAGATCTTCTCTGGATTGGCTTTGATGCCGCGCTCAGAGACGATAAAGCCAAGTAGCATACCCCTCGAGATCCTAAAGACACACTTCTCGGGGTTGAGTTTGAAGTAGACCGTGCACTAGACCTTCAGGGCGTGGCCCTCCTTCTGCCATTCCTCCACGATGGTGGCGCTCACCACTTGAGTAGTGGTCGCGACATACAACAGGAGTGGTTCCCTCTCGGTCCGTGGCACAAGGATCGGGGCCTTTGTTAGAAGTGCCTTGAGCTTGTTAAGCACCTCCTAGACCTCGGGAGTCCATGTAAAGTGGTCAGTCTTTTTCAGAAGCCGTTAGAGGGGTATCCCTCATTCGTCGAGGCATGAGACGAAGCGGCTTAGCACTGCCAGACATCCTGTGACTCGCTTCAACCCTTTTAAATTCCGGATTGGACCAATGCTCGTGATGGCGGAGATCTTCTCTGGATTGGCTTTGATGCCGCGCTCAGAGACGATAAAGCCAAGTAGCATACCCCTCGAGATCCTAAAGACACACTTCTCGGGGTTGAGTTTGATGTTCTTGGGCCGTAAGCATTTGAAGGCTTGATTGAGGTCGGTAACCAAGCTGTCGGTTCATTTTGATTTGACTACAATATCATCTATGTAAGCCTCAATGGTCTGCCCTATGAGGTTCCCAAAAACGGCGAGCATACATCGTTAATACATAGCCCTCACATTCTTGAGGCCAAAAGGCATGGTTACGTAGCAATAAGTCCCAAACGGGGTGATAAAAGAAGTCGCGAGTTGGTCGGACTCTTTCATCGCAATCTGATGGTAACCGGAGTAAGCATCAAGGAATGAGAGAGCTTCACAACCCGACATGGAGTCGACTATTTGATCAACGCATGGTAAAGGAAATGGATGTTTAGGACAAGCCTTGTTGAGACTAGTATAATCAACACACATTCTCCATTTACTATCTTTCTTTTTTATAAGCACGGGATTAGCTAACCACTCAGGATGGAATACCTCCTTGATGAATTTGACCACCAGCAGCTTGCAGATCTCCTGTCCGATTGCCCCACGTTTTTCTTCATCGAAGTAGCGCAGTCATTGCTTCACCGGTTTGGAGCCGGCCTGTATGTCCAAGGAGAGCTTGGCGACTTCCCTCGGGATGCTAGGCATATCCGAGGGACTCCACATGAACATGTCGCTATTCACGTGAAGAAAGTTAACAAGCACTGCTTTCTATTTGGGATGCAAGGTAGTGCCAATGCACATTGCCTTGTTGTTGGAGCTGCTAGGGTCGAGAGGAACCTCCTTGACCCCCTCGACAGACTCGAAGGAGCTGGCAGACTGCTTGGGGTTGGGTGCCTCCTTGGCGTGCTCCTCTAGGTCGACTGCAAGCGCCCTGGAGTCGATGATGGCCTTGGCGTACTCGCAACACTCGACCTCACACTCATAGGCGTGCTGGTAAGTGGTGTGGATGGTGATGACCCCATTGGGCCTTGGCATCTTGAGCTTGAGGTAGGTGTAGTTTGGGATGGCCATGAACTTCGCGTAGCATGGCCGTCCCAGCACGGTGTGGTAGGTGCCGTAGAACCCAACCACCTCGAAGGTGAGGGTTCCTTCCTGAAGTTGGATGGATCCCAAAGGTGACGGGCAGGTCAATCTGCCCGAGGGGTAGGGCCCGCTTCCCTAGCACAATGCCGTGGAAAGGTGCTCCGCTCTGGTGGAGCTGGGACCGACTGATCCCCATGGCGTCAAGAGTCTTGGCATACATGATGTTGAGGCTGCTGCCTCCGTCCATCACTACCATGGTGAGCCACGTGTTGCCGATGATGGGGTCGACAACAAGCGGGTATCGGCTTGGCTGTGGAACGCGATCCGGGTGGTCATCGCAGTCGAAGGTGATGGCGGACCTGGACCAGTCGAGGAAGGATGGCGTGGCAAGCTTGGTGGTATAGACTTCTCGGCGCTCTAGCTTGCTCTGGTGCCTGGAGTCGTAGGCCGCGGGACCACCGAAGATCATGAAGCAGTTGTTGACAATGGGAAGTCGTCGCTCTTCTCCTTACTGTCGCCCTTGTCCTCCTTGAGCCTCTTGCCTAGGTCGCCCTCCCCTGGGCACCCCCAAAGAAGTAGCATTTCACCATGCCACATTCCTTGAGGGTGTATTTGACTAGGCCCCGATGATACGGGCACGCTTCTTGAGCATTTCGTCAAAAACTCCCGGGTCGCCCTCAGGAGGGGCTCAGGGGTTCTTGCGCTCGGTGGAGGCCACGAGGGGGTCCCCGTGCCGCTACTTGCTCTCTTTCTTTTTCTTGGAGTTGTGGCTAGAGCCGCCCTCACCAGCGTCCTCCTACCGCTTCCCCTTAGCCTTCAAGGGGCTAAAGTTGGTGGCGATGTCTAATAGCTCCTTGGTGGTGCAGGGGCCCTTGCACCCTAGCTCGTGGACTAGATCCTTGTAGGTTGTCCCTACGAGGAATGCCCTGATGACATCGGCATCGGCGACGATGGGCAGCTCAGTAATTGTCGGGAGAAGCACTAGATGTACTCGCAGAGAGTTTCATCCAGCCTCTATCGACAGCTCCTGAGGTCCCAAGGATTGCAAGGGCGCACATAAGTGCCTTGAAAGTTCCCCACAAAGACGTGTCTAAGGTTGGTCCAGGTATGGATTTTGTAGGGCAGGAGATGCTCCAGCCAGGCTCTCGTTGAGGTGGCCAGAAAGAGAGGAAGATTACGAATGATGAACCGGTCATCATCTGCACTGCCTGACTAGCAGGCAAGACGGTAGTCATCGAGCTAGAGCTCGGGGTTTGTTTCCTCGGAGTACTTGGCGATGTTTGTAGGTTGTCGAAAGTGTGCCAGAAACGGCGTGTTGCGGATGTCCTGGCTAAAGACCCGAGGTCCTGCCAGCTCAGGGATCGAGGGTCGGTCCTCTTTGCTATCATAGCGGCCGCCCCGACATGGGTGGTAGCCACGACTGGCACCGTCCTCCTTATGTTTGTTATGTGCATTAATGACGTCGTGCGCGTCATAGGCGTCGTGCGCGTCATAGGCTTGTTCCTCGCTTTTTGTTGTTTCGGGTGGACTAAAGCCTCCTTCTCGCATGGTGCTGATGGTGCAGACTAGTCAGGCTCATGCCCACATCACTGAGACGTGGAGCTTTTGGCTTGCTGCACTGCGACACGCTCGAGGAGGGTGCACAGCTCCTCGTGGGCTCGCCGTCCCTTCGGGGTCGATGGTTCGGGCATCGTCCGAAGGAGGATCACCACGACAGCAACGTTCTGGCTCACCTGAGCGAAGAGTGGTGATGGTCACCACCGTCGTCCTCGTAGATGCACCGGTGGACGTTGCGAGCCCTGCGTTGAGCCACACTGCTGTCATTGCGACTCCCGAGCTCTTGCTCGAGCGCCGCACGCAATTACACCAGATGTTGTCACTCCTCCTCGAGCTTTCTCTCTAGCTCTTGGAGTTGCTCTAACTAGGGCTATGGTTGTCCCATGAGTGGTGGCATGGCTACACCCCCGGCGTGCTCCGCGGTGCGGGCCACGGCATCAGCCAGGGTGTGTTCGCCCTTATTCTCGTCGGAGGCTCCCTCGCAGAGCTCCCCATCACACATGAAGCATTCTCAAGCTGGGTCATAGTTCTCATCATTGGAGTCGAAGCCCTCGAGAAGGTAGTTGCTACTGCCGAGGAACTGGCATAGAGCCCCTATGTCACCGAGCCCGGAGAAGTCAGTACCAGCCTAGCCGCTGCCGTCCTCCTCATAGTCGATGCTTAAGGACATCGTGGTGCTCGCGAGGAGCTCTGAGAGGGACTGCAGGTGATGGCATGGCAAACCTGCAGATGTGTCCTCCGTGGGCTGTGTGAGGTGACAATTGGTCCTCACGGCATTGTGCAGCCCATAAGGCCACGCCGGTTGCATCGGCGTGGCGCTCATCCCCAGGGAGAGCGGTGGTCACCCCGAGAGCAGCGCCAAGGCATTGTCAATGATGAAGTAGAGGCGATGGAGATCCTCCTGGGACGGGCGTGGTCCCAGGATGGCATCAAGCTGATGCTCCAGCCTTGGGTAGTTGAAGTCATGGGGCTGAGTGCCCGCAGAAGCCCGCGCCTCGTTAGCATGCAGACGAAGGTCGGCCATCGACTCGATGATGGAGTCAATGTTGGCAGGTGAGTTGAATGACCCAGTGGGGGTTGGCAGGACACATTCCCCCTCTATGCCAGTAGGATCCACGTCTCTGACACGCTCGTCGAAACCTAGAGGGGATGTAGGGTCGTCCTGCACAGAAGGGGGAGTAGGACCAGGTCATGATCCACCCCATGCAAAGGAAATCTAAGCTCCCAAACTAGATATGGGAGCCCAGAGTGAAACAGGCATGGTGATCGGCCATCTTAAGCCTGGCGAAGCGGATCGTGATGTGCAGAAGCCCCCTACCTGGCGCGCCAACTGTCGGTGTCTAGAATCACCCCTACACACTAAGATGAGTAAATTTGTATCTGTGTGTCTAGGCTCGAATGTTGTGCAAGGCAGACACAAGGGTTTATACTGGTTCGAGCAAAAATATCCCTACATCTAGTGGATGTTGCTTATGCTCGTGTTGCTTTACACCAGAGTGCTCGTAGTAGGGGTTACAAGCTTTTGAAAGAGAGAGCAGATCCCAAGTCTCTTTGGTGGTGTGTGAGCTAGAGTGCCTGTTTAGTCAGTTGTCTTTCGATCGGGGCCTAGATGTGGCCCCTGCCTCCCCTTTTATAGTTCCCAAGAGGAGGGCTCGAGTTATAATTATGGTGAAAAGGTGAAAGGGGAAAAGACGAAAGAGAAAAACAAAAAGGTGGCCTCGGGCGTGGCTGTCTTCCTCCTTATCTGGCATGAGCAGTTTACCCCATAGCGCAGGGACACAATGGACGTCGAGCTTTTGGCCTCTCTGTCTACTGGTGCAACTTGCTGTGGCCACGCTTTGGCCTATATGCTTTTGTACCGTCGAGGATGGGTGGTGCGTGCGCCTAGATCTACGTAGTGAGGGGGTTAGATAGCATAGTTGCCATTACCCTCATTGTTGTAGAGGCATGAACATTGTCGTGGTGGAATGACCGGGGTCATGTCGAGTCGTAATGTGGCTCCCATGCCCCCGTTCACAGTGCATGGTCGTGTTTGTCCTATCATTGGGAATGGGTGTCGTGGTAGGGCCCACGTGGCTCCCGGCTACGCCTGAGGGCCTTACGCGTCCCTCAGGCAAGGCAAAAGTATGCTAAGGGGGTCGGGCGCTCCCGTGCTTACATTGCAGGGGTCGGGCAAGGCGGAGAATGTTCCTAACAGGGTGCAAGGGTCAGGCGAGGCAGAGATTGTTCCCTGAGCCTCAGGTGGTCAACACAGATGTGTCGTTTACTTCTTTTGGTTGGGTATCCCTAATATTGATACCCTACACTGTTACACCTGATGAACCTAACAAGGAAGCTAGCATCGATGGGCCATCCCTAGGAAGACCTCACCAGGCTAAGAAGCCCAACCCAAAGACGTCTGGCCCATCGTGGGTTAGGTCCATCCAGGAAGAGTAGTCATAGTCGAGTAGCTCTCTTCCACCTCCACCTGCGACCGACTAAAAGGCGAGCACCATGTGCTGTGTAACCCATCGTATATTATTGTAAACCAATTCCTGAACCTGATGAAGAAATCCTCCTCTGTTCCTCGCTCCTCTTGCTGTTGCTCCTCTTGATTCCCCTCTATTTGAAGTGTGTCATTAAAAAAATTGGTATCAGAGACTTCCGTTCCTTGGCCTGTTCACCCTTATTTCTTCTTCATTGATCTAGATCGTAATCCCCATTGGCTGATCGATCTCTGTCTTCATCCTCGGGTGGAGTTCATGAGGTCTCTTAAGTCCGATTCGAGGTTGATTTGGTCGGTAGAAGAAATCCCCACCACAACAATCTGGAACCTCACTCAATCCACCACGACCACTATACTCGCTTCCGCCGAGATTTGGGAGCGATGGAACCCAATTTCAAGCTTGTTCTCGATGAATTGAAGTCTCTCCGCCTCAACATGAATGACCAAATCAAGGGCGCTCGTGGTGATGTTTCGGGTCTGCAAGTTTTGCTCTCTGATCGCATCACGGCGGTGGAGCAAAAGCTGGTGGATTGCTTCATCGACATGGAGAACGCCGTTAAGGTGTTCGATGACTAGAAGCCACGCATCGATGCCACCATAGGCGACATCCGCATGGAGATGGGGGCGATGTGCAAGACCTTCCATCGAGTGGTGCTCGATGGCGATCCTGCCATATCGGCGGGCGTCTTCAACCATGTTGGGGCAACTGTGGCATCCTCACCTGCTAGCATCCTGGTCATCAGCCCTAATGGGCACCGCGTCGAACATCACCACCGGGAGTCTAGGATTCAAACCCAACTCCTGGTCAAGGGTACGATACTCTCCCCTTCTGCTCAACCCCTTCCATGTCCAGCGTCCCATCCTACCTTAAACTCCATGAATCTGCATCAATTCGATCCTCATGGGAAAGGGACACATCCACCTCAGCCTCAGTTGACTATGCTGCAACCTTGTTTGTTCAAACCTCATGGCGAGGGAACATCTCATGCACAACCGCATCACTGGGAAAGGGAGCACCACACCAATCCCTTGGGGCGTCTGCCCAAGATGGATTTTCCCAAATTTGTTGGTTCCAATCCGAAACTCTGGCTTTCTCGTTGTGAGGATCACTTTGAGATGTACTCAATAGAGTGGCCGATGTGGATTCATGTTGCTAGTAATCGAATGACTGGGGCAGCAGAGCTTTGGCTGCAGTCAGTAGAGTCTAGTGTGCGTTCTGCTTCCTGGCAAACATTCTGTCTCATGATCCTTGAACGCTTTGGCAAAGATCAGCATGAGCTTCTCATTCGCCGGTTGTTTAACATTCGTCAGTCAGGAACTATCACCGAATATATCACTGAGTACACCAAATTAGTTGATCAACTCATAGCTTATGGCAAACACACTAATCCTGTTTACTTTGCTATGCAATTTGTTGATGATTGACGTGATGATATCCATCAAGTTGTGCATATGCATCACCCATCTACTTTGGATTCTGCCTGCTCTCTCGCCCTGTTGTAGGAGGAGATGCTCCACTCAGGCTAGCGCCGGGACTGCCACAGGCCAGATCCGTACGTGGGTGTCAAGCATGTGCCACACAGACCGATGCCACTGCCGCTTCCACCCCGGCCAGACAAGAACGGCGTCCCTGCGGCGACTACAATGGCAGATGACCATCGTGGGCGTAGCGTGGAGGACAAGCTTGCCATGCTATGCAATTACAGGTGCACACGAGGGCTCTACATCTGGTGCGGGAAAAAATGGTCTTGTAACCACCGCTGTCCGAAACATATCGCACTCCATGTTCTGCAGGAAACTTGGGAACTCTATCACAATGAAGATCCTGAGTATGGGGATTCAGCTGCTAACTCAAGCCATGAAGAACAATGTTGTGTTACCATCTACATTACTGCTACGTAGGGTATTCAAGCTCCTTGCAGAATTCAGTTCAAGGGGGAGCTCCAGGGCCAACCTGTATTGATTCTGCTTGATCAGGCAGCTCACATTCATTTGTCAGTTCAACACATGCAGCTTCTCTGTTGGGAGTTCAGCCCAGCTCGGCTGTGGTATGGGTTAAGGTCACTGACGGTGCCAAAATTCGTTGTGATGCTCAGTTGCCTGATGCTGCTTGGTCTATCCAAGGCTTACAATTCACTTCCACTTTGAAGATTTTCCCTCTCACTGCCTTTGACATGATTTTGGGCATGGATTGGCTCGAGCAGTATAGTCCTATGAAGATTCACTGGTTGGACAAGTGGATTCAGTTTCCTTATGCTTCTGACTAGGTTGTGATACATGGGGATGGAGCAGCCTTACCAATTAGCCCTTTGGTTCAGCTATCTCTTGTTCAGGACACTGTCCCTGATCCTACTACTGCTATGCCGTCTGCATTGACTGCCTTGCTCTCAGAGTTTGAGGATATTTTTCAGGCACCCTCATCTTTACCTCCTCAGCGCCATTGTGATCATGCAATTCCGCTATTGCCTAGCACAGCTCCGGTCTCTATCCGACCTTACCGCTACCCTCCTGCAATCAAAGAGGAGATAGAGCGACAAGTGCAAACAATGCTTGATTCAGGGGTCATTCAACACAGTGACAGTCCATTCTCTTCTCCGGTACTCTTGGTGAAAAAGAAGGATGAGTCCTTTTGTTTTTGTGTGGATTTCCGTCACCTGAATGCTATTACCGCAAAATCCAAGTACCCGGTGCCGATCATTGAAGAACTTCTCGACGAGCTTGAAGGCGCTAGCTAGTTTTCAAGTCTGGATTGGACCGCTAGGTATCATCAAATCCTTCTCAAGCCGGGTGAGGAGCCAAAGACTGCATTTTAGACTCGTATTGGGCACTATGAGTTTCGTATCATGGCGTTTGGCCTCTCTGGTGCGCCCGAAACTTTTCTGAAGGCCATGAATACAAATTAGCTCCACTCCTTCAACGTTGTGCTTTGGTCTTCTTTGATGACATCCTGATTTATAGTTGCACATTTGAGGACCACTTGGTCCATCTTTGTGCAGTCTAAGCTACTTCGTCAAGATCATTGGTTGGTGAAGCGTTCCAAGTATGTTTTTGGTCAGAGGCAGCTTCGTTATCTCGGACATATCATATCTGAGTCCGGTATGGTGACAGATCTGGCTAAGGTTTCTGTTGTACTTCAGTGGCCACCCCCTAGCTCTGTGAAAGAACTTCGCAATTTCCTCGGGCTGGCGGGTTATTACATGCGTTTTGTCTAACATTTTGGCATCATTTCGAGGCCACTAACAGACCTACTTTAAAAAGGGACCCTGTTCGTTTGGACTCTGGAACATCAGCAAGCTTTTGATGCTCTCAAGACTGCCCTTACTTCAGCACCTGTGTTAGCACTCCCAAGTTTCCATCAGCCATTCGTCATTGAGACAGACGCTAGTGGTGTGGGTATTGGTGCTGTTCTCATGCAGTCGGGTCATCCCTTGGCGTTTCTCAACAAGGCCCTTGGTCCACGCTCTCAAGGCCTATTGGCCTATGAAAAGGAATACATGGCG
Organism: Saccharum hybrid cultivar R570; assembly: GCA_038087645.1. Lineage (NCBI taxonomy): Eukaryota > Viridiplantae > Streptophyta > Magnoliopsida > Poales > Poaceae > Saccharum > Saccharum hybrid cultivar. The sequence continues at coordinate 11,000,669 of JAQSUU010000084.1, read as the reverse complement.
ATCATAATGGCAGTTGATCATTGCGAAGTTATCTACAGTTGGCTGAGTTCCATATTGTCACTGATCAGTGTAGTCTCGTTCAGCTGTCTGAGCAGCGTCTTCACACACCCTGGCAACGGAAGGTCTTTACCAAATTGCTCAGGTTGCAGTACACGATTCGCTATCGTAAGGGTCCTAAAAACCGAGTGGCTGATGCCTTGTCCCGTTTCCCAGAGCCAGGAGCTACTTGTGATTCTATCTCAGTCACTACCCTAGCCTGCACCCAAGCCATGGCCAGTTCCTATCAGGATGATCAGTATGCTCAAGAACTTCTCACTAAGCTTTCGGTTGATCCAACTGTTGTTCCTCACTTCAGCTTGTGTGATGGTCTTCTCCATTACAAGGGCCATCTGTGGGTGGGTTAGGTACCAGTTCTACATCAACAACTATTAGCTGCTCTCCACACTAGTCTTCCATTCATTCATTTCAGCACACAAGTGCTACAAGTACAGAAAGCACACTCATCATCCACTCTTTACAATTCCATTGGCCACTACTACAAGTGCACAAACAAATATCAAGCATTTCAACAAGAACACAATATCTCTAGCTATTCCTGTCAGGTCCTTGAACTGCTCTGGTTGTCCACCATCTCCCTTGAACGGTTCCTCTGGTTGTGGCATTTTAGTGCTCTCAAAAACAGGTTGATAAGAGGGTGGCACATGCTTGTTATCAACCAGCATTGCTCATAGTCCTCCTGCCACTTCCAAAAGTCACATCCACCATCATCTATCTGTCACCAGTGAAAACGAAGTGCCAATTTCAGATCAGCCCCAAAACCTCAAGAAGCGCTGGAGATAACAAAGGTCTAATAAGTAAATTATGCTATATAAATAAGAGCATTGTGAAAAAAATGCATACAGGCACAATGCTGTCATCTTCATCTTCACCAAGCACGTCATTCATTCGAGACTTCAATGAAACTACTTCGAGATGAAGGGCTCCGATATCCTTGGAAACTTGAGCACTAATGAAAGTACTTCGAGATTCTTTCTTTCCACTGACATAAGAGCAACCAAAATTGCAACCATAGGACATACCCTAAACAAGTCCATCTCCTCCAGCAAACATTTATCTTCTTTCCCTACGATGTTTTTTAGCACTCTGACTCTGACACAGAGAAATAAACAGATCAATAAACTCATAATCTCTGATAATTTTCTCAGTAACTAGATATATTCAGAAAAATACCTTGTCATGATCACTGATTTATAGATGAGTCCAGTCAACATACTTAGTCCAAGCAAAGCTTGTAGTTTCACCTTCAGAGGAAATGCAATGACATAAGACTAACCTTGACCAGTAAACATTGAAATAAAATGTATTAAGCTATACGGAGTAGTTTAGTACCCGATTTACAAGATCACAACAAACTAAGGCACTGGTCACAAAAACGCTATATTTTTTTCACAATTAGGCACTTCACATTTCACTATTAGAGTTCATCTAGTACAAATTTCACGTGCTGTCAATCCCTAGCATAGTCTACTAGCAATCCAGCCAGCTATCTACTGAGATGTGAGTTAACCTTTGAGCGCAGGCAGCATACCATAGGTTAAACCACATCTCAAGTCAGCTCATACATACTCCAGTTAGAACAATAGCAACCATGATAATTCTTAGGCAATCAACCTAAACTTAGTCAGAACAGCTAACAAGGACTAAGGAACATTTGAGAGTTGGACACGTTCAAAAGTTCAACACAGAAACTGAATTGCACTCTATTCGATTTAATTCTAGCTGAAATTTGCCAGCTTCAATGGAGCTTCAAATTGAAGTGTAAAATTTTGGAGAGCAGCAGCATAAATCATAATCTTCATTGTAAATTTGTATGTATTAAAAAAAATATTGACCAGTACATCAAGCACGTGCAGATTTGCAGTCGCTCACAGGCATAAACTAGAGTGGTTCATTAGCGTTTTATTTCAAATGACATCGAAAAGAACTCAGATTTGCAGAGACGATGCCATGGTGATGTGAATGTCATGAATGCAGATTGTTGGGCTGTTACAGTTTGCCTCAACCTCACGATTTAGAAACCGTAGAAAAAAGAACCCTCACCACAGGACGGAGGAGGTGGCATCCAGTGCGACGTGGCGGCGTCGGGCGGGAGGGAGGCGGCGGCGCCAAGCGGGAGAGAGCGGCGTCCCTGGGAGGTGGTGGCATCAGGGGGGAGGTGGCGGCATCGGATGGCGACGGCGACGGCGGCGAGTGGCGGCGGGTGAGGTGACCCCCGAACCCTAGCCTACCGCTCTCTTCCCTCCCGTGGTGCATTGGCAGAGCTGGGGCGGCAGCTGGGAGGGAGGCGGCGACGTCCAGGGGTGGAGGCACCTGGCTGGGGCGGCGTCGGGTGTTCTTGGCCTTGGGAAAGAGTAACGGGGAGAAAGGAGAAATAGGCCCAGCTTAGATCCAGAAAATTTTGCAAAAGAACAGTAGATTTCCCGTCACATCGAATCTTTGGACGCATGTATGAAGTATTAAATATAGATAAAAAATAAAACCAATTACACAGTTTAGACGAAATGGACGAGACGAATCTTTTAAGCTTAATTAGATTATGATTGGACACTAATTGCCAAATAACCACGAAAATGCTACAGTTGCATTTTGCTAAAAATTTTGCCAACTAAACAGACCATAGTCGATCCGTTTTGACGAGGAACGGGAGAGAGGGAGGAGAAATCGGCAGGGGCAGAAGTGGAATGCTGGGTCTTTTTTTTTCTCATGACTTAAAACTATGCAAAAGGCATTTGAGCGGGTTGCACTTCTTTCGTAAGGCATAGAAGCGAAACCATTTTGAGGGATGGTAAAAATGCAAATCTATTTTTTTTTTGATGACGGGTGAATTGCCAAAATCTCCGCGGAAGAAGCGCGACATGGCCGGAGCGAGAGGAAGCGAGGAGGTTGGGGGGAGTTGTCGCTGTGTGCGCTCGCGGTTTTGGCTTCTGTGGAGTGGGGCCTGAGCAGAGTGGATGTGGGGTAGGGTCAACTTGTGTGCGGCTGTGCGAGCATGCCAATTGCCAACTGGGCGAGGCCCGGCGGCCAGCGGTTGAAGGCCTGAAGACTGAAGCCGAGCTTAACGTAACCGGCACCGGCTAGAGCGAGGAGGATTTTATATACATAGCAGTAAGAAACTGTTTTTTTATACGAAATATAAATTTACTAATCTGTGTTCTCTCAGTTAGTGAAGCTGTGCTTCTAAGAATCTGAAAACATACACGGCAGTTGCTTGCCAAACAAATGTTCAAAATGTATGATTTAATTTAATAATCTAGCGATCATAAAAATAAATAAGTTAAATACATCAGCGGCCCTTAAATTTGTAATAGTGTGTCACTTAGGTCCATAAAATTTTAAAAATACATTTCTATGTCTCTAAACTTCTTTAAATGGTGCATTGCAGGTCTATAACAGTCATATGGATTTCTTGCTGAAGTGGCATGCCAACGTGATATATTGTTTTTCTATTTAACCTCTCTCCTTTCCTCTTCTCACATGAATGGGCCCCTATTACGTTCTTCTCTCACGCAAACTCCAGCCTATCCGACGTCACGGTTGTTCACGGGCTACAGTCGTTGTGAGAGAAGAGGGAAGCAAAGAAAAGAAAGGATCCATTTATGAGAGAAGAGGAAAGAGAAGCGCTTAAATGTAGAAAAATATGTCACGCTGATATGCCAAATCGGAAAAGAAACGTCCATACGGCTAGCATAGACCTATAGTGCACCACTTAACAAGTTTTTAGTGACTTGAAAATGTATTTTTAAAGTTGGTGTATCTTAATGACACACTCTTACAAGTTTGAGGGTCGCTGATGTATTTAACTTCAAATAAATATAGTGAGTGGATATTCTTTTTCACTTGAATGAGACACGAATGTACTAATAGAGAGATATCACCGGTAAAACATTAGACATAGATAGCGTCGGACCTAAGGCCCGACGACCCTAGGCGCCCGCCCGTACCTTACCGTTTAGACATCCTTCGTGGCATATCTCAGCCCGGACAATTAATCAAGTCTTTACCAACACACCATTTGTGCTGCCTACAAGGCTACAATGTCGCCTTAACAAAACAGTATGCAGTCGTTCTTCTGCATTGAGGCGAATGCATGGTCCCATTTTAATCCTTGGAGTATATCAACTAATGGAGAAAAATGGTGTGCAAACTGCATCCATTGTGCCTATCTGCATACATGCCATGGATAGTTGCCACATGTCTGGTCAATACGATCCAACCGCACGCCTAGAAGATTTTCTCACATGTCCGCATGCAGCTTCGGTTGCCTCCTACGCCCACTGCTTTTCCACCTCCACCATGAGCGGCTGGGTACAGTTTGCACCAAATTTTTTTCCCAATTAATGGACCGATCCCAGCCTTCACCACTTGTTTATGAAAAAGACTTACATACCTAGGTCATTTTAGTTTTTCTAGAGAGTGAAACAATTTTTAATTTAGCATAAAGTTAGTATTTGTGAGAAAAACGAAGAGTAACATTTTTACGGCACCTCCAAGCATATAAAAGTAAATCCATCAATTCATACAGCTTTAACATTGCTATTTGCACCTTGTTGCCAAACCAGCAAAGGCATGTTGGCAGTGCCAAAGATAAAAGTGAAATTTGGACATTATATGCAATTGGTTGAGGATCTCTGCACAACACTTTCAAACAGCTAATGAATATTGATCACCGCTTCACTTTAATATTCCGTCTTAACCGAGGAATCTTCAGATACGGTCACCTAATCTGAATGGAGTTCTGAAGACAATTCACCTGCAAAATATTCCATTGTCAGGACTAAACAACTTTAAACACAGATTTCATACAGAAGAAAAAACATTTGACTGAAATTAAAAACTGATCACAAGAGAACTTTTAGGTAAAGGTTTGCATGCTTAGGCATGTTCATTACACATCTTCAGAACTTGGCTTGAAAAACAAATACAGGAATAGCAAGATTTTTCAAGAATCAATTCTAATTCTATTGTACGTGTGTTACATCCAATATGTGTGATACTGTCGCATCAATGTTCTAAGGCCAATCTCAGTGGATGTTTCATGACCTAGTTACTAACTCACTCATGTTTTGGAAACAGTGCAGAAGAGAGTTTGATCCCATGAAACTATATCTACTCCCATAAAACTTTCATCATCTCTCTCTTCATCAATACAGTGCAATGTATATTTAATGCTCATGAAACCTCCATTGAGATTGGCTTCAGGCTCCGTTTGGTTTACACCTCCTAAAGTTTAGTCACTTAAACCAGCTCATAAACTTTAGTCACCCCTGTTTGTTTTGGTGGACTTAGTTCCTTTTAGTCAGTGTGTTTGCCTCCAAATTGACTAAAAGGTGAGATTTAGTCCCATTTAGCAACATTTAAGTGACTAATTGGCTAAAGCACATTTAGTCTCATTTAGTCAGAGTGTTTAGGTAAAAAGGAACTAAATGTGACTAGATTTAGAAGGTGAAGAGTGAACCAAATACCCCCTAATAGTAGAATGAAATAGATGGCCAAACACTAATTTCGAGGTTGTCAGCACTCTATTGCAAATTTGTTTCGGGCTTATATGGATTCTTATCAATTCTTGAGACAACTGATCGATCAGGAAAATCCACATATGGCGTCCCATTAAACTTTTTAAACAAGATCAGTAAGGTAAAACTATGAAACAAACATTGACATCTATTAAGAAAAGTGACTTTTGCTAATGCATTAAGATATATCTTTACAAATTAAACAAAACCTTTTTCATGACCAACACCTACCAATTATTAGATACATATATAGTGCTGTGTACATGACTCCATTCCCTGGACCTCAATTATGCAGTCATACATGTTTGCATTGAATTTATTAGCAGAGTGCATTTAACTAAAGTATCGGAATTCATCTCCTAATGAATTGTCCACCAAAACAGGTAGCAGACTCCACTCAACTAAAATTATAGTTGTTGCCCTATCAAAAAAATTATAGTTGTTGCAAAAAAGCCACACACACAAGGTGTCATGGTTTTCATGGATGATTTAAAAAGGTGCCACTGCAATGGCACAACTAGAGTAGCTTTATCGAAATGCTAGAAATCTCTTATTAATACTACAAACTCGTTCATCATTTAAATGGAGACAGCATCAACATTAGGCTCTAATGATCACGGCATGAATTTTGAATAACTGAGTAAGCAATACAAGTAGCTAGCAGACTCCACAGAAAAAATTGAGAAACTACCAGTGGTTGCATCAATAACATGACATGAACGAATCGAAGTATCCAATTGAAACGTTTTAGTATCTCACCTAGCTAGTTTGGGGTGGCCTCCTAATTAAGATCCCTGCATCGGTGCTGGTCCATCATCTCTGCGCAGCTTCCTCGCCACGACGCCCCGCAAGAATGCCATCAACGCTAACACGTGGAGCCTCTCCGGCAGATCGCCGTGCGTGAAAATGGACCACATCGACATCTCGAGCAGCCCGAGCGTGGTGACCAAGACCAGCTCCTCCGAGCCCGCCACGGCGCGCGGCGCGGAACCGACCGTGGCGACGAGGACGGCCTGCACGAACTGAATCTTGTGCTCGAGGCGGGAGAGGTTGGGCACGGCGGAATCGTGTAGCCATTGGGCCCCCTCCTCGTGGCGGCCTAGCACGCGGCAGAGCGCGGCGGCGAAGAGGCGCAAGGTGGTGTCGCCTGGGCGCTCCGCGGCGAGGCGCACGATGGCGTCGCGCGCGTCGTCGAGGCGGCCTTCACGCGCATCGAGGAGGGCCATGTTGGTCCGGGCCAAGGCTGCCTGCTCCACCGCCGCGTGGCCCTCCGACTCTGCGGACTGGATCGCCTGCTCCAACGCCGCGAGGCCCTCCGACTCTGCGGACTGGATCTGTGCGGTGAGGTATTCGCGTCCCTGGCGGAGCGTCTCGGGGTAGATAGGCGGACAGCGCAGTGCACCCGCCAGGAGCGCCTGGGTGGCGTCGACGAGGAAGGAGGCCGGTGTAAGCATGGCACCGAGCTCGCGGAGACCTGGGTGCGCGCGGACGAGGGCTGCGTGACCGGAGACCGCGACGGGGCCGATGGGCGTCGCCGGAGAAGAGGAGGGCGAAGCCGAGAGTGGGAGGGGCGAAGAGACGCTCTGCGAGAATGTAGAGGACAGGCCCGCAACCGCTGCGGCGGCGGTGAGGGCGGCGCCGCGGAAGAAGCGCGACATGTCCGGAACAAGCGGAGGCCAAGACGAGGTTGGTCTGGACTATGGAGTCGTCTCGGCTTCGGCTTGTGTTGCCGATTGGGGACGGTGCTGTCGTGCTGAGCGGAGGTGGAGAACCGGCCCAGCCGGGGACGGAGACGGAGACGACGGAGGCCTTGGCGGATTTGCGACGGTGGCTATTATGGTGGCTGATGACGTCTGAAGCAATGTGAGTCGGCAAAAGATGCGCGTGGCAGTTATCATTTTTATACGGAAAGCGTGGCAGTTCATGGAATTGGAGAGTCAGATGGGCAGGCCAAATGGGCTAGCCGGACCCTGATACTTCTGGCCCGTTACGGTCATATAGCAACTTAAACATTTTCTGTAGACACTGATCAATTCGGCAGCTCATAGTTGTTAGTAGGGATAAAAACGGTACGGATATTTTCCGACCGTATTCGAGACCGAATCCGTTTAGAGGGGTTTTAATCCGTCTGTATCCGAGTCCGGATATTTAACATTCGATACCGTATTCGTATCCGAATATTTAAATCACATATTTATGATGTCGATATCCAATCGTATCCTATCCGATATTTTTTATACTATCCGTATTCGAATCCGAATCCGGACATAAATATGAAAACAAATATGATATCAGTGATATCCGTCCGTATCCGATCCGTTTTCATCCCTAGTTCTTAGCGTCTGTAGTATGGGCTGTAACTGTAACTAGTACCTGTAGTTCAAGTACTTAATGTACTCCCTCCGTTCCAAAATATAATTCGTTTGGCTTTTTTGACTTCAAGTTTGACCGCTCATCTTATTAAAAAAATTTATGCAAACATAGTCAAATTTAAGTCATTCTTGAAGAACTTTTGTTAATAATAAAGCAAGCCACAACAAAAGAAGTGATATTTAGCACAAATTTTTGAATAAGACGAGTGGTCAAACTTGGAGTATAAAAAGTCAAATGAACTATAATTTGGAACGGATTTAGTATTACGTATAAGATAGTTTGCATACACTAAGCAAAAGTTGCCAGTGCTTCAGTTGTTCTTGATATGAGGGGAAAAATACTTGCACAATAGTAATACCAAGTGCAAGGGTTTGCAAAGTCACAAGCAACAAAGTATTTCACAAAAGACATTCCTCGCAAGTATAAAATACAAAACATGGCACTTGGGTTATTCATCGTTTATGCTCTAAACAAGGAAAAGAATAGAAAAGAAATCAAAGACCAGCAAGGGAAAACTTGTCAAACCTAAGAGCATCTCCAATAGTTTATAAAAAAACACTTGGTAAATTAATGAGTTTCTCAAGTGACTAAAAAATGTTGGGAGCATATTTGTTGGCTTCCTCCAACCATTCCAAAATCTCAATCTTAAAAGATAGAGGACAATTTTGCGTCAGGAATCCTGACTTTTTTCTAAAGCATCTTACCCACTTTTATACTTTTTTCTCTTTTGTACCTTTGCATTGGGAACCCTGCCCTTACTTTTATTCCTTCCACCTCTAGATTGTCGGATTGATACACACGCATATTTCCACGGTTTTCTCAAGTATGGAAAGTTTGAGAGTAGATATAGAGAGTTGTTGGAGAGTGTTTTCTTTTTCAATCTTGCCAAAAAATCAAGATTTGGGAGTAGGTTTTGGAAACTCTTGGAGATGCTCTAATGTGCTGAAGATCCATTCATGGTAGATATGGCAAACTGCACAAATTGATTATCCTCTTCTTCCTCTAGATTGTGAACAACACACTTAGAACCCTAGGAAGCGAGATGTGAGGAAGGAAGAAAGAGAGGTGAAAGGAGAGAGGACGTCCCAAGGCCGCCAAGGTAACTCTGATGAGCCGGGACACAAACCAGGAGTTTTTTCTTTGCCAGGAGGCAAACCAAGAGTTTTTTTCTTTGCCGCATGGATGGATTTCCGAGGGGAGCAAACTCACGGGCCTTTCTTACACAGGGATCTTGCTGTATCCAAAAAGGAGCCCTAAAGCCTATCAAAAAAAAAGGAGCCCTAAAGCAAGTTGTCATGGCACAAATACTACTACTGCAATAAGATATATGGTCTGTTTAGAACTTCAGATGCAGATCTTGCATGGGAGCGCCTGCATGCGCATCTGACCTCGAAATCGAACGGCCAGCTCTTATGCTGCTTGCTGCCATCCAGGCCCATAATCAGCGGCGGCAGATTGTTCGACGAGCGATCGGCCGGCAAGCGGAGCATTCTGCTTGTCAATTTACTTATTCCTTTCTTCTCACCAATATAATAGCTATATATATATATTATGCATGGCAGTTTCTTTACGTCATACCACAAGGAAATCTCGTGAGATCAAACGGCGCCCACGATTTGCTCGCACTCGTATCTCTCAAGTAAACAGAAACATAATGAAGCCGACGTATAGCAGAGGTGGAGGGACTACGCCGCGCGCCCAGGGACCAATCCAGCAAGGGATGGCCGCTGTCGACGACTACGACGATGATGACGCGCTGGCCCTGTTCGACTTCCATGCGTCCCGTGCCGGCGTCCGCGGCCTCGTCGAGTCCGGCGTCACCACGGTGCCGCCGCCGTTTCTGGCGCCCGCCGCGTGGAACTCCTCGGCGGCCACGGAGGTCTTGGTCCGCCCAACCGTCGACCTCTCCCTCCCGCGCTCCCAGGCCGTCGCGCTAGTTGGCGCCGCGGCACGCTCGTGCGGCTTCTTCCAGGTCACCAACCACGGCGTCCCGGCCGGCACCGTCGAGTCGGAGCTCTCCACGGTCAGGGCCTTCAACGAGCAGCCGTTGGCGGCGCACTCAGCGTACTACTCTGTCTCGACCGCCGGGCCAGCCGTCTACACCACCGTGCCCATCCCACTGCGGAACGCCGGGCAGCCTGCCAACGCGCCTCTCCTGCCATGGCGCGACACGCTCGTTCTCCGCTTCGTCCATGGCAAAATCCCACCTCGACCACCTCCCTGCGGCGTGCCTGGACGCGCTGCTGGAGTATCGCCGGTCGCTGACGGTGCTCGGGAAGGTGATCACCGGCCTGCTGTCGGAAGCGCTCGGCGTGGGATCCGAGCAGCAGTGCAGGTTGAAGCGACTCTGATGCAGTGCCACTACTGTAACAGAACCGACCAAATTATAAGAGCACAAGTACGAAAACAAGCACCGAGGCGCTCAAATTTTCAAACTTGAGCCCATATAATCCCGGTAGTCAATCGAAATCACGAAGGATTTCAAACCAAACTGCTTACAACCAGGATCGTATCATTCAACATACAACATCATACGTTACATTTCACAAGTAGTTCCGAAATAAGTTTACACCCACACGGAGTCGCAAATATTATAAACCAAGTTTGAAAGTAGCGGAAGCATAACACACACACTAGTTAATTAAATACTGCCAGTCTGGATGATCGACATCCCGCAAAAGCATGAGGAAAGTACATAAAGACGATCATGCCCTTCTGATCTAGTCATCATCACCCGCAGGGTGGAGACACGTCTTGCAGAATCCCTGATAAAGCATGTCATCTGCAACAGGAGGGAATAAACCCTGAGTACTGGAATGTACTCAGCTAGACTTACCCGTCGAAAACCAGAAATAAAGTGACACCAAGGATTATGCAAGGCTTACACAAGAGGCTAGCTGACATAACATTTTGCATAAAGGCATAAGTAATTTAAACTCTTATAGCCTGTACTAGCAGTTATTTTTAGCATTTACCTGTCATCTATCTTAGCACCTGTACTAAACATGCACTTGATTATAATCAAACAACATTATTATTATATCCATAGCAGGTATATCATTGCGGCAACATTGTATCATTCCCTTAACCACCAGTTTATTTAATGAGATCTACGTTGCCGCTGCTCAAGTCAAGTGCTCACTAACCGGGAGCGACGGCGATTCGAATCGAATTCCTATCCAGCTGGAGGGGTATTTCTAACACTCACCGCGCAGGCCCCTGCCGGGGTCGCACAAGCCACCGTTTCATATGATTCAGGAATCGCGGGTCCGAATAATGTCGCGACCCCAAGGGCGACACTCTGCCAGGTGATAGGGACTCTAACCCCCCCTTGGTCTCACGCCAATGTCCCCAAGCACATCCTTTCTCTCCTCCAAGAAGCAACCTACCATTCGATTCCCGGCCTGAACCACATTACTCGGCTTCGCGGTCGGAACGACTTATCCGGCCAACTAAGTGTTAGACTACGTTCAACATGACTCAAGGACGTACAGCGAATCGGTCCTTAAACGACTCAGACGGGTATAGCTCCACACCCAAGACGTGAAGTGTCTTACGGCTGTACTATCGAACTCCCGCCCGGTCTCAATTTCATTTTAAAGCATGGTTCCATCCACGATAGCCATAAAGCCACTCGTGACTCCTTCCTACATCTCGCGGATGACCGGAAATCACCCGACTTCTACCGTACTAAGCAGGGCTAAGCATTGACACGTGCCTAAACCTAACATAGGATTAAGTACGATATCTGGACAAGGACAGGTATAATGCAGCAAGTGTTTTCATATAACTCCTAGAACTTAATGCAATAAACAATTAAAAGTACTCAAGATATATTTATAAAATGATGGGTTCAGCATGCACCGGGGCTTGCCTTTCAGAAAGGTTGCGGGCCGGTGGTCTGGACACTCAGGAAGGTCGTCTGCGGGCACTCCTTCGCCTGCTGGATCCTCGGGCTCCTGCTGCTCCTGGTCCTCCTCCGGAATCACAGGCTCGAATTCGAGGAGAGTTACCCCCTCCGGTGCACCTATTGCATGAATGCACAATAAATATAATGGATGCATAAATGGGTGCAACATGCTCGGAATGAAATGCAGTTCAGAATAAAATACTCTATTCAAGTTATTTTATTAGTACGTGCAAATCTCTTCTCCAGTAGAGAAGTACTCACCTAATCTACTTAACCTAAGATACAGCTGCTCATCCTCAGTTAAGGCCCTAACACCTAACAATTACAAAAGTAGCATGTCTTAGGATATTACACCATATCAATCAGCAAAACACCACAGTAAGCATTCTGGACAGCAGCTAGTTGTTTTTATCACAACTGGAGATTTACAATTCCAAAAGATATGATCTAAGACAATCTGGAAAGCCTAAGAAATGCACTACAATTCATTTTCAGACCTCAACTCCAAACTCCTAAGTTTTCCATGTCAAACTTCCAAAGTTCCAGAATCTGTCCTATCAAAACAGAGAGTAGCAGATTTTGAACTGCCACTTTAAACAACAGTAACTCTCAAACTACTAAGCCAAATGCTTCCAAATTTTGACACAAGCTCATTTACAAGTTTTACTACAACTATGGTATTTACAAGTTTTACAGCAACCACCTTTACCCAAGGTCAAACCTAGAATTACTATCAGCTGTCCAGAAAACCTAAAATTACAAAGGTTAAATATTTATTGATGTGGCAAACATTCTCTAAAACCAAACTAATGCTACTACAAGTTCACAAATATCACAAAGACACCAGGAAGTAAGGTGTGCCCACCTAGAACATTTATTTAAACCCATTTCTCAATTTACTTAAGTAAGTAAGTGGAATTTCAAACATATATGTAAACTGCTCCAAAAATTCTACAAAAATTACAGGGGACTCTCTGACCCACAAAGAGACTACTGTAAAATTTTGAACTCAATTTATTCACAGGAACTTCCTACACAAAATTCCCAAGCCAAAAAGGCTGATTTTTGTATAAATAACAAAGCATAGTCAAAAGTGTCAAACAACAGATTTCTAAATTTTCTTGGACACTCTAGGGTACCAAGACATTCTCCAAAAATTTATATGAACATTGCACATGTACAAAATTTACAAAAATTCCTTCAATTATCTCCTAGAATAAAATAATAGCCTTATAACTTGGAAATTACTTAAGCACTGACGCCCAAATTTTTACCAGAGCTAGGGCTAGCATAGAGTAACCTACCCCCCAAATTTCATGATTTATGGAACACTGAAACTTAAGATATAATTTAAACAAGTTTGCATGTGATTTAAAACACATTTCAAAGACCTATTTAAATATCCCAGAAAACAAACATCACATATCCAATTTATATTTTTCTAAAATACTACACGTCCTGTAGATCCCAACAAAATTTATCTCATAATTTTTGGATCATTAAAACCCTAGATCTATATTTTTCCAACTTGTACAAAAATCAGCGACAAAATAATAAAAATGAATTTCATTTCGGATGACTGGGCCGGCCCGGAAAACTCGGCCCACACACTCGCGCGCGCGGCCCGCTCAGCGCTCCCGCCCGCGCGCGACACTGACGGGCGGGCCCCCGCGGTCAGTGACCGGAGACAGGGGAGCGGCAGCCGTGAGCTCCGGCGAGCCCAAGCTCGTCGGAGGGAAGCTTGCCCGGAAAAATCGAGCCCACCCACGCGTTCCCCGTTCCGTAACGCTTCGATTCATGCTAGTGGAAGAGCTTAGGTTGGAGTGGGAGGGCTCGCCGTCGTGAGCGGCGGCCGGTGAGGGTCGGGTGAGGGTATGCCGTCGCCGGTGAGGCCGCACAGCCATATCTAAGCTCGGTACGAGCTACACTACGCCCGGACGAATCTATTGAGGTAGAAAGGAGGTTTGGAAGAGGTCCTAACTACCCTGGCCACGGAGTGCCGTGACGCGGTGCGGTGAGCGCGACGACGGTGGTCGTCGTGTTCCGCTCCGGCGAGGTCGCATCCCACTGTAAGGTTATGCCTAGAGCTAGAGGAAGGCCTACACTATTCCGAACGCTGACCACAGAGAGGAAGGTGAAAGAGGACGTCGGTGGTGAGCTCGCAATGGCGGCGGCCATGGCGGAGCTCCGCACCGCCGAGGTTTGATTGGGTGATTTGCCCTCTACCTTGACCCAACGGCTGACCCAATGTGCGGAGGTTGTAGAGTATGGGCAGGCGGTGCTGTTCGTGAGCTCTCGGGTGAGGTGGCGCGGTGGTTGGCGCAACCGAAGGCGGCGAAGCCGGCTGTGGGGGCGGAGGACGCTCGGTCGCCTTACGGTGAGCTGGGGAAGGAGGGCGATGGAAATGGAGGGGGGAGCGGGTCGTCCTGGTCTTCATGCTGAGTTCGCAGGCGACGTGGGGCGTCGGCAGAACACGCGCGCCACGCGGCCACCGGGCTCTGCCCGAGCGCCACGACGCGGTCGGCCGCGGCCGTCGGTGTCTGAACCCTGAACCCGACGACTTCGGCGTCCATTGCCCGACTGACGGCCAAAGTTCCACCGATCCCCGTTCCAAATCTAGCCGGAATTAGTGCTAAGTGTTAACAGCAATTTGGTAGAGCTATGTGAGGGCAACAAAATTGTCAATTGGAGCTTAGACTGGTTCGGCCTAGATTTGAAACTACAGAGCTCCAAAGTGGGTCACCCGAAAACTGAAACTTAGTTTCAGTCACAATGCCGACTGAAACCCGATTTTCTAGGCACCAAATCTCCTAAACCATTTAGAACTAGGTGATGGTGATATTGGCAATGTTGTAGAGCTACATGTGATCTACAAGTTTATCAATATGAGTGAAAGCTGGTTTGGCCTGGTTTGCAAACTAAAAGCTCCTAAAGTAGGCATCAGTAAAACTGTAGGGTCAGATTCCAGACTTAGAAAAATTCTAAGTCTTGGAGCTACCTCTCTAGCTGACTTGTGGGCCACTTTTGAGCATGTTAGGGTCAATTTCATGAGATGGTCATATTGAGACTTTTGTTCCCCATGAATTTCTTTACAACTTTGCTTAAGGGTGCTCTTCCATGCAAGGTCTCTAAATTAGACTTTTTAATTGGTCAAACTAGAGCCTTCTAGGGTCAAATGGTGGTCAAACTTCTCTTGGAGGGCAAATTTGTAATTTTGGTCAACATGAACTTTATTCCAAATGTTACCCTAAGTATAACTAAGGTGTTGTAGGTCATGATTGGCTACCTTACCTTTTTGTTACACCAACTATCAAGTCCTTCATGAAATAAATCAAACAAACCCTAAAATAATCACATGTGTTGCATCACATAAAATAACAACATGAATGATGCATGCTTATGCTTATGCCATGCAAATGCAATGCAGTTAAGGACTAAACACTTGAAGTGTTACAACTACTACCCGCCGTGCCCTCGGCCAGAGCGGGTTGTCGGCAGCCGTGTCCACACCGACGGTGATTTCTTCACGGTGGTTGCGCAGGAGGGCGTTGGTGGGCTGCAGGTGCGGCTCGACAGCCATGGAAATGCTTGGGTGGACGTCGTGCCCGTCACCGGTGCACTTCTTATCAACATCGGCGACGTGCTAAAGGTACTATAATCATAGAATAATAAGTCCAATTTTCTTCCTATAACTCTACATTTATCTAGTATTTTCCGTCCACAAAACAATGTCATTCTCGCTCTTTGAAGAGTCAAACAGTTTAAACTTTAACTAAATATATATATAAAAGAGTACTAACATTCATGATACAAAATTAGTACCATTACATTAGTTATAGAGTATTTTATAATAAATTTATTTAGAGCCATAAACGCTAATACTATTTGCTATAAATTTGGTCAAATATAAGCTAATTTGACCGACTCGGTCCCTATAATTGTGTTCTTTTGTGGACAGAGGGAGTACTACTTGTACACAACATTAAGCTTATACTGGTACGTAGTATCCTGAAAAATTGAAATTATGAAAAATGTAGAGTCACCAAATAAGTATTATTAACATGTCTCTAGCTAATTTTTATGCTACATAATCTACAGGTGGTTTCGAATGAAGACTATAAAAGCGTGGAGCACACGGTGGTTATCAAGTCCACATAAGAGGAAAGGGTCTCCATTGCCCTCTTTTTCAATCCTGGTAAGTGTGGTGACTCTGACTTCTTCGGCTCTGTGACGAAGCTGGTGACACAAGAAAGCCCTGCACATTACCGGAGTTTAACTTTGCCAGAGTTGTTTAGATACAGAAAACAACTGGGTCATGCAAGGCTATCACTTGATAAATTCAAGGTAAGGGCTTATTTGAAACGGAGCAATAGAAAACAGAGGAAAGAAAAAAAAATACATGAATAGGAAGAGAGTGCTGTAGTGAAATAGAGGATTGAAAAAAAAACAAGAATAGAAGAAAAATGGTGTTTGGAATACAGGAATTCATATCACACATCACAGGTACAAGAGAACATTCAAATGTTAAAAGCATAAACAATAGATTGATTATTAAACCCCCTTTCCACATGATGTCATGTGCGCCGCTTCCATTCTCTAGTATTTTTTTTCTTTTATTTTTATTGGTATGCATTGTACACTTATCTCTTCACTGTTCTCATCCGGTCAGTCTCCATCTTAGACCGTCCGCACTCATGGACCTCTATATTCATCCTCTAAAAGGCCTAGTCATCAAGATTCTCTCTATATCCAATTCTCTCGCACTCATCCATCCTCTATATCATCATCTATCAACTGTGGGGGTCCACTTGTCACTTATTTAAATATATCCATGTGACATCTTGTTTTAAAGGATTTATTGAAACGAACTTAATGGTGCAATCGAAATTTAATTTGATTAATTAGTTTGTGAGTTATAATATTTTTTACAACTTGAAACGGTGGGCCCGCCCAAGATTCTCTCCCCTCTCTCACACGCGCATGCTCCTCTCCGCCGCGCTTGCATCCGATAAATAGACTGCCGGTCACTAAGACCCCGTTTGACACGGCTCCACTTCATCAGTGGAGTTGTTTTTTTGGCTTCAGCTCCATGAACAACTCTATCGATAGAGCTGAAGCCGTTTTAGTAAGTCGTTTGGCAAAACAGCTTCACATATAAAGTTTCTTAAAATATGCTCTCACAGAACGACATGTAGGATGAGGTGAAGCCGGGAGAAGCCACTATTTTTAGCTCCTTCCCACCCCAAAGCTCTGTGAGAGCATGTTTTTAGGGGTTTCATCGGTGAAGCCGTTTCATTTTACTCCGTTTGGCAGAAAACAACTCCAAATGGCTCCTGAAGCCGCCGAAGAAGCCCGGCCAAACGGAACCTAAATATGAAAGACGAGCGCCAGTAGCGGATGACAATGGCGTACCCGCTGCAGCTGGAATTTACTCTATATAAACCGCTATACACGCGGATGCCTTTACCGGCACCCGTGCGAACAGTCTTATACCTCCGCCTCTCTCGTGTTACTCCCTTTCTCTCACCTCGGCTAAAGCTATGGAGGCTGAGCTAGCTTAGCTATCGAGACCACGGTTGGTGGGACTGCTGGCTGCTCCAGAGGGCTGCTCGCGTGAGCTTGGAGTTCACGCCGCCGGATTGCTCTCAGAAGGCCATCGGCGAGAGCCGAGCGCCCGGACATGGCGACGCCGACAAAGGTGTGGTCTGATTTATGTGCTCATCCAGATTATCGCGGCAACACCTCACCTCTGTGGCTCTGTGAGCGCACTCTCTAGTTTGCTTGCCTCGGCTCGGCCATCAGCAAAAAACTTTGGCCCGCGATGGATGTTTTCGTTCCTGTGTTTTGTGGAGGAAACTGGAACTTTCCTGGAAGCTTCGTTCGTGGCGTCAACAGAAGCACTCCTTTTAAATTCCTTTGAAAAAACTTCATTCTAAACAGGTCCTAATTTTAATAATAACTGTCAAGACAGTCTAGCACGGATACCTGGCTACCTGCGTCCCTCCTGTCGGCTAATTATATTACTACTTTCTAGTTATTGGGGCAAATTTTGATATGATGTAGTTCTACTCCGGTATAATGCTTGCAGTATTACTTCAACAGTACTTTTTAATGAACGAATAATGTTTTTTTTCTCATAACAAATCAGCATAAGCATCAGCCACTTGTGAGTTCCAATAGATATATAGCTCATTGACTTGTTAGTAACCCATCAGACTACAAAGGAACGTAGACACGAGATGAGCCCCAGAGGAGCTGTACTGCCAACCATGTACTGTATAATATTTGTACTTCTTTGTCCCAGATTCAGATTGCTACAGTATTCGCCTATTCTAATCCACATTTTGCCATGCCACGTCGAGTAGCATAGATGCCTCTCTGCTTAACCGTCCGCGTCCTTGTTTTTGTTGGCACCAAATATGCAGCATGTAAGAGCAGTTCTAGTGTTGCCGAAAATCAAGTAGAGTTTTTCATTGTATTTTTTAAGGCAAAAAAACTTTTTGACCGAATTTTTAAGGCAAAAACTATGGAGGAGATTCACACAATGCTTCAATTTTATAAATTAAAAGAAGGGGATGAGATGAGTTACATACTTACAAGTTACAATGCTTCGATTTTATAAATTAAAAGAAGGGGAAGATATAATTTTATTATACTTGCAAATACGCCATGCGACATGCACATATTTATGAAAACTATTTCAAATGCAATGAAAATATACATTTAATTCTTGATATGCCAATTCGTATATATGATCAACAATTTCTTTAAATATAAAAATAGGATAATATTTATTGGATCTATAAAACATTAAAGAAATTTACAAAACTATATGAATGAGTGGCACGGTCTAGTGGAGCTGATGTCCTTTGTTCACCGGTGCAAAAAAAAAAATCTAAAGTGGTGACTGGGGACCATGCCTACACGGTGATTTCATTTTTTTTTCTAATCTTAAAATAATCCATGACCAGGCGGTAATGTAAACGTGACGGAATATGACTTCAATAATATGAGTACACGTACAAACAACATGAGAGATTATGACTTCTATATCTATACCTAATAATAAAGAGGCAAAATTTCAGGCTCTTTTTTTTCGTCCATCCATTCTTTTGGTATGACCTTCTCTAACTAACTCCATGAATATGAAATCTATTTCTGTACGTCTCTCTACGACTCTCCTATTTTTTATATATAGGTCTTCATGAGGTAACCTGGATAGGTACAAATCAAAATCATAATCCAACATGAGTTCTTAAGGTAACATATATAGATAGTTGAAATCCTAATCCAAATACGATCGATTGTTGCTCGTAATATTGCCGACCAAGTGCTCTTACACGTTCGTGCTTTTATTCCCTCTGAGAGTCCCTGCATTGTTGCTCATATAATATTGTCGAATACGATTTTGATTTTGTTTGATCGTGTGTCTCCAACCAGGACTCGTTAGTGTGTCGTACCATGGTAGGATTGTTCTTCGTCACTGATTCCTTCCATACATTAATATATTTGTTGGAAAATTGAAAAAAAATAGACCATCCATTGGTTCGGATTGGACTGTGAAAATATACTAGGAAAGTATCAGGAAGTACCAAAATATGCAGGTCTCGAAGGTCAATGTTCTGGAACTAAACGACGAATCCCTCGAGTCCTTTGGCAAGACCCGGCCGGCCCGTTGAGGTCGTCTGCTGCCACGTTGAGCGGTGACGGCAGCAGGAGCACAGGCAGCGGAGGCACCACCTTCTTGACGTCGACGTCCTTAGGCAGAGGAAGTGCAGCGTGATGGGGTGGAGCGCGTGGCGGTGCAGCGACAGATTTTGGCTCATTGACACGGTGTCTAAGCACTTGACGTTCCCGGCGGTGGACACCATCCAGGGCAGCACCTTCTCGCCGCCGACGCGGGACAGCACTAGCAGCTTCGACGCCCTGCGCGCCGTGCAGTGCAACTCCAGCGCCAGTCTCGTGTCGCCCGGACGGCCTGCACCACGCTGATGTCCATGCCGTGGTAGTCCTCGAAACCGTACAGGCTCGCATTCGCCATGCCAGCCAGGTCCGACAGCGAGGCCATGTTCACGATGGACAGCGCCGTCTCGCCTGAGATCTTGGTCAGCAGCACCTCCGTCTGCACGTTCATGAACATGAAGGGCCCGCCGGAGGCCTACGACGACAGCAGCCATACGTCCGCATGCGCGAGGGTGTCCTTCAGGGAGTTCTACCGCGTGTTGGACCCGTCCGCCGCCTTGGGCAGTAGCAGCAGGGAGAGGAAGCAGCTCGCCTCTGGCAGCAGCTCCCTCATCTTCTTCACGCACAGGAACGGCTGGTACCCGTGGCCGATCTTGATGTCGGGTCTTGCTTTTTTTTACGCGACATCTATAGACGTCGGGTCATGCGGTCAAATAGCTTCTTCATGAAGGAGAAGGCACATACACAGTATATTCTCCACTAAAGCTCCACCTATTACTACCCTTCTCTCACTTAATTTATTTTTACTGATTTTCTTTCTAAAATTAATTGTTTGTGAAAATAAAAAATACAAAGTATCTAAAAGCACTAGCGGTACTTTACAACCACCGAAACAAGCCTCTTTTTAGATTTGTTTTCTTTATTGTACGATGGTGCGTACAATACACCTTCAAACGGCGCCGCGGATGCCGGTTGCAGCTGTACAAGAACACACAGGTCACTGGCAATTTCGCATCGTGTAGCTCACGGATGGCAGGTTCTACGAGCCTTGCCGGTGTTGGGTGGACGTGGTTGAGTCGATCAACAAAAGGCCCGGAGGATGGTGTATAGAGTCGGGTGCCCCGTGAACTCCGATGTCATGCTGGTATGTGACCTCGACAGTTGTTAGCGTCGGCGTTGGCGTCCAAGAATCTCTGTGATCTACTCATCGAAAGACGAACGAGGGCGTCAATGTCACCGTGCCAGATGCCCATCTTGGCGAGGACTCCCGCCAAGGAAAGCCAGGTCGTGTGACGGCAAAGCGATGAGTCAAGTGCGACGTCTATGTGAAGTCTGAAGATCGACGACCGGCGAACGAGTGAAGAGGGACGTCTATGCGTTGTTTTAAGGCTCGGCATCCATGCTCACCAGGCTCAGCGTGCGCCACCGTGGGGCTCTGTGTTGAGGCCGCTAACCCACTTGCCGGTACGGAGTGGGCGCCAACCTGAATCTCATATCGAAATGCTGGAGCAAACTGGCGCAGAGAGAACCGCTAGCACAACGCAGGTAACCCCTTTTCTCTCCTCCCTTTCACGGCAGTGAAGGACGTGGGTGTGTGACACACAGAGCTGGATGATAGCTCCAAGCAGCGTGCTTGTCGTAAGCACTGTGGTAGTACGGTGTCAGTGGCTGCCTGGCAGTCGCTCTCACATCACCGTGTTGACGTAGCAACTGCGTGATTGATCGTGAGCCGTTTTCATATATCTTAGATCTCATGTCCTGTCTGCCTGGTGTTTGTTCAATAGGATGTCTCGATAGGAAGTAAATATTTTTGTGTTTTGCACGGAAGAAATAATCTAGCAAAGTTGTATCAATTTAATATAAACTTCATAGGACTTTGTTCTATTATTGCCAATATTAACTTATATTATAGCTAACCAATTTCATAAAAGAATAAAACATAGCATTTATGTTCTCATTATATATATATATATATATATATATATATATATATATATATATATATAATACCGTATTTTACCCCGTTGCAACGCACGAGCATATTTGCTAGTCATTAATAATGTAAGACTATTGTACACGTACAAACAACATGAGATATTGTGATTTGTTAATGATGTAAACACATGACTTTATAAGTGTGATCTGCAGATTTTCATTCTCATTCTTTTAAATTTGGCCACCACAAAGTCTCCTTTTTATATTTATTTTTTTACTTTGATTTTATAACATGAACAATCATTATATCCATTTTTACTTATGGTCCACAGTCCTCACTATAGAAATTCTACACCTCCTGGCGGTTGTGACTTTAACAATGAAGAACAAGCTAAGTTAGACAAATATCAAAAACCAGAGGGCCAGCTGGTCATAGATGTGCACCATTATGGCATTATATAAGCAAAACAAAATTATTTGGAAATTTTAACCATATTTACATAATGTGGATGAATTTTTAATGCTTAAATAATGCATACCAGCAAAACATAATTATTTGAACCACATTTATATAGTGCGGATGAATTTTAACATCCAAATAAAGCACAAAAATAGGGAAGTATCATATAGTAAACAAGTGTATTTTCCTACGCTAGGGTGATACTAAAAAAACATTATATTTATAGAAAATTATAATATGAGCTAGTATAATTGGTGACGATGGCAAAGCAGATGGATCTCGTTCATACATTGTTGGATAACATAGCAAATATATTTAAATATTAAAAATCCAATAAATGTTGATGCACTTCAGTACTTCTGGGATATCTTGAGGAATCTTGTCTTTAGATTCATCAGCGTTGTAATTCGACATGTCAACCAATAACTTGCTCATAGAAATCATTGTCTTCAAACTAATGATTAATTAGAGAATATGATTAAACAAGTATGGGAAATGAGGGTAGTCACGGTGGAAATTAATGGTAACCTTGTACCATCCCATGAGTGCATAAAGTTGACAAAGACAAAGCCTACCAAATTCCTAGAACACGATGTCCTATGATGGAAGTAACACATTTCTGAACTGAACACGATGTAGGAAAAGTTTGGGTAAAGAAATTTACGTACCAATTTTTCACCAGTTTAGGACATCTTTGTACACAATATTTTTTGTGCTTTTCCCTGTTGGATCTAATTTCTTCTTTGGTTTGGCCAGAATTCTTGTTGTTTGCCTTGGACACACCCCTCGACAAAGCAACCTAGAGCTGTCCATGAGAGAACATAGGTTCTGGAAGGTAGATCCCAATATTTGAGATGGTTTGGCCCTGATCATTGCAAAACTCAGGCGAATGGAGAACTGCTTTCTCTTGAACTTAAAAGGAAGTGGAATATCATCCAACGGAGACATGTATCTAGCATTCTTGTATTGACGAATCTCATTGATTACTCTATCTTCTTTATGTGACGGGTTTACTGAGAATGATGCACAATCATGAACTTTGTATACGTACTTAAACAAGTACTTAATAGCTTTGATGCTGGAGAAAGCTTCAACATTGATGTGATAGTTATATCTCATAAGCAGCCCAGGATTGTATGGAACCACCCACCTACTGTCCAATTCAGCTCCTCATATCTTTACACGGCGGCCATCATCTCTCCTCCTATACAAAGGGTAGGAACCTTTTCCCTGTTGTGTTGCTGCACAAAACTGACAAGGAATCGAAGCGACACTCTCCATCGACCATACAAGCACACTTTCCTATTTAGCACTCCACATGGTCCATGCAACATATGTTTGATGACAAGATTATGCAACATATGGTATTTGCCTTTGTCTAGTATCTTAACAGAAATGACTTTATCATAACCACATAGGCTTCTTAACTTACTGCCTGACCTCATGATCAAGAGGATGTGTTCATGTGGCAAGCCCCTCTTTGAAATTTTGTGACATACACATATGCAACAACCTCGCCAAAATAACTCCTCTAGACCAACAAATTCTTGATGTATCGTAACTTAGCCCTATACACTTTTGAAACCAGGCCTGTCCTATCTTGTGGTGTTTGTCCAGGCTCAAGATTGGATGTATTCTCCTCCAGTAAGGATTGCATGTGATTGTGATGAAATATCCAGTTTATCAAAACACTGGACAATAACCATAACATTAAGAAACCTTTTTTTGCATATCGCGACCACCACCCGGAAAACTATGAGGCAGCACAACTCTCTTTCCAACCTTTGAAGCTCTTGTCTCTCCAGCAGAAATTATATCAACTATGCCATGTGATAGAAAAGACGTCATGAACTTGTTGTTACTATAATGATAAGTATAAATTTTATGTACTAAAAAAATATAAGTTTTCTGATAAATAGCTCAGCTCGTATGATTTTCTAGTTCTCAGGGTTAGAGTACCAATCAAGCCTCATAGACTCTATCTTGATATACATGTCAACAGCCCATTGCTAGAAAAAGTTGAAAGGCCCTTGTTTGGTTTCGGTAATTGAGTGACAATCTAGGTGGACTAATATGTTTTTATGTGAGATACACAGGAGATTAGTCCATAAGTACACTTGTGTGAGCAACACATACCATGCAGGTGAAAATAGCTTTGATTTGTTGCAAGGCTCACACATGTGATAAAGGAGCTCATTGTATATGAGACATGACATGAGTCATGTGACTAAGGTGGAGAAGATCAAGACAAGACTTGGCTCGATGGACTGGTTGCAAGTGTGAAGGGCAAGTTGAGTGATGACTTGGCGCCGATGGATTAAAGCAACGGTGAAGAGCAAGTGAGGTCAAGATTGATGAACCAATATAGCCTTGTCGCTTATCTTATGTGTCATACTTTTTCAGCAAAGGAACAATGTTTTTCTCTCACAATAAATCAGCAAACAGTACTTTTCAGCTTGTCTTTTCAGCGAGATGAACAGGCCCCCATCATGTGATGATATGAAGCGGATTATATCATTTGTTGATCGTGTTGGTGCATGTGTTATATTGACATTGGAGGATATGAAATGGAATGCACAAGGCAAAGGCATAACCTATAGGGCATTTCATTTCACCAGTCATAGGTTGTGTAGAGCAGTGCATGACCGAGTTTAGGATAGATGGTCATACTATCAAGAGGGGCAAACTTGTTTGCATATCGATCATCTAGTGACACTCGAGTGATCTAACTTTGCATCGTTGCTAGGATCGAGTGGCGTGGTAAAGAGAGTGCTAATCCTTGGAAAAACTATTTGTGAAAAGCTAATACACATGCACAAGATGGTGAACACTTGGTGGTGTTGGCACATTTGCAAAGGAGAAGTTGTTGGAGTTAATTTGGATCAACTTGGAGAAGAAAATGAGAAGAAAAGAGCAAGTTTGGGTTTTCCGAGGGTCAGAAAACGCACCCAAACTTGTAGCTAATGTGTAGCCTAGATTGGGGGGTGGCACCGCCCTGTCTGGTGTACACCGCCCCCTTAGGATGGTGCACCGCCCCCCCTGCAATGTGCCCAAATCAGCACTACCACCTTTCGTATTTGGGGCATAACTCTTAGTTTCGAACTTTGATTTCAATGATCTAGGACTTTTTGAAAAGCTAAGAAATGCTCTACAAGATTGAAGTGGTGGTTTTTGGTTTTGAGCTAAATGGGCACCGCCATGGTTACCGGACTGTCTAGTGCCTGGCACCGCCATATTTTTCCCAAGAGCGCGGGATTTGGGTGTTCACCGGCAAGTGGCATCGCCAACCCTAGGGCGGTGCACCGCCCCTACCTGTTCGGTTCCCACTTGTCCAATGCGTAGTTTGAACTAGCCGTTGCAATTCGACCATTGGAGCACCACCACCCCTTGTCCGGTGCCCGCATGTTGCTGTCTGGTGATCACACAGAAATGTGCTCCAAGGCTGCAACGACTCTATTTGGCTTGGGGCTATAAATAGAGGTGGAGCTCAGGCTTGGCTGAGATTGAGCACCTTGGGGATGTGTTGCCCTTATGTGTGCTTGGTTTGAGAAGCCTTTAACTCACTTGTGCTTGTGAGAAGTGTGAATCCGTTGCGAGTGAGTGATTCTAATGCGTTGCATTATGAGATTGCATCGAGTGACACTAGGTGATCTAGTTGCAAGCCGGTGGTGCTTGTTACTCTTGGAGGTTGCCACCTCCTAGATTGCTTGGTGGTGAGTTCTCCATCATGAAGCATGCAAAAAGATTGTGTGGTGCTCTAGAGAAGGATTTGTGAGGGGTATTATGCTCGCCCAACGGGAGCCGCGAAGAGCAACTCTAGTTGAGCGTGTCATTGTGTTACCCTCACTTTTGGGTAGGTTCTTGCAGTGTCCAACATGTGGGCTTGGCGAGTGATACCAATTAGCCACTAAACCACCAAGTATGTGGTCAACACAATGGGGACTAGCTTGGTAGCAACCAAGTGAACCTCGGGATAAAAATCACCATGTCATCCTCTTCCTATTGGTTTGCAACTCTCATACATAAGCTTGCATTTACTTTCATATATATTGTGCTTATGTAGTTGCTCTTGTAATTAGTTAGCTTGTGTAGGTTGCTAGTTACCTTCTTGCTTGTGTAGCATAGAAGTAGCTCCCTCACATAACTAATTTGGTTTTAGTAACCTTGTTAGTTACATTGCTTAGTTTGTATAGCTAAGTAATTTGCGCTCTCTAATTTGGCATTAGTTGCCTTATTATTGAGCATTGCTAGTGAGCTTAGGCTTTGTGCCTTTGCATAGTAGTTGTGTAGGAGCTCCCCCGTGCTTGAAGTACTAGTTGCATAGGTTTGTGTGACCTTGCTTTTAGAATTGGTTAGGTGATCTCTATCTAGCCCGACACCTTAGTTGCTTAATTAGTATCTTTGTAAGGTGCTAGAGAACTTAGATAGAGGGATGTAGTCTTGGCTAGACCGTTAGTTTTAATTTCGCATTTGTTTCGGTTAGTCGGTGTGATTAATTTTACAAAGGACTATTCATCCCCTCTAGTTCACCATCTTGACTATACAAAAGCCACCCCTCGAACAACAAGATGTTAAAAAGGCCCTTTCTAACTTGCATCGAGAAACAACAGTATTCCCTTGCCATCACAAACTATTTTGATTAGGTGTCATCTACCAGTCTACTGATGTAATCTCCTTATATGCATCATCACTATGTTGACTATTGACAGTAGTTAACATTCATCACAAACCGTCAATATACCTTGCATAAATGACTACAATGGATCACCAACATAGACTTAGGCGTTTAAACTGATAGATTTCATGAGTTTTGGTGAATCTGTGTTTTCAGCAGGATTTAATCAGAAAACTGCCAAGAAGGACTTATTCGACAAAGGAAGTCATGTAATTCCATAGGATAACCAATGTGGGAAGACTCTAGAAGACTTCAGGAGACTCTCCCTTAAAGCGAAGCCTGAGCCCCTGCCATGTGGGGCCGACCGGTCCCACATGCAGGCCGTCGGCCTATGGGCCCTACATGTCAGCCCCTCCTCGCTACGTCAGTTCTCCATCGCCTTAAGGATCACATTTACACCATCCATTCAAGTCAGTTTGATCCAAGGGTCCAGGATGCTTCAAGGGCCCTATATATACCTGTCTGTACCCCCTAGAGGGAACAATTCATTCATTAGCATCTGATCCTGAGAGCCTGAGGGCCAGAAACCCTAATACATATTTCCACTAGGATTAGAGCTTGCAATCAAGAGAAGATTAGTCCTCGATAGGATTAAATCTTGTATTAGAGATAGAGAGATAGAGTGAGAGGGAAGAGTTTGGAGGAAGTGTCGACCTGTCAATGCTCTCTCTCTATGGCTTGTACCCTGGCGGAATGTTCTTCTTGAGCTTGCTTCTGAGATTCTCTGGTAATCAACTTATAATTCAAGTAAGCATCTTGTCATACTGTTCTTCAGGTTTGTGACTCTCTTTAAGTACTTTAATCCTTGTAGCTTCTGGGTTAAAGTAGTATTCGTAGTGTAAGCATGGTGCTTAGACTTGGTTACTCATGGATGTACCCTATATTCTGGATCGGTGGTAGCTCGCGAGGGTGACTCTTATAGCCTCGTTGAATCCTTTGTAGTCCACCTCCCGTTTATAGGCCTAGTAGGACCTTGTTGCTATAGGAAACATACTCTGCTTGTGTTTTCTCTAGTAATATCCTTAGGATTGAACAATAAAAGACAAAGCTTACCAAAGTTAGAACTAGAAGGCCTTTGTGATCTCCTCTACACTCATATTATCTAGCCTTGATTGTGAAGTTGGATTAAGTTAGATTTAGTTATTCTCACACATGTTTCCTTAAGCTCGATATAAAACTGGGTACTCCCGATGAAGTGCTACATCGGTATAATATTCGTGCGCTTGTGGATTATTCCGTGTGCATTAATATATACCAACAAGCATTTCTAACACTATTGCGGGGGAGACAGTTGCTGAGTTAACTTCAAACCTAGCTTAACTTTGTATCATTATTCTTTTATCTTTTACGTTTCTTTCTTTTTACCATGGATTAATCCACCCCTATCTACCAATACGCTGCACCTAGGAGCGCACGCCTGCAGCCACTAGAATCTGCAAAGTCTATCCTAATGGCTATGAGCTGCACTCGTGTTTAATTAACATGGTTCAGGATCAATCCTTTTCAGGCGAAGATGATGAAAATTCCTATTCCCACTTAGATGAGTTTGAGTAGACATGTGCATGCCTACACATAGCAGGCATGTCAAACGAAACCTTATGATGGAAGCTTTTTCCTTTCGCTTTGTCAGGAAAAGCTAAACGTTGGTACAAGCTCACCATAGGGAGTAGACATGGAGATTGGTAAGCCTTGTGCTCTAGCTTTTGCTTGCATTTCTTTTCCATCTCTAGAGTAGTCAGCCTTCGTTCAAAGGTTCTTGAAAGCCCAAGTTTGGTTTTGGTAATTAATGACACCAAGTTGCTAATGCCATGTGTTAAGTGTTTTGAGTTAGGCATAAGCAACACATGTGATGAAGGTGTATGTGGCAAGGAGTGGTGGCCACAAGATCACAAAGAGATGGTGCATGGACATGAAATGATGATCATGGTGGAGATGCACATAAAAGGAAGGACATGATGATCAAGTGGAGGAGAATGATCTAAGAGCGCAAGGCAAAGGTATAACCATATAGGGGTTTTCCTTTTGCCGGTCTAAGATGAGTAGAGAAGTGATTGACCGGGTTTAGGATACATAGTTGACTATCAAGAGGGGCAATCACGGTTAGCTCGGGAATCAAATGCCACTAGATCATTGTCTTGAGCATATGAATTAGGATCTAGTAAAGAGCTAACATAACGCCTTGAAAAATGTTTATGAAATGCTAACACACATGCACATGGTGGTGTACACTTGGTGGTGTTAGCACATTTGCGAAGGCGGTGAAGTTTAAGCGGTAAAGAGGGGTTTGGGTTCCTCTCTCTCTCTCCCACGGAGCTTGCGAGGCGGGATTCAGCGCTTTTTGGGGAAGTGAAACGCCTATTTTCTACTGCGCCAGAAGTCGGAAAAGAAACGGAGGCGAACGGCGGTCACTGTGGTGACCGGACGCTGCACCGGACGCGGTCACGGTTTGACCGGATGTGTCCGGTCAGTTCTCAGTAGTTGTCAGGCGCGAGGGTATGTGACCGGACGCTGGTCTGGCCTGACCGGCGTGTCCGGTCAGTTCTCCTGTGCGCAGAAGAAGGGCGCGCGACCGACGCGTCCGGTCCCTCACGGAACCGGCACGTCCGGTCAGGCGTCCAGAGGGGCAGAGCGCAGCGGAGTGATGATCGGACGCGCGGCGCGTCCGGTCGTGCTGGGAGCTTACTGGACTCCGACCGGATGCCAGGTGCGGCGCGTCCGGTCATACGCTAGGGCGCGTCCGGTCATTCGCTAGGGCACGTCCGGTCATAGCAACGGTAACTTCTGACGTGCACTGTTCATGCTTGTCCTGTAGTGACCGGACACGTCCAGTCACCCTGACCGATGCGTCCGGTCATCACGTTTTGAACTGTGTCGTCCGGTAACGGCTAGCTGCGTACCCCTTCGCTATAAATAGAGGATGTCCGGGGTTTGAGGGTAACTCTTGCACATTTTGAGACTTAGAGACATACTTTGAGCTAGAGAACAATCCTCCACTCATCTCTTTGCATAGTTGCACATCTTGAGTGAGATTGAAGTGCATTGCTTGAGAGTTGCATTCTAGAGGCACTTGATCTTTGAGTTGCTGCGGATTTCTTGTTACTCTTCCGTGTTTTCCGACACGATAGATGGCTTGGAGCAGCGGAGGTGATTGAGCTCGCAATTGGAGATTGTTGGAGCCCTCACCAAGTGTTGTAAGGGGTTCTTGATCCTTCCCCGCAGGAGTTCGCAAATTGGATACTCTAGTGGAGCTCGTGGCTTGGAGGATCCCCATCTTGTGTGCGGTTGTGCGGTGCTCGCCGAGGGCTCGACTCTTGATAGTCGATTAGCTCGCGAACCGACAAGTGGGTGTATCGCCACAACGGGGAGTAGCTTGCCGGGAAGCAAGTGAACCTCGGGATAAATTCTTATGTCATTCTCTTCCCAAGGATTTTCTCTTGTGTGTTTGATTGATTGGTACTTCTCATCTCTACACGGCGGTATAATCACTCGAAGCTTTTCTCTCGTATTACTTCTTGTTTCTAGCTTGTAGTTGTTGATGTGTTTAGTGAATAGCCTTGTTCTAGACTTGTGTAGGTGGCTTGCTTAATTAGTTAGAGCTAGTGCATTTGCTTCGCCACCTTTCGTACTAACGTGTGGTTAAGTAATTCTTGTAGAAGTTTTAATTAGGCTATTCACCCCCCTCTAGTCTATTTGGACCTTATAGTTCTATCTTTTAAATAAGAAGAAAAAGAATCTCTAGGCATGGGAACGTTTTAATGCTCTCATTAATACTGGCCCTGACCTTGCTATTCAAGACCCCATTCTTCTTCAACACTTTTACATGGGTCTTGATAGAAAAACCTTGAAACATCTTGATATGGCCTTAGAAGGCTCGTTCCTCCATGTTTCTACTAATTCAGGGGAGAAGCATTCTTACTAAAATCCTAGAGAACACCCCTGAAAAAGTAGAAAAGAAGCCGCTAGAAGAGGAATCCCAGATAGCTGAACCAGAACTTTTGCCTAACCCATCACCAGCTTTAACAATCCCAAATCTCAAACCACTGGAAAAGGAGGAAACTCTAATTTCGGATTTCATGCTTGAATTCGAGGATGAACTTTTTTAATGAATACGGAAATACCTCAAATTACCATACTATGAGGAGACCCCAGAAGCCTAGAAAATCATTATTCCATGAATAACCTTTAGACCCTTCTAAGGAAGCTTTCCTTAAAAAGAATACAAAAGAGCTAGTGTCCATAATAAGCAATGAATGGTTAGAAGAATCAAAGCTTTTCTCTGATGTGATTCGTTTAGACTCATCTTCTATTTCCATTCGTTGCTAAACCAACAAAACTCCTTTTGATGCTCTTTATATCTAGTTATGGGTGTTAATATCATGTTTGCATTTTTTGCTCATGATTTACTAAAACACATACTATTAACCCCAACAACAAAGTTATTGAAAAGTCTTTCAGGACATATTCTCCCAAGTTTAGGAATTTTGTATGTCCTCCCTATCCATATAAAAGGAACCAAGGTTTATTTGAGTTTTTATATCTATGATATCATGGAGTTCAACTTGTTGATATGACAACCAATTGAAAGACTTATTCAAGAAGGACAAATGGTGAAATTGAAGATAAGTCTCGGGAAAACTTTAAACTTTATATACTCATTACTCATTCTCTAAATGCTGAGATTGAACCAAATCCCGAGGAAGACCCAATGAAAGAGGTTAAGGTTACATCTCTTGATGATTTGATCGAACCCAACCTTGAAGATGATGCCCAGTTTTTCATCGAAGAAGAAGAGGAAAATCCTACAGAACTAAACCTCTAGATGAATTGCTGAAACCACCTAAGCCCACCATTGAGCTTAAACCCCTACCTTCTGGTCTTAGATATGCTTTTCTTAATAATAATCAGGATTCTCCTGTGATCATAAGTGATAAACTCTCTCAGGAAGAATCCCTCTGCTGCTAACTGTCTTGGAGAACCATCGCTCTTCTTTTGACTACTCACTCCAAGACCTTAAAAGAATTAGCCCTGCTCTTTGCACCCATCGTATCCCTACAGATCCTAACTCTATACCTTTTAGGGAGAAACAGTGTAGGCTTAATAATGCAATGAGAGAGATTGTTAAGAAAGAGGTGTTAAAACTCCTGCACGCCAGGATCATCTATCCCGTTCCGTATAGTGAGTGGGTAAGTCCTGTTTAAGTTATACCTAAAAAGAAAGATATGACTGTTATTAAAAATAAAAAGAATGAATTAATCCCTCAAAGAACCGTCGCTAGATGATGGATTTGCATTGACTACTGAAAACTTAACAAGACAACAAAGAAAGATCATTTTCTGTTGCCCTTTATTGATAAAATGTTGGAGCAACTGGCAAATCACTCTTTCTTTTGTTTCTTTGATGGGTATTTGGGTTATCACCAGATACCGATCCATCTAGATGATCAAAGCAAAACCACTTTTACATGTCCATATGGAACTTATGCTTATCGTAGAATGTCTTTTGGATTATGTAATGACTTGGATTATGTAATGGCCTAGCCTCTTTTTAAAGATGCATGATGTTTATATTTTCTGATATGATTGAAGAAATCATGAAAGTTTTCATAGATGATTTTTTATTTATGGAAATTTTTTTGACGATTGTCTTGAAAATTTAGATAAGGTTTTGCAAATATGTGAAGAAAAACACTTAGTCTTTAATTGAAAAAAATATTATTTCATGGTTAGAGAAGGCATAATGCTTGGACACTTGGTGTCCGAATGAAGGACTGAGGTAGATAGAACTAAAATTAAAGTAATTAAATAGTTACCTCCTCCCGTAAATATCAGAGGAATCCGTAGTTTTCTTGGTCACACTGATTTTTATCACGCTTTATAAAAAAATTTCACACATTGCTAGACCACTTACAATTTTTTTGGCTAAGGACGTTCCCTTTGATTTTGATGATGCATGCTTGAAATTTTCACACATTGCTAGACCACTTACAATTTGTAAAGCAACTCAATTTTTGCCCATGTAACATGTGTTGAACAAAGATACCAAAATTAACTAGAGTTCAAATGATGCACAAATATGAATTTTTTGAGATTTTTTATTACCATTTGAATACCCTCAAATTCATAGAATATATAAGTTTGGCCATTTTTGAAATGCAATAATTCAAATTTTACTTAACAAAATTTAGCATGTTCTATGCCATTATCATCCTTGTTATTCACTCTACCAACCTAGATAATATCAAGATTTTTAGAGCTGTCTAGGTACCCCTTCCTTGCTTCTTAAGTTGGATTTTAAAAAAAGTTTTGAAAAAAAACAAAAGTTACTGTTCATACACCAAAACCAGCTAGAAACCAGCCCAAGGTTGAAAAGTGAACGGTTTCAACAGTTTGAGGGCTAAAGTTATTAGGTTTCGGAGTTCAAGGTTAAAATCCGGACTTTGGCGAGAGTTCAAGGTTGTAAATTGGACTTTACCCTAAATAAAAAAAAGTGCTGCATCCTCCGTCGGCCCGTTCTCTTCTGAAACCTCCACGACCTCAGTCTTTCCTGAAACCTCCACCAGGAACAGGAATCCTCTTTTTTTTTATAAGGAACAGGAATCCTCTCTTTGTCTTCCTCCTTGGCGTTGGCCACTCCATCCATTCCATTGCGAGGCCGCCTGCCCATTCTACTCGTGCGTGGTGAGCTGATAACACGCATCTGTGCCCTGCACCCAGCCTAAGTATCATCATGGCCTCATCACGTTTGAGAGTTCCGTCCCAGGTGCATCAAAGCGACGCCACATGGTCGCAACAACACAATTACACAAAGCGTCGATTACCAAGAGAATGAGTTGAGCATTCGCACGCGTCGAAGCAAACGCATGTCGGCGGTGAGTTTGCTGAAACAAAGCGTACGTACGCCTGGTAGTGGCCATCATGGCATCATCCCTCCTTGTTTGTTCTCTGTTTTCAGAGCATTTCTCAATCGCTTTGCATTTTGCACGCACAAACTAAGATGATCCAGTACTGATAAGAAGGGCAGCATCACTCCGATTATTTGCGTTTTTGAAAGTTGCATCACTTCGATTTAAGAGTCCTTCTAAGGCCAAGCCGTAGGCCTATGTATGTTTATCTACAAAGTTGCCTCTTTTGTCTAATTTTCTTTTTGTTTCCTGCGAATCAGACTTGTTTTGATTTGATGATGTTAAAATATTATAGTACCATATTGTATATCACAAAGTTAGAATACGTGTACTTCCTCGTTGCCAAAATAAATGCATATCTCGTTTTCCGATAAGTCAATTTTTTTTAAAATTTGACATATTTATACAAAAATGGACTAATAGTTCTGTTATATAATAAGTATCTTTAGACTGAGCATGGAGTATACTTTCATAATAAATTTATTTAGATACAAATTTAAATACTATTTTCTACTATATTTCTAGTCAAACTTTAAAAAGTTTGAATTTTTGAAAAGTGAGATGTGCATTTATTTTAAAACGGAGGAAGTAATCGCTTGGCTAATTCCCACTAATTCAAATATTGGAGGTATCGACAATTGTACCTACCGGATCAACAAAGCAGAGGATTTGACCTCATAATCCTTGGCTACTAATCAGAATGCTTAGTCTCTACGAAACTTCAGCTAAAAATACGGTGTGCAATGAACGAGGCATCCAGCGCTAGGTGACTGGTAGTACTTGACTGATCATAATTCTAAAAACTACACGAATAACTCGCCAAACAGTCTGCAATTAGAAAGACGGGGGTGTAGGACTATCGTTCAGTTTTACGAACTGCAATGAACTTATCTCGAGCTTACACGAGTTACTGCAGAGATGGACGTGAAATTTCACCTTGCAATACCGACTACACAAAGGCCAACGAATTCATGTATCACATGCATGATATGGACGTTACATGTGATGTGGTAGTTTCAAGAAGTGGCAAGAAAAAAAAAGAATCATGAAGGTCGCAGAGATATACATGGGTGCTACTGCATCTTGATTTCCTGTAAGATGTTCACTTGTTTGATCATTTCATGCAAAAAAAGAGGGAGCACATAGTAGATATAACATGAAAAGAACATCAGGCAAATAACAGGTTTTCAGATGGTGAAAGGCATCAATCAATGCATTGTGATACTTTTGTAGTTGCTTATGTTCAAAAAAAAACTTTTGTCGTTGTGTATGTCGTGAATTTATTTAACGCCATATCATAAGTGTCACACCCATTTTTAAGGATAAAAATAGGATGTATAAAAGACTCATGTGCGCCCCAGGAAACAGTCGCACACATAAGTTGATAAATTACAAAGTATCATCACAGTGCTTATTACATAACGAATAAGTATTTAAGACATAGTCTTGAACGATAGGTAATAATAACTAATAGTAATTCTTCAGCGGAAACTCCACACAGGGACACGGTTGACTGGTTGACACCAAGACTAGTACTCATTCCGATAATCTTCCTCATTATCTTCATCTGTTATAGTGAAAATAGCAAGGGTGAGTCCATGTCGAACTCCACAAATATAACACAGGGTTCATGAGGCTCAAAAAGGCTAGACACTGTTTAACTGCGTTTAGCTTTTTAATCATATATTAGCATTTGAGTAGCATCAAGATAAACCACTTCCCATTAAAGAATCAATAATCAATTGTAATAAGGATAATGAATAGCATTAACATGAGCATAATAATAATCAACAATAATTAAGCATGATATAACAGTTATGATCAACTATTCCATAAGAATCCCCAAGGCCGCTCGTATCCGTGAGCACGGCTAGTATACCAGTTTTTAACTCTGCGCAGAGGTGTACACTTTCACTGTAAGTCATGATTTCCAAATGAGTGGGGAGATCAAACCCAAACACACGAGAACCATATAAAGCCACTCAAAAGTTCGTCTAACAAGTTAGGGCCATTAGATTTCACTCGGCAGGCAGATGTAGAACCCCCCTTCCCTATGGCACAACAACCGCAGCCTATACACACTAGGCCAGGGGCTCGCACTACACCCAACATGGCAAGCCATTCTTACGCCATTTAAGGTAACCTCTAACAAGCTAGAAAAGGTCTCTTGAACAACTAAAGCCAGAGCCATATAGCCCTCACAGCTGTACTGTATATCCCGGTTATCACTTACAGATAAGTCCTTATGGAGAGAAACCAGAGCATCAAAATAATACACATGCTCTAGCCCCCTTTTAACAGTAATAAAATCATCTTAATAGTTGATTGCTTAATCCATTAATCAAATTACAAGATCATTGTTCTTAGTTTAAGCACTAGCAGTAGCTACCCATATGCATTCCCAAGGTTGACAAGGAATCAAGATAACAATCACTAAGTTATAATCTCTAAGGTTGTCAAGGTAAGCACATGCATATGTATGACAATTCAATGTATAGGTAACAAGGATAGTCCTGTGTTATACTTGCCTTGATCAAAGCTCTCCAAGTGATACTGCTGACTTGGCTCAAAGTAATACTCCGAATCGTCCAAATACTGCTCACCTTCTATATTCGATCATCAATCAACAACACACATGCATCCAATCAAACATACACGAAGCAAACAAAGAGATATAATTAGAACAGTACACCAACAGTAACAAAACAGTAATAAAAGCTTATAAAACTCTTCTACACGTTTCTACGATCACACAGACGCAAAGATCACCAAATTCGGAGTTAAAACGTGAAAGTTATGAATTTTCTAAGATTTCCTATAGATAAATAAATACTTAATTATAACCTCGAAAAATAAATTATCAAAACTAACTGTACAACTACACTAACATGTAGAGCTCGCAAATACGAACCTAACGCAATTTGAACGGATCAAATCGGAGTTAAAACGAAGATTTTATGACCAAAACAATTCTAGTGGCAAAACTGTAAATACCTGAAAACGTATTTTTGACTTATCCGGGAGAAAATACGCTTTCAAAACACGAAAACGTATTTCAGACAATACGCTAAGGACCGCGGGTTAATTATTAAAAAGCTAAGGGGCTCTTTAAGAAGTTTACCCCGCGAAGGGGTATCTTCTAATCTTAACCGTTGATCAGCGAACGGACGGCTCGTGTTCATCGGCAACGACACAGTGAAGAAACCCGATTCTTCTTCTCCAGGTCCGGCCGGCGGCTCCTCCATGGCCGGCGACTCCTCCATGGCCGGAGGTGGTGAACCTCCCCACCGAGACTACCAATCGAGCCCGCGTTTGGTCCAAACGGTAGAGAAGCTCCGTGCGAACTCATCTAGGCATTTAAAACTAGCTACGATCGACCATACGTGACGCACGGCTACAAGGGAGCGGCGGCGCCATTGCCGGTGTACCCGAGCTCACCAAATCCGCAAATTCAAAACGTCTCAACCCCAAAGAAAAGCACGGGAAGAAAGAGGAGGAGATAGCGAACTCACCAAAGCTAAGAAAAGAACTCGAACCCTCCCACAAGCTCCACCGACGAACCGGCCGCAAGAACCTAGGGTTCCGGCCTCCTACGCTCAATCTCACGTGATGAAGCTCGAGTTTTAGATGGAAAACGGAAAATAGAGAGTCTCCTCTTCCTATTTGTAGCCCCAAGATGCCGTATACGGGTAGGAGATCCCGGAAATCACAAGACGGATGTTGCGTTCGCCTCCGGTTCGAAGTCCGGCTCGAGCACGGGAGGAGGAAGACGACTGACCACCGGGCCCCACCTGTCAGCGAAACAAGGAGAGAAGGCGTGGCTGGGCGGGCTCGGCTGGTTACTAGGCTCGGCTGCTGGGCCGCTGCGGCGCTGGGCGGCCCACGCGGGCAGGCGCGAGTAAGCAGGCCTTCCGACGGCTTTCGGGCCGAGAAGGTAAGAAGGTAAGTTGTTTTCTTTTTTTTTTCTTTTGTTTCTTTTCTTTTCTAATTTTCCAAACACATTTTCAAATCAAATTTTCCTAAACCAAATCAAATAAAACAAATATATCCACACCACAAAATAAAATAAATGCAACAACATGAATGCATCACCAAATAGTTTTCAAAATTTTAATTCCCTTTCTCTAAATTATTTAAAATTTGTTACTCCTAAAATTTGGGTGTTACAAATTCTACCCCCCTTAAAAGAATCTCGTCCTCGAGATTGAACTGCTTACTCAAATAACTGCGGATATGATTTTCTCAATTCATCCTCTCTTTCCCAAGTTGCCTCTGCCTCTGAATATCGATTCCACTGCACTTTGCACATCTTAATAACCCGACTTCGAGTAACTCTCTCAGCGGTTTCTAAAATCTTGATCGGAAACTCTTCATATGTAAGATCTTCCTTAACAGTCAACTCTTCTAAAGGTATCTGCTCCTCAGGCACACGCAAACACTTCTTAAGTTGTGAAACATGGAACACATCATGTACTCCAGATAAATTCTCAGGCAACTCTAATTGATAAGCAACTTCCCCACGTCTAATAATAACTTTAAATGGTCCAACATACCTTGGTGCTAGTTTACCTTTCATGTTAAACCTCTTCACACTTTTCATAGGTGACACTTTCAAATAAACATAATCACCTACCTCAAAAACTAAATCTCTTCTTCTATTGTCAGCATAACTCTTCTGACGAGACTGTGCTACTCTCAAATTCTCACGAATCACTCGCACTTGATCTTCTGCGTTTCTAAGAACATCTGTACCAAACACCTGAGATTCACCTGTCTGATCCCAAAACAATGGAGTTCTACACTTACGTCCATACAAAG
Organism: Saccharum hybrid cultivar R570; assembly: GCA_038087645.1. NCBI lineage: Eukaryota > Viridiplantae > Streptophyta > Magnoliopsida > Poales > Poaceae > Saccharum > Saccharum hybrid cultivar. The sequence goes on along the minus strand of JAQSUU010000084.1, from coordinate 10,962,341 downwards.
CTTCAAACGGTGCCATCTTAAGACTCTGTTGATAACTATTATTGTAAGAAAATTCTGCATAAGGCAAACTCTTATCCCAACTAGTTCCATATTGCAATGCACAAGCTCTCAACATATCCTCTAATACCTGGTTGGTCCTTTCAGTCTGTCCATCTGTCTGTGGATGATATGCTGTACTAAAATTCAATTTTGTTCCCAATGATTCATGCACAGCTTTCCAAAAATGCGACGTAAACTGCGATCCTCGATCAGATACAATCTTCTTTGGTACTCCATGCAAACAGACTATTCTCTCCATATACAACTCTGCCAATTTTGGTCCATGGTAAGTAGTCTTAACTGGTATAAAATGAGCAACTTTAGTTAACCGATCTACTATCACCCAAATAGAGTCATAACCTTTCTGAGTACGAGGTAACCCTACTATAAAATCCATACCAACTTCCTCCCACTTCCATTCAGGAATCTTCATTGGTTGTAACAATCCAGCAGGTCTCTGATGCTCTGCTTTCACTCTCTGACAAGTGTCACACAATGCCACATACTCAGCCACATCTCGCTTTAATCCAACCCACCAATATTTCTGTTTCAGATCCAAATACATCTTAGTACTACCAGGATGAATAGAATAAGCTGACTCATGAGCTTCGCGAAGAATTGCCTGTCTAACAGTTTGATCCTCAGGTACACACAGCCTCTTTCCAAACCACAAAATTCCATTATCATCCATTCGAAAGCCTGGTGACTTACCAATCACTATATCTTCCGCTATCTTCTTTAGTTTCTCATCCTTCAACTGCCCCTTGTAAATTTCTTGCTCTAAGGTAGGCTCTATCACTAATTCCATTGTATTAGTAACAATTCCCAAATTCAAATATTCAAATTCAGCACATAACTCACTAGTCATAGACAACGTCCGTATCTCATTGGCATAACTTTTCCTACTAAGAGCATCAGCTACTACATTAGCCTTACCAGGATGATAGTGTATCTCAATATCATAATCCTTAATCAACTCTAACCATCTGCGTTGCCTCAAATTCAGATCTGACTGAGTGAAAATATACTTCAAACTCTTATGATCAGTGTATATATCACTCTTATGTCCAATCAAATAATGTCTCCAAATCTTTAAAGCATGAACTACAGCTGCTAATTCCAAATCATGTGTAGGATAATTCAACTCATGCTTTCTCAACTGCCTGGATGCATAAGCCACAACTCTGCCTCCTTGCATAAGAACACATCCCAAACCTTGACGAGAAGCATCACAATAAATAGAAAACTTCTTACTCAAATCTGGCAAAACCAAAACAGGCGCTGTAGTCAACCTCTTTTTCAACTCTTCAAAACTAGCTTGATATTTATCTGACCACACAAACTTGGCATTCTTCTCTAACAGAGATGTCATAGGTTTAGCAAGTTTAGAAAACCCTTCAATGAACCGTCTGTAATATCCAGCTAATCCCAAGAAACTACGAATCTCGCTAACATCAATAGGTGGTTTCCAATTTAATACATCATTTACTTTACCTGGATCCACTGATATCCCTCCATTAGAAACAATATGACCAAGGAAAGAAACTTCCCTCAACCAAAACTCACATTTACTTCGCTTTGCATACAGTTTATGCTCTCTAAGTTTCTGCAATACCAACCTCAAATGTTCAGCATGCTCTACCTCTGTCTTGGAAAATACCAGTATATCATCAATAAACACTACCACAAACTTATCCAAATATTCCATGAACACCTTATTCATCATGTACATAAAGTATGCAGGTGCATTGGTCAATCCAAATGACATAACAGTATACTCATACAATCCATACCTTGTAGTAAAAGCTGTCTTTGGAATATCAGAAACACGAATCTTCAACTGATGATAACCAGAACGTAAATCAATCTTAGAGAACACACATGCACCTCTTAACTGATCAAACAAGTCATCAATCCTGGGCAAAGGATACTTATTCTTGATAGTTACCTCATTTAATGATCTATAATCAACACACATCCTCTGACCGCCATCTTTCTTATCAACAAAAATAACTGGTGCTCCCCAAGGTGATGAACTAGGTCTAATAAAACCTTTATCTTGTAATTCTTTAATTTGTTTCTTAAGTTCTTCTAATTCATCTACTCCCATCCTATATGGTCGTTTGGCTATAGGTGCAGTTCCAGGAAGTAATTCAATAAGAAATTCAATGTCTCGGTCAGGTGGCATACCTGGCAATTCATCAGGGAAGACATCCGGAAATTCCTCAATCACTGAATTCTCCTTAATAGTATCTTCAAGCTGATTCACCACAGCGGTTGGTTGCTTCTGCACTGCTACATCCACATTGATTTTATCTCCATTAGGTGCATTCACAACTACCACTTTCTGCTGACACTGAATCTCTACCTGATTTTGCTTCATCCAGTCCATACCCAATATCACATCAATACCAGATGTCCTCAACACTATAGGAGTTATCTTAAACTCTACCCCTCTTAATACCATACTAATTGAAAGACAACGATTACTGGTTTGCATGGTACCTCCAGGTGAATTTACTAAGAGAGATTCTTTCATAGCTAGCATGGGTATACTATGCATTTTAACAAAAATGTTGGATATGAATGTATGAGATGCTCCAGAGTCAAAAAGAACAGTTACGGGAGTGGAATGTACATTGAACGTACCAATCATAACTTCTGGGGCATCATAAGCTGTATCAGAAGACACGTGATTCACCCTTCCAGTACCAGATTGCTTCTGGTTGCTCTTCTGGCTCTGAGGAGTCTGCTGATTCTGCTTCTCAGGACAATGGTAAGACATATGCCCCTCTTTACCACAGACAAAGCATCTAGTAGGCGTGCTGGGAGCACTATTCTTCATGGGGGTAACATTAGAATTTCCAGTGCGAGGAGTCTGTTGCCCAGTCTGCTGATACTGTTGACGTTGTGGATATGATGAACGCTGTTGTGACTGATTACTTTGCCAATTCTGGGACCACCTCTGATTCAGATTGCGATTCCATTGACTAACCGGTCCTTGAAACTTCTGATGGAAACCATGCTGAGAATTAGTGCGCTGACGGTTGTTACTTCCTGAGCTTTGTACCTTCATTTTCCTCTTCCTGTCCATCTCTCTGCGCTCATTATCAAGCACAATAGCTTTATTTACCAGCTCTTGAAAACTAGCATAGTTGTTCCCCTTCAACTGCAAGCGAAGATTATAATAAATTCCCTTCAAGAAAAGACGCTGTTTGTCTGCATCTTCCCTCACTTCATTAGGAGCATAGCGAGCCAACTGGGTAAATCTATCATGATATTCACTAACGCTCATCTGTCCCATCCTAAGGTTTCTGAATTCTTCCTGCTTCAGCTCAATTATACCTTCAGGAATATGACGAGCTCGAAAATCTCTAACAAACTCATTCCAAGTGATAGGAGGAGCATTGTCAGGGCGTGCAGCTTGATACGACTCCCACCAAGTCTGAGCTGTCCCCTGTAACTGACCAGATGCATATAACACCTTCTCCATATCATTGCATTGGGCTATATTCAGCTGTTTCTCCACTGCCCTCACCCAATCATCTGCCTCTAAAGGATCAGCAGCATGAGAAAACACTAGAGGGCGTCCCTTTAAAAATTCCCCACGCTTATCCCTCACTTGCACAGGCGGTGATCCTCCTGCAGCGGGATTGTTCTGCATGTGCTGCATAAACATCTGCATCATCTGGTTCTGAGTTTGCATGAGTTCCTCCATAGTAATGGGTAAGTTAGCACCTCCACGACCTCTGCCACGACCTCTACCTGACATCTGTTTCCAAAAACACAGAAATTGAAATTCAGTACGATCCGAGATGATGTATTCAATAGATAAACAAAATCTGATTTTTCTGGGCGATATTCCAATTTCAGCAACTCAGTAAAACTGTCATATCTCGAGCTACAGAAGTCCAATTCAGATGATCTTTACATGGTTGGAAAGCTTTCAAAATTATCTACAACTTTTATTCACAACACTTTTTCTGATTCCGTCAATAAATTAGCCAAAAACTGAACTTAACCGAAACTGTTTCTGAATTCCAGACTGTGCAGTAACTCCAACTTGAAACAGGTATATCTCTTAACTCATAATAGATATTAAGGTGATTCTTGCGGGGTTGGAAAGATATAGAAGTCTAATTATTCCCAGTAAAATTTCTTAAATTTCTCATGAACGGATTTTAAGTTATTTCTAAAACATCCCAGACTGATCCAAAAATCAGCAAAGGACAGAACTAAATTAACCTCATATTCAACTAATATATTTTGATCAAACTTAATATTCTTAACCATGGAACTTGTAGGCATGTCTACAAAACTCCAGCACACATTACAAAGATCCAAATCACACATTATCATAATAACAATCCATCAATCACACAATTGTTCACACCACAAACTGACTCTTAAAACAATCCAAACTTAAAGTTAACTCGCAACTACTATCGTTCCTATTACATAGGGATTTTTCCTATTGCCTAATTAAGCTTCTCATAAATCTTGGGACGACCTAACTCCGCCCTTAATTGGTCAATCTCCTTATAAGCTTGCTCCTTAAGTTCTTTTTCCTTCAGCAACTCATCCTTCAAATCCACCTCATGGAGAGCCAATTCTCGAGCTAATCCCACCGTAGCTTGTAAAGTCAAGGAGGAATCATCTGCAGGCGGCACGGTCCAAATACCCTTGTCATGTATGAAACAAGGAAAATGCCGGAGTGCACCCTTTAACGTCTTGTCCGAGCGTAGACCATGGTAGTAAACAAATGCATTGAAAGCGACATCCTCCATGCTTATCTCCACGGTTGCCCGGCTCACTCTGGTAATGAACTTTGACTCCACTTTAGACTCCTTAGTGGTAGGATCCCTTTTCTTAACCCATAACTCAGTTTCCCAATAGGAATCCATCCAGGGATGACTAAACTCTGCACTACGATACTCCAACGTAGCTTCCCAGTCGTAGTAGTAGTTGTCCAAGGTTCTTGTCAACATGTCATGGAAGAAAGCATCAGCTTTAGGAACCATGATATGAAACTTCGTAGTCCATCCCATAACTACATTCTCCATTGGTGTATCACCAACTCTTGATTCAGCATCAGATAGCTCTTGCTCACCATCTTCATACGACTCCTGAGGTTTGAAACGGGCAACGTACTGTGCAGCTGACAAACGGGGATGAGGAGGCATCTATAAAATTTAGACATAGATTAGATAGAATCAATGTATTTTCGCAATAGAATAAAGTGGAGGAAGCATAAAACTTTAGTAATTAACAAGGTGAAAAGAGGAAGCATGAATTAAATGGAGTATGGATGCTATTAACGACCATTCTAACTAGGCTTGCGTCCTACAGTCAACACGGCTCTGATACCAATCTGTCACACCTATTTTTAAGGACAAAAATAGGATGTATAAAAGACTCATGTGCGCCCCAGGACACAGTCGCACACATAAGTTGACAAATTACAAAGTATCATCACAGTGCTTATTACATAACGAATAAGTATTTAAGACATAGTCTTGAACGATAGGTAATAATAACTAATAGTAATTCTTCAGCGGAAACTCCACACAGGGACACGGTTGACTGGTTGACACCAAGACTAGTACTCATTCCGATAATCTTCCTCATTATCTTCATCTGTTATAGTGGAAATAGCAAGGATGAGTCCATGTCGAACTCCACAAATATAACACAGGGTTCATGAGGCTCAAAAAGGCTAGACACTGTTTAACTGCGTTTAGCTTTTTAATCATATATTAGCATTTGAGTAGCATCAAGATAAACCACTTCCCATTAAAGAATCAATAATCAATTGTAATAAGGATAATGAATAGCATTAACATGAGCATAATAATAATCAACAATAATTAAGCATGATATAACAGTTATGATCAACTATTCCATAAGAATCCCCAAGGCCGCTCGTATCCGTGAGCACGGCTAGTATACCAGTTTTTAACTCTGCGCAGAGGTGTACACTTTCACTGTAAGTCATGATTTCCAAATGAGTGGGGAGATCAAGCCCAAACACACGAGAACCATATAAAGCCACTCAAAAGTTCGTCTAACAAGTTAGGGCCATTAGATTTCACTCGGCAGGCAGATGTAGAACCCCTCTTCCCTGTGGCACAACAACCGCAGCCTATACACACTAGGCCAGGGGCTCGCACTACACCCAACATGGCAAGCCATTCTTACGCCATTTAAGGTAACCTCTAACAAGCTAGAAAAGGTCTCTTGAACAACTAAAGCCAGAGCCATATAGCCCTCACAGCTGTACTGTATATCCCGGTTATCACTTACAGATAAGTCCTTATGGAGAGAAACCAGAGCATCAAAATAATACACATGCTCTAGCCCCCTTTTAACAGTAATAAAATCATCTTAATAGTTGATTGCTTAATCCATTAATCAAATTACAAGATCATTGTTCTTAGTTTAAGCACTAGCAGTAGCTACCCATATGCATTCCCAAGGTTGACAAGGAATCAAGATAACAATCACTAAGTTATAATCTCTAAGGTTGTCAAGGTAAGCACATGCATATGTATGACAATTCAATGTATAGGTAACAAGGATAGTCCTGTGTTATACTTGCCTTGATCAAAGCTCTCCAAGTGATACTGCTGACTTGGCTCAAAGTAATACTCCGAATCGTCCAAATACTGCTCACCTTCTATATTCGATCATCAATCAACAACACACATGCATCCAATCAAACATACACGAAGCAAACAAAGAGATATAATTAGAACAGTACACCAACAGTAACAAAACAGTAATAAAAGCTTATAAAACTCTTCTACACGTTTCTACGATCACACAGACGCAAAGATCACCAAATTCGGAGTTAAAACGTGAAAGTTATGAATTTTCTAAGATTTCCTATAGATAAATAAATACTTAATTATAACCTCGAAAAATAAATTATCAAAACTAACTGTACAACTACACTAACATGTAGAGCTCGCAAATACGAACCTAACGCAATTTGAACGGATCAAATCGGAGTTAAAACGAAGATTTTATGACCAAAACAATTATAGTGGCAAAACTGTAAATACCTAAAAACGTATTTTTGACTTATCCGGGAGAAAATACGCTTTCAAAACACGAAAACGTATTTCAGACAATACGCTAAGGACCGCGGGTTAATTATTAAAAAGCTAAGGGGCTCTTTAAGAAGTTTACCCCGCGAAGGGGTATCTTCTAATCTTAACCGTTGATCAGCGAACGGACGGCTCGTGTTCATCGGCAACGACACAGTGAAGAAACCCGATTCTTCTTCTCCAGGTCCGGCCGGCGGCTCCTCCATGGCCGGCGACTCCTCCATGGCCGGAGGTGGTGAACCTCCCCACCGAGACTACCAATCGAGCCCGCGTTTGGTCCAAACGGTAGAGAAGCTCCGTGCGAACTCATCTAGGCATTTAAAACTAGCTACGATCGACCATACGTGACGCACGGCTACAAGGGAGCGGCGGCGCCATTGCCGGTGTACCCGAGCTCACCAAATCCGCAAATTCAAAACGTCTCAACCCCAAAGAAAAGCACGGGAAGAAAGAGGAGGAGATAGCGAACTCACCAAAGCTAAGAAAAGAACTCGAACCCTCCCACAAGCTCCACCGACGAACCGGCCGCAAGAACCTAGGGTTCCGGCCTCCTACGCTCAATCTCACGTGATGAAGCTCGAGTTTTAGATGGAAAACGGAAAATAGAGAGTCTCCTCTTCCTATTTGTAGCCCCAAGATGCCGTATACGGGTAGGAGATCCCGGAAATCACAAGACGGATGTTGCGTTCGCCTCCGGTTCGAAGTCCGGCTCGAGCACGGGAGGAGGAAGACGACTGACCACCGGGCCCCACCTGTCAGCGAAACAAGGAGAGAAGGCGCGGCTGGGCGGGCTCGGCTGGTTACTGGGCTCGGCTGCTGGGCCGCTGCGGCGCTGGGCGGCCCACGCGGGCAGGCGCGAGTAAGCAGGCCTTCCGACGGCTTTCGGGCCGAGAAGGTAAGAAGGTAAGTTGTTTTCTTTTTTTTTTCTTTTGTTTCTTTTCTTTTCTAATTTTCCAAACACATTTTCAAATCAAATTTTCCTAAACCAAATCAAATAAAACAAATATATCCACACCACAAAATAAAATAAATGCAACAACATGAATGCATCACCAAATAGTTTTCAAAATTTTAATTCCCTTTCTCTAAATTATTTAAAATTTGTTACTCCTAAAATTTGGGTGTTACAATAAGACGAAGCAATAGCTCTGAAAGCGGCATGGTTAGCCGATCCTATGTGCCACAGCCAGGTTCATCTGCATTAGTGCCAGATCCAGTGAATGTTTTTGGATGCAGACGTGTTTGGTGGTTATGCCAAAAGTGTATAGCTGACAATTACCAAATACAATCAAGATTCTTGGTTCCAACACTAACATTTTGCCGATCAGCGCTTTTGGTTGCAGACCTCCTTTTGATTAGGTCGAAAGTAACAAGCTGCATCGCTTACTTTTGGTCAGCCATGTGCTGCCAGGCTCTCATTTTGGTCTCTTCTTACTGCCTTTCTACTTCTGGCCTCTTGGGTTCTCTTTGCTTACTTTTGTCTCAGTTTCTGACTCAGTCTTGCTTCAATGTAACAGGGCAACTCTTTCCATCTACGTGTTGTACTGCTCTTTGCCACATTCTGTTGATTTTAGCATCCGATGGAGATATTACTAGCATTGGATTATGTGCGCCTATCAGCATTTGCTGTTTTGTTGCTTTGGGTCATTGGAGAGTTTCTCAAACTGAAGAAGGGACAACATGAGGCAGGAAGTGGTGTCGTGATTTCAGCAGAAAGGAAGGGGGTGATCCTACTCCCATCACACATAATTTCAGTCTGCAATGCCTCAATCACGTCAATACATATTGGCTTTGCTGTTCTTGGAGTTTGGAAACACCAAACCATCTCCTTGGGCTTCATCTTCGCCTCACTGTCATGGATTTTGGTGACTCTCTTCTCAGTCTACTGCAAACACAAAGGAGCAGGACTTGGATCAAACTGGCCTGCAGTTCTTGTTTATTGGTGGGTCTTCAGCTCCCTGTTAGAATCACTCCTCACTTCATTGCATTTTCTCCACCTAATCAACTCTGCAACTGTTGTCAATTTCACTTCGCTGCCCTTCTGCGCCGTCATATGTCTGTGTCTAGTTGCAATAGCCATGAGAACCTCTGAAGCAAACCAAGATGAACTGAACCAACCATTGCTCACGAGGGAAGACAGTGGCCATAGCAGCAGGGATAGGTTTTCCAGTTCCAGGTGGTGGAGTCAGCTTACATTCCAGTGGTTGAACCCGGTCTTTGAGAAGGGACACCAGGTACGGCTCGAGATTGAACACATCCCAGCTGTTCCTCAGTCAGAGACGGCAGACCAGTCGTATGCATTGCTTCAAGAAACAATGCATAAGCAAAAACCAGAGCCGATGTCACTACAGAAAGGCATCATTTGTGCTGTTTGGACACCTTTGATCATCAATGCAGTCTTTGCAGGTAACTGTTACCATGAAATTTATCAGAAATAGAGCTGTTCTTTTCTCCCCACAGTATACTAATACAATACATGGTTTTAATTACCAGGGCTTAACACTTTAGCTTCTTATATGGGACCATTCTTGATCACTTACTTAGTGAAGCTGCTCTCCGACAAGAACCCTGACAGAGGCCATGGACATGGATACATGCTTGCAAGCCTCTTCTTTGTATCAAAGACAGTAGAGTCACTGTCACAGCGGCAGTGGTACTTTGGCGCTCGTAGAATTGGATTTCGGGTGCGTGCAGCACTGATGGTGTCCATCTACAAGAAATCCCTGTTGATAAAGGAGTATACTGCAGGAACAGGAAGAATTGTGAACTTCCTTGATGTTGATGTAGAGAAGATTGGTGAGTTTTTCTGGTACATCCATGGAATTTGGTTGCTGCCCTTGCAAGTCTCACTGGCATTTGTCATCCTGTACCATAGTCTTGGGATGGTGGCATCGCTATCTGCTGTTTTTGCAACAGTGTTCATCATGGTGAGCAACACACCCCTGGCAAAGTCACAGAAGAATCTCAACATGAAGATCATGGAGGCGAAGGACTCACGCATCAAGGCCACAGCAGAGGCTCTTAAAAGCATGAGGATTTTGAAACTGCATGCATGGGAGACAGCCTACTTGGACAAGCTTTTGAAGCTCAGGGATGTGGAGAGAGGGTTGCTCAGAAGGTATCTGTACACATGCTCGGCAATAGCCTTCCTCTTCTGGGCATCACCAACGTTGGTCTCAGTTGTCACCTTTGGAATTTGCATTCTTGTAGACGTTCCATTGTTGGCAAGAACTGTACTATCAGCCCTTGCTACTTTCAGAATCCTCCAAGATCCAATCTACAACCTCCCAGAGTTAGTGTCAATGGTCACACAAACCAAGGTGTCCCTAGATAGAATCGAAGAGTTCATCAAAGAAGACCACCACACAAAGCCAAGTAGCTATGGCAGTAGAAGTAGCACAGAGAAGCAGTCTGTGGTGGAGCTTGGAGCAGGAGAATACAGTTGGGAAGCCACTGACAACAACTTGAAGAATACAAAGTTCACACTGAAGATTGATAGAAAGGTGGACATCATGAAGGGTCATAAAGTAGCTGTGTGTGGGCCAGTTGGCTCAGGAAAATCAAGTCTCCTTTGTGCCATCATGGGTGAGATTCCAAGGGTCAGCGGTGCAAAAACAATGGTTGTTGGGTCAAGGGCATATGTGCCACAGAGTGCATGGATTCAAACCGGGACAATTCAGGACAATGTGCTTTTTGGGAAGGCCATGGACAAGGCCCGATATGATGAGGTGCTACAAGGGTGTGCTTTGAATAAAGATGTGGAACTATGGGCTAATGGAGATATGACTGTGGTAGGGGAAAGAGGCATGAACCTAAGTGGTGGCCAGAAGCAGAGGATTCAGCTTTCCAGAGCATTGTACAGTGATGCTGATGTTTACCTCTTGGATGATCCCTTCAGTGCGGTTGACGCACACACTGGAGCACACCTCTTCAAGGTACAAATGGGTAATCTGCAACAATGTATCTTTTTTCATGAGATTCACATGTACTTTATGGAAAATTTGCATGCCCCAAGGCAGGAAATTTTGTGGCACTAACATGCAAAGCAAGAATCATAACCAAACATAAATTATGCTTACAGACATTCTCTCTGTCAGGGATTCCCTAACTTATATATAATATAAATCAGGTATTTGGATCAATAAGCAATTAAGAACTTGCATCAATTATGAAAATCTCATCATTAACTGCAATTCAGATTCTTTAGATGATTCGAATCAAACATATCTGGTTTGAAGAACGAAAAATAACCTTCCAAATATATTATATTTGCCAATAAACTTGAATAATAATATCAGTTCTATATATATGCAGGAATGTTTAATGAGTCAAATGTCCTCAAAGACAGTCATATATGTAACTCACCAGCTAGAGTTTCTGCGAGATGCGGATCTTGTTTTGGTAAGACAGCTATCTTAGACCTGAGAGAATTTATAGCAAACCATATTTCAGAGGAAGTCCTAGTTATGAAAAGTATGTTGCAAGTCTTTTTTGTTTCTAGTAAGAAGAAAGGAATTGTCACTGTAGAATGAATAGAATCGGGTGGAATTGTTGGTTGTATAGCCGAGCCTCATGGGTGGATTATATAGGAGTATATTGCTTAGGGGGGCAAGAAGCCTCCCTTAGAGATACTGGAGTCCCAATACACTTCATTTCTTAATTAAAAATTCTTCTAGTCATGTTCGTGTATCTACAATTAGTAAGAACATGTATATACAGAAAACGGCAATTCTAATTTATGCTAATGACTCGTTACTTATAGGTCATGAAAGATGGAAGAATTGTTCAATCCGGAAAGTATGATAATTTAATAGCAGACAAAGATGGTGAGTTCTCAAAGCAAATGGGTGTGCATAATAAGTCCCTTAGTCAGGTCAACCCTGCAAAAGTTCAGGGCTTGGGCACCAACAAATACAAGAAGAAGCAAATGGAGCTCACAGAGATAGAACCAGATCACACTGTGCTAGGAAGGGGAAGTGAGGAAGAGCGTGAATCTGGAAGGGTCAAATGGGGTATCTACCGAAAGTTTGTTACCTCAGCCTATAGGGGAGCTCTCATTCCCGTAATTCTTGCATGCCAAGTCCTTTTCCAGGCATTGCAGATATGTAGCAACTACTGGATTGCATGGGCATCAGAGAGGAAAGAACTAGTAAGCAGAGAGAAGATGATTGGTATTTTTGTGCTGTTGTCAGCAGGAAGCTCAGTATTTATATTGGGGAGAGCTTTTGTCCTATCAGCAATTGCAATCGAAACTGCACAGCAACTCTTCTTAGGCATGATAAAAAATATATTCCGAGCACCAATTAATTTCTTTGATTCCACTCCATCAAGTCGAATCCTAAATAGGGTGAGCACCAGCATACTACCTCCTGGATGTAACATCATAACAAATACTCTCCTTCCAGTTAGTCCTTACAGTTCAGCTTTTCTGTTTTTCAGGCATCAACAGATCAAAGCACAGTTGACATAGACATTCCTTACAGGCTAGCAGGGCTGATATTTGCACTAATTCAGCTCCTCAGTATCATTTTCATTATGTCCCAAATTGCTTGGCCCATACTATTTTTATTCATAGTAATAATTTCCATATCCACTTGTTATCAGGTAAATCTTCATGATTGATGACATTTGTGGATTTGAGGCATATAGAATGAGTAATACACTAATCTGTAAATTTATGTAGAGCTATTACATCAGTTCAGCGAGAGAGCTAGCGAGCACTACAGGAAACGGACGATTTGCCGGGTGCAAAATGATTTGCCGGGTGCTTTTTATCGGGCACCCGGCAAAGAAATTATTTGCCGAGTGCCAGACCCAACGCCACCCGGCAAAGAAAAGCACCCGGCAAATTAGCCTTTGCCGAGTGCCGGGCACTCGGCAAAGTCCAGCCTTCGGTAAAAATTGTCATTTGCCGAGTGCCGGGCACTCGGCAAATCTAGGCCGTCGGCAAAGGTGGTCGACGTGATGGTCTCCACCTGCCGTCATCCTTTGCCGAGTGTCGCGCCGTTAGGCACTCGGCAAAGATTTTTTTATTTTTTTTAAAAAAATTGCTTTGCCGGGTGCCGCCTAAAATGGCACTCGGCAAAGATTTTTTTATTTTTTTAAAATTTCTTTGCCGGGTGCCCGGACCTGGCACCCGGCAAAGAATTTTTTATTTTTTTTTTAATTTCTTTGCCGGGTGCCCGAACCTGGCACCCGGCAAAGAATTTGCCTGAAAAAGCCTCAGCTTTTAAAAATTGCTTTGCCGGGTGCCGCCTAACCTGGCACCCGGCAAAGATTTTTTAATTTTTTTTTAAATTTATTTGCCGGGTGCCCCCTGACCTGGCACCCGGCAAAGGCTTCTTTGCCGGGGGTCCAGGCTGGCACCCGGCAAATTATGTATTTATTTTTTGTTTTTTTGGTCCCATTTTTTTTGTGGGGCCTTGATACAGTAAATAAATCCCTATTTCAAAATTTGGGATAATTTTGAGTTTTTGAACTATATTTCCTTAATTATTTTCGTTTCATTGAATTTTTGCGACTATTCCAAATTTGAATTGCGGGTACATGAAATAATAGAATTTGGTTATTAAAAAAATAGTATTCATGATATTTAGGGTATGTCGAGGCTGTATGCAGGAAGTGGCATGAATTTTCGCGCATCATGTTGTCGTAACATGACGATGTACTCGCGAGAAAAGTGTATTTAAATTATATAAAATCCAAATGAAGTCTGAAAATCACGAAACTTGTGGATGTGTCTTGTTGTTGCATGTGGAGGCCGTGGTAAAAAAATTCAAAAAGTTTCTAGCAAGTTGTGACGTCGGATGCCTAAAACCCAGACAACTTGCTAGAAACTTTTTGATCACATGTGTGGAGATGTCTGGGGTTTAGGTATCCGACGTCACAACTTGCTAGAAACTTTTTGAATTTTTTACCACGGCCTCCACATGTAACAACAAGACACATCGACAAGTTTCGTGATTTTCAGACTTCGTTTGGATTTTATATAATTTAAATATACTTTCCCCGCGAGTACATCGTCATGTTACGACAACATGATGCGTGAAAATTCATGCCACTTCCTGCATACAGCCTCGACAAACCCTAAATATCATGAATACTATTTTTTTAATAACCAAATTCCATTATTTCATGTACCCGCAATTCAAATTTGGAATAGTCGAAAAAATTCAATGAAACAAAAAAAATTAAGGAAATATAGTTCAAAAACTCAAAATTGTCCCAAATTTTGAAATAGAAATTTATTTACTGTATCAAGGCCCCACAAAAAAAATAAGGTCAAAAAAACAAAAAATAAATAAATAATTTGCCGGGTGCCAGCGTGGACCCCCGGCAAAGAAGCCTTTGCCGGGTGCCAGGTCAGGGGCACCCGGCAAAGAAATTTTTTAAAAAAATTAAAAAATCTTTGCCGGGTGCCAGGTTAGGCGGCACCCGGCAAAGCAATTTTTTAAAAGCCGAGCCTTTTTCAGGCAAATTCTTTGCCGGGTGCCAGGTCCGGGGCACCCGGCAAAGAAATTTAAAAAAAATAAAAAAAATCTTTGCCGGGTGCCAGGTCAGAGGCACCCGGCAAAGAAATAAAAAAAACACCCTCGCTTCCCAGGCCGGCCCAATCGGCCCAACTAAAAAATCCTGCTCACTTCCTTTCCCCAAATCAGTTCCCACGGTGACCATCGACACAGTCGAGTCCGCTCTCGCGTCTCTCCGCTGTCGCATCCCGACGGGCGAAACCCTAGGCGGCTGGCGGTGCCCCGGCGGCCGGCGGCGAGCCTGCAGCCTGCAGGCGACCTAGGCGAGGGCGGCGGCCGGCGTTCGGCACTTGGCAGCGGCAGCGCACAGCGCAGTGCGGGCAGCGGGCGTGCGGCACCGCGGCGGGCCACTGGCCAGCAGGGGAGCAGCCGAGCAGGCTGCGGCCGGCGCTGCAGGAGCAGGTCTGAGGTCTCTATTCTAATCTAATTTCTAGTATTCTTGATTTCTGGTTGTTAGAATTGAATTAGCCAGCGTCGGTGCCTGTCGCGGCACTCGGCAGCGAGCACCACGAGGACGTCGTGACTGGGCGAGTGACCATGGTCGTCAATAGCTGATTTGATATTTGACTGCCTTCTCCCATACTAGAATATGCAGCTTTTTGTTGCTGATTGGAGTTGGAGCTTATCTATTGCACAGAGCTTATCTTTTTGTTGCTTTGGAGGGATGTGCTGTGATAAACCACTTAATAATATTGTCCAAAAGCTGTTAATCAGGCAGGAGTCATTTCCTGAGGTGCCCTTGGTATAACTGGACATAGTGTGTTCAGGCGAAGCAAACCCATAGCCTTAGCTCAAAAATGCATAAAAAATTCAAGTACCCTGACATTTGCAGCATCAGTAAGTAATAATTACTTTGCTAGGAAGCCCAAACTGCGTTTACAATTCTGAAGACCACTGCAGGAAGCAGTAGCACTTGACCCATTGGTAGGAAGCTATGATTGTGCAGGTTGCTGCAATTGGACATGTGGCACCTAGCTTGACCTAAAGGCAACACCACTGGCACAGTTAGTAGCAATCATCCTTAAGGTATAGAGTGGAAATTTTAATATCAGGAGCTATCTCTTTTTTTTTACCTCTGAAAGTTTACAATCCCTATCTCTTTTTTACCTTTGAGATTCAGATAGTCCTCAAAGGCATGCACTATTGTATAGAAGGTGCTCACAGAAAGCAATCAGGTTAGTGCAGTGTCATACAACCTTTGTTGCCTTCACAGAAAGCCTTTCAGTCAACTTTCTTCCATGCTCTTGGACCTTTTAAATTGCAAAAAACAAGAATATGTCATTATTCTGCCAGCTCTTGGACCAGGTTCGTGATCTTGATTTTGCCATACAGATTAGAAAATAGTGTGTGAAGCTGATTGTCTCGCCGGCATAGGGTGAAGGTTTGTATCTTTATCAGTGAATTCGATTCACATATATGAGGCTATCCATAAAACCTGTTACAACTTAGAGCAACTCTTATATGCTTGGTATATATGTGGTTGTTGGCCTTCGTGCCATGTTTGGTATATATGTGGTTGTTGGCCTTTGTGTCATGTTTTTTACAAGTTTTGGGAACCTCCTCGTGCAGGGGAGGTGCTGCCGAAATTTTGAGTCGACACTAACCATTTTTGCCCTTTTTTGCAGGAGGACCTGTGGGAGGGACTCGACGACCCCGATCGACTTCATGGACGACCCCGATCGACTTCATCGACTTCATGGACTCGACGACCCCGATCGACTTCGTGCAGGGGAGGTTTCTGCAACCATTACACATCCTGCAGGTCCTACATGGACTCCCAGCGCAGGCACAGACAAGGTTGCACACAATTTGCGTACTGTTAAGTTTTTGTGCAGATTAATTTCCGATTCATGCTGCTAATGTCAGCTAGCAGTTTCCAGGTTATGGAACTCCTAATTTTGTATCTAATTAGCGCCCATGTTGCAGAGTGTTATCGCTGATCAAGACTCGGAATCTGATGATCTCGCTGATAATGTGCAACCGAGAGGAGATCAACCTGGTATGATATTGACTTCATGTACTAAGTATGCAACTCGTATATGCTATTTATACTTAGATGACTCATGCAATGTGTTGCTGTAAAGATACAGTTGGTAGTCTATCTGAGCAAGGAACCTTGTCCTGGGTCTGTTATTATTCTATATCATTCTGTACAGTTTCTGCATATATTTTGGGTTCACAAAAAAATTCAGGCAACAATATATATGCAACCTAGTTGTTTTTTCTAGCTAGAAATGTACTGCCAAAACAGTTCTAGTGTGTATTCTTCACAAAACAATTGCTACAGTCGATCTCATTTCTTGGCCACTAGCAAACTTAGTTGTTATGGTCTATAGGTGCACGTTTGTATATGATATTAATTAACTTAGGTACTCTTATAATGTTGCTGTTTAATAATAGAAACTTCCACTGAATGATTTTTTTGCTACATGGCAGCCTTTTCCTTTCATTGAACTTCTCAAAAAAGTGGTCACTGAATGCACGTTCTTGTTCATTTTCAGGGAAGTTTTGCAGTGTGCTAATTAACTGGAGCTCTCTGGTGATTATGCATCCATCCAATTGTGGCTTGTGGTAGCAAGTTCTTTTCTTTTGGTGAGCTATTGGATCATTTTTTTTGTCTATCTTGTGTATGACTGCGTTCAACTGAGAATACACTTAGTCAGTTGACAGAGAGAGATAGCGTGGGTACAACAAGTTGGTTGTATGTGTGCATATTGCGTGGTGCGTACATGTTTTCTTTAGTGGTGTTGTGCTCCTATGTTGTATGAATCATTGTGTTTGGAGGAAATATTCTGTAGGAATCATTGTGTTTGCTGAAAATGGGCTGTGAAAATGACTAAAATTGGGCTAAAAGTTGGTCCATCTTAGATTTTTTTTTATTTTTTTTTAAAATATTCTTTGCCGGGTGCCGCCCTGACAGGGCACTCGGCAAAAGAAATACTAAAAAAATAAAAAAAACTCTTTGCCGGGTGCCCAGAGGAGCGACACCCGGCAAAGAAATTATAAAAAAAATTAAAAATATTTGCCGGGTGCCTCCCGGTAGGGCACTCGGCAAAGAAAAATTGGAAAAAAAATTAAAAAATCTTTGCCGGGTGCTTCTAACATGGCACCCGGCAAAGAAATTATAAAAAAAAATTAAAAAAAATCTTTGCCGGGTGCCTCTGACATGGCACCCGGCAAACCAAAGGCTGATGGAGCTAGCGCCGTGACGGTCACTTTTCTTTGCCGGGTGCCGGATTTGCACTCGGCAAAGTCTTTGTCGGGTGCCCGATAAAAAGCACCCGGCAAAGAAATCTTTGCCGACTAACTTTTTGCCGGCGGCTCTTTGCCGAGTGCTGCACCCGGCAAAGGCTTTGCCGAGTGCAAAGTAGCCTTTGCCGGGTGTTTTCGGCACCCGGCAAAGCGCCTGAATCCTGTAGTGGAGGTTGGTTGGCATTAAAAAGGCTCCAATTCTCCACCATTTTTCTGAGACTATATCAGGGGCTGCAACAATTAGATGCTTTAATCAGGGAGAACTTTTTTTAAGAAAGAGCCTTACACTAATAGACGACTACTCCCGCATCACCTTCCACAATGCAGCAACGATTGAATGGTTGTGTGTCCGTATCAACTTCCTCTTCAACCTGGTATTCTTTGTGATGCTGGTCATCCTTGTCTCCTTGCCTCATGATACTATTGACCCAAGTAAGTTTTCCCATAACAAAACTACTAGTACCATTCAATGCTTCAACCTAGTTCTGTAGTTCTAATAGAAATGACAATGTTTTGGTTTTCTCCTTCTTTAGGCCTTGCAGGGCTTGCAGCAACATATGGTCTCAACCTTAATGTGTTACAAGCATGGGTAATATGGAACTTATGCGATGTTGAGAACAAGATGATCTCAGTAGAGAGAATTATGCAATTCTCAAACATGCCAAGTGAGTCTCCTTTAGTGGTTGAAGACAACAGACCAATGGAAAGATGGCCATGGTATGGAACCATTCAAATTGATGGTCTCCAAATCAAGTACGATCTTGACATGCCTATGGTGCTCAAAGGTATAAGCTGCACATTTCCTGGAGAAAGAAAAATTGGGGTGGTAGGGCGAACGGGGAGTGGGAAGTCTACTCTCATCCAGGCTTTGTTTCGGATTGTCGAACCATCTGCAGGACGGATACTCATAGACGGAGTCGATATATCACTTTTGGGATTACATGATTTGCGATCTAGACTAAGCATTATACCTCAAGAACCAACTCTATTCCAAGGCACTGTCAGATCAAACCTAGACCCTCTACAACAACATACAGATGCTGAAATATGGGAGGTACGCCAATATGCCTTTAGCATCCTTATGATGTTGTATGCTATTTGGCACTTTATCAACACTTTAACTGTGGTTGAAAATGCTGTTTTAGTTTAATTTTCGTTTATCAGTTCTAATATTTTAGTATTTACAGGTTGCTAGTAAATGCTGCCTTGAGGAGATTATTAGAGAAGACAGTAGACTGTTAGATGCACCAGGTATCAAGGTCTTCCTTGACATTTATGTGTCCCCTTCATCCCAGTTTTATAACTACAATTCATTTTTGTAGTTACTGAAGATGGAGGAAATTGGAGTGGGGGGCAAAGGCAACTTGTCTGCTTGGCCAGAGTGCTACTAATGAAAAGAAAAATACTTGTTTTAGATGAAGCTACAGCGTCAGTCGATACTGTGACTGATAATATTATCCAAAGGACTATAAGGCAAGAAACAAAAACTTGCACGGTCATAACAATTGCACATAGAATTCCCACCGTGATTGACAGTGACCTAGTTCTTGTACTTGGTGAAGGTAAAATGACTCAGAAAGAACTCATAAGATTCTTTTTGTAGTTTTATTCTAGGTTCTGAGATGATATTTTAAACTAACCTAAGTCATCTAATAAATACTTTGTTTTCATTTTGTACAACAGGCAGGATACTTGAGTATGATTCTCCGAACAATCTCCTGAGAGATGAATCATCCGCGTTTTCAAAGTTGGTGATGGAATTTGTGGGAAGGACAGATAACGTTAACTAGAGATGACATGGAGCCATAAACTAATCATTAATCATTTGACCTTGCTTAGTCCTGTGTATAGTAGCGCTGTAGAGTATGGAAGTCAGACCAGGTAACCAGGAAAATTTGATTCGTGTGTGATGACGGGACCAGTGACATAAAGATGGTTACTCGATAGCAGAAAGTAACCTTCTTATTAATGTTTTATTTTCCTAGTGGACAGCTTATGATGGTAAGGTGTTTGTTCATATTGACCACTTGGTGATCTTATTCTTACATTGACTCATCTTTGTTTTTTTTTTGGCTACCAACACAGCAGGCTGTAATGGTACAATTCGTGAATTTGTTAGCCTACTGTGAGTCCTTACAGATGTACATAAACGTGCGACTATTTCCCAAAGGACAATAACATCTTAGCGTTCTACATATTTTTTTTTCAAGAAAGAGCACCAGCTTTGGAATTGGAGCGCTGAAGCCTATGCATGTTCTGCGCCTGAATTCGTGAGTTTGAGCCACAATAGGCTCAAACTAGCATGCAGTTGCAAAACATAAAATCTACTATTTGCACCCTTGCAGAAAGAATATAGAACCAGACAATTATATTCAGAGAAAATTAGCAATTAGAATTGATGGCAGAGGGTCCTTACCCCCATGAGGCAAAAGAACGAACAGTTCGTGGGCGCTACAGAGGCCCGGCGAGGCCGATGCCAGTCCAGCGCCTGAAGCCGCTGTTTGGCACAGCAAGAGTAGGTCGCCGTCTTGGTGGCCACCACCTGAAGCCACCGCCTCGCCGTGTTTGCGCGTGGCTGATGGTGCGAGTGTGCGACCACCAGCTTTGGAACTGGAGCGCTTGGCAGTGCCACCGCCCACCGGTAGAGGAGGGGGTTTTTTTTAGTGGAGCACTATCTTTATTGATTCAACGAAATATAGTTACAAATGCCATCGGAGTCTCTAAAAACCAAACGTCTAGCTGCTGGTAAATTTACAGAACTTCTAGCTAGGAGATGTGCATCAATATTTGAACTCCGGCCTTCAAAGTCAAAATCAATTTTTGAAAAGTTCTCCATTCTAGACTTTATTTCCAAGATGATGGCACCATACCTGCCCATCCCCTTGTCCTCGATGCTTCGAACTGCGTTGGCACAATCACTGCCCAGTCTTTGCTGCCTGCAAACCAAGGTCACTGGCCAGGGCTAGCCCTTCGCGGCAGGCTATCGCCTGGACCACCTCCGCGTCAGTGTTTCCTTCCACTGCCCGTGTCGAGGCTCCCAAGAAGTTGCCTCCCTCATCACGCGCCACAATAGCTGATGCCGAACGCCTCGAATTCTTGGAGACAGTCGCATCCACGTTGATCTTCGCCTCCACGTTGATCTTCGCCTTGCCGGCAGTTTGATCCACCGAGGAGGCCGCACTCCCTGAGCTGTCTCTGGCCAAGTCTTTTTCTTCTCCGGCCGGACTTCCATGAGCTCACCAATAAATCGCTAAACAAACATATGGGTCGACAGGGCTCTGAAAATAATTCTCGTGTATGGCCTCGCGCCTCGCATACCAAATCGTCCATAGCCGGACGACGACCCTTATAAGCTCTTCATTCTTAAGCGATTGCATCACCTCTGCAAGCCAAGCCCGAGCGTCCAAGCATTGCACTTGGCATAAGAACCCGGTAATCTCCTCCCTTTCTAGGGCCCAAACACATCTGGCTAGGTTGCACTCTAGCAGCGCGTGCCTCCATGAATCATCTGCGCCGCATAAGGAACAACCCCCATCTGTAGCCATGTTCCTATAATGCCTGACATCACCCGTCGGAACTGAGTGCCTAGCCAATCTCCACAGGAACACCATGATCTTGGAAGGAACCTTGATCTTCCACAGCTGGCTCCATTCCTTCTCTTGTGATCCAGCTTCCGAATTATTCGGGCGATCCTCCTCCCAAAGCTAAATTCGTCTCCCGGCTTCGCACCAGCATGTGATAAGCCTACCTGACCATGGAGACGCCAGGTTTCTCATAGTGCCATGCCCAGAAATCTTCTTGCGGCATCGTGCTAAGAGGAATACCCTCGATGATCTCCTAGTCCATCGGCGTGAAAAATCCCCTCAGCTTCCGACTATCCCAACACCGCGAAGTCGAGTCAATTAGCTCATTGACCAACTGTGGTGGGTTGGGTTTTGTTGCTCCAAGTGGTCGTAACATACTGTCTCTTGGGAGCCACTGCGTGTCCTAAATTCTCGTCGTCTCACCCGAATTGATCCTGCGGATCAGGCCTTGACGCAACACTTGAATACCGTCGACCACCGATCTCCATACCCTGGACGGCGAAGATCCCACCTCCGCATCCAGTAGATCACCTGCTGGGAAATAAACGGCCTCAGTGGCGGAGCGTGAATCAAAATTAGGGGGGGGGGGCTAATTGTACTGTAGCTATTGAGGTATATTACAAAGCTAATATGGCCATATTATTACTAGCACCGAACTGCACTAGTAACCGAGCGATTCACTGATTCACTTTCTAGCTGCTTCGGTTGCTATATTCTTGGTAGCATTAATCTGTTAAGGCGCCCCATCGCAGGACACTGCTGGTAGCTGTTGAGGGTTATCACTAGTATTTGTTGGAATTTATATGGGCTTGGCCCAATAACCAATTGTGAAATTCCTAATAAATCTCAAAAGCCCATTCGTGTGAGCAAGAGGGGATGTGGAAACTCTTTAGTACCACCTTGCTTTTTGAAGTGAAGGCAGTCATACTTAAATATGGAAGTCCTCTCCACTTCCTCAAGTCTAGTGTGAGGAGGAGTAAGAGAAGCCCATACGTGCTCGCTCGCCGGGCGGGGCGGGGCGAAGGGCGCGGCACTTGCGTGAATGGTCCGCCGAAATCCGGTTCCTCGCCTTGCGGGAGCGCGATCTCCTTTTGCTGTTTTCGTTTTTGGTTTCTTAGCCTTCAAGTTGCATGAGTCCTAATCAGTTACAAATTAAGAGTCCTAAATCAATTTAGATCGTGATCGCGACACGAGATTGGTTGGACAGGACTATATAAGCAACCTGCCGGCCATGCCAAAACGTATCCAGTTGAGCTAGGGTTTTTACCTCTTCTCGCTATTGCGCCGCCGCTGTAGCTACTCCAGTCCGATCGCTTGCGTGCACCGGCGACCGGGTGAGCAGGTCTCCAGAACCCTCTTCTTTGCGATCCTGCACCGGGAGAAGGAGAATAAGGTTTTTGGAAAGCGTTCTTCGCGCGACTGCTCCCAAAGCTTCCACAACGGCTCGTCTTCCAAAGGGTGCATCGGCGCGTCGGCTTCATCGTGCTAGAGCTCGCGGGATTGTCATCAAGAATACTCCTCCGCCTCTCATCGACGACTTCGACGACGACTTCAACATCGACGATATAGACATCAGCGATCTCGCTCCATCACCACCGCCAGCCACATCTTCAACACCATCTACTACTACTACAACTGAAAAGGTATAATTCTCTTGATCTAATCTTGACATTCGTACAATCTAATCTATCTGTTGGACTATCAATGCTTGTCATATTGATGCTGTGGAATATGTTGATCTGCTATACTAGTATACCATACATGTTTAATCTAGTTCATATATTTGCCATGATTTATGTTCTAGATTTAATCATGCTTTTAATCTGGAAATTGCTTAATTCTTTAACAATCCAAAAACCTTATTATAGGTCGTTTCCAGAATTATCTATGGCTAGTTTTGTTGACGCGCTGAGGCCGGAAAAGTTTTTTGGTACGCATTTTAAAAGGTGGTCTGTCAAGGTCACTGATTGGCTTACTGCCATGAAAGTTTTTAGGGTCAAAGATGCCATGCCTAAGGGAAACATCTCTGGTGAAGATCAGAGAAAATTCTAGAAAGCTAATGATATCTTTGTGGGAGCTGTGTGTAATGTGCTTTCAGATTATCTATTTGATTCTATGATGCACTTAAGAGACACAAAGGCTCTATGGGATCATCTGAATGCTACTTATGGTGCTTCAGATACAGGCAAAGAGTTGTATACCATGGAGAGCTTTAATGACTACAAGATGGTTGCTAACAAATCAGTAGTCGAGCAAGCTCATGAGATTCAGCGCCTGGCTAAGGAACTTGAACTCCTTAAATGTGTCTTACCCGATGAGTTTGTGGCTGGTGCATTATTGCTAAATTGCCTTCTTCATAGAGGAATTTCGCCACAAGTCTCAAACACAAGAGACAGAAAATATCAGTTGAAAACCTGATAGCATCTCTTGATGTCAAGGAAAAAGCTCGAGCTAAAGATAACATTGAGAAGGAGAACGAGAAAAAATCTAACGCCCACTTTGTCCAGAGAAACCATGGCAAGAACAAGGGAAAGCCTAAGCAACCTGCTTTCAATGCCAAACAAAATACTGCCTTCAAGAAGAAGAAGAAAGACAAAGCAGAGCTACCTTGCTTCGCGTGTGGAGAGCTTAGTCATTTTGCTAAAGATTGTCCGGAGCGAGCAGACAAGAAAGAGAAAAAGAAAGTTCACGTCGTGACTGCTAGCAGTGCTGATGACGGGTATGGTAATTTTCCTACTGTACTTTCAGTGTTTCAATCTCCAAGTTGGTGGGTTGATACATGTGCTAATATTCATGTGTGTGCTGATATCTCTTTGTTTTCTTCTTACCAGGGGCTCCAAGGTTCCTCCGTTCTGATGGGGAATGGGTCACATGCTTCTGTTCATGGTGTTGGCATGGTAGATCTTAAGTTTACTTTGAGAAAGATCATGCAGCTGAAGAACATACAACATGTCCCTACTATTTGCAAGAACCTTGTTAGCGTCTCCCTTCTATTGAGAGATGTGTTTAATGTAGTGTTAGAGTCTAATAAAGTAGTCATGTCTAAGCATGGACAATTTATTGGTAAAGGCTATGATTGCGGAGGCTTGTTCCGCCTATCTTTGGCAGATTTTTGTAATAAGTCAGTGAATCATATTTGTGGCACGATTAATGATAATTCGAGTGTTTGGCATTCTCGCTTATGTCATGTTAACTTTGGATTGATGTCACGTTTGTCTAGCCTGAATTTAATTTTAGATCTCACTATTGCCAAAGGTTCTAAGTGCCATAGCTGTGTGCAATCTAAGCAACCTCAAAAGCCTCACAGGGCAGCGGAGGAGAGAAACTTGGTACCTCTAGAACTCATACATTTTGTTCTTTGCGAGATGAATGGTGTGTTGACAAAAGGTGGAAAGAGATATTTCATGACTTTAATTGATGATGCAACTAGATTTTGCTATGTTTACTTGCTTAAAATTAAAGATGAAACGCTAGACTACTTTAAAATCTATAAGACTGAAATTGAAAATCAACTAGAGAGAAAAATTAAACATCTAAGGTCAGATCGTGGTGGTGAATATTTTCCTATATTATTTAATGAGTCACGTGCGGAACATGGTATTATTCATGAGAGGACAGCTCCCTATTCGCCCGAATCAAACGGGATTGCCGAGAGGAAAAACCGCACACTGACTGACTTGGTGAACGCCATGTTAGACACTGCTGGTCTATCTAAGGCATGGTGGGGGGAAGCTCTATTGACTATGAGTCATGTCCTGAATAGAATTCCAAACAGAAATAAAGAGACAACTCCATATGAGAATTGGATTGGAAGAAAACCATCACTTTCATACTTGCGCACGTGGGGATGTTTGGCGAAAGTCAATGTTCCAATTTCTAAGAAGCGTAAGCTTGGACCGAAGACTGTGGACTGTGTCTTTCTAGGATATGCTCACCATAGCATTGCCTATAGATTTTTAGTAGTAAAATCTGAAGTTTCTAATATGCATGTGGATATAATTTTTGAATCTCGTGATGCTATATTTTTTGAAAATATATTCCCTATGAAAGATATGTGTAGCAATGCTAGATTTTCCTCTGAGATAGCTCCTGATTTTACTGTACCTATTGAGTCTTCTATTGAGTCATTTGAGCAACCACCTGAAGAAGTCCTTGAGGAGAATGACAATGAAGTTCCTGCGAGGAACAAGAGACGAAGGATTGCAAAATCCTTTGATGATGATTTCATTGTGTATCTTGTGGACAATACTCCTACCTCTATTACAGAGGCATACGCATCTCTAGATGCAGATGATTGGAAAGAAGTTGTTCGCAGTGAGATGGACTCGATTATTTCTAATGGAACTTGGAAGTTATCTGAGCTACCTTTTGGTTGTAAACCAATTGGATGTAAGTGGGTGTTCAAGAAGAAGTTTAGGCCTGATGGTACTATTGACAAGTATAAGGCTCGGCTTGTGGCTAAGGGTTATACTCAGAAGGAAGGGAAGGATTTCTTTGATACTTATTCACCTGTTGCTAGAATGACCACTATTCGAGTGCTACTTTATCTGGTTGCCTCGTATGGTCTTCTCGTTCATCAAATGGACGTGAAGACAACTTTCCTTAATGGAGAGTTGGATGAGAAGATTTATATGGATCAGCCAGATGAAATTGTAGTAAAAGGTGAAGAGCAGAAGGTGTGTAAATTACTGAAGTCTTTGTATGGCTTGAAACAAGCACCTAACCAATTGGATGTTTGTTCCAAAGATGAGAAGTTTGACACTACTTTAACTGGTGCGGGCTTTGCTGTTAATGAAGCCGATAGGTGTGTGTATTATCGACATGGTGAGGGCCAATCTGTTATATTATGTTTATATGTTGATGATATTCTAATCTTTGGAACAAACATTGATATTATTAATGAGACCAAGTCTTTTTTGTCAAAAAGTTTTGACATGAAAGATCTAGGAGAAGCTGATGTAATTCTAAACATTAAGCTAATTAAGGAAGATAGTGGGATTACCTTGTCACAATCTCACTATGTTGAGAAGGTCTTGAGCCGTTTTGGCTTTATGGATAGCAAGCCTACTCCAACACCTTATGATCCTAGTGTGACATTGAGAAAGAATAAGAAGATTGCTAGAGATTAATTAAGATATTCTCAGATAATTGGTTCACTCATATATCTAGCTAGTGCAACCAGACTAGATATCTCTTTTGCCATGTGCAAGTTGAGTAGGTACATGTCCAATCCGGGTGATAATCATTGACATGCACTTGAGAGGGTCTTGCGTTATCTCAAAGGTACAATGAGTTTTGGGATTCACTATTCTGGACACCCAGCTGTGCTAGAGGGATATAGTGATGCGAACTGAATTTCTGATATTGATCAAATCTATGCCACTAGTGTATGTGTTTACTCTTGGAGGTGGCGTAGTGTCATGGAGGTCTAGTAAATAGACTATTTTGACTAAATCTACCATGGAAGCAGAACTTACTGCTTTGGATACAGCTTCTGCAGAGGCAGAGTGGCTGCGTGAGCTCTTGTAAGACTTGCCGGTGGTTTAAAAACCAATACCGGCTATCCTTATGAATTGTGATAACCAAACAATGATCACTAAAGTAAATAGTGCTAAGGATAATGCGAAGTCAACAAGACACATTAAAAGATGTTTGAAGTCTGTCAGGAAGTTGAGAAACTCCGGAGTAATTACTGTGGCTTATATGCAAACAGACAAGAACCTGGTAGATTCCTTTACCAAAGGGCTATCACGGAATGTGATAGAAATAGCATCAAGGAAGATGGGTTTGAGACCCATATGAGTTTACAGTAGTAGTAACCCAACCTTTTTGATCGGAGATCCCATGACTTAGGATCTGGGAAGAACAAACTATTGGTAAACTGAGGAGTGTATAATTATAACCCTCTCTATGTGAAGATGCAATACTCTCAAAGCGTTGAGGCACTGTATGGTAGGTTGGCTAATGCCTTAACATGTTCTATTGGCTTTAACAAGCGAAGATGTTGTCCTACAGAGCATTCTTGAAAGAACATACCTATATGAGTTCAACTGTATAACGTCGTAGTCTATGAGACTTGGGTGGTCTCTAGTAAGCACATGAAGAGACCAGGGAGTACGACATATATGCTCCACCTACGGAGTAAGGCTATTGGTAGTCAGGTATTAGTTTGACTTTGAGCAAAGCTTATTCGTACAAAACCTGCAATTCAAGGCATAGTCCATTGTTCAAGTTGTGGATGAGTGTAGCTTGAGGTTCTAGGCGGAAGTTCAACTTCACAGTCTCTGCCGAAACACTGGTATATCAAACAGTAGTGAGAACAGACAAATCTCTAAATGAGTATTTGAGATCTGGTGGGGTATTGTTGGAATTTATATGGGCTTGGCCCAATAACCAATTGTGAAATTCCTAATAAATCTCAAAAGCCCATTCATGTGAGCAAGAGGGGATGTGAAAACTCTTTAGTACCCCCTTGCTTGTTGAAGTGGAGGTAGTCATACTTAAATATGGATGTCCTCTCCACTTCCTCAAGTCTAGTGTGAGGAGGAGTAAGAGAAGCCCACACGCGCGCGCTCGCTCGCCTCGCCTCACCGGGCGGGGCGGGGCGGGGCGAAGGGCGCGGGTGCGCGACACCTGCGTGAATGGTCCTTCGAAATCCGGCTCCTCACCTTGCGGGAGCGTGATCTCCTTTTGTTGTTTTTGTTTTTGGTTTCTTGGCCTTCAAGTTGCATGAGTCCTAATCGGTTATAAATTAAGAGTCCTAAATCAATTTAGATCGTGATCGCGACACGAGATTGGTTGGACATAATTATATAAGCAACCTGTCGGCCACGCCAAAACGTATCCAGTTGAGCTAGGGTTTTTGCCTCTTCTCGCTATTGCGCCGCCGCTGTAGCTACTCCAGTCCGATCGCTTGTGTGCACCGGCAACCGGGTGAGCAGTTCTCCGAAACCCTCGTCTTTGCGATCCTGCACGAGGAGAAGGCGAATAAGGTTTTTAGGAAGCGTTCTTCGCGCGACTGCTCCCAAAGCTTCCACAACGGCTCGTCTTCCAAAGGGTGCATCGGCGCGTCGGCTTCGTCGTGCTAGAGCTCGCGGGATCGTCATCAAGAATACTCCTCCGTCTCTCATCGACGACTTCGACGACGACTTCAACATCGACGACATAGACATCAGCGATCTCGCTCCATCACCACCGCCAGCCACATCTTCAACACCATCTACTACTGCTACAACCGAAAGGTATAATTCTCTTGATCTAATCTTGACGTCCGTACAATCTAATCTATCTGCTGGACTATCAATGCTTGTCATGTTGATGCTGTGGAATATGCTGATCTGCTATACTAGTATGCCATACATGTTTAATCTAGTTCATATATTTGCCATGATTTATGTTCTAGATTTAATCATGCTTTTAATCTAAAAATTACCTAATTCTTTAACAGTATTACTGTATGTTCTACATCTAACGTCCTCACATATTTTCATAGACAGGGGACGGAGGGGGCCCACTGAGCTCCGCCGGTGAGCAGCCTTGAGGACCTGTGCACTGAGCGAACTAGGATCCTGCAAAAGCCGCCGAGCTTGGCGAGCCTGCGGCTAGGTTAAATATAATCTAATATAACTATAGTTCATACCTACTAGCCATTCACTTTCTCTAAAGCTCGCTCCACAGCGTGCCACGTCATCACCATTTAACAGCACGATGGTCCCCCACTCACGCAAGGCCATCCACCATCTTATCCCACTAAGGCTGGACGAAAAACTCAAAGCTCGTTAGCTCGCTCGGCTCGTGGCTGGCTCGGCTCAGCTCGGCTCGGCTCGTTATGATAACGAGCCGAGCCGAGCCAGGATTTTAGCTCGTTAGCTATAACGAGCCAACTCGAGCTGGCTCGTGAGCCGCTCGCGAGCCAAACGAGCCGTAGTTTTAGAGAAAAAGTCATCATAACTTATATTAGTTTTGTATTACTTCATGTTTTGCACTTCACAAATAGATGATATGTTAGCTCATATGAATATTTTGTTCGATTTAAGGCTATTGAATATATTATTTTTATATTATTAATATTTTTATGCTTTAGATAAATACAAATATTATATTTTGTATTTTTTTCCCCTGGCTCGCGAGCCTAACGAGCCAGCTCGAGCTCGTAACGAGCCGAGCCGAGCTGGCTTTCTGGCTCGTTAAGATAACGAGCCGAGCCGAGCTGGCTCGTTATCCTAACGAGCCAGAACGAGCCGAGCCGAGCCGGCTCGTTAGCCAGCCTTATATCCCACTGACGCAAAGGCTGGCAGAAGACCAACAACCATCAGCCGCACCTGTTCCTCCTGAGAAACACTATCGTCCAAACCCACTTACCTGGCCACTAACCCTTCATCTACTCATGAATATTAATATCACGAAGAGGATTCCATCATCCAATTAATCACCTTCCTGCATCAGCGTCTCTTGCAGATTTTTTTTCTATTTATTTAATTTACCATCTCCTATCACATCGATTCTACTTTTGTGTGGCCACCTCGCTGGTACCAAGATCACATCTCCCTCGATGCTATCTGCCCATTGCTGATCCGCCAAAGTACGTCGCTACCAATTCCTCCTATTCCGTCAGGTAGTCAGGTGCCTTCAGTCTTGATCGTCGTCATTGTCCTGCTCCACTTCTTTGCCTCAGCACGAGTTAGCCATGAGTAAAGCTAATGTTTTGAATACTGCTCAAAATTCGATTTGCAATATTTGAAAGGATGGTTCCATGCATTCTGGAAGGTCATCGTAAAATCATTGTAAGCAATCAAAAACCATCTTCCTCTCTATGTTCCTTGCTACATACTGCACCACGAAATTACCACTGTTATCTATTCTTTCAGTCTCTTCAATTCTATCTGCACCTGAACTTTTTTACAATAGAGGAGTACAGGTAATTCCCCTTAGTGGCGCGTCGTATCATGACCCGGGTACGATAAAAAATGAGCAAGAGTCGGGCCGTCGCAACCTTAGTGGCGCGCTACATCTACCCCGGGTGTAGTGAAAAATGAGCAAGGGTCTTCGCACTTCCCTCGACGGGTGCGAAGGGTAAGGAAGCTAGCTGAGCCAACTAGGATTCGTCTAGGTAGCTGGAACGTAGGGTCCCTAACGGGTAAGCTAAGAGAGCTAGTCAATGCAGCAATTAGAAGGCGTGTAAATATTCTATGCGTTCAGGAGACTAAATGCAAGGACCAGAAGGTGAAGGAGGTGGATGATACTGGCTTTAAACTTTGGTACACGGGGACAACATCGGGTTGGAATGGTGTAGGCATCTTGATCGATAGGAGCCTTAAGGATGGAGTCGTTGATGTTAGGAGGCAAGGCGACCGGATTATCTTGGTCAAGCTGGTAGTTGGAGATTCGGCTCTGAATGTGATCAATGTCTATGCCCCTCAGGTAAGTCTTAGCGAGGGCACCAAGAGACAGTTTTGGGAAGATCTTGATAGCATGGTTAGTACCGTGCCTATCAGCGAGAAACTCTTTATAGGAGGAGACCTCAATGGCCATGTTGGTACGACTAATGTAGGTTTCGAGCGGGTGCACGGAGGGTTCGGGTATGGTAGTAGGAATCAAGAGGGGAGGATGTTTTAAACTTCGCGCTGGCCTATGACTTGTTGATAGCGAACACCCTCTTTAGAAAGAGAGAATCTCATCTAGTAACCTTTCGTAGTGGACAACACTCGAGCCAGATCGACTTTATCCTTGCAAGGAGGGAGGATAGACGTGCTTGCTTTGATTATAAGGTGTTACCTGGGGAGTGTGTTGTCCCATAAGCTTGTGGTGGCGGACTTTCGCTTTCGGGTACGTGCCCACCGGGACAAACGGGCCAAGATTGCAAGAATGAAGTGGTGAAAGCTTAGAGAGGAAGCAGCGCAAATGTTTAAGGAGAGGATGCTAGGCGAGGGGCCTTGGGAAGGAGAAGATGCCGACGACATGTGGCTAAAGATGGTAACATGTGTCTGGAAGGTGGCTTCGGAAGTGTTTGCCGTGAGTAGGGGAGGCAAACGGGAAGCGAAAGACACATGGTGGTGGAATGACGAGGTGCAAAGGGCTATTAGGAAGAAGAAGGAGTGTTTCAAGCGTCTCCACCATGACAAGAGTGTAGCCAACATCGAGGGCTATAAAATAGCGAAGAGGGTTGCAAAGCGAGCTGTGAGTGTAGCAAAAGGTTTGGCGTATGATGGCCTTTATCAGCAGCTAGGCACGAAGAAATGGGAGAAGGACATTTATAGGATGGCTAGAATCCGCGAGAGGAAGACAAGGGACATCAACCAAATAAAATGCATCAAGGATGGGACAGATCGACTTCTGGTGAAGGATGAGGAGATCAAGGACAGATGGAGAGAGTACTTCGACAAGCTGTTTAATGGAGAGAATGAGGGTCCTGCCCTTGAGTTGGACGCTCATTTGACGATACCAACAGACGCTTTGTGAGGAGAATTTAGGAGGCAGAGATCAGAGAGGCTTTGAAGAGGATGAAGGGAGGTAAAGCGATGGGCCCTGATGGTATCCCCATTGAGGTGTGGAGATACCTAGACGCCAGAGCGATAGTATGATTAACTAAGCTTTTTAACCTTATTTTTCGGTCTAACAAGATGCCTAAAGAATGGAGGAGAAGTATATTAGTACCTATCTTCAAGAACAAGGGAGATGTTTAAAGTTGTACTAACTACCGTGGGATTAAGTTGATGAGCCATACAATGAAGCTCTAGGAGAGGGTTATTGAGCATCGCCTAAGGAGAGTCACACATGTGACCCAAAATTAGTTTGAGTTCATGCCTGGTAGGTCGACTATGGAGACGATTTTCTTATTACGACAATTGATTGAGAGATATAGGGAGCAGAAGAAGGACTTGCACATGGTCTTTATTGACCTCGAGAAGGCATATGACAAAGTACCGAGAAATGTCATGTGGTGGGCCTTGGAAAAGCACAAAGTCCCAACTAAGTACGTTACCCTCATCAAGGATATATACAGGGATGTGGTGACGTTTGTCCGAACATGTGATGGCGATACCAGTGACTTTTCAATTAAAATAGGACTGCATCAGAGATCAGCTTTGAGCCCTTATTTATTTGCTTTGGTGATGGATGAGGTCACAAGGGACATACAAGGTGATATCCCTTGGTGTATACTCTTTGCTGATGATGTGGTGCTAGTTAACGACAGTAGGGCGGGGGTTAATAGGAAGTTAGAACTATGGAGGCACACGTTAGAGTCGAAAGGGTTCAAACTTAGTAGGACTAAGACCGAGTACATGAGGTGTGATCTCAGCGCAGCTAGGCACGAGGAGGGAGACATTAGCCTCGATGGGCAAGTGGTGGCTAAGAAGGATACTTTTTGGTATTTAGGGTCGATGCTACAAAAGGATGGAGACATTGATGAAGATGGTAGGCATAGAATTTCAGCCGGCTGGTTGAAATGACGTCAAGCTTCTGGCGTTCTCTATGACAAAATGGTGCCTCAGAAGCTGAAAGGTAAGTTATATAGGACGACGATTCGTCCGGCGATGTTATACGGTGCTGAGTGTTGGCC
The DNA here is from genome assembly GCA_038087645.1 of Saccharum hybrid cultivar R570. Classification (NCBI taxonomy): domain Eukaryota; kingdom Viridiplantae; phylum Streptophyta; class Magnoliopsida; order Poales; family Poaceae; genus Saccharum; species Saccharum hybrid cultivar. Next base: position 10,929,268 of record JAQSUU010000084.1, on the reverse strand, counting down.
TACAAAAAGGCGACATGTCTAGCAATTGAGTGTAGCAGAGATGCGTATGTTGCGTTGGTGTTGTGGGCACACAAGGTGGGATAGAGTCCGGAACGACGATATTCGGGATAGGGTTGGGGTGGCACCAATTAAGGAGAAATTGATTCAACATCGGTTGAGATGGTTTGGACATGTCCAACGAAGGCCTCCTGAGGCGCCGGTGCGTAGTGAAGTTCTAAAGCGGGCCGATAATGTAAAGAGCGGTAGAGGTCGACCTAAACTAACTTGGAACGAGTCCGTTAAGAGAGATCTTAAGGAGTGAATTATCTCCAAGGATTTAGTTATGGATAGGAGCGCTTGGAGATTGGCAATCAACGTGCCTGAACCGTGACCTCTTTTTGTCTTGTGCCCTTTATGTCCCTTTATGTGTCTCCCTGTTTCTCGTCTCTTTTGGATTTCACCTCTAGCCTACCCCAACTTGCTTGGGACAAAAGGCTATGTTGTTGTTGTTGTTGGTGTAGGAGTACATATAATTACTCAATCTACCTCTCTTCCTATTATTTATTCTTCGTTTGCTCCAATTTATTTTTTTTTTCTCTTGCTCACCATCGTCAATTGCCATGAGCATCCTGAAGAGATGGACCATGGCTTTTATTATCCATCATGGTGCTCACCATTGTCAACTGCCATCAGCATCTGAAGAGATGGATCATGGTTTTATTATCCACCATGGTGACCCAGGCATGTATCCCTAAGGCTATGTGGAATTATGGTTAACAGACCAGTCAGTGCAGATGTCCCCGCCTCCCTGAACGGTATCCGTAGCTGTCAAGGACGGAAACGTGCATTCAGATATCAGGACATTTATTTTCCAAACACCATGCAATTCATAAGCTCTATAGAGTGTATATACTAATGCACAAATTCTTCTCATCATGATTCATGAAAGCAATTATGGTTCATGCTCGACAGATCTAGCATCTTTTTTCATAGCATTATTGAATTATGTCTTCAAGTTCCTTTGATACATTTCATCACCTTTTTTTGTGCTAAAGTGTGGATGTATTTTTCTTTACAACACTCAGACTTCAATAATATTTTTTTACAACTAGAATTTAACTCAAGTTATTTTTAAGAAGTCCCGCGGCAACGCGCGGGGAATTCAACTAGTAACTCAACGTTTCTGAAGCCCAGCCCTCACATGTGCTTTGGTTTTGATATGTCGTCCAAGCAACCCATCACGTTCTGCGCTTGCCCTCCTTGCTTCCCCACCAAAAGTCACAGAGGACACCATCAATTTGCTTACACAACCCTCTCAGCAGTTTAAAATATGACATAGAATATGTTGAAATGGCATATGCAACTGTTTTAATAAGCACCCCCTTGCCACCTGCCAAGAGGCTCTGCTCCATCCATCGCTGAACCTTCCTCCAGACTCTATCCTTCAAATAAGTAAAAGCTCCACTCACTGAAGAACCCACGTCTGTAGGCATGCCCAGGTATTTCTCACTTAAGGCCTCATTCTGGACATTGAGAATTGTCTTAATCTCGCTTCGCACCCTGGCGCTACACCCCTTTGCAAAATGAATCGATGACTTGTCCAAGTTTATCTGGTGTCCAGATGCACTGCAATATAGGTTCAGGACATTCCTCACCTCTTCCAAGTTTTCCCTATTCGCCTTGAAAAGCAGCAGGCTATCATCAGCAAAGAGTAGGTGACTCACCATCAGAGAAGACGGAGCCACCCTTATGCTCATGAGACTCGATGACTAAACACTGTAATTTAAAAGGCACAAAAGGCCCTCTGCTGCTAACAAGAAGAGATAGGGAGATATCGGATCTCCTTGACGAACTCCCCTCGTCGGTTTGAAAGCTTCCAATTTATGGTCGTTCAACAACACTGAGAATGAAACTGATTTTATCATTCTCATAATCATCTCCACCCATCTATGATGAAAACCCAACTGGGTCATAATCCTCTAAAGGTAATCCCACTCCAATCTGTCATAAGCCTTCCGCATATCCAGCTTAAGAGCACAAATCCTATTCTCTTTGGCTCTCTTTTTCTTCATGTAGTGCAAGCACTCATAAGTTGTTATAATGTTATATGTAATCAAGAGGCCAAGTACAAAAGCAGATTGCTCCTCTGAAATTACTTCAGGCAAAATAGCGTGCAGCCGATTAGCCACCGGTTTAGAGGCTATTTTGTAAATCACATTGCATAGATTAATCAGCCGAAATTGTCCAAGCTCCTCTGGCTTTTCCACCTTCGGAATTAGGACAATGCTTGTCTTGTTGATCAGGGCTGGGTCATCCTCCCCTCTCAACACCCTTAGCACCACCGCAGACACCTCCTCTCCGCAGATATCCCAGTGCCTCTGAAAAAAGTGAGCCGGATACCCATCCGGCCCCGGCGCCTTTGTTGGGAACATGTGAAATAGAGCAGTCTTCACTTCATCGCTACTAAAAGACTTCAGCAGTAGGTCATTCATCGCCTGGTAACCTTCACTGGTACCTTATCTAGTAGCTGATCCATCTACAGCGTCCCTTCCGACGTATACAGGTTTATATAAAATTATGTCGTGGGATCAGCCATCTCATCCTCATCTTCTGTAAAGCTCCCATCACCCTTCAATAATCTAGATATTTTATTTCGCTTTCTCCTTTGATTCGCTCTCAGATGGAAGAAACGTATATTATAGTCCCCTTTGGTGAGTCAGGCAATACGTGATCGTTGTCTCCACATAATTTCCTCCTTGTAATTGAGCTCCAGGATTCTGTCAACCACATTTAACTCCTGATAGGACGGGCTTGTTCTTGCCGGGTCCGATCGTAGCCGATCCAGCCGCGTTGTAAGACCCTTCAACTCACGGTTGACACTGCCAAAGGATTGCCACTCCCAGCCACTCAGGCTCACTGACAAAGCCTCAAGCTTCTTCTGCAGCCCGTCCAGGATCATCACCCGCGGTTGGTCACTCCAAGCTTGGGCTAGCATACCCCTGAACTCCATGTTTCTCTCCCACATTAACTCATAACGGAATTGCTTGCGACGTCTTCCTCCTAAGTTAAGCGATCTGCTTTCCCATCATAACTCGATGGGGCCATGATCCGAGGCCACCGACATTAGGTGCCTGACCATAGCGGTTGGAAACCTGGCGCTCCACTCTGTGCAAGCCAGTGCCCTATCGAGCCTGACGCGACAGAAAGAGCCCCCAGCCACTTTCTTCTCATATGTTCATCTGCGCCCTTCAAAACCAAGGTTGACAAGGCCGCAGACATCCACCGCACCCCGAAAGCTAGCTATCTGGCTTCGGCTCCTTTCCTGTGTACCTTCATGTTCTGACTGTAAAAGAACTTCATTAAAATCTCCAATACACAACCATGGAAGATGGGAAGAAGCCTTGATGAACTTCAACATCTCCTATGTCTTGTTGCCTTCCGGAACCTGGGCCTCACCATAGACACATGTCAAACCCCATGGCTCACCCCCACTTTCTGTAATGATAGTATCAATGTGATATTGAGAATACGGTAACAATTCAACCCTAGTATTATTGTTCCAAAAAATGCCAAGGCCACCACTGCGCCCTTAACTACTTACAGCGAAAGCATTGTCAAAACCTAGGGTACCTTTCAAACCTTCCACCCGTGCTCGATGAACTTGTGTTTCCAACACGCAGAGCACGGTAGGGGCAACTTTCTTTGCGAGCTCGCGAAGCTCCTTTACTGTGTAGCGTTGCCCAATCCGTGGCAGTTCCATCTAAGACAACTCATTGCACTAGGTGGGCTTCCCTCCTTAGAGTCCGCCAGAGAAATAACTGCCCTGTTGCTACCTTGCACCTTGGCTTTCTTGTTCTCATCCTTCAACTTCGCCCTCGAAGCTTCTGCCTTCGCCGTCAAAATTGGCTTCTCAAAGTCTCGGACCCTAGGTCTCGTCCCACCAAGGACAGGCAATTGCGCGCAGGGCAGTCCCTTGATCAGCCTGAGAGGGAGAGAGACAGGGAGGGTTGCATTGAGGAAGCCGACGTCAGAAGCCTCCGCCCGGCAAAGTCGCCCTGCCCGCTATGCGGTCGTACGATCCGATCTATCGTTACCTAATGCAAATATTGTACCGGTAGAGGAGGTGGCTATTGGCCTATTGTGCGGGGTGTGTCTCAATAAGGCCAATGGCCGTGTCGGCCGATTCTGGGCCTCTGGGGAGAAGCCAACTACGATCAGGAGGATGGAACTGTACTTGCCGAGGAGGAAGAAATGGTGAGAAGATAAAAAAGGTACACTTTGATTTTGATTTCCCCTAGCAAATAATTTGTGTTGCAACTGTCATTTGTTTCATTCATACCCTCTGTCCATTCCATAAAAGAGACCCTTCTTAGTAGGGTAGTGGCTGTGTCTTTGTTAGAACACATAGACCAATCGTGCCGTTCCAAGATCCTCCTACCTCGAAGTAGTGATTGTGTCACCGGGAAACACAACCACTCGTTCCCGTTCGATCCTAAGTCCAACTTCTTTGACTTTTAGAAAATTATATAAAAAAATATATATCAATATTTACCACATCAAATTTATTTAATTAAAAATTCGTATTTTGAAAGTGCATTAACGTTGCTGTGGCAAGGAGAGGGCCCATCTCTCATTTTAAATTATAAGCAGATCTTCATGTTTAGGTTTAGGTTTAGGTTAGATTGATTAGATTTAACCCAAATAATTCTACCGGCGAAATCATTATTAATGTTCGGTCGGCCTGCATAACTTTGACGATATAGCCATTGCAGGAGCCATTTTCATAGGCAGGAGGTCAGTTTGTGATACTATCTATTATAAGGGTAAAGATGTTCATGGACATTTTCCGTAGGCATTTTTTTGAACTTTTTTCCGTAGGCATATTAACTCAGGGTCATCAACTTTATTATCAATAGATTGAGAAATTAGGCATCTAACTTGATGGATCAAGGTTTGGCATCCAACTTGATCGTTAGCTTTGTCGTCCTCCCTAGCTTGCCCTTACCATTTTCGTCTTGCTAGCAGATCGGGCCTCACCAACTTGCGTCTTACTAGTGAAACCAAGTTATTTGAAAACAATTCAACCATGCTATGCTCATTCCCTTCCAGGGGCGCGACACTTTGTTGATGGTCTTGACTATGTAAAACCATGACGAAATCACCGTCAACAAGCGCCTGCTAGTCGATAGAATATTAACCCTATGTTACACACACGTGTTATATATGCTTAAACCCTGATCAAACAACATCAATGCATATCATATCATGTCATTTACGCTTATGCATTGTACTCTCAAGCACCATGCATTCATTAGGTGATGAGGGCTGCGAGGAGGTTGTTTTGGAGGAGGCCCCGGAGGTAGAGATCGTCGACGAGCCGCCACCCAAACCCATTCAAGGCAGGCCCCTTACTATGCATCCCTAACTCTTTGCAAATGCATTAATGAATTATAGTTATCTATTACATTGATATGTTACTATATGATTAGGCTACCTATGATATCCTTTGAGCTTTCCATACCTTGAATAATACGATGGTCGGATCTGGCATTTAGTTACCATCAACAGTAATTAAGCTAGGCCCTTGTAGCTTCGTGCATGTTAGTTGGGAGGCGTGCTTGTCTTCATCGTGTGTTTAAGTTTTTCTACAAGGGCCCGTTTGAATTCTTTCATTTTGGTGGAATTAGAATGTACTTAACAGACTAGACTATTTGGTTTGGAATTTAATATCTATAACTTTCCAAAGTTCAGATATGAGCCTATTTTAAATTCATAGGGCGGGAGATGAAAATTTATTTTATAGTGCTATGTTTCTACACTGCAACTTATAGCATGCTCTTTGGTTCGCTCTCCTACAGCAGAAATGCAGCACATAAGCATCTTACGGCTAATAGTAGTACAAAAATATATTCCTCGTGCAACCATATTAGCTTTAATTGACTGTGCCTAATTATGATTATTAAAATTGATTTCAATTTGAAAAGGTTCCAAACAGGCCTAAGTTTTTTCCTAAGGGTTTTTCAAGTATAGTAGATTATATTGGTGCATTTGTCTCCTAACATGCACGGTTCGTTAGAGCGGCTACAAACATATATACGCCTGTTCGCTTGTCTTATAAGCCATACTTTTTCAGTCAACGAACAGTGTTTTTCTCTCACAACAAATCAGCGACTAGTGCTTTCAGCCATGACTTTTCAGCCAAACAAACAGTGATGAAAAGCCATAAGGCCATATACTTTGTTAAAATTTAACTAATAATTATTTGTTGTTGTTTTTTCTTGGATAGGTAGAGCAAAAGAATGTGAACTATACAAGTCAAAGAAAGGCCTCCAGTGTATAGAGACAGGGCCTTGCCGTTTAAAAGGGAACCATAAAAACAATGGAACCCACTATTTTTTAGTATCCTTAGAATTTGTTATTTCAATGCAAAATTACTGAATAGAGTAAAAAGTTATGGTTGGGAAGCTTATAGTAGCAAAAGTCATTGGAATTAATATTTTATATATCAGAATAATCCATTTTGTTATTAAGCAGAAAAAGAGGGTTAAAAGAAGACAAATAAAAAAGAAATCATTGTCTTCATATATCTTGTATTTATCATACTTTTGCCCTGGGGAGTCTCTTTCTCTTTTAACAAACGTCTAGAATTTTGGATTAAGAATTGGTGGAATACCAGACAATCTGAAACCTTTTTAACTGATATTCAAGAGAAAAGCATTCTAGAAGGATTCGTAGAATACCAGAACTTTTTCTCTTGGACAAAATGATAAAAGAGAAACCGAAGACACATGTACAAGAACTTCCTACAGGAATACACAAGGAAATAATACAATTGGCCAATTAAGAAGTTAAGTAGTTGCTTATTATTTTACCAAAATTAGAGCCAGTCTCTATCCATTTATTCACTAGACCTAGAAAATCAGATTTTTTTATTCAAAAAAAGAAATTGATTTTATTACGACATGCTATTTTTACATTGATTACATTTAAGGATCAGTCATGGTCTTTTAGACTACCAAGAATTCGGACCAATTTGTTGCTTCATCCAAATGTGTAAAAATCATAGCTGCACTTAAAAGTACTCTACCATTGAGTTAGGTACACGAATAAAATATGATCTCTTAGATATGATCAAAATCTAATAATTAGTGAAATTACACTGGACGCTCCTGACAAAACATTAAATTAGCAAGACATCAAAAGAAGATTCCCTCATCCATTGAAAACACTCAAAATACCACCATGAACAGATCCGGTTAAATTTCACTAAGGGTAAAAAAAAGCATGCCTAATCACACAATGGCAATTTTTTGGTAATTTGAACAAAGTATAGACAGAGTTGCCTGATATGAAGTGACAGTAAAGAGACCCATCTCATGATGACCCGTGACTAGAGACCGATGGCCTTTTACAAAAGGATGGCTTTAACGGAGGGATGGATCTAGCAGTGGGACGTGGCGGTTGGGGGTGGGGGGGGGGGCTCAAGCTCCCCTACCACCGCCGATCCCATGTAGCCTCCCTAGAGCCCATCTAAGATTTTTTTGCCATGGCACTGCTTGCAATATTTGGGTCGGGACTAAAGCTGGCTTGCAATATTTGGGGTGTTGCTTTAAATTCTGGCATGCAATGATACAAACGGGCACGCTAGCGCGGGAACACATGGTCTGGACTCCTGGTAGTGTTCTCCTGGAAACTGCGGCAATCGGCATACTAGGTCATGGCTGGCCTCTAGCATGCACCATGTTCCTTCTCCCGCATGGCCACATAGACCATGCATGGCGTGCTAATTGTATACATTTCTATCTAAATGAGTTGTTCAATTAATTATATAAGAACAAATTATTATGTTGACCATCAATTGAAGATGTTTGTCTTCATTCTCCTACGGTTTGCAAGAAACTCCATTCTTCCTGTAACGTTGATGTCAGCGCACATGTAGATAGATTTTTGAGTTTGAACTCTAAGAGCATGATGTCAGCTTTCAATTTGCTCATTAGACAATTCTTATACAATGGTGTTTTGTCATCTTATCTTATTTTCTCTAGCTTTCTCAGCTATCTTTCACTAAGACATCCGCTCTCTACATTACGTAGCATCGTGGAGGGCTACGTCAAGCATGGTCACATCATCATCGTTTTCCTATGGAACATTCACACCAACCTCGCCATACATAGTCCATATCGTATAGTTTGACATGAAACCCCTGGTAATCAAGTGCGATCATATAGACTCAGTTTGAGCCCATTTCCTTTGATTCATGCAGTCTTTGCATGGGCAGAAGACAGGGTTCCCATTCCCAGCATGGGCTTTGGCATCGGTGAGAAACTTGTCGGCGCCAACCATGTACCGCTTGTCCGTTCGGGACCCATACATCCACTCCCGATCCATCTCTGCACAACAAAATATTGAGACAGTAATTACAGAGAAATTAATAACAAGTGAAGCTTCATGAACAACAATTGTTGCTCGAAACAACAATTTATTCTACACTTATTTAATTTAGTCACCCCATTTTTGGAAAACATTATTGTACACTAATTATTGGAAAATTGAAATTGGTGGCCTCACCCATATAAATTAAAAATCGTAGCACCATTAAAAAACAATTATTTCACAATAATGAAGAACAATTATTCTACTCCATGCCACATAAAAATGGAGACACTAATTAAAAAACACTAAAATTGGAGACATGATCATGAACAACAATGTAGCTCCAAACAATGTGTTGGTAGGTGACACATGGATTAATTTGCTCACCAAAATTGTAAAAGAATCTACTCTACTCCTATCAAGAACCAATTATAGCATCACATACTAACAATGATCTTGAGACCACCATGTAATTAGCTAGAAATTTAAATGTGTTCAAAGACACCAGCATTTTGGATGATGAATTCACCACAATTTGCTTGGAAGCCTTGCACAAAGTCCAATTGGAAAAGTGCTCTCTAGAATGGAGAAAGAACTAGAATGAGAATCAAGTAATGTAGCCATCAAAACAACGCTAATTAAGCAACAAAATCAAAGGAGTCGATGCTTATTACTAACCTTAAAGCAAGAAGATCAACCCATTCTTCCAAATCCAAGAGCTAGCTTCATGGTGAAAAGCAGCCGCAACAATGGAGGGAGCGGCCCAAACGCGTGCCTTTGTGCTCGGGATGGAAGAGAGGAGGAAGGAGAGGATGGCACCAGTTTTTTTTGTACTGTGATGTTATCACCGTTGGTTCTTGTCTAGAACCGATAGTGATAGCCCAACATCACTGACAGTTCTTGGCTAGAACCGGCAGTGATAAGTGAACATCAAGCCATTGCCGGTGCAAGCCACAAACCGGCAGTGACGTGGATCTTCACTGTTGGTTTTGGTCCAGCCCCAATCATTTTCTGATTTTCAAGCTCAGAACCGGCAGTGAAGGTACATCACTGCTGGTTCACTCAAATCCGGCAGTGATGAGGCCGGTAGTGATGTCCAGATCTATAGTAGTGATTTGTAGATAGATTTTTAGGGCTTGCTGTAATGCTGAAGTCAGCACACATGTAGAGAGGTCTGAATGAGGGCTAAGCGAAGACATTTTCAAGCTACGTACGTGGTGTAGCAACACGTCCAGGCATAAAGTTTCAGACTAAAATCAAATGCACTACCGAAAACACCGTATATATAAATATCTTATGATGTCAAATTGTCTATACTGACATTATAAAACTAATTGTATGAGAAAATACAGGACTACATGGACTCACGCAATAATTTATTGCATGAACTATCAATTCATTGTGCTTATATAGGAAGAAATAGATGTATGAAAGAGTCTTTTATAGCTCATCAAAATCTGCATTGCTAATTAGACGTCAGGGCGAGGTGATTTTAGGATAGGATGAATGCGGAATGGTAAAACGACACGTCTAATCCATCAATGTCCCAACTTCTGACCGAACCATATCCTGACGATTGCAATTCTCTTCATTTGCCAATAGTCGACAACTTTGTTGTGGAATGTGGATCCTCCCTGTCGTGATCTCTGTGATATTTTGTTCCATGCATGTACGTACTACCATTGTTCCTCTAGTTTTCTTCATGTGGATTATATAGAGTCGCTTTTTTAATTCTGACTCTTTTCATTTAATTATTGTTTTTATAGCAATTCATCAAGTTATAATTGCAGTGTGCGCGTGTGGATGAAGGTATGGAAGCTGTTGTGATCAAGTTGACCGTGGTGATGCTGGTGGCTGCACTAGTGCCACCAGCAGCATTCGAAGGCTGAAGTAGTTGGAGCACCAGTTCTCAAACTTGAGAACATTTTGCCCCAAAAGGGGGTGGGCTTGGAGATCCTCTTACAATTGGACGTTGCATGGAATGTGAAGGGTGGCCTGTTGGACGCAGGCATCGGGTTTGTGCAGTTCCCTAGACCCATCGATCGCTACATTGGTTTGTAAGTGTCGGGGTCATAACCCCGGGTGTCTCAAGGCATCGATTAGTTAGCTAGCCACACGGCCTACAAACATATCAGCTAGCAAAAGCCCAAACGACTGAGATCCAGCTAAGCCAAGCGAACTAGGCCAGACGCTAAGGCCAGGGTCAGCCACGATCCCTCCTTCGTGCCTTAGTCACACGGCGCTCGAAAGGCGCACGACCACTCCCCCATCACGAGCCCTGGAAGGAACGGAGAGAGGTTGAGCCCAGCCAAGCGTGCCTACTCTGACAAGAATAGATGCGCCGCACTGACCCCGCAAGGACCGAGGGGACGGCAGTCACCTCGGTCTGGTCAGACACCATTCCTATGCCACGCCACACAGACAAGACAATACCGCCTAAAGCGGTGACAACTGGTACGATGACCACTGACCAGATATGGCCCGACAAGATAAGAGTACGATCCTGCCCACTACGGGATGAGATCCACAACAAGAGCCTTAAATCAGAGGCCATCTAGGCTACCGGGAACCACAACCCCGACGATAGGGATCATGGCCCCCCCGCTTCTCAAGACAACAAGGCGATCAACGACCCGGGGTTGGCCACCAACTCCTGTACGATGCCCCAGGAAACTAGGAGACAATGACGAAGACCATAGCAGAGACCACGTCACATAGGATGGCTGGCGAACTACCATCATGCCTACAGTACCACCATGGCCGGCACAGTAGCACCACACCATGCCATGCCATAATGTGGCCACAAGACCATGACAACAGCCATGCTCGGATGTACTCCACAAGACGACAGAGCTTACAAGCCAAGTTAGCTAGGACCTCCCGTAGGCTCATGACCCCTCATTCGGGAGAACCTCCTCTTTATACAAGTCATGTCCCCGAACTCTATATAAGGGTAGCCAGGGCACCCATCTCGACATTCATTCAGAATCCCCTACCATTTCACTCATTCTCCATCATAGCAGGGCTCCTGGAGCTTCACTCTAGGTAGTCCATCTCCTAACTCTAGATCTTCTACCACTTCCACCATTCTTGCAACCCCTATTGTAAGAACTTCAGAGCATTCAGGCAAGGAACACACACTCGATCATCTCTAAGATTGGACATAGGGCTCCGGCCTGAAATAGTATAAATCCTCATGTCTTTTGGATGCTACCATCGTCTTCCTAGAGCAGCGCGATAATCATATAAATTTACTAATCCAGTTTATGAAACACCGACATTAAGTCTACTATGTGTACTAGGTTGTGTTGGGAAAGTTATTTCTGCCCTTAAGGGCATGTGCCTCCATGTGCGTGCACCGCTAGATGCACATGGACATGTGTGTGCAACAGGAGAGAGATTTCTCTCTTCTACTGCACACACATCCCGATGTGTATCCAATGGTGATGCAAATGGTATAGAATTCCTACATCACATGTTTGATTATACAGTCATTAATCCTTGTGATTCATATTAGCGGTACGAGCAGCGTGGTAATCGTATAAATTTACTAGTCCGGTTTACGAAACATTGACAGTTAGCATGCTAGGTAGGGGACAATCACACATTCTCGTTTGTTGAGAAGGAAATGATGGCTCCTCGTACCGCTGGTGGACTCGCTGGCGGAATAGCCCATAGCGGCCACATCCATCATGAAAACTACGTGTTCACTAGCATCAAAGGGCCAACACCCATGTCCGCCTACAGCCACGGCCCAAACCTCCGCCATGGAGATTTGGGATACATGGCTCACAGTGGACACACTCTCAAAACTACCCCTAGCAGCAGCATCCCAGAGTTCACCCACATAGGGGGGCCAGTACCCTCTCTCATCACCCATCATGGCCAAATCCTCCACTCGGGAGACCGGAAGCCCATGGCTCGTGACAAACTTACCCAAGGAATGGCCTCAACCAGCTACATCCTTTCAAGGAACCACAAGGTATTCCATGCTAATGGGTCAACACCCATCGCCAGCTTCTACCCCATCCAGGCCAACCGCGTGGGAAGCCTAGATCAGGCAATAAAACTATGCCCCGAGCAGTGTTTTTGTCACCAGCGGAACGCGACACACCTGGGTGCGCAGGAGTAACAAAATCATCCACCGCCGCATGGCGGCGTCATAGGCGATCAGGTGGCTAACCGGTGCCATGCCACATAGGGCCAAGCCCAAAACCTAGGCCCGATCCTGCATAACGGACAAATCGCATGACACATCTTTGCAAACTGTCAGCCATCGCTTGGATGCGTATGCATCTGAGGAAGCAGGCTCCCCGAGCACACCATGCTCCGTGATGAGCAGATCGAGCTGTGTAGCACTCAAAGCCAGCTCCCGCAGTGACAAGTCATGACAGCTCTCCTTCGAGAGCGGGCACTATACCTAGAGGCAGGGACGCAGCGACAACGATGTTGTCGTGCTAGGGGGACTCAAGCACTAGAACGCACGAGCTCCCCCGGCCAGAAACTACACCAAGCCAGACATGAAAAAGTCATCCCTAGGGCGCGTGAACCCTTCGGGGATGTCAAGCTGGCAAGGACCGGCCCAAGGCAGCATGAGAGGCCGACCCACGCCAGCTACGACCACTCAAAGTGGTAAAGAAGCATCCCTATCAGCTCGTGGCCTAGGGACTACAAAGACTCCATCGCGGGCGAACACTCGGGGGCTCACAACACCTCGATCAGCAACTCCGCCACAAGCAAATGCTTTGGGGCTTGCCACACCCCGAGCAATGGCTACCGGTTCCTCGACAACTTCTAGTACATCTATCAGGCACATCCACTTTAACCCTAGCTGCTCTACCCAGACACGTCCACATACACATGTAGGCTTGCCCTTAGCTCTAGAAAACCATAATCAACCCATGGAGCGATCCACAGAATAGTGTGCTCAAGCACCTTGTCCTAGAGCCACTTAGATTCACGAGTGACCCGATCTAACTCGTGCTAGCAGCCAAACATGATTCACTCATGGAGGCAGCACACGAGGGCACATATACATGTCCTAGGACGTAGCACTGCTTGTCACTGTCCCAGTGACTGTTGGTATTTATTAACTCCTCACTTGTTTTAGTAGTCAACTATTAATTACCTACACCTCTAGCATTACTAAACTAGGTTGTCATCCCTAGTGATGGCGCCAGGAATATTTTTTGGTACTAACTAGCATTACTATAAGAATAATACTAAATAGATGTTTATCATTTTATGTGACTAGAAAGAATATAAAGATATAAATGAAAATAATTCTACAAGCGGACTGATAATTATACCATTATAGCACTTCACCCGAAAGTATAACAGGTATCGTATTTATATTTTACCACAGGGAAGGTGTAGCATTGGACATGTATTGATAACTTATAACATTGATAGAGAAAGAAACCATAACCAATCACTCTACTCATAATAGGTGTAAGTCACGTGATAAAATATATATGATAAGCATTAATCAAGCATTATAATAAGTAAATCACTTAAAACACTCCTATTTATGGCAATAGCATGGTTAAGTTAGAATATTAGAGGAATAATTCTTAAGTCATCCTTAACTACAAATCAAAGCATACGTTGATTAGTGCAATTACACCTAGTAATCATGGCTAAGATCATCATTATATCCACACATAATGGGCATTACTTAGGGAAGTTTGAGTACAGAAACCTCTCCCTTCCTTCGTAATCGGGCCCTACTTCCTCAACCTATACTCAAGGAGTGGACTACAAAGGACTCAACGGGAGTGTAACATCCGCGATCTACCACATGACCCAGAATATAGAGTGTATTCGCAGGTAAATAGCATATAAGCACCATGCTTACATGATCTCTACCACCCACCCATGGTACCTTATTAGGGTGAATTCTATATGAACTTATGCATAAACATAATGATAAACTAACTATACTAAGTATATAATCAAAGTAGACAATAAACATTGCAACAAAGAACATGAATAAGATGAATACTATATTGTCTTGACAATTGTACCAAAGCATATAAAAATTATGGAGATAGAGAGAGGGGTACAAGAATTATACCGAATCAAGCTCTAGATGATGTCGGGAATCCAAGCGAAGATCTGCTTGCCTCTCTCTAGACCTAGCCTAACTAGTTATGCCCTAAAAACTAGAGGAGCTCTAAGAATATTAGGGTTTCTGGCTCTGGATGACTTGATCTCAAATGACTTGATTCCTCAGGGGGGGTTGGGGTTCCTTATATACCCCAGAGGGTCCAACGTGAGCCCTTGGATCAAACCGACTTGAAGAACAATGTAGATGCAGTCTAGGGAGGTGGTGGAGGAACATTCCAGAAGCTGACAGGTGGGGGCCACCACCAAGGACCGGGCGACATCAGGGTGGGGCCGGCCAGTCCCACTTGGCGGCCTCTCGAGCTCTGCCTTGGGGGTTGCCTCTTGGGGTCCTCTGGAGTCTTCTAGAATAGTTTTTGTCATGGTTTAGTTAAGTTCTTTTTGATGTTTTGATCCCCCTTTCTAGTTTTCTGAATATACCCCGCAGAAAATACAGATTCACCAAAACTTGTGGAAATTGTTAGTTTAAACCCCTAAGTTTCTATTGGTGATCTATTTTAAACATTTATTCAAGTTATGTTGATGGTTTAATATGGTAGATAACTACCGTCAACAAGCTCCCCCAAGTAGTCCCTTAGCAAAGCTAGACTCAGTAAATTTGGATCAGGAGTTGCTTCAATGCTTTCACGCCTCAAAAGTACACATGCGTTCAAATAAAAATTCTCCTCGGCTTTAGAATAAACTGATCTGACTTTTAAACTTACCCATATTATCTTTAACCATAGGCCTTCTTAGCCTTACTTGGGTCTTGAGTAATTGAAAGATAGAACAATCAAATCAGGCACTATGTCTCAAGCTCTTTGCTCAACCATTATTTCTGAGTTTTTGTAAATTTTCAAAATAAAACTTAGAGCTTTCATTGTATGACACTCTAAAGTCTCTCAATATATGTGATATTTATGGATCCTTACCAAGGCAATGATGATGTTATGCCTTTCTCTTCCTACAACTAAGGCTTATAGTGGAGCTCATAGGAATGGAGATAGTATGAAAGAGCATACTCGCAACACATATGTTGTAAAGTCAAACCTCGGATCCAAAGAGAGTTGAGTCATACAATCAAATCAAGATGTGCATATGTATGGATGTATATGGGGTTGATATATATGGTGGCTAACCTAATTCTACTTTACCCCTTGAAAACATATCTTTCTTTTAAAACTTGGAAACAACTTTGCAAGAAAACATGGGCTACCCTATTCATCTCTTTTTTTTAGGCAAGCATCTGAGTATCCATTATTTTAGATATTTCGAACACTTGTCCATTTTTTAATACTTTTTTCATGAATAAATTTTGCATAGTTACATGCCTCTTTTCTGCAACAAAACTTTTGAGAGATAACAACAAGAACTTGGAGCATTTATTTGAGGTATATCCTATAGGGTATATTTTTTTGTGTTTACTCCCAGTGTAAGAGTAAAACATTTTTGAGTGGATCTTGATGGAATGGCATGTTTTTGTGCCTACCCCCAGCATAGGAGTAGTGCATATGTGGGTGGTGTGTATGTGATCTTGATTTTAAGAGCATGACAAACCTCTCATAAGGCATCAACAAAGCTTGACTGAACTCAATGTAAAAGAAAGCAGCATGTACGAGTGAAAGTTTTCCTAGTCTAAACATCATAGATGGCTCTAGTAGGAATTCAAGCTTTGTCATACAAGGGCTTATCATGAAGGATTTTATGTTTTCAAAAGATAAATCTCTGAAACTCTAGTATCGCTAGGAACAAGATAAATAGCAGCTCAGACCATCTCATATCATATCCATCAATTACCTAGACTTAGATCAAGCATATGCTACCCACAAGTTTCAAGTTTAGAGTAAATTCTTATATCAAATCAGTCATATCCAAAACTCGGGAGAATTCAAGGCTAAAAACTAGGTACTTGAAAGGAATTATGATAGAGCAACTATTTATCATTTACATTATAAGAGCTTACCTAGACTCCATTATTTATTTAGCTCTAAAGAATACAAAACTAAACACACTTTTTATTTTTCTTTCAATGTTTTTAAATCACACCTTACTATATCGATATAACTTACTAGGATAAATTTTTATTTTGTTTTGGTTTGTTATGCATCTTTTTATTTCTTTAGCAAACATATAGCAAACTCAAAAATAGTAAAACTAAAAAGGAAGAAATACTTAGGTAGGTACATGGGAGATGCTCCTCCCCCAAGCTAGATGTTGTCGTGGTCGGTTGTTGAATGTTGAGTGATCCTTCTTAGAGCATGGCTTGTCGGCGGATATCCTTCTCACCTATGAGTAGAATGAGATGTCTATAGTCAAGTGACTTTACTCTTGATCATTCGTACCATCCTACAAAATATTCCAATAAGAATACCAAAATCTCGAGGCTTGGATTAGGAATAACGGTTAGCGGTCAGCCGTACAAGAATTTGTTCTCCTTATGAGTTTAGACATATTTTCTAGTGGCAAAATTTTAGCAGGAGGTCTATTTAGTATCTTTTTTGGATTTTCTATTTTTATAATGCAGAAAGAAAATATGTATGCATGATAATTTTTATTTTTATGCCACCACGGTCAATATTCTCATGGGCTTTTACACACCGTAGACCTACTCACATGGGGCTTAGGATTTTATAATGATGCAATGATATAATGTAGTAAAGGAACTCTCTTCTCTCTTCTTTTTTAATATGTAGCAATGATGATATGCAATAAAGTAATCTTTTTATTTTTCTCCTTTCTCTAATGCAATGTAAATGCAGGAAGTAAATATGCTAAAAGAAAATAATTAATGCAATGCTGGAAAATAAATATGGATAACTACCGATATTACCTTACAGCAAGGGTTCAGATTTTTAAAGTCCTCCAGACAAGATAGGTAGGAGAGAGTACTTACTTTTCAGGTGCATCATCTAGTCTCAGTGATGAAGACTTAGATGACTGCTCCTCTTTGTGATAGTGATGATGTTATCTTCTCTTTCCATACATGTTTAGTCTGTGAGCTTGATGTTGGCGGAGTGGCTTCTTCTTTGGTGGGTGCTTCAGGCTCTTCATCGTCCCATTCATTAAATCAGGGTTGGCACAGGTCCTTCTCAACTTCTCCTTCATAATCCCCCATCCATTTCTAGGGAGTTGATCCTCTTGTCGGTGGGATGATCAACTTCTCCTCCTCTGGGAGCGGGTCTTCTTTGGCTGCTCATAAGTAGTATAACTATTAAAACAACAGCGTACCTTTTCTCCTGAGAAGCGAAAGTGGATTTGTCCAGATCCGACGTAGATGACTGTATTGGTAGTGTTGAGAAATGGTCTTCCCAGAATGATAGGTGAATCATTTTCTTCCTCCATGTCCAGGACCATAAAGTTGGCGGGGGCGTAGTGATCTTGTATCTTGACCATTATGTCCTTTGCTATGCCTTCTGAGAATTGGATTGATTGGTCCGCCATTTGTAGCTACATATATGTCAAGTACAAAGGTTCGTTACCAAATAAATATTCATATGTTACCTTTGACATTATGTTGACACCCGATCTAACGTCGCAGAAAGTCTTGTGGAAGATCTTCTGACCAATGGTACACTCGATCATCGGTACACCAGGGTCATCCTTCTTAGCAAGGAATGGTGGAGCAAGAAGGTGGTCGTACTATGATCGGATGGTGTTGATTATGTTGATTGTCTCTTCAGGTGACTGGCCGGTCTTGTTCTTCCTCCTTCTGTTCTTCTTCTTCTTGGTCACTGCTGTTGTCTCTTAAGGTAGGTATGCCTTCTGTGGATGAGCAGGAGAATATAGTATACGGTCCTTGAACGAGAACTTCTCCTTCCTATTCTTGATAGTGAAACAGATCTTGATGGTGTCCGCGTAGATGATGGCCTTTGTGGTGCTAAGGAAAGGTCAGCCTAAAATAATGGGTGCCCTCTCATCTCCACCTGTTTGCAGAACCACAAAGTCTATGGGAACATATGATTGTCCCACTCGAATGATGACATCTTCTAGAATTCCTTTAGGGTAGCAGAGTGACTGATCTGCAAGCGGCAAACATATATTTGTGTACAACAAAGGATCTCCTAAAATCTTATCATAGATTACCTTAGGCATAATGTTGACACTTGCTCTGAAGTCACAGACAGCTTCTTGAAAGATGTGAGGTCTAATAGAGATGGGAATAACGAGTCTCTCTGGATCACCATTGTTGTTGGAGAATGAAAAATCTATCCACCTTCCCTTTGACGGTTGAGTATAGTAGAAAGTTACATTGTGAATATCGACAAGATTTATAGTTTCTAAATCTTCCGGGTGTCCTAGAATCTTACCTTTGTCGGATGGAGGAACAATAGCTGTCAGCTATGCTATTTGTGATTCTATCATTTTATTAAAGCTATACTGATTCTTAATGACAGAAGCAAAAGTATCCATTCTAGTACTTATGTTCTCTAGGATTTTATCATTAGAAGCTATTTTCTTAGACATCTGATTCATAAGTCTAGATTGACCAGCAACTAATTCTCTCAAGGGTGGTTGATTGAAGTTATTATAATTGTTACCTTAAAAGTTACCTTGGTAGTTTGGCCTCTGTTGTTGATTTCATCTTTGATTCTATTGAGGACGATAATTGTTGTTATTGATGTAGTTCACATCCTCTTGAGTTTCAAGACAGTTGCTCCCTGAATGCCCAGTGTCACCACACACTTCACAAGTCATGTGGGAATTGAGTCGCAAAAAAAAAGTCATGTGGGAATCATGAATGTGCTGACTTCTTTCTTCTCACTTGCTTGGTCTTCAAGTTTCTTCATTAGCAAGTCCATCTTGGCAGACAGCATGTCTACCTCCTTGAGTTGATGCATTCCTCCTACTCTCTTGCGAGGCTGAGTATGTTTTTCATTCTAGCTTTGATTGGAGGCTATCTTCTCAACAAGAGTTGTTACATCTCTGAGGTTAAGTTACAGAAAAGCACCTCCAGCAGCAACATCCATTGTCTCATGGGTACTAATGGTCAACCTGTGGTAAAAGGTCTGCATAAGTAGCCAATTCTTCATCCCATGATGAGGACATTCTGATATGTAATCTTGAAAGCGTTCACATGCCTCAGGAATAGATTCATCGTGATGTTGTTGAAAACTTGAGATTCTCCCATACAGTGCATTGATCTTGCTTGTGGGAAAAAACTTTGCTAGGAAGGTAGTAGAGCAGTTATCCCATATGGTATTTCTTTCTTTGTTGGCATAGAACCAATGTTTTGCCTTCCCCAAGAGTGAAAATAGAAAAAGACAGAGTAGAATAGCATCCTTGGTTACTCCCTTGATAGTGAAGGTGCTGCAGATCTCCAGAAAGTGTTGGAGATGTGCATTAGCATCTTCATGTGGCTTTCCACAAAACTGGCTAGCTTGCACCATGTTGATGAGAGTAGGCTTGAGCTTAAATCCATTGTCTCCAACATTGACCTCAGGTCCAGTATGGATGTCAGCTATAGTTGGAGCAGAGAATTCATGAAGGCTTTTGTTAGCCATGACTTTAAATTCTGGTGTTAAGCTTCGCCTTATATGGTTGTCCTTCGACTCTAAAGCTAGTACTCTCTTAAGTTTAGCCTTATTTATCTTAAGTAGCGCTTTTGGATCATCTATAAAGTTTGTCGGTAGGTTAAAACCAATCATACATACCTTGCATAAGATACACAAGTAGACAAAACAAGGGTAAGTCTGTTTGAGCAGAGGTCAATAGTTATTTCAACCACATCAATTGATATAAGTTTATCAATACTTCCTATGCTAGGTACCTTCTTCGGCAACGACGCCATAAATGCTTGTTGGTATTTATTAACTCCTCACTTGTTTTGGTAGTCATCTATTAATTACCTACACCTCTAGCATTACTAAACTAGGTTGTCATCCCTAGTGATGGTGCTAGAAATGTTTGTTGGTACTAACTAGATTACTACAAGAATAATACTAAATACATGTTTATCATTTTATGTGACTAAAGAATATAAAGATATGAATGAAAAGGATTCTGCAAGCAGACAGATAATTATATCATTATAGCACTTCACCCGAGAGTATACTAGGCATCATATTTATATTTTACCACAAGGAAGGTGTAGCTTTGGACATGTATTGATAACTTATAACATTGATAGAGAAATAAATCATAACCAATCACTCTACTCATAATAGGGGTAAGTCACGTGATAAAATGTATATGATAAGCATTGATCAAGCATTATAATAAGTAAATCACTCAGAGCACTCCTATCTATGGCAATAGCATGGTCAAGTTAGAATATTAGAGGAATAATTCCTAAGTCATCCTTAACTACAAGTCAAGCATACATTGATTAGTGCAATTACACCTAGCAATCATGGCTAAGATCATCATTATATCCACACATAAGGGGCATTACTTAGGGAAGTTTGAGTATAGAAATCTCTCCCTTCCTTCGTAACTAGGCCCTACTTCCTTAACCTATACTCAAGGAGTGGACTACAAAGGACTCAACGGGAGTGTCACATCCGCGATCTACCACATGACCCAGAATATAGAGTGTATTCACAGGTAAATAGCATATAAGCACCATGCTTATATGATCTCTACCACCCACCCATGGTACCTTATTAGGGTGAATTCTATGCGAACTTATGCATAAACATAATGATAAACTAACTATACTAGGTATATAATCAAAGTAGACAATAAACATTGCAACCAAGAACATGAATAAGATGAATACTATATTGTCTTGACAATTGTACCAAAGCATATAAAAATTATGGAGATAGAGAGAGGGGTACAAGAATTATACCGAATCAAGCTCTAGACGATGTTGGGAATCCAAGCGAAGATCTGCTTGCCTCTCTCTAGACCTAGCCTAACTAGCTATGCCCTAAAAACAAGAGGAGCTCTGAGGATATTAGGGTTTCTAGCTCTGGATGACTTGATCTCAAATGACTTGATGCCTCAGAGGGGATTAGGGTTTCTTATATAGCCCAGAGGGTCCAATGTGAGCCCTTGGATCAAACTGACTTGAAGAACAGTGTAGATGTAGTCTAGGGTGGTGGTGTAGAAACATTCCAGAAGCTAACAGGTGGGGGCCACCACCAAGGACCGGGCGGCATCAGGGTGGGGCCGGCCAGTCCCACTTGGTGGCCTCTCGGGCTCTGGCTTGAGTGTGACATCCACGATCTTCCACATGACCCAAAATAAGAGTGTATTCGCAGGTAAATAGCATATAAGACCATGCTTACATGATCTCTACCACCCACCCATGGTACCTTATTAGGGTGAATGCTATACGAACTTATGCATAAACACAATGATAAACTAACTATACTAAATATATAATCAAAGTAGACAATGAACATTGCGATCAAGAACATGAATATGATGAATAATATATTGTCTTCACAATTGGACCAAAGTATATAAAAATAATGGAGATACAACAAGAGAGAGATACAAGAATTATACCGAACCAAGCTCTAGATGATGTTAGGAATCCAAGTGGGGATCTACTTGCCTCCCTCTAGACCTAGCCTAACTAGCTATGCCCTAGAAACTAGAGGAACTCTAAGGATATTAGGTATTTTGGCTCTAGATGACTTGATCTCAAACGACTTGATGCCTCATGGAGGGCTGGGGTCTCCTTATATAGCCCAGAGGGTCCAACATGAGCCCTTGGATCAAACCGACTTGAAGAACAACGTAGATGCAGTCTAGGGAGGCGGTGCAGGAACATTCCAGAAGCTGACAGGTGGGGGCCACCACCGTGGACCGGGCGACATCAGGGTAGGGCTAGCTAGTCCCACCTGGTGGCCTCTCGGGCTCTACCTCGGGGGGTTGCCTCCTGAAGTCCTCTAGCGTCTTCTAGAATAGTTTTCGTCATGGTTAAGTTCTTTTTAATGTTTTGATCCCCTTTCCGATTTTCTGAATATACCCTGTAGAAAATACAGATTCACCAAAACTTATGGAAATTGTTAATTTAGACCCCTAAGTTTCCATTGGTGATCCATTTCAGGCATTATTCAAGTTATGTTGATGGTTTAATATGGTAGATAACTACCATCAACAATGACCCTTTCCCAAGCACCTTCTGATCGCTCCCCACGCCGTGATGAGCCGGTGACACATGTCCTGACCTCTCGTTCAGGTCGCCTCGGGTGACCCGATGGACCAGCACCTAGGCAAGGCCTGGCACCTGCGCACGAGCCTAAAAGAAATTGGAAACTTGCTCGCTCAGGACCAGGGGAGCTAAAGGAAAGAGGACTCATGTCATTCTCTCGCTTCCTTCTCGCATCATGCCAGATCTACGACCATCCCTCGCTGTTTTGTCACTCCAATGGATCACACACATTTTAGCCCCGCGGCCCAACCCCCTGGTTAAAATACGCATTCACAGGCACAGATCTAGGGGGATGAAGCACATTCCAACTCGAACGAAAAGTAAGTGAAAGAATGGCTAAATGACAAGTGAATATGCCAATCACACACATATGCAAAGAGCCCAAGCACCATCTATCATCGAACGAGAGACTTGTTTTGAGCCTCTCCACGTGTACCCACGGCAGGATAGAACGACAAACTATTTCCCAACCTCTCAACCGCAACAAGACGCCTCCTAGACTAAGCTTCCCTAACCAGCTCCAGGGCAAAGTCAGGCACTCACGCAGATGGGGAGCAAAAGGAAGCAGAGCGCCGCTCTGCCCGAGCAGGCGGAACGGGGAAAATTGAAGCCTACGCCCTTTGCTCATTTTTCCTCTTGCATCAAAACGAAATGACGACTTGACCTTGACACCTTGACCGCAGTGTAGGGCCGCACAACGTTTAGCTCTGTGAGCCAGCCCCTAGGCTAGAACACACACCCGTGCTTGCAAGGTGAATGGAGAAGGAGCACATTCCATCCTAAACAAGGGAACCACATGCGGCAACATGAAAAGAGATTCACACGCCAGCAAGACCACATGCGAAAGTGGCAAGCTCCATGACAACCGAGCATCCCTCAGCACGCATAACACTAGAGTAAGCTGACCCGCCCGAACCGAAAGCAAACAGTCATTCACGTTCGACCCTGCACATTCAAAAGAAGAAGACCGAGCGAACGACCTTGGCAGGGACAAATCCCGCACGACAAGCTTGGTGCGGACCGAGTCAACAAAGGAACTCACCTGCGGAGCATTTGCGCTTGCCCAAATGATCATGGCAGGCGCACCATCTAGTCAAACGAAACCATCATAAATCCCTTGAGGCTCCAAGAAACATAGCCCACACAACTTGCTCAGGAACACCGAGCGCCCTGGCGCAAGCTCGAACAACATAGCAAGGCCACTTCATCTGGGTTTGTAGCAGCCGCTCTTCCAGAGGGAGGCCTAGTGGGGAACAACAAATACACCGCCTCCCTCGATTGCGGTGGAGTACTCCACGACGTACAAACACGAATCACCATAGCCCGACAACGTCTCAACGACGGGCCTAACTGGGCAAAGCGATTCGTGAGAATCAACAACATAGAGACTAGATAGCTCGGGCAAAACCCTTCATGCAAAGGATCACTGAGATAAGTCATTCAAACAATTGACAATGGTGATGACAAAAGGGAAATAAAAAAAGCAATGCATACATTAGAGCCTCAAGGACTTATGCGTTTGTCGATTACAACGCTGTCCTAAGTATTAGGATCACCGGCTTCTAAAGCCACGGACAAAAGCATCTAGTCTAACATGTTATAGGACTAGATGGACCCAAGGTTACAATGATCATCGGATCCCCACCCGCTCATGATGGACATTGCATGAAGCGGAGAGACCGGTACAAGGTGTCTCTAACCTTCAGAGTCGCATCCTAAGCAGGTGAGGACTATCGAAAGAAGCCTCGGGGACAACCACCTCGCGAAGCTTCCTCTAACATCAGAGGAAGAGGAGCCCTACCTGGAACTGCCCTGACGCCGCTTCCGGTAGAGGAGGGGAGGAACACCTAGCGACGAGCCATCGAACGAGAGCCGCCAAGTCGATGCTCGAATGCCCCTAGACCCAGAGCTAGGAGCCGTGTGCCAACCAACCATGGGGGAGTCCAGCAGCCTGAGCCTCCCATGGCATCATTCCTTCCCATATTCATGAAACTTCCCCTAACACCTGTGGAGGACGAACGCCGGTAGGGCATGGCAGAGCCCAATCTCCAAAGATCCCTCTCGGTGATGGTGAAGCCATTGGGACAGGCCGTGAACCATAGCGCTCGAAGAAAATAGTTGTTCTCTCACTGGACTGGACGATGGGGAAAACTCAAAAGTTGGGGAAGAAGTAGGGATGAGACTTGCTACCCAGCTCTCCCTTGACTTAAATAGACGGCATGAAGATGAAGGCGGAGAAGATGGTGGTTGGCGTTCAAGACGGGCACAAACTTCAAGACGCACTCGCAATCAAGAGGTGGAAGACGCGGTGGTTTAGTCTCCCAAGCGACACGAGACCCAGCAATGGTCGTAGGAGGTACATTGAATGCATGTGTTTCCTCTAGCATTTACTAACCATTTTCTTGTAGCGCAGGGGAGGCGGCCAGACGAAAGACCGAGCGGTGGATGCCAATGCGGTAACATATCCTAACTAAGCCTTGTACCTTTCATCTTCACTATCTTTCGATTCATGTGCCTGCATTTTATGGTGCACAACAACTTGTGAGTGGGCGCCATTACACCACGACATGACTAGGGAGGCCAACAACCCCTCTGGATCGTATGCCAGGTAACCCACCGCAACCACGACCCCGTGTCATGCTTAGGAAAACTTATCTTGGGTTGAAGGGTTCGAGACCACAAAAGGGATAGGGGCAGGGAGGAGATGGGCCCTCATGGCTCTAATCAGTGGTACAGAGCCACACGACCATCTCTCCCTATGTTCGAGTCGTCCACTTCAAAGTCTCCTGGGTTGACCCCCTCTAGGGGAGGCATCTAGCCCTCTAGTAGCTGCAGACGCGGTTGGGGACCAAGGGGATTGATGGCCGATGATTTATGGGATGTCTCTCAATGAGGCACAGCTGAACTCCACATTGATTGGGGAGGATATCAGGTCCCGCTCGAATTACCCATTGAACCCGACAAGGCGCACCGCTCCAACCGTGTGGTTACGGTGGACATGCCTCTCCCCGTGAGGGGCGAAGTCAAACCCACATGTAACAAGGCAACACGACCTCTCGAGGCCAGTAGGACGTCAGGGAAAAACAGATTTAGGTTCCCACAACCCCACAAGAAGTCAGAACCAAGCCTCAACGATTCTATCCTGCGCCCCAAGTCCCAAACCTAAGGCCAGCTTCGGAGACTCACAAACTGTTAGAGGTCTACGACCTCTCCGAGAGAGATCAACAAAGCAAATGACTAGGGTGATGTGCAATGCAGAGCCCAAAGTGTGATCATGGCTCGGTCATGTGGAATAAATGAAAGGTCCAAGACCCATGAGCTGACACATGACTGCAAAAAGCCTCACAACTATGCAAAAAGAGGTCGAGGAGATGACTCCTCGCATCAAATAATCTTTTTGGCAACCCCAGACAAAGGCACATCCCCAACCACAAGAACTAGAGGCTTGCTACAAGGGAAGCCTAAAACCCAGGGGAAAACCTCTCCTAGCTTAGCACCCTCCAATACAAGAGCAGGCACACTGCCCTCAGGGTGCTAAGGCCAAGTGTCACCACAGCGATGACACCACGAAGACGTTCAGCGGAGAATGCCATGAGTGCAAGGGGCAACGAAGAAACCTCTCGCCAACCCTCTCGCCACACCATAGCCCCTGAACCAAAGCAAGCAGGAGAGGGCAGGGTCGCTAGGCCCAAATACCACCACTATCACACCCCAAAAATAGGGAGGGAAACAACGAGGCACCCATAGCTTTCCGGAGAAGCTCATTGTGGCCATTGGGACCAATGTTTTAGTGAACCCAAACCTAGAGGATCTGGAGACTACTAAAACCACTAGGCCCAGAAAGCGGTCAGGGCGCCTCCCTTACCCCCTCTTACTCGCAAGCTCCCTTCTAGCACCAGCTGTTGGAAAGAGCAACTATCTCTCTCTCTCTCCCATTTCTTCACCCTCTTAGTAGGAAAAGAGGAGAGCAATTTGTAGTCACAGCCACCAGTGATTCAAATGGAAGGTAGGTCTCTATTTATAGGACCAAGGGCAGACCAAATAGCCTGAGACCCCCACGCCATGTGGCAAAGGGAGGTCACAGCTAATGTCAGATGCCTATGTGAGGTTAAGGAAATTGAGACCCTCCAAAAGGTAGGGCTGGTATAGCATTGACGAGATCACTTGGTCCCCACCTGGGTCATGAACCCTGATATGTAGCACACTGACACGGCAGGGCTTAGTAGTCACGTACCACATCGTCAGGGCGTCCTGACAGGGCAAAGCACAATGGCCACCTACCGCATTGAACGCACCTACCTGTAAGGGATCGAGTGATGAAGCTCGAATAAGCCATGACTACAAACCCACGCATAACGCACATGCATCTCAGCGCTTTCACGATCACTTCATGATCATAGAAATGCTCAAGGGCTACTGTCGGGGTCATAACCACAGGGTGTGTCAAGGCATCGATAAGTTAGTCGGCCACGCAGTCTGCAAATATATTAGCTAGCGAAAGCCCGAATGACTAAGGCCCAGCTAAGCTAAGCGAACTAGGCCAAACGCCAAGGTGGGGTCAGCCATGACCCCTCCTTCATGCCTTAGCCACACAATGCTAGAAAGGCGCACGACCTCACCCCCGTCATGACTGTCACACCCATTTTTAAGGACAAAAATAGGATGTATAAAAGACTCATGTGCGCCCCAGGAAACAGTCGCACACATAAGTTGACAAATTACAAAGTATCATCACAGTGCTTATTACATAACGAATAATTATTTAAGACATAGTCTTGAACGATAGATAATAGTAACTAATAATAATTCTTCAGCGGAAACTCCACACAGGGACACGGTTGACTGGTTGACACCAAGACTAGTACTCATTCCGATAATCTTCCTCTATATCTTCATCTGTTATGGTGGAAATAGCAAGAGTGAGTTCATGTCGAACTCCACAAATATAACACAGGGTTCATGAGGCTCAATAAGGCTAGACACTGTTTAACTGCGTTTAGCTTTTAATTATATATTAGCAATTGAGTAGCATCAAGATAAACCACTTCCCATTAAGAACCAATGATCAATTGTAATAATGATAACGATTAGCATTAACATGAGCATAATAATAATCAACAATAATTAAACATGATATAGAAATGGTTATCATCTATTCTGTAAATGTTCCAAGGCCGCTCGTATCCGTGAGCACGGCTAGTATACCAGTTTTTAACTCTGCGCAGAGGTGTACACTTTCACTGTGAGTCATGATTTCCAAATGAGTGGGGAGATCAAGCCCAAACACCCGAGAACCATATAAAGCCACTCAAAAGTTCGTCTAACAAGTTAGGGCCATTAGATTCACTCGGCAGGCAGATGTAGAACCCCCCTTCCCTGTGGCACAACAACCGCAGCCTATACACACTAGGCCAGGGGCTCGCACTACACCCAACGTGGCAAGCCTTTCTTACGCCATTTAAGGTAACCACTAACAAGCTAGAAAAGGTCTCTTGAACAACTAAAGCCAGAGCCATATAGCCCTCACAGCTGTACTGTATGTCCCGGATGGTCATGTACAGATAAGTCCTTATGGAGAGAAACCAGAGCATCAAAATAATACACATGCTCTAGCCCTCTTTTAACAGAAATAAAATCATCTTAATGGTTGGTTGCTTGATCCATTAATCAAATTACAAGATCATTGTTCATAGTTTAAGCACTAGCAGTAGCTACCCATATGCATCCCCAAGGTTGACAAGGAATCAAGATAACAATCACTAAGTTATAATCTCTAAGGTTGTCAAGGTAAGCACATGCATATGTATGACGATTTGATGTATAGGTAACAAGGATAGTCCTGTGTTATACTTGCCTTGATCAAAGCTCTCCAAGTGATACTGCTGACTTGGCTCAAAGTAATACTCCGAATCGTCCAAATACTGCTCACCTTCTATATTCGATCATCAATCAACACATACATGCATCCAATCAAACATACACGAAGCAAACAAAGAGATTTAATTAGAACAGTACACCAACAGTAACAAAACAGTAATAAAAGTTTATAAAACTCTTCTACACGTTTCTACGATCACACAGACGCAAAGATCACCAAATTCGGAGTTAAAACGTGAAAGTTATGAATTTTCTAAGATTTCCTATAGATAAATAAATACTTAATTATAACCTCGAAAAATAAATTATCAAAACTAACTGTACAACTACACTAACATGTAGAGCTCGCAAATACGAACCTAACGCAATTTGAACGGATCAAATCGGAGTTAAAACGAAGATTTTATGACCAAAACAATTACAGTGGCAAAACTGTAAATACCTGAAAACGTATTTTTGACTTATCCGGGAGAAAATACGCTTTCAAAACACGAAAACGGATTCAGGATAATGCGCTAAGGACTGCGGGTTCTATTATGAAGTAGTCCAGGGGCTCTTTAATAAAAAGTCAAGACGAAGGGGTATCTCCTTTTCTAGGCCGTTGATCTAAAGATGGACGGCTGTCATTCACCCTCGACTTCACAGAGAAAAGGTCGGCCATCTTCTCCAAATCCGGCCGGCGGCCTCCATGGCCGGCCACTCGAGCTCACCGGAAAACTCCGGATTCACCGTTCCCGACCACCAAACATCCCCCAACCGACACCAACCGAACGAGAAGCTTCCCCCGAACCTATCTACATAGCTTAGGAAAACTACAACAGCTCGAAATCGGGATGCGGCTTGGATAGGGCGGCGGCGCCATTACCGTCCGACGGTGAAACTCCAAACCTCACGGTAAAATGCACAAGAATTCAAAAGAAACACATGGGAAGGGAGAGGAGGAGCTAACGAACTCACCTAAGCGAAGAAGAAAGGCACCAGACTAACCGCAACCGACGGCGACGTTCAACCGAAACCCGCCTAGGTTTTCCAACTCGCCAACTCGATTTCACGTGGATGAACTCGTGTTTTAGATGAAAAACGGAAATAGGAAACATGCGGCTACCAATTTATAGCTTCACCTCGTCGATTTCGGGTAGGATACAAAGATACGCGATTTGATTCGGTTGAGGCATAGCTCGTGTCCGTCCCGGTTACGACCGGAGGAAGAGGACGCGGCTGCCACCTGGGGCCCACCCGTCAGCGACTGAAGAAAGGGAGAGGCGCGCGGCTGGCTCGGCTGGCTCGGCTGCTGGGTCGGAACGCGGAGACGGGCTGCTGCGGATGCTGGCTGGGCCGCGACGACGCTGGACGGCCCACGCGGGCAGGCGCGGGAGAGCAGGCCTTCCAACGGCCTTCGGGCCAAGAAGGTAAGAAGGTAAGTTGTTTTCTTTTTTTTGCTTTTGTTTCTTTTCAAACCTTTTCAAATAGAGTTTCAAATTCAAATCAAAATAAAATAAATCCACACCATAAAATAAAATAAAATAAATGCAACAGCATGAATGCAACACCAAATATTTCTTTTAAAATTTTAATTCCCTTTATTTAAATTATTTAAAATTCATTACTCCTAAAATTTGGGTGTTACAAATTCTACCCCCCTTAAAAGAATCTCGTCCTCGAGATTGAACTGCTTACTCAAACAACTGCGGATATGATTTCCTCAATTCATCCTCTCTTTCCCAAGTTGCCTCTGCTTCTGAATATCGATTCCACTGCACCTTGCACATCTTAATAACCCGACTTCGAGTAACTCTCTCAGCAGTTTCTAAAATCTTGATCGGAAACTCTTCATATGTAAGATCTTCCTTAACAGTCAACTCTTCTAAAGGTATCTGCTCCTCAGGCACACGCAAACACTTCTTAAGTTGTGAACACATGGAACACATCATGTACTCCAGATAAATTCTCAGGCAACTCTAATTGATAAGCAACTTCCCCACGTCTAGTAATAACTTTAAATGGTCCAACATACCTTGGTGCTAGTTTACCTTTCATGTTAAACCTCTTCACACTTTTCATAGGTGACACCTTCAAATAGACATAATCACCTACCTCAAAAACTAGATCTCTTCTTCTATTGTCAGCATAACTCTTCTGACGAGACTGCGCTACTCTCAAATTCTCACGAATCACTCGCACTTGATCTTCTGCGTTTCTAAGAACATCTGTACCAAACACCTGAGATTCACCTGTCTGATCCCAAAACAATGGAGTTCTACACTTACGTCCATACAAAGCTTCAAACGGTGCCATCTTAAGACTCTGTTGATAACTATTATTGTAAGAAAATTCTGCATAAGGCAAACTCTTATCCCAACTAGTTCCATATTGCAATGCACAAGCTCTCAACATATCCTCTAATACCTGGTTGGTCCTTTCAGTCTGTCCATCTGTCTGTGGATGATATGCTGTACTAAAATTCAATTTTGTTCCCAATGATTCATGCACAGCTTTCCAAAAATGCGACGTAAACTGCGATCCTCGATCAGATACAATCTTCTTTGGAACTCCATGCAAACATACTATCCTCTCCATATACAATTCTGCCAATTTTGGTCCACGGTAAGTAGTCTTAACGGGTATAAAATGAGCAACTTTGGTTAATCGATCTACTATCACCCAAATAGAGTCATACCCTTTCTGAGTACGAGGTAACCCCACTATAAAGTCCATACCAACTTCTTCCCACTTCCATTCAGGAATCTTCATTGGTTGCAACAATCCAGCAGGTCTCTGATGCTCTGCTTTCACCCTCTGACACGTGTCACATAATGCCACATACTCAGCCACATCTCGCTTTAATCCAACCCACCAATATTTCTGTTTCAGATCCAAATACATCTTAGTACTACCAGGATGAATAGAATAAGCTGACTCATGAGCTTCGCGAAGAATTGCTTGTCTAACAGTTTGATCCTCAGGTACACACAGCCTCTTTCCAAACCACAAAATTCCTTTATCATCCATCCGAAAGCCTGGTGACTTACCAATCACTATATCTTCCGCTATCTTCTTTAGTTTCTCATCCTTCAACTGACCCTTGTAGATTTCTTGCTCTAAAGTAGGCTCTATCACTAATTCCATTGTATTAGTAACAATTCCTAAATTCAAATATTCAAATTCAGCACATAACTCACTAGTCATAGTCAATGTCCGTATCTCATTGACATAGCTTTTCCTACTAAGAGCATCAGCTACTACATTAGCCTTACCAGGATGATAGTGTATCTCAATATCATAATCCTTAATCAATTCTAACCATCTGCGTTGCCTCAAATTCAGATCTGACTGAGTAAAAATATACTTCAAACTCTTATGATCAGTGTATATATCACTCTTATGTCCAATCAAATAATGTCTCCAAATCTTTAAAGCATGAACTACAGCTGCTAACTCCAAATCATGTGTAGGATAATTCAACTCATGCTTTCTCAACTGCCTAGATGCATAAGCCACAACTCTGGCTTCTTGCATAAGAACACATCCCAAACCTTGACGAGAAGCATCACAATAAATAGAAAACTTCTTACTCAAATCTGGCAAAACCAAAACAGGCGCTGTAGTCAACCTTTTCTTCAACTCCTCAAAACTAGCTTGACATTTATCTGACCACACAAACTTGGCATTCTTCTCTAATAGAGATGTCATAGGTTTAGCAAGTCTGGAAAACCCTTCAATGAACCGTCTGTAATATCCAGCTAATCCCAAGAAACTACGAATCTCGCTAACATCAATAGGTGGTTTCCAATTTAATACATCCCTTACTTTACCTGGATCCACTGATATCCCTCCATTAGAAACAATATGACCAAGGAAAGAAACTTCCTTCAACCAAAACTCACATTTACTTCGCTTCGCATACAGTTTATGCTCTCTAAGTTTCTGCAATACCAACCTCAAATGTTCAGCATGCTCTACTTCTGTCTTGGAAAATACCAGTATATCATCAATAAACACTACCACAAACTTATCCAAATATTCCATAAACACCTTATTCATCATGTACATAAAGTATGCAGGTGCATTGGTCAATCCAAATGACATAACAGTATACTCATACAATCCATACCTTGTAGTAAAAGCTGTCTTTGGAATATCAGAAACACGAATCTTCAACTGATGATAATCAGAACGTAAATCAATCTTAGAGAACACACAAGCACCTCTCAACTGATCAAACAAGTCATCAATCCTGGGCAAAGGATACTTATTCTTGATAGTTACCTCATTTAGTGATCTATAATCAACACACATCCTCTGACCGCCATCTTTCTTATCAACAAAAATAACTGGTGCTCCCCAAGGTGATGAACTAGGTCGAATAAAACCTTTATCTTGTAATTCTTTAATTTGTTTCTTAAGTTCTTCTAATTCATCTACTCTCATCCTATATGGTTGTTTGGCTATAGGTGCAGTTCCAGGTAATAATTCAATAAGAAATTCAATGTCTCGGTCAGGTGGCATACCTGGCAATTCATCAGGGAAGACATCCGGAAATTCCTCAATCACTGAATTCTCCTTAATAGTATCTTCAAGCTGATTCACCACAGCGGTTGGTTGCTTCTGCACTGCTACATCCACATTGATTTTGTCTCCATTAGGTGCAGTCACAACTACTACTTTCTACTGACACTGAATCTCTGCCTGATTTTGCTTCATCCAGTCCATACCCAATATCACATCAATACCAGATGTCCTCAACACTATAGGAGTTATCTTAAACTCTACCCCCCTTAATACCATACTAATTGGAAGACAACGATTACTAGTTTGCATGGTACCTCCAGGTGAATTTACTAAGAGAGGTTCTTTCATAGCTAACATGGGTATACTATGCATTTTAACAAAAATGTTGGATATGAATGTATGAGATGCTCCAGAGTCAAAAAGAACAGTTGCGGGAGTGGAATGTACATTGAACGTACCAATCATAACTTCTGGGGCATCATGAGCTGTATCAGAAGACACGTGATTTACTCTTCCAGTACCAGATTGCCTCTGGTTGTTCTTCTGGCTCTGAGGAGTCTGCTGGTTCTGCTTCTCAGGACAATGATAAGACATATGCCCCTCTTTACCACAGACAAAGCATCTAGTAGGCGTGCTGGGAGCACTATTCTTCATGGGGGTAACATTAGAATTTCCAGTGCGAGGAGTCTGTTGCCCAGTCTGCTGATACTGTGGACGTTGTGGATATGTTGAACGCTGTTGTGACTGATTACTTTGCCAATTTTGGGACCACCTCTGATTCGGATTGCGATTCCATTGACTAACCGGTCCTTGAAACTTCTGATGAAAACCATGTTGAGAATTAGTGCGCTGACGGTTGTTGCTTCCTGAGCTTTGTACCTTCATCTTCCTCTTCCTGTCCATCTCTCTGCGCTCATTATCAAGCACAATAGCTTTATTTACCAGCTCTTGAAAACTAGCATAGTTGTTCCCCTTCAACTGCAAGCGAAGATCATAATAAATTCCCTTCAAAAAAAGACGCTGTTTGTCTGCATCTTCCCTCACTTCATTAGGAGCATAGCGAGCCAACTGTGTAAATCTATCATGATATTCACTAACGCTCATCTGTCCCATCCTAAGGTTTCTGAATTCTTCCTGCTTCAGCTCAATTATACCTTCAGGAATGTGACGAGCTCGAAAATCTCTAACAAACTCATTCCAAGTGATAGGAGGAGCATTGTCAGGGCGTGCAGCTTGATACGACTCCCACCAAGTCTGAGTTGTCCCCTGTAGCTGACCAGATGCATATAACACCTTCTCCATATCATTGCATTGGGCTATATTCAGCTGTTTCTCCACTGCCCTCACCCAATCATCTGCCTCTAAAGGATCAGCAGCATGAGAAAACACTGGAGGGCGTCCCTTTAAAAATTCCCCACGCTTATCCCTCACTTGCACAGGCGGTGGTCCTCCTGCAGCGGGATTGTTCTGCATGTGCTGCATAAACATCTGCATCATCTGATTCTGAGTTTGCATGAGTTCCTCCATAGTAATGGGTAGGTTAACACCTCCACGACCTCTGCCACGACCTCTGCCTGACATCTGTTTCCAAAAACACAGGAATTGAAATTCAGTACAATCCGAAATGATGTATTCAATAGATAAGCAAAATCTGATTTTTCTGGGCGATCTCCAATTTCAGCAACTCAGTAAAACTGTCATATCTCGATCTACAGACGTCCAATTCAGATGATCTTTACATGGTTGGAAAGCTTACAAAATTATCTACAACTTTTATTCACAACACTTTTTCTGAATCTGTCAAATAATTGGCCAAAAACTGAACTTAACCAAAACTGTTTCAGAATTCCAGACTGTGCAGTAACTCCAACTTGAAACAGGTATATCTCTTAGCTCATAATAGATATTAAGGTGATTCTTGCGGGGTTGGAAAGATATAAAAGTCTAATTATTCCCAGTAAAATTTCTTGAATTTCTCATGAACGGATTTTAAGTTATTTCTAAAACATCCCAGACTGATCCAAAAATCAGCAAAGGACAGAACTAAGTTAACCTCATATTCAACTAATATATTTTGATCAAACTTAATATTCTTAACCATGGAACTTGTAGGCATGTCTACAAAACTCCAGCACACATTACAAAGATCCAAATCACACATTATCATAATAACAATCCATCAATCACACAATGGTTCACACCACAAACTGACTCTCAAAACAAACCAAACTTAAAATTAACTCGCAACTACTATTGTTCCTATTACATAGGGATTTTTCCTATTTCCTAATTAAGCTTCTCATAAATCTTGGGATGACCTAACTCCGCCCTCAATTGATCAATCTCCTTATAAGCTTGCTCCTTAAGTTCTTTTTCCTTCAGCAACTCATCCTTCAAATCCACCTCATGGAGAGCCAATTCTCGAGCTAATCCCACCGTAGCTTGTAAAGTCAAGGAGGAATCATCTGCAGGCAGCACGGTCCAAATACCCTTGTCATGTATGAAACAAGGAAAATGCCGTAGTGCACCCTTTAACGTCTTGTCCGAGCGTAGACCATGGTAGTAAACAAATGCATTGAAAGCGACATCCTCCATGCTTGTCTCCACAGTTGCCCGGCTCACTCTGGTAATGAACTTTGACTCCACCTTAGGCTCCTTAGTGGTAGGATCCCTTTTCTTAACCCATAACTCCGTTTCCCCAATAGGAATCCATCCATGGATGACTATACTCTGCACTATGATACTCCAACGTAGCTTCCCAGTCATAGTAGTAGTTGTCCAAGGTTCTTGTCAACATGTCATGGAAGAAAGCATCAGCTTTAGGAACCATTATATGAAACTTCGTAGTCCACCCCATAACTTCATTCTCCATTGGTGTATCACCAACTCTTGACTCAGCATCAGATAACTCTTGATCACCACCTTCATACGGCTCCTGAGGTTCAAAACGGGCAACGTACTGTGCAGCTGATAAACGGGGATGAGGAGGCATCTATAAGATTTAGACATAGATTAGATAGAATCAATGTATTTTCGCAATGGAATACAGTAGAGGAAGCATAAAAATTTAGTAATTAACAAGGTGAAAAGAGGAAGCATGAATTTAAGTAAAATATGAAGGCTATTAACGACCATTCTAACTAGGCTCGCGTCCTACAGTCAACACGGCTCTGATACCAATCTGTCACACCCATTTTTAAGGACAAAAATAGGATGTATAAAAGACTCATGTGCGCCCCAGGAAACAGTCGCACACATAAGTTGACAAATTACAAAGTATCATCACAGTGCTTATTACATAACGAATAATTATTTAAGACATAGTCTTGAACGATAGATAATAGTAACTAATAATAATTCTTCAGCGGAAACTCCACACAGGGACACGGTTGACTGGTTGACACCAAGACTAGTACTCATTCCGATAATCTTCCTCTATATCTTCATCTGTTATGGTGAAAATAGCAAGAGTGAGTTCATGTCGAACTCCACAAATATAACACAGGGTTCATGAGGCTCAATAAGGCTAGACACTGTTTAACTGCGTTTAGCTTTTAATTATATATTAGCAATTGAGTAGCATCAAGATAAACCACTTCCCATTAAGAACCAATGATCAATTGTAATAATGATAACGATTAGCATTAACATGAGCATAATAATAATCAACAATAATTAAACATGATATAGAAATGGTTATCATCTATTCTGTAAATGTTCTAAGGCCGCTCGTATCCGTGAGCACGGCTAGTATACCAGTTTTTAACTCTGTGCAGAGGTGTACACTTTCACTGTGAGTCATGATTTCCAAATGAGTGGGGAGATCAAGCCCAAACACCCGAGAACCATATAAAGCCACTCAAAAGTTCGTCTAACAAGTTAGGGCCATTAGATTCACTCGGCAGGCAGATGTAGAACCCCCCTTCCCTATGGCACAACAACCGCAGCCTATACACACTAGGCCAGGGGCTCGTACTACACCCAACGTGGCAAGCCTTTCTTACGCCATTTAAGGTAACCACTAACAAGCTAGAAAAGGTCTCTTGAACAACTAAAGCCAGAGCCATATAGCCCTCACAGCTGTACTGTATGTCCCGGATGGTCATGTACAGATAAGTCCTTATGGAGAGAAACCAGAGCATCAAAATAATACACATGCTCTAGCCCTCTTTTAACAGAAATAAAATCATCTTAATGGTTGGTTGCTTGATCCATTAATCAAATTACAAGATCATTGTTCATAGTTTAAGCACTAGCAGTAGCTACCCATATGCATCCCCAAGGTTGACAAGGAATCAAGATAACAATCACTAAGTTATAATCTCTAAGGTTGTCAAGGTAAGCACATGCATATGTATGACGATTTGATGTATAGGTAACAAGGATAGTCCTGTGTTATACTTGCCTTGATCAAAGCTCTCCAAGTGATACTGCTGACTTGGCTCAAAGTAATACTCCGAATCGTCCAAATACTGCTCACCTTCTATATTCGATCATCAATCAACACATACATGCATCCAATCAAACATACACGAAGCAAACAAAGAGATTTAATTAGAACAGTACACCAACAGTAACAAAACAGTAATAAAAGTTTATAAAACTCTTCTACACGTTTCTACGATCACACAGACGCAAAGATCACCAAATTCGGAGTTAAAACGTGAAAGTTATGAATTTTCTAAGATTTCCTATAGATAAATAAATACTTAATTATAACCTCGAAAAATAAATTATCAAAACTAACTGTACAACTACACTAACATGTAGAGCTCGCAAATACGAACCTAACGCAATTTGAACGGATCAAATCGGAGTTAAAACGAAGATTTTATGACCAAAACAATTACAGTGGCAAAACTGTAAATACCTGAAAACGTATTTTTGACTTATCCGGGAGAAAATACGCTTTCAAAACACGAAAACGGATTCAGGATAATGCGCTAAGGACTGCGGGTTCTATTATGAAGTAGTCCAGGGGCTCTTTAATAAAAAGTCAAGACGAAGGGGTATCTCCTTTTCTAGGCCGTTGATCTAAAGATGGACGGCTGTCATTCACCCTCGACTTCACAGAGAAAAGGTCGGCCATCTTCTCCAAATCCGGCCGGCGGCCTCCATGGCCGGCCACTCGAGCTCGCCGGAAAACTCCGGATTCACCGTTCCCGACCACCAAACATCCCCCAACCGACACCAACCGAACGAGAAGCTTCCCCCGAACCTATCTACATAGCTTAGGAAAACTACAACAGCTCGAAATCGGGATGCGGCTTGGATAGGGCGGCGGCGCCATTACCCGTCCGACGGTGAAACTCCAAACCTCACGGTAAAATGCACAAGAATTCAAAAGAAACACATGGGAAGGGAGAGGAGGAGCTAACGAACTCACCTAAGCGAAGAAGAAAGGCACCAGACTAACCGCAACCGACGGCGACGTTCAACCGAAACCCGCCTAGGTTTTCCAACTCGCCAACTCGATTTCACGTGGATGAACTCGTGTTTTAGATGAAAAACGGAAATAGGAAACATGCGGCTACCAATTTATAGCTTCACCTCGTCGATTTCGGGTAGGATACAAAGATACGCGATTTGATTCGGTTGAGGCATAGCTCGTGTCCGTCCCGGTTACGACCGGAGGAAGAGGACGCGGCTGCCACCTGGGGCCCACCCGTCAGCGACTGAAGAAAGGGAGAGGCGCGCGGCTGGCTCGGCTGGCTCGGCTGCTGGGCCGGAACGCGGAGACGGGCTGCTGCGGATGCTGGCTGGGCCGCGACGACGCTGGACGGCCCACGCGGGCAGGCACGGGAGAGCAGGCCTTCCAACGGCCTTCGGGCCAAGAAGGTAAGAAGGTAAGTTGTTTTCTTTTTTTTTCTTTTGTTTCTTTTCAAACCTTTTCAAATAGAGTTTCAAATTCAAATCAAAATAAAATAAATCCACACCATAAAATAAAATAAAATAAATGCAACAGCATGAATGC
Source organism: Saccharum hybrid cultivar R570 (assembly GCA_038087645.1). NCBI lineage: Eukaryota > Viridiplantae > Streptophyta > Magnoliopsida > Poales > Poaceae > Saccharum > Saccharum hybrid cultivar. The sequence goes on along the minus strand of JAQSUU010000084.1, from coordinate 10,890,344 downwards.
AACACCAAATATTTCTTTTAAAATTTTAATTCCCTTTATTTAAATTATTTAAAATTCATTACTCCTAAAATTTGGGTGTTACAATGACCCCTAAAAGGAACGGGGAGAGGTTGAGCCTAGCCAAGCATGCCTATTCTGACAAGAACAGACGTGCCACACTAACCCTGCAAGGACCAAGGGGATGACAGTCACCTTGATCTGGTCAGACGCCATTCCTGTGCCATGCCGCACAGACAAGACAATATCCCCCAAAGCGGTGACGACAGGTACAATGACCACTGGCCAGATACGGCCCGACAAGACAAGAGTATGATCCTGCCCACAATGGAATGGGATCCACGATGAGGGCCTTGACTCAGAGGCCATCCAGGCTAGCGGAAACCACAACCCCGATGATAGGGATCATGCCCCCCGCTCCTCAAGACAACAAGGCGATCAGCGACCCGGGGGCGGCCACCAACTCTTATACGATGCCCTAGGAAACCAGGAGACAATGACGAAGACCACAGCGGAGACCACGTCGCATAGGACGGCTAGCGAACTAACATCATGCCTACAAAACTACCACGGCCGGCACAGTAGCACCACACCATGCCATGCCACGATGTGGCCACAAGACCATGACGACAGCCATGCCCGGACGTACTCCACAAGATGACGGAGCTTACAAACCAAGTTAGCTAGGACCTCCCGTAGGCTCGCAACCCCTCAGTCGGGAGAACTTCCTCTTTATACAAGTCTTGTCCCCAAACTCTATATAAGTGTAGCCAGGGCACCCATCTCGATATTTGTTCCGAATCCCCTACCATTTCACTCATTCTCCATCGTAGCAGGGCTCCTGGAGCTTCACTCCAGGTAGTCCATCTCCTAACTCTAGCTCTTCTACCACTTCCTCCATTCTTGCACCCCCTATTGTAAGAACTTCAGAGCATTCAGGCAAGGAACACGCACTCGATCATCTCTAAGATTGGACGTAGGGCTCTGGCCTGAAACAGTATAAATCCTCGTGTCTTTTGGATGCTACCATCGTCTTCCTAAAGCAGCGCGGTAATCGTATAAATTTACTAGTCCGGTTTATGAAACACCGACATTAAGTCTACTATGTGTACTAGGTTGTGTTGGGAAAGTTATTTCTGCCCTTAAGGGCATGTGCCCCCATGTGCATGCACCGCTGGATGCACATGGACATGTGTGTGTGCAACAGGAGAGAGATTTCTCTCTTCTACTGCACACACATCCCGATGTGTATCCAATGGTGATGCAAATGGTATAGAATTCCTACATCACATGTTTGATTATACAGTCATTAATCCTTGTGATTCATATTTGCATATATCTACTGTTGCTCTCCCTTTCCCCATGAGTAAGCCCTGTGGTGAATAATTGGGAGCAATGTTTTCTTTGTTCCAACAGGTTCGGTTGCTCCTCTCTTGAATAAAGATCGCCAGAGCTTATAGTTCAATACTATGTTGAGTTGCATACAAGTATGTTCTTGGACAACCTTAGCCTCGACCTATCATTTCCAACTGTTACACTTCATTTTGCGGGTGGAGCTAAGATGACTGCAATGCCACGGAACTTCCTTTTGTTGCAGGCTTCATTGGTAGGCTGAAACACCTTTCCTTTTGGACCCTTACTGGACTTTAATAATGTTTTGCAGGACAATAATCAATCAATGTTCTGCATAGGCTGGAAAAGGTCCATGGGTAAACCAAGAACTGTACGTAATTGGAGGTTAGTCAACTCTTACTATATATCTATCTGTGTCTTGCTAGTGTTCCTTTGGCCTAAAATTAAAGAAATCTATCGACTTGGTCAGCAGTATGTATTCTTCAATAACCGTGACATAGGTAGAGATAATTCTAAATTATTTGATCATTTTGTCACAGACATTGTTTTAATGGATAAGCTTATTGTTCGCAACTTTGAGAACATGTGCTTGGGCCAGGTGAGTTATGATTGTAAGATCAAGTCTCATTGCCCCAGTTTTTCTTCCAATTCTTGGGAAAGTTACTTTTGCCCTTAAGGGCATATGCCCCCATGTCCATGCACTGTTGGATGCACATGAGAATGCGTGTGCAGCAAGAGATAAACGTAATCGAGTGCTGTTCTACCAGGTTCTCAACCTATTCACATCACGACCTCAAACCACTGGAACAAGATGTCCAACCAATGGAATAAATGTAAAGCAAATTCTGGTCACAAGTCCTGTAACGTCCTAATACCTACTGGAGTTGTTGTCATGCTTACGTTTATTTTGATTTTAGGCCTATAGTATGTATGGTAACATGTTTTGTTGCCATGCATAGTGAGCACATCGCCTGCTGTGATGTGAGCTTGATGAAACTCAAACTTGTAATATTAAAGAGTCAATAAGTTGTAAATATTAGAGAGTCAGTAAGTTGTAGTATGAGATAATCTTGCTTACAGTATATATGTATGTATGAAATAGCAGATGTAGCATGCTTGGGTGGAGTTATATTTTTTTTCACAAATTCTACAGCTACCACATCTCAATTTAAAGGAGGAAATTACTTCTATGCCATCAAAATTTGTACCGACTCCTTTTGCTTTGTTGCCATCCACAAAGAATATAGCCTTTCTTAGCTAGTGGCATTTTATACTTCTCACAATGGATGGCACTTGGCAGCAAATTTTATGCAACAGATATCTTGCATCTAAGCCTTTAGTAGTGCAAGCTGACCGAAAATCAAGGGATTCCCATTTTTTGTCATGTTTTGAAACTATTTGGATCTTATATGGTCTCATTTTCATGTTTTTTTACTCATAGATCTCTTGTTATCTATTATAATTAGTATATGTTGTACATAGAGATTCACATGACTTCAGTAACAACACAAGTAGTATCATTTAACCACCTCATAGTTGAACCCCAGGTGAGTGGGTTCAACCACAAGGAACAAAACTAGTTCTCATGTTTCAATTTTGTACTAATAATTTAAATATCACCTGATAGAGTTCATGGCAACCACAAGGAACAAAACTAGTTCAAAAACTAGTTCTCATGTTTCAATTTTGTATTAATCATTTGAATATCACAGAACGAACCATGTGCATATTTCTAATAAATTAAGCAAGAAGCAAAACATTATATGTAGTAAAATGATGTTTCTTTGTAATGTGGTGGTATCTAGCTAGTAGGGCCTATACAAGTCCACACTATCAGGTAGCTAGATTGTTCATTTTCTGCCTAAACCAAAAAAAAAATGTTGCAGTCATATTTGTCTTCTCGTCCAAGTTGTCACACGTGTTTATACTATACTAAAAAATAGGATGATACTTATATTACTTGAACTTCTATGTAGTGTGAGTCATTAACGTAGATTAATTATAATGGATAAGAAGAGCATATACTAGTAAGTAAACATAAAACTGAGCCCTCATAAGATCCAAATAAATATAATCAATGCGCTATAATATAGAGCAAGGTTTCAGAAAATCATAAAACTAGCTTCATATTTTTGAGCTACAACAAATTTGCTATGAATTTTCTAAGATTAAACCAGATTCTATGATTTTTAAATTCTACACTTTCTAAAAAAATATTTGGGTAGTTTTTCAAAAACTTATTTTTGTATTTTTTTAGTAAAATCTATTCAAACCCTTAATTATTATTGTAGTTTAATTTACTTCTCTGATGTGGCACCATATAGTAAAAAAAAGTTGGGGCATATTCAATAATTGAAGGAGCTAAGAGTAGCCACAATGTGATGAAAGATCGATGCTGAAACGAGAGAAATGGAATCCAAGCATTGGTTCATGCCATTGCAGCCACTACTACACAAATGATTTTGCAAGACAGTGCCCTTTTATTAATGGACACGGTCATAAAATTTAACCGCGGTTAATGCTTGTGATTAATGGAGGCGGGCTCGGTTAATCGATTTACGGAGGCGGGCGCCTTAAGACAAGTGTCTCCAAAAAAAGTCTACTTTTGGAGGCGGTCATCTATAAATGTATTTTCGGAGGTGGGCACATTGTAAGACCCCCCTCCAAAAAAAAATACCGGCCCAGCTCAGGCCTAGGCAAAGTCCATTGTAACGGGTCATATATAAACAAGGGCTTAGGGTTTCTTCAGTCATACTCTCCTCACATGCAGACAGCCGCCTCACTCCTCTCCGTCTCCTTCCCTCTCGCAGTCTCACCTGCGGCCCGCCCCTCTCTCTCCGTCTCCTTCCTCCCACTCCCCCACAGGCGGCAACACCTCTCTCCTCTTCATCTCCCTCTCCTCCTCCTCCTCCTTCCACAGGGCTGGGCGGTGGCGACCAGGGCCAGTGGCGGTGGGACGCGCGGTACGCCTCGAGCCGGCAGCGGTGCACCTCGCGGTGGTGCTGTTCGCCGACGTGAAGCGCGGCGCCCTGGGCCGGCGGCGGCGAGATGCGCGGTGGCAGTGGAGGCAGGCCTCTCCCTCCCCCCGAGCGCGAGCTGCAGCAGGCACGCCTCTCCCTCCCCTGAGCGCAAGCGGCAACGGTGGCCCTCGGTGGCTCTCCCGGCTTTCGGCGCGGGCGAGCAGATCTGGCTGCATGCTCGTCGATCCGGCTGCAAGCGAGCAGATTCTGCTGCAGGCGAGTGGATCTGTCGGCGGCGAGCTCGGGGAGGCCAGATCTGTCTGCTGTGCGCTCTTAGAGGCTGGATCCGTCGAGGGGCCCGACGGTGGCAGCTCCTGGCGGCGCACTGGGCTCGGTGGGCTACCGAGCTCGGTGGGCTTTTTTTTAATTCCTCAAATTGTTTATGGAAGCAGGCATTTGTAACCACCTCCATTAATCTTCATTAACGAAGGCCTTTGATCGGAGGTGGTTGCCATGCCTGTCTCTTTTAATCTCTTTTGCCCGCCTCAAAAAAAAACTCAGGGTGTGTTTAGTTCCGCGAAAAGGTGTAAAAAAGTACTGTAGCACGTTTTGGCTTTATTTGGTAAATAGTGTCCAATCGTTGATTAATTAGGTTCAAAACGTTCGTCTCGCAAAGTACAACCAAGCTGTACAATTAGTTTTTGATTTCATCTACATTTAGTACTCCATGCATGTATCATAAGTTTGATGTGACGGGGAATCTTTTGTTTGCACAGTGATTTTTTTGAGGAACTGAACACAGCCTCAGTGTAGTAGTGAGCAGTGGATGCTCACTTCAAAAAGCCAGGCATCGATTCAAGTAGCTGTCTCGATGCTATCTTCGGCTGGGCGTTCCTGGGCATTGATGATTGAAGTAAGGAGTAGTAGGCAGGAGAAGAAAAACAAAGGGAGCAAGAAGAAGGAAGGTCCCACATGCACTAATTGCCTCGATGCTAAACGCTGTGCACGCATAAGGTTTCCGGCGTCGAGTAGGCAAACTTCTTTTGAGCGAGTACATTGTCGCTGGTTTAAGGCCTTGTTTAGGGTGGGTTCACTTCGCGAAAAGTAGGTGAAAAGTTACTGTAGCATCTTTCGTTGTTATTTGGCAAAATTTGTCTAATCATGGACTAACTAAGCTCAAAAGATTCGTCCCGACATTTACAGACAAACTATGCAATTAGTTATCTTTTTTACCTACATTTAATGCTCCATGCATACGTCGAAAGATTTGATGTAATGGGTGTAAGAGGAAATATTTTGGGTTGGGATGGGGAAGTGAAAGGCCTTAGTTCCCAAATCCAACCCCAAATTCCACTATGTAAAAAGGAGATTCCCCGTCACATCAAAATGTCGGCAAATGCATGGAGTACTAAATGTAGATGAAATCAAAAACTAATTGCACAGTTTTGTTATACTTTGCGAGATAAACATTTTGAGTCTAATTTATCATTTTTTGGACAATTTTTTGCACTAAAAAACAAAAGTTGCTACAGTGTTCCAGGAACACTGTAGCAACTTTTGCCGAATCCGGCGATCCAACTCTAGATCTAAACACGGCCTAAAACGGTGTTCGGTTCATGGTGCTAAAGTTTAGGATGCTAACGTTGTGGCTAGCCTGCAAGAGCGCGCAGTCTAAAAATAGGATGCTAAATGGTGTTTGGTTCATGGTGCTAAAGTTTAACATCTATCATATCAGATGTCTGACACATGCATGGAGTATAAAATATAGATTAAAAAAATAACTAATTGTACAAATTGCAACTAATTTGCAAGACGATTTTTTAAGCCTAATTAGCCCATGATTTGACAATGTTGTGCCACTGTAAACATATGCTAATAACGAATTAATTAAGCTTAATAAATTTGTCTCGTGGTTTATCGACGGAATCTGTAATTTATTTTTTTATTAATATCTAAATATCCTATATAAGGTCCGATGTGACAGCCACTGAACTTTACTCCGTCCGTCCAAACACCTAGGGTTGTATATCGAGCCAACCGTAGTTTTTTCGAGCTCTTTTAGAAATTGATATAATCTTATTCATTATTATTTCCTGCATTGTTTAAGACCCAACTTCACGACGAGCCTAACGAGCCGAGCCTAACGAGCCGAGCTGAAGTTGAAAGTCGTTTCAAATCAAGTCATTTTTATTTTAAAAGATAAATGAGTCCAATCGAAATACTTTTGTACCGAGCCACCGAGCCAACTTAACGAACTTTTTGTCCAGCCCTGCAAACACCTAACAACATCCTATTCCGCGGCGAGGGCTCTCCGCTCGCGCATCGTCCTTGACCTCAGCCACCGCCCAGCCACGTCGCTCGCTCCTATAATCCTATTGCTTTGGCGCGTACTTCCTCCTCTTCCGCCCCGGCCACCGCCGCGGCGAACACTGTCGTGGAAGAAGTGGCAGCGGCGGCTGTATCCGGTTCGCAGCAGGCCGGATCCATCTCCGATGCGCTGCGGCACTACGGGAAGTGCTACTGGGAGCTATTAAAAGCCCGCCTCAGGTGCTCGATTTTCTCCCCCGACCCCTTCTTACCCATGGATTTGTTGTAACGTTTCTCAGAGTAACACTAGAAAGACACGGGCGCGGCGTTGCCGTGCCACCCTTTTATTGGCTTGTCTTTGTCTGTCACTGAAACCTGTATATCATGTTCTTATGCTCTTAGTTAATCTACTTTTGAAGTGTCTAATTTAGATCCTAATTGTAATTAAGTAGCATTGTTATGTAGGCAATAGATTGATAAAGGAGAAATAGTCCACTGGTTCTCGGTTACTTCTTTTGCTGCAGTTGCCTGCTTGTGAGTTTTCTGGAGGCTCAACATAGATGATTCTGAAACCCGGGTTCTTCATCTTCACATACTTTCTGATACATCTTGTATACCTGTTGATCATGAGATGTTCCAGGCCTTATATCATGTTAGATTACACACATGCAAGTTCATAATTTGAGATTATGGCATGGCAAAGTTTAGAAACAGAAGCTCAAAGTTTGACTGATATATCTGACATAAAAGAATCCCAAATTGGCCTTAACACTGAACGAAAGCTGTAGAGTACAACAGCAGATAGAAGAGTTCAGTTTTTGCAACGGTGCAGTTGGAGATGTAGTATTCAAACTGATGATACAGGTTAACAATATATATAGGAGGAAAAGATAGCGGCGAGCTCATGTCAAGAAATTACAATTAAATACAACATTTTATCTATATGTGTAGAATCTCAGTTTTTTTTTCAAAAGGAGTTTGGATTTGATGAGTTCTTACATGGATAATTAAATTATCTAACTACTACCATTCACCTGTTTCATAAAAAAGCACGCAGAGAGGCTTGGCTGGTCCCTTTAGCTCTGCTTCCAGGGCAGTGGCTGTGCGCCATGGCTGCTTGCTCGGAGAATGCCTGCATCCCCATGGATCTGCAAGCTGGCACCTAACATCCCCTTCCAAGGCAGCCACAAGCAGCCACAACTGCCGCAGAGATGCAGTTTGCCGGAGGGCTGATGGAGGTAGTGGTTGCAGCTGGAGCAAAGGGGTGATGCAGAGTCTTGTCAGGCGCACGGCCGCAGGAGACCGTGCGTGGAGAAGGGCAACCGGTGTTTCATGTTCGTGGAGGGATATGCCGTCACGGAGGCCGCGGAGGCGCCCATGCCAAGTCGAGCATGAAGCGATGGGAGGGAGCGAGGGGGTCGAGTTGGGGCGGGGGATGGGGAGGAGCGGTCGATGGCCGAGGGTGGAGGACGGGGGCCGATTCACGGGCAGAGCATGGTCGACCGGCAGGAAGCGCCGAAGGGAGAGACGGCGGCGTGACTGCAGGCGGGGATGAGTGAGGCCGATGGAGAAAAGGGGGGAGAATTCGAGACCGGGCGAGGGCGAGAGCGAGAGGAACTGACGGGTACGGTCGGAGGGCTTTCTTGCAAAAAAACTTGAGAGGAGCTGTGGACTGCGGGTTGATTTTACTAAAGTTCGAGGGCTTTTTTGCAAAATGACCAGGACTCGCATGATCCAGGCCGTTCGAACGACCGATCCAACGGCCGGGAAAAGCGAGAGACGTGGCACGATCTCGTTGCCCGGTGCCTGGGGCAGATTTCGATAGTAGAAGATTCCAATATAAATTGAATAACACGCCATCCCTTCATGCAACTACAGATATCGCTAAAATAGGTGCTGCTTCAGTCGGTTAACTGTTGTTGCATATCTAGTCCTAGAGTAGTATGAAGCTGTACATTTTGAAGGACAAAAGTTTGATAATGGAATCTTCTGCTTTCTTTCCTTGTTAACAACTGAATCACTATAGAGCAAGACAGCATGTTTATGTTCTTTGGTACTTATGTTTTTTTTAGATTATGGAATAACCATTCCGGCCTTCACATCCACAGGTGGATGCTTATGGCCCAAAATTACAAGAAGGTTCTTAGACCATGCTCCGTTACACGGACATAACCAAGTTTGAAATTTGGACATCATGCTGCTACCGGCAGCCAAGAAAACAAAAGAGCCCACCGCTCAAACACAAATGACCAATGTTCCAGGACATGGAACCATCAAGACTAAGAACCTGTCCTTCACTGAATCTTCTGTACCAGAACCGTCCAAATTATAAGAGCACAAGTACAAAAACAATCACCGAAGTGATCAAATTCTCGCACTTGAGCTCATATAACTCCGGTAGTCCAATAAAATCACGAGGGATTTCAAACCAACCAACATACAAGCCAAGATCGTAGTGATTCAACATAACAAGTCACATGTTACAACCATTTTACAAGTAAATCAATTTACATCGGAGTTCAACATAGTTATTACAAATTAACTTGAAAAGTAGCGGAAGCAAAGTAATTTGAAACTAAAAATTCTCTAATTTCAAATACATGCCAGTACCAAGGTCGACTTCCAACAAAAGCATTAGAGACAAGATAAATAAGAAGGATCATGTCCGTGATCACACTCTGCCACAAGGCAGGAGCCAACCAACTCTTGCAGTCGCCAAGATACAACACAACCTGCAACAAGTGGGGATAAAACCCTGAGTACAAGAAGGTACTCAGCTAGACTTACCCGTCAGAAACCAGAAATAAGGTGACACCAAGGATCATGCAAGGCTGATATAAAGTGGGGCTAGCTTGACAACATTTTGCATAAAAGCTTAATATAGATGATCAATCATTAATGCTTAAGCATCAAGTTAATTATCATTAACCTATCCTCTATATTAGAACCTGTACTAGAGCACTCACTTTATTAGGAGCAAACAATATTAACCATAGCAGGTATAAATTGAGGCAACCTTTCCATCGTGATCCAATTAACCATCCGTTCAATTTAATGGAATCTACGTTGCCGCTGCTCAAGTCAAGTGCTCACTAACCGGGAGCGACGGCGATTCGAATCGAATTCCTATCCAGCTGGAGAGGTATTTCTAACACTCACCGCGCAGGCCCCTGCCAGGGTCGCACAAGCCACCTTTTCATATGATTCAGGAATCGCGGGTCCGAATGATGTCGCGACCCCAAGGGTGACACTCTGCCAGGTGATAGGGACTCTAACCCCCCCTTGGTCTCACGCCAATGTCCCCAAGCACATCCTTTCTCTCCTCCAAGAAGCAACCTACCATTCGATTCCCGGCCTGAATCACATTACTCGGCTTCGCGGTCGGAACGACTTATCCGGCCAACTAAGTGTTAGACTGCGTTCAACATGACTCAAGGACGTACAGCGAATCGGTCCTTAAACGACTCAGACGGGGATAGATTCACACCCAAGACCTCCATGCCTTGTTGCTTCACTATCGTCATCCCGCCCGGTCTCATTTCATTTTATTAACACATGGTTCCATTCCACGATAGCAAATATAGCCAACCGTGCCATATATGAATATCCCTATATCTCGCAGGTGACAGAAAATCACCTGACTTCTACCGCTTAAAGCAGGGCTAAGCATCTACTCGATCCTAATCTATGTAGGATTCAAGGATTCATATATCTGGACAAGAAATGATATAATGCAGCAAGGGTTTCCAACCAACTCCTATCACTTAATGCAACAATACTTATAACATATATAGAATTAATTGCTTTAAAGATAGGAGGCTTATAATGCTCCGGGGCTTGCCTGGGATCCGACTCAAGTTAGAGTTTGTCAGATGAAACTCGCTTGGCGAGCATTCCCTCATTCTAGCACTTGTCCGATCTTTCCATCTCCGAGATAGGTCCACCAACTCCATCTTCGAGTTCAGCTCCACATCTTGCCATCCACGTAGTGCATCTAACGTATCTAAATGAGATATGACGATGCATGTGTATGAACATGATGAATGGCAATAAAAATGCATCACATAAGACAAGCACAATATTTAAACAAGATACAAGCCCTCATAGCCACTCACTGACTATAGCACACCAACCATTCCATGCATAATAAGTAAAGCATAATCTTCACAAGTTTCAGGTGTACTAACTTCATCACCAAGGACATGAATCACACTTAGCAACATGCAAAGCAACTCAAGACGAAGCAACAACGATAACTGGAATATACCAATTTCTGGACTAGCAAACAGTAGCTTCATAAATCAATCATATCTGGAGTTTTATAAATCCAAATGAATTGCAAGAAGACATTATGGAAAGCTTATAAAATTATCTACATTTCATTTATAATCATCACAATATGATTCCAAAGTTTAACATGTCGAATTTACGCAAACACAGAAATTGGTCTAACAAGACAGAGAGCAAGCAATTCTGTAACCCAACTTTAAACAGCTATAACTCCTAAACCACATGGCCAAATACCACCAAATTTTAACAAAAGCTAGATATATAAATTATCTACAACTTTTGTATAAACAAGTTTCACAGCAAAGCACATTATCATGAAGAACTTTGCCAAGTTTCCAAATCTGTTCAGAAACTTCATTTGCAAGAAATAATTATTAACTTATGTTGTAAACATATAATTGAATAAAACCAACTTTACCAACATTTCATACATGACTAATGAACACCAGAAAACATAGTGCTCTTTCCTAAATAAATTCTTTTAATATATTTTCTTACTTTATTTAGATAATTAGGTGGAATTATGAACACCTATCAAAAGTGCATAATAAATTATACCAAAATTACAGTGTCCTACAAATGCTACCAAACGTCTACTGTCCAAATTTCAAGCTATTTAGGCAAGTATATCAACCTCTATGAAAAAGACAAATAGCTATTGCAATAAATCATGGGAGAGAAAGATGAATCAATAACTCACTCATATTGCAACCAAAATTCATGAAATTTTTACCACACATCAAAAATCATAGGATTAGCATGCCACAAAAATTTCACTTCAGTTTGAGCTCTAAATTTACAGTTATGAAAATGACAAATACAACTAGCATTGAAAACCTAATCTGAAAAATCTATTTTTACAGCAAAAACTTTAAACTAAAACATGCTATATTGTAGATCTACTGCATAGACAATTTCACAAGGATTCCAAAAAGTCCTCATTTGCTATTTTACGAATTTTCTATGATTTACTATGTAATTTCAAAGTTCCTGCAAAATCATCACAAAACAGTCCTCTCGGCACTATTCATCTGAGTCACGAGTTCTGCAGAAACCCCCCTGTATTTAGTCGAATTCAAGCTCGAGCTCCCTAACGCGAATTTAAACAGGGAGTTCGCCGGAGGCTTGCGGTGCCGGTCGGAGAGGGCTCGCCGGCGATGGCTGAGGGGTGAGGGAGCACCAGGGGTTTCATGCGCACCCGCTAGTGCCCTCGGTTTGGCCCATGGTGGCCTGTGGTGGTGTGGCCACTACAGCAAGCGACGATGATGGCGGCGGCTCCGATGGTCGACTGCTCCGGCGACCGAGGAAGGTGGGGAAATGGTGCGCTGGGTTCGCGGGAGGGTGGCGATGGCGCTGGGGTGCACGGCTCGGGCCGAGGCGACACGAAGGCGAGGAACGTGGCGTGGCCTGGAGCTCGAGCTCGCCTCTGCCATGGCGAGCGGCAGAGAGCGGACAGGAACGACAAGGGCGAGGGAGCGAGGCAAGAAGACCGAGGGAGAGGGCTCGGCGTCCTTTTGTCGAGCACAGAGGCAAGGTGGCGGTCATGCAAGCAGCGAGGGCGAGCGAGGTGGCGAGGAGCGGCGAATGCCAGGCCACGCGGCATTGCTCTCTGTGCACATCAACACTGTTCATCAAATTTCAAATTTCTAATTCTACCTCAAACATACCACTGAAACCCATACTTCGTGCCTCTGTAACTCCTAAACTACGACGAGTTAGCAAAAACTCTATTAATAAAAGTTATTGATCTACATACCAGCTCCAACTTTTATTAAATCTTCAAAGTCTAATTAGGCCTAGTTAGAGAGATAGAAGGACCTAAAGTGGGGTACACGAAACTGAAAATTCAGATTTCAGTTAACTCAGACTTAGAATATTTTTGGACTCTGAAAACAGCAGGAGATTCCAAGTTTGAGCCTCGGTTTGACTTAGTTTCAAGTTGACCTGGCTCTTGGTCCAAAAACAAAGTTTGTTCTACTCCACTCAAACTTCAACTTTTATCTAAGGTGCAACTCCATGCAAACACTGTAAGGCACAGTTCAAACCAAGTCAAAGTAGCGTCACGATAAAGCTTAAATTACACTTTTTGATCTATTTGAGCATTTTCTAGCCACTTGCTCAACATGAACCCTTCATGACTTTTGTTGTAGAATTCATCTAGAGTCATTTGGGCAAAGTTGCAAGGTTTGGTTGATGGTCTATAATTCCATTCACTTAATGGTGCAAATTCCAATAAGAATGGAACTTATCATTTCATGTGACTTTTTGATTCCAAACTTCATGAAACTTTTTCAGGGGTCACTATAGATAGGTACTAAGGTGAGACACATGAAGATATTGCCATAACCCCACCCAAGCATATAATTTAAAAAGAGGCCTATATGTAAAGCAATGGTGCAACATCCAACTTTAGGTCAGGCTCATCTCCATAGGTTGACCTTGACATTGTCATCTCCACTTAATCTGTCATGTTCGAGCTCAAATCCACTGCTTAGTGATTGACAAACACCTGGGGTGTTACAGCTTCCACCCGGGGTATTCCAAGAAAAGAAACGCCACTTGTTCAAGAAGACCAACAGCCAAAACATGGAGCCCGACGCTCAGACACAAGGGATCAACGTTCCAGGACACGGAACTACCATTACTGTGCTTCTATCCTTCTCTGAATCTTCCAACCAGAATTTCCATAGAAATGAAGTGCCACTTGTTCAAGACGTCTGCAACCTTCATTCAAAACCCCTTTCTCTTCATCTTTAGATAACTGAGACTATTGCTTGATCCAGTAAGCCCCCCTGAAAATTACCTGCAAGTAAGAGTTAGCAAATGATTTTCAGAAAACCGCATCATTTCTATTCAACCATAAAACCCAACATACAGCCGCTATCCCCAAAGTTATTTGATTTCTTAGGACTGGAGCAAAGCTCCTTATCCAAGAACCAAACAAATGAGTCGTACTATGTGGTGGTTTACAGTTGAAAGTGATATAGCGCAGATTCCAAACAAAACAAGCCACCTGGCAGTCAAAAAATAGATGTTGGATGGTTTCTTCTAGGCCACAAAAATTACACTTAGAATCACCATTCCACTTTCTCTTTAATAAATTGTCTTTTGTTAAGATCACTCCTCTCTTTAAGTACCAAAGAAAAATTTTTATTTTCAACGGTATTTTTGCTTTCCAGAAAATCTCCTTCCCTCCAATTCTTCCCTCTTTCATTATCTCTCTATACAACGATTGAGTTGTGAAATTTCCATCTTTCTTTATTAACCAGACAAACTTGTCTTTGTCAGTATTTAAGGAGATTGGCAGTACTAGTGTTACCAGCCTAAGCCACTCAACCAGTCTTTCCCCCGTAATCGCTCGTCTAAACGAGATGTTCAAAGGAGTTGAGTTAAAAACTTTTGCTATAGAATCATTCTTTTTCCTCGCTAAACTGTACAGGTTTGGAAATCTCTATTTTTGTTAGAGTATATGTATGTGGCCCATGTGGCTAGGCCCATGAGGCCCATGTATGCTACACTATATAGCTACCCTTCTAGGGTTAGCCTAATCAATCTAGTCCATTCATTCCAACATGGTATCAAGAGCCTAACTTTCTTTCCCCTCCTTCCTCCCTCCCTCCAGCCGCCGCCAAGGGCAGCCCGACCACCCGCCAGGCCGCCGGCGCGCCGCCGGCCCCATGGCTAGCCCTGGCGCCTCTCCTCCACCCCTCCCTCCTATTTCCTCTCTTTCCCCCCTCTCTACCTCTACTTCCTAGGCTCAAGTGGTGGGTGCTGCTCCTCCTCCTCCTGCGCCGCCCGCTCTGGACCCAGCGCCGCCGGCCACTCCCCCTGCCCCGGCCGCCCTCCCTCCAGCGGCGGGTGCCCTAGGCGCGGCCCCTGCGCTGCCCGCCACCCCCAGCGGGCCGCTGCACGCCATGGGCGCTGCCCTCACTGGTGCGGCCCTAGGTGCGGCTGCCCTCCCTGGTGCGGCATGGTCCCAGGCGCCACTGCGGCTGCTGCTGCCGGCCTACTCCTACCAGGGGATGGGGCGGCTTCTCACCTGCAGGGGCCAGCCGTGGTTGGTGGCAACTTCACCCTTTCCGCACCGCCTTCGGCCGTCCTCTACACTCCTCGGCCTGTCTCCGCTCTCGCTACCGCACTGGTTTCCGCCCGGGCCACGGCCGCAGCGGGACAGGAGCGGGTCTGTGCGGCTGCCCTGGTGTGGCAACGAGAGCGGGACGCCGCCGACACCCTGGCCCGCCAGATCACTGAGGCGGAGCAGCTTCTCGCCCAGGACGGGGGGCCCTCACCTCCACCACTACGGCTCTCCGCCACGACCCGGCCGATCCCCTCGTCTCACAGCTCCACTACTAGGCCGGCGGCGTCCAGAACATCCGGCTCCTCGTCCCGGTTGTTCTCAACCCCGAGTCGCCCTCGTACGCTCGTTGGAGGGATCTGGTGGTCCTCACTCTTCGCCGCTACGTCCTCGACGACCACGTCCTCGACGAGCCTACGCCCATGGTCCAGACTCCATCGTGGCTGCGTCTGGACAGCATCGTGCTTTCCTGGATCCTCAGCATGATCTCCGTCGACCTCCACGACCTCGTCCGCACCTCCACCTCTGCTCGATAAGCCTGGCTGGCACTCGAGGGCCAGTTTCTGGGCAATACTGAGGCCCGAGCTCTGCGACTCGACGCGAGCTTCCGGACCTTCGTCCAGGGGGACCTTGCCGTTGGTGAGTTCTGCCGGAAGATGAAGACCATAGCAGATTCCCTCGGTGACCTAGGCTGGCCCGTGGAGGATCGCATCCTTGTCCTCAACGTCCTCCGCGGGCTCAGCGACCGCTACGCCCACCTCCGGACGTGGATCACCCGTCAACGGCCCTTCCCCACCTTCTTGCAGGTCCGCGACGACCTCGTCATGGAGGAGCTCACTCAAGGCCTCCAGTCGGGTTCCACCGCCACTCCAGGGTCCTCGTCCTCCTCGACAGCCCTGGCTGCTACTCCGCCGCGCACGACTGCTCCCCCTCATCCGTCTGCTCCACCACCGTCGTCCCTTCTTGGTCCTCCTCCCTCCGGGCCAAGCAGAGGTGGGGGGCCGTGGCGGTCGTCGCCGACGTGGTGGGGGTCATGGGGGAGGCCGTGGTGGAGTCACCCGGCCTGCTGGACCACCGAGAGGGGCACCATGGCCTTCTTTCCACAACCCGTGGTCAGGGCACATTTCTATGTGGCCCTACCACGCTCCTAGGGGTGAGACTCGACCACCGGTGGCCATGTTTACTGTTCCTCCACCTCCCGGCTCCACTTCACCGTCGTGGGCCACTCCCCCTGGCACCCCTCCTGAGTCTGCCAGCTGGGACCAGGCGGCCTTGGCACGGTCGTTTAGCACCTTGGGCTTGACACCTCCGGTCAGACCTGAGTGGATTGCCGACTCGGGTGCTACCTACCACACCACCCCTAACTCTAATATACTTTCTTCCCTCCATTCTCCTTCTTCTTCTCTCCCCTCGTCCATTATGGTCGCAAATGGTTCATGTCTTCCTGTCACCTCTGTGGGTACCGCCGGTGCTCATGGGTCCTTTCGTCTTCCCGATGTTCTTGTTGCTCCCTCTATGGTTCACAACCTTCTTTCTATTCATCGTTTTATAGCTGACAATGCATGTTCTATGGAGTTTGACTCTTGTGGTCTTACTGTGAAGGATTTGGCTACCCGGCGTCCTCTGCTCCGATGTGACAGTACGGGGCCCCTTTACACTCTCCGTTTTTCGGCGTCTGCCTCGCCATCTTCGCTTTTGTCAGCTGCCTTCGCCACCACCTCTTCTACCACTTGGCACCAGCGCCTCGGCCACCCTGGACGTGATGCCCTGATGCAGCTTAGTCATAGCTCAGACATTTGTTGTACTCGAGCTCATGATGAGCATTTGTGTCATGCGTGCCAAATGGGCCGTCATGTTCGTCTTCCTTTTTCTAGTTCTTCTTCACATGCGGCTCGCATTTTTGATCTTGTACATTGTGACATATGGACGTCTCCTGTACTCAGCATTTCTGGCTATAAGTACTATCTAGTGGTGGTTGATGATTTTTCTCACTATTCGTGGACTTTTCCCTTACGTGCCAAGTCTAAGACATTCCCTGCACTTCACCATTTTTTTGCCTAGGTTTCCACTTAGTTCGGCCTCACCATCAAGGCCGTCCAGTGTGACAATGGTCGTGAGTTCGATAACTCCACATCCCGTGTCTTCTTTCTCTCTCGCGGTGTCCAGTTGCGCATGTCTTGCCCATATACCTCCTCTCAGAACGGCAAGGCGGAGCACATGATTCGCACTACCAATGACATCGTGCGTACCCTCCTTCTTCAGGCCTCACTCCCCGCTCGCTTTTGGGCAGAGAGCCTGCACACCACCACCTATCTTCTTAACCGCCTTCCTTCCGCTGCTTGCTCGGCTCCTACGCCGCACCACGCTCTTTTCGGTACCCCTCCGAGATATGACCACCTTCGAGTCTTCGGGTGTGCGTGTTACCCTAACACCACAGCCACTGCTCCTCACAAGCTGGCTCCCTGATCCACTCTCTGTGTCTTCCTTGGACACTCCCTGGACCACAAGGGGTACCGCTACTACGACCTCACCTCTCGTCGGGTCCTCATCTCACGCCATGTGGTGTTTGATGAGTCTGTTTTCCCCTTTTCCACCACCTCCACCCCTTCCACCTCCGTGCTTGACCTCTCCTCTTTGTTTCCCACTGATGCGGTGGTCGAGCCACCTTTACCGTTGTTTCCTGCAGGTTCTACGGCCCCGTGCCCCAGCTCGCCGTCGGTCGGTGCTTCCCCTGACCCTGCTCCTAGTTCGAGCATGGACGGGGACCCTTCCGGGCCGGCTCCTGTCATTCTGACTGACGGGGGTCCCCGGCCGTCACCTCCGGCTCCGACTGCGTGCTTCGCTCGGCCGATCCTCGTGTACCAGCGCCGGGCACGACCTGCCGGGGCACTTTCGCCGCCGCCGGTGGCCCCTCCTTCACCGGCGTCACCACCGGAGCCGTCCTCCTCTCCGCCGGGTACATCGGGGCCATCACCGCCGCCCCACATGACTCGTGTTGAGCCCCCGGTGTATCACCCACCGCTCCTTCACCGCCACCCACGTCATGTTCATCCTATGGTGACACGACACGTGGCCGGGACCCTGCAGCCCCGGGCTCTTGCGGCGATGCCCGTGGACTCACAGGTCTCTCCAATACCCTCTTCCGTCCGCGAGGCCCTCCTGGACCCTCACTGGCGCCACGCGATGGAAGAGGAGTACGCGGCTCTCCTCGCCAACCGGACCTGGGATCTGGTGCCACGTCCACCCGGCTCTAATGTTGTCACCGACAAGTGGATCTGGACACACAAGCGCCGGGCTAATGGCACTCTCGAGAGGTACAAGGCTCGTTGGGTTCTCAAGGGTTTCACTCAGCGGCCTGGTGTTGACTATGATGAGACTTTCAGTCCAGTGGTGAAGCCGGCTACAGTCCGCACGGTGCTCTCCCTCGCACTCACTCGCCTTTGGCCTGTGCATCAGCTGGATGTCAAGAATGCCTTCCTGCATGGTCTTCTCACTGAGACAGTTTACTGCAGTCCGTCGGCCGGGTTTGTTGACTCCTCATGTCCTGACATGGTCTGCAGGCTCAATAGATCTCTCTACGGCCTCAAGTAGGCCCCTCAGGCATGGAACCATCGCTTTGCTGCCTTTCTACGATCACTGGGGTTTGTGGAGGCCAAGTCCGATACGTCACTGTTCATCTTCCACCATGGAGCTGAGACTGCGTATCTACTGCTCTATGTTGATGACATTGTCCTCACTGCCTCCAGTGAGTCACTCCTTCGCCGCATCATCACCTCTCTCCAGCGGGAATTTGCTATGAAGGATCTAGGTGTGCTCCATCACTTCCTTGGGGTCACTGTTGCGCCTCATCCTGCTGGACTTCTTCTTCACCAGCGGCAGTACACTCTTGACATCCTTGAGCGAGCGAGGATGACAGACTGCAACCCCTGCTCCACTCTAGTTGACACGCAGGGCAAGATGTCTGAGGCAGAGGGGAACCCGGTGTCTGATCCCACCGCGTACCGGAGTCTTGCTGGTGCTCTAGCCTCAACATCACCAGTGGCTAGTTGTGTCGTGGGGGGGCTCGTGTGTATTTTCTTTTCCTGGTGTACAGTCTGACTCCGCTGTGTTAGTAGTTCAGACTACGGGGGGTGTTGGAGTATATGTCTGTGGCCCATGTGGCTAGGCCCATGAGGCCCATGTATGCTACACTATATAGCTACCCTTCTAGGGTTAGCCTAATCAATCTAGTCCATTCATTCCAATAGTTTTAGCAATTGCTCACCCACCCACACGTCCTCCCAGAATCTAGTTTGGTGACCATTGTTAACTCTAAATCTTCCATGCTGTAACAAAATGTCCTTCACCCCCATCAAGCCTGGCCAGAAATGTGAATCACCCGGTCTTCTTTCAATTTGAGTTAGACACTTATCTTTGACATACTTCCTTCTAAGCACCTTTTGCCACAAGCCATCTTCATTAATGAGCTTGAAAACCTTTTACTAAGCAAGCAAATGTTCTGGTTTTCTAAATTTAAAATTCCCAGCCCGCCCATGCACCTTGGCTTACACAAGATACTCCATTTAGCCAACCTATATTTTTTGCTATGTTCCTCACACTGCCAAAAAATCTAGACCTGTAGTAGTCCAGCCTTTCAAGCACCCCTTTGGGAATATCGAAAAAGGACAGCATATACATTGGTAGGCTAGATAGAACTGAGTTAATCAAAACTAGTCTACCCCCTGATGAAAGATGTTTCCCTTTCCAACTACTAAGTTTTTTCTGAAAACGCTCTTCTATGGCACTCCAATGTTTATTCGAAAGTTTCCGAAAATGCATTGGTAACCCTAAGTATCTAAAGGGAAAACTTCCTTGTACACACTCAAAAAGTTCCATATACTCTATCCCTCGGTTCTTTGCAGCACCAAAATAGAAAAGTTCACTTTTGTGAAAATTTATCTTCAACCCCGAAAGCTTTTCAAAAGCTATCAACACCAGCTTTAGGTTCCTTACCTCCTCTAAATCATCCTCCATGAATAAGACCGTATCGTCAGCGTACCGTAGGATGGACAAACCGTCATCTACAAGGTTTTCAATCAGTCCCCTAAACTGACCATTACCTTTAGCTCTTGAAACAAGAATAGCCAACATGTCAGCTACCAGATTGAAAAGAATAGGTGAGAGAGGATCTCCCTGTCTAAGTCCTTTTCTTGTCTGAAAGTTACTTCCCACTTTCTCATTAACCTTAACTCCCACATTTCCATGACTAACTACCTATTCTATCCATTTACACTAGGTCATTGAAAAACCTTTTATCCTGAGAGTTTGTTGCACAAAAGACCAATTGACCTTATCATAGGCCTTTTCGAAGTCTAGTTTGAGAATTACCCCAGTCTTTTTCTTCTTATGCAACTCATGACTGTTTCATGTAAGACAACTGCCCCTTCCAAAATATTTCTCCCTGGCATAAAAGTCGTCTATGACTGCCTAACAACCTTATCAGCTACTGTCGTTAGCCTATTAGCCAAAACCTTAGTAAAAATCTTAAAGCTCATATTGAGCATACAAATCGGCCTGTACTGTTGGATTTGTTTAACCTCCTTTTGTTTTGGGATTAGAGTGATTGTACCAAAGTTCAGGTTAAAGAGCTGCAAATTATCCCCATGGAACTCCCGAAACATGGCCATTAGGTCATCTTTAATGAGAGACCAAAAAATTTAGAAGAATTCCACCGAGAATCCATCAGGACCCGGCGCTTTGTTATGTTTCATTTGAAAGATTGCCTCTCTTACTTCCTTCTCCGTAAATTCATCTATTAGGAACTTATTCTCATCTTCATTGATCTGAGGTATATCTTCTATTTGTGATTCATCCAACAAGAAATCATTTCCTTATGATGACCCAAACAACTCTTTGTAGTACTTTGTTATGAAAACTTTTAAGTTTTCTTGTCCCACTATCACTCTTCCTTCCTGCTCTAGCTGATATATCCTTGTCTTCCTTCGTTTCCCATTTGCCACCATTTGGAAGTACTTTGTGTTATTATCACCTTCTAGCAGTTTTTTTGTTTTAGCCCGTTGGAACCATTTGATTTCCTCTTCCCTAAGCAATTGAGAAATCCTTACTCTAAGGCTATTTCTCAGATCTAATTCCTGCTCGTTCAAAACCTGGGTTTCGGCTTTTAAATCCAATTCCCCGGCTTTCCTAAACAATGCCTCCCTTTCTCTTCTATTGTTCCCATTTATATTTTTTGCCCAACCTCTCAAAAATTGTCTTAGCCTTTTAATCTTGTTTTGTCATTTCTTCATAGGGGTGGAGCCATGGTCTACACTTCTCCAAACTCTGGCTACTGTTTCAAAGAAATCCTTCTGAAGAAACCAGCTAAGTTCAAATTTGAACTCCGGCTGACTAGCCATGTTAATTTTGTCACCTGTACTAAGAAGCAGGGGTGTGTGATCTGAAATTTCCCTATTCAAAGCATCAACAGTGACTAGTGGAAACTTTTGTTCCCATTCCGTACTGGCCAGGACTCTATCTAATCTCTCAAACGTTGGTACCCTGTTGTAGTTGGCCCATGTGTACCTCCTTCCCGACATTTTGATTTCCATTAAATCCAAATCATCAATAAATGCATTGAATAAGAAGGGCCATCGGCGATCAAAATTATAATTATTCTTCTCACTGGGGTTCCTAATGATATTAAAGTCCCCACCGATCAGTAAAGGTAAAGACTCATTCCTGCATGCCTGAACAAGCTCGGTCAGGAATTTTTCCTTAAATTCCGGCTGAGTTGCCCCATACACCGCCACTAAACACCAGTGAAAATCGTCACACCTGTTTCTAAGGTGAAACTTGATGAAGAAATCACCCTCCTCTATACTCCCAACATCACACACATCCAGATTCACACCTAGCAACATACCACCTGACCTTCCATGAGGCTCGGTCCAGTGCCAGACAAAATTCCTCCCTCCATAAAGTCTATCCAACTTTGATTGAGAAAAATCCTGTTTACCTGTCTCTAAAAGAGCAATGAAGTCTAGCCCCTGCTCTCTGGCTGTATTATTTAAAAATTTTGCTTTAGCCAAGTCACGAAGACCTCTGCTATTCTAGAAGATTCCTTTCATGACACTATCACTTTGTTGATTTTTACCTTAAGTTTCCTCGAGGCTCGTTTCCTTGACGACTTAGCGCCAGGTTTCCCCTGGACGACTATACTGTCCCCTTTTAGATGATAGCTATCCTCATCAAAAATTTCCTCCATTAGATCCCCACATAGGTAATCTAAAGCTTTCCTCTCAAACTCCTCCGAATTTACTGAATCACATTCGGAAAAATCTCCTTCACCCACTCCAAACTCAGCACTAGGCCTCTCAAGCACAGCACCCCTTTCCAGTAGGTTTTGAACGTTTCTCTCAAACAAAACCACACTACTGCTATAGCCCCGTAAACCCAAATCTCGCAAATTAACTACCGCACTTGACAAAGATAAGGAGCTAAAAGGATTAACCATGAGGTTACCCTCAGTGACTTCTAGGTTTCTGGATTGTAGCCTGCGCTCCGCCTTGACCAGAGTATGCTCAGCTGCTGCCCCAGCGAGTCTCAGACTCGCCCTGGAAGGAGAGCATAGCACCTCTGGTATGAGCGCTGCCACCCTTAATTTTGCTTCAGCGTGATCATCCAGAGACGCCCACAAGCCACCCTTTGATCTCTCAAGACCATCTCCCAAATCTGTACCTCCTCCTACCATCACTCCCACCTCAACCCTGCGAGTCTATTCCATCCCATCTTGAGATTCAGCCAGGACCACCTCAACCTCCATCGCAACCACCCGGCCTGCCTTTTCTTGCAACTCTACCATCTCTCCATCGTCTGCTTCAGACGACTCCTTCTCTTGCATTACTTTCGTTGTCGTTTCCTCCAGCACGTTGTCCACCACTTTATCAATCACCGACGTAGCCTTCCAACGAAGGAAATCCTCGAATTCTTCCTTGCTCAGAACATGCCTTTTATCTGATTGTTCCCCCCTCCTTAGCTTGCGGACCATCTCCTGTTTTCTCCCCTTGTCCTTTCAGACGCTTGTTCTCTCTCTCCATCTGACTATCTGTCATGTTGGCATCATTGTCTGCCCCTGATTCATTCTCATTTCCCTCCTTCATCCTCTCCTTCACCATCCCTGCCTTCCCAAAAAATGTCAGTTTCTTCCCCATTCTCATCAAAGCCCCTTTTCTCCACTTCAAAAACCAGATCAAAATAATGGTCGCCTATGACAACATCTAGCGTTCTTGGGATCAACTTAGGATCCAGCACAGCGACCAGGATCTGACCGAACTCACTCTTCCTTGTGGTCTCCATATCCACCGACTGAGTAGCTCCTAACAGAGACCCAGCAGCCCACAGAATTGGGTACTCCCGCAGCGGTTCCTCAATTCCAGTCACTCTCACCTACAACTTTGGCAACAAAAAACCCTTCTCCTTGTCCTGCCATTCTTCAAAATGTAACCTGATGCCTTTTGGTATACCCTCTCCCTTTGCATCTGCCCCTTCGTACGCTATTGAACGCTGCAGCTCAGCCTTTGAGGGGAATTGAGTTATGAACTTTTCTTCCACGATATCCTTCAACTCCCAATTCCATTTGACAGGCACAACCCTTTTTAGCTGCGTAATCAACTGCTCACCAGAGAGAATTCCTCCGACCACCGACACATGCGCCTTCTTTGTATCCTTCTTCACTCTAGGTAGCAGTGGGTGTGGGATGTGGTAGAATCCTAGACCCATCACGGCGTAACCTGCGGCATGCGCCACCGGCCTTGGTGCCTTTAGCAGATGGCACCTATGGTTCATGTGATCGTTTGAGTTGCAGATCACACAGTAAATCTCCGTCGTACATACTGCAGCATGGTGTCCCTTCTTAGAACACCTGGAACACTTGCCACCCAACCTTGCTACGTCCCCTCCATCTAGACTTCCACCATGCTCCTCCCTTACCTCTGCATCTTTACCTGACCCAGATTCTGTGCTCTCGTCCATCCCCGTGCCAGCGGCCTAAAGCATAGCAGGGGCCTTGCCACTGCCACCCTTCTCAAGCGGCGCTTCTTCCCTCCTGTCCTCCTGCCAGACCCATCTGCCCGGCGCCGAGTTCATTGGCCCATCTCTTCCAGCAGCCGACCCCTGATACTGACCATCTCGCCCCCTCCCGAAGCCACCACGCCCCTTAAACCCTTCTGCCCCTTAAACCCTTCTGCCCACCCTTCAGACGCCTCGGTACCCCCCGGCCTTAAACAGATGTGTTAACCCCAGTGTCAGCTTAAAACCTGGGTGCGAGCCCACCTTAATTTCCCTGCAGGCGGTAGACAATTCCAGCCCATGCCCTGTAACGGATCAACGTAATTATACGAGATTAAGTAAGAAAATCTTCCACCGAGACGGATAATTTACCAAACTTAAACCCGAATAACCCGAGATTTCGTGAAATCACGAGGGATTTCAAACCATCCAACATACCACCAAGATCGTACTAATTTAGCAGCCACAGTTCACATGCTACATAGAGTTCACAGTAAAAGTAGAGTACATCGGAGTTCGGAATAAAAGTTATTACAACATAGTTTCGAATAACATAGCGGAAACAAGCAGTTTTAAACACACACACTTAGTTCAAATACAGTGCCAGTAGTAGTCATGGTCCACAAAAGCATTAGATAAGACGAACAGAGTGACCATTGCCCAAAGTCTTAGTTGTCGCCCATCGCCGGATACAGACAGTTGGAGCAGTACCCATAGTACATCTGACCATCTGCGACAACAATAGGAACAACGCCCTGAGTACGAGGATGTACTCAGCTAGACTTACCCGTCATAAACCAGAAATAACATGACACCAAGGAATATGCAAGGCCTTATATGTTGGACTGGCTTGACTCATTTGCGAAAAGCATAAGTTATTATGAAAAACTATATTAGTACTGTTTGCATCACTTTTAGTATAACCTATTCAAGCTAGGTAAGCACCTACTGTTAAAACAAACACTGGATTTCTCATTAACAATCTAGACTACCATATCAGGTTTAGCATTTTCAACATCATTCACTTAACCATCAGTGTTCCATTAATGTTACTACGATGCCGTAGCTCGAGTCAAGTGCTCACTAACCGGGAGCGACGACGATTCGAATCGAATTCCTATCCAGCTGGAGATTTATTCCTCACACAAACCATGCTTCTCCCGTCAGGGTCGCGTAGATCACCAATGACACTTTTCAAGAAGCCGCGGGATAACAATCATGGATCGCACTACCCAGGGACCGCCCGACTGCCAGGACGCACCTTGGGCTCACTCTTCGCATCCCCGTTACACCCCCTTCAGCACCAGTCTGCCAACCCAAGTTTATCCCGGCTCGAAATGTGTCACTAGCTTCGCGGTCGAAAGGTACTTTATTCGGCCAGCTAAATGTGAGGCATGCGTTCAACATGACAAGAGGGACGAGCAACGATCGGTCCTTAATCGACACAGGCGGAATCACTATAGTCCAAAACCCTATAAGACTCCGCCCGGTCTCCGTTTATCCATCAACACTTGGTTACTTTTCATGATCACAATTACAGCTAACCATAGCCCGGTATCCACCTATAGCTCGCAGGTGACAGGAAATCACCCGACTTTTACCGGTCTAAGCATGGCTAAGCAACTTATTCGATCCTGACCTAATCGGGTAAAAGGTAATCTAGTGGCCAAGGTAATAATGCAGCAACGGTTTCACTCAACTCCTATAACTTAATGCAACAATATATAACTATAACTTATATAATAAGGAATAGCTTTTATAAAATAGGAGACTTAAAATGCTCCGGGGCTTACCTCTTTCGAACGAGCTAGGATGGTGGTCGACGCACTCTGGCAACTCCTCGTCTGGCTCTTCTTCCTCGGGCATCTCCTGTGCCTGGGGCTCCTGCTGGTCGGTCCAAATTGGCTCCTCCGGTACTGCTACTTGCGACTCCTCCTGCGATCCTGTATGATGCAAGTGCATAAATAAACATGCGAATGATGCATCGGATTATGGTGGAATGCTTTGATGTCATGACATGCAGATGAGCACATGAAATGAGTAGTTTGTATAACTATATCTTTTACAAGATAGTCCACGTCATCCAAGAACATATACTCTAAAACGTGCACCTTGTTATTCTACTAATTAGCACATCATCTACACATACAAGTGATCCTAAATTACCAAATCTTACCAACCTAACTCATCCACAACATCAGCAAGGCATAATGATGCTTCAAAGATACACCAAATATATTTTAATACTCTTAATTTCTCATAAAGAATAATCTTTTATTCCCTATTTAACTAGGGTTACACAGCAACACCTATTTTTTTATAGATAAAAATCTACAAAAATTACAGTAGCTTACTCTTACCCTAACTAACCTAGTACTAAATTTTTATGAGAATTGAATGTGTAAAACTGCCTGTATAAAATAAATAAGTTATAGCATAAATATGCGCATGAAATTATTTTATACTAGAAAAAGTATCAAACAACATATTTCACATTTTTTCTATGTTACTAACAGTAAACTAACATACTACAAAAATTATCACATGCATGTTCTATACAAATTTAGCTCTCTACTAAAAATAACAAAGATTATCAATTAAAAGCATTTGAACTACACTTCAAAAAATTCTCACAGAACATGCTTCACTAGTATTTTTTCTAGGAAGTTCATCACTAAGAAAGATTAATGCAACAAGAATCACATTTTTCCCACTATTATTTTATTTACTACATATTTTCTAAGATATCAGCATTTATAGCAATAAAATAAATTTGCACAGCAAAGTGTCACAAAATTAACATGAAGTATTTTTAAACTGTAGATCTATTCAAGAGGAACATTTCAAAATTTGTTTCATAATTTTTGGAGCTATAAATCTTGAGATATGATTTTTCAAAGCTGTTTCATAATTTCTGAGAAATCATTTTCCTTAATTCTTTTAAAAATCCGCCGGTGAAAACGCTAAATACACCCGGTGCAGTGAACCCACACGCGCTGACACGCGGGACCCACGGGTCAACGGCCCACTGGCCAGCCGGAGCAGCGCGGGGGAGGCACTGACCGGTGGTGAACTCGCCGCCGGTGAGGCCTCCGGCGACGGGGAGGGCACCAACGTGCTCCCCGCACCGAGGCGCACCCAGCGCACCAACTCCGAGCGGCGCGGGAGCTCCGGAGGAGGCTCGCCGACGGGGATGGCGGCACGGCGGCGCTGGAGCTCGTCGGCCGGCCAATGCAGGCCACGGGGGCGGCCGAGAAGGCGAGCGCGAGCATCGCAAGACGAAGGGGAAGCGGATGCTCGAGACCGGAGGAGGCATGGAGGGCCAGGGAGCTCCGACCATATGCGCCGGCCAACGGCGGCCATGGCGGCAGTGGAGGAGGGGAGCGGCCAATTGGCCCTCACCTGAGCTCGAGCGGCGGAGTGGAGGCGCGCACGCGGTGGAGGGAAGCGGGGCGGAGCTGAGGCCGGGAGGAATCGGCCGGAGAAGCAGCCACGAGGGCGGACGGCGGTGGCGGAGCTCCGGGAGCCGGTGATGGCGCGGCAGGGCGCTGCTGCTGTTGGCGGGGCGAGAGGAGGGAATGGACGGAGCAGCTGAGGCAGACGAGCGCGCGGAGGGGGGTAAGTGGGCGCGGTGCTGCAGGGGCCACAGGGGCACGTGTCGCGCGGCGTCGGCGTCGTCCGGCCACGCGGCGGCCGAGCTCTGCCGCGGCGCCACGGCGTCACGCGCGGGCGCGCGCGGGAGGACGCCGGCGTGGGGTTACGGGCCGGGCTGCCAGAGCCGCTGGGCCGAAAAGGAGGCCGCGGCCCAGTAGAGTGAAAAATGAATTTTCCTTTATAAATAATATTTTTCAGATTTCTTTATTTGTTTCAAAATTGAATTTGAAGATGAAAAAGAGGTTTTCAGAATTTTGGCCCAAAATAAAAGTTGTTCAAAATTTTATTCTCTACAACTTTCATGTAGAACATTTTTCAAAATTCTCAATAGATTTTGAATTTGGGATTTAAAGCTAAATTGTTAAACAAAAATTTATTTGTTTGGAATATTTTTAAAGCAAAATTTGAGGAAAACTTGAATTCAAAAATTGCTCCAAAAATCATGTTAATTTATTCTAGAATATTTAAAATTGCTAATACCCAAGAGTGCACCACCTTTTTAGCACTTACATCAAAGTTAGGGTTCTAATTATCTGCTTTTCAAGTTTAAATTTAAAAGAGCTATATTTCATGCAATGCTAGTCATGAAATGATGTTGAATGCTCTATGCTTAGAAATGCTAATGCATGCTTAACACCCAGGGGTGTTACATGCCCCTTTATTAAGCCCAATGGTCTTCCCCGTGCGGCTACCGTTTGATCAGATACGTCATCAATATATGTTCCCTTCTCTGAGCAAAAATCTTTCAAGGATTTTGCTACTTTAAATGTGGTTGATTGCCTTATATCTTTGACCTTAATATCCCCCAGCTGCCTATACTTAGGAGTTCGAGGTCTAGGCAATGGTCCCTTCCGCTGTTTTTCGTCCCTTTGTAGACGCAAATCCACCACCGCCTCTGTGATCCATGAAGCCAGCGGCCAGGGATGTCTAATATGACCAGCTCCCCTATCAACGGATGCAAATTTTGGCGAGTGAAAATTCTCTGTTAACAGAGTCTCAGCTCTGATCAGCTCATCTAATGAGAATCCAGCCTGAGTTGCGTCGTTTATGAACTCCCTTTCAAAATCATAAGATTCTCGGCTAGGATCTTCCCCCTTTTGTTTTACACCTTCATCATCACTATCTTCATTGCTATCGTCCTGGAGCGCCCAGAACCTGGAACCCCTCCAAGGTTTCCCTACTCCAACTAACTGCACCGAGTTTGAAATCAGATCAGGCGCCGAGTGACGCCTTGACAGGTTCCCTGGCACCTCTGAACTACTCTTATTCCCTGATTGCCCAACCATTATTGCACAGCTCTTAGAAGACTTAGCTTCCAAGCAGCGTACAATTAAGCAATTAAGCTTCTCACCGATTTGCAACTAAGACTGTGACCACACCCAAATCTGAATCCACTCCTCCGAACCCTCTGTAAATCTACCAGATAAGCTCTAAGAATCAAGCAAATATACCTGAATGTCAACTCTTTCTACAGACGCAATCCCTCGAGCAGGTGCCGTGCACCCATACCAGCGGTATGCCGTCGGCCCGCCTCCCGTTCGCGTTGCTTCGGCTACTACCTGTGGAGGCAAATCCCAGACACCAGGCTCACCTGACCTCACCTCACCGGAGACTTGAAGCAGCTCGCCCCTTTCACGGTGTTGGACGGCCACGGACCAAGGACGCGGCCCTCCGTCAATCGCCATGGAGGCCACAAACTGGCTCTGGCCTCGCCGTCACTTGAGACTCCCCCGGCGTTGGAAAGCCTGCTGAGGGCGCGCTCGCCGACGGCCACCGCGCCGCCGCTGCACGCGCTCAGATTTTTTATTTTTCTCGTTTAACATACAGGCCTCCAACAAGAGTTTGTTGAATTCGAGAAAATTAGAACTGGGATTTTGTATGCGCATTTTTCATAGACATTGATCTTTTGGTACATGTTTACCAAAATTGAGCTAAAACCTTTTTATATGCATTTAATGTATAATTTATACCATGTAGACCATATGCTCAGTTTTACACAGACTTGTTGCTAAGTGAGAATTCTGGTGTGGCTGATGCTGTCTGTGCTAACTTAACCATTGTGATGCCTTTTTCTGCAAACATTTGATCTTTAATTGTATTCTAAGTTTGCTAGGAACTTTGAATAGTATGCTTCTTATATTTGTGGTGGTCATTTATTTCATTTTTAATTCTACACGAGCATGTATGCTAAATGTTATTTCTTCTCATACTAATTCTAGACATGCATATTGCACTAGCTTATCTCAACTATGTTTGATTCCATAAATTAAAAAAAATCTGCTACGTTACTAAGCCCTTTGAACATTAAATAGTATCACTCCTTTCTAGTTAGTGTGTAAATTTAATTGAGGCAGTAGTTCAAAATTCAATCAACCACACTTTTCATTGTTCCTATTTTGGAACAGCTAATTCAGCACATGGAACCAGAATAATATCTGTAGTCGATAATAATGGTCTTTTCTCTAAAAAGAAATACTCCCCTCATCCAAAAAAAGGTGTCATTCTAGCTTTGTCCAAAGTCAAACCATCTTAAGTTTGAACAAGTTTATACAAAAAAATACCAATATTTACGATACCAAATAAGCATCATTAGATCAATTGTGAAATATATTTTCGTATTGATGTCGTAAATGTTGATAATCTTCTCCACAAACTTGATCAAACATAAGATAGTTTGACTTATGACAAAACTAGAATGACACTTGTTGGGGACACAATTCCTTTTTGCATGTCGTGTACAAAAGAAAAACTCAACCTGCAGGGGTAAGACAGTCCTCGGCATTTTGCTAAGAAGAAGATCTTATCATGCAGGTCGAGGAAACCCATGAAGCCATGCCCCACCTACAAATAGTAGCACCATAGCTCATGTGAGAACGGTTATGACTAGAGATGGACCTTAGACCTGTGCTGTGGCGCGGAATAGACGAGAGTATTTTTTTTAACCTCAGCCTGAAATTCGCTCCCACAGGGAGTCAAACCCAGGACATAGGAGTGCTACTCGAGCCACCTAACCAACTCAGCTAGAGGTCATTTTGCTTGTCGTGTACATATAAAAAAAACTATGTAAAAACACCATTATAATGGTATAGAATTGACATCCATACAATGGTAAGAAAGTTAATCATTTTGGTATAATTGAGATATTTGGTAGTGGACAGGCAAGCAGGATGTTTGTCTCCCCCAGAAAAAAAAAAGATTGTTAAGATAACGAAGGATTATTTGCTTCACATCTCTGATTCCATGCATTGAGTTTCTCATGTTCTGGCTACATATCACATATGTGGTATAGATCCTCATTTGTTTAATCTATATGAACTTCCAAGTCAACTGTAATCCCTGTAACTAAGCTTGCTAACCTGCTACGTTCGACTCTGTGCTATATGTTCCATACTCATTGTTACAATCACCTTTCATATTTTGAATCCATAGGTTGTATTCAGACTGTAAATCAAAATTCGGTACAGAATTGTCGAGACCTTATGCAACTAGCCTTCTCTTGCTAAGAAACTAGAACATCAGGCGCCCTACAAATATTTGAAGAAAAAAAAACAATATGACCAATAGATACGGCTAAAATAATAAGTACAATTTACTATAGCAGTAGATCAAAGATATCATATCATCAAATACTTAGCAAAAATCATGAAGCATTTGCATATAACAAAGTTGTATAGTCATCACAACCGATATGGTTCTATTTAGCCAGAATACTTACATGCACGGCTACCTTAGCCATTATAGTTCTATCAGGTCATACATTACATACCTATACCTATCTATTAGTTCACGGTCGGAACTCATGTCTACCAAAGACAAATTAAAAGAGCAGTGAACTTTAGTTGCAAATGAGGTTTCAGATACATGTCGATTAGGTGATCAGCACTGCGCTGCAACTGGTAGAGGCCAAAGCACCGTGACCTCCTTTTTCTTGCCTGTAAACAGGAGGTCATGAGTTATGTTGTTTAGAGGACCAAGAAATTCATATACACATGTTAGGTCACCAAGTTCCAACTTTTTTGTCTCACTGCAGGATAACATTCAAACAATTGTGTGTAGGATCATTTTTAGGTGTTATGACATCCATATGATGATAAAAGAAGCATAAAAACAAGAAGATCTAGAGGTGAATTTAACAGGGTACACAAAAGTATTCTTGCTAAAAAGACCATGGAAGACAAAAGGTAAAGCCAATAGCTACCTCCATCAGATTATGCTAGAAATCAATATTTCATTGTAACTATAGGAAGGATATACACAAAACTGAGAGTATAAAAATGCAAGCTCCAATTATATAAATGGATCCTGCCTATGTTATAACGCACATTGTAAATTTGGAATCAGAACTCTATTCGTTTGTTCAAGTTTTAGATGGTATTTTGATAACTTTCCAAGATTAAAAAAACAAAGTTATTCCTATAAACTGGAGGTAGTATTAGGTATAGCAGCAAGAATCAGACGGAGGCAAATATGAAATATGTTCATAAACTGCAGAGACAGTATGCTGAGCCTAAAAGAACAGCAATACAGCCACAATCTCTAGTTAAAAGCACCCCTCATGCACGTGGGTTTCTAACTTTCTATGGCATTCTAACTCTTAACAAACCTATATTTTCCTCCTGGAATCCAGGAACCTTGCCTCATAAATGTTGTGACCTCCCTAATATCCGCTCGAATTGATCGACTTTCATACTGAAGACCCGGTCTTTCATATCAGAATAATCGCATGTAGATGTAGTTGTCCAAACATGAATTGCAAGGCATCAGCTACCTCTCTCCATTTTGCGAAAAGGTCAAAAGGGCCGCCAAGACTGCACATATCCATTTGGTGTTCGTCACTAATGATCTATCAAATCAAGAAGAAAAAACCTAGCCGGAAAATGCAATCAGCTCAGACATAGAAAAGCAAAAGAAAAGTTCAACTCCAAACTGAATGTCCATAGCTACAGCCTCTATCCTTATGTTTAGCCCAGTCCCTATCATATTGGATCTCCCAGCTGGAAAGTAATGTTAGTTGATACCTAGCAAACAAATATAAGTGCAAAAGGGAAAGTTCTGATAGGTAATGCTTGGACAAAGTGGGAAAGATTAGATAAATGTATCCATCAATATATCTATTTTACCAACTGACATGACCAAAACAAAAGACCAGAAAATTATTACGTAAATACATTTACTATTTGCAGCAATAGAAATCTTAGCTTTTTTTTTTTGAAACATGACCTCAATGTGAAAATAAAGAATTTCAGAAGAATTATTTTTTCTTTAACATGTAGTGGTGACATTTACTGAAAACATATTCAGAGTACACATTTCCTCTATCACATTCTGTCCTACATGACATGTTCTGAACTACGTACAACAAAGGAAAAGGGCGAGGGGGAGGGGGAACGCACCTATGCAGCGATTCAGGTAGACATCGCCGTAGCGTGAGAAAACAGAGGACGCCTCCGACTCGAGAGAGACGGCCCGCCCCTCACCGGCTCGATCCCGAACGAGCTAACGCGAGGATCTCGCCCAGATCCGGCATCCCTCGCCACAAGAGACCGTGGATCTGGCTGGCATCCACAAATTCGGCCTCCTCGCATCTTGGATCCAGCCGTCTCTTCCACCATGGCAGCAGCATCACCATCCTATGGACTGAGTTGCACAGGCTTCCAATGGTGTCGAGACATAGAAGAGAGGGGAAGGGGCGGCAGCCAGGGTTTCAGGCATTGCTTGAGTCACCTGCGCAGGAAGCCAGAGAGTGGTGTTGGGGCTGCTGGGAGAGGAATGCCCCGAAGAACCCAGGTACGCTCCTCCGATACGGGGAGGCAGAGGGAGAGGAGGGAAGAGGCCGCAGCGTGATGCGAGGGCTCTCTTGCCGCCTCGGATACGGCAAACCGGGAGGCACGTGCAGCTAGCGGCGAGGAGGGTGGTGGCGGCGGGGAGAAGAGAGAGAAAGGAGGATGAGGAATGAGGGGAGATAGGGCTGGGCATCTGGGGTGGGAGCGCTGGGCAACGGGAGGGGTTCCGTGCAAAACTGGCTACAGGCCGTTTTTATGTAAAATGGGAACACTTTACTATACTGACCTACCGAATAGGACTGTGGATTTATTTATCAAAACTGAGTGTGTCTTTTTTGCAAAAAAGCCTCGGCCACGTGTCCGCACATGAAGGAGCCACAAATGCTCCAATTGCTCTCGTGCTACCATAAGTCAGAAATACATTGTTCAATAATCATAATGATCATGGAACCAAAGGTTCCTTGAAATGTGTGATGTTTCTATCAATGCCCTCAAACTAAATTCCTTTTTTTTATTTTAGTAATTTCCTTCAACCCAATTCGCGAACCTTTGGAAATGAGCATGAGAAGAACAACATAAATCAGACTCTGAAGTAGAGTGTCGATTTAATTACCTGTCCTCACATCACTAACTGAATGGCAAAGTAGGTATGTGTTTAGCATTATATTTAGTGAATCATGGAGCAATATGTGTGTAGTATCTAAAAGTTTCGGAGCATGTGTATATATGCAAAGCTTTATGATAGGAAAAGAGGAATTTGTATCAGATATTTGACTCATGTTTGTGGGCTGAGTTGAGCAGGTTTGCTGGTTATATTTTTGATAGTAATAGTTGGTTTAGTTAACTGGGAAGCTTGTAATATGCAGTTTGTGTGTAATAAGAGGCCATGCCGTGACAACAGACAACATTTTGGTAGCACAAATGGAAAGACAATATACAATTATCTCTCAAGTTGGTGAACATTTAGTAAAGCAAAGTGAAAATGCAATGAAATTGTAATATCTATCTGACTAAGCAAGCATTGCAGAGAAAAAAAAATATAGAGAAGAGTAGAAGGATGATCGGTTTACCTAAACAAAAGTAGAAGCAACAAACACCGGTCAGTAGTTTCAAGATTTCCCAATGCCTTTCTCTCGGAGGTAGTAGATGATCACTACATTGGTAAAACAAGAATTTCATCAGCCCTAGCATATCATTTAACAATATAGTCACTAAGTCTAAGCATCACATGAGACTAAATTTTCTGAGCCTAGCAATTTGTACGCTATGCATTGAAAAATAACTCGTTATCACAAATGAGGCATCAAGCAGGCTACGAAAATCAAGCACCTTGTGTTTCCTACTACTCACTCAGTTTTCTCCAGGTCATCAAATGGAGTGTGTGACTGCATTGAGAAGCGAAACCACATATAGGGATCTAGGAGAAAAGATCGGCAGCCCACTACATAGACTAAATGACCATATCGTGGATGAGGCAGCAACCCGCGGATAAATGAGCAAGCGGTAGCGATAAACCTGGCAAGAACAAAAAAGGCCCATGAATCTAGCTGAAGAAAACTAAAATGAACAACACAATGACACTGTCATAAATGACCTTGCCGTCCCAAATCACCCAAGTCATCAGAGCTGCTAAGGGCAGTCACCGCGTACTGCAACAAACAATGCTGCAGAAGCACTATTGGCAATCGACATGAACAAACGGCACCTTGCAGCCTCCGATGGTAATGCCCACAGCACAGAAGCATCCATCTCAAACTACACAAAGCATCTGAGGCATCATACAGCATACAGCAATAAACTAAAAAACAGTCCTTTCATTGTTTGAAAAGGCAAAATTATTCATTATATACTTAGGCATATGTTGTGGACTCATTTCACACAATTTGTGGCAGTTGCTGAGGCCATTGTTTTTATTAAATAATAAATTAAATGTAGTGACAAACTATAGTACAGGATAAGGACCAGAGAGAAATAATATCAAAGAATCAATCACTAACAAAGGCGGTTCTGTAATTGGAATCCACTTTTTTTACCTGTGCTTTGTTGTCAGAGACACATAGATGTGCAGCTGAATCCATCAAGCATCAACATATCGAGGGATGTCCCCTTAACCCGAAAACCTCACAAGAGCACAACAAAGGAGAGAAGAAGAATGATTAGCATTGTAACCCATTTTTGACATTAATGGGAGTAGCATATAAAGAAATGGCCTATTTATGTCTATGAGTCTATCTCAGGTAAAGAGCATATAATAACCGACATACACCTAAATGTCAAAAAGACGATAAGTAAGAAGAAGCCTCAGAAATTAAAAAAATGGCATCGTTTGATCCGTTGTAGTTAGGTAGCCACAAATTGGAAGATCAAGGAAGAGCGGTGGGGTACAACACAATTTTTTCATCTTCCGGATTCTAAATGCCATTGAAAGAAATGTTCTACGCTAATCGTCGGGTTCAAGATAAAGTGAAATTGTAGTCCACCAATACACACTCGAACAGGACTCTTCCGAACTACAACTAAAATAATCACGCAACAAACAAATCCTAGGCCACATCTGCTGGCAAATTAATGTAAGGGGCAGGATAACTCAAGACAAGCATAGGGGGAAACATCAAAGGAAAAACCTTTTTCTTGCGATGCACACAACGAAGAACGTCATAATCCTGGCGTCTTAGGTCACGTCTCCATCTCTGGCACAACCCATCTGTAGCACAACAAGTAGCAAAGGATCACACAGCAAGAAACACAGCCACCAGGTCAAAAATCGGCCATCAGAATGGTGTGGTGTGGGCGTTCAGATCTGAGGAACAGAGAGAAATAGGAGAGGATGAGAGGAAGGATTTTGGATGTGGCTAGGGTTTCGCAACAGGGAGGGAGGGAGGGAGGGAGGGAGGGAGAGGGAGGACATCAGCTGGACGGAGTGGATAAAGAGGGGAGGAGACGCTGACCTGGACACCGGAAAGAGAGCTAGGAGAAGCCGGTGGAGAGGCGCATCTATCATGGCGCGGTTGCAATGAGCATGGGGAAGCACAGATCTTGTACCGGTCGAAGTAGATCAGGGCATGGCGTCCGGAGATGAGGGGCGGCATGGAGCCTGCTTATAGATCCCCTCGAACACGTCGCCATTGTCGCAGTCCTCCCCACCGAACCCCATCGCCTAGGGCTCGGCGGCGGCGTACGTCGCGCACGACCCGCGGGGACACTACGTGGATCCGGCTAGATCCGCTCGATAGGAGCCCGAGCGGACGCGTGAAGCGCTCCAGCGACGATGACGAACTCGTGTGGCTTCCTGCGCTCCAGCGACGGCGTCGAGCAGGGCTCCACCACGGCCGCGACCCGCCGCGATGTCGTCATGGTTCGTGAGGACACGCAGCTTCCATGCTTTGCAGGCTGCGCGGGGAGGAGAGGGCAGGGAGGGGCAGAGGCGCGATGGTGGCGGCAACGGCGGTTGGAGAGGAGAGGAAGGAGAGAGAGGATGAAATGG
Source organism: Saccharum hybrid cultivar R570 (assembly GCA_038087645.1). Taxonomy (NCBI): domain Eukaryota; kingdom Viridiplantae; phylum Streptophyta; class Magnoliopsida; order Poales; family Poaceae; genus Saccharum; species Saccharum hybrid cultivar. Next base: position 10,853,396 of record JAQSUU010000084.1, on the reverse strand, counting down.
ACCGGCCTAGGGTTGCGGCCTGCGGGATGGAGCAGGTGTTTTCTGGACCGCGGGTTGATTCTGATAAAATCAGAGGGTCTTTTTGCAAAACAGGTCGAAACACGTGTCAGCATCAAGATAAGCCACCAATGCCTTAATTCCTCCGGACGCAGCAAACGGGAGGAGTCTTTAAACAACCCTGATATGGGGCCTGCTGTTTGGTTGCCTGTTTCGACCTCTTAGTCAGGCTTCACCAAGCCACCGACCAGCTCGTAGCTTGGCTTCCTGGGAACGCGATGGGAGGCCGTTTTCGTGGAGCTAGGCTAGCGCTTACGCTTGGCTCACCTCCTGGTGGGGATTTGTTCGCACTGGAGTCGTCGCTGGCGTTGCATCTCCGGTCTCGGGCCACCCATGGCGCGAAGCAAGACGACCGCGCCTCCACTCGCTCGTCTCGTCCACCGGACTCGCCGTCCACGCCAAGCTCGATGGGGCGCTCGCCGGCCTGCAACGCCATCATCTATCATGGGCTAGCCTCGCCGTCACTCCCTCATCCGCTGCAACTCCGTCCATGGATGAATCTGCTGCAGCTCCGTCATCTATCACGAGCAGACAGGTGCCCCTCCACGCTGTCATCTACTGCAGCTGGCCATGGATGAATCTGATGGTGGCGCGTCCTCCGATCCATCAAGCCGGTGTGGGAGGAGACGGACCGGGGTGGCCAAGCGGAGCAGGGGAGGGGCGTTGTCCTCGTGCGTGTGTCCGCCATGGTGGGGTGGAGGTGACGGTCGGCGAGGAACAGAGAAGCGCACGCCACCCACCGAGGTGCTCGCTAATGCCTCCTCCTGCGCACCCACCCCCACCACCTGTTCGATGAAATCCCTCAAAGGGGGTACCAATTGGAAGAAGAGGTGATTCTACGCAAAGCAAACCAGGCAACCAAACACACCGTTTGTTAGCCAGGTTTAGACAGTACAAACAACCAAACAATTAGGGATGGGCTTGGTGGGAGCAAGCTAAGGCTGTACAGGCTTAGAAGCTAGCCAGGCTAAATAGGTCATCAAACCAAACACACCCATGGTGATTCATTGTTTCTTCCAGCAGCACTTTAGGATTTGCCACTCGGTGCCTTACCGACATTTGTGTCCTTGGGACATTGTCTGGGAGAATGGAATTTTCAATCCTAGTTTGCTACGAAGTGGGTGTCAAAATTTTCAAACCTTTTTCACTCAGTGCAAGAATTGTTGATTCACCTAATGTCTCTAGATAGTGTATAGTAGTGTGGCACTTCACTTGGAATAGGTTCAGACAATATTGTGATTCAGGATTCAACCTTGCCTGTTCATTTTGTGGTCCCTTGTATCTGATGAATAAAGATGAAATTTCTCCTTTCCGTGCATCTTTTTATCTAATGATTGCTCCAAATTTTGTATTTAGTGCTCTTGTTGTGGCAACTTCGGGGGCTGGCCATGTGCTTGGTAGAATGGTAGTGGCAGCATCGTGGACATTGTCAGACTTTGTTGCACATGTGCTGGTACAATGATGGTTGCAGCATCTGCAAATATCCTCAACCAGGTATGCATTTCTTACTTTTTGACATGCCAAATCAATATCCATTGTATTAACATGCATGCAAATCTTTGGTTCTTCATGATTCTGCACCAAATATTAGTTTTCTTAATGTATCCTCCTTCCCACACATTACGCCATATCTGGATTTGAGCTATATGGATAATCCTGCTTGATATGATCGTTAGTGTCCAGAGACATTGAACTTGCTTTACTTACTTTACCTGCTGCAGGACAACTCAGTATTCTCTCTGATCATTTCACACCTACTTTCAGGTTTTTGAGATAAAAAATGATGGTAAAATGAAAAGGACAATGCGACGGCCCCTGCCTTCTAGTCGCATTAGTCCTGCACATCCTGCCATGTGGGCTACAAGTGTTGGAGTTGCAGGAACAACTTTGCTAGCCTGGAAGGTTCTTGCTTTCTCTTTGCATTCTATAAATGCATATTCTATTTTCTTTTGAAATGTACTCATCTAAGCGCATATTCTGTTTTCTTTTGACATGCAAAAAATTGGCAAGGTTTGTGCAGGCTAATGGCTTGGCAGCTAGGCTTGCAGCTTCTAATCTTGTTCTGTACGCGTTTATGTATACGCCGTTGAAGCAAATACATCCTGTTAATATATGGGTTGGGGCAATTGTTGGTGTCATTCCACCACTTCTGGGGTAAGTTACTGATCACTGTTGTTATTCTTAGGTGTTGAGTAGCTTTTCATGTGTAGCAACATATATATTTTCTGCACGAAAGGACATATAATTGACAGTAGTTGGTCTATGTAGAAGGAAAAGGTTCTCTCAGTACTGGTGAAATTGTGAATTTGATTCCAATTTGTAAATGGATGAAGCACCGCCCTACTAGCTGCTGAACTAGTTTCTCTGGGTGCTGTTTCTCAAAAAAAAATGTCTGGGTGTTTGGATCATGGGACTATGGCCTGAGCTGCACAGGGTACAGTGAAACTAAGAGATGTGTTTGATATTCTCTCCTAATTAAGAATCAAGTTGTCTATTGTTAGGCAAAGGGCATATCATGACTGCACTAAGTTTGATGTCTAGAATGTGAATGACTCTTAAGATATCTGTAAAATTGCAATCTTGATTACTCTTTGCATCTATTCTTGAGCAATATCCACCCATCCATGACGCCCTTCAATTTCCATTAGATCATGTCAAAGGTTTGTGGAAACCTTCAAATGTGGTTAATATTGGTCAATTCTTGCTGTAGAGTATTTTGTTGTTATATTGCTGTGCTCCTAATTGATATGTTGAATACGTCAACAGAACTATCTTCATGTTTTGCAAGATGTGATCCTTTACTGTGTCTTCCTCTGTACAGGTGGGCAGCAGCTTCAACTGAACTGTCACTAAATGCGATGATACTCCCTGCCGCATTTTATGGCAAATCCCTCATTTTATGGCTCTCGCATACTTATGTTGCAATGATTACCTTGCTGTGGGGGTAATTAACTTGTCCCAGTTTGCATCTAGCAGATCTGTCTGTAAAGAGTCTATGAAAACTGTGGCCATGTGACTTTTTTTTTTGAACAGAGGCCATGTGACTGGTTGTTTGGTGCAGGTATCGTATGTTTTCTTTTTCTGACCCTACTGGTAAAAGAACTGTGTGGGTGTCACTAAGAAATTGTCTGTACATGCTACCTTTGGGGTTATTTGCATATAATTGTATGTGCTAACCATATTGAATTTCTAATTTCTTTTTTTTAATTTGTTTTTATAGATTTGAGATCTTATGTTATTAACACTTGTAGGGCCTCACATCTGAGTCGTTCAGTCTTGAAGCTTCACTCCTAACATTAGGCCTTACCATTGGAGCCTTATCATTTGTGCTGGAACTGAAGTCCGAAGACTGCCAGGAGAAATGTTCTATGGTAGCCTGCTGTATCTGCCTTCATGGCTGAACTTCTGTTACATCAGCTGCCTAATGAAAAGTTTGACGGAGTTCTGTATGGGGCTGATCTGCAGGACAAAGAACAGAAACGCCAAGACAGGAAACCTTCTCGTGTACAGTCAGGCCTCCAGTTGCCTATGCTTCCGTGGATCCATTCCCTTTCCTACCGGTGCCCATAGAGTCATGAAAACCTTCTCTGGTTCTTCCTGCAGCAGTGGGACAGTGGGACCAATGTGTTCATGCGTTTTTGGCTTATTATACATGACTAGAAAAATTGCCCGTGGATTGCAACGGGATACGGGATACATGGTTTATTGCACGAGAATTTATATAACTTGTAGCTTGATATTTATTTAACTAACGTGTCATGTTTCAATTCGTCTTCAAATGAGTTGCGCTTTATCTTTTGAGAGGGTTATGCATTTCATCAATTCCTCTTATGATTGAACCCTGCAGATAGAAAGAGATAGGTAGAGACTGAAGATACCCCTTTTGTCCAAAAAAACATGCAACTATGAGTTGCACGCCAGAAAAAGTAGTTTACGTTTGATCAAGTTTCCCGTGAATATTATTCATATTTATGACTTCAAATCAATTTATTATAAAATACATTTCGTAATTAATCTAATAATATTTATTTGATATCATAAATATTGATATTTTTTATCTATATAATTGGTCAAACTTATTAAAACATGACACTGTGCTAGAATTGCATGTTTTTCAAGACGAAGGGAGCATACAGGAGATACATGATGTATGCACAAACCAGTACACAAACTTACCATTGTCCGTTCAATACTTTACCTAGAATTTCCCTCCGTATTAAAATATTGTATACAACATCTTGGAATAACGTAACTGGGCAAGCAAGACAAATTCACAGGTGGTGCTCGGATTTCCGAATCGGCCGGAAGAAGGAAAGGAAAGCTAGAGGCAATCTCCTAAGGTTTTTTTTTTGAATCTCCTACGTGCATGATTGGGAACAACATGACCCTCTGTGCCACGTGTGACACCAACATCCGCGATGCCAACCCGCTAGCGGGCCACCACGAGCGCGTTCCAGTGCAGCTCATCGGTGTCGTTGCGCCTGCCTCTGAGGCTGCGGAGGCGCTGCTGTTCGGCGCCGCCGCGGAAGAGAAGGCCAATGCCAATAAGCTGAACTTCTGTTCCCAGACGTCATGGACCCGTTTCTCAGCCAAGACTTCGCCAGGTTTCTGCACGCCGACAGCGTTTTGCCAACGATCCAGCGGCGATGCTGTTGACCTACTTTGGTGACGCCACTGCTGCACTGTTGCTGCCAAAGTTTCAAGTCGTCCTACAGCTCAACCACGACGGCGGCGTCGCTCGGGCGCTCGGCCATAGCATAAAGTGAGCTTATTAGTAGTAGTAGCTTGTCACTGTGCCTGTGATTGTTTGCTATTCCTATTATACAATACCTAATCTTCGTTTCAACTTTGGTTTTGGTAGAGCGGGGCTCGTCACTGTAGGTCAGCCTGGTCCTAGAAGTGATGTGCGGCCGTGGTGGCAGCGTGACCGGCGGCGTCATCGAGCTCGACTTTGCGCAGTCAAAGGAGATGGTGTCCTGCACTTCCGTTAGAGAACAGCCTACTTTCATAGGCATGATGAAAGCACGTGCAAGTTGCTACCTAGAGGATCGATGAAGGATGCACCGATCTGATGAACTTGGTTTGGGTATATCCAGGTGTCGTTTTTGGACGTGGGTGCGATGCCAGAGTGTGACGGGTCATGGCGGGCAGGGTCGCAACGACGACGCCGATGGCCATGGAGAGCAGGAGGCACGGCTGATGCAATACCGCCGAAGCGAAAGAATTAACCGGCAGTTTTAGAAGACGATCCGAACGCGTACGCGGAGTCGCGTCCGCGCATCAAGAGCCGCTTCGCCAAGCGCGTGGACGACAATGACGCCGACCTTGACATGGCTGTAGTGGTACCGCTGAGGTTGCAGTAGCCCTCCTACCCATACGTGTTCGACTTCATCGTCAGTTATGGCGCCGTACCCACGTTCTAACGCATACCATGCGATTATATAGCAAATATGCCCGTGCGTTGCAACGGAAAAAAAACTATCACATAAATTCATAAAAAATGAGAATAAGGAATGTTATGTATGTATTCATGTTTACGTTTCTATGCAATTTAAATTTATTTCATGATGACTATGACCTCCATTATGTAAGTAAATATTGATAATAATATCTATAGCCTGTTAAGCTTATATCAAATTAAAATACAACCTTTATAATTTCTCAGTGCATAAGCACAAAAATGTTTAGACAAAAATATTTAGACGTAAGTATATCGTAACTTTAATTTCATACTATCCATATATTGCTACAGTCAAATATCGAGTACCATGATTTTTTTTTGAAAAACCATAAAAATCAGTAGTTCTAATATCTGACTAAAGTCAGCAAGGAGTTAGTTATTAGTGTGTCAAGAATTAGTGTGTTCGCTTGGGTTTCTTGTAGTGGAATCTGCCCACTCGAGTTTAAATCCTCAACTTGGCACGGGTGCTTGCATTTTTTAGGATTTAACGGCGCTATGTTTTTATTGGTAGGCTTTATTGGTAGGCGACGTCCCTGTTGACACTGTTGTCCATGGTGACTTCGTGAATTTCGAGATCTGCTAGCTCAGTTCTTCGGAAGTACTCATAAGGGTAGGGTTTACGTACGTGTATTCATAAGGAGATCTGCCGGCTTAGTCCTTCGGAGATGATCAAAGGTGTAGGGTTTGCGTACGTGTATTCATAAGGACGAGTGGACGTCTACATTAGTGTGTTCACTGCTGATTATGAGAGCTCTCTTGATTTTCCGCTCTTGTCAGGAATTGCAGCGATATATTTATTTAGACTGGATTAGACAATAAATTGATATGATTGATTAGTTGGACCATCAACTGATTTAGAATTTAATAAAAAAATATTTTTTCTTTCTAATAAAAACTTCATCAACAATAACTTGAGGAGTGAAAATCTTTATGTCTCGTGGAAAGGCCGGTTAATGATTGCAAGATCCATAATGTATTTATTGTTTGTTTTTGATGTAAAAGAAAACCTACCGGAGTTGACAAACAAACGGAGAAAAAAATTGGACCAATAATACAAGGTGCAACAGTAGAGGAACCCGCAGAAAAGGGATAAATCAAAAACATGCGGACCAAAAATAAAAAAACAGATAAAAAAAGTCGGGAAACAATGGCCCTGTTCATCTGGCTTATAATCCGTCTTATTCGGCTTGTTTTTTCAGCCGGAACAGTATTTTTCTCTCACAAAAAATCAGTCAACAGTGTTTTCAGCCGGCTTATAATTCCAGCCGAACGGCCCCAATAAACGGAATCGGGACTGAGGAACGAACACGAAACAGAGATTTTAAAAAGCTTGAAACGTGCTGACAAGAAAAAGGAAGCAACATATCATGGATACCATGCATATGTATACGACACATAGTTGTAAGATTGGCACTTACCTTGCCAGAAACAAATAATTAACAAATCTAAGTTGCTTCCTTAACACTAACAAATTAATCTTGCCGCTGTTGGACTTTGAGTTGTAACATACGCATGCGAGACATGCTCGCAACGTGAGCGAGTTCGATTCGTATAGGTGGGGTCTTAGTTTCTAAAACAAACACAACGTGAGCGGGTTTGGTTCGTATACGTGGGGCCTTAGTTTCTAAAACAAACACAAGAGGAATTTGATCGGTACACCTTGTATTAGGATTTGAATTCCTAGTTATATACATAAAACGTGAGAGCTATAGACAGACGTGAAGTTATACAATTCCCACATCCATGAAGTTAATTAGGAGACGACGGACCAAAAAAATGGGAAGTGAAGAATTTTGGCTTTTTATTATTAGGTATAGATATAGATTTTTCTGCCATCAAGGGAGTCCTTGGTGCGTGTGTTGTTGAAGTTATTGTTTTTTTCCGGATTGAGGTCTTTGCGGCTCAAATGTAAAAAGTGCTATTGATGCTCATTTTGATGCCTCGAGTAACACGGTTATGCTGATGTCCTCTGATTTTCTTGTAAAATTTGGTTAACCTTAGTAATGTACATACATTTAAGTTCCATGTAAAACGGTGCTCTTCATATTGACGGCACTTTTAGTTTATTATATTAGGTTTATTTGGAATTTACTCCAATTTTGGTTGAAAATTTCACAAGGGTGCGCTCGTTCACTTCTGTCCCTCTTGTTTTTTAGCTACAGTAATGTGGAACCCGACCTTGGTAGTATGATATACTCCTTCCGTCTCTATGTGTCACAAGTTTGACTCGATTTATAGAAAATACGTGTAATATTTGTATCTCTAAATAAATTTATTTAAAAACTAGATTCAAAAATCTTTTCAATGATACTAATTATGTACCATAAATATTAATATTTTTAATATATATTTAGTTAATGTTGTTTATCGAGAAGCGAAAATGATAGATATTTAGGGTATTTAGGGACAGAGTGAGCATACAGTCTTTTTTTTTTTGACACAGTGAGCATACAGTCTTGCCATGCTGCTGTTATTATTATGACGTGGTGGATTTTGTCCTATACTTCCTGCGTAACTTTGACAGATTACTCCTTGTCTACGATTAATTAGTCATATTTGTACTCCTTTCAAGAAAAGAAAATGTCGTTTTGGACTGTATAGATAGATTTATGAACTTTGATTATCAGTACAATATTTTAGTACTGAGGTTGAAACTTTAAACAATGAGTAACTCGGAAACATAGCTATAATATTAAACATTGATTAAAAGTATACATATACACTTGTCTTATGAGCCGTACTTTTTCAGCGAAGAAACAATATTTTCTTCTCACAGTAAATCAGCGAACAATACTTTTCAGGTCATCTTTTCAGCAAAGCGAAGGTATATATCATAGGCTACACAATTTCTTGTTCTTTCAATTAGCTCAACGGGAGATGCTATACTCAATGTTGCCTGAAAGGTTTGGGTTAGGGCTCAGACCGTACGTCGGTACCAATGAATTTGGAGGGCTTTGTGAAACCAAAATTTAGTTCCACTACAAGTTTAAAAAGGAAACAAGTTTTTATTGATAATCATAATGGAAATACAATTTTCCCTAAGCGCTAAAGTCTTGAATAATATGGTATACTCCCGCCATCACGGAATAAATTAATTTCTAGAGTTGTCAAGTCATGTTTTATATTTCACCAATTTTTTTAAAAAAAGAAAAAATATTTATGATTATGAAAATATATTTTATGGAGTATCTAACGATACTAATTTGGTATCATAAACTTGATGCTCTTTTCTATAAATTTAGTTAAACTTAAAAAAATGACTTAACACAAATCTAGGAGTTGATTTATTCAGAACTAGGGAGCATCTTTTTAGAATATGCTATCCTTGTATCATTCTCAGACACAAAATATTCAGTGAAATCTTCATATGAATCATATCATGTTTTATTGTAGCTAATCGATACACTCTTTTCTTGTGTCATTGTTGAATGCAAGTAGGATTTCATCGGCTTCAATATAGAAAATCTTCTTGAGTTCTTTACGAATGTATCTATCACTAGAATAGTCACAAAAGTCTATGTACGCTAGTTGTATTAGGGAAACAAGCTAGTTATTTCAAGAAGTTATAAACCTTGGCATGTGCCATACTTTCATCCTAAATATTGAAGTAACTTCAACCATATATTTAACTATGTCAATATCAAATTTTTGCTCCACTCATAAATGCAGCCTCAAGGCAACTACAAATCTCAATGGGAGTTTCATTCATTTGCATTAATTAGGTTGCCACATAGGAATTTTTGATGACATAACACTATCCTACTATAAAAGAGCGAGTTTTTTAGGGGATCTCCGTACGTAATAACCGTATGATCTGGACTTCGTGTGATATGAGCCCTTCGTCATATATGATCTTACATCTTACATGTAAGATATAAACGTCGTCCGAGATTTTACATCCCACGCCCCCTAACCATGTCCAACATGGACACGCTACCTAGGCATCGTACATGTCGTAACATGCGCCGCCTACCTCGCAGGCCCAGCATGCTTGCACACATAGCCGTGCGTATTCGGTATATTCCGGCCAGCACGCGCTGTATACCTACACGTACGGACGTTGGATACGAGGCTGGCCAATGGCCATCTAGCCCGACCCGCATCTGTGTCTTCCCAACGTTAAAACCTTTCCTTCTTTTCCAATCTAGAGATCCCGTTATAAAAAAAATCTGGAGATCCCATCTCCTCGCAAGCTACGATCCTAGCCCAATACTCGACGGTTCGGCGCCTTCACCGCCTCTATCAAGGTCACCGCCTTGACTCTCCATATGCGTTGCCTAAGCACCGTCGCACCGATGGCTCGCCTCAATGCCGGTGGCAGTGAACCAAGGGACGACCAAGAGGAGAAGGTTGCAGCGGCGACCTCACCCTTGACGCCTCGGCCTAGCGCCTGGTGGTTAGGGTTGCAAGCAGTAGGGGCCACGATGTGGACAGCGCGCCGAGGATCTCACGCTCAAGCGGGGTATCTCCGTGGGGTCTGCGGCTGGCAGCAGTTGCTGATTTCTATACACTATCCTGCAATCCGGCAATAGGTCAAAGATATTGCGGTTTGATGATACATAGGGTGCAGATGAATTTATTGTTTTGTTGGTACTATGATTTCAAGGCTTCATCCTTACACTTTTCATCATCACCTCGGTGCCGGCATGCTCACCGTCAAGACATTCAACACTACCAAAGTCTATCTTGGACCTCCTCTGATCCACTGCATGCATGTACGCACCTTTTTAATTATCTCATGTCCATATTTACGGTTCTATAATGTTTATATTTATTTTTATTTTTTATTCAGAGAAATTCTTTGGTTGCACACAACTCATAGGTCTTTTATTACTCCTAAATCTGGTTGATCTACTCTTGGCTGCACCAGCAAAAACAAAGAATGCGGCAGTATATGCACCAGTTACCGTTCCTAGCCCAATAATTATCTTGGACCACACACTTATATGAGTTAATATATTGATATCGTATTAGTATGATGGACTAATCATCATCATGCTATGGCCAAGTTTGGAACAGTAGTCTACGGTCGCACGGTGCCATATCCGAACGGCGACTCCATGACCGCGTTACTGGAAATCGATGGTGGAGACATCAGCCCCCATTCTAGACTGGTGTGATTCATTAATATAAATTTGTAAACATTTTAAAAATTTTATGGATCAAATAAGTAATTGACGATAATTTTTAATATTTAAAAACTGTTGATGATATATATGAATTCAAAAATCGAGAATTCAATTAATATTCTCATTGCATTCGAAATAATTTTTAATACACACGTGCGTGTCGCACGTGCATATTTGCTAGTATTTAAGAAGAGAGAGATGAAACTCTGAAGGCTCTAGTTTGGTTTTGGTGAATTGATAAAACCCTATGTGCTAACCTATTTACTCTAGTGATTATGAGATAGGTGGCATATTCCAAGTGGTGAAGCAAATGGTGAAGATCATGTTGATGGAGTGACCATGGTGATGATCAAGTGCTTGGACTTAGAAAAGAAGAAAGTGAAAAACAAAAAGCTCAAGGCAAAGGTGAAACTTGATAGAATCTTTTTGGTTTGGTGATCGAGATACTTAGCGAGTGTGATCACATTTAGGATCGATAGCCGTACTATTAAGAGAGGTGAAACTCATCGTGAAATACGGTTATCAAAGTATCACTAGATGTTCTAACTCATTGCATATGCATTTAGATCTAGTGGAGTGCTAACACCCTTGAAAATATTTGTGAAAATATGCTAACACACGTGCACAAAGGTGTTACACTTGGTGGTTGGCACATTTGATCAAGGGTGGCGAAGTTGGAGAAGTGGTAGTGTTGTTTAGCACTGATGGATGCTAAGCTCGTTATGACCGGACTCGGCAGGTGTGCATCTGGTCATTTATAAAAAAAGTTTGGCACGCTCAGGCTCTGACTTGGGTACTAACCAGACGCTGGCACAACTTGTGACCTGACTCGTCAACGGTGCGTTCGGTTAGGCTGACGTATGGTGATGCGGCGACGCGTAGTGAGGAGGAGTGGACGCTGGGGTGCGTCCGATCACTGTTTTGGCTCTCTAGATCCTTACTGGAACCGACTTGATGCCGGGGAGCCGTAGTGATTTGGTGCGTCCGGTCACTTTCTGGTGGCACATGGACATGTGAGGATCGAACATTGCGCGGCTGCGTCAGGTCGTGGTATGGTGCATCCGGTCACAACTTAAGAGCGAGCACTAACTCAGTCGACCGTTGAGATCGTGCGATGAACGTCAAACACAGAGGACACGTGGCATAGATCCAGCGATCGGTCACTGGTGGCGTGCATCTAGTCACATTGACCAGTGCGTCCGGTCACCTCGAGGATCAGTGCAATGAGGAGCCCAACGGCTCTATTTCGTGGAGGCTTCTATTTAAGCCCTATGGCCAGCTCAAGCTCACTCTCTTGGCCATTTTGTATTGACATAGCAACCTTGTGAGCTTAGCCAAAGCCCTCCCACTCATCTCCATCATTGATTCATCATCTTTGTGAGATTAAGAGTGAATCCAAGTGCTTTGCTTGAGTGATTGCATCTAGAGACACTTGGTGATTGTGTTTCGATGTGGATTTTGCTTGTTACTCTTGGTGGTTGCCGCCACCTAGACGGCTTGGTGCAGTGAGGATCGTCGAGCAGAGGTTAGTGATTGTCTCCGACTCCGATCATGGTGATTGTGAGGGGTTCTTGACATTTCCTCGATGGAGCCAAAAGGTACTCTAGTGGATTGCCCGTGGCTTGTATGATCCTCATCTTGTGTTGGTTGTGCGACACCTGATTGCGGGTTTGGCATGTGATGCCAATTAGCACGTGAACCTCCAAGTGAGTGTATCTTCACAACGAGGACTAGCTTGCCGGCAAACAAGTGAACCTCGGTAAAAAAATCTTATGTCATCTTGTTCCAAGGATTTTTTGGTATTCATCATGATTGATTGACTTCATTTTGTGATTGGCTCATTTCTCGACACAACGGTATAACTCACTATCCATCTCGAGTATTTAAATTCTTAGTGTAGCTAAGCTCTTTAGTGCAATTAGTTTTGAGAGCTAGCTTGTGTCGAGTCTAGTAGTTAGTGAGGCTCTTTAGTTAGTCTTTGAGAGCTCACTAACTTAGTGTAGTAACATAGCCTTTGTGTGCATAGAAACTATAGAAACTAGAATTGTGGTAGGTGGCTTACGTTTTTAGTAGGCTAGCGCAACATTTGCTTCACCTCATATTTGTCTGACCGCTTTGTTTAGTGTTGTTGTAGAATTTTTTATAGGCTATTCACCCTTCCTCTAGCCATTAGGACCTTTCAAGTGGTATCAGAGTTGTGGTCACCGTGATTTAAGGCTTAACAACCTTCGGTGTCAAAATGGCTCAAATCAACACCAAGAAGCTACCCCAATTTGATGGCACAAATTATCCTTATTGGAAGGCTAAGATGACAACATACATCAAGTCAATCAATAGAAAGGTGTGGAAGGTGGTGGAGACCAAGATTGAGGTAGCCAATGCTGAAGCTCCCACCACCGCCGAAGAAGTATTGCTCCAAAACAATGATATTGCTCTTTGTGCCATTCATGATGCATTGGATGAGAGAACATTTGAGCAAATCAAGAATTTTGAGATGGCTCATGAGGCATGGAAGAAATTGGAGGAATCATTTGAGGGCACACAAGCGATGAAGGGTGCCAAGGCATACATTCTCAAGGAGAAGTTTGCAAGCTTCAAGATGAAGGATGATGAGAGTGTGCCAGAGATGTTCCATAGGCTTCAAGTGCTTGTCAATAATCTTGAAACACTTAGAGAAGAAATGAAGGACAATGACTTCTCCTATAAGTTCTTGAGATGCTTACCTTCGAGATTTGGCACATTGGTCGCTATTCTAGTGAGGGGTGGTTTGGACACCATGACACCAAACCAAGTGTTGGGGGATATGATGACCGATGACACTTATAGAGATGATGATGAGAAGGAAGAAAAGAAGAAGAAGAAAGATGAGAAGAAGGATGACAAGAGGAAGAGCGTGGCATTCAAAGCCACATCATCCAAGGGCAAGGCAAAGCAAGAATCATCAAGTGAAGATGAAGACTTGAACTTTGATGAGATGGATGATGAGAAGATGGCTCTCTTTGTGAAGAGATTTGACAAGTTCATAGTGAAGAAGGGCTACCGTGCTAGAAGAAAGAAGTCTTTATCTAAGAATAAGAAAGAGTCAAGAAGGTGCTTCAAGTATGGAAACAAGGATCATCTTATTGCTCAATGCCCATTCAATAGCGACAATGATGATGATGACTGTTGACGGTAGTTAACCACAATTATAAACCATCAACATAACTTGTATAAATGCAAAAAGATGATCACCAATATAGGTTTTGGGGTTTAAACTGACAATTTTCATGAGTTTTAGTGAATCTGTGTTTTACAAGGATTAAATAGGAAAAGAGCCAAAGAGACAAGTCGAACTAAAAAGCATATTCTAATCAGGAACTAACTTAAGAAGACTCTAGAAGATACAAGAAGGTGACCCATCGAAGAGGGGCCCCACCTGGCATAGGGCATGGCCGACTGGCCACCGTTGGGCCCACTTGTCAGCTGCCTTCGTACGTCGTCCTCTGCCACCTTAAGGATTGCATCTATGCCGTTGGTCAAGGTCAGTTTAATCCAAGGATTCTGGTTCATCGCTCTGGCCTATATAAATAGCCCTATACCCCCTAAGGCAAAGGCATCTTGAAACTCTAATTCATATGCTCTAGTTAGGATCAATTGAGAGGGGTCCCATGAAAGGATCAACCTCTTAAGAGCCAGCATTTAAGAGAAGATTAGTCCTTATTAGGATCTAGTCTTTAGAAATGGAGAGGTAGAGAGAGGGAAAAGTTTGGAGGAGGTGCCAGCCTATTGGTGCTCCCTCTACGGCTTGTACTTTGATGGAAGTCAACCTGCATCTGAGATTTCTCTAGTAGTCAACTTCTTATTTCAGTAAGCAACATTGTTTATATTGTTTTCTTGGTTCGCAACTCCTTTGAGTACTTTAATCTATAGGACGCTATAGGTTAAAGTAGTAATTGTAGGTGTAAGCATGGTGCTTAGACCTGATTACTTATGGATGCACCCTACATTCCGAATCGGTGGTATAGATCGTGAAGTAGCGTTAGAACGCAACAGTGACACATTTGTTGAATTCACTGTAGTCCACCTCCTATTTGTAGGCCAAGTAGGACTTGGTTGCTAAGGAAAACATCCTCTACTGGTGTCTTTTCTTAAGTAATGTCCCTAGATAGAACAGTAGAAGATATAGCTTACTAAGATTAGAATGAGAAGACCTTGGTAATTTTCTCTACACTTCTAACCTTCTTAAGTCTTGTTGCTACTCCGGGTTAAATTAGATAGTAGTTAATCTCACACGTTTTCCTGTGGATATGATACTTAAAATACCTCTAGGTGAAAGCTACAGCAGTATCCATGCGTTTGCAAATTTATCTGTGTGCGTCTTAAAAATACCAACAATGACAAGAAGATCAAGAAGGAGAAGAAGGAAAAGAAGGAGAAGAAAGATAAGATGACCTTCAAGAAGAAGAAGGGTGGTTCATATGTGGTCATAGCAGTATCTATGTGCTTGTGGATTTATCTGTGTGCGTCTTAAAAATACCAACGAGCTTTCTAGCGTCGTTGCCAAGGAAATGATTGCTAAATTAACTACGAGCCTAGCTTAACCTTGTATTATACTTTTATCCTTTTATCTTCTTATCCCTTCATTCTTTCTTTTCTTTTTCATTATGAATTCTACTCCTATCTATCAATACGCTCAACCCATGTGTGCGAGCTTCGAGCCAATAGAATCTTCAAAGTCTATCCTAGCACCCGGCTATGAGCTACGCCGGTATTTTATAAACATGATTCGGGAACAATCCTTCTCAAGAGAAGGTAATGCAAACCCATACTCACACCTACAAGAGTTTGAACTGATTTGCGCGTGCTTGCATATCGCTGGCATGTCAGATGAATCTTTACGATGATGGAAGCTCTTTCCGTTCTCTTTAACGAGAAAAGCTAAACATTGGTACAATCTGACCGTAAGGAGTATGCAAGGAGATTGGAAAACATTGTGCTCTAAATTTTGCTTAAGATTCTTTTCCATCTCTAGAGTGGTCAGCCTTCAAATAGAAGTTCTAACTTTTAAACAACATGAGGATGAGCCTCTTGACACATCCTAGGATCATTTTAATGATCTCATCATCACTAGCCCAGACCTTACTATTCTAGACCCGATTCTTCTTCAATATTTTTATTTAGGTCTTAGCAAGGATGATGCGCAAGACCTTAGTGCAGCCACTGGAGGAGCTTTTCTTTCTTTGTCTGTTAGTGAAGCAAGGCTTGTCCTTTACAAAATCATTGGACACACCCCCTGCACTAGCATTCATGGCATACTCCTAGAGGAAGGGAAGGAATCATCCCCCAAACAAGAAGATGAAGCTTTGATAGCTAAATCACAACCATTCTACTCCTAAGATTTAGCTATCAATTCCAAACCATCAATACCCCAAAATCCTCTAAGGGAAGAAGAAATTCCACCTTTAGAAAACCCTTTTGAATTTAAGGGTGCTGTAACACCTCAGGTGTTTAGCTCCTTAATTGCATTGCATTTGCATAAGCATAAGCAAGCATCATTCATTTCATGCATAAGCTTATAATATGTAAAACATGCTTTGGAAACAATGCCACATATGTTTATATTTCATGTGAAGTAAGAGGTGAGTAGTGTGCAAAACATAAGTATCTTATGTGCAATTTCCTTGGTGAGATATGTCAACCACTCTAGTGTAACATAATTAGCAAATGTTATGCAACACACTCATGCAACATGTGCAACATGAGCTTGCAACATTTGGGTGAAAGTATGGAATTACTTGTTCCAAAGAATGTGACACTAGGAACTTTGTGCAACCAATATGTAGAGTGGTTAATTAGGTCTTATAACACCTTAATTACATTTAGGCTAAGTAGTGGAGCAATGTTCATGTTGACCAAAATTACCAAATTGCCCTTCCAAATGTTGTTGACTAAGTTGGACCCCTAGAGTGATCTGGTTTGACCAATTAAAAAGTCCAGTTTAGAGATCTTGCATGGAGGAGCACCCTTAAGCAAAGTTGTAGAGAATTTCATAAGGAACAAAAGTTCTAATATGGCCATCTCATGAAAATGGTCAGAACATGCTCAAAAATGGCCCACAAGTCAGTATTAGGGGCTGTTTTGGGACTTAGCCATTTTGGCTAAGTGTGAAGCTGAAAACCGTTTCACTGTACCTCACTTTGGCAACTTGTAACTCACAAACTAGGCTGAAACAGTCTTTGAGCCAATTGACAAAGTTGTTGTCCACACATAGCTCTACAACATTGTCAATATCACCATCACCTAGTTCTAAATGGTTTAGGAGATGTGGTGTCTTGAAAATAGGGTTTCAGTCGGGTTCACTGACTGAAAACACGTTTTAGTTTCCGAGTACACCCCTTTGGAGCTCTGTGGTTTCAAATCCAGGTTGAATCAGTCCTTGCGCCAATTGACAAAGTTGTAGTCCTCATGTAGCTCTACAACATTGCCAACAGCACCCATACCTGGTTCTCGCTGGATTAGGAGTAAAATGAACTCAAAATCGCTCTGTCAGTCACCGTTTCAGACGCGATTCAGTTAAGTCAGACTTCGGCCATGACTGTCGTGGCCGACCGGCCGCAGGCCGTCATCGACGCGTGGCCACGCGGTGGTAGCCGTACGCCGGCCTTGGCCCCACCCGTCGGGTCACGACGTCTTCAAGGACGCCACGAAGCCGGACCCTGTCCCTCACTCGCGCCTCTGCTTCCCTCTCGCCCTCTCCGAGCCAGGGCGGAGCACCGGGGTGCCTTGCCGCCGTGCAGCTTCCCCGCGCTCGTGCGCCATCATCGTTGAGTCTCGGCTCAATTCCTCCCGCCAGCGACCCCGCAGCATCTCCCTCTACCACCTCCACCCCTTTCCGGGAGCGTTTGAGCGAAGGTGAGGCCACATTGCTCGCTTCCGCCGCCACGGCCGCGTTCGGGACCTCACCGGAGTTTGAGGCCACCGTGGTCAGACCGGCTCGGCCCTTCTCATCCCTTCCTTTTCCCTTAGTCAGCTTTCCAGTGACTCCGGGGAGCTTGGATCGGGTTTGGTTGAGGCGGTAGGGGCTCACCGTCGCCGGCGTACCGCCGCGCACCTCCACCGTGCCGCCATGCCCGACGGCGAGCACCTTTCCGTTGCTCCGCCGCCCCGTTCTTGCCACCAATCATTGTAGTTCGATGACGTGGTCATGCTAGTCCGTCCAACTTCGTCTGCCGGCTCACCGACGGCGAGCTCCGGCGACCGCAGCTCCTCCCCTCCGCCTCTCTCTCGCTGACAAGTGGGGCCACCTGGTCAGTCATACGCACGCGGGCGGGAGCCCGAGCAGGCCACGCGCGCGGAGTGGGCCGCGCCGCGCGAAGCGGGCCACGTTGGTTTTCCGGGCCGGCCCAGTAACAAATCTGATTTATTTCATTTCTTTTATTCTGTCATAGTTTTAGATAATATTTAGAAAATGTAGATCTAGGGTTTTACTTGCTCAAAAATCATGAGATAAATTTTGTTAGGATCTACATGATGTGTAGTATTTTAGAAAAATATGAGTTTGCTATGTGATGTTCAGCTTTCGGGATATTTAAATAGGTCTTTGAAATATGTTTTAAATCACATGCAAACTTGTTTAAATTATATCTTGAGTTTCAGTATTCCAAAAATTATAAAATTTGGTGAGTAGGCTAATTTATACTTGCTCTAGCTTTGGTAAAAATTTGGGTAGTAGTGCTTAAGTACTTTTCAAGTTATAATGTTATCTTGTTATTCTAAGAAATACTTAAATGAATTTTAGTAATTTTTCTACATGTGCAATGTTCATATAAATTTTTGGAGAATGTCTTGGTACCCTAGAGTGTCTAAGAAAATTAAGAAATCTGTTGTTTGACACTTTTTACTGTGCTTTGTTATTTATACAAAATCAGCCTTTTTGGCTTGGGAATTTTGTGTAGGAAGTTCCTTTGAATAAATTTAGTTCAAATTTTTACAGTGGCCTCTTCTTGGGTCAGAGAGTCTCCTGTAATTTTTGTAGAATTGTAGGAGCAGTTTACATATATGTTTGAAATTCCACTTAATTACTTAAGTAAATTAAGAAATGAGTTTAAATAAATATTTTAGGTGGGCACACCTTACTTTCTGGTGTTTTTGTGACCTTTGTGAACTTGTAGTAGTATTAGTTTGGTCTTAGAGAATGGTTGCCACATCAATAAATATTTAATCTATGCAATTTTTAGGTTTTCTGGACAGCTGATAGTATTTCTAGGTTTGACCTTGGATAAAGGTGGTTGCTGGAAAACTTGTAAATACCAAAGTTGTAGTAAAATTTGTAAATGAGCTTGTGTCAAAATTTGGGAGTATTTGGCTTAGTAGTTTGGGAGTTATTGCTGTTTAAAGTGCCAGTCCAGAATTGACTGCTCTCTGTTTAGAGAGAACATATTCTAGAACTTTGGAATTTCGATTAGGTAAACTTTGGGATTTAGTGTTGTGATCTGAAAACATTTTGTGGTACATTTCTTAAGCTTTTCAGATTGTCCTAGATCATATCTTTTGAAGTTGGGATTCTCCAGTTATGTTAGAATCTTTGAGCTGCTGTCTAGAATGTCTTACTGTGGTAATCTAAGTAATATTACTCTTGTATTGTTAGGTGTTAGGGCCTTAACCGAAGAGGAACAACTATATCTTAGGTTGGGTAGATTAGGTAAGTACTTCTCCACCGGAGAAGAGATTTGCACGTACTAATAAAGTAACTTGAATAGAGTATTTTATTTCTGAAATGCATTTCATTCCGAGCATGTTGCACCCATTTATGCATCCATGATATTTATTGTGCATTCATGCAATAGGTGTACCGGAGGGGGTAACTCTCCTCGAATTCGAGCCTGTGATTCCGGAGGAAGTCCAGGACCAGCCACAGGAGCCAGCGGAACCAGTCGACGAAGGAGACACCGCTGAAGACTTGCCCGAGTGCCCTGACCACCGGCATTCGACCTTTCTGAAAGGCAAGCCCCGGTGCATGCTGAACCTACTGTTTTATAAATTAATCTTGAGTACTTTTAATTGTTTACTGCATTAAGTTGTAGGAGTTGTATGAAAACCGTTGTTGCATTATACCTGTCCTTGTCCAGACATCGTACTTAATCCTATATTAGGTTTAGGCACGTGTCAATGCTTAGCCCTGCTTAGTTCGGTAGAAGTCGGGTGATTTTCGGTCATCCGCGAGATATAGGAAGGAGTCACGAGTGGCTTTATGGCTATCGTGGATGGAACCATGCCTTAAAATGAAATTGAGACCGGGCGGGAGTTCGATAGTACAGCCGCAAGACACTTCACGTCTGGGGTGTGGAGCTATGCCCGTCTGAGTCGTTTAAGGACCGCTTCGCTGTACGTCCTTGAGTCATGTTGAACGCAGTCTAACACTTAGTTGGCCGGATAAGTCGTTCCGACCGCGAAGTCGAGTAGTATGGTTCAGACCGGGAATCGATTGGTAGGTTGCATCTTGGAGGAGAGAAAGGATGTGCTTGGGGACATTGGCGTGAGACCAAAGGGGGGGGGGTTAGAGTCCCTATCACCTGGCAGAGTGTCGCCCTTGGGGACGCGACATTATTTGGACCCGCGATTCCTGAACTGTACAAAAGATGACCTGAGCAGCCCTCGCCAGGCGTGACTCGGTGAGTGTTAGAAATACCCCTCCAGCTGGATAGGAATTCGATTCGAATCGCCGTCGCTCCCGGTTAGTGAGCACTTGACTTGAGCAGCGGCAACGTATATCTCATTAAATGAACTGGTGGTTAAGGGAATGATACAATGTTGCCACAATTCATACCTGCTCTGGATATAATGATGATAATTGTTTGATTATAATCAAGTGCATGTTTAGTACAGGTGCTAAGATAGATGACAGGTAAATGCTAAAAATAACTGCTAGTACAGGCTATAAGAGTTTCAATTACTTATGCCTTTATGCAAAATGTTATGTCAGCTAGCCTCTTGTGTAAGCCTTGCATAATCCTTGGTGTCATCTTATTTCTGGTTTTCGACGGGTAAGTCTAGCTGAGTACATTCCAGTACTCAGGGTTTATTCCCTCCTGTTGCAGATGATATGCTCTATCAAGGCTTCTGCAAAACTTGTCTCCACCCTGCGGGTGAAGAAGACTAGATCACTTGGGCGTGATCATCTTTTATGTACTTTCCTAATGCTGTTGTGGGATGTTGATCAACAAAACTGGCAGTAGTTAAACAACTGGTGTGCGTTTGCTTCCGCTACTTTTATAAACTTGGTTTGTAATAATTGCGACTCCGTATGTGTAAACTTATTTCAGAACTACTTGTGAAATGTAACGTATGATGTTGTATGTTGAATGATGCGATCCTGGTTGTAAGCAAGTTGGTTTGAAATCCTTCATGGTTTTAATTGACTACCGGGATTATATGGGCTCAAGTTCGAAAATTTGAGCGCTTCGGTGCTTGTTTTTGTACTTGTGCTCTTATAATTTGGTCGGTTCTGTTACAGCTGGTACCGGAGCATAATTCAACATTAAAAACATCTTACGAGTATTTAAAAACAAAAGTATTTGATTATGAAAAGGGTTAAAATTCTAAAAATTATTTTCATAGGTATGCCAGTGATCACATCCCTTAGCCCAAATAAGGACTCTTAGGTGGCTTATTATAAAGACTAACTTGGGGGTCTTGTTTGTTTTTGTTTCGTCGTCCATACGGCGTGATATTGTATGGATGCCATCCTCTTGGGTGGTAATGTATGGATCAATTGCCTCGACGCTCTGGTAAGTATGAGTTGTGAGAGCATGATCGTCCAACCGACGATCTAGGGGAGCGTAGTTTTGGTGACTTGCATACTTACATGTTTAAACCATGTAATTACGTAAGCACTTAATTGTGGGAACCTTTATATCGGGTAGCTTTGATACTGAAGTATATACATCAGGGCATGTGTATATGGAAAGTATTTAAATTACTGCTTTCTTGTGTGCATATATTGGGAAACTGTTGGGCTGAAATGAGGTTTTCTGCAGGTACACTAACAGCGTAACGAGTAGACCGATAGTTTCGCTTATATGAGAAAACGTATGTATGCCACCGCCTAGCGTTAGAACTTTAGGTTTATACTAAGGTGAGAGGGCGTACGGAACGTGCATGCATCATGTTTAATTATATCATACATATCATTTACTCCCTCCTTAAAAATTTCTGTACTCCCGACTAAATTAAATTTCGTATCCCCTAAATGATCCTCACTTTAAGTCGTATCTTGTTGCTTCAGATGGCACGTACCAAGAGGACTGCTCGCAAGTCCACTGGAGGCAGGGCACCGCGTCACCAGCTCGCTCCACGTGAGCCCCGCCCTGAGCCTACTGAGGTGGAAAGGCTGAGGGCTGAGTTGGCTGAAGTGACTGCTGCCAGGAATGCAGCGCGTCAGCAACTGGAGCAAGTGATTCGTGATCGTGACCAGGAAACCCTTGCAGTCCAGAGATTGACAGTAGCAAACCGCAACTGTCAACGCATGTTGGTCCGTGTCATGAACCAGAGGGATGAAGCCTAGCACGAGGAGAACGTTCTGAGAGCTCGTCAGTTTGAGCTCGAGCAACAGTTGGAGAATGCTGAAGAATACAATGACAATCTTCATGAAGAAGTGCACCGCCTGAACAACGAGCTTAATCCCCTGCTGCCTCGAAACAACAACGTCGATGAGGACATGGGTTCGGGAATCTTCATAGCTGAAGATGATGATGAAGTGGAGGTCAATGGGCCCCAAGATGCCGCACCAGAGGAAGCGCCAGAAGAAGAAGAAGACGAGGAGTTAGAGCCTGTTAGTGATGAGGACGGCGGGGAGATCGTGGACACCGACTCTGAGGACGATGCTTAGAGTAGTTATCACGTAGCTATGATGTTAGGGTTGTCTTTTGTGCCCTCCCTGTGTTGGAGTGAGGCTTTGTAATAACTTGACTTTTGGGATGTAAGGTCGAACCCTATGTTTCCTGGATGTTTAGTTGGAGCCTGTTAATTTCGATCGCAATTGGATGTCTTGTTGTGTGGCGTTCGATGATGGTGTCACGATTAGCACCCTTCGGTGCCGCGACGAAACCGAGGGCCTCCTATGGCGCGTGACATAAGGTTGTGCTGCTTGGCACGCGCTGGTATCGAGGTGGCTAGTCATGATCCACCATGGAGCTCTACCGTTGAGAAGTCTCTTTGTGATCAGTTTGAAGTAGCCTTTCTCAGTAAACTAAACACTTTGAAATTGAATCCAAGTCCCGGGCAAAAGATCAAAAATCACGTAGATTTTAACGTAAACGGTTCAGTAACTGCTGTGCTCCTTGTGTGTGAGCCTTTATCAAAGTACATCTTGTTGGATTCTCTCGCATGATTGCACCATTTGATCCGCTTGAATGGAGTGTGCGGTTGTGATGAAGTATTGTGTCATGAGTATTTTGAGAAGTCTATTTCATGAAGTCAGTTTGACATATTTACAATAATTCATCTACAAATTTCCCACATCGTCAGTGCTCATTAGCTATGCATTTTGTAGATGTCGTACAATCTTCGTCGGGGTCGTGGCAATGAGGATGAGGAACAGCCACCCCCTCCGCCACCACCTACCCCGGCTGAGTTAATGCAGACCGTGGTTGAAGGGCAGCGCATGCTGGCAGATGCTAGGCGCCAGCTTGCCAACCGGGAGGCTCGTCCTGGCCGCCAGGGCCCAGAACCCAATCAATACAGTGATTTCAAGGACTTTCTTGATACTAAGCCCCCGCTCTTTAAGGAGGCGGAGGAACCACTGCAAGCTGATGAGTGGTTGAATACTATTGAACAAAAGTTTCGTCTGCTTCGCCTGACTGATGAGCTAAAGACTGAATATGCTTCTCATCAATTGCATGGTCCAGCGGGTATTTGGTGGAGCCACTATCGTTCCACACTACTTGCAAATGTCCCGATTGCTTGGGACCAGTTCAAGGCCGCATTCCATGGGAACTATATTCCTCCAGGTCTTATGGCTATCAAACACACAGAATTTATGAGGCTGTCGCAGGGCAATAAAAGCTTGACTGAATATCTACAATCTTTTAACAACCTGGCAAGGTATGCCACAGAGTTTGTGGATACCGATTCCAAGAAAATTGCTAGCTTTAAAAGAGGTCTCGGCCCAAAGCTAATGAAGACTATGGGCACTAGCAAGTGCACTACTTTCAATGAATTTATCAGTGATGCTCTGACTCAAGAGAACAATAATTCTATCTATGCTGCTTCTAAGAGCCGCAAGAGGGCACTTGAGGCAGGTGCTTCACAGTCTCGAGCTCCAGCTGCCCCGAGGGCTCCTCCTCGCCCTCCTGCCACAAATGCTAAGTTCCGTCCTCCGCAAAAGAAGGCGCCAGTGAAGACTGGGTTTCGCAAGGCATATACAGTGGCTCTGCCAAAGAGTAATTCGGGCCAAGGCAGCTCCAGTGTCCCTCCTAGCAACATGCCTTGCTGGAACTGCAACAAGCCAGGCCATTGGTCCAGGAACTGTCCTTACCCCAAGAAGAATGTCAACCAAGGTGGCCGTCAAGGGCACGCTCATTATAACAGTATTGAGGAAATCCCATCTGGTGAGGTTGTCACTGCTGGTAAGTTCCTAGTTGACCAACATCCTGCAGTGGTACTTTTTGATTCGGGTGCTTCGCATTCCTTTATCAGTCCTAAGTTTGCATCAGAGTTTGCACACAAATTGCATACTGTTGAAGGTGGGGGTTATTGCATTAGCGCAGCAAGTGGGAATATTTCCACAAATAAAGTAGTGGGGAATCTTGAGCTTGAGATAGAAGGGCAAAAGTACTCGCTTGCCTTAGTGGTTTTGCCGGGTTTAAGCATAGATGTTATTCTGGGCATGAATTGGATGAGTCAGAATGGGGTACTCATTGATACATCCACTCGGGTAGTTATGCTCAGAGATCCTACAGATCAAAAGGGTTTTCTGGTACAACTTCCTAGAAAAGTTGATTTGTCTGGGGAAGTTCATGCTGTGCAAGCAAAGGCGTTGGCCGAAATTCCAGTAGTGAATGAGTTTCCGGACGTTTTTCCCGATGATTTGTCGGGCCTCCCTCCGGATCAGGATGTGGAGTTTAAAATTGAGTTGTTGCCTGGCACGGCTCCCATCTCTAGGAGACCCTATAGGATGCCTCCAAATGAACTCGCTGAACTTAAGGTGCAACTGAATGAACTTTTGAAGAAGGGGTTGATTCGTCCTAGTTCGTCGCCGTGGGGATGTCCTGCTATCTTTGTAAAGAAGAAGGATCAGTCATTGCGGATGTGCGTAGATTATAGACCTCTCAATGCCGTCACTGTCAAAAATAAGTACCCTCTACCACGTATCGACATCTTGTTCGATCAGTTGTCTAAAGCTAAAGTTTTCTCCAAGGTCGATCTAAGATCTGGCTACCATCAAATTAAAATCTGCCCGGAAGATGTTCCAAAGACAGCCTTTTCTACCAGATACGGTCTTTATGAGTATCTTGTTATGTCTTTCGGCTTGACAAATGCCCCCGCACACTTTATGTACTTGATGAATTCGGTGTTTATGCCCGAATTGGACAAGTTTGTGGTGGTATTTATTGATGACATCCTGATATATTCTGTAAATGAAGAAGATCATGCTGAACATCTGCGTATAGTCCTCGCAAGACTGCGTGAACATCAACTATATGCAAAGTTCAGTAAGTGCGAATTCTGGCTTCGAGAAGTACCTTTCCTTGGGCATGTGTTGTCCAATGGGGGAATTATGGTGGATCCCGCCAAGGTACAAGAAGTACTGAACTGGAAAGCTCCTATCTCGGTTCATGAGGTCCGGAGTTTCCTTAGTTTGGCTGGCTATTATCGTCGCTTCATCCCGGATTTCTCCAAAATAGCCAAGCCCATGACTCGGTTGCTACAAAAAGATACCAGGTTTGTCTGGACTCCTGAGTGTGATGCGGCTTTTCACAAGCTGCGAACTCTCCTAACCTCAGCTCCAGTTTTGGCACAACCGGATATCGAGAAACCATTTGATGTTTATTGTGATGCCTCAGGCATAGGTTTGGGAGGTGTTCTGATGCAGGAAGGCCGAGTAATTGCATATACCTCTCGACAACTTCGGAAACATGAGGCGAATTATCCAACGCATGACTTAGAACTCGCTGCAGTCGTTCATGCTTTGAAAGCCTGGCGACACTATCTGTTGGGCAATGTTTGCAATATCTACACAGACCACAAAAGCCTCAAATACATCTTCACCCAACCCGAGTTAAATATGCGTCAACGAAGATGGCTCGAGTTGATTAAGGATTATAACCTTCAAGTGCACTATCATCCTGGCAAGGCAAATGTGGTTGCGGATGCTTTAAGCCGTAAGTCTCATTGCCATTCCTTAGTTGAAACTGATTTTCATCGATCTCGCCTTCTACATCCAGCAGTCTTGTACAACATCACTGTCAGTTGTACTCTCAAAAACAGAATTATTGAACTCCAAAAGACTGACACTGGTATATTCCACATCAAGCGTAAGATAAAAGAGCAAGAAACTATACAGTTCAGGATAGATGAAGAGGGTGTACTATGGTTCAAGGATAGGTTAGTTGTACCTAAGGACCAGGAGCTTCGAAATGATATTATGTCTGAAGCACACTCCTCTAAGTTGTCCATCCATCCTGGTAGCAATAAGATGTATTATGATTTGAAGCCATACTATTGGTGGACCAAGATGCGGAAAGAGATAGTTGCATATGTGGCTAGGTGTGACACCTGCTGTAGAGTTAAAGCTGTGCACATGAAAGCTGGGTTGCTTCAACCACTTTCTATCCCAGGTTGGAAATGGGAAGAGATAAGTATGGATTTCATTGTTGGTCTTCCTCCTACTGTCGAAAATCATAACTCCATCTGGGTAATTGTGGATCGTTTGACCAAATCAGCTCACTTCATTCTAGTTAGAGTGGACTATCGTCCCACTGACTATGCTGAGTTGTACTTCAATCAGATAGTCCGGCTCCATGGGATACCTCGTACTATCATATCTGACTGTGGTCCCCAGTTCACTGCTCGCTTTTGGGAGCACTTGCATCACCTTCTGGGAACCAAGTTAGTGAGAAGCTCTGCTTATCACCCCCAGACGTCAGGACAGACGGAACGGGTTAACCAAATCTTGGAAGATCTGTTGCGGGCATGTGTCATTTCATCCAAGGGTTCTTGGGAAAAATGGTTACCTCTAGCCGAGTTTTCGTACAATAATAGTTATCAAGAGAGTATTAAGATGGCTCCATTCGAAGCTTTATACGGTCGTAAGTGTAGAACCCCACTAAACTGGGTAGAAGCTGGTGAAAGGAGGTATTATGGTATTGATTTTGTTCATGAAGCTGAGGAACAAGTCCGTACCATCCAAAAACATATGGCTGCAGCCCAAGCTAGATAGAAAAGTTACGCTGATCGTCGTAGAAAACCACTCGAGTTTGAAGTTGGAGACTTCGTGTATCTGAAAGTTTCTCCAATGAAGAGTGTCCAATGTTTTGGCGTTAAGCGGAAACTTGCGCCAAGATACGTGGGTCCTTTCCAGATCATAGGCAAGAGTGGAGTTGTTGCGTACAAAATCCAGTTACCTCCTGAAATGAGTGCCATATTCAACGTCTTCCATGTATCACAGCTCAAAAAGTGTCTTCGAGTTCCTGAGGAAAGAGTCCCTTTAGGAGATATCAGGCTGGAATCCGATCTAACTTACGAAGAAAAGCCAGTCCGGGTGATCGATACTCAGGAACGAGTGACTAGAAGCAAAGTGGTTAAGTGGTATAAAGTAATGTGGAGTAATCAGGGTAGTGAAAGTGACGCTACATGGGAACGGGAGGACTATTTGCGGGATGGTTATAAGGAATTCTATGAAAAATGGTACGCTTTCCAAATCTCGGGACGAGATTTTTATAAGGGGGGAGGGCTGTAACACCTCAGGTGTTTAGCTCCTTAATTGCATTGCATTTGCATAAGCATAAGCAAGCATCATTCATTTCATGCATAAGCTTATAATATGTAAAACATGCTTTGGAAACAATGCCACATATGTTTATATTTCATGTGAAGTAAGAGGTGAGTAGTGTGCAAAACATAAGTATCTTATGTGCAATTTCCTTGGTGAGATATGTCAACCACTCTAGTGTAACATAATTAGCAAATGTTATGCAACACACTCATGCAACATGTGCAACATGAGCTTGCAACATTTGGGTGAAAGTATGGAATTACTTGTTCCAAAGAATGTGACACTAGGAACTTTGTGCAACCAATATGTAGAGTGGTTAATTAGGTCTTATAACACCTTAATTACATTTAGGCTAAGTAGTGGAGCAATGTTCATGTTGACCAAAATTACCAAATTGCCCTTCCAAATGTTGTTGACTAAGTTGGACCCCTAGAGTGATCTGGTTTGACCAATTAAAAAGTCCAGTTTAGAGATCTTGCATGGAGGAGCACCCTTAAGCAAAGTTGTAGAGAATTTCATAAGGAACAAAAGTTCTAATATGGCCATCTCATGAAAATGGTCAGAACATGCTCAAAAATGGCCCACAAGTCAGTATTAGGGGCTGTTTTGGGACTTAGCCATTTTGGCTAAGTGTGAAGCTGAAAATCGTTTCACTGTACCTCACTTTGGCAACTTGTAACTCACAAACTAGGCTGAAACAGTCTTTGAGCCAATTGACAAAGTTGTTGTCCACACATAGCTCTACAACATTGTCAATATCACCATCACCTAGTTCTAAATGGTTTAGGAGATGTGGTGTCTTGAAAATAGGGTTTCAGTCGGGTTCACTGACTGAAAACACGTTTCAGTTTCCGAGTACACCCCTTTGGAGCTATGTGGTTTCAAATCCAGGTTGAATCAGTCCTTGCGCCAATTGACAAAGTTGTAGTCCTCATGTAGCTCTACAACATTGCCAACAGCACCCATACCTGGTTCTCGCTGGATTAGGAGTAAAATGAACTCAAAATCGCTCTGTCAGTCACCGTTTCAGACGCGATTCAGTTAAGTCAGACTTCGGCCATGACTGTCGTGGCCGACCGGCCGCAGGCCGTCGTCGACGCGTGGCCACGCGGTGGTAGCCGTACGCCGGCCTTGGCCCCACCCGTCGGGTCACGACGTCTTCAAGGACGCCACGAAGCCGGACCCTGTCCCTCACTCGCACCTCTGCTTCCCTCTCGCCCTCTCCGAGCCAGGGCGGAGCACCGGGGTGCCTTGCCGCCGTGCAGCTTCCCCGCGCTCGTGCACCATCATCGTTGAGTCTCGGCTCAATTCCTCCCGCCAGCGACCCCGCAGCATCTCCCTCTACCACCTCCACCCCTTTCCGGGAGCGTTTGAGCGAAGGTGAGGCCACATTGCTCGCTTCCGCCGCCACGACCGCGTTCGGGACCTCGCCGGAGTTTGAGGCCACCGTGGTCAGACCGGCTCGGCCCTTCTCATCCCTTCCTTTTCCCTTAGTCAGCTTTCCAGTGACTCCGGGGAGCTTGGATCGGGTTTGGTTGAGGCGGTAGGGGCTCACCGTCGCCGGCGTACCGCCGCGCACCTCCACCGTGCCACCATGCCCGACGGCGAGCACCTTTCCGTTGCTCCGCCGCCCCGTTCTTGCCACCAATCGTTGTAGTTCGATGACGTGGTCATGCTAGTCCGTCCAACTTCGTCGGCCGGCTCACCGACGGCGAGCTCCGGCGACCGCAGCTCCTCCCCTCCGCCTCTCTCTCGCTGACAAGTGGGGCCACCTGGTCAGTCATACGCGCGCGCGGAGTGGGCCGCGCCGCACGAAGCGGGCCACGTTGGTTTTCCGGGCCGGCCCAGTAACAAATCTGATTTATTTCATTTCTTTTATTCTGTCACAGTTTTAGATAATGTTTAGAAAATGTAGATCTAGGGTTTTACTTGCTCAAAAATCATGAGATAAATTTTGTTAGGATCTACATGATGTGTTGTATTTTAGAAAAATATGAGTTTGCTATGTGATGTTCAGCTTTCGGGATATTTAAATAGGTCTTTGAAATGTGTTTTAAATCACATGCAAACTTGTTTAAATTATATCTTGAGTTTCAGTGTTCCAAAAATTATGAAATTTGGTGAGTAGGCTAATTTATACTTGCTCTAGCTTTGGTAAAAATTTGGGCAGTAGTGCTTAAGTACTTTTCAAGTTATAATGTTATCTTGTTATTCTAAGAAATACTTAAATGAATTTTAGTAATTTTTCTACATGGCAATGTTCATATAAATTTTTGGAGAATGTCTTGGTACCCTAGAGTGTCTAAAAAATTAAGAAATCTGTTGTTTGACACTTTTTACTGTGCTTTGTTATTTATACAAAAATCAGCCTTTTTGACTTGGGAATTTTGTGTAGGAAGTTCCTTTGAATAAATTTAGTTCAAATTTTTACAGTGGCCTCTTCTTGGGTCAGAGAGTCTCCTGTAATTTTTGTAGAATTTTAGGAGCAGTTTACATATATGTTTGAAATTCCACTTAATTACTTAAGTAAATTAAGAAATGAGTTTAAATAAATATTCTAGGTGGGCACACCTTACTTTCTGGTGTTTTTGTGACCTTTGTGAACTTGTAGTAGTATTAGTTTGGTCTTAGAGAATGGTTGCCACATCAATAAATATTTAATCTTTGCAATTTTTAGGTTTTCTGGATAGCTGATAGTATTTCTAGATTTGACCTTGGATAAAGGTGGTTGCTGGAAAACTTGTAAATACCAAAGTTGTAGTAAAATTTGTAAATGAGCTTGTGTCAAAATTTGGGAGTATTTGGCTTAGTAGTTTGGGAGTTATTGCTGTTTAAAGTGCCAGTCCAGAATTGACTGCTCTCTGTTTAGAGAGAACATATTCTGGAACTTTGGAATTTCGATTAGGTAAACTTTGGGATTTAGTGTTGTGATCTGAAAATATTTTGTGGTACATTTCTTAAGCTTTCTAGATTGTCCTAGATCATATCTTTTGAAGTTGGGATTCTCCAGTTATGTTAGAATCTTTGAGCTGCTGTCCAGAATGTCTTACTGTGGTAACCTAAGTAATATTACTCTTGTATTGTTAGGTGTTAGGGCCTTAACCGAAGAGGAACAACTATATCTTAGGTTGGGTAGATTAGGTAAGTACTTCTCCACCGGAGAAGAGATTTGCACGTACTAATAAAGTAACTTGAATAGAGTATTTTATTTCTGAAATGCATTTCATTCCGAGCATGTTGCACCCATTTATGCATCCATGATATTTATTGTGCATTCATGCAATAGGTGTACCGGAGGGGGTAACTCTCCTCGAATTCGAGCCTGTGATTCCGGAGGAAGTCCAGGACCAGCCAGAGGAGCCAGCGGAACAAGTCGGCGAAGGAGACGCCGCTGAAGACTTGCCCGAGTGCCCTGACCACCGGCCTTCGACCTTTCTGAAAGGCAAGCCCCGGTGCATGCTGAACCTACTGTTTTATAAATTAATCTTGAGTACTTTTAATTGTTTACTGCATTAAGTTGTAGGAGTTGTATGAAAACCATTGTTGCATTATACCTATCCTTGTCCAGACATCGTACTTAATCCTATATTAGGTTTAGGCACGTGTCAATGCTTAGCCCTGCTTAGTTCGGTAGAAGTCGGGTGATTTCCGGTCATCCGCAAGATGTAGGAAGGAGTCACGAGTGGCTTTATGGCTATCGTGGATGGAACCATGCCTTAAAATGAAATTGAGACCGGGCGGGAGTTCGATAGTACAGCCGCAAGACACTTCACGTCTGGGGTGTGGAGCTATGTCCGTCTGAGTCGTTTAAGGACCGCTTCGCTGTACGTCCTTGAGTCATGTTGAACGCAGTCTAACACTTAGTTGGCCGAATAAGTCGTTCCGACCGCGAAGTCGAGTAGTATGGTTCAGGCCGGGAATCGAATGGTAGGTTGCATCTTGGAGGAGAGAAAGGATGTGCTTGGGGACATTGGCGTGAGACCAAGGGGGGGTTAGAGTCCCTATCACCTGGCAGAGTGTCGCCCTTGGGGACGCGACATTATTCGGACCCGCGATTCCTGAACTGTACAAAAGATGACCTGAGCAGCCCTCGCCAGGCGTGACTCGGTGAGTGTTAGAAATACCCCTCCAGCTGGATAGGAATTCGATTCGAATCGCCATCGCTCCCGGTTAGTGAGCACTCGACTTGAGCAGCGGCAATGTAGATCTCATTAAATGAACTGGTGGTTAAGGGAATGATACAATGTTGCCACAATTCATACCTGCTCTGGATATAATGATGATAATTGTTTGATTATAATCAAGTGCATGTTTAGTACAGGTGCTAAGATAGATGACAGGTAAATGCTAAAAATAACTGCTAGTACAGGCAATAAGAGTTTCAATTACTTATGCCTTTATGCAAAATGTTATGTCAGCTAGCCTCTTGTATAAGCCTTGCATAATCCTTGGTGTCATCTTATTTCTGGTTTTCGACGGGTAAGTCTAGCTGAGTACATTCCAGTACTCAGGGTTTATTCCCTCCTGTTGCAGATGATATGCTCTATCAAGGCTTCTGCAAAACTTGTCTCCACCCTGCGGGTGAAGAAGACTAGATCACTTGGGCGTGATCATCTTTTATGTACTTTCCTGATGCTGTTGTGGGATGTTGATCAACAAAACTGGCAGTAGTTAAACAACTGGTGTGCGTTTGCTTCCGCTACTTTTATAAACTTGGTTTGTAATAATTGCGACTCCGTATGTGTAAACTTATTTCAGAACTACTTGTGAAATGTAACGTATGATGTTGTATGTTGAATGATGCGATCCTGGTTGTAAGCAAGTTGGTTTGAAATCCTTCGTGGTTTTAATTGACTACCGGGATTATATGGGCTTAAGTTCGAAAATTTGAGCGCTTCGGTGCTTGTTTTTGTACTTGTGCTCTTATAATTTGGTCGGTTCTGTTACAGGTAACCTCATTCATTTTGGGAGAACAGTGAATTCTCATCCACATAAGAGACCTCCAAGTGAATATATTCTAAATCCTCTTAAGGAAGAGTCCCTTAGAAAGCATCCTTATTCTCACATAGCACATTGGGAGAACCCAAGGATGACATGTCAAATGATGCCATAGAAGGAGAGCAAAGCCATCTAGAAGACAATCTTATCTTCTCCCCTTCTATGCTTAGACTAGATGACTTATCCAAACCTATCTTTAAACCCATCCTTGACCCTAATGAATCCTCTTATGCTCTTTCTCCTAAGCCTCATGATGACCCTAGAAATTCACTAAGACAAACGAAGCATAGGAGTCATGAAGACCACAAGGATGACCAAGAGTGGCTACGATAATGGCTGGAATGTATGAAGAACACATATGTTGTTGTTAAAGAATGGATGGACGAGGATGAAGCCTTATGGTTAGGATCCAAACTTGGCTTAGATCCAAATGGTGAGCTGTTGGCGGTCACTATTGCACATTTAGAACTACCAATGATAGTCCAAAAATAGGAGAAATAAACAAAATTTGACACATACGCATATACTTTGACCTTGTTCCACTTATTTTCAGAGAAACATATTTTGCAGGACACATACCTGGAAACAAGTGAAAATACACAAAATAAAGAAAGAAAGCGCAATGCTGAAGGCATATTTTCAAAAGTGCACAATCAAAAGAATTGGAGAAGCCCACCTTCGTGCAAACACCTGGGCCAAGCACCACCGCAGGAGGGTCTAGGCCTAGCCACCAGCCCACCGACCATAGGCGATGGCCAGGCAAGCCAACCAGGGTGCGGCCGCACCCTAGGTGCACCTGCACCCTAGGCAGCGTGGCCTAGGGCCAACTGCTTGTGGTGGTTGTATGATGGTATGCTAAGGCGGTTTTGGTCGGTTTCTGAATTTACCAGCGCCAAACCATCCTTTAGCCACTATAAGAAGAAGGGTGGAGCTCTCCTTCAAAACACACATCATTTGGGCTACACACCTTACATCTACTTGTACTCCCTTTTTCATAGTTTTAGAAGTAGTTACGAGCAAAGGCAAGAGCTACAAGGAGAGCTTGTCTCCTTGGAAGAAGAGAAACACTTTGGTATGAATACAATGAGTTCTTCCAAGTGCAAGTTTTCATCTTTATCATATAGAAATGCATATGAACTATAGTATAGTCTTGATCATGTTATAATCATGATATATGAACTAATCTATAGTTTGTATGCTATGATCTTGACATGTTCATCATCGTTCTTCAACGTTCATATGATTTGTATGAGTAGAAGTAGCGTTAGGTTGGGGTGGCGGTTCGTTGTTCCTTCGGGTTTGCCTATATCCTTTACCTATTGATCTGTAGGGTCGGGGACCTAGGGGGTATAGGTAGTTTCTTTATACATGGGCGTGGTGCTCGGGTACATGAAAACCTACGGATATGGTGGTATCCCACGATTGAGGGGTAGGCGGCATGTGGTGATAGCCCTGTCCGTCCCTTGTAATCCCCCATGTTCGGGTATTGTGTAGGAGTCTTAAAGTCTCTCGCGCTTGCTGGTAGACCAGTGCTCGAAGATCTCCCCGTCCATCTTAAACTTAGCTCTAACTCTAGTCATATAACTTGTATGATCATCAACAGTTCTTTGCATGGCTATATTAGAACATGCCGGCTCCATGTAGGAATATTCTTTTATTCTTTATTTTCCTTTTATCCTTGAGGTTAACCCAGATATGTGTCCACTATCCTTAAAATACCGTTTTTACCCCAGTCATAAGCTATGACCACCATGCAAGTATGTAATCTTGTTTATACCAATGCTAGATGCATATACCTTGCCCTCCTTTGAAAAAATATAAATAACGATACCTTGGAATACTCCTAGGTGAAATGCTACAATGATAGTTCTGGACACTTGCGGATTTTGTCTATAATCATTAGGATTGTCATGACTGGTTTCTAAGTGTCATTATTTAGTGACTGTAAATCCCACAAGCATGCCTGGCGCCAATGCTAAGGGAATACATTCCTGAGTAGTGGCGCTAAGGAATACCAGCCAGGCATTTCTGGCGCTGTTACCGGTGATGGACTTAGAACTCCTCACTTGGTGATTACGTTAAGAAATGCCAACATGAGCTTAAATCAATCTCTTTAGTGAACCTGACTCATCCAAGTTTGGAGGAAGTCATAGACGAGATCAATCCGAGAGTCACCAATTCAAGGGAAATTTTGGGCATTCATGAAGAATCAACCTTGGGTTGGAAAAAGGAAGATGACATCAACGAGCATCGAAGCTACTTCATAAACATTCCATCAAATCCATACTCCCATGAGAAATCTCCTAATTCAATTGGTCTCTCTAACTTTGCCACACACTAGATCTTCAACCCCCTCATGCTTCTTGTTTATAAAGATTTTGAAAGGGTGATTGTAGATGCACATGTTTATCATAAATATTGCAGATCTCGTTGTGTGAATCTTGAGATAGGTACAAGAAGGTTGGTGTTGGAGGCAAAACCACTTCACCAATTAGAAGCACAACTCAAGGTTTCCCAAGGATGAGCTTATGTTCTAAAGCAAGCATCGAGAGATAACTTGAGTTTTCACCTTCTGCTGTGATGGTCTTGTGAAGTGAGCATAGAAATATAATTCTAAAAATATCCCTTTGGGTATTTTTGTCACTAACCATTCTAGGTTTAAAGCAACAAGGATGAACAATGGAGACTCAAGGTATGTCCAACCAGTCATCATGTAGTATTGAATTACATCCATCTAAACTTGACTTTGCTTGCAAAATTCAAGCTTAGGGGATGGGCTTCTCTGAAAAATCTTAAGCCATGTTATTAATCTTGGTTGTCTCTACCCTTAAGATATGCTTAATTTGCTAAACAACTAGCATGCCCTTTCATCTCCACTTGAATAAATCTTTATAATACTTTCATGCTACCTTTGTTTGCTATAGTACGCTTAAGGTTTGGAGTATTTTCATACACCTTTTAAATTAGGCATAGTGCTTAGTTTAAATTGTTTTCCTGAATCAAATTAGACGAGATATTTAGTTTGATTTTTGAACCAAGAGGTGTGTTGATCTTACTTCCAAAGGCTTTTTAAAATTAAGCGTGGTGCTTAGGTTAAAATGCATTCTTAAATCAAATTAGATGTGGTGTCTAGGTTGATTTTTGAGTCGAAAGTATGCTATAGTAGATAGTGGTTATTTTGTTGGACTAACCCCATGTAGGGAACTCTTAATTCAATTTGGGTAAGTCATGAGATAAATTCAAATCAATGATGAAGCAAAGCACATAACGAACTTCAATAACATTATGTAAGAACTACACAACTCATTCATGATGGATGGAAGAACTATAAGTATCAATATTCATTCACTCTGTCCTCTATTCTAGATTAACTTCTGCCTTGAGCCATGCTTGTATAGAACATGATAAGCAAAATCTATGCTAAAAGTAATCATAGAACCATCTTTTCATTAGCATAGAAGGAACATAAAATTTTTTTGGACAAACAACCTGTGTTTCAAAATTATATATTCCTTCAGTATGTGTTGTCCACTAGTCCATTGCAGGTATAAGAATGAGTTAAGTGGAAGGTCTAACAATGTGTCAAAAGTCGAAGAGCAGAAAGATGGCGTGACAAAAGGACAAGAAAGGAGTACAACATGTGAGACAACATGCTCATGAACAACTCAAGATGCAAGGAAGGAAAGGACCACTAGGAGTCATCTGTCCTTCATCACATGGTGTCATCACACTCCAATGATAAAGGTAACATCTTAAGGTTAGTGGTCATCATTTTCCTCTTGATCTTGGTATTCACATAAATAAAGACAAACATGTTTCAGTTACAATTTTGCTTGATCCAACTAGATTAACTCAACATGTCTTGTTCCTTAAATGTGTTCATAGCACCACTTTTTTGATCTCGGTCTTAACGAAATGAGCTAAAAAGTGCACATCTTATCTCTGGAAGATGATAAGGTTGATACATTATGTAGAGATAGACAATCCTTCCATTGGTCAAGAAATTCATCCATTTTTGCCAAATGTGCTTAAATGCTACATTCATACTCAATCTTCTGATCTTACCACCCATGTTAAGATTGAACAAAGTACATAAACATCAACTTTATCTTGTTCAATGTGCCTAAGATTAGAGAAGAATGAACAAAGTTTTAGTTTTGTTGGTGTTTTCTCGCCAATAGAGCCCATGCACTTGATCTCTACCTTGACTTTGCAAGCAGGACACACTTCGAGCAAACTGTGGAGGGGTTTGTCAATTCTCTAAATTCTATAGGTGAAAGTTCTAAACTCATGAACATGCACACTGAGCAAGATGCTGCCAGCTTCCACTATTAATGCTTCACTTCACACTGCTGGACAAACAAAGAACAAGGGTGGCACTACCATCAGAAGGATCACCGCACTGAATCACCTTGAAAGATGAAACTACTCCGCCTAAGACCAGCTCACAGACCAAGCAGGTATGAAAGGAAAATGTAACAACATTATCAGAGTCACCAACACAAGAGGTGCAACCATCAAGGTCTCCATCTCTAAGACCGACAGATGCACCCGAGGAATAAACAAGATTGGAGAAAAAGTCCTGTCCGGAGAACTTAAAAATCCGAACTCTCGCCGAGAGGTAACATCGGTAGTTATCTATATTTACTTTTAGCATTGCATTCACAAGAGGTGTAACCATCAAGGTCTCCATCTCTGAGACCGATAAATGCACTCGAGGAATAAACAAGATTGGAGAAAAAGTCCTGTCTGGAGGACTTAAAAATCTGCACTCTCGCCGGGAGGTAATATCGGTAGTTATCCATATTTACTTTTAGCATTGCATGAATTATTTTCACTTTAGCATATTTACTTCTCTGCATTAGCATTGTATTTAGAAAAGAAAATAAAAAGTTTATTATTACATTATATAAATCCTAAGCCCCATGTGAATAGATCAATGGTGTGTAAACACTAGCGAGAATATTCACCGTGGTAGCATAAAATTAAAAATATATCATGCATACGTATTTTCTTTCATGCATTATAAATTTAGAAAACTCCAAAAATATAAGGTAGACATCCTACTAAAACTCGGTAAATTAGATAATATCTTTCACCCACAGAACAACTAATCTCCAAATGGCTGACCGCTAACCCCTTGTTCTAATCCGAGCCTCGAGTTTTTGCTGTTCTTGTTGGAGTATGTTGCAGGATGGTATATATGATCAAAAGCAAGTTCACTCGACTAGAGTCATCTCACTCCATTCGTAAGTGAGAAGGACATCCGTTGACAAACCCGCTCTAAGGATCACTTCAATATTCGACCACGACAACATCTAGCTTGGGGGAGGAGCATCCCCCATATATCTAGCTAAGTATTTCTTTTCCCTTTTAGTTTTGCTATTTTAGAGTTTGCTATATATTTGCTAAAGAAATAAAAAGATGCATAACAAACAAAACAAAATAAAAATTTCTCTAAGCTAGTTATATACTATCAGTAAGGTGTGATCTTAAATCTTGAAAACAAAATAAAAGATATGTCTAGTTTGCTTAATTTATTTTTAGGAGTTGAATAAATATGATGACTCAGAGTAATCTCTTAAATAGAAATAATAAATAGTTGCTCTGTCATAATTCCTTTCAAGTACCTTGTTTTCAGCCTTGAATTCTTCTAAGTTTTGGATAAGATTGTTTTAATATAAGAATTTGCTCTGAATTTGAAACTCGTGGGTAGCATATGCTTGATCTAAGTCTGGATAATTAACAGATGTGATATGAGAAGGTCTGAGCTGTTGTTTCTCTTGTTCCAAGTGGCACTAAAGTTCTAGAGATTTATCTTTTGAAAAACACAAAAATGTTACATGATAAGTTCCTTGTATGACAAAGCTTGAATTCTCACCAGAGCCATACATGTTGTTTAGGCTAGAAAAACTTCCACATATATGCTGCTTGCTTTTGCATTGAGTTTCGTCAAGCTTTGTTGACCCTTATGAGAGGTTTCTCATACTCTTAAAATCAAGATCACATACACACCACCCAAAATGTTCTACTTCTACACTGGGGGTGAACACAAAAACATGTTAGGTTTTCTATCCACCAAATAAACGCTCCACATTCTTGTTACTATCTCTCAAAAGTTTTGTTGCGGTATAGAGATATGGGGCTATGCAAAAGTTATTCATAAAAAAGAGAAGAGTTGAAAAAATAGATAAGTGTCCGAGATATCTAAAACAATAGGTACTTAGATGCCCATCTGAAAAAAAAGAAAGAGATGAATAAGATAGCCCCTATTCTCTTGCAAATGTTTCTAAGTTTCAAAAAGAGAGATAAGTTTTTAAGGGGCAAAGTAGAATTAGGATTAGCCACCATATATATCCACACACATGTACATCTTGATTTGATTGTATAACTTCACTCTCTTTAGATCCATTGTTTGACTTTACAATATATGCATTGCAAGTAGGCTCTAGCTTTCTCTCTACCTATGAACTCCACATAAGCCTTAGTAGTAGGAACAGAAAAAGGCATAACACCTTTATTGCCTTGGTGAGGATCCACAAATACCACATGTTGAGAGACTTGAGAGTGTCATACTATGGAATCTCTGAGTTTTGTTTTAAAAACTTATAAAAACTCTGGAACAAATGGTTGAACAAAGAACTTGAGACATAGTGCTTAACTTGATTATTTTGTCTTTCAATTGCTCAAGACCTAAGTAAAGGCTAAGAAGCCCCATGGTTGAAGGTAATATGAGTAAGTTTGGAAGTTAGATTAATATATTCTAATTCAGAGGAGAATTCTTGGTTGAACGCGTATGTACTTTTGAGGCGTGAAAGCATTGAAGCAACTCCTGATCCATTGCTAAGTTTTGCTTTGCTCAGGGATTAGCAAAGGGTAAGCTTGGGGGAGTTGTTGACGGTAGTT
Source organism: Saccharum hybrid cultivar R570 (assembly GCA_038087645.1). Lineage (NCBI taxonomy): Eukaryota > Viridiplantae > Streptophyta > Magnoliopsida > Poales > Poaceae > Saccharum > Saccharum hybrid cultivar. Next base: position 10,813,873 of record JAQSUU010000084.1, on the reverse strand, counting down.
AACCATGATTATAAACCGTCAACATAACTTGTATAAATGCAAAAAGATGATTACCAACATAGGTTTAGGGGTTTAAACTAATAATTTCCATGAGTTTTTGTGAATCTGTGTTTTGTAGGGATTAAACAGGAAAAGAGCCAAAGAGGACCCACATGTCAGACTAAAAAGCATATTCTACGTGGGAACCAACTTGAGAAGACTCTAGAAGGAGAACATGACCCACTGAAGGGGCACCCACGTGGCATAGGGCATGGTCGACCGGCCATGTCCCTTGGCTAGCTAGCCACCTCTAGGCGCACTTGTTAGTCGCCTTCATACGTTGGTCCTCCGCCGCCTTAAGGATTGCATCTGTCATTGATCAAGATTGGTTTGATCCGAGGAGTCTGGTTCATCGCTCTGGCCTATATAAACAGCCCTGTGCCCCCTGAGGCAAAGGCATCCTGAAACCCTAATTCATATGCTCTAGTCAGGATCAATTGAGAGGGGTCCCATGAAAGGATCAACCTCTCAAGAGCTAATATTTAAGAGAAAATTAGCCCTCGTTAGGATCTAGTCTTTAGAAATAGAGAGGTAGAGAGAGGAAAAAGTTTAGAGGAGATGCCGACCTATCGATGCTCCCTCTATGGCTTATACCTTGGTGTAAGTCAACCTACGTCTGAGATTTCTCTGGTAGTCAACTTCTTATTTCAGTAAGCAACATTGTTTATATTGTTTTCTTGGTTCGCAACTCCTTTGAGTACTTTAATCTATAAGACGCTATAGGTTAAAGTAGTAATTGTAGGTGTAACCGTGGTGCTTAGACTTGGTTACTTGTGGATGCACCCTATATTCCGGATCGGTGGTAGATCACGAAGTAGCGTTAGAATGCAACAGTGACACATTTATTGAATCCTCTGTAGTCCACCTCCTGTTTGTAGGCCAAGTAGGACCTGGTTGCCAAGGAGAGCATCCTCTGCTGTGTCTTTTCTTAAGCAATGTCCCTAGATAGAACAATAGAAGACATAGCTTACTAAGATTAGAATGAGAAGACTTTGGTAATTTTCTCTACACTCTTGACCTTCTTAAGTCTTGTTGATACTCTGGGTTAAGTTAGATAGTAGTTAATCTCACATGTTTCCCTGTGGACACGATACTTGGAATACCTCTGGGTGAAAGCTATAGTGGTATCCGTGCGCTTACGGATTTATCTATGTGCCTCTTAAAAATATCAACAATAACACGAAGAGCAAGAAGAAGGACAAGAAGGAAAAGAAGGAGAAGAAAGATAAGATGACCTTCAAGAAGAAGAAGAAGAAGAAGGGTGGTTCATATGTGGTCACTTGGGATAGTGATACTTCCTCAAATGATGATGATGATGATAGTGATGATGACAAGACCACCAAGAAGAAGGCTCTTGCAAGCATTGCCATACATGAGAAGCCTTCTCTCTTCGACACTCCATCATGCTTCATGGCTAAGGCCACTAAGGTATAAACTTGTGATGATGGATGTGATGAGGAACATGATAATGAAAATGAACATGAAAGTGATAGTGATGATGATGAACCAACTAAAGATGAACTACTTGACATGTTAGATGATGTTAAGAAACATTTTTACATAAAGAGAAGAGAATGCAAAGACTTGCGTAAGGAACAAAAAGGCCTTAAATAAGCCTTTGATAAGCTTAATACATCTCATGAGAGGCTAGAGGAAGCCCATGAAAAGCTTGACAAGGATCACAAGATGCTTGAAAAGCTCATTCATCTCTACTTGATGAGCAAAATGTGAAAGAGCATGTTGAAACATGTGATATAGGCTTAACTTGTGATATAATTGGTGAATCATTCTATAAGCCTATCATCGTTGCTCCCACTAACCCTTCTTGTAGCACTTCCACTTCTACCTCATCTAATAGTGATGGTTTCACTTGTGATGCCTCACTAATGGTTGAGAATGAGACCCTCAAGAAGGAGGTCAATGACCTCACTCGCGCCTTAGGCAGAGCCTATGGTGGTGAGGACCATTTGCTTATGTGATCGGGTAGCTGAAAGGTCCTAATGGCTAGAGGAGGGTGAATAGCCTATAAAAATTTCTACAACAACACTAAGCAAAGTGGTTAGACAATAATGAGGTGAAGTGAATGTTGTGCTAGCTGACTAAAAATGCAAGCCACCTACCACAATTCTAGTGACTATAATCTCTATGCACACAAAGGCTATGTCACTACGCTAAGTTAGTGAGCTCTCAAAGACTAACTAAAGAGCTTCACTAACCACTAGACATGACTGTTGATTTCCCTCAAAACTTGCTACACTAAAGGGCCAAGCTACACTAACAAATGTAAATACACGGGAAGGATAGAGTGTTATATTGCCATGTAGAGGAATGAGCCAATCACCAATGGAGTCCATCAATCACAAGAATGAATACCAATGAAGATCAAACACCTCGAATCAAATGATGAAGATGAGTGGGAGGGTTTTGGCTAAGCTCACAAGGTTGCTATGTCAATGCAAATGGCCAAGAGAGTGAGCTTGGGTCGGCCAAGGGGCTTAAATAGAGACCTGCATGAATAGAGCCGTTGGGCTCCTTCACCTTACTGTCAGTGGGGTGACCAGACGCACCGGTCAGAATGACTGGACGCATAGCACCCCAACGTCTGGTTGTGGATCGGCCTCCATGTGTCCCCACGTCTGAGCTCCTCCATTCGATCCCAACATTCAAAAAACTCTCGCACAAGGTTAAGAGCAATCAGACACGCCGATCAATGACTAGACACGCCGGACACCGTGTTCGTTCGAGCGAACCTGCGCTACTAGCACCATGTGACCTGATGCATTGAGGGAATGACCGGACGCCCTGGCGTTTGGTCACTTTTAGAGAGCTCCCCGAGCGACCTTTTATCAACTTGACGTGTCCGAGGGAGCATGACTGGACTCAGGGCCGAGTCCGGTCCTCACTGCCACTGTGCCCAAACAGTTTCACCACCGTGTCATCATACGTCATACACGACCATATCTAGAAGCCATGTGTCCAGTCACCTCTTTGCTCGAACGTCCGGTCAATAGACCGAGACCGAGCCACTTCACCATAGCTGACCAGACACACCGGTGCAGAGTCTGGTCACTTCGCCACCTGCGTCTGGTCACTGATTTTCAGTGAAAATCAACTCCACTTCACCAACTTCACCACCCTTGCTCAAATGTGCCAACCAACAAGTGTATTACCTTGTGCACATGTGATAGCATATTTTCACAAACATTTTCAAGGGTGTTAGCACTCCACTAGATCCTAATGCATATGCAATGAGTTAGAGCATCTAGTGCCACATTGATAACCGCATTTTGATATGATTTTCACCCCTCTTAATAGTATGGCTATCAATCCTAAATCACTCGCAGTCTCTATGGTGCCTTGAGTGCAAACCAAAAAGCTCCTATCAAGTTTCACCTTTTCCTTGAGCTTTTTGTTTTTCTCTTTCTTATTTTTCAAGCCGAGCACTTGATCACCATGGTCACCACACCATCATCATGATCTTCACCATAGCTCCACCACTTGGAATAGTGCTACCTATCTCATGATCACTTGATAAACTAGGTTAGCACTAAGGGTGTAATAAATTCACCAAAACCAAACTAAAGCCTTCAATCTCTTCCTTTTTGGTAATTGATGGCAGCCCTTTCACAAAGATAGGAATTGAAATCATTTTGAATCCATGTTGCTCGCCCAAGCATATTTACCGTGTAAAAGGATATGGACAAGTTTCATGAACCTGAATTGGTAGCATTGCTCCCCCTACATATGTGCTAAGAGTTTAGATTGAAGCTTGCATATATGCATAAATAGAAAATATAGGATGTAATGTCTACCAAATGATGCTAAGGTATAGAGATGGACCTTTGAAGCATCATACCAATCAGAGTGCACCAAATATACAATCCCTAGCATGATTTCTAATTAGATATCACTTGCAAAAATAAGAACTAGATACCTCATGAGATCAACATTATAAGTACCACTTGTAAAAGCAAAGCAAAGCAAGGCATATCTAACTATCACTTATGCATGCTAGTTTGTCATTTCATCTTTCAAACCTACAACTAGCATACACCGCACAAGCATGGAATTAAATTAAAAACATGTGCCATGCTAGCAAACATATGAAATGCACATTCAAATGCATCAAACAAGTTCATGAGCTTGCTCCCCCTACTTGTTTCCTCAAAATTTTAATGGATCCCCTTACTTTGTCAAATCTCTCCCTATGTCAAAGTTCTCTCCCCTTTAGTGATTACATCTCCCCCTATCACTTATATGTTTGTTTCTCTCCCCTCCTATCATCAATGACCACAAAGGTTCAATTTTAGATAGGTTAAGATCATCAATGTCATGCAAAGGGGTGACGATCATTTTCCTAAGTTTGGTTCAATCTAGAGCACTTGCCTAATATATTTGTCTAGGTTTGATCCAGGACAAGCTTCTTCACACCTCCAAATAAGGGTTATCTTGTACCATGTTGAGTTAACATAGTTGTAGCTCATTTTCTAGATCAAAACACTAGGTTCACAAGCTCACAAACATGTCATATGCTACCACTAGATCAAGTTAAGCATAGAAGCAATAGTGGTACCATACAAGCATCAAAATCATTTGATTTTTATGAATGAGCCTATAAGACATGAGGAATAACAAGATGCACTAAACATGTCCTTAGCAAAGGATGTATGCCATGCCAATCAAGTTTTACCTTAATAGTTCGAAGGAGAGGCATGTCATATTAGTGGGGGGTGCACCAATACATATTTGAGAAATCCAATATGTTCAACTCATTCCTTATCTTGCAAAACCTTTTATCATCCAATGGCTTGGTGAATATGTTGGCAAGTTGATCTTCGGTGCCAACACTCTCAATGCAAATGTCCCCTTTTTGTTGATCTCTTATGAAATGGTGGCGAACATCAATGTGCTTTGATCTTGCATGTTGAACCGGATTGTCGGTGAGCTTGATAGCACTCTCATTGTCACATAGCAATGGCATATTTTTGAACTTGATTCCAAAGTCATTTTATGTGGCCTTCATCCAAAGAATTTGTGCACAACAACTACCGACAACTATGTATTCGGCTTTGGCGGTTGATAATGCAACACTATTTTGCTTCTTTGATGACCATGACACAAGTGATCTTCCCAATAGTTGACATGTGCCTGATGTGCTTCTTCTCTCAACTTTGCATCCCGCATAATCCGAATCAGAATATCCAATTGGGATATCACAAACCAACATTTTATGTATGCTTCAAGTACCTCAATATTATCTTTGTAACCTTCAAATGACTTTCTTTTGTTGAGGCTTGAAATCTTGCACACATGCACACACTAAACATGACATCCGGCCTTGATGCGGTCACATAGAGTAGGCTTCCAATCATAGACCGATACAACTTTTGATCCACCATGTTGTCACTTGCATCACTATCCATGTTGCCATTTGTTCCCATTGGTGTACTAATGGACTTGCTATCAATCATGCCAAACTTCTTGAGCATGTCTTTGATGTACTTGCCTTGACTCACAAATGTATCATTCTTCAATTGCTTGATTTGAAGACCAAGGAAGTAACTCAACTCTCTAATCATGGACATCTCAAACTCATTAGCCATCATCATTCTAAACTCTTCATAAAAGTCTTGATTGGTTGATCCAAATATGATGTCATCAACATAGATTTGCAACATAAAAAACTCCTATCAAGTTTCACCTTTGCCTTGAGCTTTTTGTTTTTCTCTTTCTTCTTTTCTAAGCCGAACACTTGATCACCATGGTCACCACACCATCGTCATGATCTTCACCATTGTTCCACCACTTGGAATAGTGGCACCTGTCTCATGATCACTTAATAAACTAGGTTAGCATTAAGGGTGTCATCAATTCACCAAAACCAAACTAGAGCCTTCAATCTCCCCCTTTTTGGTAATTGATGACAACCCTTTCACAAAGATAGGAATTGAAATCATTTTGAATCCATGTTGCTTACCCAAGCATATTTACCATGTGTAAAAGGATATGGACAAGCTTTATGAACTTGAATTGGTAGCATTGCTCCCCCTACATATGTGCTAAGTGTTTGGATTGAAGCTTGCACATATGCATAGATAGGAAATATAGGATGCAATGTCTACCAAATGATTCTAAGGTATAAGAGATGGACCTTTGAAGTGTAATACCAATCGGAGTGCACCAAATATGCCATCCTTAGCACCATTTCTAGTTAGATATCACTTGCAAAAACAAGAACTAGATACCTCGTGAGATTAACATTATAAGTACAACATGTAAAAGCAAGGTAAGGCATATCTAACTATCACTTATGCATGCCAGTTTGTCATTTCATCATTCAAACCTACAACTAGCATACACCACGCAAGGATGGAATTGAATTTAAAACTTGTGCCATGCAAGCAAACATATGAAATGCACATTCAAATGCATCAAACAAGTTCATGAGCTTGCTCCCCCTACTTGTGTCCTCAAAATTTTAATTGATCCCCTTACTTTGTCAAATCTCTCCCTATATCAAAGTTCTCTCCCCTTTAGTGATTACATCTCCCCCTATCACTTATATCTTTGTTTCTCTCTCCCTTTGTCATAATGACCACAAAGGTTCAATTTTAGATAGGTTAAGATTATCAATGTCATGCAATGGGGTGACGATCATTTTCCTAAATTTGGTTCAATCTAGAGCACTTGCCTAAGATATTTATCTCGGCTTGATCCAAGGATAAGCTTCTTCACACCTCAAAATAAGGGTTATCTTATACCATGTTGAGTTAAAATACTTGTAGATCATTTTCTAGATCAAAACACTAGGTTCACAAGCTCATAAACATGTCATATGCTACCATTAGATCAAGTTAAGCATAGAAGCAATAGTGGTACCATACAAGCATCAAAATCATTTGATTTTTATGAATGAGCCTATAAGATGTGAGGAATAACTAGATGCACTAAACATATCCTTAGCAAAGGATGCATGCCATGCCAATTAACTTTTACCTTGATAGCTCGAAGGAGAGGCATGTCATATTAGTGGGGGTGCATCAACACATATTTGAGAAATCCAATATATTCAACTCATTTCTTTGCTTGCAAAACCTTTTCTCATCCAATGGCTTGGTGAATATGTTGGTAAGTTGATCTTCAGTGCCTACACCCTTAATGCAAATGTCCCCTTTTTGTTGATCTCTTATGAAATGGTGGTGGATATCAATGTGCTTTGTTCTTGCATGTTGAACAAGATTGTTGATGAGCTTGATAGCACTCTTATTGTCACATAGCAATGGCACATTTTTAACTTGATTCTAAAGTCATTCAATGTGGCCTTCATTCAAAGAATTTGTGCACAACAACTACCGGTGGCTATGTATTCGGCTTCAGTGATTGATAATGCAACACTATTTTGCTTCTTTGATGACCATGATACAAGTGATCTTTCTAATAGTTGACATGTGCCTAATGTGCTTCTTCTTTTGACTTTGCATCCCGCATAATCCAAATCAAAATATCCAATTAGCTCAAACTTTACTCCTTTGGGATACCACAAACCAACATTTTGTGTATGCTTCAAGTACCTCAATATTCTCTTTGTAGCCTTCAAATGACTTTCTCTTGCTGAGGCTTGAAATCTTGAACACGTGCACACACCAAACATGACATCCGGTCTTGATGTAGTCACATAGAGTAGGCTTCCAATCAAAGACCGATACAACTTTTGATCCACCATGTTGCCACTTGCATCACTATCCAAGTTGCCATTTGTTCCCAGTGGTGTACTAATGGACTTGCTATCAATCATGCCAAACTTCTTGAGCATGTCTTTGATGTACTTGTCTTGACTCACAAATGTACCATTTTTTAATTGCTTGATTTGAAGACCAAGGAAGTAACTCAACTCTCCAATCATGGACATCTCAAACTCATTATCCATCATCTTTCTAAACTCTTCACAAAAGTCTTGATTAATTGATCCAAATATGATATCATCAACATAGATTTGCAACACAAACAAGTCTTGGCCAATCTTGTTAGAGAAAAGAGTGGTGTCAACCTTGCCCATCATGAACCTTTTAGAGAGTAAAAAATCCATTGACCTCTCATATCATGCTCTAGGTGCTTATTTCAAGCCATACAATGCTTTTTTCAACTTGTACACATGGTTGGGTTTCTTGTCGTGTTCAAAACCGGGAGGTTGCTCAACATATACTTCTTCATTGATGTAGCCATTGAGAAATGCACTCTTGACATCATTTTGATAGAGCTTTATGTTGTGGGCACAAGCATAGGCTAGCAAGATTCTAATTGCTTTCAATCTAGCAACCGGGGCATATGTTTCTCTAAAATCAAGACCTTCAACTCGAGTGTAATCTTGTGCTACCAATCTTTCTTTGTTCCTTACAACTATTCCATCTTAATCTTGCTTGTTTCTAAAGACTCATTTGGATCCAATTATATTGTGGTTCTTTGGTCTTTTAACTAATTCTCATACTTGATTTCTTGTGAAGTTGTTCAATTCTTCATGCATAGCATTCACCCAATCAACATCCCTCAAAGCTTCTTTTATCTTCTTTGGTTTAATAAATGACACAAATGACAAATGCTCACAAAATAAAGTCAATCTTGATCTAGTTTGCACACCTCTAGATATATCTCCAATTATAGTGCCCAATGGATGATCTCTTGCAATATTTATTGGTTGGAGTATTGGAACTTGATAGCTTGCACTTGCTTGATCATTGGGTTGAGATGATGTACTAGCCACTTATTGATCCTGCACATTGTCATGAGAGCCATTTGAACTTGCTAGATTTGTATCATCTTGCACATTTGAGTTGGAAGCACTTGCACTTGATCATCTTCATCATTCACTTGCCTAGGCCTCAATTCACCAACATCCATGTTCTTCATGGCGTTTAAAACTTGAATGCCTCTAACATCATTAAGATTCTCATTCTCATTTTAGGAACCCTTGGTTTCATCAAATTTAACATCATATACCTCCTCAAGAGTACCACTTGCCAAATTCCAAACTCTATATGCTTTGCTTGTGGTTGAGTATCCAAGTAAGAATCCTTCATCACATTTCTTCTCAAACTTGCCTAATCTAGTGTCTTTCTTTAAGATATAGCATTTGCAACCAAAGACCCAAAAATGTTGGGCTTTATACCATTTAAGACCTCATATGGTATCTTCTCTTTCAATGGGTGACAATACAATCAGTTGATGTAGTAGCAAGCGGTGTTGATTGCTTTGGCCCAAAAAGATTGACTCACATTGTACTCACTAAGCATAGACCTTGCCATATCAATGAGTGTTCTATTCTTCCTCTCAACAAGGTCATTTGATTGTGAAGTGTACTTGGCCAAGAATTGATGTCTAATTCTAAAGTCATCACACAACTCATCAATTCTAGTGTTCTTGAACTCACTACCATTTCACTTCTAACTCTTTTGATAGTTGTTTCAAACTCATTGTGAATGCCCCTGACAAATGATTTGAATGTTTCAAGCACATCATTTTTGTCCACTAAAAAGAATACCCAAGTGTATCTAGTGCAGTCATCTACTATCACAAAGTCATATTTGTTTCCACCGATGCTAGTGTATTGTGTTGGTCCAAACAAATCCATATGCAACAACTCAAATGCTTTACTAGTGCTCATCATGCTTTTCTTAGGATGGGTGTTTTCAATTTGTTTGCTGGCTTGACAAGAGCTACAAAGTTTATCTTTCTCAAACACAACATCTTTCAAGCCTCTAACCAAGTCATGCTTCACCAATCTATTCAATTATGTTATTCTAATATGGCCAAGCCTTCTATGCCATAACCAACCCATAGTAGACTGAGTGAATAAGCATGTTGACAATTGAGCATCACTAGCACTGAAATCAACCAAGTATAGATTCTCATATCTAAAGCCTTTGAAGATTAAATTAGAGCCATCTACACTTATGATCTCTACATCATCTACTCCAAATATGCTTTTGAATCCAAGATCACATAATTGAGCCACGGATAGCAAAATAAACTTCAAACTCTCAAGTAGCAACACATTAGATATGCTCAAGTCATTGGATATTGCAGTCTTACCAAGCCCTTTGACCTTGCCCTTGCCATTATCACCAAATGTGATACTACCATAGCCATTACTATCATTGGTGTTGATTGAGTTAAACATTCTTGCATCACTGGTCATGTATTGAGTGCACCCACTATCGTCAACCCAATGCCTTCCTCTAGCTTTGTAATTAACCTACAAAATAAGATTAATTCTTTTTAGGTACTCACACTTGTTTGGGTCCTTGGAGGTTAGTAACCAAGCTCTTTGGCACCCATATGGCTTTCTTCTTAAAGCCCATCTATGGTGCACCAATAAACTTAGCATGAACACCATTTGTACCCTTAGTAAGCATATAGAAAGAATCAAGCTTAATTGAGGATACATTAGCTTGTGATTTCTTGTCTATGCATTGTTGCTCTATGTGACCAACTTGCTTGCAACTTTTGCAATACCGGCTATTGTTTCTCACAAAACTAGTTTTGTGATTAGCAAAGATAGCTTTGCCTTTCTTGGGGATATAGCCCAAACTCTCTTTATAGAGATATGCTCTTTGGCTACCCAAGCATATAAGCAAACAGTCCTCACCACCATAGGCCTTAGCCAAGGTGTGATTGAGCTCTTTTACCTCCTTTTTGAGTTGTCTCATTCTCAACCATTAGTGAGGCATCACAAGTGAAACCATCACTACTAGATGAGGTAGAAGTGGAAGTGCTACAAGAAGGGTTAGTGCAAGCAACAATGATAGGCTTATAGAATAATTCATTGATTATATCACATGTTAAGCCTTAGTCACATGTTACAACATGCTTCTTCTCATTTTGATCATTAAGCAAAGAGGAATGAGCTTTTTTAAGCTTATTGTGAGCCTTGCCAAGCTTCTTATGTGCTTCTTCTAGCCTCTCATGAGATGCATTGAGCTCATCAAAGAATTATTTAAGGGCTTTTATCTACTTGCGCAAGTCTTTGCATTTCCTTCTCTTCATGTCAAAATATTCTTTAGCATTTTCTAACATGTCAATTAGTTCATCTTTAGTGGGTTCATCATCATTATCACTTTCACTTTCACTCTTATTATCATATTCATGATCACATCCATCATCACCAGTTTGTACTTTAGTGGCTTTAGCCATGAAGCATGATGGAGTGTCAAAGAGAGAAGGCTTTTCTTGTATGGCAATGCTTGCATGACCCTTCTTCTTAGTGGTCTTGTCATCATCACTATCATCATCATCACTTGAGGAAGCATCACTATCCTAAGTGACCACATATGAACCACCCTTCTTCTTCTTCTTGATGGTCATATTATCCTTCTTCTCTTTCTTTTCCTTCTTGTCCTTCTTCTTGCTCTTCTTGTCATCATCATCATTGTCGCTATTGTATGGACATTGAGCAACAACATGATCCTTGCTTCTATACTTGAAAGACCTTCTTGACTCTTCTTTGTTATTAGATAAAGATTTCTTTCTTCTAGCACGATAACCCTTCTTCATCATGAACTTGCCAAATCTTTTGACAAAGAGAGTCATTTTCTCATCATCCATATCATCAAAGCTTGAGTCATCATCTTCATTAGATGTATCTTGCTTGGCTTTGCCCTTTGATGATGATGTGGCTTTGAATGCCACACTCTTCTTCTTCTCATCCTTCTCATCTTTCTTCTCTTTATTTTCTTCCTTCTCATCATCATCTCTATAAGCATCATCGATCATGATATCTTGTAAGATTTGGTTTGGTGTCATTATGTCTGAACCGGTCCTCACAAGCAAGGTGACCAACATGCCAAATCTTGCGGGTAAACTTCTCAAGAACTTATGAGAGAAGTCCTTATCCTCTACTTTTTGACCAAGTGATTTGAGATCATTGACAAACACCTCCATCCTATGGAACATGTCCGGCATACTCTTATCTTCCTTCATCTTGAAGCTAGCAAACTTCTCCTTGAGAATGTATGCCTTTGCACCCTTGATTGCCTTGGTGCCCTCAAATGATTCCTTCAACTTCTTTCATGCCTCATGAACCATCTCAATGTTCTTGATTTGTTCAAATGTTCTCTCATCAATAGCATTATGAATAGTACTAAGACCAATGTCATTGTTTGGAAAAGCACTTTTTCGGCTGCGATAGGATTCTTTGGATCCTCTATCTTAATTTTGGTGTCCACCACCTTCCATAACTTTCTATTGATTGACTTGATGTGTGTGGTCATCTTTGACTTCCAATATGGATAATTTGTGCCATCAAATTGGGGTAGCTTCTTGGTGTTGTTGATTTGAGCCATTTTGACACTGAAGGTTGTTAAGCCTCAAATCACGGTGACCATGACTCTAATACCACTTGAAAGGTCCTAATGGCTAGAGGGGTGAGTAGCCTATAAAATTTCTTACAACAACACCAAACAAAGTGGTTAGATAGATATGAGGCGAAGCGAATGTTATACTAGCCACTAAAAATGCAAGCCACCTACCATAATTCTAGAGACTATAGTCTCTATGCACACAAAGGCTATGTCATTACACTATGTTAGTGAGCTCTCAAAGACTAACTAAAGAGCCACACTAACCACTAGATTCAACTCTTGCTTGCCCTCAAAACTAGCTACACTAAAGAGTCAAGCTACACTAACAAATGTAAATACACGGGAAGGATGGAGTGTTATATTGTCGTGTAGAGGAATGAACCAATCACCAATGGAGTCAATCAATCACAAGAATAAATACCAATGAAGATCAATCACCTCAGAATCAAATGATGAAGATGAGTGGGAGGGCTTTGGCTAAGCTCATAAGGTTGCTATGTCAATACAAATGGCCAAGAGAGTGAGCTTGAGCCGGCCAAGGGGCTTAAATAGAGAGCCCCCACGAATAGAGCCGTTGGACTCCTTCACCTTAGTGTTAGCGGGGTGACCAGACGCGCCGGTCAAAATGATCGGACGCACGACACCTTAGCATCCGGTTGTGGATCGGCCTCCATGTGTCCCACATTTGAGCTCCTCTGTTAGATCCCAACGTTCAAAAAACTCCCACGCAAGGTTAAGAGTGATCGGACATGCCGATCATTGACTAGACACACTCGACACCGTGTTCGTTCGAGCAAACCCGCGCTGCCAGCACCACGTGACCAGATGCATCGAGGGAATGACTGAATGCGCCACCAACGTGGCGTCTGGTCACTTCTAGAGAGCTCCCCGAGCGACCTTTTCTCAACCTAATGCGTCTGAGGGAGCATGAACAGACTCAGGGCCGAGTCCGGTCCTCACTGCTGCTGCGCCCCAACAGTTTCACCGCCACATCAACATGCGTTATACACGACCGAATCTAGAAGCCATGCATTCAGCCAGCTCTTTGCTCTAGCATCCGATCAATAGACCGAGACCGAGCCACTTCACCACAACTGACCAGACACACCAGTGCCGAGTCCGGTCACTTCGCCACCTACGCTTTGTCACTAATTTTAAATGAAAATCAACTCCTCCACTTCACCAACTTCACCACCCTTGCTCAAATGTGCCAACCACCAAGTATGTCACCTTGTGCACGTGTGTTAGCATATTTTCACAAATATCTTTAAGGGTCTTAGCACTCTACTAGATCCTAATGCATATGCAATGAGTTAGAGGATCTAGTGACACTTTGATAACCGTATTTTGATATGAGTTTCACCCCTCTTAATAGTACGGTTATCAATCCTAAATCACTCACACCCTCTATAGTGTCTTGAGTGCAAACCAAAAAGCTCCTATCAAGTTTTATCTTCACCTTGAGCTTTTTGTTTTTCTCTTTCTTCTTTTTCCAAGCTGAGCACTTGATCACCATGGTCACCACACCATCATCATGATCTTTACCATGCTCCACCACTTAAAATAGTGCTTCCTATCTCATAATCACTTGATAAACTAGGTTAGCACTAAGGGTGTCATCAAATCACCAAAACCAAAGTAGCCAAAGAGCTTCTCTCTACTAAGAGGGATTGGGCTATACCCCCAAAAAGGCAAGGCGGCCTTTGCTCCTTATAATACTAGTTTTGTGAAGAATAATGGTCGGTTTTGCACAGTTGCAAGCAAGTTAGTCATAAAGAGTATGATTGCAAGAACAAGAATAAGAATGCTAATGTATCCTCAATTAAGCTTGATTCTTTCTATGTGCTTACTTAGGGTACTAGTGGTGTAAAGGCTAGGTTCATTGGTGTGCTATGGATGGGCTCAAAGAAGAAAGTCATTTGGGTACCAAAGAGCTTAGTAACTAACCTTTAAGGACCCAATCAAGTTTGAGTACCTAAAAATAATTGATCTTCTTTTGTAGGTTAATTATAAAGCCAGAGGAAGGCATTGGGTTCTTGATAGTGGGTGCACTCAACACATGACCGGTGATGCAAGAATGTTCAACTCAATCAACACCAATGGCAATCATGGTTATGATAGTATCACACTTGGTGACAATGGCAAAGGCAAGGTCAAAGGGCTTGGTAAGATTGTAATATCCAATGACATGAGCATTTCCAGTGTGTTGCTAGTAGAGAGCTTGAACTTCAACTTGCTATCCGTAGCTCAATTGTGTGATCTTGGATTTAAGTGCATATTTGAAGTAGATGATGTAGAGATCTTAAGTGTAGATGGTTCTAACTTGATCTTCAAAGGCTTTAGATATGAGAATCTATACTTGGTTGATTTCAATGCTAGTGAAGCTCAATTGTCAACATGCTTGTTCACTAAGTCTAGTATGAGTTGGTTATGGCATAGAAGGCTTGGTCATGTTAGAATAAAACAATTGAATAGATTGGTTAAGTTTGACTTGGTTAGAGGCTTGAAAGATGTGTTTAAAAAGGATAAGCTTACAACTCTTGTCAAGCTGGCAAACAAGTTGGAAACACCCCATCCTAAGAAGAGCATAATGAGCACTAGCAAAGCTTTTGAGTTATTGCATATGGATTTATTTGGGACAACACAATACACTAGCATTGGTGGAAACAAATATTCGGACTCTGACTGTAACACCCCAGGTGTTAAGCTTGCATTTTGGCACTTGCATTGCATGAGCCTAAGCATCATTAAGAGCATGGAACATATGTGATACACTAGTGAAACATATGAAACATGCTAGTGCAACATGTGAAACATGTATATGGAATGTGCTTGCAACATCTCCTTGAAACATATGCAACATACCTTGTTATTTGTGTTTCACTGTGTGTATGTTAGATGCTCATGCTTGGTAATGCAAGTGAGTGTTGGTGTCACTTATTTCATGTGTCTCACATCACTCTCTATCTATAGTGACCCCTGGAAAAGTTTTGTGAGGTTTGGAATCAAAAAGTCACATGAAATGATAAGTTATATGCTTGTTTGGATTATAACTAAAACATACTTCTGAAACCAGGAAACATGCTTTACATTCCATGTGAACAAGTGTTTATGCAACATACAAATGCAACATGTGTAACACATCTAGGACACATGTGGAACCACCTAGTGAAACATGTGTAGCATGTACCTTGCAACTACACCATGAAACAAGTGAAACAGAGCTTTGAAACAAGCATTTCAAATATAGTGATTTCTATGTTTCAATGCATATGAGACCCAGATCCCTATGTAACCTATGCATGGTGGACACGGTTAGACTCTACAACACCTTAACTACACTTAGGACACATAATGGAACAATGTTCATGTTGATCATTTTGCCTAATTGTGCTTCTAAGCGATGGTTGACCATGTATGGACCTTGGAACACTTTTGTTTGACCATTTCAAAAGTGTGACCTAGAAGCTTTGTGTGATTGTGCACCCTTTTACAAAGTTGTAGAGAATTTTATAAGGAACAAACTTTATTTAAGAGCCAAGTCATGAAAATGTGTGGAACATACTCAAAAAGGGCCCACAAGCCAAATTTAGGGCTGTTTCCCAACACTTAGCATATTCTAAGTCCCTAATCGGCAGCATCAAGTCAACATGTTCGTGATATTTTATCTTCCAATTTCATATGGTAGCTCAATTAGGTTCCTTAATATGAGTTGTAGTACTTTTCATGATGGGAACAATGAATCAAGTGTCACTCAAAATGGATCTTAGTTGGACCTTCAATAATAGTTTCCAAAACAGCAAGATGGTACTTTGTGGCTTAAATGACCTTGACATTGGCATATTGCGTTCTCTAAATTTTACTAAATAACTTGAGTTGACCCAAAAGTAAAAGTTGGAGAATACACAATGAAGAAGAGCATAGGAAGAGATGGCATCAGTTGGACTTTGTTTTGACCATCAATTTTTGAAGATTGTTAACCGTTGTCAATGCATTGACAATGCTAGTTTGAAGCTTAATTATCCACTAATCCGTGGCCCAAATGATTATACACCATAAATAGAAAATGTAGAGCATGCTGTGGTCAACAACTTTGGTTTAAGGCCCTTGGCCCAAATCTGAACTGAACCGGCCCAAAACGGCCTCCAAGACGGGCACAGAGACGCCTGCCACGTGCTCGATGTATTGCACTCGTGGCGACCGTGTAGCAGAGCACCCCACCATGGCTAGACACGCACCACTTGACTCTCCACGCATCCTGCGCCTTGTTGCCGAGGTGGACGAGCACCAGGACACACGCCCGAGCTCCACTCCATGCCCCTTTCGCCCTGGAGCTTCCCAATGCCTCCCTACCTTTTCCCCATCGTACTAGAGCGCGTCCACCATGGCCGCCCACAGACCTCTGAGCCGCTGCCGTCGTTCCTCCACTGTCATCTCCTTGTCTTTCGGCACCCATTCCCTGACCCTGACCATCACCGGAGGTCGCTGCTACCGGGCTGCTATCATCGTCGCCGCCTGCTGCCACGGCTGTGCCGCCACAGGCCACCTCACGCTGAGCTGGGTCATCCCATGGGTCCGCACGGGCGCCCTGAGGCTTCCCCACTACTCCATCACCGTTGGCACGGCCTCCCTCCGCCGTCGTAGTTCGCCGCCACCATTGCCACCTAATCAAGCTTCGGCCGCCATGGCCATTCCCACCTCTACACCACCACATCCTTGGCCTAGTGCACCACCACCTTCATCGCCACCCGTCGCCTCGATGCGCCCCTCCCCGGGCTCTTCTCGCCGCCGTGGAGCTTGGCCACCGGTGCCATGGCCGCCGCGAGCTCCGGTGCTCGTGGCTAGGGCACCACGGTCCGTCTCCCGGCCCTCCACGACCACCCACGAGTGCGCATCGACTTCCCGACCCTCACGCCGCTCTTCCCCGCCACCGGAACTGACCTCACCGGCCGAGTCGGCCCGCCTCCGTCTCCCCTATTTTTCGGCGACCGGAAGAAGATGACCGGCGCCCTCTCTCTGTCTCTCTGTCTCTCTGTGTTTGACAAGCGGGCCCGACTAGACAGTAGGTCCCACGCGTCAGTGCCTCTGGGAATTTGTTTGGGGTGCAAAACCGGGTGTGCATAGCATATCTAGGGGTAAGAGGTAATTCTGTTCTTGAATTTCAGATTTTATGTTAAATTTTCTAAAATCCATATCTCCTGCTAGGTAATTCCAAAAATAGCAAATGTGGACTTTTTGGAAACCCTGAGAAAATCTCTATGTAGTAGAATCATAAAATTTTACATGTTTATAGAAAATTTCTGGTGTTTTGATTTAAATTGGAAAAGAGCTCTAAAAATTCCTTTAAACTTGACTAGACAAGATCTGGAGTTTTAGATATCCAAAAATAGTGATTCTTGTTCTGTTAATCTTGTGATAACATGTAATAACTAATAAAAATATTAAACCTATTAGTTGTTCACTGTTTTCTTAGGGTTTTGATTTAATCTTGCTAAATGAGTGAATCTACATTGCTTTGCTTGACAATTTCATATCCTATGTTGTGGTGTTCAAATCGAGGTGAAATGTTTATGGTAGTCTACTTATGAGATGTGTGAACTGTGGTTAAAATTTCATAAGCAATGGATGCTGGATGAGTGAGATTTGGGTTTATCTTGCTTCTAGGGTTAATTTGCTTAATCAACTTGTCCTTTCCATAGAGGCTGTTATACTCATGCAATTGACTTGAAATTTGTACAGTAGACTTTTAGGAGCATATGTAGGACACTGTAATTTTAGTAGAATTTATTGTACACTTTTTATATGTGTTCATAATTCCACCTAATTATCTAAATAAATTAAGAAATGTATTAAAAGAATTTATTTAGCAATAGTCATTATCTTTTTTGGTGTTCATTAGTCATGTGTGACATGTTGGTAAAGTTGGTTTTGTCCAATTATATGTTTGCAACATATGTTAATAATTATTTCTGGCGATTATTAGTTTCTGGACAGTTCTGGGGGCAATGTAAATTATCCCATGTTAATGATATTTTCTGTGCATCTTGTCTATAGAAATGTTGTATATAATTCATGTATATAGCTTGTGTTAAAATTTGGTGGTATTTGGCCAAGTAGTTTTTGAGTTATAGATGTTTAAAATCAGGTCCCAGATTTGGTTGCTCTCTATTTTGAGCAGACCAGATTCTGTAGTTTCATCTTTTTAACCTATTAAACTTGAGAATTAGGCTTAGGTGATTATAAATGAAGTGTAGATAATTTCATAAGATTTCTATAATATCTTGTTGCACATCCTTTAGATTTGTAGAACTCTAGATATGATTGATTTACTCAGCTACTACATGTATGTCTAGAAAGTGGCAGATTCTAGTTTTAGTGCTTTGATTCACTTTGACTTGTTTGTGTGTTGAAGTGTGACTCATATCTTTGATGGTACTTGGGTTGGTACCCTGTGATCTTATAAAACTTGTGTCTTGATTGATGTGCTTGCCATCTTCTATGTATGCTTTAGTGAGGATCAAGTTAATTAGCTCTAGGTGCTTATGTGAACTTTGGTATGCTTGTTTGATTTCTTTGTTTATTGCACTTCTATGCATTCATATATATGCATTGTTACACCTCATTTAGGTACGCTAGCTGAAACATGTCACACCCGGTTTTCTAAAGAACAAAACCAGGCTAATCATATGTGTGCCCAGGAAGTCCACACATATGCCAGAATGAAAAAGTATCAGAAACAATGTTATTATATAACGTATACATAGCTATATTAACACTTACATCAGAGTATCGCGGAACAGTGACTAAACTTCGGGCTCCATTCTTCTCAGGGACGGCTGACTGGGGGTAACATATGCCTAGCACTTCTACTAGTCTTCTGGAAACTCCACTACACCTTTGTCCTTCTTCCGAGTAGCATCTTACTACACACTGGAGTGTTGGGGAAATAGCAAGAGTGAGTCCATGTCGAACTCAACAAGTATAACACAGGGTTCATGAGGCTCAAAAAGGCTAGACACTGTTTAACTGCGTTTAGCTTTTAATCATCATATAATTAGCAATTGAGTAGCATCAAGGTAATCCAATTCCCATTAATGAATCAATGATCAATTGTAATAAGGATAATGAATAGCATTAACATGAGCATAATAATAATCAACAATAATTAAGCATGATATAACAATGGTGATCAACTATTCTGTAAGAATCCCCAAGGCCGCTCGTATCCGTGAGCACGGCTAGTATACCAGTTTTTAACTCTGCGCAGAGGTGTACACTTTCACTATGAGTCATGATTTCCAAATGCATGGGTTTGCAAGGCCCAAAACATCAGAGACCATATAAAGCCATTCAAAAGTTCGTCTAACAAGTTAGGACCATTAGATTCACTCGGCAGGCAGATGTAGAACCCCCCTTCCCTGTGGCACAACAACCGCAGCCTATACACACTAGGCCAGGGGCTCGCACTACACCCAAAGTGTCAAGCCATTCTTACGCCATTTAAGGTAACCTCTAACAAGCTAGAAAAGGTCTCTTGAACAACTAGAGCCAGAGCCATATAGCCCTCACAGCTGTACTGTATATCCCGGTTATCACTTACAGGTAAGTCCTTACGGAGAGAAACCAGAGCAACAATATAACCCCTTGCTCTAGCCCCCTTTCAACAGTAATAAAATCATCTTAATGGTTGATTGCATAATCCATTAGTCAAATTACAAGATCATTGTTCATAATTAAGCGCTAGCAGTAGCTACCCAAATGCACAACCCATAGGCAACAAGGAAACAAGATATCAATAGCTAAGTTATAATCTCTATGGTTGTCAAGGAAGACACATGCATATGTATAATAATTTCAGTGAATAGGACAACAAGGATGGTCCCATGTTATACTTGCCTTGATCAAAGTTCTCCGATAGATACTGCTGGTCCGGCTCAAAATAATACTCCTAATCGTCGTAGTACTGCTCACCGTCTAAATTCGATCACCAAGCATCAACATACAAACATTCCGAGCAAACATACACGAAGCAAACAAAAGATACAATTAGAACAGTACACCAACAGTAGAAAAACATTTAGGAAAGCTTACAAAACTATTCTACACGTTGCTACGATCACACAGACGTAAAGATCACGAAATTCGGATCTAAAACGTGAAAGTTATGAATTTTCTAAGATTTCCTATAGATAAATAATTACTTTAATATAAACTCGAAAATTAAATTTTCTAAACCTACTGTACAGCTACACTAACATGTAGAGCTCGCAAATATGAACCTAACACAATTTGAACGGGTCAAATCGGAGTTAAAACGTGGAAGATATGGCCTAAACAAAATTGTATGTATATATGTATTTCTATTGTATTTCGGGATTTGTTTTACTAAAGAAAAACGGCCATAATACCTGCATGACGTGATGATGAGGTCATCAAACTAGCAAGTAAACGACAACAACTGGAACGACCTACGGCCTGCCCTGCCGGAGATGAACTGGAAGGCAACGGCTTGATCTTTCTCATCATAGTGGCGCTCGAATCTGCAGCTTCAACGAGCGTGGCTCAAGGGAAGGATCAACAACAAGCTCTTGACATTCTTCATGTCTAGTTGAGATTCTGTGAACACCTCATCTGTACCAAGTTGTTTGAGTTTGTCTTTTGCTTCCTCTGACCCAGGCCTGTCCCTTCAGGCTGCTGACCAGTTCTATCAGATGGGTCCAGGCTGCTTAGACCCCAGGTATACATGACAAACTTCCGCACCTTATCCCAATTTCGCTGAGCACGTCGTTTGCTCAGAATTTTCAGCATTCTGGTATCCTCTTCATGAAGCTTCTTTATCCTTGCTTCACATTGAGCCATGAGGCAGAGACAAATTGCCACACTGAAGGCATAAAGACCACCAATACTTGCGAGTACACTAACTGGGCCAACTTCATTCTCATTGCTGATCTCCACAATGTAGTCTGAGAGATAACTTATGTAAAGAGTAGTATTCACCACTCCATCCCTGGGGTTCTGCAGGGACGAATTCAAGCTGCTGACATCAGAAAACGTAGATCCTTGAGTGAAGTCCTGAACCAGTGGCTGCAAGAGCCTCAGGTTACCAAGATTGTTGTATATCTGAGGGAACAACCGGATCTTCAGGACATTGGAATCTCTTCCCCTAAACGTCTTCAACTTGCCATCATCAGCATAACCGTCAGAGTTCATCGTACCACTCACAAAGCTCATGTGCTGGTTGTTGCCATGTTGCCTTGCTGTCAGGTTGAACTGGAAACCAACAGCGCTTGCTGGCTGCCTTGGCACATCGACAAATTACCAGGACACGTAGTGGTCTCTCGGAGGGATCCGGCATCCATTGCACCAGAGCGTAATGGATGGCCCCTGGCTCGTGTTTGTGCAGCTGTAGGTGAACAGTGCTGGCAGGGGAACCACCCTGAAGTCCATGAACCCTGGTGTCCCCGTTGCTACTGTCGAAGGAACAATTGCTTTCAACCGATCAAAGTTTCCCCTGGACGAGTCGAGTCCCATCGGCGGTAGCCGTTGAGTGGAACCCACGGCGACAAAGTCACCAACAGCGTGGAGGAGCGCAGCTAGAAGTGATCGGAGAGGGCAGCCGGCGGCGCGGGCGCGGCGAGCGGATGGAGGAGATCGACCGCGGGCGAGACGAGTCCAGGCGGCGGGTGGCGACAGCGGCAACAGCGGCGGCGGCGACAATAGCGGCGGCGGCGACAACAACGGCGGCGGCAAACGGCAACAGCGGCGGCGACGACAACAACGGCGGCGGCAGCGGTGGAAAACAGGGCTAGCAGGCAGGCCGGACATATATATAGGGAGGAAGACTCTCCACCTTCACATCATCTAGCAATATGGTACTAATTTGATGTTACACCGTCCACCTCCGTAATAGGTCTAAATAGACATTAAGGCCCATTATCAAGGTATTAGACTAATAGAAAATGATTTCTGCTCATGTACAGGGGATAGGAGACAGGGATGCAGCGTCCTGGCATTAGCTAGCTAGCTGGTCACGTAAGTCACTTGCATACACGTATACATGTATATACGTATATTTAAGATACGGCGAAAGATAGAGAGAGCTACGAGCGACGGCTCGCGATAAGAGTTGTACTTCTGGAACCAGGGCGTCGAGGGCTACGCCGGCATATATATAGTTGTAGGGTTTGGAAACTTTTCGGAATTTCTTAACTTCGGGATTATTTTAATTCCGCGAATAAAAATAATTCCAGAAAATCTAGAATTACCTTTTAAGCCGCGAAAATAGCCCGGAGCTCAGAAAAATCACGGGAAACATCCTGGAGACCCTTGGAAAGATAAGTAACTCAACTAAATGAGTTTGGACTCATAAAAAAAAATGGATGAAGAGATCAAGGAAAAAGATTAAGCTCACGGAAATTGGAATTTTGAATCCAGAAAATACCAAAAAGTTTTCCGATGAGAAGTAAACGTCGTCCTATGATATTTTAAAAATAATAGCACTCAACAACACCAAAGACAAGCATCACACAAACACCACATTATCAAATTAATATGAAAAAGTTTAAAATCACAATTTTCTATATTTAAATTAGCAACAACTTAACTTATCTAATAAATTTATTCAAACATTGAAATCATTTATTTTATTTAGTATTTTTCATGCACAACCCAAAATAGAAAATTTTGGGTGTGACAAATCTACCCCACTTAACAGGAATCTCGTCCCGAGATTCGGAGAGACTAGGGAGAAAGATAAAGTTGATTTTGCAAATCTTCACGCTTCTCTGATCAACTCTTATCCAATGATAATGCCACAAGCTCATAACCAACTTTGTAAAGGTATCCTTTAGGCACTTACGATCCTTGTAGATGGTTTCAACAGGTTACCCACTCTGAGAAAAGATACTTGCGCTCGATAATGACTTTGCAACCATGTAGATAGCTGATGCTTCCAGATGACGAAAATAGAACGTATAAATCCTCCATCATGTATCGTCTTTTAGTTCGGCAAACCCCTTAAGAAGAGATCAATTGGAGAACACCAATGGATAGATTGTATTTGTTTCTGAGTGATAACTATCATCATATCCTTCTGACATCCCAAAGAGATTCATGAGCATATGCAAGAACAAGTAATCCTGCTCTTCCTCACGAGCAGAAAAACAGCAGTGCAGAAATACAGTTATAACTTGAGTTCTGTGAATCCGATGATATTGTAGTTTATACCGTTGGAAAGCTTATCAAATTTACTACAACTTTCTTATAGAACACTTCTCCAGATTCTGCAGTTAAGGTAGTCGAAAACTGTGCACAACAGAAACTATTCCAGGTTGCTGACAGCACAGATCCGTCGCCTTGTGATTTTCATAATTCCCAAACCATAATAGCTATCAGGGCGGTTCTTACCGTCAGAGAAAGATATTGAAGTCTACTGTTGTCCAGAATTTATCCATGATTTTTGGGCATCCAAAAATAGAGATATAAGCTAAAGAAGACAGACTGTTCTAAAAAGACAGGATAAAGTAGGAACAAGATTCAGAGAGATTAGAGAGATAGATAACCCTAATTTTCAAGTCTTCATGCTTCTTTGCTTTGCGTTGATGAGATATAAGACATAGATCAAGGATAGCCAAAAGATAACAAGAAAGATAAGGTTTGATCTTCAGTTCTTCGTACCTCGTCGCTTGAGATTGTTGATGGTAACGGACACTATCCCACTTAACAAAGATTTTGTTCCACCTGACAATGTCATTGAAGGCAACACTTTCTTTAAGGCTTGCTGCTAATGATAAGTCCTTCACTTAAAACTTACTGATATGAGGGTGATGTCATCTAAGTTTTCATGAAACTAACTATAGACTTCCAATCATAGAGATAACCACTTCTTCCAAGTGAAGCTCTAGGACATACGAAACATTCATCTTGCAACACTCACAACTTTGCTACCCCCTTAAGAAAAAGAAACTAGGGGACACCAAAGTAAATCACATCCCTTTTATACTAGATAACCATAATCATCTCTAATGTAAGATTCCCAGGCAAATCAATGAGATTCAAAGATATCCAATGATATATTCACTTGTACAAGATAAGGAAGTAATGCAGAAAATTTCTGGGCGAATTCCAATTTTAGCAGTCCAGTAAATCTGACATAACTCGAGCTACAAAGATCCAAATGAAGTGATCTTTACATGATTGGAAAGCTTATAAAATTATCTACAACTTTTATTCACAACACTTTTCCAGATTCTGTCCATAAGTTAGTCAAAAACTGAACTTAACCGAAACTGTTTCAGGATTCCAGACTGCGCAGTGACCCCAACTTGGAACAGGTATATCTCTTAGCTCAAAATAGGTAAAAAAAATAAGTCCAGTGGGTTTGGAAAGATACAGAAGTCTAGTTATTCCCAGTAAAATTTTATAAATTTCTCATGTTCATATCTTGAGATATAACAGAAACATTGATGACTGCTATAGAAATCAGCATGTGGAGTATTACGTAAAACCTACCCCTCTTAACATGGATCGAACTACTCCTCAAGACTTATTTCTTCCGAGCCACCTTTGAAACACGAGAACAAGGCAACACACAAGCAATACATCAAGCAAAACAAGCACACATCACATCATCGGTACTACACGTGCTTCTTCAACAATGGTGGTCATCCTAAGAGAAAAGTATGGATGATGAAATGCCATCGAATCTTTGAACCAGGTAAGATCAGAAAACTTTTAGTAAAAGCAACGTAAAACAAATTCCAAGGGTATAAGAAATATTAGCTCAAAGGAAGCTACCAAGGATGGGATACAACAAGACAAGGAAGAGGAAATAGTCAAAATCAATGAGTCAAGGGATGACAAAATAGTTTTACAGTAAAATAAGTTTTAGAATATGTCCAGTGCTACTTGGCATACGTCCTACAGTCAACACCGCTCTGATACCACTCTGCACACTGAATGAACCACACCTCCCACCATCCCACTTACGCTTTCGTCCTCGCTTCACGTAAAAGGATTAACCCGGGGATGGTGAGATGGACTCTAGAAGCCTTATATGTTGGTTTATCCCACTCTAAACAACCAAGGTGGGACTAAACTCTCCACAATATCTCATAACATTCACATTGGCCACTATGGGCCAAATTCCAAATTGGGCCGGGTGTGACATACACCCCCCCTCAAAGAACCCGACGCCCTCGTCGGGCCCAACATACCCACGATCAGGCAAACGATAACCAGGAACGTTCCCTCTTAGCACACGCGACCGTGCGCCCAGTGCCGGCACATGTGCCACGCCGTGCACTCCGCAGAGCCTACACGCGCAATGAACCCCATGCCCAGCCCCTGGCCCGCACACGCCCGTGGCTGCGAAGGTCGGCTCTGATACCATTTTGTAACGCCCTAGAGTCCAAACGGCTCAGATCCACTCTGCACACTGAATGAACCACACCTCCCACCATCCCACTTACGCTTTCGTCCTCGCTTCACGTAAAAGGATTAACCCGGGGATGGTGAGATGGACTCTAGAAGCCTTATATGTTGGTTTATCCCACTCTAAACAACCAAGGTGGGACTAAACTCTCCACAATATCTCATAACATTCACATTGGCCACTATGGGCCAAATTCCAAATTGGGCCGGGTGTGACAAAACACATGAAGGACGTGGTGTGGAGCGAATCAGAAGATGATGTTTGGTGGATCCATCCCGAAGATGGAAGAATCCTCAAGTTCATTACATGAAGTGGAGATGTTCCGCAAGACGGTGCAAGCTAACTTGACTGACTTGAGTCGGATCCCAGGCAAGCCCCAGAGAATTATAAGCCTCCTACCTTCAAAGCAATTAATTCTATATATGTTATAAGTATTGTTGCATTAAGTGGTAGGAGTTGGTTGGAAACCCTTGCTGCATTATATCATTCCTTGTCCAGATATATGAATCCTTGAATCCTACATAGGCTAGGATCGAGTAGATGCTTAGCTCTACTTTAAGCGGTAGAAGTCAGGTGATTTCCTGTCACATTCGAGATGTAGGGATATTCATATATGGCACGGTTGGCTATATTTGCTATCGTGGAAAGGAACCATGTGTTAATAAAATGAAATGAGACCGGGCGGGATGACGATAGTGAAGCAACAAGGCATGGAGGTCTTATGTGTGGATCTATCCCCGTCTGAGTTGTTTAAGGACTGATTCGATGTACGTCCTTGAGTCATGTTGAACGCAGTCTAACACTTAGTTGGCCGGATAAGCCGTTCCGACCGCGAAGCCGAGTAATACAGTTCAGGCCAGGAATCGAAGGGTAGGTCGCATCTTGGAGGAAGTAAGGATATGCTTGGGGACATTAGCGTGAGACCAAGGGGGGTTAGAGTCCCTATCACCTGGCAGAGTGTTGCCCTTGGGGATGCGGCATCAGTCGAACCCGTGACTCCTAAATTGTACCAAAGGTGGCTTGTGCGACCCTGGCAAGGGCCTACGTGGTGAGTGTTAGAAATACCCCTTCAGCTAGATAGGAACTCGATTCGAATCGTCGTCGCTCCTGGTTAGTGAGCACTTGACTCGAGCAGCGGCAACATAGATTCAATTAAATTAAACGG
The DNA here is from genome assembly GCA_038087645.1 of Saccharum hybrid cultivar R570. Taxonomy (NCBI): domain Eukaryota; kingdom Viridiplantae; phylum Streptophyta; class Magnoliopsida; order Poales; family Poaceae; genus Saccharum; species Saccharum hybrid cultivar. Next base: position 10,786,884 of record JAQSUU010000084.1, on the reverse strand, counting down.
ATGGTTAATTGGATAACGATGGAAATGTTGCCTCAATTTATACCTACTATGGTTAATATTTTTTGCTCCTAATTAAGTGAGTGCTCTAGTACAAGTTCTAATATAGATGATAGGTTAATGATTATCAACTTGATGCTTAAGCATTAATGATTACTTATATGTATTAAGCTTTTATGCAAAATGTTGTCAAGCTAGCCCACTTTATATCAGCCTTGCATGATCCTTGGTGTCACTTTATTTCTGGTTTTTGACGGGTAAGTCTAGCTGAGTACCTTCTCATACTCAGGGTTTTATTCTCACTTGTTGTAGGTTGTGATGTATCTTGGTGACTGCAAGAGTTGGTTGGCTCCTGCCTTTGTGGCGAAGTGTGATCATGGGCATGATCCTTCTTATTTATCTTATCTCTAATGCTTTTGTTGGAAGTCAACCTTGGTACTGGCATGTATTTGAAATAAGATTAATGTTAGTTTCAAATTACTTTACTTCAGTTACTTTTCAATATAAGTTGTAATTACTATGTTGAACTCCGATGTATATTGAATTACTTATGAACTGGATGTAACATGTGACTTGTTATGTTGAATCACTACGATCTTGGCTTATATGTTGGTTGGTTTAAAATCTCTCGTGATTTCATTGTACTGCCGGAGTTATATGGGCTCAAGTGTGAGAATTTGATCACTTCGGTGATTGTTTTTATACTTGTGCTCTTATAATTTGGATAGTTCCGTGACACTGACTATGTAGGATACAAGGTTGAAAGGAAGAGCACCTCGGGCACTTGTCAATTGTTGAGAAGATCACTTGTTTCATGGTCATCAAAGAAGCAAAATAGTGATGCATTATCAATCGCCGAAGCCGAATACATATCCACCGGTAGTTGTTGTGCACAAATACTTTGGATAAAGGCCACCTTGAATGACTTTGGAATCAAGTTTAAGAAAGTGTCATTGCTATATGACAATGAGAGTGTAATCAAGCTTAACCATAATCTGGTTCAACATGCAAGAACAAACCACATTGATGTCTGCTACCATTTCATAAGAGATCATCAACAAAAAGAGGACATTTGCATTGAGAGTGTGGGCACCGAAGATCAACTTGCCGATATATTCACCAAGCCACTTGATGAGAAAAGGTTTTGCAAGCTAAGGAATGAGTTGAGCATATTAGATTTTTTAAATATGTGTTGATGCACCCCCCCACTTTTATGACATGCCTCTCATTCGAGCAATCCAAGGTAAAAGTTGATTGGCATGCATACATTCTTTGCTAAGGACATGTTAAGTGCATCTAGTCATTCCTCATATCTTATAGGCTCATTCTTAAAAATCAAATGAATTTGATACTTATATGGTACAACTATTGCTTCTATGATTGACTTGATCTAGTAGTAGCATCTGTCATGTTTGTGGGCTTGTGAATCTAGTGCTTGATCTAGAAAATGAGCTATAAATGTTTAACTCAACATGGTACAAGATAACCCTTGAAATGAGGTGTGAAGAATCATGTCCTTGGATCAAATCGAGTTAAATATGTTTGGCAAGTGTTCTAGATTGGACCAAATTTGAAAAAATGATCCTCACCCCATTGATTGACATTAATAATCTTAATCTATTTAAAATTGAACCTTTGTGGTCTTTGATGACAAAGGGGGAGAAATTACACAAAGATAAGGTTAAATGACAAAGGGGGAGAACTTTGACATAGGGGGAGAGATATGACAAAGGAAAGTGATAAAAAATGTTGAGCATACAAGTAGGGGGAGAAAGCTCATAAACTTGTATGTTGTATTTGAGTGTGCATTTACATATGTTTGCTTGCATGGCACAAGTTTTAAATTAAAATTACATGCTTGTGTGGTGTATTCTAGTTGTAGGCTTGAATGATGAAATGAAGAACTAGCATGCATAAGATAGTTGGATATGCCTTGCTTTGATTTCACAAGTAGTACTAGAACCTTGCATATATTGTTGATCTCACGAGGTATCTAGTTCTTGTTTTTTGCAAGTGGTATCTAACTAAGCAATGGTGCTAAGGATAGTATATTTGGTGTACTTCGATTGGTATAATGCTTCAAAGGTCCATCTCTTATACCGTAGCATCATTTGGTAGACATTACCCTCCCACCTTTCCTATCTATGCATATGTGCAAGCCTCAATCTAAACTCTTAGCACATATGTAGGGGGAGCTAATGCTACCATTTGGGGTTCATGAAACTTGTCCATATCCTTTACACATGGCAAAAAATCTTGGGCAAGCAACATGAATTCAAATTAAATTTCAATACATATCTTTGTAAAAGGGTTGTCATCAATTACCAAAAAGGAAGTGATTGAAGATTCTAGTTTGGTTTTGGTGAATTGATGAAACCCTATATGCTAACCTATTTACTCTACTGATTATGAGATAGGTGGCACATTCCAAGTGGTGAAGCAAATGGTGAAGATCATGTTGATGGTGTGACCATGGTGATGATCAAGTGCTTGGACTTGGAAAAGAAGAAAGAGAAAAACAAAAAGCTCAAGGCAAAGGTGAAACTTGATAGGAGCTTTTTGGTTTGGTGATCGAGACACTTAGCAAGTGTGATCACATTTAGGATCAATAGTTGTACTATTAAGAGGGGTGAACTCATCATGAAATGCGGTTATCAAAGTGCCACTAGATGTTCTAACTCATTGCATATGCATTTAGATCTAGTGGAGTTCTAACACCTTTAAAAATATTTGTGAAAATATGCTAACACATGTGCACAAATGTATTACACTTGGTGGTTGACACATTTGATCAAGGGTGGCGAAGTTGGAGAAGTGGTAGTGTTGTTTAGCACTAACCAGATGTTGAGCTTGTTGTGACTGGACTCGCCAGGTGTGCGTCCGGTCATTTATAAAAAGTTTGGCGCGCTAGGGCTCTTACTGGGTACAAACCAGACGCTAACACACACTTTTGACCTGACTCATCGACGGTGCGTCTGGTCAGGCTGACGTATGGTGACGTGGCGACGCGTAGTGAGGTGGAGGAGCAGACGCTGGTCGCAGTGGACCTGACGCGTCCGATCGCTATTTTTGCGCTATGGAATCTTACTGGAACAGACCTGACGCCGGGGAGCCACAGTGATTGGTGCGTCCGGTCAGTTTCTAGTGGCGTGTGGGCGTGTGAGGATCAGACGCTGCGCGGCTGCGTCAGGTCGTGGCGTGGTGCGTTCGATTTAGTGCGAGCACTAACTCAGTCGACCGTCGATTTAGCGCGAGCACTAACTCAGTCGACCGTTGAGGACATATGGCACAAATCTAGCGACCGGACACTGGTGGTGTGTGCCTAGTCACATTGACCGGTGCGTCCGATCACCCCGAGGATCAGTGCAGTGAGGAGCCCAACGGCTCTATTTTATGGAGGCTTTTATTTAAGCCTCATGGCCAGCTTAAGTTCACTCTCTTGGCCATTTTACATTGACATAGCAACCTTGTGAGCTTAGCCAAAACCCTTCCACTCATCTCCATCATTGATTCATCATCTTTGTGAGATTAGGAGTGAATCCAAGTGCATTGCTTCAGTGATTGCATCTAGAGGCAATTGGTGATTGTGTTTCACTGTGGCTTTCGCTTGTTACTCTTGGTGGTTACTGCCACCTAGACGTCTTGGTGCAGCGAGGATTGTCAAGCGAAGGTTGGTGATTATCTTCGGCTTCAATCGCGGTGATTGTGAGGAGTTTTTGACCTTTTTCCAGTGGAGAGCCAAAAGGTACTCTAGTGGATTGCTCGTGACTTATGTGATCCTCATCTTGTGTTAGTTGTGCGGCACCCGATTGCGGATTTGGCGTGTGATGCTAATTAACGCGTGAACCTCCAAGTGAGTGTATCGCCACAACAAAGACTAGCGTGTCGATAAGAAAGTGAACCTTGGTAAAAAATCTTGTGTCATCTTGTTCCGAGGATTTCTTGGTATTTATCGTGATTGATTGACTTCATTTTGTGATTAGCTTATTCCTCGACACGGCGGTATAACTCAATATCCATCTCGAGTATTTACATTCTTAGTATAGCTAAGTTCTTTAGTGTAATTAATTAGCTTTTGTGTGCATAGAGACTATAGAAACTAAAATTGTGGTAGGTGGCTTACGTTTTTAGTAGACTAGCGCAATATTCATTTCGTCTTATATTTGTCTAACCGTTTTGCTTAGTGTTATTGTAAAAATTTTTATAGGCTATTTACCTCCCTCTATCCATTAGGACCTTTCAAACTCTCTTGACACGATTACAAACTCTTTATGAGTCATGAAATTAAATACCAATGAAACCATATAATAATAAAACTCTCCGATAAGAGTGGGTGTTTCATCCAAATTTTATTTCATTTCATATGACATGGCTATATTAGAAACAACGCTATGAAACTCTCCACTGAGACTATCCTGCTGCAAAATAAAAACAATGTGTATTGTTCAAACCAACCCACGGTGGAGGGATATGAAGTTCTCTCGACTGCAAAAACTTATAAGTTGGAGCCAATAGTCCTGTTCATCTGGCTTATAATCCGTCTTATTCGGCTTGTTTTTTCAGCCGGAACAATATTTTTCTCTCACAAAAAATCAGTCAACAGTGTTTTTCAGCCAGCTTATAATTTCAGCCGAACGACCCCAATATTTTACAACTTCTCATTTTTAGAAGCCTTTTTGTCAAACATCAAAGAGAACTTTGTCTTGCTAAAAGAATCAAGATAGAGAATTGTTTTATAAGACTCTGGAAGATACTTAAGAAAAGAACAATTGTTTCAGAATTTGGACCTGTCTTTTAATTTGCCTGCTCCAAGATCACAAAAGGTGCTATGGGCACCAATTCAATCAAACTTCTCTTTTGCTGGTGCATACCTTTACTTTGGCTGTGCTCAGATCCGAAATATTTTGGAAAAAAATTCATGTAGCACTTTCGTTGTTATTTGACAAAATTTATCTAACCATGAATTAATTAGGTTCAAAAGATTCATCTCGACATTTACAGACAAACTGTACAATTAGTTATTTTTTACCTACATTTAATGCTCTATACATACGTCTAAAGATTCGATGTGACAGGTGGAAGATGAAATATTTTGGAAAGTGAACGGGTCTTTCTTTGGGCTAATTTTAATGGAGGTTTTATGAGAGTTTTTTATAGACATTAAATATACTGATATTGATATTAAATATGCTGATATGATCCTGTTTTCAAAACATGTTGTATTGAAAACTGTCACATTAAGCCCTACTGACACCCTACTGACACTGACCCAGTGTGGCTGAAGAAAAAGAGAGGCCATTGACCAACCAACCACAACTGAACACACGCTTCCCATTGCACCCATCCGCTCCTCGTTGCGCTTAGGCCGTGTTTAGTTCCGGACCTGGGAACGCCGATTCGGGCACTGTATCGGAACACTGTAGCAACTTTTATTTTTTAGTGAAAAAAAATGTTCAAAAATTGATTAATTAGACTCAAAATGTTCGTCTCGCAAAGTACAACAAAACTGTGCAATTAGTTTTTGATTTTATCTATATTTAGTACTCCATGCATTTGCCGATATTTTAATGTGATGGGGAATCTCCTTTTTGCATACTGAAATTTTGGGTGGAATTGGAAACTCAACAAGGGCTTAACAAAAATTTTAAATCCCTTCCGATTCCATTAATTAAACCAAATCGACCCCCACAAAACACCCTCGGCCCCTCCCAAAAAGACCAATCGCTCTCTCCTCCGGTATCCACCCAACGGAGCCGCGGCAACCGCAACACCATGGGATCGCTGCGGGGCGCGGCAGCCCCCTCCCCGGCGCCGCGCGTGGGCGACCTGGTGACCACGCAGGTTAGCCTGGGCGGATTTGACGCCACCGTCAAGGCGCTCGATCTCGCCGACTTTCTCGAGTTGAAGGCGGGCTTGGTCTGGCGCTGCCGCGTCAAGACCTCCTGGACCCCGCCGGACGCCTATCCCGACTTCCTTCTCCCCACCGTCACCTCCGCCGCCGCGCAGCCGCCACAGTACGATCGCGTGCCTCCGCACGCCTTCGTCCACTTTGCGCGCCCGGAGGGCGCGCGCGCCGCCGCCGACGCAGCGGGGCGGTCCGAGCTCATCCTCTCAGGGAAACCCCTGCGTGCCGCCTCCGCGCAGGAGAGCTCCCTTCGGGCCTCCCGCCGCCGCAGTGTCTCGCCATTCCGCTTCCCTGGCTCGCGCCTCGAGGTCGGGGATCTCCCGGCCAAGGACGCCTTCCTCGCCGCCTGGCGCGGCCCGGCCTCTGGGCTCGAGTTCTCCGTCGATCCGTTCGACGGGTCTTGCTGCCTCATCTTCGCCCGCGACACCGCATTCAAAGTCCGGGAGTTCCGCGAGTCTGTGATCATGCGCTGCGACGTCAAGCTCGAGTTCCCCGTCCGCGACGTCGCCGAAGTCAGGGTGTTCCGGCTCGACTGCTCGCTGCTGATCCGGCTGTCGGCGGCACCGCTGGTTTATTACCGCACGGCGGATGACGACATCCACGAGTCCGTGCCGTTCGACCTGCTCGACGACGATGACCCGTGGATACGGACCACGGACATCACTCCCAGTGGCGCGATTGGGCGGTGCGGCGCGTATAGAATCACATTCTCGCCGCGGTTCTGGCCAAAGATGGAACACGCGCTGGCGTACATGAGGGATAGGAGGGTGCCAATAGTTGATTGCGGTGGTGGGTGGGGGGCCAGGAGGGGCCTCACCGTGCGTGATGAGCCTGAGTTTGGGGAGTCAATGCAGGACCTGTTCTTCTGCTTGCAGCACGCCGAGGGTCTAAAGTTTCCGGTGTTGTTCCTCGTGAATGCTCTAGTGCACAAGGGAATAATAAATCAACACCACCTCACGCCTGAATTCTTCTGTTTGCTCCAGAGGAAGGAGGATGATGTGAATGTGGCTGCTTTGAGGGAATTTTGGGGGGACAAATTTCCAGTTTTTGATGCATGTGGCAGGCTGAAGAATCTGCAAGATAGGGTTGCCAGGTACCCCAAACTTCTTCGCAACAAGATTGGGGATGACAATTCAGAGGTGAGGAGGCTGGTAGTCACGCCCACCAAGGCTTATTGCCTGCCACCAGAAGTGGAGCGCTCTAATCGTGTCATCCGGCATTATCGTGAAGTCACAGACAGGTTTCTCAGGGTTACTTTTATGGACGAGGGTATGCAGCAACTGAATAGTAATGTGCTGAATTTCTCTGCTGCGCAAATTGTCAAAGATTTGATGTCAAACTCGTTCCTGCATAAGACAACAGTGTACAAGCGTATTAAAACATTTTTGACAGAGGGATTCCACATGTGTGGCAGGAAGTACTCATTTCTTGCATTCTCATCAAACCAGCTGAGGGACAGGTCAGCTTGGTTCTTCGCAGAGGACAGAATGAGAACAGTGGAAACCATTAGGAAATGGATGGGGCGGTTCAGAAGTAAGAATGTAGCAAAGCACGCTGCTCGGATGGGGCAGTGCTTCTCATCTACATATGCTACAGTGGTGATGCAGCCGCATGAGGTGAATGAGTGTCTTGAGGAAGTTGAACGCAATGGGTACATTTTCTCTGATGGAATTGGCAAGATTACGTGCGACCTTGCACTTGAAGTTGCTCAGAAGCTGCAATTGACAGATAATCCCCCATCCGCTTACCAGATTAGGTATGCAGGCTTCAAGGGTGTTATAGCTGTCTGGGAAGGAGAAAATGATGGGATACGACTTTCCCTGAGGCCGAGCATGCACAAGTTTGAGTCTAACCATACTGTGTTAGAGGTGGTCTCATGGACAAAGTTTCAGCCAGGATTCTTAAATCGTCAGATTATTACATTACTGTCCTCCTTGAATGTCCCGGATGCTTTCTTTTCTCAAATGCAGGAAGCCATGTTATCTAATCTCAATAATATTTTGTCGGACACTGATGTTGCTTTTGACATTGTAACCACCTCTTGTGCTCAGCAAGGAAACACTGCAGCACTGATGTTGAGTGCTGGCATTTCACCTGGAACTGAGCCACACCTGAAAGCAATGCTGTTAGCTATAAGGTCCTCACAGCTACTGGGTCTTCTGGAGAAGACAAGGATTTTTGTGCCCAAGGGGAGGTGGTTGATGGGCTGCCTTGATGAACTTGGGATCCTTGAGCAAGGACAGTGCTTTATCCGGGCGTCATTTCCATCACTCAATAATTTTCTGGTAAAGCATGGACCAAGATTTTCCTCAGCAAACAAAAATGCAGAGACCATTGTGGGCACTATCGTAATGGCAAAGAATCCATGCCTTCATCCAGGGGATGTCCGGATCCTTGAAGCTGTTGATGTGCCTGAACTGCATCACCTTGTTGATTGCTTGGTCTTCCCCAAGAAAGGTGAGAGGCCACATGCCAATGAGGCATCTGGGAGTGATCTTGATGGCGATCTCTACTTTGTGACATGGGATGAAAACCTTATACCACCTGGCAAAATGAGTTGGAACCCTATGGACTACTCCCCAACTGAAGCAAAACAACTACCTCGTGCAGTATCCCCACATGTGAGCTCAACTATTCTTGGCATTTAGGCATTTCTTCCCTTAAAAGTTCAATATATGGATGCATTGCCTCAAATATTAGTTCATTTCGATGCCCTCCCATTACTAATTTCTGCTTGACATGTTAGTGTTCTTACTGAGCAATCTCTGTTGCAGCTAATATTGAAGTTGAGCATAAACTTCCATGGAAATTGTATCATAGGATTGACTCTGAATCAGGGATTCTTTTTCTTCCTACTAATTCCATGCCTGTTAATATTTGACATGTGAAATCCTAGAGTTTTGAACTATGTGTCTATATGATTATTTGTCTTCTACTCCCTCCAGTCCGGTTTCTAAAGCGTCCTTGCGTTTTAGAGAAAGTCAGTAGTATTATTAGGCGTCACTCGTATACTGAGACAGGATTTAACTCATAGACAGAACCGAACAGTCACTTACATGGAGATTTTTCTCTTTTTCTTCTGGCATGATTAATACTGATCCAATAAAAAATCGGTAGCTAGCACTTGACTAATACCGAGGCGATTTTTGTGCTGCAATCGCATGCATGCCACAAAAAACGATCCAATAAACAGAGTGCTAAATTAATACGATGTCACAAACATCCCATTGCTCCTTGGTATTTGCGATTTCACCATATGCACCTTAGAAACCAGACTGGAGTGAGTATTTGAATAACAGATGAGGATAGCTCTGATGACATTTCTTCAGTAACAACCCTGAAAATTACCATCTCTTCTTATATATCAACTTTCATGGACTTACTATCTCTTGTACTGACAATAGATCATCGTACAATAATTTTATGATGCTTTGTATTTATTCTAGTATCTTAATATGAATCATGCAAAATCCCGTATAATGTAATTTTACTATAACAATTCTGAAGTTAATGTGCTCTGCAGAATACATGTATAATCTGCAAAACTGTGTTCATGTCATTTGCTCAATTGATACATGTTTCTAAATTTTCATTTGACAATCTACATCCACAATGGCATTATTGGTCAAAGTTAAAAGAGTTTTGGTTGCAAAATCACTTGTTTCTGACTGGAGGGTGTTTTGTAGGGATGCAAGTGGTGACACCAATTGGTAGTAATGGGTCACTTTGTTACTTCATTTCTATCCCATATCCTTTTCTTTGAGATCTTAATTAGTTCAATTAAATTAACTTTGGGTTGACCCAGAGAAAATAAAACTTTGCGTCCCTAGTGTTTTGTGTGTATTAGGTATAGGTATAGGTTAAAGGCTTGATCATTCTGAAGGTAGTAAGCTAGGAAGTCTAATGTGCACAGCTGGATTTCAATCCAAAAGGACTATTTTTAGTAATACCATGTTTTTTGAAAAATACAAAGCTCGTTGCATCCAAACACATAGTTTGTCAAAACCAAAGTATTTCACAAAACCATGGTATTTTTCTAATAAAACAACAAAAATACTTCAAACAAGGACTAAGGTGTTTTCATAGGTTGGAATTAAAGTCAAGAACTCCTGAACATTAGTGCATATAAGGCATAAATACTTTTCGGTTCATCAACTAGCACTCTCTTGGCTTTTGAGACTCAACATTTACACTTTTTATCCAATCGATCTGATCATATTGCTAATATACAAAAATTATGATCATTTCACATGGTTTCTTCAAATTGCTTTGTCCCTGGTTTGTGATAAATATTACTTTTTTCAATACACTTTTATTAATAAGATATTGTACTGTTAACAGGATATTGTTGATTTCTTCTTGAAGAACATGGTAAATGAGAAACTGGGTCCAATAAGCAATGCTCATGTTGTTCACGCTGATATGAGCGAGTATGGAGCAATGGATGAGAAGTGCATTCAGTTGGCAGAACTAGCAGCAACTGCTGTGGACTTCCCCAAGACAGGCAAAATTGTGTCAATGCCACCATCCCTTCGACCAAAATTATATCCTGACTTCATGGGAAAGGAGGATGCCATCTCCTATAAATCAGAGAAGATCCTTGGAAGGCTTTATCGGTCAATCCAAGAAGCCTCCAGTGGTGATTTGGTTCCAGAAGAAACTTGCACGTTAAACGATTTGCCTTATGATGCAGATATGGAAGTTCCTGGTGCAACTGATTTTCTCTCAAGTGCTTGGGAGTGCAAGTGCTCATATGAAACACAACTGAATGCACTGCTCAACCAATATGGCGTGCGCACTGAAGCAGAGCTTGTTACAGAGCACATATGGTCGCTTCCCAAATACAGCAGCAGAAAGCAGGGGGACATAAAGGAGAGGTTGAAGAATGCATACTCTGCTCTCCACAAGGAGTTCAGGAGCATTTTCGAAAGCTTTGTGACAGATCAAACTGAGATCTCTGATGATGAGAAAAATCGGTTTTATGAGATGAAGGCCTCTGCATGGTACCAGGTAACCTACCACCCCAAATGGGTCCAAAAGTCAAGGGAAATGCTCAAACCTGACTGTGAGGACATGCCAGCAAGGCTTAGCTTTGCATGGATCGCGGTCGAGCACCTGGCACGGATTAAGATAAGGTGCCATGAGAAGTGAAAGTGGACAGCCGAAGGCCCGTTGAGAGGCGCGCAGCCTACATATCGGGGAGCATGTGAGTTGGCGTGAAGCTCCATGCGATAGTGAAGCAAGACCACTCTGCCCTTTCTGCCATGCCATCTGAACTCTGAAGCATGGCTCCGTCTAGTCACTTTGTTTTTTTACGAGTCACTTCGTTTTTTTACGAAATTATATAGTTTGGACACTGACACTCTACATGCACGTACACCATACACTCGCCTCTATGAAGGAACATTAATGCATTTACAAGAGTCGAACTTGTTCAAACTCTATTACTACCACAATGTTTGTGGATATTAGTTCATGGTGTCTGAATTCCAAAACAGTTTTGTTGGTTGTGTAGAGTGTTCCAGTTTTGTCCTGGAAAATTGGTCAAAGCTGGTCTGGTATGTTTTTGTGGCCATTAGATGATGTCTGAATTCAGGTTGAGTGCAGCTGTGTAGTGTTAGCAATTTGTACTCGAGTCAACATGTAAACATGCTTGTCGCTTCTCGTCGTACGCCAATCTCCGTAGCGTCAAACAAAAGCCTTAACTGGTGACTAGATTGCTCTCGTTGTACGCCGGCCAATCTCCTTAGCGTCAAGCAGAAGCCTTAACCGGTGATTTAATCGCCTCGCCTGCACGGGTGCCCCGTGTCTATACCCTCGCTCTCTCTGCCCCCACTAAACCCCCACCCTGTGCAACTACGCATTTGGCTTCCGCTCGCTTTCCTCGCGATAGCCGCCTTCGGCTTTCTTGTCATCCATGCAACAAAAGTGGAAAGAAAATCAATCAATAATTATTCCTCAATCCCCCTACGATAGCCGCCTCCGGCTTTCCAGCCGTCCATGCAACAAAAGTTGAAAGAAAATTAATCAATAATTATTCCTCAATCTCATCCTCCTTATCCTTCTTATCCTCCTCCTTCGCACCTCCTGCCATTTCCTTTGTTTCTTAAGACTAACATGTAGGATCGTCCCAAAGTGTATTTTTCTGGCTTGTCATGAGGATTGAGCCTCATTGAGCTTTGGGCCATGTTGGCCGGCGAAGGGGTGGGTCAGGCGACCCCCCATTGGACCCCTAGCCCTCCACCTTTGCTCTATTTCAGCCTATGTGTCCTTGCATTCAAATATTTACCAATACAAGTGAAACCTCATTATTTGAAAATCAAATTACTACTTTGGAGTTGATTAATCCACTTTGTCGATATATTGATGGCCGGATGGATCATTTAGTGACCATCAACAGTGTAGAACTTCCGGACAGTCCGTTGATACTTCAAATGATATGTGTGCATCAAGTCATCAAAAACTTGTGAGTCTCTTCCATGACCACTATAAGGAAAGTGGATCCTATGGGCCATCAAGTTTGATTTTAGTGTTTCATGACCAACATGACCATTCGGACTAATGATGTTTGCTAGTATACAAGGTATAGTTCAAATGGGTGCAAGGTGGCCTTGGACTTAGGCAAAGGGGCGATTCAGATTATCAACACCTTAAGCAAGATATTAGAAGACATGTTGAAGATCCACAAGACATGCTAAAAGTCCAAGACACAAGATGGAACCAAACTAGACATGAAGAAAAAGACCCTAGTGCATGCTGGTTGCATGCACCGGATTGGTCCGGTGGTGACCCCCTAGGGCACCGGACTATAGGGTGGCAAACCCTAGCAAAGAGGCATCTAGAAGGCACCAGATTGATCCGGTGGCGGCGGTAAGGAAAGTACCATACTATGCGCTTGTATTGTTCACCAGTGGAGTGTTTCACTCACCGGATTGATCTAGTGTGAACGGTGAAGGGGCACTAGACTATAACAGTGATCACCAGAGAAGTTCTAGAAGCAAAAGGAGGGCATCGGATTGATCCGGTGATGGGCACCGGACTATGCGCTATGAACAGTGCTCAATGGTCACCAACGACTAGTTCCAATGGCTAGTTTCTGGACATGCACCGGATTAGTCCAATGGTAAGTTGTTGCCTTGCTCCAACAGCTAGTTTCTTTGGGAGCATATTTATACCCCCATGTCGGCCCTTTGAAGGTAGTTGGAATGTGTTGAAGATATAGGAATGTTGAGACACTTCACCAGGTGTTGTAGTCACAAGTCCTTAATAGAATATTAGTTATTAGTGTAGGTGCTTTTGTGAAGTGTTTAGACTAGTTAGACACCACATTTACACTTGCTCTAGGTTTAGGCCTAATATTTATTGAGGTTTGCATAAGCTCAATAGTTAAGATGGTGGGGAGCGGTACAGGAGAGGCCATCTCGGAGACCCACTCGCGCGTGGGGAAGGCCCATGGCCTACCCACAAAGTTATCCGACCAGGAGCTTTGCCCTTGAGAGGGCACCCTTGTGAGGGGCTCCAATGAGGACTAGGGGGGAAACATGAGCTTCTCGATACCTCGATAAAAATACTAGAGTCATCAACGTGAATTTGCATCTCTATCTTAATTAAGCTTCCACATTTATATTGTGTACTTAGGTTGTGTACTTTACTACTCTAATTTAGGTCGCTAGGGTAGTTGATAGGATTTGAACCTAGGTTGCATAACTCTTTTCCGGTAGAGATAGCAACACACCTAGCTAAACCTTAGTAGCACATTTAGACAGATGGAAATTAGAGGCCATAGTTAGAGTATATTCTTAGAAAGCCTAATTCACCCCTCCTCTTAGACGTCACAGTCCCTACAAGCAAAGAGATGGTCCACAATCACACATCACTTCACCCACCAGAACTTTATCAAAGATATGTGTTTCCTTCAAAACTCATTTATGTTTTTTGTGTATAAATGATTTTTCCACAGGGTTTTACAAGAGTTTTACCGTCATATTACTTTATATTCTCCTCATATTTTCATGTAAGGTTTTTGTGGAGTTAATCTTATATGTTGTATCTGTTATTTTTCCTCATATGTTTTTAAAATGAGATACCAAAGACATAGTGATTTACAAATCACACTTATATGTCATTATTATTTTCTTATTTTCCTATAATATTTAAAGGAGTTTTATGGAAAATCTATCTATATATTCTCCTAAAAGGGAGAATGTTTCAAAACATGGTATCCCTTCAAAGAGACATCCTTTAGTGATCTCACTTAGCAAGTAGTCATTAGACTTCTAAATGCACTAGGCAAATTATCAGTGCCACCGATGGGGACATGGGGTATTTCCAATGGAAGGGATTAGTGCAATTATCAGTGCCTCCGATGGCGGATGGGGTATTTCCATTGACCAAGGGATTGCCAACAGGCCAACAGTTATCTCCTGACCAGTTTCCTTTAGTTATATGTATATTCAGTTCTTGTTCGTTTTACATTTCACTTCTCAACAAACAGACAAAGCACCCACACGTTGCTATAGTTTGGTATGAAAGTAGGGTGGATATTTTCTGATATCTGACCATCCTGAAAGGATTAAAATATTAAATGGATAATCACAGTCTGTATATGAATCTGAACATTTAATATCCATATTATACCCAAATATGAATACTCAGAGTCAGATTTCTAATATGTGTATGAGTAGGGGTGTGTTCACTTCGTGAAAAGTAGGTGAAAAGTTACTGTAGCATCTTTCGTTGTTATTTGACAAAATTTGTCCAATCATGGACTAACTAGGCTCAAAAGATTCGTCCCGACATTTACAGACAAACTATGTAATTAGTTATCTTTTTTTATCTACATTTAATGCTCCATGCATGCGTCGAAAGATTTGATGTGATGGGTGGAAGAGGAAATATTTTGGATTAGGATGGGAAGTGAACAAGGCCTAGGTCAAGATTTGACACATCCAACACTACCCGCATGCAACTCCGAATCCACAACAACCTATATTCACAACCACCCGTGTTCAGTATCCATAATGTCCGTTAGTATCTAATCTGATTTCATCCCTAGCTGCAGGTTTGAAAAGGGTCCCTTTGGGAGGGATTCAACCAGCTCCGATTCCTACACTATTCAGTCATTGTGCGTCAAAAGGGCCAGAGCTGGTGAAGAGAAGAAAAAAAAAAGGCTCCACCAGCTCTGTGAGAGGAAAACGGATCCTGTGAACAGTAACACTGCAGTGTCGAAATAGTGCTGTGTCAGGTGGAGCTAGAGCTGCCAAATCTGTACCAAAAGGGAGCAAAGTATACAATGTCAATGCCACCATTCCAGCGTTGTTGACTCGTTGAACCTCCTGTTGATTGTGATTGGCATTTGGCAGACTGATTCCATCCATAATCACCTCGACATCCTCCAACGTTAGTTCCTTACTCTGCTCTTTCAGACTGACACACAAGGAACTAAACCAGATGCCTTTCCAGTTGGCACGGAGATTTTGTTTGAGTCGGTTCCTTACGCTGCTCTTTCAGACTGAAACACATGGAACTCAAAACTCGGATGCCTTTCCAGTTGGCACGGAGATTTTGTTAAGAGTCCGGAACATTCGGTCATGATGTCGCCCAACATAACTGGGAAATGATCCTTGCAAGACAAAATCTTAGCACATAGAAAACAAAATCAATCTGGCAATCGCCACAAACCTATGTCCTCATGTCAATTGGTGATTGCTACAATAAGCGAAAAATAGAATAAAAGAGGTAACTGCCTATGCATGACAGCCGACAGTATCAGAGGCACTGCAAAACAAACTACAGAAGGGAAGATGTCTACTGTAAACTTCAACCAGTATGAGTTAGTGGCATGTCAAGAAAACGGAAACAATGCAATCGCACACCTCTATATGTACAAGTCTGTATCTCGGAATCCTGAGCTTCCTAATTCCAAATACCAACCTGCAGCATGCATAAGGCTCTACCCCTGTTTTGGTGCAGGGGAGGGTTCATCCAGCTTGGGCTTAACAAACGACTTCTGCCTCTCCATAGTTGGCATGTAAGCTGCAGTGCTCTTCTGGAGGGCATCAGAAGCAGGCTTGCCGGATTGGTCCCGTGGGCTCGTGAGCTTCTCAACGACCTCAAACTTTGCTGTTGCCAAAGGGGCGGTACCCACATTCCCAGCAGTGCTTGGGGCATCCTCTGTCAGTGTTGTAATGGCATCTCTGGACGAAAAACATGTGAAGCCACAGGAAGTACATTCCAACTGAAACAAAAAAATAATTCTGTGAGGCAACTGGTGCATGAACATCATAATTTGAAGGTTATAACAATTCCACATGTCAACGGATACTTTAGGACAGTTCACTACATAAAATCCATCATTCTAAATCAATTGTGCTATTTTCAAGCAGTATAAGTTCAACATCACATCAAGCAAACAGTACAACAATTAAGTTCAACAGCGCATCAGGCAAACATTTAAGCACTACCAAAGTATCAATGTTGAAATATCTTAACACACTGAACATCCACTCAAAAGGTTTGCAGACAGAACTTCTAGTACACCTAAGTTTTACACCCTCAGGATGGAGCAGTAGTGTGGATTCAGAGATAAAGAACCTGTTATTTCCTCACTAGTGTAGTCCCATAGACATAATACACAGTTAGTGTTGGAATATATGTGTATTAGGCCCATGAGGCCCATGTATGGTTACCTATATAGCTACCCTTCTAGGGTTAGCCCAAATCAATCAATTATCATTCTCAACATGGTATCAGCAGCCTAGGGTTAGCTTTCCTCTTTCCTCTCCTCTCCACCCAGCCACCGCCGCCGCCGCCGCTGGTGGCACCAACCGCCGGCGCCATGGCTGGCGCCCCACCCCCTCCTCCTTCCTACTACAGCTTCTTCCCTCCCCTACCCTCCTCCTCCTGGGCCCAGGTGGTCGCTCTTCCGCCCGTTCCTTCTCCTGGCGCGAGCGCGGATGCTCCTGGCGCGGATGGCGCAGCCGCTATCCTGAGCGGGGGCGCCGCCGGCGCTCTGGCCGCGTCCACGGCTGGCCATGGCAGCGCTGCCCCTCATCCCCTGCCTGATGCCGTGGAGGAGGTCGGGGATGGTGGCGTCCTTGCGGTTCCTGCGGCTGCCGACGTCCGCCCGGTCCAGCCGCGGCCGCCTGCCATGTCCGGCCCGCCTGGAGGCCCTGCTGGCCTGGCACCGAGGTGGCCGCCTGGAGGACTTGGAGCCGTGTCCGGCCCGCCGGGCGGGTTTGCCTCTGCTGCCACCGCTACTGGCGGCATGGCACCACTGTGGCCACCGGGAGGAGCGCCCCTGCTGCCGCCTGGAGGCACTGATCTGCAACTTGGCGGCATGGCAACACTGTGGCCACCTGGAGGAGCGCCGCCTGGAGGCACTGATCTGCAACTCAATCCGGCGGCTTGGCTCACGCTTGCCAACACTGGTGGGGCGGCCGTTGGTGCTCTCCCTCAGGGCAGTCGTCCGGACTCCGCTCTCGCCGCCGCTCTCGTCGCTGCACAGACTGCCGCCGCGGAGGGCCAGGCCCGGGTGCGCGCGGCCGCCCTCGTGTGGGAGCGTGAACGCGACGCGGCCGACGCCCTGGCCCGCCAGATCGCCGAGGCGGAGCAGCTCCTCATCTCTCCTGCCTCCCAGGACGCTGGGGCCACCTCCTCCAACTCGTCGGGACGCCGTGTGTCACACACAGCCGTCCTCTGGCACGACCCGACCGACCCGCTCGTGACTCAGCTGCACTACCAGGACGGGGGGTCCAGAACATTCGCCTCCTCGTTCCGGTCCTCCTCGAGCCTGAGTCGCCTCCTACGTCCGCTGGCGGGATCTGGTGCTTCTCACTCTCCGCCGCTACGCCCTCGACGACCACGTCCTTGTTGACGTCTCGGTCGCCGTCCAGACCCCGTCGTGGCTCCGTCTTGACAGCATCGTCCTCTCCTGGATCCTGGGGACGATCTCACTGGACCTCCACGACCTCGTCCGCAACTCTCCTGACGCGCGCCGGGCATGGCTTGCCCTTGAGGGACAGTTCCTGGGCAACGCTGAGGCACGGGCTCTGCGTCTCGACGCGAGCTTCCGCACCTTCGTCCAGGGTGACCTCTCCATTGGCGAGTTCTGTCGTCGGATGAAGGGCATGGCAGACTCCCTTGGCGACCTTGGCTGGCCCGTGGAGGATCGCATCTTGGTCCTCAACGTCCTCCGCGGGCTCAGTGACCGCTACGCCCACCTCAGGACGTGGATCACCCGTCAGCGGCCCTTCCCCACCTTCCTGCAGGTCTGTGACGACCTTATCATGGAGGAGCTCACTCAGGGCATCCAGCCAGGGTCCACCGCCTCTCCGGGGTCCTCGTCTTCTTCGACGGCTCTGGCTGCTACTCCGCCGCGTCCGTCTGCTCCACTGCCGTCGTCTCTTCTTGGTCCCCCTCCCTCCGGGCCGAGCGGGGGTGGGGGGGGTCGTGGCGGTCGTCGTCGCCGTGGTGGGGGTCGCAGAGGAGGTCGTGGTACTCTCACCCAGGCACCTGCCTCGGCTGGTGGTCGGCCACAGGGGGGGCACCATGGCCTTCTTTCCACAACCCGTGGTCAGGGCGCATCTCCATGTGGCCCTACCACGCTCCCGGTGGTGAGCCTCGCCCGTCGCAGGCCATGTTCACTGGCGCTCCACCTCCTCCGTGGGCTACACCTACCGGCACCCCACCTGGGGTTGCCGGTTGGGACCAGGCGGCCTTGGCTCGCTCGTTCAGCACCATGGGCCTGACACCTCCTGTTAGACCGGAGTGGATCGCCGACTCGGGTGCCATCTACCACACCACCCCTGACCCTGGTATACTTTCGTCTGTCCACTCTCCCTCTTCTTCTCTCCCTTCGTCCATTATGGTCGCAAATGGTTCGTGTCTTCCTGTTACGTCTGTGGGTACCGCCGGTGCTCATGGCTCCTTTCGTCTTCCTGACGTTCTTGTTGCTCCTTCTATGGTTCATAACCTTCTTTCTATTCGTCGTTTTACAGCTGACAATTCTTGTTCTGTGGAATTTGACTCTTCTGGTTTTACTGTAAAGGATTTGGCTTCCCGGCGTCCTCTGCTCCGATGTGACAGCACCGGGCCCCTTTACACTCTTCGCTTTCCGGCGGCTACTTCTTCTTCGCCGTCCGTTTTGTCAGCTGACTTCGCCGCCTCTACCTCCTCTACTACTTGGCACCGGCGCCTCGGCCATCCTAGACGTGATGCCATGATGCAGCTCAGTCGTAGCTCTGACATAACGTGTATTCGGGCTAATACTGAACATTTGTCATGCGTGCCAATTGGGCCGACATGTTCGTCTTCCTTTTCATAGTTCTTCACATGCGGCCCGCATTTTTGATCTTGTACATTGCGACCTATGGACATCTCCTGTTATCAGTATTTCTGGCTATAAGTACTATCTTGTGGTTGTCGATGATTTTTCGCATTATTCGTGGACCTTTCCCTTGCGTGCGAAGTCTGATACGTTTTTCACGCTCCTTCACTTCTCTTGGGTGTCCACACAGTTCGGCCTCACCATCAAGGCTGTCCAGTGTGACAATGGTCGTGAGTTTGATAACTCCACCTCTCGGGCTTTCTTCCTCTCACGGTGTTCAGTTCCGCATGTCTTGCCCATATACCTCCTCACAGAATGGCAAAGCTAAGCGCATGATTCGCACCACTAACGACACCGTGCGCACTCTTCTGTTTCAGGCCTCTCTTCCTGCTCGCTTCTAAGCTGAGGGCTTGCACACCTCCACCTACCTTCTCAACCGTCTTCCTTCCGCTTCCTGTCCTGCTCCTACACCACATCACGCCCTGTTCGGTACCCCTCCTCGGTACAATCACCTTCGCGTCTTTGGGTGTGCGTGTTACCCCAACACCACTACCACTTCTTCTCACAAGCTGGACCCCGATCCACTCTCTGTGTCTTCCTCGGGTACTCCCCGGATCACAAGGGGTACCGGTGCTTTGACCTTACCTCCCGGCGGGTCCTCATCTCTCGCCATGTGGTGTTCGATGAGTCCGTTTTTCCCTTCTCTACTACTCCCACCACCACTCCGGTTCCTGATCCCCCCTCCCTCTTTCCCGCTGACACGGTGGTCCAGCCACCTTTTCTGTGGTCTCCTGCAGGTATTGCTTCGTCGCGCTCCTTGCCGGGCACCTGTCCCGGCTCCCCGGCGGGTCCGGGCCCGTCGTCCTCTGGCGTGGCCCCGACCTCTCCGTCTGGCGCCGATCCGGGGACCTCGCTCCCCGATACGGCCACGGGGGGCCGTGCCGGTCACCGTCGCCCGGTGCTGCCCCGGCACCTCCTTCGCGGTATGCAGCGCCGGTCCGGGTGTACCAGCGCAGGCCGCGGCCACCGCCACTCACGGTGCCTTCTCCGCGGGGGACACCGACACCACCGCCTCAGTCCCCGCCGGCACGTGACACACCGCTAGTCTACCACCCGCCGCTTCTTCACCGACACCCACGGCATGTTCACCCGATGGTGACACGGCACGCGGCTGGCACTCTGCCACCACGGGCCCTTGCAGCGTCGACCGGAGACGCGCCGGTCTCCCAGGTACCCTCTTCCGTCCATGACACCCTGTTGGATCCTCACTGGCGTCGCGCGATGGAAGAGGAGTACGCCGCACTCCTCGCCAACCAGACGTGGGAGTTGGTGCCCCGGCCGCCGGGCTCCAACGTCGTTACCGGCAAGTGGATCTGGACCCACAAGCGTCGGGCTAATGGCACTCTCGAGCGCTACAAGGCTCGCTGGGTTCTCCGGGGTTTCACTCAGCGCCCTGGGGTCAACTATGATGAGACTTTCAGCCCGGTGGTCAAGCCTACCACCGTCCGCACCGTGCTCTCGTTGGCGCTTGCTCGGTCGTGGCCCGTCCATCAGTTGGACGTCAAGAATGCATTTCTGCACGGCCTTCTCACCGAGACAGTGTATTGCAGTCAGCCGGCGGGGTTCGTTGATTCCTCCCGTCCTGACATGGTCTGCCGGCTCAACAGGTCTCTCTACGGCCTCAAGCAGGCACCCCGGGCGTGGAACCATCGGTTTGCTGCTTTTCTGCTGACTTTGGGGTTTGTGGAGGCCAAGTCGGATACATCTCTGTTTATCTATCACCATGGAGCTGACACTGCATACTTGCTGCTCTATGTTGATGACATTGTCCTCACAGCCTCCAGTGTGCTCTTTCTCCGCCGGATCATTGCCGCTCTTCAGCAGAAGTTTGCTATGAAGGATCTGGGTGTGCTCCACCATTTCCACGGGGTCACTGTTGAGCCTCGTCCTGCCGGGTTATTTCTTCACCAGCGGCAGTATACTCGGGATATCCTGGAGCGGGCTGGGATGACTGACTGCAACCCCTGCTCCACTCCGGTTGATACTCAGAGCAAGCTGTCAGAGGCTGAGGACCCCCCAGTGTCTGATCCCACTGCATACAGGAGTCTTGTTGGTGTCCTTCAGTACCTCACCTTCACCCAGCCGGACATCACCTATACAGTTAAGCAGATCTGTCTTCACATGCATGATCCCCGGGAGCCCCACCTCACGGCACTCAAGCGCCTCCTCCGCTATCTCCGGGGCACGATGGACTACGGCCTCCTACTTCACCGGTCCTCCTCCGCCAACCTTGTCGTCTACACTGACGCTGACTGGGCAGGGTGTCCGAACACTCGGCGCTCCACCTCCGGCTACGCTGTCTTCTTGGGCGGCAACCTGGTGTCCTGGTCGTCTAAGCGTCAGCCTGTGGTCTCCCGGTCCAGTGCCGAGGCGGAGTACCGCGCTGTCGCTAACGGCGTGGCGGAGGCCTCCTGGCTCCGGCAGCTTCTGGCTGAGCTGCACACTCCGCCTTCCCGGAGCTCACTGATCTACTGCGACAATGTCAGTGCGGTCTACCTATCCACCAATCCCATCCAGCACCAGCGAACGAAGCACGTGGAGATCGACCTACACTTTGTCCGTGATCGTGTGGCAATGGGCGAGGTGCGGGTCATTCATGTTCCGACCACCTCCCAGTTCGCGGACATCTTCACCAAAGGCCTCCCGTCCTCGACCTTCACCGAGTTCCGCTCCAGCCTCAACATCACCAGTGGCTAGTTGCGTCTGTGGGGGGAGATATATGTGTGTTCTTTCTTCTTCTTGTTCAGCCTGGAACTCCGCTGCGCCGGTAGTTCAGACTGCGGGGGGTGTTGGAATATATGTGTATTAGGCCCATGAGGCTAGGCCCATGAGGCCCATGTATGGTTACCTATATAGCTACCCTTCTAGGGTTAGCCCAAATCAATCAATTATCATTCTCAACAGTTAGCTATAGAATGAATCTAAGGTCCATTTTGTTAAGACATCCACCAACATTCGCTATGCATCAAGGATCAAGCAGTACCACGCCATTCTAACCTAAGGTCCAAGTCGAAGGCATTTGAGTTCCTTATTTTTACTAGGTTATTGCTCATTCTAACAAGTAATAACAGTTAATACTGAATGCAACAAGTTTTATTTAGGGGCCGTTTGGTGCGGCTCCTCCGCACGTGCTCCGCGGCCGGAGCCAGTTTTCCTAGCTCCGTGTCCGTATGTGAAAACAGCTCCAGCTCCGAGCTTTGCGGGCCAGAAGCGCTCCTCCGCGCGAGACCATTTGGTGCGACCCCACCCAGCCTGCCCGTGGAGCCAGAGAAGCCAGTGCAGGAGCCGCACCAAACGGGGCCTTAGTCTGACTCCCAGGACTACAGGACAGTATAATTGATCCTGTGGTTAAGGGTCTGTTTGGATCCCCTCTAAACTTTAGAGCTGTAAAAAATTTAAAGCACTTTAGCTCAGTTTTGAGATCTAAAGCACTAATATGAGGTGGGTTAAGTTTAGAGCTAACTTTAGACCACGTGTTTGGAGACTTTAGGTCTAAAGTTAGAGGTCTAAAGTTTAGAGGAGTGGATCCAAACAGGCCCTAAGCGACTTAATTTTTTGCAGTACATGGTAAAGAAAAAACTGACAATTTTATTCCCTCAACTGCAACATAAACACTACCACTGTTATTTTTCCTCCAAACTCAATCCATCTTTTATCAGAAAAATAATATAAAAAACGACCACAAAACATCAAGCATTTACGAACCTGATAGCGGTCTCCATGACCTGCATGGATAATATTAGATATGACAACTTTCTTCTCACTGCATCTTTCACATCTTTTATCAGTCATCTAATTAAAACAGAACACAAAATTAGAGAATCATAGCATAAATAACTCCATGTGAAAATTCAGCTATTGTAATGAATATTTATCTTTGTTCTTTTCGCTCGTTACTGATCTTAAAGCATATATGTACCATACCTGCAATTTTCTTGATTCTTCTGGTTCAGATGTTTTCTCTGCTGAAGTCAAGCCAGCCTGAAAGGTTGTAAATAATATATATAAACACATAGTGGCAGTGGTTTTCATGATATAGTGTAACATACAGTCTGGAAAAATGTTAAGAAATTTAAGAAAATATAAAACCATTTTCTCATAATAGAAGTGGCCCCATAGTAAACCTACTCTACCAATACTTTAGTAAACTCAATGCATTACTGTCAAATACCATGTACTTGCAAGTTCAACATGACTAGATAGAAATAGTACAACAGTGCTAATAGTCATAATTTTATTTTCCCCTCGAATACACAGGAGAACTGTGTATAATTGCATTAAGAAGAAGAGTTTAAATATTTACCAGAACCCCACACACCCCACACCAAACAAGTAACCACAGGTGAGCCACCAAGTAATTTAGACAACTGACAGTCAGTATGCCCAACCTCATATCATCAATCTCTTTGAAAAAGGAACTATGCACCTTATACTCAAATAAAAACCGAAGGATTATTCATATCCAGCCTTTGAAGGCCAAACACTCCCTACTCAAATGAGAACCGAAGGAATAAGGGAAATATATCGTGTATGGCACTTCACCGATAAAAACCAAATTTCCAAAAATATAGAGTAAAAAGAAAAACTTAGCCTGTTATACACAGTAATATTTTATAGCGCTACCATATGATGCAGTTTCATGCTGCAATAGCAGCTGCCCAAGTTGCCATAGTATGCTAAATTGTCATATCAACTTTAGCAGTACAAACAATGTTGCCATATCAATATAAATAACTAGAGTACAAGGCAATTACCACAAGAATGAAATCAATTTTTGTCTGGATCTTGTAACCAAAATGCAAAATATTTGAAATGAGAATTAGACCTTTAATTCATCTGGGGACATGGTTAAAAGAGCTGGAGGATCAAGCTCCTTGTCCATCAGCCTCCTGCGAAGTTTAGAGATATTCTGTATATCCGAAATAACCATGGTAAGTCAAATATTCACAATAATAATATAAACATACAGAAGCATAATGAAAGACTATCTGGATTCATTCCATTCCATGCAGAGTTGACTATGGAAAAAGTATTATTAACATAATTACATCTAGGAATATAAAGTTACAGTTCAAACAATTATTTTTCTACAGTACTTTGGTGAACATGCAATCAACGTGCCTGAACCGTGACATCTTTTGTCTTGTGCCCTTTATGTCCCTTTATGTGTCTCCCTGTTTCTCGTCTCTTTTGGGTTTCATCTCTAGCCTACCCCAACTTGCTTGGGACAAAAGGCTATGTTGTTGTTGTTGTTGTTGTAGTACTTTGGTGAACATGTGGAGCTGATACATCTTACAGGAGATGGTAGACATACAAAGTGTTCTCATTTTATCAAGTGGCAGTACAGCAATAATGCAGAAGCATCATCAGGCCATTGTATTTGTACTTTACGTCCTTACCTACGAGCTACTGTATTTTACCTAGGGGTATGTAAAGATGACAATGCTTTACAAATTCCAACTATATTCAAGTGGAACACAACTTAGATGTGCAAATTCTAACTTTATCCCACTGTTCCAAAATGTTAGGTGCTTTAGTTTTTTCCTAAAAAAAAACTAGACCAACCTAGGAGGAACTATGTGGCATTTTATTTAGAAAATAGGCACAGAAATTCGCCTCGATGAGGACTTGAACCTGGATGGTCCGGGAATTCATCCACACCCCTGACCAACTGAGCTCGCCAAAATCAAATTAGTCTTAATTAAATCCACCATAAAATATGTTTCGATAGTGCATTTATTTGGTATTGCAGATCTTAATATACCTTCATATAAATTTGGCCGAATTTAGAGAAATATCACTTAGGAAAAAACAAAAACACCTAACATTTTCGACCAGAGGGAGTAGTTTTACAGGATACACAAGGTATTCCTGTGGAGAGAGTAAACAGTGATTGGATCATTGTAACGAGTTAACAACCAAGGTTGTGTAACTACAGGATCAAAGTAAAAGCTATTTATGGTGGTACAGATTTTGGAAACAAATTATTGTAGAACTACAAGTTATGGACCATTAGAAAAAAAACAGAATCGACTTGAAGGAAGCCAACATAACTATACAGATGAGGTTGCTTGTTGATAACTTGCAGTATACACAAGCTCTGCATGCAGAAAAGTAAAACCTCAATAGGCCACTTCTGAACTAGCGTTTTAGGTTGGCCAGACATAATGAACAATCTGAATGCAATATTGTGTTTTCATGACACAAAACCAAGTCAGAAAATAAGAACATATTTTGACACATGTTGAATGCATGCTTGAGTAGCTACATGGTTCTTCTCAGACAGACATGCTCTTGAAGCAATAAACTATCAACTATAAAGGTTTATATGGTCATAACAGCTAAGTATCTTAAGTTATTAAGCGGCACATGATCCAAATGTTCAAGTAGTAAACCCCAAAACTTGTAATGCCCAAACAAGTAATTGATAAAAAAACATTTATACCTTGATGTTGAACAGTAGTTGTCGCAGTTTCTGGTTATATTTCCCAAAATCTGTTCCAAGAGCTTCATATGCAGATCTTTCTAATGCAACCATTATCTCAACAACAACATCAAGTCCATATGATTTTTCATTTTCCTGATTGAAAAGATAGAAACCATTATAATAAACCAAGGGAAATAAAGGATCAATAGAACACATGGAATGAGGGAAGCAAATTGTCCAATAGTAAAACAAGAGAAACAGCCAATAGAAAAAGAACAATTAAACATGAGACTTATTCATTATTTAAAGGAACTGAAGGATGTTTAACAATGGATTATAAATGAATGATGTATTCACCTATATGTAAAAAAGATGGAGATGGAAGCAACCCAAGCAAGAGACATGACATGGCAAATGCACACTGCAGAAATTTATCCGAGTTCTACTCAAAACATGAGATCTCTCTCATTTCATTGAATGAAAATTCATTAATCTGTGCTCTTAATCCAGGTGCATTTGAGAGAATAATACAAGTCGTGAACACAAAGCTCTAAGGGACCATAATCAAATAATTTCTATATTTTGTCACATCGTCCTTCCAGTATTCCAGAATTAACCCAACTGAAGCAGAGCTTATATAAAAAGCACTGACAACATGGCTAGATACGATATGTAGGAGTTTAAAGTTAACACAATCAAATTATAATGAACAAGCAACTTACAGCAGAACCAACATCCTTTGCAGGTGAACCATTGATTGAACTTTTGGCTGTAGAATCAGCATCAACAGAGGTTCCAGCATTCTCCTTTGATGCAAGCGGAATACTTTCTACCAATTTATCAAGCCACCTATCACGATAAGTATAGCCTGTAAGTACTTTATACCTAACAAGGATATCATAATTCCTTAGCTTATCACTTCCAGGTGTGTCTGCTTTTGCAAACTGCTCAGATTTGCCAACTGGAGGTTCTCTTGTTACATCTATAGGGTTAACAGGTTTCTTACGCAGGCCTCGTTTATTTGACAAATGATTGTTCTCAAGAGGTGTCTCTTCAGGTTCGAGATCAGGAAGCTGCCCAATACGGTCTATTGTTTTCTTAACAAGAAGATCAATCTCTTGTTGCTTGTTATCCTCATAGTCCTTGTCTGTTAGGTTCCACAGTTTCTTCTCAACTGCATCATAGACCTTCTGGACAATAAATCCAGGGTGCTGCTTTCGACTGGGAATCTGCTTGTGCTGAGGAATGAAATGGACCACACATTTGTGCATAACTGATTCTGCAGGCACATCATCAATATGAAAACTGTAAAATAGCTCTCGTGTATCTCGTGCTACCCAGCATCCACCCTCCTTTTTGTCAGCCTCTTCTGGTCTATAAAACCATTGGCCAGTTACATATAGGCTCCCCTCAGTTTCTGTTATATCCTGTTCGGAGATAATTAAAAAGATATTAAGATACAGAAAATGAAAGTTGGAAATATCAAATATCACAAGGAACTGTAGCACATAGGTGACTGTATTGTAAAATAAGGACCACTATATTAGAAGATATGTTCCAGCTGTACAATGATAAGAGACTTTGTCCTCAGAACTAGCAAGAACAGGTAACCATTCCAGTTATCCAGTCACAAAAGATAAGGTAAGGCTGACATTAAACTGCTTGACATAAGGGTTGTCCATTTGCAGTTGCACCCATGGCAATAAAAACCCAAAATCCACAATGATGCCTAGCAGCAAGCACTTAATCAATGTTAATGAAATGAGTTAACTATGATGTCCAGTTTTCAACAATTCAAGAGTAACACTTATAATTTAGTAGTAGCAACCAAATGCAGGGAACAATATAAGTTAAAAAAAAGGGATGAATACATTTAAGAAAGAATTTATGCAAAAAAGAGTGAGGTCACAGAACAAAACAGCTGGATGCAAATATAGGTCAATTACAGTCTAAGCACAATGGCAGTATGAAAATACCGCAGCCGAAACCTAGCATGATCTCATATTGCATAGTAAAAGAACATGTCTATCTTATACTGGTATAAAGACTCAGGTAACTCAAACTATCACACAACAAAAGCATCAATAGCTACCAACCCATCAAGTTTAGCGAAACCTATGAGACTCTACAAATGAATCGAGTAAAATTTCATGAAACTAAACAGAAAAACAGTTTATTTCGGCAACGTTTGGTCCCTGATACGATCACAGACCTTGAGGATGGCGACATAGGGCTTCTCAGTACTGTCCTCAGGCGTGAGCAGCACGGGGTCTTCCTGCACAATTGAGCCCACAGTCACCCAACGGAAAGAAAACAATATGCGCCTCCCGAAACCCCAAAAATCCAAATAGAGCAGAAATCGGGAAGCGAGAAACGGAGGAGGCGGCTCACCAGCTCGAAGGTGTTGCCCTCGTACTCGAAGGAAGAGTAGTGCTTCTTCTGCTTCCTCCCCTTGCCGGTGATCTTGACCGGGTCCCCTACAGCTACGGGCACCGCCTCCGTGTTCTCCTCCTCACGGGGCTCCTCCTCCTGCGGCTCCACCTCCTCGGGCTCCTCCTCCTCACTCTCCGGGTCGCGGCGGCGCTTGGGCCGTCCCCGGCGGCGGCGGGTCTTCGTCTCGGCCTCCTGCTCGCGGCGCTCCTCCTCCTCGGCCCGTCGCATCGCCTCGAGATCCTTCTCGTCGTCTTCCTCCTCCTCGAGTTCCACCTCCTCCTCCTCCTCCTCCTCCTCCTCCTCGTCAGCGGCGAGTCGGCGGCGCTGCTGCGGCTGCGGCTGGGGCTTCCTGGGGTTGGCGCCCGAGGAGGAGGCGCCACCCGAGGGCTTGAACTTGATGGGCACGTCCTCTTCGTCGTCGTCGTCGTCCAGTTGCGCGAACCGGCGGCGCCGCCCCATTTCTCCGCGGTGGCCGGTTCGGAGGAATTGTGTCGGAGGGGAGGAAGAAATGGGGGGATCGGAGGTTTGGGATTTGGGTTTTTTTTTATTCAAGCCATTATCGTGAAACTTGCCATTAGAATTCTGTGTATCCTTCCTGCTTGCCATTCTCTACTTATTCCAGCAGCTTGGGCCCACTGTCAGGCCGAGTACGCATACGCGAATTGCGTATGGACGCGACTGCCCCTCCCTGCGTGTTAGAAGACGCCGCGACCCTTTCTTTCCCGTCCGACTCCGTTCCCCTCCAGCGGCTTGCCGACAGCAAGCCAGTTCACTTACGATTATCAGCTAGATCAGCTAGTCATTCAGCAATGTTTTTTTCTTAAATAAAAGTCAACCAGATCAGCTAGATTTTAGCTCAAATGAATTGGTTGGTAGTCGACAAAGCCAATCTCCCTGAGCTCCCGCGCATGGACGATGTTGCGGCCTACTGGGAGAGCGCGGCGCGCGTGGTCGTCGCCGCGTCCTGCTCCCAACCCGGCATGGGCAAGATTGTTGTTGAGAAGTCCGCCGTCCCTGTCAGGACCGGTGAGGCCATGGAGAGGATCCTGCAGGCGCACACCGGAAGCGGCGGCGCGTTCCAGGTCCGGTCCAACCCGGAGTTCTTCTCCGAGGGCACCGCCGTGCGGGCCGTGCCGTGCCCCGACCGCGTGCTCATCGGCGGTCGGGACACCGACGCGGGCGCCGTGCGCGTGCTGGCGGACGTGTACGCACACTGGGTCCCCGAGGACCGGATCGTCACCACGGGCCTCCGGTCCGCGGAGCTCTCGAAGCTCGCGGCGAGCGCGATGCTGCCACAGCGGGTGTCGCCGGTGAATGCTTTTCCGCGTTGTGCAAGGCCACGGCCGCGTCGGGAGCGGCGGCAGTTGGTTCCTGGACGCCGGCGTCGGGTTCGGCGGCCGAGCCTCCAATGGGACGTGCTGAGCCTGGCGTACGCCTACGACGGCCACCCCCAGTCGTGGCCTGTCCCTCGGCCCGGCCTCACCTCTTCGAGTCCTCGGCTCCTCCAGGCGTGCCCTGCCCCTGTCCGCGCACGCGTCTCGAGATGGCACGGGCATAGGGACTCCCATCTTTTTCATCTGATCATAAGCAATACAATCCACAGAGACACAAGACGTAGGGTATTACGTCACGCTGACGGCCCGAACCTGCCTACATCGCGTTTTATGTCACGTCTAGTTCGTCTCTCACGCTCCTTGCTGACTCATCTACTACTGCGGGCATACCGCTCGGTAGACTGCCGGCCGTATTTCGTCGACAACGGTGAAATGTTTGCCCCGCCGGCGCTCCAAATCCAAACGTTTGCAGGTTGCATTGCATGCAGTTGCTAGGGAAAAAGAGCTTTGCAACCAGGCATAAGAGCAACCATAATGTATTTAGACTGGTTGGTCAATAAGGATAGTTTTTGCGTCAGTAGACTTTAGTTATTATATTATTGTTGTCATAGTGTTGTAGTATGTATAAATAGTTTAAATGGATAAAGAATGTGTCCACTAACACATAAAAATTCATTCCAAAGCACAACCAGGCAACCACCAATCTCTCTCTCCATTAATATTTTTTTATTCATTATGGTGTCTATAGGCTTATTGGTATCTTTTTCTATAAACTGCTATAGACCGGTTCCACGATGTTTCGGCTAGCCAGTATAGAATATTTTAAGTCCTATAAACTGCTTTTTGCACACACTATGGTTGCTCTAAACAAGCTAGCTCAATCAAGTAAGCAGCTCATTTAATTTCTGTAGGGTTATGTAGTCGGACTCTACTGCAGTCTATTGATGATCATGCAGAAATCTGAAAGACAAGCCATTAGGCTATCTGCACTCGTTGTACTATAAATTCATTCTCTAAAAGGAATATTATGTCCTAGTCATCGAGATTCCATCCTCTATATCAATTTCTCCCGCACCCATCCATACTCTATATCATCCTCTATCCACTGTGGGACCCACTTATCAATTTTTTTCCTTTTTCTTTTCCCCCCTTTTTTTCTTTCCTTTTCTTTTCTTTTTCCCCTCTCCTCCTTTATCCATTCGACCGCACCGCTGCCCTGCTCCCTGCACCACCACTCGCCCTCTCCCCGTCCTCCACCTCCCTCCAGCGACCGCGCGTGGCAGCCCTGGCGAGGGCGCGCTCCGGCGCCGGCGAGTGCGCGTGGCTCGCGGGCGCGGCGGCTCTGGGCTCCGCGGGGCACGGCTCGTGGGCCCCGGCGAGGGCGCGCGGCTCCGGGCGGCGGAAGGCCTGGCTCCGAGGGCGGCGGCTCCGGCGAGCGCGCGCGGCGGCCTCGGCTAGAGCCTGCTCCCTCGCCTGCTCCGGGCGGACGCGGGCGGCTCCGGGCGAGCGCGGATGCAAGCGGCTCTGGGGAACGACATCGAGGGCGGGCGGCGTGGAGGAACGAGAGCCGGTCCATGGCGGCTCCGGCAAACGACATCGAGGGCGGCCGGGCGCGGCGCGGCGGGCGGGATGGTCGGGGGCCTCCTCCGCCGGTGGCGCGCCATCCCCTTCTCTTCCCCTCCGACGGTGGCGCGCCATCCCCTTCTCTTCCTCTTCGCGGCGGACCTTCTCTCTCCTTCCCACACGACGAGTGGAGGACGAGGCCGCGCGGGCCCCGCGCCACGCAGGCGCGTAGCGGAAGCCCTGCTCGTCCGCCAGGAGTAGCGGATGCCCGCCCGTCCGCAACGATAGCGTGCGGGGTAGCGTACCCCGCTGCGGCCGTTTCATCCGCTATACGCGTTTAGCGGTTGTCTTTACCGGACGCGGTGCGGACAGTCTTAGGGACCCCAACGACATACACGCATCCCACAGTTTTCTATGCTGGAGTTGAAAATAAATGTAGGCAAATTATTTTAAACATTAAAAACCTTTACCATCTATCTCCAATCCTTTAGGTTGATGGAGACGAACAATCATCCGTCCGCTAATACATATATGGCATTTTCCGTTAATGTTTTTCCTTTCATGATTGGAGTTAATTTTATTTGGCCACAAACACTCAATGGCACTGTCAGCATCGTGCGCAGACGACCTTAGGCTAGCTATGCCGTGATCCATGTCGTCACTCGTGCTCCTGAACTAGCTAGTTTCTTGCATAAGAAATAATTATTTTATATGTTGTGAGTCCCTTTCATATATAATCGGAAAATATATAGATAGAGAGCGAGGTTTCGCATAGAACCGATGCGACCTCTAGAGTGATTACTTTAGAGAGTAGTTTGAATTTCTTGGTTTGGAGACAATATGTATAGTTCACGTTACGTTGTGGTTTGTTATTCTGTTTATTAGCACTATGGAAGTCGAACGAGTGGACGTTCTATTCGGATACTTTCGAGAAATTGATTTTTTCCCCATGCCACTCCTAAAACATGGCCTAACGAAAAGGAGATCGGAACGGTAGTTCACTGTACTAGTATTAGTATATATACATGTTTTCCCACCAGATTTAACTATTTTATTATGTTTTGCGAACTATTGCATATCATATATGACTTCTAAAAATACCCTGGAACCTGAGCTGTCCGTCAAGAGAAATTTCAATATTTGGGATCTAATTTGTCTTCCCGTAACATTTGACATCCAATTCGTCTGCCTTTCAAAATATGACACTGAGGATATGAATTGTTTCAAGTTAAGGGATTTTATTATATGTCTTTTTTATTTGTTTTGTTGGTACACGGTAGAATCAATACGGAAGCTGCGTTTAGACTGTGTGTTCACATTTATGAGTTTACCGCAAAGCTCAATGATGTTGCTCTGTTGATGTGCCACAAAAATATGATGAATGTCCCGTAGACTGTCAATGTTATACTTTAGACATGCTAGGGATTTGGCAGCTAGGATAAACTGGGGTAGCGGCCAGCAGCCGGTAGTATCCGAATTTGACATGAGTGGAGTTGAAGAAAGAAAATTGTTAAATGATATAGATCTGTCACTTGCTTTTGCTGAAAAAAGAATGAAAGGAAGATGTTTTTGCTTGTCGGTGTTGTGCACAAACCCACAGAAATCAATTGGGACAGTCTAGAGATAACTTCTCTAACTGCTGATCAGATTGGTTCGCCTGTGCTTGTGATTGATGAGGATACAATGTATGAGTTTCTTAGTTTTAGAGTAGAGGATGAGAGAGCTGAGCAAGCTAGGACAACGGCTACTGAAAAGGGAAAGCAAATTGATCTTGAACCTGCTGACGAGTTGTTGGTTAATGATCATGTACCTGGTGAGGACTCAGTGCTTTATGACAGAGAAAACCCTCCTATGGAAGAGGGAACCATTTATGCTAGTATGCCTGAATTCAGGGCTACAGTGAGGCATCATGCTATTATGAGTCAGTTTGAACTTGGAACAGAGAAATCTTGTAAAAGTGTGTCCAGAGGATACTGCAAAGCTGATGGTTGTCCATAGTCTATTGTAGCAAGGTTGATGCGTGATAATCAGCAAGTCAGGGTACTAACATTGTTCTAACTTGTGTTCATATGCAACATACTTACATAATGTTGTTTATTCATACTCCACATGTTTACTTATATGTCTATTTCAATTTTACAGATTACAGTGAACAAAGAAAAGCATTTTTGTCCATCTACCGGTAGAGTGAAGATGAAGATGGCATCATACAAATGGGTAGCAGAGAAGGCAATTCCTTTTCTAAAGAAGAATCCTAACATGGAATCAAAGAAAACTACAAGAGGAGTTAGAAGACAAATATGATGTGAAAATTGGGTACTCAACTATGCATCTTGGTCATGAGGTGGTAGGAAATCAAATTTTTAGTATAAGGGATGAAAGTTTTGGATATCTGTTCAACTTCAAGGCAGAGATTTAGCTCAGAATACCAGGAAGTGTTGTAGAGATAGATGTAATCAATCAGGAAACTGGTGTATATTTTCACATATTTTTTTCTGCTTGAAACCTAGCATTGATGGTTTCCTAAATGGTTGTAGGCCATTTTTGAGTATAGACTCCACAATTCTCAATGGTAGATGGCATGACCACCTATCTTCAGCTAGAGCACTAGATGGACACAACTAGATGTTTCTAGTTGCATTTGGATTTTTTGATGGTGACACTATTGATAATTGGACTTGGTTTATGCAGCGGCTGCAAAAGGTGATTGGGAATCCACCTCACCTAGCTATAATTTCATATGCTTGTAAGGGCCTAGAGAATGCAATAAAGAAAGTGTACCCTTGGGCTGAGCAAAGAGAATGTTTTGTCCATCTGATCAAGAATTTCAGCAAACATTTTCAAGGGCCTGCTTTTGGGAGAATGTATCATGTAGCTACAACTTTCCAACCAGATTACCATGAGTATCTCATGAATAAGATATATGCAACAAATAAAAATATCGAGCCATGGTTGAAAACCAATCACAAGTTAAAGTGGATGAGGAGCAAATTCTCTGAACACATAAAGTGTGATCATATCACCAGCAATGTGGCTGAGGTTTGGAACAACTGGGTGAAGGATTGTTAGCGTTCTAAACTGCTGACTAGTAAATTTGTGGATTACGCATTTAGGTTTGGATGGTGAGCTTGGAGGGCACAAAGATATATACTGGTTTAGGCAGAATGTCCCTACTCCAATTCGTAGCGGCTTGCGCTACCGGCTCTATATTTGGCTTGCAGTAGGGGTTACAAACGGTCGAGAGAGGGACGGGTGCCCCAAGTCTTTGGTGTATGTGAGGCATATGCTCAAGACCACTTTGTTCGCTTGGGGGCAGGGGGCTTGAGAACTTGTGAATGTGTGCGGGTGTGCTTGAGAGCTCGAAAAGTCTCCCTAGAGGGATACCAGCGCTTCCCTTTTATAGGTCAAGGGAAGGGCTCATAGTACATGAGAAAGGATAGGGACAAAGAAAAAGAAGAAAGAGAAAAACAAAAGAGAGGGGAAGGAATCCTAGAGCTGTGCTGCACTCCTTCCCTAGCCAGTGGGCCTTGATGGCCCTGTAGACGATGATGGGGACGTCCCCACATCACGGTCCTATCCACCGCTGTAGTCACGCGTGGGCGTTGTCGCCCGGTTATGGCGCAAGGCGTGGTCAACAGGCTTACCGTACGAGGATTAGGCGCCACAGTGCTTGCGCTCAGCACTGTTGGAGGTGTGCGGATGTCATGGTTATTGGTCATGTCGAGGTGTGGCTGTACTTCCCTTATGACGTCAGGATCATGCGTGGCCAGGCCCGGAGTGGTTGGAGTACGACACGGGACCGATGTGGGAACCCACGCTCTCGCCCAAGGTCTAGCGTACTTGTAGGCATTGAGCGAGGTGGAGACCATATTTGAGAGCTCAGGCGAGGCGGAGCCCGCACGCCAAGGGGTCGGGTAAGGCGGCACCCTCGCCCAAGGGGTTAGGCGAGGCAGAACCTATGTCGAGGGGATAGGACAAGCCAGGAACCTTCTTGGTTGGGCCGGATCAGGCTGCAACTGTGCTCATAATCATTTTAGATGGGCTGAGGCTGATGTCTTTTAACTCCTGTCTCATGGGTACCCTAATACTGGTACCTGACACTAGCCCCTGAGCCCCCGGGCGATCCAGGAGGGTCGGTTGAGGGATCTTACGGTTACTTGAGGGAGCGTACGCGCGTGCCCGACAGGTCTAGAGCATGCATTTGGTCTCTTTTGCGAGCCCGAGCCCCCGGCCCCCGCGTGCAGCAGGGGTCCGACCGAGGGGTCGGCCTGTCTTTCGTGCGTTTCCCTCACATGCTTTTCTGATAAAACAGAGGGGTTGAGCAGCGTCATAGTTTTCTTCGCTGGTCGAACCGTGGTGCTTGGTGAGCTACTAACGGGTTGGTTCGAGTGAAGCCCCGGCTCCTGTTCATGAGGATCGGTCGTGGGTCAGCTGGTGACCGACTCCAGACTCTCGGCGACCAACCCATATAATTCCTAGGCCTGTTCGACCAGTCGTGAGTGCTTGTTGCCTTCCTATGGGGGAAACCATGAATCATGCACTACCAAGACTCAAACACGAGCTGGGATGCCCACGGTTCTCGTGCACCCAGGTGCTAGGCGCTTGTGGGCCCATCCCTTTCCACCCCTCACTGTAAGGGGTGCCCTAGAGCGATTGTCGAACCCATTGATGGGCCAGCCTTCGAACTCTTGGACCTTGATGGGTCGTGAGAGCATTTTCAGCTCCGTTGCCCTTCTTACCTATTGCGGTTTGCTGCTCGTTGGGGGAAAATGGATCACCTCCCGACACGTCCCTCGAGGGGACAGCCAGGAGTCACATGCGCACACCCCTTGACGGGACACGATGACAGGACACAGTGGACATGGAGATCAAGGCGGGTGGTTAGCTTCTCGCCTTCACCCACCCTTATAAAACCAAAGGGTTAGGCTCCTGTAATCGATATGCTTACCTACACCCTTGCCTTCTCTACTCTGTCGCCACTGCCAGCGTTAGGGTTTGTTGCCTTTGCTTCTTTCATCACCGCCGTTGAAAACCCTAGTTTGGTTTTAGATAATTGATGAAACCTAGGGACTATTCATTGCGCTAAGTGTCTAGACATGAAATGATAAGTCCCATGCCAAGTGGTGGAGTCTAGAGAAGGATCATAGTGATGTTGGTGTTGACCAGAAGATGATCAAGGGCTTAACTTGTAAAAGAGGAAAGAGAAAAATAAAAACAAGTTGATCATGACAAATGTATCAATAGATTTTTGTTTTGCACTTGAGACATCATAGAGGGTGTGAGTAATTTAGGATCGATAGCTGTACTATGAAGAGAGGGGTTTCACGGTTAAAATGGTTATCAAGTGCCACTAGGTGAATTCATGAGCATATGCATTAGGACCTAGTGTGAGCTAACATAACCCTTGGAAATGCTTGTGAAAATATGCTAACACACGTGCACAAGATGATACACTTGGTGGCTAGCACATTTAAGCAAGGGCTGATAAGGTGGTGAAGTTGCAAAAGTGTTTCTCGCTAAGAAACACTAACTGAACACTGGTCACGCAGTGGCCGGACGCTAACGTCAGTGTCCGGTCAGTAGTTGATAGCGACGCGCTAAAGGCCAAGGGTGAGGGCTTTGCACCGGGCATTGCCTGGTCTCTGACCGGCGCGTTCGGTCATTTTTACTGAGGTACGGATGCTGTGGATCTAACACGCAGGGCCCACGTCTGATAGTCGATGACGTAAGATGACATCATCTTCGCGTGAGCATAGAGGAACAGGACGTTGACCGGACGCAGGCGTGCGTTAGGTCGCCTGCGACCAGACACATCCAGTTGGTATTTTCGCACAGTGAACCCTCTCTAGAAACGAACAAACTTTAAGCGACTCCACGTCAAGTGCCATAGAGGGGTGCATCCGGTCAACTGGTTGACTGTGCATTGAATGTTTTGTTACCATTAGAGATCAATGAACGATATTCAAGGAGGGACACATGGCGGCCATTCGTGGACTTGGTGCATAGTGACCAGACACTGGGGTTGCGTCCGATCGATCAGATCGGCGCGTCCAGTCACCCCGCGCAGGCAGGAGTGTTGAGTCTAACGACTCTATTTTTTAGGAATGCTTATAAATAGTTAGTGGTCGGCTCTTGGGGTACTCTCTTGGCTTTTTGACATACTTAACATCCTCTTAAGCTGAGCATACTCCCTCCCACTCATCTCTCTTGCTTGATTGCCTAGATGCCTTGGAGTAGCGGAGGAGTTATGGCAAGAGTTGGTGATTGTTCTTGGCCACCTCCTGATGATTGTGAGGGGTTCTTATGTCTTTCTCGGTGGAGCACTAAAGGCAACTCTAGTGAATTATGCGTGTCATTAAGCTACCTCACTTGTGGATAGGTTCTTGTGGTGTCCATGGGTTGGACGAGGTTCGTGCTACACCTCTTAGCCGCTGAACCACCAAGTGTTGATTGACACAACGAGGACGTAGAGTGCCGGCAAGCACGTGAACCTCAAGAGAAAAATACTTGTGTCTCTTGCCATTTGATATTTTCTCGGTGTATTGATTGGTTATCATCTTGGTGATTGGTTCATCCCCTACGTGGTGGTATAACGATCTTGACCTCTCATTTATTTTCCTACAAAGTGGAGTATTTAGCTCTCTTGTCTAGATTGTTAGTGTAGCTAGCATCCTTGTTCACCTAGAGTAGTAGTAGTGACATAGCTATTTGTGTGCCTAGAGATCATAGTGACGAGAATTGTTTTGGTAGGTGGCTTGCAACCCTTGTAAAGCTAGAGCAAATGTTGCATTTCACCATTTGTCTTACTAATCAAGTTGCTCTAGTGCTTTGTAAATTTTTTTTTGACAATAGAAACTATGGGGGAGATCCCCACAGCGATAGTCAATTTCATTGATATTTAAAAGAGGGTTTCATACATACTTACAAGGGGGAATTAACTAAATGCGTCAAGCCAAACACAAAAAGATGACCGAAGGTCCTCTTTTATTCTAACCAATTGGAGGAGGCACTGGCTTTTGAAATAGCTAAACCATCTGTTAATACTTGGTACTTGTCGTTGGAAGACCTTGTCGTTTCTTACCTTCCAAAGTTCCTAGGCTACCGTTAGTGCCACTTCTGTGAAGCATGGAACATTGTTTGTGGACCTTGCTTGTGCTAATCTTTCATGCAGCTGCAGTGTTAGATCCCACTGTACTCCAATTCTTGCCCAACAGCTTTGCGCAAAAGAGCAACTAAAAAAGAGATGTTCTATAGTCTCTTGCTCACCACTGTTGCACATGATACATGTTGTGCCATCTTGTACATTTAGATTCCTTCTTTGCAGCATTGTCTTGGTGTTGAGTCTATCAATTAGGACCAGCCATGCGAAGAACATGATCCTGGGGATACATCTTGATTTCCAAATTATCTTATAAATTGGATGCACCTCAACTTCTTTAAAAACATATTTGTAGAACTGTCGGGAGGTGTACTTGTTGCCCTAGATCGGTGTCCATTTATCAGTAGCTTCTTGGTCATATGCAGTGTTTGCAAGTTGACTTTGTAGCAGGTCTAGTTCTTCAAGAGCTTGTGGAGAAAACGACAGTATGAAGAGTGTGTCTAGGTCCTCTACCTGCATAACTTGTGATATTGATATCTCTAGATTCCAGGCAAAGGAGGCCAGCCTTGGGAATTTATACATCAGGATGCCATCTAGCCAATAATCCCCCCCAAAAACTGACAGTAGAACCATCTCCAATTGTGCATCTGTTCACTTGTCTGAATAAGCCATTAAGTCTTAACATGTCCCGCCACCAGAAAGAGCCCATCTCTCTACAAGTGTGAGGCACTCGGTTGGTGTAGTATCTATTCCATACTAGCTGTACCCAGGGTACATCTTCTCGGTTATAAAATTTACTAAGGTGTTTCAGGAGCAAAGCGCTTTGTAAAATTTTTAATAGGCTATTCACCCCCTCTAGCCATAGTAGGACCTTTCAAGTGGTATCAGAGCCATAGTTACCGTTTATTGAAGGCTTAACAACCTCGATGCTCAAATTATGGCTCAAATTGTGTTCAACCATATTGGGGGAAAAACCACCTTTCTTTGATGGCTCTAGTTTCTTTGACTATTGAAAGAGAAAGATGAAGATGTACCTTGGTTCAATCAATGATAGAGTGTGGGGATGTAACCGAGCATGACTATAATTCTTGATCCCACCTCATCGATAATGAGAGAGCAAACAAGTAATGCAATACATTGGTTCTCAACACCATTTACAATGGCATTGATTCAAAGGTGTTTGAGCAAGTTAAGAATCTTGAGAGGGCTAGTGAAGTGTGGACAAGATTGGAAAAAGCATATGAGGGCACTACAATGGTAAAGAGTGCCAAGCTATACATGCTCAAGGATAAGCTATCCAACTTCAAGATGAAGGATGATCAGTCCATTTCGGAGATGTTCTATAGGCTCCAAGTCATTGTCAATGATCTCAAGAGTTTGGGTGAGAAAGTGAAGGATGAGGTCTTCTCTCATAAGTTCTTGATGTGCTTGCCAAAGAAATTCAAGACATTGAGAACTATCATCTTTAGAGGAGGATTGACCTGTGTATCTCCTAATGAGATACTTGAAGATGTTGTTGACGGTAGATAAGTATCATTTTTAACCATTAACATTGCATGAGAAAAGGACCTAAACATAAATATTATCTAGATATAGGGGTTACACTGACAGAATTTCATGAGTTTTGGTGAATATCTATTTCTGTAGAGGGTTATCAGAAAATAACCAAAGGAGGTCCACATGTTAGATTTACATAGAGAGAAACCGACCATACTATGAAAAAGAATACTCTAGAAAACTCAAAAAGATCACACCCCAGAGGGTAGGGTCCACAGGCCAGGCAACAGGGGTAGTCGCCCCTGGGCCTAGGCGCCCGCCCCACCCAGGTGACTAATCAGAGCCAAGCTCCTGGATCATGTCTCCACCGCCTTTGAGGATCAATAATAATCGTTCATCAAGGTCAGTTTGATCCAAGGGCTATGGTGCTTCCTAGAGGGCTATATAAGCAAGGCCCATGACCCCAGGAGAAACCCTATTTCATTAGAGAGAGAACTCATTCCATTCATTCAGAGAAGCCCTAGAGCCACCATATCAATTAGATCTCTAGTTTAGCATAGCTACATAGGATTTGAACTAGAAGGAGCCAAGCATTGCTTGATTTCCAGATCTGTCAAGAGAATACTTGGTAATTCTCTCCTACTTTTGTATTTGTTCTTATATTATTCATCTAGTTCATCATTTGTATGAATATGACTTTAGTCTATTCTATCATATTGGATATGACTTTGCTCTATTTGATTATGTTCTCAATTATATTGTTCTTAGTATACTTTGATTATATGCTTGGCATAGTTTGATCAGAATTATATTTAAGTATAGGATCGTATAGCACTTTCTCATTGATATCATGGGTGAGTGGTAAACATTGTGTAGGCGTGGTTCCTATACCATATTTACCTGTGATTGCACCCTATATTCCGAACCGTGTGGTAGATCACGGGAGTGACAGTCCTGTTGAGTCCTTTGTAGTCCACCT
Organism: Saccharum hybrid cultivar R570; assembly: GCA_038087645.1. Taxonomy (NCBI): domain Eukaryota; kingdom Viridiplantae; phylum Streptophyta; class Magnoliopsida; order Poales; family Poaceae; genus Saccharum; species Saccharum hybrid cultivar. The sequence continues at coordinate 10,746,263 of JAQSUU010000084.1, read as the reverse complement.
CCCGAGTATAGAGCAGGTAGAGCACAACTATTATAGGGAAGTGACGGCTATGTTCTATATCTTTCTTAGTAATATCACTATACATAGATATAACCTTTTCTTGCCATGATTGCTAAGTGTAATTGCACTAATCATCGTATGATTTGACTGTATAGTTAGAATAACTTAGAATTTATCCTTATGGTTCGTCCTAATCCATGCTAGTGTTATATGCTTAGAGTAATCTATTGAGATGTTTATCATTATATGTGGCTATGAGCTTATCAGTTATCTCTTATTATTCTTTATTTATATATATATTATTTATCTTGTGATACTTACCCTGTATGAGAAGATAGATAAAGACATGGTTATGCTCTCCATTATCACATGTATGCAGTGATGCTCATTTGTCATTATCCTTAGCATCCCTTCCTAGTGGTAAAAATATAAATAACGATACATGGATTACTTCTGGTTAAAATGCTACATCGGTATTATCTGTGCACTTGCGGATTTCATATTTATTTCAGAGGAGCATTTGCATATTTTAGTACTAGCACCTTTAGTGTCATGCTAGGGATGACAACCTAGCTTAGGTGGCATTAGAGGTGTCAACAGATGTCATGACCGATGCTCAATACAACGATAGTGACAATGAAGATGAAGAGAAGAAAGACAAGAAAGAAAAGAAAGAAAAGAGTGTGGCATTCAAGGCATCCACCTCATCCAAGAGTAAGGGCAAGGCAAAGAAAGAAGCATCAAGTGAAGATGAAGTTGCAAGTGACATTAATGATGAGGCCATGACTCTTCTTGTGCGCAAGATGTGCAAATTTATGAGGAAGAGAGGCTATGGTGCATGAAAGAGAAGAGATCACATGAAGGAGCATGTGAGGCTATGCTTTGAGTGCAAGAGCCTAGATCATATTACAGCAAATTGTCCCTACAAGAGTGACAATGAGGAGGATAAGAAGAAGAAGAAGGATAAGAGGAAAAGAAGGAGAAGAAGGAAAAGAAGATTCCCTTCAAAAAGAAGAAGGGAAGTGACTATGTGGTCACTTGGGATAGTGATTGCACCAATGATAGTGATGACGATGGTTGAAGTGATGATGACAAGAGGTACATCAAGAAGGCACTTGCAAGCATCGCCATCTACAACAAGCCATCTCTCTTCGACACTCCTTTGACATGCCTTATGGCAAAGCTCACTAAGGTAAAATATGATGAAAGTGATGATTGTAGGAGTAATGATAAGAAGGACTACTCCAAGGATGAGCTCATAGAGATATATGAGCAACTTAGCACTAGCTATGAAAAGAAGAGAAAGGAGTGCAAAGCATTGCAAAAGGAGCTCAAAGCTCTTAAGCAATCCTTTGATGAGCTCCAAACATCTCATGAGTGTCTAAAGGAAGAACATGAGGAGCTTGGCCTTTCTCACACTAAGTGTCGGGTATCAATATACCAGGGTACCCAATGGATGGCAAAATATGACACCTTGCACATCTGCTAAAGCCCCATCGTAGGGGCCCCGGTAAAACTAACCCGCTAAAGGCGCTGACGGTGTGTCAGTCGCTCGAGGCCGAAAACCAACCTCCGTCTCGCCCGAGCCTTGCGGAAAGGTCTCGGGCGATATAAGTGCCTCGGGCGACAGTTTTCGCCTCGCCCGAGTCCCATGACATCATCAAAGTGCCCGATCCCTGCGCCCTATCAAGATCAATTTCCACCTTGCCCGACTTCTACAATGTAAGCACGAGAGCACCCAACCCTCTTGGCATACTTCTACCTCGCCCGAGGGTCACATGGAGCCCTCTAGCAAGGCGGGGAGCCACGGGGCTCTCACCACGGCGCCCATTCCCGCCGATGGGATATACATGACTGTATATAGTGAACAGAAGCATGGGAACCACGCTCTGATCCAACATGACCCCAGTCATTCCACCACGACGACATCGATACCTCTACGGCGATAGGGTAATGGCAACTATACCACCTACCCCCCTCTCTATGCAAATCTGAGCACACGTACCACCCCATCCATGATGGCATAGAAGCACACAGGACAAAGCATGGCCACAACATGTTGCACCAGCGGATGGAGAGGCCAAAAGATCAACACCCATTTGTAAGTGCAATCAAGCCCTAATTGTGGGTTTTGGTGATAATAATCATATGATTAGAGGACTAATGAGATTTATCGAGATGACAAGCAGGTAAAATAAGAATGAGGATAATACATGAGATGGTGGAGCCCAAGTTACAAAATGACACGGTGATGGACTCAAAAGTTTTTAAATTCTTTGATATTTGATCTTGAGTTTAGTCTATGCCACACTATAAAGAGGAATGCAAATCTAGTTGGTCTAAGGAAGATAGAGTGCTCAAGTATTAAAACTAAATCATACAAGAGGCACTCGAGCACTTCACGAGCACGTAGAATAGTTTTTGGGTCTATTGGTGTCAAAAGTCTCGACATGAGTTGGGAGTCCCAAGAGTTGCGCAACGACCTTGGTCGTCGAGATTCCTGATGTTGAGGTCTGTGCACGTGCACTTGTCGGACCGACGCGAAGCCAATCAGTTTCGTGCCCGTATTGGTTGTGCGCTAACGTCAGCAGTCCCAGCGGACGTCAGCGGTCTTGGTGCTAGGCCCTTTGCTCGCGCACGTGTTGGGAGTCCTAACATGAGTCGGGAGTCCCGATGTTGGCCTATGTTGCATGCAGACTTTTGACTTAGACGAACAATATTTTCTTCATACGTCAGGAGTTCCAAGATCTGTGTCAGGAGTCCTAACGTAGATCTGAACAGTTGGACTTCAACTAAGAGTATAAATAGCTCTTTCCTCATTTCTAACCATTGCCCCACTTATTCCACTTGACCAAACCTTCAGTAAAAGTGCTCTCTAGCTCTTAAGCTCCCCTTCTTCTCTTCGCTCCTAGATTTAAATCTTGCAAGTGATTGAGTTGAGAGAAGGGATTTGGTGAGAAACATTGATCCAAAGCTTGAGCACTTGATTTCTTCGTGAAGCCGGTTAGATTTACGTTTGTTACTCTTGGGTTCTTGGAACCCTAGCTGGCTAGGCATCACCCAAGAGCTCTCAATCTGTGGGAGAACCTTTAAAAAGTTTGTATTACCCTTGATTTTCTAGTAAAGAACTAAAGCTTACCTTTGTGGTTCCTTGAGAGAGGCAAGGAGGTGAAAGAGACTCTGACCTTAGTGGTCACCTCAACAATGAGGACGTAGACAAGCCTTAGTGGCAAGTTGAACCATGGGATAAATCCTTGTATCCTGTGTGCTCATTGTTGTTGTGATTACTTGAGATTACTTGTTCTTTGTTGGCTCTCTCAAGCTATTTCTTAGGTTTTGGTCCCGATTTATAAATTGGTGGCACTCCAAGGTCAAGGAAACACTTAGATAACTTCATCTTACCACTAGGAAGTGGGGTTGTGAGTTATTGGCTTCACAAAGTTCATTTGAGCACTTGTAGTTCTTTCCATGTAGGCGTCAGGACTCCCGACAGCTGATGTTGGAACTTCTGATGACATCCGGAGTTTTGACCCAAACTATCGGGACTTCTGACAGTTGCTGACAAGTGACTTTGAGTTTTGTGTAGAGATTTTTAGATACTCCTATTCACCCCCCTCTAGGCCTACCATGGATCCTTACAAGTGCTATCAGAGCTAGTTACCTCGTATACGCTTCACCGCGTAAGGTATGGAGCCCAGAGGAGGAACTAGAGGCGTGAAGCCGGTGGATGTTTATCTAGAGTGAGTTGAACTACATGACATTGATAGCAGCAAGCTCAGTGCCTCTATAGCAAGCTCAGTGCCTCTACAGCGAGCAACTCCACGCTCCTGCAGCTAGAGGCAACCGATGCCGAAAGAGCTCAAAATGAAGAAGAAAGAAGAAGAAGAAAGGCAGCTAGAAAAGAGAAAAGAGAAGCAAGAGAAAAGAAGAAGAAGGAGAAGCAGCGACTAGATGAAAAGAAAGCAAGAAAAGAAGCTAGAAGGCTCAAGAGAGAAGAAAGAAGAAAGAGAAGGGAATCTAGAAAGAAGAAAGAAAAAGAAGCCAAAGCTCCCAACACATCGTCTAGTGAGCTCTCTAGCAGCTCCAAAGATGGAGATGATGATGAGTCCTATCAAGTGCATAGCAAGAAGGACAAGAAAGGAAAGGGCAAGAAGGATAACAACAACAAATATGCCACCGTATCCTTTAACTATTGTTCTATGTCTATGACTAACCATGATCGCAAGTCTTTCATCAATGTACCCATGGGCAAGTTACCTCATTTTGATGGGATTAACTTTGCGAAGTGGAAGCACTTGATGAGAGCCTATCTTATAGGTCTTCATCCTGGCATTTGGGAGGTTGTGTGCAATAGATTTGAGCCACCCGTTGACCCCAAGAATCCAACCATGGAAGAAATGAGGATCATCCATCTCAACGGTCAAGCCACAGTTATGTTGCTTAGTGCTTTGGATGGTGATGAGTACAATAGAGTGATTGGTGTTGATGTTGCCAAGCAAATATGGGACACTTTGCACCTTGTACATGAAGGGGTTGACAAGGTAAGGATGGCAAGAATTGATTTGATGATGGCCAAGCTTAACCGATTTGTGATCTTAGATGGAGAAGGGCCATAAGAGATGTTTGATAGATTGATGAGCATTGTGGGCAAGATTAGAGGCTATGGTTGTGATGAGCTAGATGATCATAAGGTGGTGAAAATTATGTTGGAAGCTTATTCACCTAGAAATGAGACTGTGGTGATTCTAATTAGAGACAAAAAGAAGTTTGAGTACTTCACACCAAATGATGTACTTAGGAGGATCTTGACATTTGACATGCAAAGAGAAGATGCAAATGAAAGAAAGAAGCTTGGTGAGTTGCAAGCAAAGCTAGAAAGCATCTAGATCAACGATGATGTAGCTCTCAAAGCCAACAAGTCAACCAAGCAGCCCTCTACAAGCAATTCTAAGTCCAACAAGCAAGGAGCAACTAACAAGCCCAAGGCACCGAAGCAAGTCAAAGAAGAAGTAGAGACAACATCTGTCACAGAACCGTCCAAATTGTACGAGCTCAAGTATAAAAACAATCACCGAAGTGATCAAATTCTCACACTTGAGCCCATATAACTCCGGTAGTCCAATGAAATCATGAGGGATTTCAAACCAACTAACATACAAGCCAAGATCGTAGTGATTCAATATAACAAGCCACATATTACATCCATTTCACAAGTAGTTCAATATACATTAGAGTTCAACATAGTTATTACAACTTAAGTTGAAAAAGTGGCGGAAGCAAAGTAATTTGAAACTAACATTATTCTTATTTCAAATACATGCTAGTACTAAGGTTGACTTCCAACAAAAGCATTAGAAACAAGATAACTCAGAAGCATCATGCCCATGATCACACTCCACCTCTACGACAGGAGCCATCCAACTCTTGCAGTCACCATGATACATCACAACCTGCAACAAATAGGAATAAAACCCTGAGTATGAGAATGTACTCAGCTAGACTTACCCACCATAAACCAGAAATAAAGTGACACCAAGGAGTATGCAAGGCTGATATAAAGTGGGCTAGCTTGACAACATTTTGCATAAAAGCTTAATATAGATAAGTAATCATTAATGCTTAAGCATCAAGTTAACAATCATTAACCTGTCATCTATATTAGCACCTGTACTGGAGCACTCACTTGATTAGGAGCAAACAATATTAACCATAGCAGGTATAAATTGAGGCAATGTTTAAATCATCATCCAATTAACCATCTATTCCATTTAATTGAATCTACGTTGCCGCTACTCAAGCCAAGTGCTCACTAACCAGGATGGCGATTCGAATCGAATTCCTATCTAGCTGGAGGGGTATTTCTAACACAAACCGCGCAGACTCTGCGCCAGGGTCACACAAGTCACCTTTGGTACAATTCAGGAATCACGGGTTCGACTGATGCCGTATCCCTAAGGGCAACACTCTGCTAGGTGATAGGGACTGTAACCCTCCCTTGGTCTTACATCAATGTCTCCAAGCACATCCTTACTTCCTCTAGAATGCGCACTTGACCCCCCGATTCTCGACCTGAACTGTATTACTCGGCTTCGCGATCATAACGGTTATCCGGCCAACTAAGTGTTAGACTGTGTTCAACATAAATCAAGGATGTATAGCGAATCGGTCCTTAACTAACACAGACAAGGATAGATCCACACCCAAGACCTCCATGTCTTGTTGCTTCACTATCGTCATCCCGTCCGGTCTCCTTTGATATTATTAGCACATGGTTCTTTTCCCACGATAGCAAATATAGCCAACTGTGACCAGGTACAACCCTATATCTCGTAGGTGATAGAGAATCATCCGATTTCTACCGAGCTAATTAAGCATGGCTAAGCATAGATATGATCCTGTTCTACATAGGATTTAGGTTCATATATCTAGACAAGGAGTGATATCGATGTAGCAAGGTTTTCACCCAACTCCTATACGTAATGCAACAATACATATAACAAATATATAGTATTTTCTTTGAAAAGTAGGGAGTCTTATAATGCTTTGGGGCTTGCCTAGGATCCGACACAAGTCAGTGGTTGTCAGATGACACTCGCTTGGCGAGCACCTCCCATTCTATCACTTGTCCAATCCTTCCATTTCCAAGATAGGTCGACCAACACCATCTTCGGGTTGAGCTCCACATCATGTCATCCACGTGGTGCATCTAGCGTACCTAGGTGGGATGCAAGATGCAAGTATATGAATACATGAGAATGCAATAGATGATGCATTACACACTAATCAAGGCATGTACAAGGTTACGCTAAATACACATAAGCACTTCACATTGCTTAATTAAACATCACACCACCTATCATGCTAAGATAGCAAGGGAAGCACTACCAAACATGACACAAGATTTACAAAGCCTCAGGTGTACTAATTTCATCACCAATGATATGAATCACACTTAGCAACAAGCAAGCAAAGTAACCAAGCATCCATGTATTTTCAGCAATTCTGGATATACATGCAGTAGCTGAGTAAATCAATCATATCTAGAGTTCTACAAATCCAAATGACTTGCAAGAAGACATTCTAGAAAGCTTATGAAATTCTATACATTTCATCTATTATCACCACAGCATGATTCATAAGTTAAATAAGTCAAAATTACAAAGTTTCAGAATCTATTCCTGACAAACAGGGAGTAGTCATCTCTGATCTCCAACATGAAACATGCATAACTCATAAACTACTTGTCTAAATGCCACCAAATTTTAACAGCAGCTAGATACATGAGTTATCTACAACTTTTTTATAAGAAAGTTTCACAACAAAGAACATTATCATGAAGAACTTTGCTAAGTTCCCAGATCTGTCCAGAAACCTCATTTGCAAGAAATAATTATTAACTTATGTTGCAAACACATAATTGGACAAAAAAACTTTACCAACATGCCACACATGAATAATGAACACCAAAAAACATAGTGTCCATTACTAAATAAATTCTTTTAATATATTTCTTAAGTTATTTAGATAATTAGGTGGAATTATGAACACATATCAAAAGTGCATAATAAATTCTACCAAAATTACAGTGGCCTATATATGCTCCCCATAGTGTACTTTACAATTTTCATGCCATTTGAGTAAGCATAGCAACCTCTATGAAAAAGACAAATGGCTAATGCAAGAAATCATGTGAGAGCAAGATACACTAATAACTCTCTCATACAACAACCAATGACCATGAAATTTTTACCACAGCACATACATGGCATCACTAGACTACCATAAAAATTTCACATCATTTGGGGCACCACAGAATTAGTTATTAAAAATACAAAAACAACTAACAATGAAAATCTAGATGCAAAGATCTATTTTTAGAACTAAAACTTTAAACTAAAACATGCTATACTATAGATCTACTGCATAGAAAATTTCACAAGAATTCTAAAAAGTCCTCATTTGCTATTTTATGAATTTTCTATGATTTACTATACAATTCCAAAGTTTCAGCCATAATATGTGTACAAGAAAAAGGAAAAAGAAAAATTGCATTATGTGGCACTATTCATCTGAGTCACAAACTTCGCAGTTAAACCCCTTCCCTTTGTTGAATTCCTGTGCGAGGTCCATAGTCGCGAGTTTGAAGCAGAGGACGTTAGGGAAACGGCCGGTGGCGGCCGGGGAAATAGCGGGGGAGCATCCCCATCACCAAGCGCATCCTCAGGTACCTGTGGCTTGGCCCGAGGCAGCCCGAGGTGGTCTGGCCATGTGCGCCGGTGGCTTCACAGTGGCATAGCCCGGCGGCTAGGCGCTCCAGCGACAGGAGGAAACTGGGGAAGGGCGTAGCGCGGATGGCAAGTGACGGTGAGGGCGCTGAGGTTCTCGGCTTGGGCCGCAAAAGGGGTGGAGCGGTAGGACGCGGCGGCGGCAGAGCTTCAGCGTGCGGCCGTGGTGTCTGCGCGCTACGTGCACATGGGAGAGCGAGGGAGAGAGGCGAAGAGGAGCGAGTGAGGGAGCTGGGAGCTCAGGCGTGGCTCAACGGAGGGCAAGGTGGTGTGGGGGCTGCATGAGGGTGGCCAGCGGTGGGAGGACCGAGCAGCGGCAATGCTCTGCTCGGCTGCTCAGTCGGACGAGCGGGGAGACAGCACGAGAGAGAAAGAGAGCGAGAGCGAACAGGATGAAGGAGAGGTGAGCCCACGACCTTTTCCCTTCTCCACGCAGCACATGCGTCGGTGTGGTGGCGAGCATGCGAGCAGGTGCCAAGGCCATGCGGCGCGTTCCTCCTGCCCGTGGTTCAGCCACGCCCACACTAGCCCGATCAGCTAGCTAGCAGGCAGATTAAAAAAAACCAATACCACCCCAAAAATACACTGAAACATCAATCTTCCTTCCTTCGTAACTCTTAGTCCATTTCGTTTTGGCTCAAACCGTAGTAACCAAAGTTGTAGAGCTATGCAAGATCTCCAACTTTTCTTAAAGTGCCAAAGTCTGATTCGACCTGGTTCGAGAGATACAAGGCTCCAAAGTGGGGTGCATGAAATTGAAAACTGAATTTCAGTTTCAAGTCGACTGAAATAGTGTTATTTTCCCCTCTCCGACTCCCAAACCGAGCAATATCAGCTCAAGGCATCGTGGTAAACATGGTAGGGATATAGTAGATGAACAACTTTGCTGTAAACATTATGTCAAGATTTGGCTTGGTTTGGGAGATCCAAAGCTTCAAAGTTGGGTAGACAAAACTGAATTCCAGACTTGGAAACATTTAGGCGTTGGCATGGAAGTTCAGCCGTTAGCTGTTTTGGAAACCAGTTTTGAAGATACAAATGAGCTCTAATTCTAGTGAGACTTGTTTTGTTGTCATCTCAATATATTGTACTCCAATTCATTTTAAAGAATCCAATTAAGCTGCTATATGAATTTGGAAGATAAAATGTCACAAACTTGTTGACTTGCTGCTGTCACTTCAAGGACTTAGAAATATTTCAGAGCTCCCAAAATAGCGCTGCATCCAAACTTGAGGCCACTATTTGAACCACTTAGAAGTTGGATCATGACTTGGTCCAAAAATAACATTTGTTGTACACATCATAATCGTCAACTTTGCTTAAAGGTCAAACCTTATATCTTGAATATAATCTACAGTTCCACCTTGGTCAAAGTAACATCCCGATAAAGCTCAAACTAGGGTTTTAGACCGATTGAGGCATTTTCTGGGCAAGCTCTCAATATGAACCCTTCATGACTTTTGTTGGAGAGCTCCATTAGAGCCCTTTGAGTTAGGATGCAAGGTTTGGTTGACATCTCATGTTCTCATTCACATAATAGTACAATCCAAGAAAGATTATGACTTATCATTTCATGTGACTTTTTGATTCCAAACTTCATGAAACTTTTCTAGGGGTCACTATAGATAGAGTGTGATGTGAGACACATGAAAGAAGTGACATCAACACTCACTTGCATTGACATGAGCATCTAACATACACACATTGAAACACAAATAACAAAGGTATGTTGCATATGTTTCAAGGAGATGTTGCAAGCACATTCCAGATATACATGTTTCACATGTTGCACTAGTTTGTTCCATATGTTTCACTAGTGCATCACATATGTTTCATGCTCATATATGAACAAATGATGCTTAGGCTCACGCAATGCAAGTGCCAAAATGCAAACCTAACACATGGGGTGTTACAACATCATCAAGTAAAGATGAAAGTGATAGTGAACAATATGAGAAAGTAAAAGATGTTGCTCTCTTTTTGAGAAGATATCAAAAGGGGCTCAAAAAGCAAGGTTACAAGGTAGTGAAGAGGAAGTTCCCAAATAAGAAGAAGAGGCTATGCTACAATTGTGGAAGCACCGAACATCTCATTGCTCATTGTCCTCATGAAATTGAATATAACAATTACAAGAGAGACAAGAAAGAGAGCAAGACCGACTATAAAAAGAGCAAAAGGCACATGGGAGAGGCTCACATTGGACATGAATAGGACTCAACAAAAGATAGCTCAAGTGAGGAGGATAAGAAGATTGCAACCGTAGCTATTCACAAGCCATCCTCCACACCAAGATTCTTCAACAACATGTCCGATTATGATTACTACTCTCCTCACATTTGTCTCATGGCAAAGGGTGAGAAGGTAAAACCCAAATCAAAATCCAAACCTCCTACCCCTATTGACACCTCTAGTAATGATACAAGTGATTACTCTAGTGATGAAGAAATTGATAACATAACTAAAAATTTGGATAGCAAGACCAAATTGTTCATCACTAAGCTAATGGAGGATTTAAAGAGTGTTCAAGCCGAGCTAGAATCTAGAGAAGAGACTCTTATCAAATAAGAAAATCTCTACATTGCTAGCAAGGAAGCTCTTGCATTTGAGAGAAGTGAGGTGGAATCCTTGTGCAAGGCTTTGGTGAAAGAGCAAGAGGCCCATGCTATCACAAGGAAAGCAAATATTGCCCTCAAGGTGACTTAGATGGAATGCACAAGCAATTTGAGGAACAATATATCATTCTTTGGGATAGCAACTCACATCCCTCCAAGGCAAAAGACACCTCCACTCCCTCCACTAGTCAAGGTTATGGAAAATGTTATAATCTTGATTTAAATGCTTATTCCACTAACCTTACTAATATGGAGGCTATGAGAAAAGAGATTGCTAGGCTCAACGAGATCATAGCAAAAGGGTGCATGGATGGAAAGATTCAAAATGGTGGCAAGAAGGTGGAGGAACCAAAAAGGCCACAATATAGGAATGGGAGGCATCCCTCAATCAAACATAGGCTTGGGCACACAATAGTGGTAAAGTTGTTGCTAAGTATGTTTGCAAGGAGACCAACATCTATAAGAATGCTTCCATTTGGGTTCCTAAGATTCTTGTGACTAACATGCAAGGCCCCAAGTCTAGTTGGGGACCTAAATCAAGGAACTAAATTTGTTTTATAGGCATACTCCTCCGGTGGATCAAGTTGGGTGCTTGATAGTAGATGTACAAATCATATGACCGATGAAAGGAGTATGTTCCAATCATATTCCCTGAAGTTAGACTCAAATGAAATATTGTATTTGGAGACAATTCTAAGGGGGATGTGCTTGGTCATGGTAAAGTTGCTATAACCCTTGAGCATTCAATTACAAATGTCTTACATGTTGATTCATTGAGTTACAATTTGTTGTCCGTTTCTCAACTTTGTGAGATGGGCTACAATTGTCTCTTTAAGGATATGGGTGTGGAAGTCTTTAGAAGGGAGGATTTCTCTATTGTCTTTACGGGTCGATTAAAGAATAAGCTCTACCTAGTTGATTTCAACAAAGGGAAAGCTAATCTTGAGACTTGTTTAGTGACAAAATCTAGCATGGGTTGGCTATGGAATCGTCGGCTAGCTCATGTTAGGATGAGGAACTTGGCCAAACTTCAAAAAGATGAACACATCCTTAGACTAACAAATGTTCACTTTGAGAAAGATAGGATATGTAACGCTAGTCAAGCCAGAAAGTAAATTGGCATACCTCACCGACCAAAGAGCATCATGACCACCACTCAACCATTAGAGCTCATCCATATAGACCTCTTTGGACCGGTCGCCTACCTAAGTATCGGGGGTAACAAATATGGTCTTGTTATTGTTGATGACTATTCCTGTTTCACTTGGGTATTTTTCTTGTTTGATAAGTGTCAAGTTAGGGACAAAGCGAAGACATTTGTTAGAAGAGCTCAAAAGGAGTTTGGTCTCTCCATCAAGAAAATAAGAAGCGACAATGGGACTGAATTCAAGAACACTCAAGTTGAAGGGTTTCTTGATGAAGAGGGCATCAAGCTTGAGTTTTCAACTCCATACACCCCTCAAAAAAATAGTGTAGTAGAGAAGAAGAACCGGACACTCATTGATATGGCAAGGACAATGCTAGATGAGTACAAGATTTCAGATTTGTTTTGGTGTGATGTTGTCAATACCGCTTGTCATACCATCAACTGCCTCTACCTACATAAGAAGTTGAAGAAAACTTCATATGAGATTCTAACCGATAACAAACCAAAGGTGTCTTACTTTAGAGTATTTGGGTGTAAGTGTTTCATACTTAACAAGAAACCCAAAACCTCTAAGTTTGCACCTAAAGTTGATGAAGGCTTTCTTCTTGGTCATGGATCAAATGAGCATGCCTATCGTGTTTTCAACAAAACCTCCGATAGATTTGAAATAGCGGTAGACGTGACATTTGATGAATCTAATGGCTCTCAAGTAGAGCAAGTTGATTCTAGTGTTGTAGGAAAGGAGGATCCACCTTGTGATGCAATCAAGCAATTGGCTATTGGTGACATTAGGCCACAAGAAGATGAAGTCACTGGTGTGGTGGTTTCCTAAGCTGCTGATGAACAAGTTTTCGCTGACATACCTGATATTGAGGGGGAGCAAACCCCTACTGTAGCATAGCAGAGCGGCAGTGTTGCACCCCCTCCAACCGCAGCAGCAAGTCCGACTCCAATTTGAGGATAGAACCTACAACCCATATTTGAAGAAGAAGTTGAAGATCCAGAAAGTGATCAAGAGGCCATTGAGCATTCAAGACTCAAGCAAACTATTCAATGAGATCACCCCACCGATAACATCCTTGGGAGTCTTCGAAAAGGGGTATTGACATGTTCTCATTATCAAATTTTTGTCAATATTACTCTTTTGTTTCTCCTATGGAGCCAGTCAAGGTTGAAAAGGCTCTTAAAGATGAGTATTGGGTGATGGCCATGTAAGAAGAGTTGAACAACTTCAAAAGAAATCAAGTTTGAGCATTGGTGGAAAGACCCAAGACGAACGTGATTGGCACCAAGTGGGTTTTCCGCAACAAGCAAGATGAAAATAGAGTGGTGACAAGGAACAAGGAAAGATTGGTTGCTCAAGGTTTCACTCAAGTAGAGGGCTTGGACTTTGAAGAAACATATGCACCGGTGGCAAGGCTTGAGGCAATTCGAATGCTTCTAGCCTATGCTGCCCATCATTACTTCAAGCTATACCAAATAGATGTCAATAGTGCATTCCTCAGTGGCCCCATTCAAGAGCTTGTCTATATTGAGCAACCACCGGGTTTTGAAGATCCCAAGTTCCCCAACCACGTCTATAAACTCCAAAAGGCGCTCTATGGGCTTAAGCAAGCACCAAGAGCATGGTAGGAATGCCTTAAGGAATTCTTGCTCAAACAAGGCTTTGAAATAGGCAAAGCCGATCCTACCCTTTTTACTCGCAAAGTCAATAAAGATATATTTATGTGCCAAATATATGGCGATGACATGATATTTGGTAGTACTATCCATGATTTTTGTGAGGAGTTTAGTAGGATCTTGACCAAGAGATTTGAGATGTCTATGATGGGTGAATTGAAGTTCTTCCTCGGTTTTCAAATCAAGCAATTGAAGAAGGGACTTTCATTAGCCAAAGAAAGTACACCCATGATATGCTCAAGAAGTTTGACATGGTGAATGCAAAGCCCATCAAAACTCCCATGCCAACCAATGGACATCTTGATCTCAATGAGGAAGGGAAAGCCGTCGACCAAAAGGTATATCGCTCCATGATCGGCTCTCTACTCTATTTGTGTGCATCTAGGCCCGATATTATGCTTAGTGTGTGCATGTGTGCTAGATTTCAAGCTAACCCAAAAGTGTGCCACTTGGTGGCCGTTAAGAGAATCTTGAGATATTTAGTACACACTCCTAACCTTGGCTTGTGGTATCCTAAGGGCTCTAAGCTCGATCTACTTGGGTATTCGGATTTCAATTACGCCAGTTGCAAAGTAGATCAAAAAAGCACTTCGGGGATGTGTCAATTCCTTGGATGATCCCTAGTGTCTTGAAGTTCTAAAAAGCAAAATTGTGTAGCCCTTTCCACTGCCGAGGCCGAGTATGTTGTAGCCGGTGCATGTTGTGCTCAACTACTTTGGATGTGGCAAACCCTTCGTGATTTTGGATGTCACTTTACCAAAATCCTATTATTGTGTGACAATGAAAGTGCCATAAAGCTTGCAAACAATCCTGTAAGCCACTCAAGAACTAAGCACATAGACATCCGACATCACTTCTTGAGAGACCACAAAGCCAAAGGAGATATCAAAATTCACCATGTGAGCACCGAAAAGCAACTAGCCGATATCTTCACTAAGCCTCTCGACGAATCAAGGTTTTGTGCTTTGCGTAGTGAACTAAATATACTTGACTTTCATAATGTGATTTGAAATGTTGCACACCTTTGATTGATCAACTAGCATCAAGGCAAAATATTTGCAAAAGTTCATAATGTGTTTCAAAATGCTTTATCAAAAGAGAACTTGCATTTTATGGTCATTGCTTGTTTTGATTATCTGTTGTTGACCATAATTTGTCAAGTTTGTTGTATCCCTCTTCCTTCTTTCCTGCTTTTTGGTGCTTGTTGCCAAAGAGAGAGAATGAGAGGGGTACAATTTTTTCGTCACCTTGGATGTTTGTGTGCATACTTGTCATACGCATCACGTATATTCTTGTGACACTATGTGCAGCACCCCACAGAAGCATGGATGTAGGGGGAGCCCCATTACTTAACTCTATATGTGAATTTTGGCCTCTTATGCCAATTTGATAATTCAATTCTCTATTCACATATTTAGGGGGAGTCTCTACACCCATGGCTCAAAAATCTTAGTTATATTTCGATCCTTTGTAAGCTTTAATAGTGTTATCATCAATCGCCAAAAAGAGAAAGATTGTAAGTGCAGTCAAGCCCTAATTGTGGGTTTTAGTGACAATGACCACATGATTAGAGGACTAATGAGATTTATCAAGATGACAAGCAGGTAAAATAAGAATGAGGATAATACATGAGATGGTGGAGCCTGAGTTACAAAATGACGCAGTGATGGACTCAAAAGTGTTTCAATTCTTTGATATTTGATCTTGAGATTAGGCTATGCCATACTATAAAGGGGAATGCAAATCTAGTTGGTATAAGGAAGATAGAGTGCTCAAGTATTAAAACTAAATCATAAGAAAGGCACTCTAGCACTCCACGATCACGTAGAATAGTTTTTGGGTCTGTTGGTGTCGGAAGTCCCAACGTGAGTCGGGGGTCCCAAGAGTTGCGCGGTGATCTTGGTCGTCGGGAGTCCCAACATGAGTCGGGAGTCCTGATGCTGAGGTCTGTGCACGCGCACTCGTCGGGAGTCCTGACGCCAAGCCAACCGGTTTCGTGCCCGCATCGGTTGTGCGCTAACGTTAGCGGTCCCGGCGTGCGTCAGTGGTCCCGGCGCTAGGCCCTTTGCTCACGCACGCGTCAGGAGTCCCGACATGAGTCGAGAGTCCTGACGTTGGCCTATGTTGCATGCAGACTTTTGACTTGGATGAATAGTGTTTTCTTCATCAAGCCACTGAGTCCCGAGATCTGCGTCGAGAGTCCCGACGTAGATCTGAATGGTTGGATTTCAACTAAGAGTATAAATAGCTCTTTCCTCATTTCTAGAACCCTAGCCAGCTAGGCATCACCCAAGCGCTCTCGATCAGTGGGAGAACCTTGGGAAGTTTATATTACCCTTGATTTTCTAGTAAAGAACTCAAGCTTACCTTTGTGGTTGCTTGAGAGAGGCAAGGAGGTGAAAGAGACTTGGACCTTAGTGGTCACCTCAACAACAAGGATGCACACAAGCCTTAGTGGCAAGTTGAACCTCGTGATAAATACTTGTGTCATGCATGCTCATTGTTGTTGTGATTACTTGATATTACTTGTTCTTTGTTGTCTCTCTCTCAAGCTATTTCTTAGGTTTTGGTCCTGATCTACAAATTGGTGGCGCTCCAAGATCAAGGAAACACTTGGATAACTTCATCTTACCACTAGGAAGTGGGGTTGTAAGTTATTGGCTTCACAAAGTTCATTTGAGCACTTGTAGTTCTTTCCACGTAGGTGTTGGGACTCCCGATAGCTGACGTCAGAACTCCTGACAACGTTGGGAGTTCTGACCCAAACTGTTAGGACTTTCGACTGTTACTGACAAGTGACTTTGAGTTTTGTGTAGAAATTTTTAGAGGTAGGGGTCATATCTAGGGATGATGAACACATACACCTCGCTAAGACGAACACACACACACACACCTTGCAAAGACGAACACACACAACTTGCTACAACGAACACACACACCTCGCTAAGACGAACACACACCTCGCTAAGACGAACACACACACACCTTGCTACGACGAACACACACACCTCGCTACGATGGACACACACCTCGCTAAGACAACACACACCTCGCCTAAAGAGACCTAGGATCCGTTCCCTCTCTCGAAAGCTTGTAACCCCTACTACGAGCACTATGGTTCAAGGCAACACGAGCAGTAGTAGAATCCACTGGATGTAGGGTCATTCTTGCCCAAACCAGTATAAACCCTTGTGTACGCTTTGCACACCATCCGGGCCTAGACGTGTAGATACAAATTCACTCATCGCTCTGCCTAGACCCCTAGTTCTAGACACCGACACTAAGCTTGAAAAAGCTTACTCCTCTCAACTTGAGCAAGCTAAGGAGGAGACCAAGATGGAGCAAGTGATTGTGATTTGTGATGTGGGACTAACATGTGATCTTATTGATGAATCTTCTTATAGTCCTATTATTGTTTCTCCCACTAATCCTTCTTATAGCACTTTCACTTCTACCTTATCTGCTAGTGATGATTTCACTTGTGATGCCTCACTAATTATTGAGAATGAGACCTTCAAGAAGGAGGTCAATGAGCTCAATCACGCCTTAGGCAATGCCTATGGTGGAGATGTCCGCTTGCTAAAGTGTTTGGGTAGCCAAAGGTTCTCTCTCAACAAGAAGAGATTGGGCTATACCCCAAGAAAGGCATGGCAGCTATTGTAACTCACAAAGTTAGCTTTGTGAAGGGCAATGGCCAATTTTGCAATAGATCCAAGCAAGTTGGGTATATAGAGAAAAATTGCAAGACTAACAAGAACAAGAATCTTAGTGTATCCTCAACTAACTTGATTCTTGTTATATACTTGTTAAGGGTGCAAATGGTGTGAAGGATAAGTTTATTGGTACACCAATTATGGGCCCAAAGAAGAAGGCCATTTGGGTTCCAAAGACCTTGGTGACAGACCTTCAAGGACCCAAGCAAGTTTGGGTACCTAAAAATAATTGATTTTCTTTTATAGGTCAATTACAAAGCTAGAGGAAGGCATTGTGTGCTTGATAGTGGGTGCACACAACACATGATCGAAGATTCAAGAATGTTCAATTCAATCAAGTCAAATGATGGTGATGGTGTTCAAAGTATCACATTTGGTGATAATAGCAAAGGCAAGGTCAAGGGGCTTGGTAAAATTGCTATATCCAATGATTTGAGCATTTTAATGTGCTACTAGTAAAGAGCTTGAACTTCAACCTTTTGTCGGTAGCTCAACTTTGTGATCTTAGTTTCAAGTGCATCTTTGGTGTTGATGGTGTAGAGATCATAAGTGTAGATGGCTCTAATTTTATCTCCATAGGCTTTAGATATGAGAATAGATACTTGGATGATTTTGATGCTAGTGAAGCTAAATTATCAACATGCTTGCTCACCAAATCTAGCATGGGTTGGCTATGGCATAGAAGACTTGGTCATGTTGGGATGAAACAATTGAACAAGTTAGTGAAACATAAGTTAGTTAGAGGCTTGAAAGATATCACATTTAAGAAAGATAAGCTATGTAGTGCATTTTAAGATGGAAAGCAAATGGGCAACACTCATCCAAAGAAGAGTACAATAAGCATATCCAAGGCATTTGAGCTTTTGCATATGGATTTATTTGTATCAACAACTTATACAAGCATTGGTGGCAACAAGTATGACTTTGTGATTGTGGATGATTTCACTAGATATACTTGGGTAGCCTTTCTTGTTGAGAAGAGTGATGTGTTTGCAACATTCAAGACATTCATCAAGAGAGTGCAAAATAAGTTTGAAACCACAATCAAGAAAGTGAGAAATGACAATGGAAGTGAATTCAAGAATACAAGAATTGATGAGCTTCGTGATGAGTATGGCATTATGCTTCAATTCTCGGCCAAGTACACACTACAATCCAATGGGCTAGTTGAAAGAAAGAATAGAATGTTGATTGACATGGCAAGATCAATGTTGGGTGAATACAACGTTAGTCATTCCTTTTGGGCCGAAGCTATCAACATGGCTTGCTTCTATAACACCGTCTCTATTGCTATCAATTCCTAGAGAAGACACTATATGAGATCTTGAATGGTATAAAGCCCAATGTTGCATATTTTTAGGTATTTGGTTGCAAATGCTACATATTGAAGAAAGGCACTAAATTGAGCAAGTTTGAGAAGAAATATGATAAAGGTTTCTTACTTGGTTACTCCACTACTAGCAAAACTTATAGAGTTTGGAATTTAGCTAGTGGTACCCTTAAGGAAATTCATGATGTGGAATTTGATGAAACCCATGGCTCTCAAGAGGAAGATGAAAACCTAGAAGATGTGAGAGACACTCAATTGGCCAATGCAATGAAGAAGATGGATATTGGTGATATAAGGCCTAGAGAAGTGATTGAAATTGAAGAAGACAAAGATCAAGTGCAAGTTAGTGGTTCTCATAATCAAAATCAAGCTAGTTCATCATCTCAAGTGCAAGATCAACAAGTGGCTAGTACATCATCTCAACTAAATGATCAATCAAATGCAAGCAATCAAGTGCAAGTTCTCCAACCATCCAATGTTGCAAGAGATCATCCTTTGGATTCTATAATTGGTGATATCTCAAGAGGTGTACAAACAAGATCAAAATTAGCATCATTTTGTGAACACTTCTCATTTATGGCATCCATTGAACCTAAGAAGATAGACGAAGCTTTAAAGGATATTGATTGGGTCAATGCTATGCATGAAGAGCTAAACAACTTCAAGAGAAATCAAGTATAAAAGTTAGTTGAGAGGCCTAAGGGACATAATATGATTGGATCCAAATGAGTCTTTCGCAACAAGCAAGATCAAGATGGGATAGTTGTAAGGAACAAAGTAAGATTAGTGGCTCAAGGTTATATTCAAGTTGAAGGTCTTGACTTTAGAGAAACATATGCCCCAATTGTAAGATTAGAAGCAATTAGGATCTTGTTAGCCTATGCTTATGCCCACAACATCAAGCTCTATCAAATGGATGTGAATAGTGCATTTCTCAATGGCTATATTAATGAAGAAGTTTATGTTGAGCAACCTCCCGGTTTTAAAGATTACAAGAAACTCAACCATGTGTACAAGTTAAAAAAGACATTGTATGATTTGAAGCAAGCGCCTAGAGCATGGTATGAGAGATTAAGAGATTTCTTGCTCTCTAAAGGGTTCATCATGGGAAAGGTTGACACCACTCTCTTCACCAAAAAGATTTCTTGCAAATATATGTAGATGACATCATATTTGGTTCAACCAATCAAGATTATTGTGATGAGTTTGGAAAGATGATGGCAAATGAATTTGAGATATCCATGATAGGAGAGCTTAGTTACTTCCTTGGTCTTCAAATCAAGCAATTAAAGAATGAAACATTTGTAAGTCAAGGAAAGTACATCAAAGACATGCTCAAAAAGTTTGGCATGAAAGATGTGAAATGCATTAGCACACCAATGGGGACAAATGGAAGCTTAAATAGTGATACAAGTGGCAACATAGTGGATCAAACATTGTATCGGTCTATGATTGGAAGCCTACTCTATGTGACTGCATCAAGGCCGGATGTGATGTTTAGTGTATGCATGTGTGCTAGATTTCAAGCCTCACCAAGAGAAAGTCATTTAAAGGTAACCAAGAGAATATTGAGGTACTTGAAGCATACACAAAATATTGGTTTGTGGTATCCCAAAGGGGCTAAGTTTGAACTTACTAGATATTTCGATTCGGATTTTGTGGGATGCAAAGTTGAGAAAAGAAGCACTTGGGAATGTCAATTATTGGGAAGATCACTTGTCTCATGGTCATCCAAGAAGCAAAATAGTGTTGCACTATCAACTGCCGAAGCCGAATACATAGCCGTCGGTAGTTGTTGTACATAAGTTCTTTGGATGAAGTCCACATTGAATGACTTTAGAATAAAGTTCAAGAATGTGCCATTGCTATGTGACAATAAGAGTGCCATGATGCTCACCAACAATCTGGTTTAACATGCAAGAACAAAGCACATAGATGTCCACCATCATTTCATTAGAGATCACCAACAAAAAGGAGACATATCAATTGAAAATGTGGGTACCGATGATCAACTTGCTGATATCTTCACCAAGCCACTTGATGAGAAGAGGTTTTGCAAGCTAAGGAATAATTGAACATACTTGACTTCTTAAATATGTATTGATGCACCCTCATTATATGACATGCCTCTCCTTTGAGCTAAGCAAGGTAAAGTTGGTTGACATGTCGTTCATCCATTACTAAGGACATGTTTAGTGCATCTAGTCATTCCCATCATGTCTTAGGCTTATTCATGAAAATCAAATGAATTTGATGCTTGTTTGGTACCACTATTACTTCTATGCTTGATATGATATAGTGATAGCATATGGCATGTTTGTGGGCTTCTGAACCTAGTGTTTGATCTAGAGAATGAGCTATAAGTGTTTAACTCAACATGGTGCATGATAACCCTCACTTGGAGGAGTGAAGAAGCTTGTCCTTAGTTCAAATCAAGTTAAATTACTTTAGCAAGTAATCTAGATTGAACCAAAAATTGGGAACATGATCCTCATATATAATGGTTTCACACAACCTATCTAAAATTTGAGCTCACCTTTTGTGGTCATTAATGACAAAGGGGGAGAGATAATTCTAAAGATATGACCGAAGCAAGAGCGAAGTGGGAGAAGTGAAACATGATAAAGAAAGGAAGGGGATCAATTAACATTTGAAGCACACAAGTAGGGGGAGCAAGCTCATAAACTTGTATGGTGCATTTGATTATGCATTACATATGGTTGCTTGCATAAGCTTTAGCTTTTTCTTCGATACCTTGCTTGTTTGGTGTATGCTAGTTATAGTTTTTAATGGTGAATTGAAGAACTAGCATGCATAGGAAGAGTAACTATACTAATGCTTATCTTATGAGAACTAGACCCTTTCATATAATGTTGATCTCATGGGGTTTTCTTGTTTTTGTGATTGTCCAGTTACTAATTGTGCTAAGGATGGTGTATATTGGCAACTCCGATTGGTATCACACTTCAAAGGTCCATTCTTTACACCTTAGCATCATTTGGTAGAAATTGACTCCTATATTTCCTATCTAAGCATATGTGGAAGCTTTCAAATCTAAACCCTTAGTACATATGTAGGGGGAGCAATTGCTACCAATTCGGGTTTATGAAACTTGTCCATATCCTTTACATATGGTAAAATGCTTGGGCAAGCAACATGAATCCAAAAGAACTTTATCATAATATCTTTGTAAATGGGTTGTCATCAATTGCCCAAAAAGGGGGAGATTAAAAACCCTAGTTTGGTTTTGGATAATTGATAAAACCTAGGGACTAATCATTATGCTAAGTGCGTAGACATGAAATGATAAGTCCCATGCCAAGTGGTGGAGCCTAGAGAAGGATCATGATGATGATGGCATTGACCACAAGATGATTAAGTGCTCAACTTAGAAAAGAGGAAAGAGAAAAACAAAAACAAGTTGATCAAGGCAAAGGTTTCAATAGATTTTTGTTTTGCACTCAAGACACCATAGAGGGTGTGAGTGATTTAGGATCGATAGCCGTACTATGAAGAGGGGAGTTTCATGGTTAAAACAGTTATTAAGTACCACTAGGTGAATTCATATGAGCATATGCATTAGGACCTAGTGTGAGCTAACATAACCCTTGAAAATGTTTATAAAAATATGCTAACACATGTGCACAAGGTGATACACTTGGTGGCTAGCACATTTAAGCAAGGGTTGACAAGGTAGTGAAGTCATGGAAGTGTTTCTTGCTGAGAAACACTGACCGGACGCTGGTCACACAACTACTCTGGTCAGTAGTTGATAGCGGTGTGCTCAAGGACGAGGGCGAGGGCTTCGCACCGGGCGCTGCCTGGTCTCTGACTGACGTGTTCGGTCATTTTTACCGAGGCACGGACACTGTGAATCTGACATGCAGGGCCCACGTCTGACGGTCGATGATGTATGATGATGTTATCTTCATGCGAGCGTAGAGGAACAGGACGTTGACCGCACGCAGGCGCGCATCAGGTCGCCTATGACCGGACACGTCCAGTCGGTATTTTCGCACAATGAACCCTCTCAGGAAATGAACAGACTCTGAGCAGCTCTACGTCAAGTGCGATAGAGGGGCACGTCTGGTCAACTGGTTGACTACGCGTTGAACATTTTGTTACCATTAGAGATCAATGTATGATATTCAAAGAGGGGACTAACTGTGGGGGTATAACCCCATATACCCATAGGGCTGTACATGGGCCACACCATCAGAGGTGGCCCATCCCACAAGATTGAGGCATATGGCGCACGGCTCAGCTTAGCGTGTGCCGCTATGATGTATTAGATATTGTACCACATCGGATATTTTCTATGTAACCCTATCCCTCCAGAGTATATAAGGAGAGGCAGGGGTCCCCTAGACATAGGACCAGATCTCATACACAATAAATACAATCCACACAGACACAGGACGTAGGGTGTTACGCTGCTTCTGCAGCTCAAACCTGGATAAACCCTTGTGTTCGCTTTGCGTCACCACCTAGTTTGTTGTCTCGCGCACCTCCACCGATTAATCTACTACCATGGGCATACCCCCTCGGTAGACTGTCGATCACATCTCATCGATAGGTACCTAGGGATCGAGCCTCACTTCAATCTCTAACAGTACTTCTTCTCTGTCGGCCTACATATGAGGAGGGAGCACGGTCGACCGGAGGTGACGATGCCAATGGGGTGCGCCGGGATCCGCCTTAGGAGCAACCGAGCCAAGGAGTACATATCCATGATGCTATCAACGTCCAACAAGGGATAGCACTCACATTGGTTCTATTTGAAGAATGATGCCGCCCCTTCCTTACCTGAGCACACCCTGCCAGAGTATACCAGGCGTGTGGTTGAAGTAGTCCTAGATTCGTGGGGGTGGTCATCCTGAAGAAGGACGTGAAGAGGATCATTGACCACCTCGCCACCATCAAGATCTTAAGGGATGGCGGTGTAAAAGGGAGTGGCGTCATCAGGGTGTACCATGCAAGGGGAGTGGTGCCCTGATGGCTCACCCACTCCCGATGCACCGGATGGTCCTCGTCGCTCGGCTTGAGGGGACGGTGCTCTCCAAGGTGCCCCTTGCCGACTAGGAGATCACGCAGTGCCTCAAGGAGGCAATGGATACCCTAGAGGACTCATCGGGAGCCACCATCGAGTTTGTGTACCCGGTGCTAAGGCACCTCCCGATGCGGCCAGAGCCTGGCTTTATTGGTTTTGTAAGTTATCCTCTCCTCGCCCCCTCTTTTTCCTAGTTGATTCATTTGATCCTGCTTATCTAATTTTGAGTGGGGTGGTGCTAGCCGAGGGACCTCACACTCATGGAACACCTAGCATCACAACTGAGGAGTGAGGCCATGAGGGCGGTGAATCACACTTTCAATGAGCCACAGATGAAGGCGAAGGAGAACAAAAAGAAGAGGCAATTTGACAGGCAAGTGAGGCAGGACCGAGGTAAGGACATCTTGGACACCGACGAGGAGGAGGAAGAAGAGGGAGAGGTCAAAGACGATGACGGTGGCATCGCCTAGGATGCCCTTATAGTGGAGGATGAGCCGATGGGCAGTGACTCCCCCTAGCGACAAGTGGGTGAGGCCGTGGATCCGACCCAAGGGTCGGTGAGGCCCCTTCCCCATTGATGAGTATAGGCCCGATCTTCCGAGAGGTATGATTTGTGGAGATCTCAATGTTGGTGATCCGGCTTCAAATTAGACACGATTCAAACCCTGCAACCATTACACCACTGCTCTGTTGGGTATCAACCAAGCACAACTTGATTGACCTCGCCAAGAAGACTTTTCCTACAAGCGAATCGAAGAGCACAAGCAAGAAGGTAAAACACGCAATCTAAAATTGCAAATATGAATGATGCGAATATCAATAGAGGGTTCGAGAACTTGGTTCCAAAGGACTAATCGACACAGTGGAGAAGATCAAGAACAGGGGCCCTAGATCACTGTAAAAGGATTTGTCACCACAGTTACAATGAACGATTCAATTTCTCGATGAAAAACTAATCTCTAAAACAAAACCCAATTGTCTAACAGCGGCGGTGACTATGTTTATAGTCTAATACTTGACCTAGGGTTGGGAACGGCTAGGGGTTGGGCGCCCACAACTTGGGCTTAAGGCCCGACACGATATATGGCCAAGTTGGCCCAAATAGGTGATGCAGCACCTTGCCGTGGTCACATAGAATTATCCATGGACCTTCTAGAGCTAGGACTAGATCAAAACGACGGCGTCGTTGTCCCCTTTCCAACGCACCCAAGAACGCCCCGTTTCGATGTCGTATGAGAGAGTTATAACTGAAACAGTGATGACATGTCTGCTGAATCTGAGGGTGACGTGGCAGCTGAGTTAGGGACGAATTGCAACTTGGGGAAGACCATAACGTCGGTGTGTCTAGTGTGGCGATGTCCTCATCATCCTCCCTTTCTTGAATTGGAGTCGTCCTCGACTCCATCTTGGCGATGTCCTCATCATCCCCTCCTTCTAGAATTGGAGTCGTCCTCGACTTCATCCCATCATCAGCGAACTCCTACAAAAGGTTAGTGACAGCAGGCAATGCACCAGACATAATAGGTTGACAAAACATAGTATAACATGGTGCATCAGGATTATCACATAACTCAGTAGTAGCAGAAGTGGTAGCAAGAAAAGTACCTCCTTTTAACTTAATCCCATTATTTTTAGCAATATCAGTTGGAGGTTTATTTTTAATCTCATTAGCATGTTTAATAATATTCGTAGGAGACAAAGGTAGCAATGTAATTTTCTTGTCCTTATGTATGATGGTGTATGTATTAGTTCTACCATGGTGTAAAGCATCATTATCAAATTCCCATGGGCGACCTAACAAAATGGAACAAGCTTGCATAGGGACAACATCAAAATCAGCAGTATCATGATAAGAGCATGTGAAAAAGCTAATGCGTGCTGATTTAGTTACCTCAGTCTTACCACTATTATTGAACCATTGAAGTTTATATGGATACGAATGTTGTCGTGTGGTCAAGCTAAGCTTCTCAACCAAATCTGAACTCACCAATTTGTTGCAACTCCTGCTATCAATGATAGTGAGAACACGACAACCCTGCACAATGAAATACATGTGGAACAAATTGTTGCGTTGGATCGTCATCTCTTCTTCATGTCCCACACGTGTACTCAACACATGCTGCACAAGAAGGCTAGAGTAGTCTGCGACAGCAGCCACGAAGTCAATGATGATGGCCTCCTTGTCTTGATCACCCTCGGTGGAATCTGCATCAATGTTAGCAGCAAGGGCTAAATCATCTTCAACATCACTAGCACTTACATATCCATCCTAGGTAGCAATGAAAGCACGACGACTAGGGCAATCCTTCATGACATGTCCCATGCCTTTGCATCGGTGGCAAATGATTTTAAAGATGGACGAGGAGGAGCTAGTAGAAGCACCCGGAGTGGCACCTTTCTTCTGCACATTAGACAATTTACTTACCCCGAAAGAAAATGGAGGTGTAGATGGCTGTGGTGCAACATGAATCTTGGGCGTATCCGGCTCTGAACGCTGCTGAAAATTCCTCCCATTGTTAGACCTGAAAGGCTGTTGTTGTTTGCGGCCCTGTACTTCACGTTCTGCCTTAATAGCAAGATGATACAATTGGGAAAAATTACGCCATTCTTTGTAATCAAGTATGTTCTGTATATCATGGTTTAAACCACCAAAAAATCTAGCACTAGCATCAGTATCATCTTCATTTATATCACAACGGGCTAAACCAATAAGCAATTCTTGATAGTATGCTTCTACTCCTTTATCACCATTGATGAATACAGGCCCGATCTTCCGAGAGGTAACCGGTAAGTTCGATTTGTGGCGATCTCGATGTTGGCGATCCAGCTTCAAAACAGACACGATTTGAACCCTGCAACAGTTACACCACTGCTCCGTTGGTTATCAACCAAGCAAAACTTGATTGACCTCACCAAGAAGGCTTTTTCCTGCAAGCGAATCGAAGAGCACAAGCAAGAAGGTAAAACACGCAATCTGAAATTGCAAATATGAATGATGCAAATATTAATAGAGGGTTCAAGAACTCAGTTCCAAAGGACTAATTGACATAGTGGAGGAAATCAAGAACAGGGGCCCTAGATCACTATAAAAGGATTTGTCACCACAGTTACAATGAATGATTCAGTTTCTCGATGGAAAACTAAATTCTAAAAAAATGATGGTGTCGTCGTCCCCTTTCCAACGCATCCAAGAACGCCCTGTTTCGATGTTGTATGAGAGAGTTATGACCGAAACAGTGACGACGTGTCTGCTGAATCCGAGGGTGACGTGGCAGCTGAGTTGGGGACGAATTGCAACTTGAGGAAGACCATAACATTGGTGTGTCCAGCGTGGCGATGTCCTCATCACCCATCATGTGGGGGAGGGGACATCTCAGGGACCGATGGAGACAGTCCTTCCACCGACCCACCATGAGAGCCGACAGAGATGGGGCGCACTGTCGGCACGTCCAACCCTTCAGAGCAGAGGGAGAGCTCCAAATGCACATGTTCCGAGGAGATGGAGCAGGGGTCGGGAAGTTCGTCCCCAAGCATCCCCACTGCCTAGTGTCATTGAGGTGAGCAGCAAACTACTCTATTCCTCTGCTTTGGTCGGATCCCACCATGGGTTCATGTTTTTACTCCTTGCAGTGCTGGCAGGTCTAGGATCCCCCTGGCACTGGTGCCAAAGAAGAGCGTCACCCTCTAGGCGATGCATCAATCATCAGCTAGCACTATGATGCCGATGGGGCAGGTGCCACCAATAGCAGCGATGGTGTTCGTAGGGGGACAACAGGAGGTGAGTGTGCGGGAGGCGTCCATGACGGTTGTGGGGCAACCGGCCATAATCATGGCGCTAACATCAATGGTGATGCAGACAGACTCGTTGGCTGCGTAGGCGGTGTAGACATAGCGTGCATCTATGACTCTTGCGATAGAGGTGGCTTAGCTGGTTGCGATCGCATCGACACTAGCGGAGGTGGAGATGCCCACAACAGACATGTCATAGCCCTGTCCATATCTATCGAGTAGGTTCTTAAATTGTAGGACCATAGTCACGTCAGTAGATGTATCCTTTGTGGTGCTCTCTCCTGTCTAGTGGCGTCCCGAAGTGCACAAGAGTGTGGTAAGTCTTAGCATAGTTGGGTATAACTTTACCATGTGATAAGAATATCATAGGAATCTACCTCACCCGTTGACCTCCCAAGTTAACTAGTTGCATATCTTTAGTGACTTATCCCATGTGTGTCATATTACATAAATCCTATCATTTCATATATCATTTACCCCTGCTATAGTCTAGTTGGTTTACTAGGTTAGTAGATACATGATGGTGAATTATCAGATTCTTTAACCCTTGCTTCCCTGTGGTAAAATATAAATAACGATACCTGGTTTACTCCTAGTAAAATGCTACAATAGTATGTTCTGTGCGCTTGTGGAATCCTTCATATTTTAGTTGCACTTAATTTATACCAACAATGCATCACGCATGCATGTGTGGAATCAGACTCTGGTGTCATCAGTTCAACCAAGCTACGTCATGGTTTTTATTTAATTAAATTTTCATGGAAAATATGTATCTTCGGATATGTGCATACATCTACTATTGGCTAGAATTTGGCCGTGATCCTCATCACCATATCCATTGATGATGCTGGCCATATGCATGTCTACATCAGCACGAACAAGGATTCATGGTCTACACCGCCATCCAAGCCAACTTTCACGTATATCAGACAAGCATGGAAGATCTCGGACTGCGCCTCGCCTCGACCGGACACGCCCGAGGGCTTCACCTCCCCACGCAGATTGACTCTATCAGGCTCCGACTATGCTCATTCGCCTATGACTGCACGTGCTCATCCGAGCTATCAAGCAAATCACATCCATCTACTTAGACATTACAGCTCATCTACTTCACTCGGCCCCAAATCAAGCTAAGTCACGCTTTAATATTTTTTCCAAATATTCTTCAACTTTTATATATCTCCATGATGTTTCTTCGAGCTATTTTCTCCATGTTTATTCTCCAAATGATTTTCATTCATGTATACCATCTTAAAGATGACATACAACTATGCCTAAAGTAAATCCCCGAACAGTCATGTTGACGCTCGGATGTTTCCAGAGACGGCCTGTCTCCGGCGTCTCCCTGCACGTGCACGAGCGTCCGCCCTCTGTGTTATGAGTGGCCAGTAGCGGTTCCTTGGCGATGCCTTTTGCTACACGCACACGGGCTCTGCGCTTCGCATTACGGTTAATGGGCTAGCTAGGGCTGGAGACTCAGCTACAAACTAACTGGTCAGACGGTTTATATTGCATATAAACACAAACTTCGCATCAACACTAAGTGTTCACCACGAGCTGCTAAGCAACTTTACACGAACATAATGTTCATCTACAACTAATTGCCAAGCTACATACGCTATTTCATCACCATCGATTTCTTCTCTGGATTTCATATATTTTATTTTTACATCATGTACTACCCGTTCTCCATATTTTTATTATAGGGGCCTAGTTCGTTTGTCGAGCTCATCTTTTATGCTCGGGGACTGGATCAGTCGGGAAGGACAAGAGGATAGTCATCTAGGTGGTCGGACCACGTGGCAGATGGACTTCACCGTCAACTCTAGTCAGACAATTAGGCTCTCACTTTTCCTCGACATTTACTTGGCCGCCGACCAATTGGTTGGACTACCCGATGCTTGATTCTTCACCAACCAGCTGGTCAGATTCTTCATCGCTTCATCATTAGCAACGTTGGGGACTCCATGGCATTCGAGTTCTTCATGGATCCTGCTACATCTCATCAGTGCGCTATCAAGTTGCTCCATGCTATTTGGATCAGGGTGCTGATCTTGGGCAGCACGTCGGGGGTCTTGATACGCACATGACAGATAATGCTAGCAAGCTTTTAACATTCTTTCTCTGACCCTGCTACAAGATATCTTCAAAATCTTGAGCCCCTTACATCCTTCTGACAAACCTTGACTTCACGCAAGTCTGAGCTTAGCTCTGAGTTGAACAGTTTGGACACTCGCTCCAACAGCTCACAGGCTCATTCAAACAACTCAGATGCTTGACCAACTGCTCAAACATCTTCTTCAGCAGCTCGACTGCTAGTCAAACTGGTCGAAAGCCTACTCCTGGTGATTAGCAGCTCGTTGGTCAGCTCGGACAAGCTCAAGATGGTGTTCTTAGAGGATACAAGGCGCTCGGGGACTAGCTGTGGGGTTATGACCCCTAGTACCCACAGAACAAGACATGGGCCGCACCATCAGAGATGGCCCAGCCCACAAGATCAAGGCGTGTGGTTCACGGCACTATCAGCGTGCACTGCAAGGCTATAAGATGTATTAGATATTGTATAGTACCAAATAGGATATTTTCCTTGTAACCCTATCTCTCTAGAGTATATAAGGAGGGGCAGGGATCCCCTACCCCTCCGGATCTGATCATAAGAAATGCAATCCACATAGACACAGAACGTAGGGTATTACGTCTCGCTGATAGCCCGAACCTACCTATATCGTGTTCTATGTCACCTCTAGTTCGTCTCTCGTGCACCTCAACCGACTCATCTATTACCGCAGGCATACCCCTCAGTAAATTGCTGGCCGTATTTCATCGACAACGGGTGAGCGAGATTACCATAGCCGCAGGAGCATAAGCTTTCTGCAGTCCAACCCATTTTTCTCAAAGTTGTCTTCCGAGACCCTTTGCCTTTTGTTCTTATCATGTTACGAAAAAAGGTCGGTGCGTTCTGACCCCATTTTAATGCCAAGACAGTAAAGCTCGTGGCGCGGGCAAAAAATCCTGATCATATGGGTGAGCAAAGTCACTGTAGCCACAGGGGCATAGGTTTCCCGCAGTCCAACCCATTTTACTTGGTATTTTGCTCCCGTGAATCTTTTCTTTTAGATCTTATCTAACAAAAGGGGTCGGATGCAAAAGAAAGTTCCTGAGTATAAGTATTCCCCTATCAACCCTCGAGTGGGGTCTGACCCCTGGCCGTTGTAGGGGTCAAACATCACTAAAAGCCAATGGAATGATAATAAAACGGACAAGAATACCTTTTATTTCAAAAACATGATTTTTGCATATGCATGCCAACAACTTAGAAAAATCTAAGGGTAGAAGTGACATAGTTGCTCTATATTCTAGGAATTGGCGAAGACTTGGCCGTTGGTGGTCTTGAGCTTGTAAGTGTGTTGACGGTCACTAATGCTCATTTTTAACCATCAACTATTGCATGAAATAGCATGAAATGAACCATAAAGCATAGTTGTAGGGCTTAATTCTAACGAGTTCCACGAGTTGTGTTGTTCTCACTTGTTTTACAGGATATTTAATATTTCACCACATAAAAGTATCTCAAGTGATGAAACAGAGCACACCATTGCAAAGAGCTCATCGAGATGATCGAAACGGACAAATCATTTGCTATATTTGGAGTTCCAGAGAGAAAGTCTCCGATGGATATGACTCGGAAGAATCTAGAAGACCCTAGAACCATCATCATCACAAGACTAGGGACTAAACCGATAAGATTCCATAGCTCTATGAATTATTATTTTCTAGAGAGTTATCCAAAAGTTGGAAAAGGGAAGAGTCCAATCATGATACGACATCTTGCACGAACGGATTGAAAAGTGGCACTAGAATGACATAGAAGACTCTAGAAGACACCAGAGCAAAGGAGAAGCCCGGAGGCTAACAAGTGGGGCCGGCCGGCCCTACATGCTAGGCCCGTTGGTCTGGTCCCACCTAGATGTGACCTCTCCTTTCTCTGATGGCCTTCAACCGACCTCTACGACGCATCTCAACCATTGTTTCAAGTCGGTTTGATCGGAGGGCTGCAATTCATCCCACCGGGCTATATAAGCAGAGGCAGAACCCCCTAAGGCATCTCCATCTTCATTAGCTACATCTAGAACAAAAGCTAGGGTTTCACCCCTCCATCCAAGTAGAAGTAGAGATCCCTCTAGATGATCGTCTAGTTCTAGTTCTTCTAGTTCTAGTTCATCTAGTTGTAAACTAGAGATCAGGGAGAGAGGAGAGGAGAGAGCTGAGGAGGAGCCAGATCTGTCAGATCTTCCTCGACATTGTACTTCTGTAGCATCTGGTTCATCTTGAGCAATCTCCAGGTTCTTCATTATTTATTTTTAAGTATTTTGTTTTAGTTCTTGCTTTATTATATTTACTGGATCTTCGCTCGTATTGAGTGCTCTAGTTATTCTAGATAATTAGAGTAGTAAGCGCTAGTGTAGACGTGGTGTCTAGACTAGGGTTTACTTGAGTTTGCGCCCAATCCCACGGTTAGTTGTGGTAGCCAACAGAGGTGATAGCTCTGTCTGGTCTTTGTAATCCACCACGTTCGGGTTGGTGTTTCGTAGAGCTTTTTGGTAGCCTTCCCCTGATTACTTTCTTCTCAATCTTTTTTGAGAGTTAGAAAGGTACTATTGCTCTGAAGTAGATAAAATAGAGTAAGCCTTCGACAAGATAGAACCACTTAGAAAACCGTAAAATCCCTCTCTACCCTATAATTACCCTTTCCTTGGATGTTCCTAATTCTTCTAGTACACTTCACGTTCCCCGTGAAAATCGATACTCTGGAATACTCCCGGGTGAAAGCTACATCGGTATCCATGCGCTTGCAGATCTTTTCCTGTTTGCATTTAAAATACCCAACAAGCTTTCTAGCACCATTGCTGGGGAACGGTAGCTGTTCTAGAATCGAACCAAGTTTGTCTGAGTTTCATTTTTCTGTTTACCACATTTTTACCACCTTTTTCTTTTTACCACTTTACCACATGTATTCTAATCATGTCTATAAATATTCTGCTCCAAAGGGTGACAAGTTGGAGCCCCCACCATCTTCACACCCTATTCTTACAGATGGCTATAAGCTTTGCCCTACTTTCCTAGCCATGGTTCGAGACAAACCCTTCTCTAGGCTAAAAGACAAAAATCCATACACCCACCTTAGGGAATTTGAGCACTTGTGTTCTTGCCTCGCTATTGCTAGCATGACACAGGAGACCATCAAATGGAAATTGTTTCCTTTCTCACTTTTGGGAAAGGCGAAACAGTGGTATGCTCATTCCGTACAAGACGTAAATGGAGATTGGGATGAACTTCGGAAAAATTTTGGTCTTGTTTTCTTCCCAACATCCCAAGTTAATGCCCTTTGAATAGAAATTCTTAGATTCCAACAAAAGGAGAAGGAGACTCTAGGAGTAGCCTAGGCTAGATTCCCAAGCCTTAAAAACACCGGCCCAGACCTCTCTTTGCCTGACCATGTACTTTTAAATAACTTCCATCATGGTCTTAGCAAAGAAGCTGCTTTTCATCTTGACCTATCTTCCAAAGGTTCGTTCACACACATGTCCTTTAGTGAGGGGGAAGCCATTCTACAAAAAATCTTTGAAAACACCCCTTACACGGGCAATTATGATGAGTTTCCCAAAGAAGAAAAAGAAAATGAGTCTAGCCCCGAGCCAAAAGAGGAGGAATACACAACTGAATCTAAAATTTCTTCAAATCCTTCCAATCATTTGGTTGCCACTCCTAGACAAGAAAAGGAAGTTTTGATAGTCAAATCACAATCACTCCAATCCCAAG
The DNA here is from genome assembly GCA_038087645.1 of Saccharum hybrid cultivar R570. NCBI lineage: Eukaryota > Viridiplantae > Streptophyta > Magnoliopsida > Poales > Poaceae > Saccharum > Saccharum hybrid cultivar. The sequence goes on along the minus strand of JAQSUU010000084.1, from coordinate 10,712,837 downwards.
ATTTAGCTATCATTCCTAAACCATCAATACCCCAAAATCCTCCAAGGGAAGAAGAAATTCCACCTTTGGAAAGCTCTGACCTTAGGGATGGTTTAGACTTCTAGTTTCATAAGAGATCTTCAAGCGAATATAATTCAGATCCTCTCTAGAAGGAATCTCTTATAAAACATCCTTATTACCAATGGGAAGAATTCGAGGATGGCATGTCGAATGATGCCATAGAAGGACAGCTTTGCCATATGGAAAATCCTATCTGCTATCCTATTATGTTCATAGACAACATAAATTATGGACCTATCTCTAAACCCATCCTTGTCTTCAAAGATCCCCCTTATGCTCGTCCTTTCCAGTCTCATGATAATCCTAGAAATCCACTAAGTCAACCAAACCATAAGAGTCATGAAGACCACGAGGATGACCAAGAGAAGCTCCGACAGTGGCTAGAATGTATAGAATGGATGGACGAGGAAGAAGCCTTAATGGAATCTAACCTTGACTTAGCTTCAAATGGTGAGATTTCAACTTCCTTTAAAGACGAGACTCATCCATCTAGGGAGGAAGCCCTAGACGAGACCAATCTAAGAGTCACCAATTCAAATGAAATTCTTAATATCCAGATTAGGGATGAAGATGACATCAATGAGCGTGGAAATTACTCCATAACCATCTCATTAAAACCATGCCCATATGAGACATCTCTTAATTCAATTGGTCTCTCCAACCTCACCACATTCGAGATCTCCAACCTCCTTATTCTTTCTAGTTACAAAAACTTCAAAAGGGTGGTTGTAGACGCATATGTTTATCATAAATATTGCAGATCTCATTGTGATTGAATCTTGAGATAGGAACACTTAAGTTGGTGTTGGAGGGGAAACCACTTCACCAAAAATATCTTGAAGGTTTCCCAAGGACAAGCTTAGTGTCCTAAAACAAGCACGTCCTAACATGAGTGTTCACCTCTCTGCTACGCTGCCCTTGTGAAATAAGCATAGGGATATAATTGTGAAAATATTCCTTCAGGTATTCTTGCCACTAACCTTTTCAGGTCTAAAGCAAAATGAACTAAGGAATGACGAACATAAGGTATGTCCAACCAATCATCATGCAACATTGAATTAGATCCATCCAAACTTGATTTTTGCAAAATTCAAGCTTGGGGGATAACTTTCTAAGAACATCACCTGCCATGTTGCTATCTCGGTTGTCCCTACCTTTAAGGCATGCTCAATTTACTATACTGCAATCTTGTTCTTTTCTATCACCACTTGAGTAAATATCTATAACGCTTTCATGCCACCTGTGTCCATCATAAGTAAGTGTTGGTTTAGAAGTACTACACATACTTCTATTGACTTTTAACGTAAGCATGGTGCTTAGGTTAAATAGCCTTCATTAATCTAATTAGACATGGAGTCTGGTTTGGTTATTGAAGTAAAAACTACTTGTGTGTACATTGTATATTTTGTTGGATTAACCCCTGCAAGAGAAACTTTCAAAAGTCAAACTAGGAAGTCCTAAGATAAACTCACACGGAGAGAAAAGAGGTACATGAACTTCAACAACCTTGCACAAGGGAAACATAGCTCACGCATCATGGAAAGATCCATGGAACAAGAAGACAAGTGCAACAACACAAGATCTACACTCACTCCATGGAAGAGGGTGAATAAATCTCCATCAAGCCCCTTCAAGACAAAGACCATCATGGAGAAATTCTCAAGACAATGAAGGGAGCACAAGGACTATCAAGAATGTCAAGATTAGAAGAACAAAAAGATGGTGAGATTGAAGAGAAAGGAGTGAGGAGTGCAACAGAAGAGACAAGCCAAATACAAGAGATAAATCCTGCCCTTAATGATGAGTCAAAGAATGGAGAAGGAAGGCCAATTCCTCTAAAGATGATCCAATCAAGCTCTTCCTCCTCTCAAGCTCCCATGACTCAGGCACACTGTGAGATAAGCAAGAGAAGACAAGCCATTCATGAGCACAACTAGCTTGGCAAGAGAAGCTTCCACAAGATGTTGGGTACCATCACTCTTCAATGACAAAGGTAACATCTTGAGGTACGAAAAGCTTTTCTCGATCCTGGTATGCATATAAGTGAAGCACCAAACATGTTTAAGTTGCCATCCCACTTGACCCATCCTGATTAACTTCACATGTTCAGTTCTTTAATCATTTCTTAGCTTCACTCTCTTGATCTCATAATATCACCCAATGAGCTAAAATGTTGTGAATCCAACCTTTGGAAGATGATAGATCACAATCTTGAAAAGATCAACATATTATGCATAGATATGATTTTCCTTCCATAGGTTAAAACAATCTAATCTGTCAAATGTTTTGAGATATTACACTCATGCTTATTTTCTAATCTTATCACCCAAAACATCAGCTTTATCTTGTTCACTATGCCTAAGGTTAGAGAATAATGAATAGACTTTTGGTTCTATTGGTGTTTTTCCACCAACAGAGCCCATGCACTTGATCTCTGCCTTGTCTTTATGAGCAGGACACACTTTGAACAAGACATGAGGAGTTTGCCAACTCCCAAATTATACAAAGTGAAGGTCCTGGTTCTACAAGAACACACAGACTAAGCAAGATGCTACCAGCTTTCACAATCAATGCTTCACTTCAAACTGCTGGATGAACGAAGAACATGGGTGACACCATATCAAGAGGTGCAGTTATCAAGGTCTCCACCTTGGGATCAAATGATGCACCTAAGGAGTGAGCATGGATTTGAAGAACTAAAAAGAGTTGACAAGCAAGTGGATGTTCTATCCACTATTAAGAGCACTGTCTCATCAGTCATCAACATCAATCAATGCTCTGTAGAGGAAGTACATTTCCACTACCAGTCTGCTACATCACAAGATCGAACGACTATGTCAACATTCAGCTTGGGGGAGGGCAGCCCCATGTATCCAGGTAAGTATCCTTATCCTCTTATGTTTTCTTTTTTACATAAATTAATCCAAAAATAATAAACAAAGTGAGCACATGAAGGTTCACACTTATCCTATCGAGTTTTTGTTCTATATTATGTTATTTTGTAATAGTGTGTGCTAGTTAGAGTGTGTATAAAATTTTGTTTTTCTGTTTAAATAAAAAGAACTGGTTTAATCTCTATGCATGGAAATGATGAATAGTTGCTCTGCCGTAATTCCTTTCAAGTGCCTAGTTTTCAACCTTGACTCCTCCCGAGTTTTGGAAATGATTGTTTTGACCTAGAATTTACTCTGAACTTGAAACTTGTGTGTTGCGAATGCCTGATCTAAGTCTAGGTGATTGACGGATATGATATGAGAAGGTTTGAGCTACTGTTTATCTTGTTCCTAGTGACAATAGAGTTCTAGAGATTTATCTTTTGAAAACTTAAAATTACCGCATGATGAGTTCCTGTATGACGAGAGCTTTAATTCCTACCATAGCCATATATACATGCTTGCTAGAATAGGAAAACCAGCTCATAAGCTGCTCGCTTTGTATTGAGTTTGGTCAACCCGTGTGAGACCCTTGTCGAGAGGATGGTCATGCTCCCAAGATTAAGATCACTTACACCCACATATATCCTGCTGCTCCTACCCTAGGAGTACACAAAAATGTGCCTTTCCACCCTAAAATCTATCTCCTACCCTGGGAGAAGATCTAAAAAGATTGTTAGGTTTCCAAATAAATGCTCTAAGATTGTGATTTATCTCTTCTCCATATTCATTGTATCCTAAGTAAGAGGTAGGAGATCTTTTGTAAAAAAGGGAAAAAAGAAGAAAAAAGAGAGAAAAAGAGTAGTCTATGATCTCTATGCCTAGAAGTTCATCATTGTCATCAAAGAAAGGAGAAAGAAGATATCCCAAGACCTCCACAGTAAAGTTCTTCATGATTCTTCAATTGGAGGCAGTCTGTCCAGGAGCAAAGTAGAATTAGGTTAGCCACCAAATATATCCACACATATGCACATCTTAATCTAAGGGTATGGTCTCCCCTCTGAGGATCCCATTTTGACTGAGCAATACATGCAAGGTAAGTATGCTTCATCCTTGAACCACCCTCAGCTCTATATAAGCTTATTAGTTATGGTGTGAGAGAGAGGAGGCATGATGCTACTCTGCCTTATTCCAAAAATATCACATATTCTAAGTGAAAGAGAAGGCAAAACATCATCATTGCTTTGGAAAGGATCCAGAAATACCACATATGAGAGACCAAAAAGGGTCATACAAAGGAATCTTTGAGTTTTATTTTGAAAATCTAAAAAAACTCCAAAATGAAGGTTGATCGAAGAACTCGAGACGCAGTGATTGATTTGATTGTTCTGTCTTTCAATTGCTCAAGACCCAAGTGAAGGCTAAAAGCTCCATGGTTAAAGGTAATACGGGTAAGTTAAAAAGTCAGAATGGTTTGCTCTAATCTGGAGGAGAATTCTTGTTTGAACACATGTGTACTTTTGAGGCGTAAAAGCATAGTAGCAACTCCTGATCCATTGTTGAGATTAGCTTTGCTCAGGGACTATCAAAGGTTAAGCTTGGTGGAATTTGTTGACAATCACTAATGCTCATTTTTAACCATCAACTATTGCATGAAATAGCATGAAATGAACCATAAAGCATAGTTGTAGGGCTTGATTCTAACGAGTTCCACGAGTTGTGTTGTTCTCACTTGTTTTACAGGATATTTAATATTTCACCACATAAAGGTATCTCAAGTGATGAAATAATGAAATAGAGCACACCATTGCGAAGAGCTCATCGAGATGATTGAAACAGACATATCATTTGCTATATTTGGAGTTCCAGAGAGAAAGTCCCCGATGGATACGACTCGGGAGACTCTGGAAGACCCTAGAACCATCATAATCACATGACTAGGGACTAAGCCGATAAGATTCCATAGCTCTATGAATTATTATTTTCCAAAGAGTTATCCAAAAGTTGGAAAAGGGAAGAGTCCAATCACGATACGACATCTTGCGCGAACGGATCGAAAAGTGGCACTATAAGGACGTAGAAGACTCCAGAAGACACTAGAGTAAAGAAGAAGCCTGGAGGCTGACAAGTAGGCCCGACCGGCCCCACATGCCAGGCCAGCCAGTTTGGTCCCACCTGGATGTGACCTCTCCTTTCTTCGACAACCTCCAATCGACCTCTACGATGCATCTCAACCATTGTTTCAAGTTGGTTTGATACGAGGGCTGCAGTTCATCCCACCAAGCTATATAAGTAGAGGCAGACCTCCCCCCTAAGGCATCTCCATCTTCATTAGCTACATCTAGAACAAAAGCTAGGGTTTCACCCCTCCATCCAAGTAGAAGTAGAGATCTCTCTAGATGATCGTCTAGTTCTAGTTCTTCTAGTTCATCTTCTAGTTCTAGTTCTAGTTCATCTAGTTGTAAACTAGAGATCAGGGAGAGAGAGGAGAGGAGAGAGCTGAGGAGGAGCCGGATCTATCGGATCTTCCTCGACATTGTACTTCTGCAGCATCTGGTTTATCTTGAGCAATCTCTAGGTTCTTCATTATTTATTTCTAAGTATTTTGTTTTAGTTCTTGCTTTATTATATTTACTAGATCTCCACTCGTATTGAGTGCTCTAGTTATTCTAAATAATTAGAGTAGTAAGCGCTAGTGTAGACGTGGCGTCTAGACTAGGGTTTACCTGAGTTTGCGCCCAATCCCACGGTTAGTTGTGGTAGCCCACAGAGGTGACAGCTCTGTCTGGTCTTTGTAATCCACCACTTTCGAGAGTCAGAAAGGTACTTTCTTCCCAATCTTTAAATCCTTGTATGAGCAACCAATCTTTCATTCCATGGTGTAGGCATTCTAGGACGTATTCCTACAAATGTTCCCATGCCTCTGCAATGGTCTCTTCTTTTTGCTATGGAAAGTTGTAGATTTTTCTTCTTAAGGCATTGGTTTTTCCTATAGGGAAGAACTTTGACAGAAAGGCTTTTGAACACTTATCCCATGTATTGATGTCTTCTTTATGATAATAGAACCACTACTTCGCTTTTCCCTCCAAGGGAAATGGGAATAACCGAAGAAGTATGATGTCTTGGGCAACGTCTTTGATGATGATGGTGCTTCCAATCTCCAGGAAATCCTGAAGATGGGTAGTAGCATCTTCTTGTGCCTTTCCGCTGAATGTAGTAGCTTGGACTAGGTTGATGAGGCTTGGTTGGAGTTCAAACTCTAGGTTATCTATTTGGAGTGTGGGCCCAACATGAATGTTCCCAGGGCTCAGAGCAGAAACTCTTGCAAAGTCTTTTCAGCCATTGTCTTCACCACTTGTGTTGATCTCTAGGTTGAGTTGATTTCTGATTAGATGTTGATTGATCACAACTAAACATGAATTACCCTACATAAGATATAAACAAAAATAGAGCAAGGGTAAGCCTAAAAAGACAGAAGTACTTGGTTAAGATTTTTATCTATGAGTATATATTTGATGTATTCTTCTGATAGCCACATAAATAATTCCTGTGGAAAGCTCCCCGGCAACGGTGCCAGAAATGCTTGTTGGCATCTCTTACGCTGCACCTGTTAGGTTGTCATCCCTAACACGACATAAGAAATGTGGTTGTACTTATAATCATGGCACTTATAAAATACAAAAAGTTATCCGCAAGCGCACAAGTAAAATACTCCCATTGTAGCATTTCACCTAGGAAAGTTTTAGGTATCGTTATTTATAATTCTACCACTAGGAGCTTCTAAACAGGGTTTAAAAGAGAAAGTTGATATGGCTATAAGAATTACAAATACATACTATAGATATAAATCAATTAACCACTTCTATCTAAATAGGGGTAAGCCAAATGATATTGATAATAATGATAATGAGATAAGATAAGGAATCCATAATTAGAGAGAACTCATAGGATCAAGTGGATACAGACTAAAGCAACACAGTTAGAGATTTAATTCCTAGGGTTATGTCCTATCTACCAAGTCCTAGGGTTTCTAATCTACTCCTTATCATCTATAACATAATCAATCTTCCATCTAAACATAAGGAACATTACTTCAGGGAATTCAAGAATAGAGCAATCCTTCCCCAAGTAACCGGGTTCTACTTGTCCTAGATGCGGGGAGTGGACTACAGAGGGCTCAACGAAGCTATAAAAGTCACCTTCTTGATCTACCACATGGCCTAGAAAATAGGGTGCATTCGCAGGTAAATATAATCTAGACACCATGTCTACATTACTTCTACCACCTAATCCAATCCAGAGTTGAACTAGGCGCTCTACGAACTTATGCCTAAACTTATTATCAATCAAGACTATATCAAAGATAGAACTAGAATAAACTAAGAACAAAATAGACAAGAACATAATGATATTGAAGTAGAACAAAGTTATAATTACGAGATACAATGATAGAATTACCAAATCTCTTGACGTTGATCCGAAATCCTGAGCCGTGCTCAACTCTACTTGTATCTAGCTAGATTCTAACCCTAAACTTGAAATAGAGCTCTAATCTTCTAATTGGAAACCCTAGCCTTTCTCTCTGGCCTTCTAAATGAGAGATCAACTAATGATGATTGTGATTTATTCCTCAGGGGGGGTCTGCCCCTGCTTATATAGCTCGGAGGGATGAACCACAGCCTTCAGATCAAACCGACTTGAAATAATGGTCAAGATGCGTTGTAGAGGTTGGTTAGAGGTCGTCACGCGAAGCAGAGCTCACTTCCTTGTGGGCTCAGGCCGGTCAACCTAACATGTAGGGCCGGCCGGCCCCACCTGTTAGCCGTCGAGCTTCTGTTTTGTTTCCGTGTCCTCTGGTGTCCTCTAGAACCTTCCCGTCAATTCTTGCAGAATTCTGACTTGATTTGGTTTGGTTCCTTGGCTCCTACTCCTCCTCCTCAGCTTATTCTGTTTTAATCCCTAAAAATTTATAAATCACCAAAGCTATGGAAATTGTCATGTTAGTCCATAAAACTCTTGCTTGGTGATGGTTCCAGAGTATTCTAGAGAATTCCTAGGCGTATTCATCGGGGACTTCTTGTCGGGACTCCAAATATAGCAAATGATATGTCCATTTTGATCGTCTCGACAAGATCTTCATGATGGTGTGTTCTGTTTTGTCATTTGAGATACTTTTATGTGATGAAATATCAATAATTCTGCAAAAGAGATGAGAGCAACACAACTCGTGGAACTTGTCAGATTAAACCCTACAACTATGCACTCATAACCCTTTTACCATTATGTTGTGCATTAATTGAAGGTATAATATTGATGTTAAGGACCGTCAACATATAGTCAACACACATTCTTCATTTCCCACTTTTTTTACAAGAATAGGATTGGCTAACCACTCGGGATGATACACTTCCTTGATGAATCCAGCCGCTAAAAGCTTCGCAATCTCCTCGCCGATGGCCCTGCACTTCTCCTTGACGAAACGACGCAAGAGGTGTTGCACCGGCTTGGAGCTTAGCTTGATCCTTAAGGCGTGCTCGATGACTTCCCTCTGAATGCCTAGCATATCCGAGGGTTTCTAGGCTAAGACATCGCTGTTCATGCGGAGGAAGTCAACGAGCGCGCTTTCCTATTTGGGGGAGTGGTCGGCACTGATGCGTAGCACCTTGCTGTCAGAGTCACTAGGGTCGATGGTGTAACACCCCAGGTGTGTGTCACTCACTAAGTAGTAGGTTTGAGCTCAAACATGGTAGATTAAGTGGAGATGACGATGACAAGGTCAACCTATGGAGATGAGCCTAACCTAAAGTTGGATGTTGCACCATTGCTTTACATATAGGCCCCTATTCAAGATATATGCTTGGATGGTGTTATTGCAATATCTTCATGTGTCTCACCATGGTAGCTATCTATATTGATCCCTAGAAAAGTTTCATGGAGTTTGGAATCAAAAAGTCACATGAAATGATAAGTTACATGCTTGTTTGGATTATAACTGAAACATACTTCTGAAACCAGGAAACATGTTTTACATTCCATGTGAACTAGTGTTTATGCAACATACAAATGCAACATGTGCAACACATCTTGGACACATGTGGAACAACCTAGTGAAACATGTGTAGCATGTATCCTGAAACAAACACATGAAATAATTGAAACAAGGTGATGAAACAACTGTAGCATTTCACTTGAGTTTTATGTTTCAATGCATGTGAGGCCTACACTTTTGTGCAACCTATGCATGGTGTGTATGTTTGGCCTCTACAACACCTTAACTACACTTAGGACACTTAATGGAACAATGTTCATGTTGATCATTTTGCCTAAATGTGCTTCTAAGTGATGGTTGACCATGTATGGACCCTAGAACCCTTTTGTTTGACCATTTCAAAAGTGTGACATAGAAGCACAACATGACTATGCACTCTTTCACAAAGTTGTAGAGAACTTTATAAGGAACAAACTTTGTTTAAGAGTCAAGTCATGAAAATGTGTGGAACATACTCAAAAAGGGCCCACAAGCCAAATTTAAGGTTGTTTCCCAACACTTAGCATATTCTAACTCCCTAATCGGCAACATCAAATCAACATATTTGTGGCATTTTATCTTCCAAGTTCATATGGTAGCTCAATTAGATTCCTTAGTATGAGTTGAAGTACTTTTCATGAGGGAAACAATGAATCAAGTGTCATCCTATTTGGAGTATATTTGGATATCCAAAATTTGTTGCTAAAATAGCATGTTTGCAATTTTGTCGCGGAAACAACCTCGACATTGGCGTTCCGCGTTCTCCAAATTTTGTTAAGTAACTTTAGTAGATCAAAATGTAAAGGTTGGAGCTTACATGATGGGGAAGAACATACAATAAGATGGCAACAGTTGCATTTCGTTTGGACCATCAATTTGGATAGTTGCTCATTTGTATCAAATCACTGACATTAGCAACTTTGGAGCCAATTATCTCCTAAACTAGAACCCTAATGACTAAAGTGTCTTAATAAAAATCGAAGAGCATCATGTGGTCTTCGAACTTCATTTTGGGCCCAAGATCCAGTTTGGCCCAAATCCAGCCCAAAATCGCATTCCACCTTACCCAAACCGCTGTCTGCCACGTATTCGGTGAAATAACCCAACGGAGCCGCGTGTCATCAATGTGGCGTTCATGCATAGTCGGTGTCCCACCATGGCCGACACCCACCCTTGCCTCTCCACTCGTGTTGGGGAGATGCTGAGCTGCCCCTGACGCTCCCTCACTTGCCATTCTCGCTGCCCTGCTCGCCTTCCTCGCCTGCGCTAGTGTGCAGACGCCGTGCACCGCCATTGTTGGTAGTCACGCTGCTCGCCATGGCTGAGCCGTCGCACCCTTCCCCGGCCGCAGTGGAGCCTTGCCGCGGGTGCTCCATGGCCGGCTGGTGCCCTGCGATCCGCCTTCGTCGGCCACTGCACCCCGCAGCGCCGCAGCCGTAGACCGCCGTAGAAAACACTTGGGCATCCTGAATAGAACTCCCCCTCTATCACCCAAGGTACGACCTCCACTACATACTGGTAGGAAACACTTGGGCACCCTGCTCTCTGAAATCGAAACCCCACTTGGGCATCCTGAATAGAACTCCCCCTCTATCACCCAAGGTTGGTTTTTAGCAAGCTAAACCGCATCTCTAACACACCTCTTTGTAGGGCGGTTATGAAAAAAAGAATTTGGAGAAAGAACAAGGGGATGAGCAAAAGAAAATCCCCCTCGCATTCACAGGCGAACCTCGTCCCTATACGGCTTCGAGAGAAGAGAGATTCCTATCTCTACTGATAGGAGGTACTCGTGCAGGCTATTCCCATCTCTGATGTGTAAACACAAACTCTTCACTGTCCCAACAGAACTAACAGAGCTTGATACCTAAGATGCAAGGGATTCACCCCCAAAGTGCATATTTCTTTTCTCGGCTGCTGTAACAACTAGTACATAAGTAGCAGGCTTTCGCCTCAGAAGTATCTGTTCCCCTAAATAGAATAAGTTGGGCGCCACTACAGCTTCTTGAGTTGGCTCCGCTCCGTAAACTTAGGTTGGCTCAGTCAGCTCCTCGTATCAAGACTGAAGTCTGTCAAGCGGTCCTTGATTGAAAATGTTGTCAAGCAACCATCCATGAAGAAATGACATCAGGAGAGTTGCCAGCGAGGATGATATCATCAACATATACAAGCATATATAGAGTTACTTTTCCCGCCATAACTTCTATAATAGGGCAGGGATTAATCTTCTTTTGAGGCTGAGAATCTGTACCGCTTAAGTAAGTCACTCAGCTTTTTTAACCCGGCCTTAGATGCTTGCTTCAACCCATAGAGAGACTTGAGGAGCTTGCACACATAAGACGGACGAGTAGGGTCAATGAACCGGAGGGCTTGCTGCATATAAAGCTGCTCATCAAGGCATGTAGAAAAGCATTTTATATATAAAGTTGCTGAATTAATCAACCAGTAGAGATAGCCAGAGATAAGCCTGCTTAGAATATCTGCCCGAATGGTAAGCGGTTTGATAACGGGACTTAATTATCATTAAAAGAAATTCCTATCTTATAAGTTGATGCGCCGCCCTTAGCAACCTTGTATCGCTCAATATCTCCATCCACATGTGTGTTTTTTTAGTTTCTAAACCCATTTTCAGCCAATTCGGGTTCCATGGGAAGGAGGCGCTACCCACATGAGAATTCACATATATGGTTGATGAAATACTGGATTACTGGGCCCAATATAGTTGTTATGGTGCTTAATCTGTAGACAAGTAGAGTTCGTGCACACTGTTATACAAGACAATATACTCTAACACACACTCTTGGTAATAAAAGGCAATCAACAATTTGCTGATATAACCTGTTCTTCCCACTGTGCAGAAACCGGAGGAGGGAAAACAATGGCAGGCTTTGTACCAGAACCCGCAAAAAGCTGTCTTCTTGGAACTGAATCCTTGTTACCATGACCGAACTCAGCCAGCTCTCTGAAAATTAGAAAAGGTAGCAATAATTAGTTGCCTATTCATATGGAAGCTATGTATATAATTCTCAGGAGCTCAACAAAGAATAACCTGATCTCATTAACCATCATATCTCTTGTTATCACTTCTAACATGTCTTGAAGCAACAGTACCACATTATCAAACTTTGAGGCATCTCTTTCTTTCTGCAGGTGACCAGCATAATGTTAGCATTACCTTCAATACATGAATTGATCATCTGTCTTAACAAGTTGAAATATTGAAATTGTCAAATAGGAGAATAGTTGAGTAAATGAGTAAAGTAGTAACATTGCATTACCAAGGTAGATACAAGCTCCACAAATTTATTGCAAAGAACTGGGATGGGAGTGCGCTCATTCTAAAATTGGCAAGGAACGTTGCAATATTAGCTTCTATTTCTTTTATTATAATACCAATAATCCTGTTTATGTTAATGAACAAACATGTCAAAAGAGGATCAACATAATCAACTGAACATGGAATTTAAAGATATATATATGCACCAACGGCCATGCAGTTCAAGAAGCCAACTAGCATGAAGGATAAAACACATATGCCTTCAGTACCATTGAGGTTACGTATGTAACAATAGCTAAAGCTTACTAACTACAAGCAGTCATAGTTTTCTTTACATTGTACATCTATGGTGGTGCTTGGCTGTCCGCTGTCCTTCTCCCTAGTTCATTTTGGAATAGCTAGTTCCTAAATATTGAAATAGTGAATATGTGCAGCCACATGCAAATGTTGGATTCCATATTCTTAGTATTGGATTTGTAACCTTGGCTCAGTGGCTCACACATGCCTAATTATATAGGGTCTGGTAGTGTAAAGCTCATATGTCACTTCGATCACCACCTCTAATCCCCCATTGATTCTTGATAGCGTGAGATGGTGAAATTGTTCTGGCTTGTGTGGAGAGACTGGTCTTGGGCTGGGGCTGCTGCGACTAACCTTTCGCCCAGAGTTGGCGGAGCTGAGGTTGGCTGGCTGGGTGGCACTTTTCGTCGACCCATTTGGGAAAGTTAGTGGTGCGTTGCATGGTAAATTTGGATTTGATCAACAACTTACCTTGACAATTCGCATTGATCAACTGACCTGGTAAAGAAAAGAGTAAAAATCTGGATCAAATCGGTGAAGAAACACGACTTGTCCCTATTGAAAGGAATAGGAGAGATAGAAAGTGCGGGGAAGTTGATTTATTAGTTTGGAGGATAAATAGATAGGCGTGAGAGTACTTTACTGGTTGAAAAATAGACTGGCATAAGGGATAGGCAAGGGTAAACTGGATAGCCAAGTTCAATGACTGAGAAGTAGAGGGCTAGCACGAGCTGTGACCATTGCCAAGAACGAGTGCATTCTATACCTAGCGATAGGTCAAGATCCTTTTTCCTATCTATTGAAGATGCAAAGAGAGCTTCCTCTTCAAGTTGGAAGTGCAAGAAGAAATGCGGTAAAGCGGTAAATAGGAGTTCCATCTACCACGCACTCGCCCCACACTCCAGTTCAGCATCCATACTCAGCTAGGAGGAAGGTGCCGGGGACACTATGAACACACATGTACTTGGTTGACTTCACGTCCCGTCTCACAACCGGGTAAGATCAAATAAACAAACAGCTTGCTTGCCCAATCCCTATTGAGAGGATTTCTTGAGCTTCCTTTTGTAGCTCCGCTCACAGGGACTTCTTTTCATCCGCAATGAAGCTTATACCACCACTTGGCCAGTAAGGCCTGATTCAAAAAAGATCAATCACCCCCTTCCCTACTTCAATGGAAAAGGGGGAATCGCCCTTTCACAGCCGCCCCTCCACTAAATTTATACCTATCCTTTCGCCTAAGATGATCACGAACGAAGACAGAGAATTGCGTAGATAGGAGGAGGAAACGAACCAACCCGGGGCCCCAAACAAACAAAAGGGAATGAGAGAAATGATCGGAACGATTGAGGAAAGAAAGAGAATGGCGGCCCCTTTCCTTTCGCCCAGGGGGCATCGTCGTCGGGGGACAGGCTTCGAGGGTTCTTCCATATTTAGATATAGAGATAGATGATGATAGAGATCTAGATCTTTCTATAGATAGATCCTTTGATAAATTTCTATTGATCCGCTTTCAAGATCTATGAACAAGAGAGAAAAAAAATATCCATGTAAAAAAAAGAGATGAATAGATAGGGCTAAGCCGATAGCAGGACTGGGTACGATGATGGGGCGAGAGAGGGAAAAAAACCTTCGGGATGGATCGGGAAAAGTGACCTCCGGCTCAGCCCACGACTCCCTTTCCCTTCCCTTCGCATAGCTCACTCAAAATCCCCCTTTTTTCCCAGAATGAATTCGCCCGACACGACGAATCCTGCCCTCCTGTCTTTCTTTCTCATTGAATGAACCACTGCTTGGGACGCCCCTATGCCTATGAATTCAATGATTTAAGGGCCCCGGGAGGAAACTTCGGAAAGAAAGCCTACTGGTTGGTCTGGTTGTCCCCCCGGCGGTGCCCGGGCGGGCCTCGGTTCAATCTTGCCGATTCTACCTAGACATGGCTCAAAACGAAGGGGTAAGGCCAAGTGTTATTAAAACTAAACTCTCAGTGCACTTCGGAGCACGGTCTTCCGTTAGGTCCTTTACGGACGACGAAAGCCCCTTGGCTATACTCTACTCTTCGCCTCCGGCTGTTCTGTTCTTTTCTTTCCTTTTGGCTCGGCGGAGCTGAGCTGGGTTCCATTACACTCTGTAGGAAATGCATAGACAGTCCACGCAGCAAACCGAGGCCCTGCGTGCGCCGTACGTACCGCCTACGAATAATAGGTAGCCCCACCCCAGGCAGAGTTTGTGAGCCGTGTAATAGGCGACCATTTCGCGCGGTTCGGGGGGCACTTGAATAAGCCGCCGGCACCCGGCTGCGTCTTTACCCCTATCCAATTTTTGGGCCAATTCCCCCTTCGTACTACCAAAAAATGAGATTCTTGCCGAATCCGAGTTTGCTGCTCCAACCATTACAAAACTAATACCTATTCTGTTTAGTACTTCAGGTGCTTCTCTAGCGTATAATGTCAATCTCGTAGCGGATCAATTCCAACGAGCCTTTCAAACTAGTACTTTTTGTAATCGACTCTATAGCTTCTTCAATAAACGCTGGTTCTTCGATCAAGTTTTGAATGACTTTCTAGTCAGATCGTTCCTGCGTTTCGGATATTCAGTCTCATTCGAAGCTTTAGACAAGGGTGCTATTGAGATATTGGGCCCTTATGGTATCTCGTACACATTCCGACGATTGGCCGAGCGAATAAGTCAACTTCAAAGTGGATCTGTTGTGCGAAGAGTGCGTTATGAACCGTGGCCGCCTACCTGCTTTGGTTGGTGGGGGCGGCTCCTCCGTTGTGGGTAAACGGGAAACCCGACTCTACGAACCCGAGGAAAGGCTGCACAGCTTCCGTAGGGTCGTTAAGACCGGAGCTTTTTGTAGTGCTAGCAGGAATGCAAGTGAATGAATCCCATCCCCTTTCAAATCGGCGAGGTAATACCTTATTGAAGTAGGGCACGCTACGGCAACACAGGACTGATGGGGTGGGGGCTTGCTGTCTACTTGGCGAGCCTTCACTGCCCCCTTCTGTAACTTCCCTTCTTTCGTCCGTCCACGAGGCAGTCAAAAGAAAGAGAGAAAGGGGCGGCTATAACGCAGGAGTCGTGGCGGTTGTATGCCACAAGGTCCCTATAGACAAGGGGACAAGTGAATCATCGCTTTTGGGCGTAGGCAGCCCTCTACCATCCATCCCATTGCATTCCTCTCATAGAGTACTGTACCGTCTCAGACCAGATACATCTATGGAAAGAAAGGATTTCATAGAAAATATTCATTTTTCTATTTTTTTGGATCCCCATGCATTCCGTTATTCCCGTAACTATGGATTGATTGTCCCTACCTAACTAAATGGTAGTGGTCTAGGGAGCGCAATTGCTAGAGCACGGGAGAATGAAGAGTAATGATTTAAGCAAGAGCAGCCGAACGGACTACTATAGTCAGTCTAGTGACTACTATAGTCTTTTCTTTCTTTGTAGTTAAGTAATAATGTTTGGTATAGCAGCCTTTCCGAGCGAGTCTCTGGGATCTCCTGTAAACCCCCATGATGTGGTAAAGGGAGGATATTAGGGGAAGCAGTGAGTGGAGATTCCCCTGCAGAGAGCCGGATGAGGGGAGACCCTCACGTCCGGTTCGGAGGGCGGGGATATCCCGACCCTACTATCATTATGCCTTTGCAATGTTACTTGGTTCAACTCCATTTGTGACCTTTTCTCGTATGTGGGACTCTCTATCTTCTTGGGTAGATTCTAGATCGTCTTTCATTTTGTTAGTGAGTAGTTTTCTTATTAATAAGTCAAGTCAAGAATAATAAGAGAACTGTAGGAGCTTGCCAGGACGGCTTGGTAAGCAAGCTACCTGTTATGTAGGCGCCAACTCCCAGTTCTTTCTCTTCTTTCTTTTTTATTCTAGTTTTTTATACTATACGTATAATCACCTTTCCGGGGAAGGGGTAACATAGACGGAGGCACATGTAGACAGATACAGACTTTTGAAATCTTTTGCCTAAGCGAAGTAGATAAGTATGAGGGAAGAAGTATTTGATTGTCCAGCATGATCGGTTTCATAAGTCCAGTTGTGCCAGAAGCTAGAGTTGCCTTTATTAGTGGATAAGGGTGGGTTAGGCATGACATTCTTAATCGTAGACAAGGTGCGCAGCGGAAGAGCTTGATTGCTAACTAATTGCTTGCTTTTAACCAGTGACTGACTTACACGGCTACTACTTTCCTGAGTACCGCTTCAGAATCGTTCCTACTTTCCTTTTTAAAGGTCTTCCTCTCTCTACTAGGATTGACTCGCTTAGAAGTCGAGGGGGTCCCATTTCCATTCCTTTGCCAAAGACCCTAATGACAGCTTGAACTACCTCTTTGTCTCATTGATCCGAAAAGAAAGGAAAGAAGAGGATTCCTGGGAAGGATAGAGTATATCAGCAGGTTCATCGCACAGCTCACTCCCTTCAGGGAAAAAGGATTTGAGTGGAAGGTTGAGCGCCCCTTAACGTTTAGAAGTATCCTTTTTTCAACGGTTAGAAACCTTTCTATTCTAAGACGGCTAAGTCGAGGGCAGACACAACAGGTCACGAAGAGCTAGAGGATATAGAATTCCTATTTACCGGGAAGAAAAGTGGAAGGAAACATCGACTCTTCCGGAAGACTCTAACTCCTCATAGCATTACGCTAATCCGCAAATATCGAATGATGCTTCGACAGATTCAGTCATCCATTCAGCTTTGAAATCGGAGACAAGGAAAACAACTTCATAGAAGCGCCGCGGATCAATATAGAGATGCGAACCAATATCCTTTTCCTGGTGGACTCTGAAGTACTCGTCTTTTGCACAAGGCCTCGTGTCAAATAACATCCAACCACGTCCACGTCCTCCTACCTCGCCCATTTGCTGAGATCATCTACATTTTGCTTCGTGTCGAGCTCTAATCGGCCCAAACATTTTCCTTCGGGAGGGCATTGCTGCTTTCTTTCTGTAGTGAGGCTGGCTCTTAAAAATGAGCTAAACTCTGATAGATTTAAAGGTAAATTTAGGTATTCTTATATGTATCGAGTGATTGTGAAGCGCATTCAACGCGCTAGATATGAACAAGGCTTGTTAGCATTGGCACGTGCATATGTTGGGTATGATATTTACTTTCCAGCATTTATTGATTTTAGAGGGCGCATCTATCGTGCAGGAATACTACACTTTCACGAGCGGGACTTTGCTAAATGTCTAATATCTTTTCCTATTGGTAGTGGTGATGTTAAGTTCACAGGAAAAGAAGACAAGGAAGAAGCTACTACTTATATGATTGAGCAAGCTGTGGGTTTCCATCATCATTTGGCTTTGCCCTTCCTCCTCGTTTTTCTTTGAGATTGGCAATCTTATCCACTTTTTTACTTTGCTCCCCACAGATGAAGGCAAGCTTGTCTTGTCTTCGCTCTATCTTACCAGGAAAGTAGGAAATACACACCCCTGTTGGTTAAAGCAGACTCGTATGCCTATTCTGATGCGGAGGGATCAGCCACCTCTTTCTGTTCGAAAGATTCCAGACCTGACTTAAAGCCCTCTTTCACAAGACATTTGGTTGATCAGGATTTGGTAAACCTAGAGATCTGATTCTGGGATAGGGTAAATCTGTTCTTTCTGCTTCTGCCTATGCTTGTCTTTTAGCATTCGCCTATGCCTGTGAAAGGATTGAGATAGATATTGATATCTATCTGGGCGAAAGAGCACAAAAGGGAGTGGTTTGGCCGCTAAGAACTTAACTCCTAGGCGATGGAAATATAGAATCTATGTATGGCTCAGCCATCTCTTCTTGAACTTGCTGTGGAACTTCTCTATCTTTTTCATTAAAGGCTATGTATCCCTTTCCCTCATTAGTACTCAAGCACTAGAACCGCTTACTGATTCAACGACGGTTACTGATATGCCATGTTGATCGTCATTTCTCGTTGAATGGTTCTCCCTCCTGTAGCTCTGTGGGCATTCAAACCAGAGTTTATGCGGTTGGCTATGTCCCTTCTAGAACTTCGGGTTTCATAGACTTTTCCCACAATAGAGGCTTTGTTCTTTTTGATAAGCTCCCGTCTTTCCCTCTGCTTCTCAATATTGTTCATCCCTCTAGCGTTCGTTATGAGGACATTCATTAGGAGTTTGAGGTTAGATTTGATGGGGAACTCCCTCCTCTGTTGGAGGCACTTTTCATTGCTCTTGTTTGGCTCCGAGCCTTAGCTTTTTTCTTAGAGTTGCATTCACTTCCCTCACCTTTCACAGATAGAATAGACTTCCCAACTAGCTGGATCCAAGAAGGCTTATCCACAGCCAGGACACTGGGGGATCTATCTCTGAGTATGATATAGACTTACTCTCTCTGCTCCAGTAGAATGCTGAAGGATTGTGCTCTTTCATGGCCACTGAGACAGCAAGAATCTCGTCCAGAACCACAGGAGCAGTGGAGGTGGAACCAGCAGGATCCGGGATTAAGGCACTGGAAGGTTACTCAGATTGGTGGCCTGGTTACATAATGACATCTCCAGAGCTGACAGCCGATTCTAAGCCCGCAAAAAAAAGAAATTAGACATAGGTAACTCAATGGCTTGCTCGGCTCCAATCTCGCATACATTACCAGTAGGAATCGCTTCAAGCTCTGGGGCAAGGTTATCAGGCTCAGGATTGGGCGCGCTAACAGCCTTATGAACCTGTGGAGGTAGCTTGACAGTTCTCAGAGGCATTAAGTCGATATTCCAGATTGTGCAGAATCCTTGGGCACCAAAGATTGAGTCACTTTCACCGGTTATGACCCGCGGCCTTGCAATTAGTACATGAAAGAGGAATCCATTCGTATTCGACACATTCTTCCTCAAGGCTTCCATTTCCGACGTCGATCCAAACTGCTTCTTTGCTCTATTAACTTCAATACAGACCCTGGCAAACATGAGAGGGGATTTGGTATAAGTCTGCTTCTCCATATAAAGTGGCTTACCTATAGTACTAGCAATCCTTCCTATAATATTGGATGACCAGAGGTGGAGCCCGAGCTGAGGGAACCGTACCCTCATAGGGATGCTCTGCAAGAGGTCTTTACGGACATCCAATCCTCTTTCCCATTTTTTCAGGATGAAAACCCGACCACCAATAAGCCAAGGTCCGCCTTCGAGCACTTTGGAACCATTTTCCCCCAGTAGGAATTGAAAGAGGAAAAAGCCATTCATTTATGAAATGATCTCAAGAGCCCCTCTGGGTTCCCAGATCTTAGGGAGGTCTTTATTGAGATATTCGAAAGGCGGGCCTCTCCGAATAAATAGTATACCCTTAGAGTAACTAAAACTAATTCCTACTTTTTGCGTTCTCCACGAGCTCTTCTTCCGGGCAGACGGCCACGATCTTCTCAGCCCTAGTTTAAGGTGAAAAGTAGTCGAGTTTTATCTCAATGTCGCCCATAGCTCCATTACCAAAAAGGGTGCTCCATTGGACGGGGTTCCTAATATATAACTCCGCCTGCTGTTGAGGGTTCCGTCGCCGGTTGGTCTGGGGATCAGGAGGTTTGGGTGGAGGGGCAGGGGCGAAGAGCGAGGAGTCAGAAGTTCAATCGGATCGATGTTGGGCGGTTTTGTTTTTGGAAAGAGCTCGAAGCACAAGAGGCTCATACAGAAAGCAATCAGCCCATAGCCCAATATCGAGACCACAGCCTATTATTCAAACCACAAAGGATCCGTCTTTCATCGTCCAATCTTCTCGATCGAACATATTGACATCAATACTCCTTTCCATGGCCATTCACGGCCCGCGAAGATCAACCACTCGTGCCCGAGATCACTATCCAATCAAAAACCAGACTTCCAAGATCCATCTCACTCAGACCCTTTTGAATGTAGCGGATAACAACGGAGCGGGGCTATCGAATTGATATGTATTCGAATCTTAGGAGCTGGTAATCACTGATATGCTCATATTGGTGACGTTATTGTTGCTGTAATCAAAGAAGCAGTGCCCAAAATGCCTCCAGAAAGATCAGACAGAAGTAAGACGAGCTGTAATTGTACGTACATGTAAAGAACTCAAACGTGACAACGGTATGATAATACGATATGATGACGATTGTCATTGATCAAGAAGGAAATGAAATCCAAAAGGAACTCGAGGTGCGATCGCTCGGGAATTGAGACTTATGAATTTCACTAAAAGAGTCTCATGAGCTCCTGAGGTATTATAAATACTAGTAGTAGAGACTATGATATAGTAGGGTACCAGAATATAGATCAATTAGTAGATTGTGTCTGACGCATATACATGAAAAAAGCAAATAATTATATAATAATATTAATAAGAATTCTAATCTTAATAAAAGGAAGGGTTCGAATAGCATCTACTAATATTATATTACCGAAAACTTTGTGAAAATACTTCTACGAGAAGGTTTTATTGAAAACGTTCGAAAACCATAGGGAAAGTAACAAATCTTTCTTGGCACGTGCCCCTGCTCCTGGTCTTCGAACTAGTCATTAATGGTTGGCAACATAGGTACCCTTTTTCGGTATGCGTTGCGAACACTTTCATTTTTAGCGTCTCATCTTCTCTGGAGAAGCTCAAATCGAACGGATAGAGCAGATGGTCCAACTACAGAACTTCTTCTTTTTCATTACTTCCATGGTCGTGCCCCGTGGCACGGCAGCACCCGTACTATTGAAATGGTTCGTCAGTAGAGATGTTCCCACTGGTGCCTCTTCTTCCAATGGTACTATAATTCCTATTCCTATCTCTTTATTCCCTTTTTTGGTCTATCTACATTCAAGGAAATTCATACGCTCCATGGACAGAGCAAAAAGTGGAGTGTTGGTCAAAGCAAGCCGCCCTATTCTATTACCAGACAAAATTGGGAGAAGCTCATCCGCTAGAAATGCTTTATTTTGTTTCGTTCCCGTTCTTCATTTCCTTATTATCGAATCCATGGGGGACTTGTCATATTTAGAATCTTTCTGCGGTCTGCTCTGTTTACAATTCTTTCGTACTCTCTTCTCTTTACCACGCGATAGGTCAGCGAAGCATGAGCGGGCGCTCCGAAGTAAAGGCCAAACACTTCGGCCTAAGGGGAATGAGCAACAAAATGACAAGATGAGGTGCCCCGGGCACCCCCATATAGAAAGAAGGGTCGAAGGTTTTGGGCCTGTAGCTTTCCCCGCCCCCCCCTCGTCGAGTGGTGCTTGTTTGGGGGGTGTGCCACCTGAAATCGGGCTTGAAGCTCTCGCCTTACCAACGAGCCGACTGTTGATGGCTGTTGGTCACGACTACTACAAAAAAGTGAAGATGAATCTTTCTATTTCACATGGAGGAGTGTGCATCTTTATGTTGGGTGTTCTTCTGTCGTGCGACCCGATGGCTTATGTGCGACCTGTGGCCCACGCCTCCTATTCTATTTGTTCAGGGCGGGCGGCGTGAACTCTGATTCGATCCGGGTATTCAATCCCGCCGCTGAGATGCTCAGTTGACTCCTTAACCTTGATAGGAAGATGGCTTATTCCTAAATTCGTGCATAAGGGTAAGGAACTTTGGATGAATTAATGCGAATGGGTGTAAGCCTCGCAGCTCGGAAACACCCAGTGCTGACCACACTGAGAGACACGAAAGCACAGGTAATGCCAGTTGGCGAAGTGGCGTTAAGCATCCCTAGCGGTACGCAAAGAGAGGTCGTGATGATATCATCTACGTCCGTACCGCTCCTCGTGGAGTAGATCCCGCATCCAACCAACCCTTTTTTGACCAGGGAACGGGAGAATTCCCACTACCGCAGGCAGGCCCGCCGGGCCGTGAGCGCGGTGGGAACGGGCTTCCCAAAAAGCGAGCCCCGGCCCGGGTCAGCATAGAATGGGGGGGGGACGGCCCTAATGTTGTGTTGGCCGGGTTGCGGGCGGATAAAAGCGGACGTGGGGACTCGGGTCGGGGCACAGCGTAACTAAGAGAGCCATTCCATTTAGTGCGAGACAGAATGGGCGGGCACAAGCGGTCTGGTGTCCGAGCCGATTGGTCAGACGACGACTACTGCACATATTATATTAGCCGCCTATCCCGGAATGGACTGGGATGGAAACGCGAAGCAACAAGCAAGGGATGAGCGCTTTGTTGCTAAAGCGCATACGTTTTCTTGCTGGGTCGGTTTGTTTTTTGGGGGTGGGGCAATAAGCTTGCTTCTTCACAAGCTTATCCCCGCCCCCTTTCCTGTCCGTCCCGACCGGCAGCAGTTGGGTCTCCCCATCTCTCCTCAACTTCCCCGGTCTTCGGCCCGAGCTGTATGAGGCAGAAACTCGTCCCACGTACGGTTCGGAGGCCGAGCCCCACCCCTGCAATAATGGTGCAGCTTAGGTCAACTAATACGAATAAGATACAGTTCACTCAACGATTGCCTTTGGGTCCCGAACTCCATATGGGGAAGGAACGTTGTTGTTTGCGAGGTCTCGATCATTTACATGGACCCACTTCTCATTCCATTTGTGGGAATTTTTTTATTTATAAACCGTCCCCAACGAGCGAAAGGTTCATGTTTGAACATGATGAATCACTTCGTGCCGACCTGTTGCCCATAAACTTTCCTGCCTCATATGAGAATGGAAAACTGGAAGATTTTCTACATCGGTGGATGAAGAATCACGAACATAAGAATTTCTGGTTTAGCATGTTCCCAGAAAGAAGATACTTTTTTTCCATTCGAGAAACGAGGAGCACGACTGAAGTGGCTATACATACAAATCCATTTACGGATCTATATGCTCCGATTGGAACTGGAAGTTCCAGAACTGGCGGCTGGTATACCACCATAATGAAATTGCCTTTTATTTTTAGTATTCGGATAGGATTTCTGTTGGCTTCATCGGGAGGCTCGCGTAGTTTGTTACGTCAACTCCAAAAGGATAAGTTGCATTGGAATCGAGAAAGTTTCGTTCATAATTGCATAAAAGGAGTAAAAATAGTGGCTGCGGCGCGTCGAGGGTCAACCTTGATATCGAATAACCTTTCGAGCCTTCCCCAATGGATCTCTATCCTCCTTTGAAACCAGTAGAAGTTCACTGACCATCCCTGTCAAACATAACCCAAGGTAGGATCGAGAGGAGAAGAATAGGACTCTTGCTAGTATCATAACCTCTCGATGGGAGAATTCAACCATTAGATTAGTGGAAAGAAGAAAGAATGGGAAGAAAGCAGCCATGGGCAAGCTTTAATTAATATAAATAAGTAGGAGTTACAGCCTTTAAATTAGAGTGAAACGAGCCTTTGACGTAGTCAGAACGACCGATCTATTATTTTTTTTTCGAGTAATAGCGGAAGGAGTGCCAAAGCCCATTTTAGTAGAAAGCAGCTGCCCTTTTTTAGTAATGCGGAGTGACATAATCAATCGAATTCGACTGGTTGGTTCCCCTTATTAGTCAATTGCTTTTGACGTATCAGGTGGGAATGGGAGAGCCTCTTTTCTTTCCGCAATGGAATCGGCTTAAGCTCGACCTTTTCTTTCATTTAGGGAAAAAAATGTCGTTTTTCTTTGTTTAGAATATCAAAAGACATCCCACAACCCGGTCTTAGGTTCAGAGTCGCTTTGTGGGAACTTCAAGAGAGAGAAGAGAGATCATAGCTTAATATCAAAGGTCAGGTATACCTGCCTACGTTCGGCATACACATTCACTAGTTCCATTCAGTACCTTTCTATAGATGGAATCCCGATTCGACTTTCAAATGCAAGAGCAAGAATGCCGTGAGGGAGCCCTATCTCAAAAATGCAAGGCCAGATCCCACTTTCTTTAATCGAGCGGGCAAGGGATCGATCTATTCTTTTCAGAGAAAAGGTTTTCAAAAGATATCCCGAAGGGGTCTTAGATAAGGTAAGGAGTGACAGCTCTATTCAATAAGCTGGCTCTTTAAGGGAAGATAGGGCATCTCCTAAAATGTGGAAGTTTGGTGCTTTAGAGATAGGGCCGGCACGCTTTGCTGGAAAGCAATAAGTCAACAAAACAAGGTAGGTCTACCCCCTAATAAAGGGTTTCGCTCGACGACCCTGTATCCATTCTCGATTAAAGCACGGAGAGTTAGGTTTATTATCTCCAGTTTGATGCTATCTTCTCCACGACTTGGTTCTTATGGATCTCCTCCAGGTCCTAGGCATCTTGTC
Organism: Saccharum hybrid cultivar R570; assembly: GCA_038087645.1. NCBI lineage: Eukaryota > Viridiplantae > Streptophyta > Magnoliopsida > Poales > Poaceae > Saccharum > Saccharum hybrid cultivar. The sequence goes on along the minus strand of JAQSUU010000084.1, from coordinate 10,688,183 downwards.
TCTAGCTCTGCTCTCTATCGGTAGTCAAATCAGCACTTTGTCTTTGCCTGTCTCTGTCCATTCCTTCAACACTGATGGACTCGGAGTAACCCCTTTAAGAAGAAGCATAAGACCTCAAGCGAGGAGATAGAATAGAAAGAATGATAGCCAGTTCTTTGAAAGTGGGAAGAAAGCCAAGGATACGGTGGCGTGTAGGGTCTTTCAAATCAATCAGGAAAGCGTGAGCTGAGAAGGAACACGGCTTTCCGCGCCTTAACAAGTGGATCTACCAAGAATTGCTTTTTCAGCCGTTACTTATTATATAATAGCTCGATCCGCTCACGCATGTGATTACCCGCATGACCCAAGAAGCTACGGACTTCCTTCACTGGAGGAGGCAAGCGATCCTCAACTTTGGCTTTATCAACCTCAATTCCTCGCGAGGAAACCAAATGACCGAGGACAATACCCTCTTGAACCAGGACACTTCTCCCAATTGAGTACCAAATCAGCTTCAAGACAACGCTGTAGAACAATCTCAAGATTGGCCAAACAGTCATAAAAATTCCGTCCCGTCCATAGACAGTGAAATCATCCATGAAGACCTCCATGATTTTCTCAATCAAATCTGTGAAGATAGACATGACACATCGCTGAAAAGTCCCTGGGGCATTACAGAGACCAAATGACAACCGTCGGTAAGCAAATGTACCATAAGGACAGGTAAATGTTGTCTTATCCTGGTCCGACGGATGTATCGGAATCTGCAAGAAGCCTTAGTACCCATCGAGGTAGCTGAAATAAGAATGACATGCTAACCTCTCAAGCATCTGATCAATAAAAGGCAAAGGAAAGTGATCCTTCCGGGCGGCCTTGTTAAGCTTGCGATAATCTGTACACATGCGCCAACCGGTGACAGTCCTAGTGGGAATCATTTGACCTTTCTCATTTGCTAAAACAGTCATGCCTCCTTTCTTGGGTACAATATGAATTGGACTGACCCACTGACTGTCAGAGATAGGATAAATGATGTTAGCACCAAGAAGCTTCAATACCTCTTTCTTTATAACTTCTTGCAAATGAGGATTAAGCCTACGCTGGTGCTCGCGCGTCGGCTTAACATCATCCTCGAGAAAGATTCGATGCATGCAGACTGTAGGGCTGATACCCTTCATATCATCTATAGAATATCCTATGACAGCTCGATATCGACGAAGAATTTCAAGAAGACGGTCAATCTCCATAGGAGTCAGACGAGAACTCACAATAACAGGATATGTATTATCAGATCCAAGAAACTCATATCTCAAATGCTCAGGAAGAGGTTTCAGATCTACCTTAGGAGCTGAAGATGGTATAAGATCATAAGTAAGAGAAGCCTCCTGAGAAGAATCAATTAGAGCTACAGGAGATGGATCAATAGAAGTATGCTCATTATAAAGAATAGACTTCTCATCCTCCAATGCTGACACATCCTCTGAACTAAAATATGTCTCAGTAACACACTCATCAATCACATCAATGGTGAAACACAGGTCTGGACAGTGAGGAAGGTGAGTTGGATGCCTCATGTCAAATGATACTTTCTCCTCACCAAATTGAAGCGTGAGCTTAGCATCTTTCACATCGATGACAGCCCCTGCAGTAGCTAGAAAGGGTCTCCCCAAAATAATAGGCTCGCTCTTATCCTCCATCTCCAAGACAACAAAATCAACTGGAAATGCGAAGTTACCAACTATCACAGGGACATCAACCAAAATGCCTGCCTGATGGCGATAAGTGCGATCAGCAAGCTGGAGAGTCATGGTAGTCGGCCGTACATCACCCAAAGGTAGTGCCTCGCAGACAGAGAGGGGAATCACACTCACACTAGAGCCAAGATCACATAAAGCACGGAAACTTTTAGATCCTATCAAGCATGGAATACAGAAACTGCCTGGGTCATCTAACTTGGGGGGTCTCTTATTTTGAATGACTGCACTGCATTCCTTAGTAAGAGTAACCACTTCTGGCTCGTTAATGTTTCGCTTCTTTGTGAGCAGCTCCTTAAAGAACTTTGCATACATCGGAACATGTAAGACAGCATCAAGGATGGGGATGGTAATCTGCGCATCTTGAATCATCTCAAGAAACTTAGCAAACTGCTTGTCTTCACTTGACTTCTCAAACCGTTCTGGAAATGGCTGCTTCGGCTTGGTAGGTGGAACTGAAGTCGAACTGATTGATGATAGATCATTAGGAGCTATAGCTGGTGGTGTAGAAGAACTAGGCTGTCCAGCAGTAGTAGTAGTGGACTGCTGAGGTACCTGCTGGTCCTGTGGAGAAGCCATTGGCTGGCTAGGCCGGAAGGCAGGTGGTACATACAACGGTGGCGTTGGGAGAAGAGGATCAGTTGTAGTCTTGCCACTCCGAGTAGTAATGGCTCCACAATGACCACGAGGGTGAACTTCAGGTTGAGCTGGAAGTCTCCCTTGAGTGCTTGCAGATGGTTGTGAGGCTACCAAGCTATCCATACGAGTGGTCAATGTTTGCATAGAATCCCTTACACCAAATATTATCAGTCCTTTGGAATAGAATACCTGTCTGCACCTGCAGCAGCAAGATCTAGTTTTACTAAAGCGGCTTCCATTCCTTATTCGTCAGCGGTTGGATACTTGATATACGCTATGGTATGTACTCGGCCAACCATTGCGCATGCAGTTTTTTTAGTAAGCAGGTTTCTTCCTTATTCAGGGAAAGCTCATTGGGAGGCAGTGAAATGAGTCTTAAAGTACTTGAGAGGTACGTCCAAGTTTGACTTGGGTTTCGTTTCGGAAAGAAAGAAGGAATTTGTCCAATAGTAACAAATGGTGCCTCCACAGGTTGACATCCGATCCAACCTAGTAGTAAGCAATCCGCCAACCTTTTGTTTCATCAAAATTCCTCTCTACGTCATCTCCTTCTGAGGAGCTACTGCCTGAAATTCATCCCCACACTTTGCATAGGCCCGCAAGAGCATTTTTTACATGCCTACTAAACAGCCAACATTTGTCGATATAAACTGTCCACCTATTATATCCTTCCTGCATTAATCAATGCAATGGCAAGTGCATAATATGTCCTCAATGTAGGTTTGATGCGAGCACCTTGACATTTCTTCATGCAGCTCAAAAGCTCTAGTGGAATCGCCGCAGCATCCTGAGATTTGCATATTATATATGTGACCACATCAGGGATTAGCCCTGGATCTCTTAGCCCACTGAAGATTTCCTCAGCTGAAGATATGCGTCCTTGCCCACAAATTCTATAAGCGAATTGAAAGATAGGACAGTTGGATCAACTCGGAAATCTCCTCAAATGAGTTCCTTATCACTGCATCAGATGCCCCGCATGAGATTGTCCTTACCAATATCTTTACGCGCACCCTGCTTTGGTTATCCACACCACCAATGCAACTAATTTCTGATCCCAACTTCATTCCTTTTATTTATCCGCGTTATATCATTCGAGTAATCTTATCCCCACCTTCGTCAGAACGCTTCGAAGTCGTGTTCCAACTGAACGGACCCACATTCGGATATTGCAAAGTACACGGCAATGCTTAGGCTGGCTACCAATTCAAGGATGATGAGTAGGATATTCACTCCATGCTCTTAGGGAGTTCTTTATGCTGTGCGGTTACCGCCTTGCCACTATAGATCTCGTTCCTGAGATGAAATTCACTGTTCTCAGTGTAGACTATGACACTGTCCCATAATGACCAAGGGATGAAACCGGCTTTTACATAACTCAGCAGTTCCTTTGTGTACTTGCAGACGCTGGTGACGATCTGTTTGTTGTTAGTTCTCATGAGCACAGAAACTGATAAAGTAATAATTTACCGCAGGGATTCTGGGGTTATAAAATGGGTGAAGCCCTCAAGCCTCGGTGGAAGAAGTGAAATCAGTTCTCGCTTTGAGACTTCCAGATTGCACCGCAAGTAACGATGGAATGCAAGAAAGAAGACTCAGGAATGAAATCAATCAAACCTCCTACTCATACTACCCCCTCTTCCCGATAAGCCCTGTCTTCTTCGCCATCTACTTTAACACGTAGTCCTGCCCGTGTGAAAGCTGTCAACACACCCCGCTCACTACGACGGTTCGACAACCCTACTACCATTCCCGTAAGGTGGGCGGGCTTCATGTAAGGTGGCCCTCTTCCGTATTGATAACGTAGATTTTAAGCACCTAGAAGGAGGAAAGTCACGAAGTCATTAGTAGGAGTAGTGAAAGCAATACGAATCAATGAATTGAGGGCAGTCGAAGCAGACAGTAAATTACTTGAAATAAAGATAAATAAGTGCTCGAGCAATTGATTATTAAGTAAGTAGGCGGCGTAGAAGGGGCGGTTCTACTTAAATGAATGGCTCGTTCATAAATCCACTCGCTTGGCAGCAGTCCATTCCTACCGTACTCCGGCTATTCTATCTGTCTGTAAAATTCCACACAATGAGTAGTGGCATGCAGAGATAGAGACCTATTGCTTGGCTAGGGTAATAGAAAGTTGAAAAAAAGAATGAAAAAGAAAAGCTGTATATTATGGTATATGGAAGGGACGAAGGTGGAATGAGTTAAAGAGGAAAGGGTACCTTTAATAAGAGCTGTCCCTTTTTACTTCCTCAACATCTACGTAGTCCTAAAAAGGCTCCAACTCGGCTCGTCTGCCGGTTGATTTACCGTTGCACTAATCTTGAGGCCAACTTTTTTACCAATACTTGAAGTTCTTCAGCCTTGGATGGAACGAGCTATGTTATGATGCTTTCATCGGCCTCTCTTGCGCAAACAATCCACTCAAGGGCACTAGTTATGTCCCTCCCCTAGATCTAGTATGAAGCTAAGAAGGCCAAGGCAAGACGAATCGACCGAAAAAGAGGCCGCCTTGTTCTCCTAATTAGGTAAGTCTGGCTACTTATTAGCTTAGCAAGATTTGCAGGTTTTGCGAAGTCACTAACTAGTCTTCATGAGCTTGTAAGGATCCCATGCGTTGATCAATGCTCAAGGAAAGGAATGAGGAAGCACCTTTCTTTTATACTCCTCTATGATGAACCATTAAGCATAGCTCCATGCTCTTCAAGTCATGTATCACTCCTTTCTTCTCCCCAGCTAGCTCTCTTCCTCCAACGAGTTATCTTCCTAACCTGCTTTCTATCTGAGGGTTGTTTCTACACACTGATCCGCGTATCCGACCTGGCCCTGCGGGGCTACGGATTGCTTTTCCTACCAGGTTCCTAACCACCCTATCCTTGATTGACGGTCTTCGTTGCCAATGAGAAAATGCATAGATAATGAGCTGCGCCTCCTTCCGCCGTGCTTCCTCCGATCAAACAGCTACCTAGGCTTCCTCGCATACTCGGCTTTATCTAGTTTAGGATTGACTATTCTCTGGTGGATTATCTGGTGTCATAGTAGGAATCACCCCTTTCTTCTCAGATGGTATAGATCCAGTATATTGGTCAAGGCAGCTTGCTCCAATCATGCTTTGTTTATTGAATGAAGCTCGTAGAAATGTCCGTTTGATTGCTCCTCGGGTGCTTCCTTCTTTCAAATCTAGATTTCCTAGAATCATACCTTCGTCCATTCTTGGCAAGCCTTCTTCTCTGATGGTATAGATGAAGACACCGGATCCCCATCCTTAGCCAAACCTTCAATTCAAGCTAGGGAAACAAAGGTTTCATCAGAAAGGGATGGATGGCCTCCACTCGGGCTTGACCTCTCATTCCGTGGTGTCATCCGTGCGTCATCGCCAAGTGTGTTACTCGATTTATCCTCTAGTCATTTTGACTCCCCAAATACATTCCTAAGTTGGTGCGTGAAAGGATTACCTAATCTTGATTGATTGAAAATCATCTGGTGTCTTTCTCCGATCATAAAGAACCGGATCCCTATCCGCCTCCCCTGCCTTGGTACGAACATTACGCTCGGCTTTCCTTGCTTTTATCTGCTTGTTCGCGTATCTTTCCTAGTCCTCGGCATATTCCTTTCAAAGAGGATCGATCAGTGTAAGTCCCTATAATCTTGATTTTGATAGGCTAGCTTCAATACGTCTGGGCCAAGGGCTTGAAAATCCAATATCCCTTCCTCGCTCCGCCCCTCATCCACAAAGCTTACGAAAAGAAGGAATTCCAGATAAGGGAGCCACTTCGTGTGTATACGTGGAACTACCAAGTCTGAATTGGGCAAATAGACGAGAGACTGTGCATCAAAAGTATAAAAAGAATCTCAGAGGAGGACCGAAGAGAGTAAGTGATCTTTTTCCCTAAGCTATAAAACAGGAGTAGTCAATCCACTTGGGATACTTTCCCGCTGTGCGCCTCTTCTTTCTTCCATTGTTTCATTTTATCCCGCTCACTGCCCTTCTAAAAAGAGAATGCATTCCTTCGCACTGTGCTTTACTTTAGCTCTTATAGCACTCTTTTCCTTAATGCCTGTTGGCTCTAGCACTGTGCTCTTTGCTTTTAGTCTCGCTCGGTCCATCCTAAGAGATCGGCATCATACTAAGGACTGTGTCGAGCAAGGTCCGAAGGGATTTGAATTCCACCGATTCCCGGGTAAAAAGGTTAGTGGCAACACCACCATTCGAAAGAATGAGCACCTGTCATGCACGAAAAGAGCAAGATGGCGGACTGATTTCGCAGAGGACCAAGAACCTAAAATTCCCCTCCTGCTGATCCCGGTACGGAAACAGAAGTTATCCGAACCGAGCACTTCCCGTCGACAGGAGAACCCGAGTGAAACCAGATAAGAGTTCGCTTTCGAAAGACGACAATGGCAAGTCTCAATCAACTGTCATTAGATCAATAGTAAACAGGAGATTGCTTTGCGTATCACGGATCGAGCACACAATAGAATGCTCGAACTACACTCTCCTAGCATCAGGCCTATGGTCCATCCAAGGACAGAGCTGTAATCAGCGCCTTTCTCAGATCTTCAGATAGACAGAATTCGTCGTACACGCTTAGCCATCTCGCCCGAGGGACCCTTCCCCATAGTCCCAGCATTTCTAGTTCCGGCTAACCAAGGCACGAAAGGACTCGATCAAGACCTAAAAGCCTCGAACTGGCATTCGAGATACCCAAAGAAAAGGATGTTTTTTTTATACAAGAGCTCCTGCCTTTCACTTTCATCGGAACCCAGTCTTGTTCGAGTCAATCTTATTGATGGTTAGAAGCAGAGTTCACGCTTTGCTCTAAACTGAGGTCTAGCCAGTAGATAGTAGAGAGGAGGGCTAAATCCAGGTTAATGTCCCGTCGCTCAATCCATCTATTTTTCTTTCGCGCTAGTGAACTTTGGCAGTTGGAGGAGGGAAAGGAGAATACTTTTCTTACGCAAATAGAAAGTGCGAACAAAGTAGTCAACTTACTGAATCACCAGTGCTCTCATCTTTGTCTTTTGAATTTCTTTCGATTTTCTTCAAAAATAAGGAATGAATGGAGTTAGGAGAAAGGGTTGAGCTAGAAAGGCGGGAAACTGTTTATGAATATAAGAAGCATCTTCCCAAGTTGCATCCTCTGGTGCTGCATTGGACCATTGAATCAAGACCTGAACTTGAGCATGGTTGCCACATCCTAAGTGAAATCAAACTTCGTAGAGAGAGATCATTTAGATCGTTTAGAATTTGCTTTTCCTTGAGCACCGACCAGAGGGAGAAGAGCGAGTGATCCCTCGATAGGGAGCACGAGCGATGCAACCAACGGGAGGACAAGACAAGCCCTTCCGAAAAGCTCGTTTGCCTTTCATCTGAGCGAAGTGATTCCTCAAGGTCAGGTTAAACAAGTGAATCATCGGTTGCAAGCACAAGAGCAAGCGATCGAAAAGGAGGAGATTGTTGGATAACCAGATGTCGAAGCCAGCTTGAGATGAACATTAGGAAAGAAAAACAGTGATTCAACGTTATGAGTACCCTCCCTTAATAAATAAATAGAATAGGGGCCAAACAATTTCCTTCAATTTGAGTAGAGTGCGTTGGCTGGAAAGTAGTAAAGTCGAAGTGAACCTCTATTTCGTAAAGGAGAGATAACCCCGAACTCGAGCTACTTCATTCTCTAATAGGCTTGTTGTACCCGGTCTTGCTATTGACTCCCTAGCCAGCTCAGAAGGAATGCCTAACTCTGTTGGGACAGATTGGACAGTTGGAGCAGCCGATAAACCAGCCACAGCAGAAACAGAATGACTAGTTTCAACAAGGCGAGCAGGAGAAGCAACTCTCTTTTTAGTCGCATCCGTGGAAGGAAAGGATTTTTATATCGCATATCGAACCGGTGAAGCAAATGACTTTCTTGAGTGAAACGAATAGGTCTGGTGCTTCCGAGCCAGCAAGGGGACTAGTTTCAACAAGGCGAGCAACCCCTGCTATATGTATGTATCCAGGACTATGATGTATCCAGCTCAGTTGGAAAGCACTAGTTTACTTCCTCGCTACCGACCCAGATTCTTCTTTGGACATGCCCGACCCTAGCTTATTGGACAGTTGCAACGAAACGAGTAGGTGTATCGACCAGGACTAGTAGTTTTACTAGGTGTTCTAATCTAAGGGGTAGAATGACTAGTAGTTACAGCCGTGGAAAGATATATAATTCATTTCGGCTCCGGGCTGGCTAGTGTAACGAAAAGATATAGCTCAGTTGTCTTGGACAGCTTCGAACGAGCAAACAAGATATATATATACTATTGAGGCTTCTGGCCAGCTCAATCCGGTGCTTGTTGGTTAGTTGGAACAACTAGTAGGAAAGCTACTTCTACTTGGACAGCTCATCAGCCCTATATTCCCTTGTTCCAGCAAGCAAACAAATAGAATAGTTGGAACGAATAGACAAGTAGGACAGTGCTACCAGCTAGTTAACTCAGTTCATTCTTTACTTTCGGCTTGTAGCTTTGCTACGCAACCTCGCATTCGAAATTAGTACTTACTTGGACAGCAGGTAAAGCAGGGACAGTAGTATATGGTAGTCAGCTTTGAATTGTTCTCTGTGTAGAATGCCTATTGGTTTTTCACGAAACAGTACTATATGTGGACAGTACATAGGTATCAAGAAAGAGGGCTAGCTCTGTTTGAATAGTTACCAGCCAAGAAAAGACTACTCAAAAATCTGCTACTTCGTTTCCAAGCAAGCAAAGCGCCGCTACTTATTTCTTTCACTTCAATTCTATTGAATTCTTTTTTTCATTAATAGTTTGGAAGTCAATTCAGAAAAGCAAGCAAAGCGCCGCTACATAATCAGCTACTTCTAGGTGGTAGCTGTGGGTCCACGATCTATTCTTGTTGGTTTGGATGGAGAGCGGCTTGATGTCATGGAGAAGGGCCTAACTAAGGGCTAAACTAAACCTAGAACCTCCTATATATAGTTTTGGATGGGTATAGCAATGCGGCTTTGTTTCACAAGCTTGTTAGCACCGTGCAATTTGCTGAGAGGAATGAAGTACATGTGAATGCAGCTTTTGACAATGCGGATCGAGAAACGAACTTTCTCAGACTGAAGGCGATACGGTAAGTAAGTAAGTATAGGATGGTCTATGTCTTTCAACCAAACGACGAAGGATGGTAGGTAGGCAATCAGGTGGTTCTTTGAAAGGAACTAATCTGAGAGTCTATCCGAAAAAAAAGAAATAAGTAACCAAGGCTTTCATTAACACCTAATTCTTCTTCCGCATTGTGAAGCAGTTTAGTATTTATAGGCAGGCGCAGGATAATCCGAGACAGAGCCGAGATATATCCTTACTTAATGAAAGTGGAGAGGGACGACGGGATAGGTAATCATTGGATTTTAGTACAGTCGCTCGACTCTAGATGTAGGTAGATATCGAGTCTTATTCCTTAGGTAGTCAGACATTAAGTGAATAGTCCTACCAGTATGTAGTGGAGGTCGTACCAGCAGTTCAATAGTAGTCAACTTCTTGGTCACCAGACTGTTTTCTCACCGATGAGCCTCCCCAGTCTTAACCGGCCACACCTTTGCGTTCCTCGAGCCACCCCGTGCGTGTCGCACTTCTTTCTTGGCCTCCATCACCGCCGTGCACTGCTACCGCCGGCACCCACTCGACCATCGCCACCGGCACGCACGGCCAAGCCATGTCAATCCACCTCGGTGCAAACCACGGCCACCCACAATAGCGCCTAGGTTCGGGCGTGCTTCCTCGCCACTCCACCGCCCTTGCTGCTCCCCTCCGTCGGGGTAGCCACCGGAGCCACCGCCAGTAGACCACCTGCGTCCGTGGCCGGCCATCTACAGGCCGCCACCGGTCAGGCCATGGGCCGATTGGGGTGCGCAGCAGCGTGGGCCAGCCCCAGACTGGCCACGCCGCTGCCACCAACCGCCGGCGGTGCCCCTGCCGGCCGGCCGAGCCGGTCCCGGCACCTCCTCTGTTTTCCTCGGCGACGGAGGAAGGAGACCGACTCCTATCTCTCTATTCCTCTCTAGGTGTATGGTGAGTGGGGCCATCTGAGCAGCGGGCCCCTGAAGGCAGCGTCTGAATAGGTTGGGTGGGTAAACATCCGGGTGTACCTAGCAAGTTAGGCTAGAGTTGTTTTATTCTGAATTTGAATTTCAGATTTCATGTTAATCTTTGAAAATCCATATCTCATACTAGGAAAGTCCAAAAATGGCAAATGTGGACTGTTTGGAAACCTTAAGAAAATCTCTATGCAGTAGAATCATAAAATGTTACCTGTTTGTAGATGTTTTCTGATGTCTTTATTTAAGCTTTAAAAATGCTCTAGAAATGCTTATAACTTGACCAGAGTCATATTTTGAGTTTGGGAAGTCCAAAAATAGCGGTTCTTGTTTTGTTAGTCTTGTGATGACATTTACTAACTAATAAAAATATTAAACCTATTAGTAGTTCACTGTTTTCTTAGGGTTATGATTTAATCTTGCTCATTAGGCATTTCTTCCATATGTTGTTTGGGAAATTCATAACTGATGCTGTGATGCTCCAAATGATGTGACATTTTTATAGTAGTTTTGTTATGCTACGTAAGTACTATGGTTTAAATTTCATGGTCATTTCTTACTATATGATCAAGTTATTGATTTAACTTGTTTATGTCTTGATAAATAGCTTATAAATAATATATAAATGATAAAATGGAAAATATTGTTCCATTACCTTAGTATGATGTTGCTCTGTCATTTTGATTCATACTATGGCCATGTGTTCATAGAAAATATTGAGTTTTAGGTTTAACTTGCTCTCACATAATTTATTGCAATAGCTATTTGTCTTTTTCATAGAGGTTCATATACTTGTCCAAATGGCCTGAAATTTGGACATTAGACTTTTGGGATCATTTGTAGGACACTGCAATGTTTGTAGGATTTATTGTGTAATTTTAATAGGTGTTCATAATTTCACCTAATTATCTAAATAAATTAAGAAAATGTATTAAAAGAATTTATTTAGTAATGGACACTATGTTTTCTGGGGTTCATTAGTCATGTGTGACATGTTGGTAAAGTTGGTTTTGCACAATTATATGTTTGCAATATATGTTAATAATTATTTTTTGCAATTATTAGTTTCTGGACAGTTCTGGGGGCAATGTAAATTACCTCATGTTAAGGATGTTTTCTGAGCATCTTATTTATAGAAAACTTGTATATAATTCATGTATCTAGTTTGTGTTAAAATTTGGTGGCATTTGGCCAATTAGTTTTTGAGTTATAGATGTTTAAATTCAGGTCCTAAATTTGGTTGCTCTCTGTTTGGGGCAGACCAGATTCTGTAGTTTCATCTTTTTGACCTATTAAACTTGATAATTAGGCTTAGGTGATTCTAAATGAATTATAGAAAATTTCATAAGCTTTCCAGATTATCCTCTTTCATATCATTTGGAATTGTGTAGCTTCTGGAATGTTGTTATTTCTGGACTGTTCATGCTGATTGCAAATCTGAACTTTTCTGTAAAGTATAGTTTGAGTTACATAAGTGTGTTGGTGTCGCTACTTGATACTTGGATTGGTACCCTGTGATCTTATGAGACTTGTGTCTTGATTGTCATGCTTGCCATCTTCTATGTATGGTTTAGTGAGGATCAAGTTGATTAGCTCTAGGTGCTTAGGTGAACTTTGCTATGCTTGCTTGATTTATTTGTTTATTGCATTTCTATGTATTCATATATATACACGGTTGCACCTCATTTAGGTACGCTAGCTGAAGCACTTGAAGGGCCTGATGTGGAGCCAAACCTAAAGATGGTGTTGGTGAACCCATCCCGAAGATAGAAGGATCGGACAAGTGCTAGATTGGGGGATGCTCGCCAAGCAAGTGTTGGGTGTGGATGACGATAGTGAACCATATGTTAATAAAATGAAATGAGACCGGACGGGATGGTGATAGTGAAGCAAGCAAGTGTTGGGTGTGGATGCCAAGCAAGTGTTATGTATTATATATTGTTGCATTAAGTTATAGGTGTTGGATGAAAACACTTGCTGCATTGATATCCCATCCTTGTCTAGAAAGCATACCTTGAATCCTATGTAGACTAGGATCGAATAGGTGCTTAGCCCTGCTTTAAGTGGTAGAAGTCAGGTGATTTCCTGTCACCTGCGAGATATAGAGATATTCATATATGGCACGGTTATCTATATTTGCTATTGTGGAAAGGAACCATATGTTAATAAAATGAAATGAGACCGGGCGAGATGACGATAGTGAAGCAACAAGGCATGGAGGTCTTGGGTGTGGATCTATCTCCATCTGAGTCGTTTAAGGACCGATTCGATGTACGTCCTTGAGTCATGTTGAACGCAGTGTAACACTTAATTGGCCGGATAAGTCATTCCGACCGCGAAGCCGAGTAATGTAGTTTAGGCTGGGAATCAAATGGTAGGTTGCATCTTGGAGGAAGTAAGGATGTGCTCGGGGACATTGGCGTGAGACCAAGGGGGGGTTAGAGTCCCTATCACCTGGCAGAGTGTTGCCCTTGGGGATGCGGCATTAGTCGAACCCGCGACTCCTGAATTGTACGAAAGGTGGCTTGTGTGGCCCTGGCAGGGGCCTACGCGGTGAGTGTTAGAAATACCCCTCCAGCTAGATAGGAACTTGATTCAAATCATCGTCGCTCCCGGTTAGTGAGCACTTGACTTGAGCAGCGGCAACGTAGATTCAATTAAATTGAACGGATGGTTAATTGGATGACTATGGAAATGTTGCCTCAATTTATACCTGCTATGGTTAATATTGTTTGATCCTAATAAAGTGAGTGCTCTAGTATAGGTTCTAATATAGATGACAGGTTAATGATAATTAACTTGATGCTTAAGCATTAACGATTACTTATCTATATTAAGCTTTTATGTAAAATGTTGTCAAGCTATCCCACTTTATATCAGCCTTGCATGATCCTTGGTGTCACTTTATTTCTGGTTTTTGATGGGTAAGTATAGCTGAGTACATTGTCGTACTCAGGGTTTTATCCCCACTTGTTGCAGGTTGTGATGTATCATGGCGGTTGCAAGAGTTGGTTGGCTCCTGCCGTAGTGGAAGAGTGTGATCATGAGCATGATCCTTCTTATTTATCTTGTCTCTAATGCTTTTTTTGGAAGTCGACCTTGGTATTGGCATGTAGTTGAAATAAGATTAATGTTAGTTTCAAATTACTTTGCTTCCGCTACTTTTTAATGTAAGTTGTAATAACTATGTTGAACTCCGATGTATATTGGATTACTTGTGAAATGGATGTAACATGTGACTTGTTATGTTGAATCACTACGATCTTGGCTTGTATGTTGGTTGGTTTGAAATCCCTCTTGATTTCATTGGACTACCGGAGTTATATGGGCTCAAGTGCGAGAATTTGATCACTTCGGTGATTGTTTTTGTACTTATGCTCTTATAATTTGGACAGTTCTGTGACAGTTGGCATCGGAGCAAGATTCAACATTAAACTTGTCGTATGTGTAATTAAAACAAAGGTTTTGTTTTATAAAATCACTTTTATCAACTTATAGCTATATATAGGTCTGTGAAATCTGAATTCTAAACCTAATATGCCAGTGGTCAATTTCCTTATGCCCGTATAAGGATTATTAGGTGGCTTATATAAGTATTAACTTGGGGTTTTTTTCATTTATGCATCTATGCCCAGACCAAGGTATGAATGTGTGATAACTCTCCCAGACTATGCTACCCGATGTGTCAGATTAGAGGTAGCCTTCATATATGAAATAGCCATATATGTCGCTAGTTTACTTTTATGCAACATCGTACCTACGCTCAGGTAAGTGTGAGTTGTGAGAGCATGACTGTCCAACCCTCGGTCTAGGGGAGAGCTAATTTTGGTTACTGGATTATCTACATGTTACACACATGTATATATGAAGGTACTTAATTGTGGGTGATTGATGATTCGGTAGTTTTGGTGCTACATGTATATATACGGGGGTATATGTATATGGGAGTACTTAGAATTTTACTTTCCTGCTTTCATTATGTGCTATATTGGGGAATTGTTGGGCTGCAATGAAACTTTTCTGTGGTACGCTAACCACGAATGCATAAGTCGGATGTAGCTGACGACTAGCTATATATCGAGATAGTGCGTGTTATGCCACCAACATTGAACGTGATTGCCACCTTTGGTTGGCAATCTTGTGAGGACGAATAGGACGAAGCATTCATTATCATGATTGTCGCTTTATGCATTGCTATGCTCCTTTCACCCTTGCTCTATAGTGAGTAACTTGTGATTGATGTGGTAACTATCTTCCTTGTATGGAGTTAAACAAGAATGCCTTATTCCATGTTGCTTGAATAGGAAGTGCTTGAGAAAAGTGTGTGTTTAGCCTTGTTAGAAATAACTGAGGCTACATGTTTAAACTAATAGGTGTCCTCTAGTTTAGCCAAGTGGTAGATATGTTGTTCATACAAGTGTTTGCAAATGCTTTAGACCTCACTTAAGTAATTGTGCATTCTCATGAACGAATTAAATTGGTTGGTCTAAGGTAACAATGTTTAGAGCAAATAAAATAACATGTTTGTGTGCTCTCTTGTTAAGTAGAACAAAGGCAAGCTTTGTTTCTATTGTAGTGATGCTTTCATAGTCATAATGGTGTTTTCTGTAGTTATGGAGAATACCAAAGTTGTAGCTAACTTACTTTTTTAGCTTGTCCTAAAATTTCATGACCCTAGGTCTTATGGTTTGAGAGTTATGAATTTTAAAATTTACTATTAGGTTTTGCTAAGGCTCTAAATAGATCTGAATGTTTGGTTTGTTTGACCTATGTGAATATGGAACCATGTCTTGGAGATAATAGAAGAAGTGTAGTACTTTTTCTAAGTTTTTCAAAATATCCTATAGCACTAATTTTAGTGGTCTAAATCTCTAGTTATGAGCTTACAAAGTGGAATGACATAATCTGTCCAAATTTGGGCAGAGTTGTCTTCTTTGTCTTGTTTGGCCTTGTTAGCCATAGAATTATCTTAATATGATAATAAGAAAGTTATAGAAAACATAATAAGCTTTACATAAAGTTAAGGCTCAGCCTTGTTGCGTCCATAGAACTCCAGTTATGCATTTTTGAATTTCTTGTCAGTTTTCTGTCCATGTTGATACAGATTTAGAACATTAGCATGTTTGGCCATGTTAACCTGTGATTTAGCATTTGGTATGAATAACAAATGTGTGGAAAACTTCCTAAGCTTTCCAGAAAGTCTAGGATCACCTTTATGGAATGTCTACAACCTTAGTTATGGTTGAAATAAGTAACTACTGTGCTGCCATCCAGATTCTTGAACATACTAAGTTAGCTACCTTAGCTAACGTTTGTTT
The DNA here is from genome assembly GCA_038087645.1 of Saccharum hybrid cultivar R570. Lineage (NCBI taxonomy): Eukaryota > Viridiplantae > Streptophyta > Magnoliopsida > Poales > Poaceae > Saccharum > Saccharum hybrid cultivar. The sequence goes on along the minus strand of JAQSUU010000084.1, from coordinate 10,672,418 downwards.
GGACTAAACTTGTAGTTAGTTCTTGATTTAGATAAATCCTATTATGGGTGAGTCTGGTGATTAGTAATGATTGTTGTGTGTGAGCTTTTTGCTTGGTAATAGTTGCTTGAGTTCATTTGTTTAAGCTTCTTCATGTGTTTGCTTGAAGTTATGATGCGTGTATGTATGCTTGTTATCTAATTAGTGCTATAGTTGTCACCTCATTGTCCTCGATGAGTATACGAGTGTCAAATAGCTTTATCTTAGAGCAATACTCGAGTTACGCGAAATGATCTCTTGGTGTCGTCTTCAATTAGATTCTTTTCCTTATGAGCCTAAGCTTGTAGTCGTGGTGGCTTGCTTTGAATGTTTGTGCACAATGCCTTTGCTTGATATCTAAGCCTGAGCCTAGACCCTTAATTATTCGCATATACCCTGGCAGTCCTGCACCCGCACGTGAATACCTTTGTTGGAGCTACCAACCAAGATAGATTTTCGCAAACGCTTCCTTTTGGCCATAGTTGTTCAATGCCAAGTTGTAGAGACCGTACCCAAATCCATGTTGGACCTTCCGGTTGCCTCTCCCAAAGGTTAGCTAGTATGACGCAATGTCTGTTTGCTGCAGTCTCAAAATTATTTGCTTGCAAATTGTGTAGTACCACCTTATCAACTCAATCTTTGAGTGGTACCTCAATTTTGTTCATGAAGTTTGCTTAAGCCATCCTCAACCTTCCCAATTCTTGGGATGTTTACCAGTCTTGACCTCATGTTATTGTACAACATGACCAAATCTTGTGGTAATCTTTCATTTTATCATCACTTTGGTGAACGCAAGGCATGCGTGGAATTAAGCAAAAATCTCATGTCTAGTCGCCTTCGGCAAGTGAGCTATGTTCTCTTGTGCTATGTTTTGATCTTCAAATCCCCTCCTGGGTAATTCCAAACCTTGTGACTACCTTTGCTTGCTATCCCTTCCTTGTATAATGCTTATTTTTACAACCCGAATTGTGTCACTTAAAATTTCACCTTGGTGGTGTGATTGGTAATGGTGTTATGAGTAGCAACTAATGGTGTCGCGACGAAACCGAGAGCCTCTTGTGGGTGCACACACAAGGTTGTGCTGCTCGGCACGTGCTAATATCGTGGTTTCTAATCATAATCCATTTTAGAACAACACTGATGTGATTTTCACGTGACCTTCTTCCTTGGTTGTTTTCCCATATCTTATCAAAAGACCCTTATATCGAACTTAGTTGTCCCAAGTATTGACGACCACCATCTAGTAAGCAAAGTATCTCATCTCTATTGGATAAAAAGGACACACAACACTTAATGTTGGACAAGTCATCCGTTGGATAAGACTCGATCATCACATTGTGTATATGACGGAGTTATCCAAGTCTCAATCTTGTATGCATAATGGCCATACAATCGAAATCAACCCTCTCTGGTGTGACTCCTTATCTGCTGACTTCGATAGCAACCATCTATTCTGTATCAACCACGATTATTGTGGACAAGAGTAAAGATTTGGAACTTTTTAGTGTTGAGAGACAACTGATTAGTTACCAATGGGAAGGTAAATCTCCAGTTAGGTAACGACTCTTTGGTAGCTATGAAGGCTATGTCTTACAGAGAAACAACCAACAAGAAGTCAATCAACTAGCCAACAAATTGAGTGCTACTCTATCTTCCACAGCCATTGTGACCAAGTCAATTCCATCTTGGACAATCACACAGATAGTGTAAGGTGCTCTATCAGATAAAGTGAAGGATTAGAGACAACATGCCCTAGTTTCGATTAGCATCCCTATGCCCATAGGTGCCACAAACGGTTTGATCATAACTTTATTGGACAAAGTGTTGAGGAATATTCGGAAGCAGTTCCTTATTCTTGTAGGAATGTCCTCCAGGTGGAGTATGCGTTTTGCCTTGCAAAAGTAACCCGCAAGCTCAAAGCGTGTGCATCATCGGATTAGTATGTAAGTTAATGGTCGAGATCTGCTGTTGGATGACCCTTTTGAGGTCCCACAGATACTAGTTTACACTCTTTCGTTGCTTTTGCTTTCTCGTATCAATAATGTACGAGCAGCCTTGGTTTCTGCAAATCAATGTATACCATCACATATCAAAAGCAAATTGAAAAGTGTCAAACAATAGATTTTCCATCTTAGAGCTACTGTTTGATCCTAAAGAGAGCCTTGAGGTGAAAAGTTGGCCTGACAAGGTGTTATGTTGCAAGTCAAACTCAACTTACTGTGCAACTGCCTCACGAAGGGGATTGTACTCCACTTGCTCGGTAGTGAGCTATTTACCGAAGTTGGTAAATACTTGCAATTTTTGTTGTCTACTAGACCTCGCTATATCCTTCTTTGGCAATAATTGCTAATACTCACTGATCTTTGGTATCTTAAAATGTTTTTTTACCCAAGAGGTTGCATCTGATTCAACCCAGATAATAGTAGCCTTTGGATAAGAGAATCTTCGTAGGTAACATTTGACAGAAATACAAAGTCGACAGAGTCAGCTAACATATTCACTAATCCCTCAATAGACTCAGATAATACAGTGTTGTCCTCAGAGAAAGAGAACTGCACACATGGAACCTCAAGTAGTTTTCCATTAGTTGGTGTCGAAATGAATGAACAATTACAACCAGTATAGACTTTGTCTATTGGGTAGTCAGTATCATCTAACCTCTTATGGTGTTTTTCATCTATGATCTCACCCTTTGGAAGGTTGTGCTCAAGCCACTTTGGTGGAGGACTACTTTTCAAACTTTGGGAACATAGTCATTTCAACGAGTATACTTTTGAAGATTTCAGTCTAGTGTCAAGTTCATATGGCCTATGTTGTGTTCACTAAAGAATTAGATACTTGTGAGTGGTTAGCTCTTGGACCAAATTATCTCTGTACACTAAAAACAAAGTACTACGTTGTCTTGGATTCCTCCCAAAGTAACAATGCTTTATGGAAGTCAATGAAGGAAAATCTTCTAGACAAAGTTTACCATGAAGAGTAAGTATCAGAAAGTGCCTTTGACCAAATTAGTTTTGCTATTGTTGAAGCTTTGTAGCCAAGTGCTATAACAGATGTTGGAAACTAGATGACACGGTTCTCTTCCTTAAAAGTCTTTCGTTCTGAATCTCGGGACGTGATTCCTTTAAGGGGGAGGGCTGTAACACCCTAGGTGTGTGTCACTCACTAAGTAGTGGGTTTGAGCTCAAACATGGTAGATTAAGTGGAGATGATGATGGCAAGGTCAACCTATGGAGATGAGCCTAACCTAAAGTTGGATGTTGCACCATTGCTTTACATATAGGCCCCTTTTCAAGATATATGCTTGGATGGTGTTATTGCAATATCTTCACGTGTCTCACCATGGTACCTATCTATATTGATCCCTGGAAAAGTTTCATGGAGTTTGGAATCAAAAAGTCACATGAAATGATAAGTTACATGCTTGTTTGGATTATAACTGAAACATACTTCTGAAACCAGGAAACATGTTTTACATTATATGTGAACTAGTGTTTATGCAACAAACAAATGCAACATGTGCAACACATCTTGGACACATGTGGAACAACCTAGTGAAACATGTGTAGCATGTATCTTGAAACAAACACATGAAACAATTGAAACATGGTGATGAAACAACTGTAGCATTTCACTTGAGTTCTATGTTTCAATGCATGTGAGGCCTACACTTTTGTGCAACCTATGCATGGTGTGTATGTTTGGCCTCTACAACACCTTAACTACACTTAGGAAACTTAATGGAAAAATGTTCATGTTGATCATTTTGCCTAAATGTGCTTCTAAGTGATGGTTGACCATGTATGGACCCTAGAACCCTTTTGTTTGACCATTTCAAAAGTGTGACCTAGAAGCTCTACATGACTATGCACCCTTTTACAAAGTTTTAGAGAACTTTATAGGGAACAAACTTTGTTTAAAAGTCAAGTCACGAAAATGTGTGGAACATACTCAAAAAGGGCCCACAAGCCAAATTTAAGGTTGTTTCCCAACACTTAGCATATTCTAAGTCCCTAATCGGCAGCATCAAATCAACATGTTTGTGGCATTTTATCTTCCAAGTTCATATGGTAGCTCAATTAGATTCCTTAGTATGAGTTGAAGTACTTTTCATGAGGGAAACAATGAATCAAGTGTCATCCCATTTGGAGTATATTTGGATATCCAAAATTTGTTGCTAAAACAGCATGTTTGCAATTTTGTCGCGTAAACAACCTCGACATTGGCGTTCTGCATTCTCCAAATTTTGTTAAGTAACTTCAGTAGATCCAAATGTAAAGGTTGGAGCTTACATGATGGGGAAGAACATACAATAAGATGGCAACAGTTGCATTTCGTTTGGACCATCAATTTGGATAGTTGCTTATTGTTATCAAATCACTGACATTGGCAACTTTGGAGCCAATTATCTCCTAAACCAGAACCCTAATGACTAAATTGTCTTAATAAAAATCGAAGAGCATCATGTGGTCTTCGAACTTCATTTTGGGCCCAAGATCCAGTTCGGCCCAGATCTAGCCCAAAATCGCATTCCACCTTACCCAAACCGATGTCTGCCACGTATTCGGTGAAATAACCCAACAGAGCCGCGTGTCCTCGACGTGGCATTCATGTGTAGTCGGCGTCCCACCATGGCCGACACCCGCCCCTGCCTCTCCACTCATGTTGGGGAGATGCTGAGCTGCCCCTAACGCTCCCTCACTCGCCATTCTCGCTGCCCTGCTCGCCTTCCTCGCCTGCGTCATTGTGCGGACGCCGTGCACCACCATTGTTGGCAGTCACGCTGCTCGCCATGGCTAGGCCGTCGCGCCCTTCCTCGGTCATAGAGGATCCTTGCCGTGGGTGCTCCGTGGCCGGCTGGTGCCCTACGATCTGCCTTCATCGGCCACTGGACCCCGCAACGCCGTAGCCGTAGACCACCACCGTTGGAGCTCCGCCGGCGCTCTGCTCCATGGCTACCGTCATTCCCCACTGATGAGCCTCCCCAGTCTTAACTGGCCACACCTTTGCATTCCTCGAGCCACCCCGTGCGTGTCGCACTTCTTCCTTGGCCTCCATCACCGCCGTGCACTGCTACCGCCGGCACCCGCTCGGCCATTGCCGCCGGCACGCGCGGCTAAGCCGCGTCCATCCACCTCGGTGCAAACCACGAAAACCCATAGTAGCGCCTAGGTTTGGGCGTGCTTCCTCGCCGCTCCACCGCCCCTGCTCCTCCCCTCCGCCGGGGTAGCCATCGGAGCCGCCGCCAGTAGACCACCTGCGTCCGTGGCTGGCCATCTGCAGGCCGCCAATGACCAGGCCATGGGCCGATTGGGGTGCGTAGTAGCATGGGCCAGCCCCAGACTGGCCGCGCCGCTGCCACTCACCGCTGGCACCGCCCCTGCCGGCCGGCCAAGCCAGTCCCAACACCTCCTCTGTTTTCCCCGGCGACGGAGGAAGGAGACCAACTCCTATCTATCTATTCCTCTCTAGGTGTATGGCGAGTGGGGCCATCTAAGCAGTGGGCCCCTAAAGGCAGCGTCTCAATAGGTTGGGCGGGTAAAAATCCTGGTGTACCTAGAAGTTAGGCTAGAGTTGTTTTATTCTGAATTTGAATTTCAGATTTCATGTTAATCTTTGAAAATCCATATCTCCTACTAGGAAAGTCAAAAAATGGCAAATGTGGACTGTTTGGAAACCTTAAGAAAATCTCTATGCAGTAGAATCATAAAATGTTACCTGTTTGTAGATGTTTTCTGATGTCTTTATTTAAGCTTTAAAAATGCTCTATAAATGCTTATAACTTGACCAAAGTCATATTTAGAGTTTGGGAAGTCCAAAAATAGTGGTTCTTGTTTTGTTAGTCTTGTGATGACATTTACTAACTAATAAAAATATTAAACCTATTAGTTGTTCACTGTTTTCTTAGGGTTGTGATTTAATCTTGCTAATTAGGCATTTCTTGCATATGTTGTTTGGGAAATTCATAACTGATGCTGTGATGCTCCAAATGATGTGAAATTTTTTTGGTAGTCTTGTTATTCTATGTATGTACTGTGGTATAAGTTTCATGGTCATTGCTTACTGTATGATCAAGTTATTGATTTAACTTGTTTATGGCTTGATTAATAGCTTATAAATAATATATAAATGATAAAATGGAAAATGTTATTCCATTACCTTAGTATGATGTTGCTCTATCATGTTGATTCATACTATGGCCATGTGTTCGTAGAAAATTTTGAGTTTTAGGTTTAACTTGCTCTCACATGATTTATTGTAATAGCTATTTGTCTTTTTCATAGAGGTTCATATACTTGTAAATATGGCCTGAAATTTTTGTAGGATTTATTGTGTACTTTTAATAGGTGTTCATAATTTCACCTAATTATCTAAATAAATTAAGAAAATATATTAAAAGAATTTATTTAGAAATGGACACTATGTTTTCTGGTGTTCATTAGTCATGTGTGACATGTTGGTAAAGTTGGTTTTGCACAATTATATGTTTGCAACATATGTTAATAATTATTTCTTGCAATTATTAGTTTCTAGATAGTTCTGGGGGCAATGTAAATTACCTCATGTTAAGGATGTTTTCTAAGCATCTTATTTATGGCAAAGTTGTATATAATTCATGTATCTAGTTTGTGTTAAAATTTGGTGGCATTTGGCCAATTAGTTTTTGAGTTATAGATGTTTAAAGTCAGGTCCCAGATTTGGTTGCTCTCTGTTTGGGGCAGACCAGATTCTGTAGTTTCATCTTTTTGACCTATTAAACTTGAGAATTGGGCTTAGATGATTATAAATGAATTATAGAAAATTTCATAAGCTTTCCAGATTATCCTCTTGCATATCATTTGGAATTGTGTAGCTTCTAGAATGATGTTATTTCTAGACTGTTCATGCTGATTGCAGATCTGAACTTTTCTGTTAAGTATAGTTTGAGTTACATAAGTGTGTTGGTGTCGCTACTTGATACTTGGATTGGTACCCTGTGATCTTATGAGACTTGTGTCTTGATTGTCATGCTTACCATCTTCTATGTATGGTTTAGTGAGGATCAAGTTGATTAGCTCTAGGTGCTTAGGTGAACTTTGGTATGCTTGCTTGATTTATTTGTTTATTGCATTTCTATGTATTCATACATATGCACGGTTGCACCTCATTTAGGTACGCTAGCCGAAGCACGTGAAGGGCCTGATGTGGAGCCAAACCTGAAGATGGTGTTGGTGAACCCATCCCGAAGATAGAAGGATCGGACAAGTGCTACATTGGGGATGCTCGCCAAGCAAGTTTCATCTGACTAACTCTGACATGAGTCAGATCCCAGGCAAGCTCCGGAGCATTATAAGCCTCCTAATTTCTGAAATGCAACTTGAGTATTATGTATTATATATATTGTTGCATTAAGTTATAGGTGTTGGATGAAAACACTTGCTGCATTGATATCCCATCCTTGTCTAGAAAGCATACCTTGAATCCTATGTAGACCAGGATCGAATAGGTGCTTAGCCCTGCTTTAAGCGGTAGAAGTCAGGTGATTTCCTGTCACCTGCGAGATATAGAGATATTCATATATGGCACGGTTATCTATATTTGCTATTGTGGAAAGGAACCATATGTTAATAAAATGAAATGAGACCGGGCGAGATGACGATAGTGAAGCAACAAGGCATGGAGGTCTTGGGTGTGGATCTATCCCCGTCTGAGTCATTTAAGGACCGTTCGCTGTATGTCCTTGAGTCATGTTGAACGCAGTCTAACACTTAGTTGGCCAGATAAGTCATTCCGACCGCGAAGCCGAGTAATGCAGTTCAAGCTGGGAATCGAATGGTAGGTCGCATCTTGGAGGAAGTAAGGATGTGCTCGGGGACATTAGCGTGAGACCAAGGGGGTTAGAGTCCCTATCACCTGGCAGAGTGTTGCCCTTGGAGATGCAGCATCATTTGAACCCGCGACTCCTAAATTGTACCAAAGATGGCTTGTGTGACCCTGGCAGGGGCCTGCGCCATGAGTGTTAGAAATACCCCTCCAGCTAGATAGGAACTCGATTCGAATCGTCATCACTCCCGGTTAGTGAGCACTTGACTTGAGCAGCGGCAACGTAGATTCAATTAAATTGAATGGATGGTTAATTGGATGACGATGGAAATGTTGCCTCAATTTATACCTGCTATGGTTAATATTGTTTGCTCCTAATAAAGTGAGTGCTCTAGTACATGTTCTAATATAGATGACATGTTAATGATAATTAACTTGATGCTTAAGCATTAACGATTACTTATCTATATTAAGCTTTTATGCAAAATGTTGTCAAGCTATCCCACTTTATATCAGCCTTGCATGATCCTTGGTGTCACTTTATTTTTGGTTTTTGACGGGTAAGTCTAGCTGAGTACATTGTCATACTCAGGGTTTTATCCCCACTTGTTGTAGGTTGTGATGTATCATGGCAATTGCAAGAGTTGGTTGGCTCCTTCCTTAGTGGCGGAGTGTGATCATGGGCATGATCCTTTTTATTTATCTTGTCTCTAATGCTTTTGTTGGAAGTCAACCTTGGTACTGGCATGTAGTTGAAATAAGATTAATGTTAGTTTCAAATTACTTTGCTTTCGCTACTTTTTAATGTAAGTTGTAATAACTATGTTGAACTCCAATGTATATTGGATTACTTGTGAAATGGATGTAACATGTGACTTGTTATGTTGAATCACTATGATCTTGGCTTGTATGTTGGTTGGTTTGAAATCCCTCGTGATTTCATTAGACTACCGGAGTTATATGGGCTCAAGTGCGAGAATTTAATCACTTTGGTGATTGTTTTTGTACTTGTGCTCTTATAATTTGGATGGTTCCGTGACAGATGGGGACCTCCTTGGTGCCCTCTGCAGGCTCAAAGGCTCCGGCTTGCCGCTTGGAGTCAGGCATGTCTTCGGCCACCAGCTTCCTGATGACCGCGAGCTCTTCCAAGGCAATGGTCACAGCGGTGAGCTCACGACATTCTAGGTCACACTCGTAAGTGTGCTAGAAGGAGGTGCCGACGGTGATGACCCCATGCGGGCCTGACATCTTTAGCTTTAGGTATGTGTAGTTGGGGACAACCATGAACTTTGTGTAACATGGTCATCCTAGGATGGCGTCGTAGGTTTTGTGGAAACTGACAACCTCGAAGGTGAGGGTCTTAGTCTTGAAGTTGGACTTACCCCCAAAGGTTACGGGCAGATTGATCGGTCTGAGGGGTTTGGCCTATTTTCCAGGCACGATACCATGGAAAGGCGCCCCGGTTGGTCAGATGCGCGATCAGTTGATGCCCATGGCATCGAGCGTCTTGACGTACATGATGTTGAGGCCACTACCTCTATCCATTAGCACCTTGCTAAGACGCTTCTTGTCAATGATTGGATCAACGACGAGCGGGTATCGACCCAAATGCGGAATGCTATCCGGGTGGTCAGAGCGGTCGAAGGTGATGGCGGACCATGACCACCAAAGGAAGGCGGGAGTGGTCGGCTCAACCACATACACCTCACGATGCGAGCTTCTGCCGGCACTTGGAATCGTACGTCGCTGGCCCACCGAAGATCATGAGGCAACCGGTCTCCTCTGGGAAGGTGTCCTCCTCTTCGGTGTCATCCCCTAGGAGGTCAGGCTTCTTTTTCCTGTCCCCCTTCTTGGGGCCCCTAGATAAGAACTTCTTCATAAGTTTGTAGTCCTTGTAAGCGTGCTTGACGGGGTAGGCGTGGTTAGGGTAGGGTCCCTCGAGCATCTTCTCAAAATGATCCAGGGCACCCTCAGTGGATGCCCTCTTGCCCTTGCGCTCGGCAGCGGCCACGAGCAAGTCCCCGAACTGTAGCTTGCTCCTCTTCTTCTTGTTTAAGCGGTTGGAGGTGCCTTCACTGGCATCCTCGTCCTGCTTAGCCTTGCCACGGGTGTGGTCAAAAATTGCACCGACTGCCTCCTCACCCGAGGCATGGCTGGTGGCGATATCGAGGAGCTCCTTGGTGGTCCTTGGGTGCTTGCGCCCCAGCTTGTGGACTAGGGACTCACAGGTGGTCGCTGACAAGAAGGCCCCGATCACGTTGATGTCGGTGACGTTGGGTAGCTCATTGCACTGCCGGGAGAAGCGATGGATGTACTCGCAAAGAATTTCATCTGGCTTCTGCCGACAGTTCTTGAGGTCCTAGGGGTTCCCATGGCGCACATAGGTGCCCTAAAAGTTACCCATAAAGATCTCCTTTAGGTTCGCCCAACATCTAATCTCATTGGGCGGAAGGTGCTCCAGCCATGTACATGGCGTGTCGGCAAGGTAGAGGGGGAGGTTGCGGATGATGAACACATCACTATCTGTGCCACCGGCCAGACAAGCAAGCGAGTAGTCCTCGAGCCATAGGCCGAGGTTCATCTCCTAGTGTACTTCTGGATATTCATTGGCGAGCGATACCGTGCCAGGATGGGCGCACTGAGGATGTGTCAGCTGAAGACCCAAGGCCCCGGTGGTGGGGGACTCTGGCTTCGGTCCTCGCCACTGTCGTAGCGATCATCGCGATGAGGGTTGTAGCAGTGGCTGGCCTCTCCTCTCTGCTCCTCCGCCCGCACCTGCGGGCATTCAGAGTATCGCGTGCGTCGTGGTTGTTACCAAGGCGGTCGTGTACCGGGGCCATGGTGTCCTTCCTGCCATCGTTTTGTCAACTGGTGGATGGATGTGGCCTTGCCATGACCCTCGATAGGCTTTCCCTGCCATGTGGGGGTTGGTGGGCGGATGCATCGCCATCGTGGTGTGTCGATGATGCACAATGGCTGGCATTGCACCATCAAGATGCTAAGCTCTCCGCCTGCTGTACCACCATGTGCTCGAGCAGCGGGTGGATCTCATGCTGTGCTAGGCGTCCCTTGGGTGTTGTGGGCTCCAGGAGCCGTCAGAGCAAAGCCGCCACTGCGGCTATGTTTTGGCTCGCCCAGGTGAAGCGCGGGAGTCCGTTGTCATCCTCGATGATTCTCCGATGTGTGTCATAGGCACGCACGCACATCTTGTCATGGTGCTGCATGATCTTGAGCTCGAGCGCCATGTGCTCCTCCTCTAGATGGAGTCACATGGTCTCAAGCTCTTGCTGCCACTCCCTCAGCTGGTCCATACACTGGCAGGGTGGGACCTCTATGTCCGCCGCAGCCCCGTGCCTATCAGTAGGGTGCAGGAGAGTCCCATTCCCCCATGAGGGGTGCTGTTGTTGGCACTCATGACATGCCCATCAGGGGTCACCTCGTGGTGAGGGTCATCAATGATGTTCGCCATGAAACATTCGCGCGAGGGGTGATAGCTATGTTGGGTATTTTAAACGCGAACAGGAAAAGATCTGCAAGCGCACGGATACCGATGTAGCTTTCACCCAAAAGTATTCTAGAGTATCGATTTCCATAGGAAACACGAAGTGTACTAGAAGAATTAGGAACGTCCAAGGAAAGGGTAATTATAGGGTAGAGAGGGTTTTAGGGTTTTCAAAGTGGTTCTATCTTGTCGAAGGCTTACTCTATTTTACTTACTTCGGAGCAGCAGGTCCTTTCCAACTCTCGAAAAAGACTAGGAAAACAGTAGTTGGGAGAAGGCTGCCAAAGCTCTACGAAAACACCAACCCTAATGTGGTGGATTACAAAGGCCTAACAGAGCTGTCACCTCTGGGGCTACCACAACTATCCAGAGGATTGGGCGCAAACTCAGGTAAACCCTAGTCTAGACGCCACGTCTACACTGACGCTTACTACTCTAATTATCTAGAATAACTAGAGCACTCAATACAAGCAGAGATCTAGTAAATATAATAAAGCAAGAACTGAAACAAAATACATAGAAATAAATAATGAAGAACCTAGAGATTGCTCAAGACGGACCAGATGCTACAAAAGTACAATGTCGAGGAAGATCCGATAGATCCTACTCCTTAGCTCTCTCCTCTCCTCTCTCCTTGATCTCTAGTTTACAACTAGATGAACTAGAAGAACTAGAACTAGATGATCCATCTAAAGGGATCTCTACTTCTACTTGGATGGAGGGGGTGAAACCCTAGCTTTTGTTCTGGATGTAGCTAATGAAGATGGAGATGGCCTGAGGGAGGGGGTCTGCCCCTGCTTATATAGCCCGGTGAGGTGAACCGCAGCCCTCGGATCAAACCGACTTGAAACAATGGTTGAGATGCGTCGTAAAGGTCGGTTGGAGGCCGTCGTAGAAAGGAGAGGTCACTTCCAGGTGGGACCAGGCTGGCTGGCCTAACATATGGGGCTGGCTAGCCCCACTTGTCAACCTTCAGGCTTCTCCTTTGCTCTGGTGTCTTCTGGAGTCTTCTATGTCCTTCTAGTGCCACTTTTCGATCCGTTTGTGCAAGATGTCGTATCGTGATTGGACTCTTCCCTTTTCCAACTTCTGTATAACTCTATGGAAAATAATAATTCACGGAGCTATGGAATCTTGTAGGTTTAGTCCCTGGTCTTGTGATGACGATGGTTTTAGGGTCTTACAGAGTCTTTTGAGTCATATCCATCGAGGACTTTCTCTCCGGTGCTCCAAATATAGCAAATGATATGTTCGTTTCGATCGTCTCGATGAGCTCTTCACAATGGTGTGCTCTGTTTCATCACTTGAGATACCTTTATGTGGTGAAATATTAAATTTCCTATAAAACAAGTGAGAACAACACAACTCGTGGAACTCATTAGAATCAAGCCCTACAACTATGCTTTGCGGTTCATTTCATGCTATTTCATGCAATAGTTGATGGTTAATAATGAGCATTAGTGACCATCAATAAGTTCCCCCAAGCTTAACCTTTGCTAGTCCTTGAGCAAAGCCAATTTCATCAATGGATCAGGAGTTGCTACAATGCTTTTACGCCTCAAAAGTACACATATGCTCAAAACAATAATTCTCCTCCAAATTAGACCAAACCATTCTGACATTCAAACTTACCCATTACCTTCAACTCTGGAGCTTTTGGCCTTTACTCAGGTCTTAAGTAGTTGAAAGACAGAACAATCAAGTCAAGCACTACATCTCAAGATCTTCGATCAACCTTCATTCTGGAGTTTTTGTAGGTTTTCAAAATAAAACACAGAGATTCCTTTTTTTATGACCCTTTCTGATCTCTCATATGTGGTACTTGTGGATCCTTTCCAAGGCAATGATGGTGTTTTGCCTTCTCTCTTTCACTATGAATATATGGTATTTTTGAAATATGGCAGAGTAGCAACATGCCTCCTATTGATGGTAGATAAGTATCATTTTTAACCGTCAACATAGCATGAGAAATGACCTAAACATAAATACTATCTAGATATAGGGGTTACACTGATAGAATTCCATGAGTTTTGGTAAATATCTATTTCTACAGGGGGTTATCAGGAAAGGACCAAAGGAGGTCCACATGTCAGATTTACATAGAGAGAAACTGACCATACTATGAAAAAGTATACTCTAGAAGACTCGAGAAGGCACCCCCTCGAAGGGGAGGGCCATTTGGGCTAACAGGTGGGGCACCCGCCCCCACCCCATGGGCGGTCGCCCAGGCCATAGAGCCAATCAGGCTCTGTCTCGCGGATCCTGCTTCCACCGCCTTTGAGGATCAATAAAAAGACGTTGATGAAGGTTGGTTTGATCCAAGGGCTTGATCTAAGTCTAGGTAGTTGACGAATATGATATGGGAAGGTTTTGAGCTGCTGTCTATCATGTTCCTAGAGATACTAGAGTTCTAGAGAATTTATCTTTTGAAAATTAACTTGTTACATGATGAGTTCCTGTATGACAAGAGTTTGAATTTCTACCACAGCCATATACATGTTTATAGATTAGAAAGCCTTACATTCATATTTACTATTTGTGAGCATTGAGTATGGTCAGGCTGTGTCAATCCTTAGGAACTGGTCATGCGGTTAAAATCGAGATCCAACTATACACTCTACCTATATATGCTGCTTCTACCCTGGAAGTACGCATCCATCTTCATCCATATACATCCACCCATATATTCTGCTTCTACCCGAGAAGTACGAATCCACATATATTCCATTCAGATCCACCCAGAAAATAGTTCTACTCTTATACTAGGAGTGAACTGTCCAAAAATATCCCTATTATCCATTTTATCCCTTGCTAGCCAATAAAGCTCCAAACATCCAGTTATGCTACCTCATGTTATTATGTTTCAAAAGAGGCTTGGGTATTCTATGAGAAAAAAGAGAAATAAAGAAAGAAAAACAAAAGAAAGAGGACAAATGTCCCACTCAAAATAAAGAGAGATTTAGCAGCCCAAGTTTTCCTCAAAGTTTTCAAGTTTCTAAGAGAGGTATATGAAATTTCTCAAAGGAGCTAAGTATTCACCATTGTCATTCCTTTACCCCTTATAACCACTTCTACTCTATTCTCTATTTATCCATTTACCACCACCTATCATATAGCCTATACACATGCATATCTTGATTTGACTTTATGACTTGTTCCTTTGGATCCATAGTTTTGATTATGCAATATATGTTTCGCTGTCTCCCCACCTATGAGCTCCACATAAGCCTATTAGAAGTAGGGTGAGAGAGAGAGAAGGCATAATATTACTATGCTACCAAAAATACCACATATTTTGAGAGGAGAGAAAAGGCATACACCATAATTGCCTTGGAGAGGATCTAGAAATACCACAAAGGAGAGACTTGGAAGGGTCATACATATGAATCTCTGAGTTTTATTTTGAAAATATAGCAAAACTCCAGAATAATAGTTGATCAAAGAGCTTGAAACATGGTGCTTGACTTGACCGTTCTGTCTTTCAACTACTCAAGACCTAAGTGACGGCTACAAGCCCCATGGTGAAAGGTAATATGAGTGAGTTTTTCATCAGAATAGTTCACTCTAATCTAGAGGAGAGTTCTTATTTGAACGCATATATACCTATAAGGCATGAAAGTATTGTAGCAACTCCTAATCCATCACTGAGTCTATCTTTGCTCAGGGACGAGCAAAAGGTAAGCTTGGGGGAGTTTGTTGATAGTAGATAAGTATCATTTTTAACCATCAACATAGCATGAGAAATGACCTAAACATAAATACTATCTAGATATAGGGGTTACACTGACAGAATTTCATGAGTTTTGGTGAATATCTATTTCTACAGTGGGTTATCAGGAAAGAACCAAAGGAGGTCCACATGTCAGATTTACATAGAGAGAAACCGACCATACTATGAAAAAAGTATACTCTAGTAGACTCGAGAAGGCACCCCCTCGAAGGGGAGGGCCATTTGGGCTGACAGGTGGGGCGCCCGCCCCCACCTCCTGGGTGGTCGTCTAGGCCATAGAGCCAATCAAGCTTTGTCTCGCGGATCCTGCTTCCACTGCCTTTGAGGATCAATAAAAAGTCATTGATGAAAGTTGGTTTGATCCAAGGGCTGTGGTGTTTCCTAGAGGGCTATATAAGCAAGGCCCCTAACCCTAGGAGAAACCCTGGATTTCATTCAATTCATTAAGAGAGAAGCCTTTGATCAAGCCCTAGAGCCACCATCTCAATTAGATCTCTAGTTTAGCATAGCTACATAGGATTAGAACTAGAAGGAGCCAAGTATTGCTTCATTTCTGGATCTGTCAAGAGAGTTCTTGGTAATTCTCTCCTACTTTTGTATTTGTTCTTATATTATTCATCTAGTTCATCATTTGTATGAATATGACTTTAGTCTATTCTATCATATTGGATATGACTTTGCTCTATTTGATTATGTTCTCAATTATATTATTCTTAGTCTACTTTGATTATATGCTTGGCATAGTTCGATCAGAATTATATTTAAGTATAGGATCATATAGCGCTTGCTCATTGATATCATGGGTGAGTGGTAAACATTGTGTAGGCTTGGTGCCTATACCGTATTTACCTACGATTGCACCCTATATTCCAGACCGTGTGGTAGATCGCGGGAATGACAGTCCTGTTGAGTCCTTTATACCGAGTATAGGGCAGGCAGAGCACAACTATTACGGGGAAGTGATAGCTATGTTCCATATCTTCCTTAGTAATATCACTATGCGTAGATATAACCTTTTCTTACCATGATTGACAAGTGTAATTACACTAATCATCGTATGCTTTGACTGTATAGTTAGAATAACTTAGGATTTATCCTTATAGTTTGTCCTAATCCATGCTAGTGCTATATGCTTAGAGTAATCTATTGAGATGTTTGTCATTATATGTGGCTATGTGCTTATCAGTTATCTCTTATTATTCTTTATTTATATATATATTATTTATCTTGTGACACTAACCCTGTATGAGAAGATCGATAAAGACATGGTTATGCTCTCCATTATCACATGCAGTGATGCTCATTACTCATTATCCTTAGCATCCCTTCCTAGTGGTAAAAATATAAATAACAATACCTGGATTACTCCCGGTTAAAATGCTACATCGGTATTATCTGTGCGCTTGTAGATTTCATATTTATTTCAGAGGGGCATTTGCATATTTTAGTACCATCACCTTTAGTGTCATGCTGGGGATGACAACCTAGCTTAGGTGGCATTAGAGGTGTCAACACCTCCTCTCTCTCACCCTATAACTAATAAGCTTATATGGAGCTGAGGGTGGTTCAAGGATGAAGTATACTTACCTTGCATGTATTGCTCAGTCAAAACGGGATCCTCAGAGGGGAGACCATACCCTTAGATCAAGATGTGCATGTGTGTGGATATATTTGGTGTCTAACCTAATTCTACTTTGCTCCTAGAGAGACTGCCTCCAACTAAAGAATTTACGAAGAACTTTACTGTGGAGGTCTTGGGATATCTTCTTTCTCCTTTCTTTGATCATGAACTTCTAGGCATAGAGATCATAGACTTCTCTTTTTCTCTCTTTTTTCTTCTTCTTTTTTTCTTTTCCCTTTTGAAAGGTCTTGATGGCTAGAGGGGGGTGAATAGCTGATACGCTCAGGGGGTCCCGATCTTCACGATGTAGGATGATCACCGATAACTAGCTGAAGAACAGCCGGATAACTTGCTGCAGGCAGCGATAACTAGTGCAACCTGGCAAATAAAACTCGAAGCCAACCACCGTCTTTAACCGGCAACCTGAATCGAGGATTCGCCCAACCACACTCTCAAAGAACCAACCAACACAGCCTACAATCAATCGAGGAAACCTCGAAGGGAGTAGGAGCACCAATTGGGAGCGGATGAAGCCGCCGCTTCTGTAAATCTCGCAAAGGAAATGACAAGAGCAAAGGGGTAGAGATCTCTCTCAATATTTGTTAGCACACAGCTGAACAAAAGGGGGGTTTGTATTCTATTATCAAAAGTCTGAGATTGCAATGAGTCTAGGAGGTATTTATACTAGCAACAGCCCTGCTAGATAGGTGGAAACTCGAAAAGAAAAATATAAGACGCACTATGTGAACGGGCCTCCTCGAGATGCCTTCCTGGAGAGTTTTCACGTGGCTGCTGGTCTTCAGCGCAGTCTTCAGTGTTTTGGCAATAACTCTATCTTGGAAACTCCAAATGACAAGCGGTTTGTTGGGTTGGAAAGTTAACTTGATAACCTTTCACACCATGTGCAGCATGTACCACGAAATATTGTAGATTGGTATAGTTTTGCATGGGAACTTGGACATCAGGCTGACTGCTGACTAGCTGACCAGTCTGTACTAAATCAGTCGAATCTCAACATTGGAGAATCCAAATCAAGTGAGAGAACTTGGGCTTGAAACTAGACTTGATAAGCTTTCCAACAAGTCCTCATGGGCCTTCATAGCTTTTGCGAGCAAAACGTTGTGACTGATTCTTTCTGATGGTTCTGTCACACGGGACTGGCTCGAACGTGATCCTCCTCTTTGGTTCACCCTTGGTGTCTTCTTGTCATCCTCCGTGGTGCACCTAAGCAATAGCAATGTGCACGACTTAGGCAGTATATAATTCTCATTAACATTAAAATGATTTTCAGAAAGTAGCGCGTGCACCTCTTGTTGTAGCTTCTTGGCTCGACTACGTGTAATTGGTCCATCAAAGACTTGGACTGGTGATGGTATAACTTGACTTGGAGGTTGTAACATGTTGTTGGTTGTCGTGGTCATATCATCCTCCCCCCCTTGAAAAAGAGTCGTCCTCGACTCTAATCCGTCGAAGTCCAAAAATTGTGCTAGGCCAACAGGGGTAGATGCTATGTTTCTGTTGCAATCTCCTTCTTCCATCACAGCAATGTGTTTGAATCTGTAATCATATAAACCAAGTAGTAGTCTTATAGGTGGAAACCAAAAGGATTTAGAATCAAGTTTAGCTTTCACCTTGAATGGATCCTTAGAATTAAGAGTGAATGTTGATGTCCTTGGTATGATCCTATCATCCTTCCTCTCTTCAAAAAAACTTGTCCTCTGCTTTTGCTCTCCTGAAAACAGTCTAAAGAAAATAGAGAGTGGATGCATATGCCAATTGCTATGATTACTTGTTGAAGATTGTTCATTATCTTCTTTATAATTCATATGCACATTATTTCCTTTTCGATGAGATGAATAGTTTCTCAGATTTTGTGAACCTGAAATTAACTTTGAAAATGGAAGCACAAAAATTTCTTTTAAACCACTCATTTGATTCAGGTTATCATGTTTTATCTTTGCAAAATCAAACATTTCAATAGATGTGAACGAAGCATGTCTGGTATTCCAATAATTCTTGATGCTCAACTCATGCAAAGGTTTAGTAATGTACCTTTCATACTCAATGGTTCCACATGTATATGGAAAGACTTTGGGTGAATGAACCAAACACATTTGCACAAGATTTCTTTGTTTCAGTGGAGAATATGAACAAGAAAATAACACTGATTGTTCTGAATAGCAAGATCTAAACAACCTTTTTATCTCAAATAAAGAAAAGTATGGTTCACAAGATGTACAACTCATTTTATTCAACTTCAATTCAGCAATATTGTGACATGTTATGCAAAGAGCACAAACATAAAATTTATTTATAATGTAGTGTCCGATGATGTTAAATGTAAACTTGCAGCAATAGGCATTATTCAAAGATTTCATAGATGATATATCAAGAACGCTTTCAACCATTTTATTAATATCAACAAATTCATCAAGCTTGACATAGAACATACATTCAGCAAGAGATATTCTTCTAAAGAATTCAGCATGACTAATCAATTTCACATGGCCCACATTATCGACATGTAAATTATCATATATTTCAGTCAAAGTATAGCAATGGTCATGCATGATTGAACAATGTTTGTCAACTTTCAAAATTTCAGCACTTGTATCAACATGTGGATCAATCAAATCAGCACAAAGATTTTGTGTATACTCAATTTCAGTTGAAGCAAATTTGTCATCACAATTACTGGTCAATATATGTTGTAGATTCAGTTCTAAATTGTTTGCATTACCTTTCAGATTTTGTGATGGTGCATGAATGATGCATTGTATCTCTGAACTTTTACCTTTTTCCTTGTCATGGTTCAGGTTTTGCACAGCATAGAGTTGGTTCTCAATAATGGCGACCCTCGCATTTCTCTGGCCAAGTTTGGGGGTCTTTTGAGCAGCCATCTCCACCGAATCTTCTTTATAGACCTGCATGTTAGGAGAAACAACACTAAGAGTAGACATTAGTGGGTTAGTGTTAAAATCATCCGTGCATGCCTTGCAATAAAGCTCTCTCTTTTTGTGTGGTGCATACCTCACACTCATACTGTGGATACTCTCAATCTCACATTTGGTGGAATCACACAACTCACTTTTGTTTTCACTCTCACTCAATTTGGCTATGTGGCACTCATTCTCACAAGGGATTTGATGCATAATATCTTCAATGTCTTCTAGAGCAACATATGAATATCTTCCATCATTCATGACGTAATCGATTGCTATTGGGGCAGTAATGGTGGCAGCAACACCATCAGGTCTATCCTCTTCAAACAATGATGATCTCTCAATTGCTAATGTGGATTCATCTCCACTAATATTGCCTTCAATCTGAACTTTCTGTGGCATTGGAATAGCAATAGATGCAACCAAATAATCATCTTTGACCTCCTCCAAAGATGCTGGACTGGCATTAGTATAAGTGGAATCATGTGCACTAATCTTTCCTTCAATAATCTCAACACTCTGTGACATGGGGGAGCACAAAATTTTAGCACCACTGTCCAATAATTCATCACATAATGCAGCTGATGGTACAACACATCTTGACACCACATTTGTGCTTGGAACCATGTTGGTTTGAAACTTCAGATCCATTAGATCATGATGAACTTCATCTTGGACAGATTTATTACTAGCAATAGACGGCACAATAGCATCATCTTTGTGCTCACATTCAGCTCTCAAACTGAAACATTGATTGGCCTTCAAATTCAGATTAGATTCACCTTCAAAAATCAAAGTGTTGTCAACCTCTTGGTCATAATTGGGTACTGAATTTTCATCAGATGACATAGAAAATTTCTGGACAGATTTGGAGCATATAACTTCTCCACTTTTAGCACTAGAACAAGGCTTAGAACTTTTAAGATCTGCAACACTTGTGTTCAGACATGGTGGTAGTGCTTCTTGATGAAAATTTTTTAGATTTCCATGGCGTGGAACTGTAGCATGTTCCCTCAACTCAACACACAAAGGATCAGCCTCGATCAGAGAAGTACCTTCTCTAGTTTCACAACTCAACTGATGATCTTCCACAACTTGCATAGTGGCTTCTGCTACCTCACTTTGTGTGTCATGTGCAGCTGAATTTTCTTCTTGATCTTGCTCAAAACTAAGACAAACATTGATGGGAACATTTGTAACTTGATTCTCATCAACCTCAGATTGTAAATGGCACTTTGGGATAGCAACAACATCAAGAGATGGTGTAACACTACGATCCATTGTAATGTCACACACCTCACCATTTTCCATATCAATTTGGGACATAGAGCCTTCTTCTTGCTGCACAACAAAGTTCTTCTTGGAGTTGATTTGTTGATGTTCACTTCTCTTGGTACTAGAATCAACTAAAGAAACTTTTGGGACAACATGTCCTCTCTTCTTGCATGGACTTGATGATTGTTTTTTCCAACAATGGAGGACATAATGGGCTGCAACTTAGCACTTTTATCTTGGCACAAACTAATGTTCTGGGTGACCTTGCCTTGCTGCACCTTCATAACTTTCTTTTCCTCTCTAATTGCACAACTTAGAAGATCTTGCATACTTCTAAAATATTTGCCCTCAAGTGCAGCAGCAATGTTATCATTAAGACCTCTCTCGAAATATTCCATTGCATTCATGTCATCAACAACATTTGCACGATGCAAGGAAGAATTCAGCTTATCATAATATGCTTGGACAGATTTACTACCTTGCTTCACACGTTGCAAACGACGAAGCAAAATCAGCCGATATTCCCTTGGAACAAATTCTTTTCTCATGGCCTTCTTCAAATCTTCCCAATTCTTGATGAGATGCTTATGTGGATATTGTTTCCACCAATCATGAGCATAATCTTCAAATTCAAGCACAACTCGTGATATCTCCTTGGCTTCTGAAAAATCTTGAACCTCAAGTTCAATCTCCATTTCTTCTGCCCAAACGAGAAATTCTTCCGGATCATTACTTCCATAGAATGGAAGATTGGTATATCTTCGGCCTGTCATGGTTATTGCATATGCAAAATAGCAAGCTTATATGTGGTATAGGAAAATATGTAGAACTCTCACAACCTCACCTCTCTTACCAACCAAAGCTCTTATGAATTCCCTGCCGCGGATTACAGAGAAACAAATGTGTGGTGGTAACTGAAAGTGATGGCGTGGCGAATACAAGACTAGAGAGTACAGATTACGGTGGTTTTTATGTGGAGCTTGGTGGAGAATAAAACAAGGAATGCAATCTAAATTCTAGTTATTGTAATATTAAGTAACAATCCAAACTAGAAGTTCTCTGCCTAGTGCTGATCACAGAATAGGAATGAGATGTAAATCGATCACACACACACGCAAGGAAATTTCAGATTTGATGCAAACAAGGAGTATGATTGGGATGCAAGTGTTGCAATCAAACCCAACCAAAATTTTGCACCTAAACAAGGATAGCACACTGGTTGCACTACTTGATATGAAAACTTTCAGCACTTGTGCACATAAACCTACTGATCTTTCAACCTTTCTTTCTCAGTTTTTCTCTATTCTTTTTTTTTACTTTTCTTTCTTCTCTTTTTTTTTTGACACACTTTTTTTTTATAACTAAACACAAAGACCAGATTAAGACACTTGCACAATTAAGATAAGAACAAAACACAACCGGTAGCTATAATAGGATCAAAGTTTACGCGAAGGACATGATATGCGTTTTTTTCAGATTTTTTTTTGTAGGGATTTTCAGATATATAAAGAGGCTCAAAGGACACACAAAGGATAATGATCAGCAACTAAAACAAAGACTCTAATGAACTGAAACTTAACAAAACTCACTAAAATAACAGATTGAAACAAAGGGCTAAAGCAATGTATTTTTCAGGCTTTTTGGTGGATAGGACGAAACAAAATATATAAGTAGCTAAGGGAAAAATCCTACCGTGGTAACGAAAGCTCTGATACCAGATGATACGCTCAGGGGGTCCCGATCTTCACGACGTAGGATGATCACCGATAACTAGCTGAAGAACAGCCGGATAACTTGCTGCAGGCAGCGATAACTAGTGCAACCTGGCAAATAAAACTCGAAGCCAACCACCGTCTTTAACCGGCAACCTGAATCGAGGATTCGCCCAACCACACTCTCAAAGAACCAACCGACACAGCCTACAATCAATCGAGGAAACCTCGAAGGGAGTAGGAGCACCAATTGGGAGCTGATGAAGCCGCCGCTTCTGTAAATCTCGCAAAGGAAATCACAAGAGCAAAGGGGTAGAGATCTCTCTCAATATTTGTTAGCACACAGCTGAACAAAAGGGGGGTTTGTATTCTATTATCAAAAGTCTGAGATTGCAATGAGTCTAGGAGGTATTTATACTAGCAACAGCCCTGCTAGATAGGTGGAAACTCGAAAAGAAAAATATAAGACGCACTATGTGAACGGGCCTCCTCGAGATGCCTTCCTGGAGAGTTTTCGCGTGGCTGCTGGTCTTCAGCGCAGTCTTCAGTGTTTTGGCAATAACTCTATCTTGGAAACTCCAAATGACATGCGGTTTGTTGGGTTGGAAAGTTAACTTGATAACCTTTCACACCATGTGCAGCATGTACCACGAAATATTGTAGATTGGTATAGTTTTGCATGGGAACTTGGACATCAGGCTGACTGCTGACTAGCTGACCAGTCTGTACTAAATCAGTCGAATCTCAACATTGGAGAATCCAAATCAAGTGAGAGAACTTGGGCTTGAAACTAGACTTGATAAGCTTTCCAACAAGTCCTCATGGGCCTTCATAGCTTTTGCGAGCAAAAAGTTGTGACTGATTCTTTCTGATGGTTCTGTCACACGGGACTGGCTCGAACGTGATCCTCCTCTTTGGTTCACCCTTGGTGTCTTCTTGTCATCCTCCGTGGTGCACCTAAGCAATAGCAATGTGCACGACTTAGGCAGTATATAATTCTCATTAACATTAAAATGATTTTCAGAAAGTAGCGCGTGCACCTCTTGTTGTAGCTTCTTGGCTCGACTACGTGTAATTGGTCCATCAAAGACTTGGACTGGTGATGATATAACTTGACTTGGAGGTTGTAACATGTTGTTGGTTGTCGTGGTCATATCAATAGCCTTTTTAAAATTTTCTACAAAGACAAGCTAAACAAGTTTATCAATATAACAAATAGCGAGATGCGAGTTTTGCTTAGCCTACGGGGTGTTTGCAAGCCACCTATCCAAAACACAATTCTAGTAGTTGCACTCAACCGCACAAGTCAAATCGAGAAGGTAACTACAACTACAACTAGCAAGCTACACAAAAGAGCTACTCTAGCAAAGCTAACTAGCTAGCTAAGATAACTAAGAGAGTAATGCGGAGTTGAGTTAGGAGAGTTTCACCGAGGGGCGAAGTATTGAGCCAACCAATATGATCAACAATGAATAACAAGATAACCAAACATCGAGATCAATCAATCACAATATGAAAGTGATGACACGAAGATTTATCCCGAGGTTCACGTGCTTGCCGGCACGCTAGTCCCCGTTGTGTCCCTCTTCACCACGTGGTTCGGTGGCTAATTGGTCTCACACCGAGCCTCTCAAAAGGAGCCACAAGAACCTACCAAATGGCCAAAGGTTGCAATGACACGAGCAATTCACTAATGTTGCCTTTGGCACTTCGTCGAGGTAGGCACAAACCCCTCACAATCACCGGAGGTGGCCAAGAACAACCACCAACTCTTGCCAATGCCTCCAAGCTGCTCCAAGCCGTCTAGGTGGCAGCAACCACCAAGAGAAACAAGAATCCCGCAGCAAATCAACCACCAAGTGCCAACTAGATGCAATCTCACAATGCAAATGCACTAGGATCACTCAATCTCACTTCGAATATGCAAAGAAGCAAGAGAGATGAGTGGGAGGGGAGTTGCTTAGCTCAAAGTGCTCACAAGTATGTCAAATGTTTGAGAGAGAGAGCCTTGAGCCGGCCAATGAGTATTTATAGACGTACCCCTTAAAAAAAACCGTTAGAAACTTAAACAGCTGAAATCGTGCTGACCGAACGCGCTGGTCCAACTGACCGGACGCGCCGATCGCACAACGGCTAATTGCGAAGCAACGACCGGACGCGCTTGACGCGTAGACCGGACGCGCTGCAAACGACCGGACGCGCTGGTCCCATGACTGACCGGACGTGTTGGTCAAGTCTGAGCAGCGCATGACAAAACAGTGACCGGACGCGCTGAAGAACTGACCGGACGCCACAGTGCCAGCGTCCGGTTTGAGTCCAGTAAGCTCCCTGAACGATCGGACACGTCCGGTCGACAGTGACCGGACGCGCTGCGCGTCCGATTATCAACCTGAAACAAGCGCAGACACTGAACACTGACCGGACGCGTCCGGTCATGCAAAGACCGCGTCCGGTCACCTCTGTGACCTCCGTTCGCCTCCGTTTCTTTTTCGACTTCTGACATAGTGAAAAATAGTCATTTCAACTTCTCGAAAACGCCTGAATGAGTGTGTAAACCCTCTCTACCGCTCAAACTCCACCACCTTTGCAAACGTGCTAACACCACCAAGTGATCTCGTCATGTGTGAGTGTGTTAGCATTTTCACAATCATTTTTCGAGGCGATATTAGTTCTATCCAAATGCATATGATTATGAAATGCACATCTAAAGGCACTTAGGAGTTCAATAGCCGCGTCATTTCCCTCTTTATAGTATGGCTATCTATCCTATAATGTAACCACACCCACTAGGTGTCTTGGTTACTAAAACACAACCCTTAAGCATATACCTTTGCCTTGATCACGTAGGGTTGCATCCAAAACCAAGTGTGGTCATCATGATCACCATGTCCATCTTGCCACCAACCTTGGAATGTACTAATCCTCATATGCTACATACAACTTAGGCATAGGATTAGTACTTAGGCATTGTCACTAATTACCAACACCAAACATAGGACTTTCAATCTCCCCCTTGTTGGTAATTGGTGTCAAACCTTTTACAAAGATATTATTATAAAATTTTGATTGAACCCATGTCACATTGTCCAAGTACCATGTGTAAGAATTATGGACATGTGATCATGAATTCAAATTGATAGCAATGGCTCCCCCTACATGTATGCTATATGTTTGGATTTTGGAAGCATACATGTTAGATAGGAAAAATATAGAAGCATTGACTATCAATAGGTGCTAAGTGTTTTAGATTATAGACCTTTGAAGCGTGATACCATCGGAGTAGCGATAAACACCATCTTAGCACCTTGTGTTGTTAGATACCACTTGGAAAAGCACAAACATAACTAGAAACCTCGTGAGATCAACATTATAAGCAAGGTTCTAGTACCACTTTGAAAAACATGAAGCAAGAAAAATCTAACTACTTCCTATTCATGCTAGTACCTCAAAATACCATTCAAATTAAACTAGCAAGTCACCACACAAGCAAAGTATTGGAGAAAAAGAAATGCATAACTATGCATCATACATATGAAGTGCACATGTAAATGCAACATTCATGTTTAAGAGCTTGCTCCCCCTACTTGTGTGCTCAAAATTATCTTTGTGAACAACATTTTTCTCCCCCTTTGTGCTTCTCCTCCTTTGAGTTCTATCTTTGTGAACAACAATTTCTCCCCCTTTGGCACCAATGACCACAAGGGACCAATTTTAGATAGATTATCATGTTGAAATATGGGGTGAGGATCAAGTTTGTGATTCAACCTAGATTGCTTGCATAAATAAAATGATTCGGTTTGATCCAAGGGCAAGCTTCTTCACACCTCACTAGAAGGGTTGTCATGCACCATGTTGAAGCAAATATTTAGACAAGTTTTCTAGATTAAACACTTAGGATCACAAGCTACTTAAACAAGTTATATGCTACCACTAGATCATACAAGTCATGGAAACAATAGTGGCACCATATAAACTTCAAATTCATTTGATTTTCATGAATGAGCCTAGAACATGTAAATTATGACTAGATCCACTAAACAAGTCCTTAGCATAGAATGTATGACATGTCAACCAATTGTACCTTGGAGCTTGAAGGAGAGGCATGTCATATATGGGGTGCATCTACTCATGTTGGAGAAGTCAAGTATGTTCAACTCATTCTTTAGCTTGTGAAATCTCTTCTTGTCAAGTGGCTTGGTGAATAGATCGGCTAATTGATCTTCGGTGCCCACACTCTCAATAGCAATGTCACCCTTTTGTTGATGATCTCTAATAAAGTGATGGCGAACATCATTATGCTTTGTTCTTTGATGTTGAACCGGATTGTTGGTTAACTTCACGGCACTTTCATTGTCACATAGCAATGGCACATTCTTGAAATTGATTCCAAAATCCTTCAATGTTGCCTTCATACATAAGATTTGTGCATAACAACTACCCACGGCGATGTATTCGGCTTTGGCGGTAGATAGTGCAATACTATTTTGCTTCTTGGATGACCATGAGACAAGTGATCTTCCCAACAATTGACAAGTTCCGGAAGTGCTCTTTCTCTCAACTTTGTCACCGGCATAGTCGGAATCCGAATATCCAACTAGCTCAAAGCTTGCACCCTCGGGATACCATAATCCAACATCTTGTGTATGCTTTAAGTACCTCAATATTCTCTTTGTTGCCTTCAAATGACTTTGATGAGGTCATGGCCATGCTTGGAGAATTACATGGAGTCCAAGGAGATCAGCAAGGGCATCCAAATTGAGAAGGAGGCACAAAACTTATCCGGTTCAAGTCACCAAGGTGGAGGCCCAAATCAAGTTTGAGTCCACCTCGGAATCCAGGACTAGTCTGCCTTGAACTGGTCACCCAGGACGCGTACAGACTCCGTTTTTGATGATCCATATATGGATGGAAAGCTTATTTGATAAGGAAGCCAACCCAAGTGGTCCTACGTCAAAATATGTTCGGAATCAATGGGAATCGTCGAAACAAGTCACCGTCCAGAATCTGTCAGGGCGCTGTGTCGCCGTCTTTTGGGCCGATTGGCCATGTATCGTGTCGGGCCTTAAGCCCAAGTTGTGGGCACCCAACCCCTGGCCGTTCCCAATCCTAGGTCGAGTCTTAGACTATAAATATAGCTGCCGCCGCTGTTAGACAATTGGGTTTTGTTTAGAGTTTAGTTTTCCATCGAGAAACTGAATCGTTCATTGTAACTGTGGTGACAAATCCTTTTACAGTGATCCAGGGCCCCCGTTCTTGATCTCCTCCATTGTGTCGATTAGTCCTTTGGAACCGAGTTCTTGAACCCTCTATTGAAATTCGCCTCATTCATATTTGCAATTTCAAATTGCGTGTTTTTACCTTCTTGCTTGTGTTCTTCGATTCGCTTGTAGGAAAAGCCTTCTTGGCGAGGTCAATCAAGTTGTGCTTGGTTGATAACCAACGGAGCAGTGGTGTAACGGTTGCAGGGTTTCGAATCGTGTCTGATTTGAAGCCAGATCGCCAACGTCGAGATCTCCACAAATCGAACTTACCGGTTACCACTCGGAAGATCGGGCCAGTATTCATCAGACTTTCTCTTGGTGAGGCTTGAAATCTTGCACACATGCATACACTAAACATTACATCGGGCCTTGATGCCATCACATAGAGTAGGCTACCAATCATTGATCTATATAACTTTTGATCCACCATGTTGCCACTCTTGTCACTATCCAAGGTTCCACTAGTGCTCATTGGAGTAGTGATTCCTTTTGCATCTTCCATACCAAACTTCTTTAGCATATCCTTTATGTACTTGGTTTGGCTTACAAATGTTCCTTCCTTTATTTGTTTGATTTGAAGTCCAAGAAAGAAACTAAGTTCTCCAATCATTGACATTTCAAATTATTTTGCCATCATTTTTCCAAACTCATCACAATAATCTTGATTGGTTGAACCGAATATGATATCATCAACATATATTTGCAACACAAACAAGTCTTTCCCAATCTTCTTGGTGAATAGTGTTGTATCAACTTTGCCCATGACAAATCCTTTGGATAGCAAGAAGTCCCTCAATCTTTCATACCATGCTCTAGGTGCTTGCTTTAATCCATACAAAGCTTTTCTCAATTTGTAGACATGATTGGGTTTCTTGTCATCTTCAAAACCGGGAGGTTGCTCCACATACACCTCCTCTTGAATGTACCTATTGAGAAATGCACTCTTTACATCCATTTGATATAGCTTAATATTTTGAGCACAAGCATAGGCAAGTAAGATCCTAATTGCTTCCAATCTTGCAACCGGGGCATAAGTTTCACCAAAGTCAAGACCCTCTATTTGTGTGTAACCTTGAGCCACTAGTCTTGCTTTGTTCCTTACTACTATCCCATCTTGATCTTGCTTGTTGCGAAAGACCCATCTTGTTCAATGACATTGTGATCCTTAGGTCTCTCAACTAATTCCCATACTTCATTTCTCTTGAAGTTGTTGAGCTCTTCATGCATTGCATTTACCCAATCCAGATCTCTCAATGCTTTATCAATGTCCTTGGGTTCTTCCATTGACACAAAAGAAGAATGAGCACAAAATGATACCAATCTTGATCTAGTTTGAACTCCCCTTTGTATGTCACCAATGATGGAATCTAATGGATGGTCTCTTGCAATGTTAGTTGGTTGAAGCACTTGGACTTGATTACTTGGATGTTGATGTTGATTAAGAGTTGGAGATGATGAACTAGCCACTTGTTGATCTTGTTGCACTTGAGATGATGTACTAGCTTGATTTTGCATTAGAGAACCACTAGCTTGAGTGATTGGACTTTGGAGCACTTGATCTTTGTCGTCATCCACATCAATCACTTGCTTTGGCCTAATATCACCAATATCCATTTCTTTCATAGCATTGGTCAATTGAGTTCCTCTCACATCATCCAAGTTATCTTCTTCATCTTGAGAGCCATTTGTTTCATCAAATTCAACATCATGAACTTCTTCAAGTAAACCACTAGCCACATTCCAAACTCTATAAGCTTTGCTAGTAGTGGAGTACCCAAGTAAGAATCCTTCATCACATTTCTTCTCAAACTTGCTCAATCTAGTGCCCTTCTTTAAGATGTAGCATTTGCAACCAAATACTCGAAAGTATGCAATGTTGTGCTTTCTTACATTTAAGATCTCATATGGTGTCTTCTCTAGAAACTTGTGGCAATAGAGGCAGTTGCTATAGAAGCAAGCCGTGTTGATTACTTCGGCCCAAAATGAATGACTCACATTATACTCATTCAATATTGATCTTGCCATATCAATTAAGGTTCTATTCTTCCTCTCAACTAGGCCATTTGATTGAGGTGTATACTATAACACCTCAGGTGTTTGGCTTCCTTAAGTGCATTGCATTTCATGAGCATTAACATTAATCATCTCATTCATGAGTGGGAGCATCATTCATTTCATGCATGAGCTTATAATATGTGAAACATGCTTTGGAAACATTGCCACGTATGTTATATTTCATGTGAAGTAAGAAGTGAGTAGTGTGCAACACACAAGTACCTATGTGCAATTTCATTTGGAAACATGTTAACCACTTTAGTGTAACATAATTAGCAAGTGTTATGCAACACACTCATGCAACATGTGCAACATGAGCTGGCAACATTTGGGTGAAATATTGATTTGCTTGTTTCAAAGTGTGTGACACTAGGAATTTCGTGTAACCAATGTGTAGAGTGGCTAATTAGGTCTCATAACACCTTAATTACATTTAGGGTAAGTAGTGGAGCAATGTTCATGTTGACCAAAATTACCAAATTGCCCTTCCAAATGTTGTTGACTAAGTGTGGACCCCTAGAGTGATCTGATTTGAACAATTAAAAAGTCCAGCTTAGAGATCTTGCATGGAGGAGCAACCTTAAGCAAAGTTGTAGAGAATTTCATAAGGAACAAAAGTTCTAATATGGCCATCTCATGAAAATGAACAGAACATACTGAAAAATGGCCCACAAGTCAGTTTTAGAGGCTGTTTTGGGACTTAGCAATTTTGGCTAAGTGTGAAGCTGAAAACCGTTTCACTGTACCTCACTTTGACAACTTGTAACTCACAAACCAGGCTGAACCTGTCCTTGAGCCAATTGACAAAATTGTAGTACTCATGTAGCTCTACAACTTTGATGTTAATACCTACCACTAACTTGAGCCAGATTAGGAGATATAGAAGCCCAAACTTCGACTGTTAGTCGAACCCGGGGGCATCGATTCAGTCAAGTTCAGACATCGGCAGTGACTGCCGTGGCCGACCGAGCGCAGGGCTGGGTGTAAGGTTCTAGATGGCTAGAGGGGGGTGAATAGCCTATAAAAAATTCTACAAGAAACACTAAGCAAACTTGTTAGAATAACAAACGGCGCAAAGCGAGTTTTGCTTAGCCTACAGTTGTGATGCAAGCCTCCTATCCACAAGTCTAGTAGATTATGATCTCTAGTTCACACAAGGGCTATGTCACTAAACTTACACTAGTGAGCAAGCTAACAACACTAGCAAAGGCTACCACTAGAGCTACACAAGATAATCTAGTAAATGTAAACGCGAGAGAGAGGATTGTGTATCTTATACCAACGGTGTAGTGAAGATGTTGCCAATCACCAAGATGATATACAATCAATCAATATTGACAACAACACAATATGAAGACCAATCACCGGGAGACAAGAGACACAATATTTTTGTTCACCCGGTGTTCACTTGTGCACCGACAAGCTACGTCATCGGTTGTGTCGACCAACACTTAGATGGTTCCTCAGTGTGACCCCTAAGTCACTTGCCCCTCAAGGCACGCCCCGCAAGGCACCGCAAGACACCACTCTCAAGTGAGGTAACTCAATGACACGCGCAATGTAATAGAGTTGCTTTTGGCGTCCCGCCGAGGAAAGCATAAGAACCTCTTACAATCAACCGGAGGTGGCCAAGAACAATCACCTTCTCTTGCCAACGCCTCCAACAATCTCCAAGCCGGCTAGGAGCGGTACTCTCCAAGAGTAACAAGAAATCCACCGGCTAAACCACCCACAAGTGCCACTAGATGCCCTCAAGCTATGCAATGCACTTTGGGATCACTCAATCTCACTTTTGATTTGCAATCAAGCAAGAGAGATGAGTGGGAGGAGATGCTCTAGCTCAAAGGATGCACAAGAATGTTAGAAATCACGAGAGACCTCCCCAAGGGCCGGCCAACAAGTATTTATAAGCATCCCATCCGAATAGAGCCGTTATACCCCTTCACTGGGTCTTTTTGGGATGACCGGACGCGCCGGTCATAACTGACCGGAAGTGCTCAACCGCGTCCGATCCTCCAACGGTCACTGACCCTAACGGTCAAACCAACGACCAAACGTGCCCTAGGCAACGACCAGATGCGCCCGTCAGACGACCGGATGCGCCGCTTCGAACGACCGGACGCGCCGATCGCACTGACTCGCGTGCTCGCGAAGCAATGACCGGACACGCCCCTCGCAACGACCGGACGCGATAGTGCCCACGTCCGATTAGAGTCCAGTAAGTTCCTTCAACGATCGGACGTGTCCGATCATGTGTGAGCGGACGCGCCGCGTGTCCGATCATCCTTGCGAACTGCAGATTCCTCTGGGTGACTGACTGAACGCGCCGGTCCCGCGAGTGACCGGACGCGCCGGTTACAAACCCTAACACCCGTGTCTGCGCTGTACTGACCGGATGCGTCCGGTCATACCATGACCACGTTCGGTGCAGCGTCCGGTCACCTCTGTGACCTCCGTTCGCCTCTGTTTCTTTTCTGACTTCCGGCGTAGTGGAAAATAGGCATTTCAAGTTCCCACCAACAAGTGATCACCACCTTGTGCACGTGTGTTAGCATTTTCATAATCATTTTCGAAGGTTTTCCAGTTAGCTCACTAGGCCCTACATGCAATGCACTTCATGAATTCACCTAGTGGCACCCGTGCATCGAATAACCGATAAGACTTCCCCTCTTAATAGTTCGGCTATCGATCCTAAACCACTCACACCCTCTATGGTGTCTTGAGTGCAAAACAAAATGGCCCTATGGTTATACCTTTGCCTTGAGCCCATTTTATTTTTCCAAAAGATATGATCCACTTCATATCATCACATGACCGTCTCGATCCATCGACCTTAACTTCACTTGCTCTTCACCGTTGCATCGGTCCGTCGGCGCCAAGTCTTGCTCAAGCTTCACCATCGCATGGTCCTTCGCTTCGAAGCCTCGACTTGCCCTTCACCTTCACAACCGGTCCATCGAGCCAAGCATCACCTCGGTCTTCATCATCTTGATCACATGAGTCAATGTCATGTTTCATATTCAATGACCACCTTTATCTAAATCATCCACTTAGATACAAAGGTTAGTCCTAGGTTTCATCAATTAGCCAAAACCAAACTAGGGACTTTCAATCTCCCCCTTTTTGGTAATTGATGACAACCCTCACAAAGATGATTTTGATAATAAAAGTTTTGAACTTGTCATATTTGTCCAATCATTTTGCTCATAAGTAAAGTTTGGACAATTATCACAAGCTCGGTTTTGGTAGCATTAGCTCTCCCTATATATGTGCATAGAGTTTGGATTGAAAGCTTTGCACATATGCATGGATAGAAGTGTTGAGAGAGTAATTCTACCAAAATGATGCTAAGGTGTAAGAAATGGACCTTTGAAGCGTGATACCAATCGGAGTTGCCTTTTACACCATCCTTAGCATCATGAAGTAACTAGACATCCATCACAACTCAAGAACCCCGTGAGATCAACATTATAGTAAAGGTTCTTGGACCACTTGTAAAGTTTAAGGCATGTCTAGATACCACAAGTAAACTATTCCTATGCATGCTAGTAGATCATTTCATCATTCAAGTTCTATACTAGCATTGCACCACACAAGCATGTATATTGAATTTAAATACATGTGCAATGAGCAAGTTATATGAGAATGCACAAACAAATGCAACAACTTTGTTTATGAGCTTGCTCCCCCTACTTGTGTGCATCAAAATTTTATTTACCCCTTTATCATGTTGAATCATCTTTTTCTCTCCCCCTTTGTCAACAACTTACCCAAAAATGGGATCAAATTATGGAGAGAAAACAATGTTTGATGGGGTAGGTTAGAATTTATCAAATTTGGTTTAACCTAGAACACTTGCCAAAGATATTTAATTCGATTTGAACCAAAGACAAGCTTCTTCACACCTCATAATAAGGGTTATCTTGCCTATGTTGAATTAAACACTTATAGCAAATCTTCTAGATTCAACACTAGATTTGTAAGCTCACAAACATGTCATACGCCACCACTAGATCAAAATAAGCATAGAAGCAATAGTGGTAACATATATCCATCAAATTCATTTGAGTTATCATGAATGCTCATGCATACCACTTATTATGTCTATATGCTCTAACAAGTCCTTAGCATAGGATGAATGACATGTCAATCAACTTTTACCTTGCAATATCGAAGGAGAGGCATGTTAATAAGTGGGTGGAGTGCATTCAACTCATGTTTGAGAAATCAAGAATGTTCAATTCATTCCTTAGCTTGCAAAACCTCTTTTCATCAAGTGGCTTGGTGAGAATATCGGCAAGTTGATCATTGGTGCCAACACTTTCAATGGCAATATCTCCCTTTTGTTGATGATCTCTAATGAAATGATGCCTTATGTCAATATGCTTTGTTCTTCCATGTTGAACCGGGTTTTGTATCATTTTGATTGCACTTTCATTATCACATAGCAATGGCACATTCTTGAAGTTGAGACCATAATCCTTCAAAGTTGATTTCATCCATAGCAATTGTGTACAACAACTCCCCGCACTCACATATTCAGCTTCGGCGGTAGAGATTGCCACACTATTTTGTTTCTTTGAGGACCATGACACAAGTGATCTTCCAAGTAATTGACATGTGCCACTTGTGCTCTTTCTATTGATCTTGCAACCCCCATAGTCGGAGTCCGAATATCCAATCAATTCAAACTTTGACCCCTTGGGATACCATAGTCCAACATCTCTTGTTTGCTTCAAGTACCTCAATACCAATCAATTCAAACTTTGATCCCTTGGGATACCATAGTCCAACATCTCTTGTTTGCTTCAAGTACCTCAATATTCTCTTTGCGGCCGTGAGATGACTCTCTCTAGGTGAGGCTTGATATCTAGCACACATACAAACACTAAACATGACATCCGGCCTTGATGCAGTGACATAGAGTAGACTTCCAATCAAAGACCGATATTCCTTTTGATTCACCATTTTTGCCATCAAAATCACTATCCAAATTGCCATTTGTACCCATTGGAGTTGAAATTGGCTTTGCATCTTGCATTCCAAATTTCTTCAATATGTCCCTTATGTATTTCCCTTGACTCACAAATGTCCCATTCTTCAGTTGTTTGACTTAGAGACCAAGGAAGTAGCTAAGTTCACCAATCATAGACATTTCAAACTCTTTGGCCATCATAGCACCAAATTCTTCACAATAAGCTTGATCGGTTGATCCAAAGATGATGTCATCAACATATATTTGCACTATGAATAGATCATTCCCAATCTTCTTGGTGAATAGAGTTGTATCAACCTTGCCCATCTTGAATCCCTTAGAGAGAAGGAAATCCCTTAGCCTCTCATACCATGCTCTAGGTGCTTGCTTTAAGCCATATAAAGCCTTCTTCAACTTGTACACATGGTTGGGTTTCTTGTCATCTTCAAATCTAGGAGGTTGCTCAACAAAGACTAACTCATTGATGATCCCATTGAGAAATGCACTTTTGACATCCATTTTATATAATTTGATGTTGTGTGCACAAGCATAAGCCAATAGAATCCTTATTGCTTCCAATCTTGCTACGAGAGCATATGTCTCATCATAGTCAAGACCTTCTACTTGAGTGTAACCTTGAGCAACTAGTCTTGCTTTGTTTCTCACCATAATGCCATCTTGATCTTGCTTGTTTTTGAACACCCATTTGGTTCCAATCACATTGTAGTCATTTGCCCTTTCTACCAATTCCCAAACATCATTTCTTGTGAAATTGTTAAGCTCTTCTTGCATAGCCATGATCCAATCGGCATCCTTCAAAGCTTCTTCTATTTTCTTTGGTTCTATGGTTGACACAAATGATGCATGCTCACAAAACATGGCCAATCTTGATCTTGTTTGCACACCACTTCTAATATCACCAATAACACTATCAATGGGGTGATCTCTTGCAACATGTTGTGGTTGGAGTACTTGCACTTGATTGCTTGAGCTTGGTTGATCACTTGATGTATCTTGATGAGATGAACTAGCACTATGATCTTGCACTTGAGAGTCACTAGCTAGCTTGAATGGAGAATTTAGCACTTGATCTTTATTATCATCTTGAATATTAATTACTTCCTTTGCTCTAATGTCCCCAATGTCCATGTTCTTCATTGCTTCCACCAATAGAGTTCCACCAACATCATCTAGATTCTCTTCTTCATCTTGTGACCTATTGGTTTCATCAAATTGCCCATCATGGACTTCTTCTAGAATGCCACTTGAGTTGTTCCAAACTCTATAAGCTTTGCTTGTAGTTGAATAACCAAGTAGGAACCCCTCATCACATCTCTTGTCAAACTTTCCCAATCTAGTGCTCTTTTTTAAGATATAGCATTTGCAACCAAACACTCTAAAGTAAGAAATATTGGGCTTTCTTCCATGAAGTAGCTCATATGGGGTCTTCTCTAGCAATGGATGACAATATAGTCTATTGATGTAGTAGCAAGCGGTATTGATTGCTTCATCCCAAAAAGATTGACTCACATTGTACTCATGAAGCATTGATCTAGCCATATCAAGCAATGTTCTATTCTTTCTCTCAACTAGGCCATTTGATTGTGGAGTGTACTTGGCCGAGAATTGATGTCCAATGCCATAGTGATCACAAAGTTCTTCAATTCTTGTATTCTTGAACTCACTTCCATTGTCACTTCTCACTTTCTTGATTCTAATCTCAAACTCATTGTGAACTCTAGTGAGAAATGTCTTGAAGGTGTCAAATACTTCACTTTTGTCACTAAGAAAGAATACTCATGTGAATCTTGTGAAGTCATCCACTATGACAAAACCATACTTATTACCACCTATGCTTGAGTATGTTGTTGGGCCAAATAGATCCATGTGCATCAAATCAAATGCTTTGCATGTGCTCATTGTACTCTTCTTTGGATGTGATCTTCCAACTTGCTTCCCGGCTTGACATGCACTACAAAGCTTATTCTTCTCAAATTCAACATCTTTCAAACCATTGACAAGATTGTGAGTTGTAAGCTTCTTCAATTGTTTCATGCCAACATGACCAAGCCTTCTATGCCAAAGCCAACCCATGCTTGATTTGGAGATTAAGCAAGTTGTCAAAGAAGTTTCTCTAGCATTGAAGTCAACTAGGTAGAGATTCTCATATCTAAAGCCCTTGAATGCCACATTTGAACCATCCATACTAATGACTTCCGCATCATCAACCCCAAAGATACATTTGTAACCAAGATCACATATTTGTGCCACGGATAGAAGATTGAAATCCAAGCTTTCAACTAGCAACACATTGGAAATACTCAAGTCATTTGATATTGCAATCTTGCCCAAGCCAATAACCTTGCCTTTCTTGTTATTGCCAAATGTGATAGAATCAACACCATTATTATTGTCATTGATTGAGTCAAACATTCTTGATGTACCGGTCATGTGTTGAGTGCACCCACTATCAATAATCTAATGCCTTCCTCCGGCTTTGTAATTGACCTACAAGCAAATCAATGAAGCTTAGGTACCCATTTTTGCTTGGGTCCTTGTAGGTTAGTAACTAAGCTCTTTGGTACCCAAATAGCCTTCTTCTTTGGGCTAACAATGGGTGTACCAATAAACTTAGCTTGCACACCCTTCACACCTTTGGTAAGCACATAGCAAGAATCAAAAGGTATAGCATTAACAAATTTCTTGCTTTGGTTCTTTTTATTACAATTATGCTCTAAGTGCCCAACTTGCTTGCATCTATTGCAAAACCGACCATTGCTCTTCACAAAGCTAGGCTTTGGAGTTGCAAAGGCCGACTTGCCTTTCTTGGGGGTGTAGCCCAATCCCTCTTTGTTAAGAGAGAACCTTTGGCTACCCAAGCACTTAAGCAAGCGGGCCTCACCACCATAGGCCTTGCCTAGGGCGTGAGTGAGCTCATCCACCTCTCTCTTGAGAGTCTCATTCTCAACCATTAGTGAGGTATCACAAGTGAAACCATCACTAGTAGTGGAGGTAGAGTTGGTGGTGGTGGATGAAGAGCTACAAGAAGGGTTAGAATTTGTCATGATGATAGGTTTATAAAAAGATTCATCAATTATATCACATGTAACACCTATATCACATGATACAACAACCTCCTTCTTTGCTTGTTGCTCAAGTAGCAATGAGTGAGCTTTTTCAAGCTTGGAATGAGCTTTACCAAGATCCTCATGGTCTTCCACTAGACTCTCATGAGTGGTCTTAAGCTCACCTAGAACTTTCTCAAGTATTGCTACTTTCATTAAAAGCTTCTTACACTCCTTGTTCTTGGCAATAGCTATGTCTCTAGTTTGTTGCATCAAGTCATATAGTTGTTCTTTAGTTGGTTCATCATCATCATTTTCATTATCATTATTATTATCATTATCACTATCATGAACATATTCCATTTTACTTTCATCATCACTCTCATCATATAATACCTTAGCTTCTTTGGCCATGAAGCACGAAGAGGATGAATCAAATAGTGAAGGCTTCTTGTTGATAGCAATCGAAGCAAAAGCCTTGTTGGATGATTCTTCTTCATCATCATCATCATCACTTTCCCAAGTGACCACATAGGCTCCATTCTTGCCCTTCTTGAAAGTCATCTTGGCTTCTCTCTTTTTCTTCTCAAACTTGCCCCTCTTGTTGTTCTTCTTCTTGTCATAGGGACATTCGGCTTGAAGATGTTCGATGCTATCATAATTGAAGCACTTCCTTTGTTGCTCATTGCTCTTGAAGTTGTCATTTCTCTTTTTGAAGCCTCTTCTCTTAATGAACATGTGACCCATTTTCTTGACTACAAAAGCAAATGCCTCATCATCAATTTCATAATCTTCATCTTCACTATTGTCTTCTTCTTCTTCAATGATGGTAGCTTTGCCCTTGGAGGAGATGGCCTTGAACGCCATGGTCTTCTTCTTCTTTTCTTCCTCCTTCTCCTTCTCATCAACATCTTGATCATACTTATCATATGTTAATACCTCTCCAAGCAAATCATTAGGCTTCATTGTTTCAAGCCCATCTCTTTGTAGCATCATGATCAACATTTTGAATTTTCTTGGTAAGCTCAATAAGAACTTGTGGCAAAAATCTTAGTCTTGTGTCTTGTGCCCTAAGCTCTTGAGATCATTCACAATTACTTGCAATCTATGAAACATCTCTAAGATTGTTTCTTCTTCTTTCATCTTGAAGTTCTCAAACTCACTCTTGAGCCCATATAGCTTGGCACTCTTCACAACCTTAGTGCCCTCATATGTTTCACTCAACCTTGTCCATACTTCATATGCCAATTCTAAGTCATTGATGCCCTCAAATACTTTTGTGTCAATACCATGGTAAAGTGTATTGAGAGCCATTCTATTGCATGTTCTATTTGCTCTATCTTCATCGGTGAGATGATCGGGATCAATGATAGCAAAGTCATTCTCAGTGACTTGCAAAACTCTCTCATGAATAGAACCAAGGTACATTGTCATCTTTCTCTTCCAATGAGCAAAAGAACTAACACCATCAAAGAACAGTGGCTTGCCCCCAACATGATTGAACACAATTTGAGCCATTTTTCACACCGAAGGATGTTAAGCCTTGATTAAAACGGTGACCATGGCTCCGATACCACTTGTAAGGTCCTAGATGGCTAGAGGGGGGTGAATAGCCTATAAAAAATTCTATAAGAAACACTAAGCAAACTTGTTAGAATAACAAATGGCGCAAAGCGAGTTTTGCTTAGCCTACGGTTATGATGCAAGCCTCCTATCCACAAGTCTAGTAGATTATGATCTCTAGTTCACACAAGGGCTATGTCACTAAACTTACACTAGTGAGCAAGCTAACAACACTAGCAAAGGCTACCACTAGAGCTACACAAGATAATCTAGTAAATGTAAACGCGAGAGAGAGGATTGTGTATCTTATACCAACGGTGTAGTGAAGATGTTGCCAATCACTAAGATGATATACAATCAATCAATATTAACAACAACACAATATGAAGACCAATCACCGGGAGACAAGAGACACAATATTTTTGTTCACCCGGTGTTCACTTGTGCACCAATAAGCTACGTCATCGGTTGTGTCGACCAACACTTAGATGGTTCCTCGATGTGACCCTCAAGTCACTTGCCCCTCAAGGCACGCCCCGCAAGGCACCGCAAGACACCACTCTCAAGTGAGGTAACTCAATGACACACGCAATGTAATAGAGTTGCTTTTGGCGTCCCGCCGAGGAAAGCACAAGAACCTCTTACAATCAACCGGAGGTGGCCAAGAACAATCACCTTCTCTTGCCAACGCCTCCAACAATCTCCAAGCCGGCTAGGAGCGGTACTCTCCAAGAGTAACAAGAAATCCACCGGCTAAACCACCCACAAGTGCCACTAGATGCCCTCAAGCTATGCAATGCACTTTGGGATCACTCAATCTCACTTTTGATTTACAATCAAGCAAGAGAGATGAGTGGGAGGAGATGCTCTAGCTCAAAGGATGCACAAGATTATTAGAAATCATGAGAGACCTCCCCAAGGGCCGGCCAACAAGTATTTATAAGCATCCCATCCGAATAGAGCCGTTATACCCCTTCACTGGGTCTTTTCGGGATGACCGGACGCGCCGGTCATAACTGACCGGACGCGCTCAACCGCGTCCGATCCTCCAACGGTCACTGACCCCAACAGTCAAACCAACGACCGGACGTGCCCCAGGCAACGACTGGACGCGCCCGTCAGATGACCGAACACGCCGCTTCGAATGACCGAACGCACCGATCGCACTGACTCGCGTGCCCGCGAAGCAACGACCGGACACGCCCCTCGCATCGACCGGACGCGATAGTGCCCGCGTCCGATTAGAGTCTAGTAAGCTCCTTCAACGATCGGACGCGTCCGATCATGTGTGACCGGACGCGCCGCGCGTCCGATCGTCCTTGCAAACTGCAGATTCCTCTGGGTGACTGACCGGACGCGCCGGTCCCGCGAGTGACCGGACGCGCCGGTTACAAACCCTAACACCCGCGTCTGTGCCGTACTGACTGGACGCGTCCGGTCATACCATGACCGCGTCCAGTACAACGTCCGGTCACCTCTATGACCTCCGTTCGCCTCCTTTTCTTTTCCGACTTCCGGCGTAGTGGAAAATAGGCATTTCAAGTTCCCAAAAACACCTGAATCCCGCGCTCGCAAGCTCGGCGGGAGGGAGAGAGAGACCCAAACCCTCTCTACCGCTCAAACTTCATCGCCTTCGCAAATGTGCCAACACCAACAAGTGATCACCACCTTGTGCACGTGTGTTAGAATTTTCATAATCATTTTCAAAGGTTTTCCAGTTAGCTCACTAGGCCCTACATGCAATGCACTTCATGAATTCACCTAGTGGCACCTGTGCATCGAATAACCAATAAGACTTCCCCTCTTAATAGTTTGGCTATCGATCCTAAACCACTCACACCCTCTATGGTGTCTTGAGTGTAAAACAAAATAGCCCTATGGTTATACCTTTGCCTTGAGCCCATTTTGTTTTTCCAAAAGATATGATCCACTTCATATCATCACATGACCGTCTCGATCCATCGACCTTAACTTCACTTGCTCTTCACCGTTGCATCGGTCCGTCGGCGCCAAGTCTTGCTCAAGCTTCACCATCGCATGGTCCTTCGCTTCGAAGCCTCGACTTGCCCTTCACCTTCACAACCGGATCATCGAGCCAAGCATCACCTCAGTCTTCATCATCTTGGTCACATGAGTCAATGTCATGTTTCATATTCAAAGACCACCTTTATCTAAATCATCCACTTAGATACAAAGGTTAGTCCTAGGTTTCATCAATTAGCCAAAACCAAACTAGGGACTTTCACCGAGGCGCCACGTGGCCACCATGCTCCAGTTCTGTCCCCACTCGTGAGCGCGCTAGCAGGCTTAAGCTGCCAGCATGCTGCTGCTGCCCTCCGCACCCCTCCATTCCCTCCTCCTTTCCTCTCTTGTCAGCAGAGCTAAGAAACCGAGCCGCCATTGCCGCCGCCCGCTCCGACGTGCTCGCAAGAACTCGCCACCGCATCACCACCGGCCAAACTGCGTCTCTCGCTCCGCCTTAAGCCTCGCTACCTCCTCGTCATCATTGCACCTCAAGTCGAGCCGTGGTAAGGCGGCAATTTTGATGCAATCGCCGCGAGGGGCTCGCCGGAGCTCCGCCATTCTTGAGCTCGTCATGGCCAACCCCGCTGGTGCCTCCATCCCTCTCTTCTTAGTAGCTTAGTGAGTTGCCTAGGTCACCGTGACGCTCACACCGGCCTCAGGCAGGGTCGCCATGGTCGGAGTTGGCCGGCGCACACCGCACAGCTCCGCCGCAACCGCCATTACCGACGGCGTGCCCTCCAGGCTAACCTTAGGGTCACCAAAGCACCTCACATGGTTCGGGATCACGTAAAGAGCACGACGGTGGTCTCGGCTTCGTCGGCCGACCCACCGGCGGCGAGCTCGGCCGGCACCGTCCCTTCCCTGCTCCCGGTCCCTCTGACTAGCGGGTCCCGCCTGTCAACACGTGGGAGACCTTCGCGGGCCGCGCGCGGAGGAGTGGGCCTCGCGTGAGATCTGGGCCGCGCTGGCGTATTGAGTCGGCCCAGTAGCGGTTTAGGAATTTATTTGTGTTTTTCTTTTTATTTAATGCACAGATTTGCTTGCTACATGGTAAAATCCATATCTCATGCTTTATAGATCCAAAAATGGTGATCCAAATTTTGTTGGGCTCCAAATAAAGTGTATCTTCTAGGA
Source organism: Saccharum hybrid cultivar R570 (assembly GCA_038087645.1). NCBI lineage: Eukaryota > Viridiplantae > Streptophyta > Magnoliopsida > Poales > Poaceae > Saccharum > Saccharum hybrid cultivar. The sequence continues at coordinate 10,629,737 of JAQSUU010000084.1, read as the reverse complement.
AAAATATCAAATGCTTATGTGATGTTTATTTTCTAGAAGAATTAATTAGGGCTTTGAGATATGTTTTGGTCGGTTTCGATTGACTACCGGGATTATATGGGCTCAAGTTCAAAAATTTGAGCGTTTTGGCGCTTGTTTTTGTACTTGTGCTCTTATAATTTGGTCGGTTCTGTTATAGCTGGTACCGGAGCAGAATTCAATATTAAACACATCATACGTTTATTTGAAAACAAAAGGGTTTGTTTGCGAAAGGTGTTAAAAATCTGAAAATTTTTTCTATAAGTATGCCAGTGATCACATCCCTTAGCCCAAATAAGGACTCTTAGGTGGCTTATTAAAAGACTAACTTGGGGGTCTTGTTTGTTTTTGTTTCGTCGTCCATACGGCGTGATATTGTATGGATGCCATCCTTTTTGGGTGGTAATGTATGGATCAAACACCTGGACGCTCTGGTAAGTGTGAGCTGTGAGAGCATGATCGTCCAACCGGCAGTCTAGGGGAGAGTAGTTGTGGTTACTTGCATACTTACATGTTCAAACCATGTAATTATAAAAGTACTTAATTGGGGTATATCTGTCGGGTAGTTGTGATACTGAAGTATATACATCAGGGATGTGTATATGGAGAGTATTTAGTTTACTACTTACTTGTGTGCTTATATTGGGAAACTGTTGGGCTGAAATGAGATTTTCTGCAGGCACACTAACAGTGCAAACGAGTAGACCGATAGTTTTGCCTATATGAGAGAACATATGTATGCCACTGCCTAGCGTTAGAAATTTATGATTCTACTAGGATGAGAGGGCGTACGGAACGTGCATGCATCATGTTTAATTCATGTCATACATTTCATTTTACTCCCTCCTTAAAAATTTCGTTGATCCCGACTAAATTAAATTTCGTATCCCTAAAATACCCTCACTTTAAGTCATGTCTTGTTGCTACAGATGGCTCGCACCAAGAGGACCGCTCGCAAGTCCACTGGAGGCAGGGCACCTCATCACCAGCTTGCTCCATGTGAGCCCCGCCCTGAGCCCATCAAGGTGGAAAGGTTGAGGGCTGAGTTGGCGGAGGTGACTGCTGCTAGAAATGCGGCTCAGCAACAGCTGGAGCAAGTGATACATGATAGAGATTAGGAGACACTTGCGGTCCAGCGGTTGACTGTGGCGAATCGCAACTGTCAGCGCATGCTGGCCCACGTGATGAACCAGCGGGATGAAGCCTGGCACAAAGAGAACGTTCTAAGAGCTCGTCAGGTGGAGCTTGAGCAACGGATTGAAGCTGCAGAAGAGTACAATGACAATCTTCATGAGGAAGTGCACCGCCTCAACAACCAGCTCAATCCTCTGCATCCTCATGACAATAACGAGGATGAGGAGATGGGCTCGGGTGTCTTCATGGCTGAAGACAATGACGACGTGGAGGTCAATGGGCCACAGGACGTTCCACCAGAAGAAGAAGAAGAAGAAGATGAGGAGTTAGAGCCTGTTAGTGACGAGGATGGTGGGGAGATCTTCGACACCGACTCTGAGGATGATGATTAGAGTAGTTATCGCGTAGCTATGATGCTAGAGTTATCTTTTGTGCTCTCCTTATGTGGGAGTGAGGCCTTGTAATAACTTAGCTTTTGGGATGTAACATCGAACCCTATGTACCCTGGATGTTAGTTTGAACCTGTTAAATTTCGGTCACGAATGGATGTCTCATTGAGTTGTGTTCGGTGATGGTGTCACGATTAGCACCCTTCGGTGCCGCGACGAAACCGAGGGCCTCCTGTGGCGCACGACATAAGGCTATGCTGCTTGGCACGCGCTGGTATCGAGGTGGCTATTCATGATCCACCATGGAACCCTACCCATGTGATGTCTTCTCGTGGTCAATTCTTGTTAGCCTTTCCTATTTGGTTAGAAGTTTAGTTCGAATCCGTACACCATCGCGAAAGGTTTAAATCCCATAGATATCAATGTAACATGTTCAGTCACGTTTGTGCTCACTGCATGCGACCCTATAATAAATTCCATCCTTTCATCTGAAGATATCTTGTTGTTATGACCATCGCATAATTGCGTCAATTGGTGCACTTGATGGGTTCATGTGGTTGTGATGAATTATTGTGCCTTGATTGTTTGCGAATTCATTTTAAATGAAGTCAGTTTGGCATATTTACATAATTCATCTACAAATTTCCCACAGCATCAGTGCTCATTGGCTATGCATTTTGCAGATGGCGTATAACCTCCGTCGTGGTCGTGGCGTTGAGGATGAGGAACAGCCACCCCCTCCTCCACCACCCACTCCGGCAGAATTGATGCAAACGGTGGTTGAAGGTCAGCGCATGTTAGCTAAAGCTATGCGCCAGCTGGTCGACCGGGATGCTCGCCAGGGTCATCAGGGACCAGCACCAAAACCAGCATAGTGATTTCAAGGAGTTTCTGGATACCAAGCCCCCGCTCTTTAAAGAGGCGGAGGAACCTCTGCAAGCTGATGAATGGTTGAATACCATTGAGCAGAAGTTTCGTCTGCTTCGTCTAACTGAGGAGCTGAAGACTGAATATGCTTCTCACCAACTGCATGGCCCGGCTGGTATCTGGTGGAGTCACTACCGCTCCACGTTGCCTCCTAATGTCCCGATCACTTGGGACCAGTTTAAAACAGCTTTTCGTGGGAATTATATTCCTCTAGGATTGATGGCTATGAAGCACACTGAGTTCATGAGATTGAACCAAGGCACTAAGAGTTTGACGGAATACCTGCAAGCCTTTAACAACCTTGCAAGGTATGCAACTGAGATTGTTGATACTGAGGCTAAGAAGATTGCTAGCTTCAAGCGTGGTCTCGGTCCAAAGCTGATGAAGACCATGGGCACTAGCAAATGTGCTACTTTCAATGATTTTATCAGTGATGCTCTGACCCAAGAGAACAATAACTCCATCTATGCTGCTTCTAAGAGCCACAAGAGGGAACTTGAGGCAGGTGCTTCACAGTCCCGAGCTCCAGCTGCACCGAGGGCTCCTCCTCGCCCTCCTACCATAAGTGCTAAGTTCCGTCCCCCGCAGAAGAAGGCTCTAGCTAAGACTAGATTACGCAAAGCTTATACAGTGTCTCTGCCAAAGGGTAGCTTTGGTCAAGGCAGCTCCAGTGTCCCTCCCAGCAACATGCCTTGCTGGAACTACAATAAACCAGGTCATTGGTCTAGGAATTGTCCATATCCTAAGAAGAATACCTATCAAGGTGGTCGTTAGGGGAATGTTCATTATAATAGTATTGAAGAAATTCCATCTGGTGAGGTAGTCACTGCTGGTAAGTTTCTAGTCGATCAACATTCTGTAGTGGTGCTATTTGATTCAAGTGCTTCGCATTCCTTTATCAGTCCTATGTTTGCATTTAGTTTGCACACAAATTGCATACGGTTGAAGATGGGGGTTATTGCATTAGAGCGGCAAGTGGGAATATTTCCACAAATCAAGTAGTAAGAGATCTAGAGTTTGAAATAGAAGGATGAAAGTACCCGCTTACCTTAGTGGTTTTGCCTGGATTAGGCATAGATGTTATTTTGGGCATGAATTGGATGAGTCAGAATGGGGTACTCATTGATACATCCACCCGGGTAGTTATGCTCAGAGATCCTTTGGATCAGAAATGTTTTCTAGTGCAACTTCCTAGGCAAATTGACCTTTCTAGGGAAGTTCATGCAGTGCAAGTGAAGACATAAGTTGATATTCCCGTAGTGAGTGAGTTTCCTGATGTTTTTCCCGATGATTTGCTGGGACTGCCTTCGGATCAGGATGTGGAGTTTAAAATCGAGTTATTGCCTGGCACGGCACCTATCTCTAAGAGACCCTATAGAATGCCTCCGAATGAACTAGCTGAACTTAAGGTACAATAGAATGAACTTTTGAAGAAGGGGCTGATTCGTCCTAGTTCGTCTCCGTGGGGATGTCCTGCTATCTTTGTAAAGAAGAAGGATCAGTCGTTGCGGATGTGCGTAGATTATAGACCTCTGAATGCAGTCACTGTCAAAAATAAGTACCCTCTACCGCGCATCGACATCTTGTTCGATCAGTTGTCTAAAGCTAAAGTCTTCTCCAAGATTGATCTAAGATCTGGCTATCATCAAATTAAAATCCGTCCAGAAGATGTTCCAAAAACCGCCTTCTCTACCAGATACGGTCTTTATGAGTATCTTGTTATGTCCTTCGGCTTGACCAACGCCCCCGCACACTTCATGTACTTGATGAATTCGGTATTTATGCCTGAATTGGACAAGTTTGTGGTGGTATTTATTGATGACATCCTGATATATTCTAAAAATGAGGAAGATCATGCTGAACATCTGCGTATAGTCCTCACAAGACTGCGTGAACATCAACTATATGCAAAGTTCAATAAGTGCGAATTCTGGTTTCGAGAAGTACCTTTCCTTGGGCATGTGTTGTCCGATTGAGGAATTATGGTGGACCCCACCAAGGTACAAGAAGTACTGAACTGGAAGGCTCCTATCTCGGTTCACGAGGTTCGGAGTTTTCTTGGTTTGGCTGGCTATTATCGTCGCTTCATTCTGGATTTCTCAAAAATAGCCAAGCCAATGACTCGGCTGCTGCAAAAAGACACCAGGTTTGTCTGGACTCCTGAGTGTGATGTGGCTTTTCACAAACTGCAAACTCTCCTAACCTCGGCTCCAGTTTTGGCGCAACCGGATATCGAGAAACCATTTAATGTGTATTGTGATGCCTCAGGCATAGGTTTGGGAGGTGTTCTGATGCAGGAAGGCCGAGTAATTGCATATACCTCTCGACAACTTCGGAAGCATGAGGTGAATTACCCAACATGACTTAGAACTCGCTGCAGTTGTTCATGCTTTGAAATCCTGGCGGCACTACCTGTTGGGCAATGTTTGCAACATCTATACCGACCATAAAAGCCTCAAATATATCTTCACCCAACCCGAGTTGAAGATGCGTCAAAGAAGATGGCTTGAGTTGATTAAAGATTATAATCTCCAAGTGCACTATCATCCTGGCAAGGCAAATGTGGTTGCCAATGCCTTAAGCCATAAGTCTCATTGCCACTCCTTAGTTGAAAGTGATTTTCATCTGTCTCGCCTTCTGCACCCAGCAATTCTGTACAACGTCACTGTTAGTTGCACTCTCAAGAGTAGAATTATTGAGCTTCAAAAGACTGACACTGTTATATTCCACATCAAGCGTAAGATGAAAGAGCAAGAAACTATATAGTTCAGGGTAGATGAAGAGGGTGTACTATGGTTCAAGGATAGGTTAGTTGTGCCTAAGGACAGAGAGCTTAGAAATGATATCATGTCTGAAGCACACTCCCCTAAGTTGTCCATCCATCCTGGTAGCAATAAGATGTATTACGATTTGAAGCCATATTATTGGTGGACCAAAATGCGGAAAGAAATAGCTGCTTATGTTGCTCGATGTGACACGTGTTGTAGGGTTAAGGCTGTGCACATGAAAGCTGGATTGCTTCAACCACTTTCTATCCCAGGATGGAAATGGGAAGAGATAAGTATGGATTTCATTGTTGGACTTCCTCCTACTGTCAAGAACCATAACTCTATTTGGGTAATTGTAGATCGTTTAACCAAGTCAGCTCACTTCATTCCTGTCCGAGTAGACTACCGTCCTACCGATTACGCTGAGTTGTACTTCAACCATATAGTCCGACTCCATGGGATACCTCATACTATCATTTTTGACCGTGGTCCATAGTTCACTGCTCATTTTTAGGAGCACTTGCATCATCTTCTGGGAACCAAGTTAGTGAGAAGCTCTGCTTATCACCCCCAGACATCAGGTCAGACTAAACGAGTCAACCAAATCTTGGAGGATATGTTACGAGCTTGTGTTATTTCGTCCAAGGGTTCATGGGAGAAGTGGTTGCCTTTAGCTGAGTTCTCTTATAATAATAGTTACCAAGAGAGCATTAAGATAGCCCCATTTGAAGCGTTGTACGGTCGTAAGTGTAGAACCCCACTAAATTGGATAGAAGCTGGTGAGAGGAGATTTTATGGTATTTCTTTTGTTGAGGAAGCTGAGGAGCAAGTTCATACCATCAAAATTCATATGGCTGCAGCTCAAGCTAGACAGAAAAGTTACGCTGATCGCCGGAGAAAACCGATCGAGTTTGAGGTTGGAGACTTCGTGTATCTGAAAGTTTCCCCTATGAAGAGTGTACAACGTTTTGGTGTGAAGTGGAAGCTTGCACCGAGATACGTGGGTCCTTTCCAGATCATAGGAAAGAGTGGTGCTGTCGCATATAAGATCCAGTTACCCCCTGAAATGAGCGCCATTTTCAATGTTTTCCATGTATCCTAGTTAAAGAAGTGTCTTCGAGTTCCGGAAGAAAGAGTTCCATTAGGAGATATCAGGCTAGAATCCGATTTAACTTACGAAGAAAAGCCAGTCCGTGTGATTGACACTCAAGAACGGGTAACTAGAAGTCGAGTGGTCAAGTGGTATAAAGTAATGTGGAGTAATCAGGGTAGTGAGAGTGATGCTACATGGGAGCGAGAAGACTTTTTACGTGATGGTTATAAGGAATTCTATCAACAATGGTACGCTTTCCAAATCTCAGGACGAGATTTTTATAAGGGGGGAGGGCTATAACACCTCAGGTGTTTGGCTTCCTTAAGTGCATTGCATTTCATGAGCATTAACATTAATCATCTCATTCATGAGTGGGAGCATCATTCATTTCATGCATGAGCTTATAATATGTGAGACATGCTTTGGAAACATTGCCACGTATGTTATATTTCATGTGAAGTAAGAAGTGAGTAGTGTGCAACACACAAGTACCTTATGTGCAATTTCATTTGGAAACGTGTTAACCACTTTAGTGTAACATAATTAGCAGGTGTTATGCAACACACTCATGCAACATGTGCAACATGAGCTGGCAACATTTGGGTGAAATATTGATTTGCTTGTTTCAAAGTGTGTGACACTAGGAATTTCATGTAACCAATGTGTAGAGTGGCTAATTAGGTCTCATAACACCTTAATTACATTTAGGGTAAGTAGTGGAGCAATGTTCATGTTGACCAAAATTACCAAATTGCCCTTCCAAATGTTGTTGACTAAGTGTGGACCCCTAGAGTGATCTGGTTTGACCAATTAAAAAGTCCAGCTTAGATATCTTGCGTGGAGGAGCAACCTTAAGCAAAGTTGTAGAGAATTTCATAAGGAACAAAAGTTCTAATATGGCCATTTTATGAAAATGACCAGAACATACTCAAAAATGGCCCACAAGTCAGTTTTAGAGGCTGTTTTGGGACTTAGCAATTTTGGCTAAGTGTGAAGCTAAAAACCATTTCACTGTACCTCACTTTGACAACTTGTAACTCACAAACCAGACCAAACCAGTCCTTGAGCCAATTGACAACATTGTAGTACTCATGTAGCTCTACAACTTTGATGTTAATACCTACCACTAACTCGAGCCAGATTAGGAGATATAGAAGCCCAAACTTTGACTGTCAGTCGAACCCGGGGGCATCGATTCAGTCAAGTTCAGACATCGGCAGTGACTGCCGTGGCCGACCGAGCGTAGGGCCGGGGCGCCGCGTGGCCGCCATGCTCTAGCTCTGTCCCCACTCGCGAGCGCGCTGGCGGGCTTAAGCTGCCAGCATGCTGCTGCTGCCCTCCGCACCCCTCCATTCCCTCCTCCTTTCCTCTCTCGTCGGCAGAGCGGAGAAACCGAGCCGCCATTGCCGCCGCCCGCTCCGACATGCTCGCAAGCGCTCGCCACCGCATCACCACCGGCCAAACTGTGTCTCTCGCTCTGCCTTAAGCCTCGCTACCTCCTTGTCATCATTGCACCTCAAGCCGAGCCGTGGTAAGGCGGCAATTTTGATGCAATCGCCGCGGGAGGCTCGCCGGAGCTCCGCCATGCTTGAGCTCGTCGTGGCCGACCCCGCTGGCGCCTCCATCCCTCTCTTCTTAGTAGCTTAGTGAGTTGCCTAGGTCACCGTGATGCTCACGCCGGCCTCAGGCAGGGTCGCCGTGATCGGAGTTGGCCGGCGCACACCACACAGCGCCGCTGCAACCACCATTACCGACGACGTGCCCTCCGGGCTAACCTTAGGGTCACCAAAGCACCTCACATGGTTCAGGATCATGTGAAGAGCACGACGGTGGTCTCGGCTTCGTCGGCCGACCCACCGGCGGCGAGCTCGGCCAGCACCGTCCCTTCCCTGCTCCCGGTCCCTCTGACTAGCGGGTCCCGCCTGTCAGCGCGTGGGAGACCTTCGCGAGCCACGCGTGGAGGTGTGGGCCTCGCGTGAGATCTCGGCCGCGCTGGCGTATTGAGTCAGCCCAGTAGCGGTTTAGGAATTTATTTGTGTTTTTCTTTTTATTTAATGCACAGATTTGCTTGCTACATGGTAAAATCCATATCTCGTGCTTTATAGATCCAAAAATGGTGATCCAAATTTTGTTGGGCTCCAAATAAAGTGTAGCTTCTAGGAAAAATATCAAATGCTTATGTGATGTTTATTTTCTAGAAGAATTAATTAGGGATTTGAGATATGTTTTAAATGCCATGCAAACTTGTTTAAATCATATCTTGAGCTTATGTGTTCCAAAAATTATGAAATTTGGTGAGTATGTTCTTTCATGTATATACTAGCTCTGGTAAAAGTTTGGATCCTATTGCTTGAGTAGTTTTCAAGTTATGATGTTATCATTTTATATTAAGAGATACTTGAATGAATTTTCATAATTTTTCTATAGTTCCAGTAAAGGTAAAATTTTGGGAGTGTTGTTCTTAGGGTAGAATGGTACTAGGAAAAATATGAAATCTGTTGTTTGACACTTTTCTTTAGGGTTTCCTATTTATGCAAAAATCAGCCTTTTTGGCTTGTGAATTTTGTGTAGGGTGTTTCTGTGAATAAATTTAGTTCAAATTTTTACAGTAGCCTCCTGGTAGGCCAGGGAGACTCCTGTAATTTTTATAGAATTTTCGAAGCAGTTTGTATATATAAGTTTAATTTCCCACTTAATTAATTAAGTAAATTAAGAAAAGGATGAAAATAAAGGTTCTAGGTTGACATACTTTACTTTCTGTTGTTTTTATGACATGTGTGAACTATTAGCATCATTGGTTTAGTCATAGAGGAAGTTTGACACATAAATAAATATTTAATCTTCTTATTTCTAGGTTTTCTGGACAGCTAGTAGCATTTTTGGGTTTGACCCTTAATAAACGTATTTTCTAGAAAACTTGTGAATACCAAAGTGGTAGTAAACTGGTGAAACTAGCTTGTGTCAAAATTTGATGGTATTTGGCCTAGTAGTCTAGGAGTTATAGCTGTTTAAAGTGGCTATCCAGGAATGGCTGCTCTCTGTTTGAAGAGGACAGATTTCTGGAACTCTAGAAAGTCGACTAGGAAAACTTAGGAATTAAGTGTTGAAGTCTGAAAAGGATTTGTAGAGCATTTTATAAGCTTTCCAAACTATCTTGGATTATGCCTTTTGGAGTTAGGAATCTCCAGTTACGTTAGAAACATTAAGCTACTGTCCTGAATGTCTTGCCATGATATTTTGTGCTTGGATTGGTAACTTAAGTAAAATTGTTCTTGTGATTGTTAGGTGTTAGGACCTTAACAGAGGAGGAACAACTATACCTTAGGTTGTATAGATTAGGTAAGTACTTCTCTACCGGAGAAGAGAATTGCACGTAAGATTGAAGTAATTTGAATAGAATAATTAACTTGCTGCAATGCATCCCATTCCGAGCATATTGCATTCATTATGCATCCATGAGATTTATTGTGCATTCATGCAATAGGTGTACCAGAGGGGGTGACACTTCTCGAGTTCGAGGGGGCGATTCCGGAGGAGGACCAAGAGTAGCAGAGGGAGCCCGAGGATCCAGCAGGCGAAGGAGTGCCCGCAGACGACCTACCTGAGTGCCCCGACCACCGCCCATCCTCTTTTCTGAAAGGCAAGCCCCGGTGCATGCTGACCCAATCGTTTTAAATATAATTCTTGAGTACTTTTACTTGTTTACTGCATTAAGTTATAGGAGTTGTATGGAAACACTTGTTGTATTACACCTGTCCTTGTCCAGATATCATACTTAAACCCTAAATTAGGTTTAGGCCGTGTTAATGCTTAGCCCTGCTTAGTCCGGTAGAAGTCGGGTGATTTCCGGTCATCCGCGAGATATAGGAATGGGTCACGAGTGGCTATGTTGACTATCGTGGATGGAACCATGCCTAAAAATGAATTTGAGACCGGGCGGGAGTTCAATAGTGCAGCCGCAAGACACTTCACATCTTGGGTGCGGAGCTATGCCCGTCTGAGTCGTTTAAGGACCGATTCGTTGTACGTCCTTGAGTCATGTTGAACGCAGTCTAACACTTAGTTGGCCGGATAAGCCGTTCCGACCGTGAAGCCGAGTAATTCGGTTCAGGCCGGGAGTCGAATGGTAGGTCGCATCTTGGAGGAGAGTAACGTTGTGCTTGGGGACATTGGCGTGAGACCAAGGGGGGGTTAGAGTCCCTAGCACCAGGCAGAGTGTCACCCTTGGGGATGCGACATCATTCAAACTCGCGACTCCTGAATCGTATGAAAGGTGGCTTGTGCGACCCTGGCAGGGTCCTGCACGGTGAGTGTTAGAAATACCCCTCCAGCTGGATAGGAATTCGATTCGAATCGCTGTTGCTCCCGGTTAGTGAGCACTTGACTTGAGCAGCGGCAACGTAGATCTCATTAAATTGAACAGATGGTTAAGCGAATGATATAATGTTGCCGCAATTTATACCTGCTATGGATCTAATAATATTATTGTTTGATTATACTCAAGTGAATGTTTAGTACAGGTGCTAAGATAGATGACAGGTTAATGCTAAAAATAAATGCTAGTACAGGTTAAAAGATTTTAAATTACTTATGCTTTTCCACAAAAGGTAATGTCAGCCAACTCCACTTATGAAAGCCTTGCATGATCCTTGGTGTCTCTTATTTTCTGTTTCAACGGGTAAGTCTAGCTGAGTACATTCCCGTACTCAGGGTTTATTCCCTCCTGTTGCAGATGACATGCTTTATCAGGGCTTCTGCAAGACCTGCCTCCACCCTGCAGATGACGAGGACTAGATCACTCGGGCGTGATCGTCTATTATGTACTTTCCTTAATGCTTTTGTGGGATGTTGATCATTAAGACTGGCAGTAGTATGTGAACTAAGGCGTGTGTTATGCTTCCGCTACTTTATGAACTTGGTTTGTAATAATTTGCGACTCCGTGTGTTGTAAAAGAACCTCCGCTCTATTTATGAAATGTAACGTGTGATGTGTATGTTGAATGATGCGATCTTGGTTGTAAAAGAGTTGGTTTGAAATCCTTCGTGGTTTCGATTGACTACCGGGATTATATGGGCTCAAGTTCAAAAATTTGAGCCTTTCGGCGCTTGTTTTTGTACTTGTGCTCTTATAATTTGGTCGGTTCTGTTACATATACTTGGCCGAGAATTGATGCTTGATTCCAAGCTCATCACATAGCTCATCAATTCTTGTGTTTCTAAACTCACGTCCATTATCACTTCTTACTTTCTTGATTGTGGTCTCAAACTCATTTTGCACTCTCTTGATGAACTTCTTGAATATGTCAAATACATCACTCTTGTCCACAAGAAAGAATACCCATGCATATCTTGTGAAATCATCCACAATCACAAAGCCATACTTGTTGCCACCAATACTTGTGTATGTAGTTGGCCCAAATAGATCCATGTGCAACAACTCAAATGCCTTGGAAGTACTCATGATGCTTTTCAATGGATGAGTGTTGCCTACTTGCTTTCCGGCTTGACATGCACTACATAGCTTATCTTTCTCAAATGTGACATCCTTCAAGCCTCTAACTAAGTCATGCTTCACTAACTTGTTCAATTGCTTCATGCCAACATGACCAAGTCTTCTATGCCATAACCAACCCATACTTGATTTGGTGAGCAAACATGTTGAAAGTTGAGTGTCACTAGCATTGAAATCAACCAAGTATAGATTCTCATATCTAAAGCCTTTGAAGATCAAGTTAGAGCCATCAACACTAACTATCTCCACATCATCAACACCAAATATGCACTTGAAACCAAGATCACACAATTGAGCAACCGAGAGAAGATTGAAGTTCAACTTTTCAACTAAGAGCACATTGGAAATGCTATGATCATTAGAGATTGCAATCCTTCCAAGAGCCTTTACATCACCCTTGCTATTGTCACCAAATGTGATACTATCAATGCCACTATCATTTGATTTGAGAGAGTTGAACATTCTTGAATCACCGGTCATATGTTGAGAGCACCCACTATCAAGCACCCAATGCCTTTCTCCGGCCTTGTAATTTACCTACAAAACAATTTAATGTATTTTAGGTACCCATACTTGCTTGGGTCCTTGGAGGTTAGTAACTATGCTCTTTGGTACCCAAATGGCCTTCTTCTTTGGACCCACAATTGGTGTACCAACAAACTTAGCATGCACACCTTTCTCACCCTTGGTAAGCACATAACAAGAATCAAAAGGAATGTAAGGTACATTAGCATTTTTCTTGTTCTTGTTCATTTTATTGCAATTAATCTCTAGATGCCCAACTTGCTTGCATCTATTGCAATAACGACCATTGCTCTTCACAAAGAGAGGCTTTAGAGTAGCAAATGCCGCCTTGCCCTTCTTGGGAGTATAGCCCAAACCCTCTTTGTTAAGAGAGAACCTTTGGCTACCCAAACATTTTAGCAAGCGGGCATCCCCACCATAGGTATTGCCTAATGCGCGGGTGAGATCATCCACCTCTCTCTTGAGAGTCTCATTCTCAACCACAAGTGATGAATCACTAGTAGTAAAGATAGAGTTGGTTGTGGTGGATGATGATGAGCTACATGAAGCATTAGTAGGACCAACAAGTAAAGAATCATCAATAATATCACATGTTAGTCCAATGTCACAAGTAACAATCACTTGCTCCTCCTTAGCTTCCTTCATGAGCTTCTCCAACTTGAGGTCCTTTTCCTTGATGAGCTCAAGTAGAGTGGAGTGGGCTTCCTTAAGCCTAGTGTGAGCAATTTCAAGATCCTTATGGTCTTCCTTTAGACACTCACGAGAGGCCTCTAGCTCATCAAAGGATTTCCTAAGAGCTTTGAGCTCTTGTTCAATTCCTTTGCACTCCTTACTCTTTTTGAGAGCAACAAGCTCCTCCATCAAGGAATCATTTTCATTGCTCTTGGCAATGAGCTCTTGCTCCAAGATCTTGCACTTCTTGGTTGTCCTCTTGTAGCCCTTGCTCATTTGATCTATTATACCTAATAGATCATCCTTGGAGTAGTCTTCATCCTCCTCATCATCACTCCTACAATCATCACTAGCACAAGAATCATCATCACTATCATCATGTTTTACCTTGGTAGGCTTGGCCATAAGACATGTCAATGTAGTGTTAAAGATGGATGGCTTGTTGGAGAGGGCGATGTTTGCAATGGCTCACCAAGTAGTCTTCTCATCATCACTAGAGCTATCATCATCACTATCAGAGTTATCACTATCCCAAGTGACCACATAGCCACCACCCTTCTTCTTCTTGTTGAATGTGAAGCTCTTCTTTGCTTTCTTCTCCTTCTTGTTCTTCTTCAACTTCAACTCCCCATCATGATATCTTTTGTCTTCATAAGGGCACTTTGCCACTACATGATCGGGGCTATTGCAATTGTAGCAAAGCACCTCCTTTGCCTTCATGAAGTCCCTTCTCTTTCTTGCACCATAGCCTCTCTTCTTCATGAACTGACCCATCTTTTACACTAGAAGGGCCATGGTCTCATCATCAAATAGATCATCATCATCAACAACCTTGCTCTTGCCCTTGGAAGAAGAAGCCTTGAATGCGGTGGTCTTCTCTTGCTTGACCTTGATCTCCTTCTTCTCATCTTCATCTTCATCATCATCATATTGAGCATCGGTCATGACATCTCCAAGCACTTGGTTTGGAGTCACCTTGTCCAAACCCTCTCTTTAGATCATCTTCCTCAAGATAGCAAACTTCTTAGGTAAGTTCATCAAGAACTTATGTGAGAAGTCCTTGTCCTTGATATCTTCTCCTAGGCTCTTGAGATCATTGACAATAACTTGTAGCCTATAGAACATCTCTGGTATGGACTCATCATCCTTCATCTTGAAGCTTGCAAACTTATCCTTGAGCATATAGAGCTTGACACTCTTTACCGTTGAAGTGCCCTCATATGTTTCCTCTAATCTTGTCCACACTTCACTTGCCATCTCAAGATCCTTGATTTACTCAAAGACCTTTGCATCAATCCCATTGTAGAGAGTATTGAGAGCCATAGTGTTGCATTGGTTGTTGATGCGATCATTGTTGGTGAGATTGTCGGGATCAATGATAGCATAATCATGGTGTGTCACCTTCCAAACGTCCTCATGAATAGAGCCAAGATATTGCTTTATCTTTCTTTTCCAATGATCAAAAGATGTGACACCATCAAAGAATGGAGGCTTGCCCCCGACATGGTTGAACACAACTTGAGCCATCTTACACCGAGGTTGTTAAGCCTTACAAACGATGACCACGGCTCCAATACCACTTGAAAGGTCTTGATGGCTAGAGGGGGGTGAATAGCCTTTTTAAAATTTTCTACAAAGACAAGCTAAACAAGTTTATCAATATAACAAATAGCGAGATGCGAGTTTTGCTTAGCCTACAGGGTGTTTGCAAGCCATCTATCCAAAACACAATTCTAGTAGTTGCACTCAACCGCACAAGTCAAACCGAGAAGGTAACTACAACTACAACTAGCAAGCTACACAAAAGAGCTACTCTAGCAAAGCTAACTAGCTAGCTAAGATAACTAAGAAAGTAATGCGGAGTTGAGTTAGGAGAGTTTCACTGAGGGGCGAAGTATTGAGCCAACCAATATGATCAACAATGAATAACAAGATAACCGAACATCGGGATCAATCAATCACAATATGAATGTGATGACATGAAGATTTATCCCGAGGTTCACGTGCTTGCCGGCACGCTAGTCCCTGTTGTGTCCCTCTTCACCACATGGTTCGGTGGCTAATCGGTCTCACACCGAGCCTCTCAAAAGGCGCCACAAGAACCTACCAAATGGCCAAAGGTTGCAATGACACGAGCAATTCACTAATGTTGCCTTTGGCGCTTCGCCGAGGTAGGCACAAACCCCTCACAATCACCGGAGGTGGCCAACAACAATCACCAACTCTTGCCAATGCCTCCGAGCTGCTCTAAGCCGTCTAGGTGACGGCAACCACCAAGAGAAACAAGAATCCCATAGCAAATCAACCACCAAGTGCCAACTAGATGCAATCTCACAATGCAAATGCACTTGGATCACTCAATCTCACTTTGAATATGCAAAGAAGCAAGAGAGATGAGTGGGAGGGGAGTTGCTTAGCTCAAAGTGCTCACAAGTATGTCAAATGTTCGAGAGAGAGAGCCTTGAGCCGGCCAATGAGTATTTATAGACGTACCCCTTCGAAAATAGCCGTTAGAAACTTAAACAGCTGAAATCGTGTTGACCGAACACGTTGGTCCAACTGACCGGACGCGCTGGTCGCACAACGGCTAACTGCGAAGCAACGACCGGACGCGCTTGACGCGCAGACCGAACGCACTGCAAACGACCAGACGCGCTGGTCCCGTGACTGATCGGACGCGCTGGTCAAGTCTGAGCAGCGCACGACAAAACAGTGACCGGACGCGCTGAAGAATTGACTGGACACCACAGTGCCAGCGTCCGGTTTGAGTCCAGTAAGCTCCCTGAACGACCGGACGCGCTGCGCGGCCGATCATCAACCTGAAACAAGCACAGACACTGAACACTGACCGAACGCGTCCGGTCATGCAAAGACCATGTCCGGTTCAGTGTCCGATCACCTCTGTGACCTCCGTTTGCCTCCATTTCTTTTTCGATTTCCGGCGTAGTGGAAAATAGTCGTTTCAACTTCTCAAAAACGCCTGAATCCCGCATCGCAAGCTCAGCGGGAGGGAGAGAGGATCCCAAACCCTCTCTACCGCTCAAACTCCACCGCCTTCGCAAACATGCTAACACCACCAAGTGATCTCGTCATGTGTGAGTGTGTTAGCATTTTCACAATCATTTTTCGAGGCGATATTAGTTCTATCCAACTGCATATGATTATGAAATGCACATCTAGAGGCACTTAGGAGTTCAATAGCCGCGTCATTCCTCTCTTTATAGTACGGCTATCTATCCTACAATATAACCACACCCACTAGGTGTCTTGGTTACTAAAACACAACCCTTAAGCATATACCTTTGCCTTGATCACGTAGGGTTGCATCCAAAACCAAGTGTGGTCATCATGATCACCATGTCCATCTTGCCACCAACCTTGGAATGTACTAATCCTCATATGCTACATACAACTTAGGCATAGGATTAGTACTTAGGTATTGTCACTAATTACCAACACCAAACATAGGACTTTCACCTTTTTTACAAAAGATCTCCTGCCTCTTACTTAGGATACAATGAATATGGAGAAGAGATAAATCACAATCTTGGAGCATTTATTTGGAAACCTAACAATCTTTTTGGATCCTCTCCTAGTGTAGGAGATAGATTTTTGGGTGGAAAAGGCATATTTTTCCGTACTCCCAGGGTAGGAGCAGCAGGATATATGTGGGTGTAAGTGATCTTGATCATGTAAGCATGACCATCCTCTCGACAAGGGTCTCACACGGGTTGACCAAACTCAACACAAAGCAAGCAGCCTATAAAGCTGGTTTTCCTATTCTAGCAAACATGTATATATGGCTATGGTAGGAATTTAAACTCTCGTCATACAGGAACTGATCATGTGGTAATTTTAAGTTTTTCAAAAGATAAACCTCCAGAACTCTAGTGTCACTAGGAACAAGATAAATAGTAGCTCAAATCTTTTCATATCATATCCATCAATCACCTAGACTTAGATCAAGCATTCGCTACCCACAAGTTTCAAGTTCAGAGCAAATCTTAGGTCAAAACAATCATTTTCCAAACTCAGGAGAGTTCGAGGTTGAAAACTAGGCACTTGAAAGGAATTACGATAGAGCAACTATTCATCATTTCCATACCAGAGATTATCTCTAGAGTCTATTTATTTAAACAGAAAAGCAAACTTTTATACACACTCTAACTAGCACACACTATTACAAAATAACACAATATAGAACAAAAACTCTACAACCTTCATGAGCTCACTTTTTTTATTATTTTTGGATTAATTTGTGTAATGAGAAAACTTTAAGAGGGTAAGGATACTTACCTGGATACACGGGGGTGCCCTCCCCCAAGCTGAATGTCGACATAGTCATTCAATCTTGTGATGTAGTAGACTGGCAATGGAGTTGTACTTCCTCTATCGAAGCATTGATTGATGTAGATGACAGATGAGACAGTGCTCCAACAGTGGATGGAACATCCACTTGCTTGTCAGCTCTTTTTGGTTCTTCGAATCCTATGAAACTCAAATGGACAACAAAACTTGTGGAACAGGTTAAGCGTTAGTGGTTGGCCACTTAAGCCTCAGTTGTCCAGAGCTTTTCTTCTAGGCAGAGTTTTAGTGAGATTTCTTTCTCAATATTTTTGTATTTTTATATTTTCTATGATGGAAAGAAAGTTTAACAAGATGAATGCATACATATTTATTTTATTTTTGTGCCACCACGGTGAATATTCCTATGGGTTCTTACACACCATAAAATTACTCACACGGGGCTTTAGGATTTATGATGCAACAAATAAATATTTTTATTTTCTTTTTATAATGCAATGCTAATGCAGAAAAGTAAATATGCTAAAGGAAAGTGATTATGCAGAAAAGACAAATATGGATAACTACTGATTTTACCTCCCGGTGAGGGTTCAATGTTTTAAGTCCTTTGAATAAGACTTCTTACCATGTTCACTCCTTAGGTGACTCATCTGACCCTAAGGTGGAGACCATGATATGTGCACCTCTTGATATGGTGTCACCCATGTTCTTCGTTCGTCCAGCATCCATTTGAAATGAAGCATTAATTGTGGAAGCTGGCCGCATCTTGCTTAGTGTCGTGTTCTTATAGAACCAGGACCTTCACTTTGTAGAATTTGGGAGAGTTGACAAACTCATCCATGTTTTGTTCAAAGTGTGTCCTGCTCATAAAGACAAGGCAGAGATCTAGTGCATGGGCTCTATTGGTGGAAAAACACCAATAGAACCAAAAGTCTATTCATTCTTCTCTAACCTTAGGCACAGTAAATAAGATAAAGCTGATGTTATGGGTGATAAGATAAGAAAATAAGCATGAGTGTAATATCTCAAAACATTTGACAGATCAAATTGTTTTAAATTATGGAAGGATAATCATATCTATGCATAATATGT
This sequence comes from Saccharum hybrid cultivar R570, assembly GCA_038087645.1. Lineage (NCBI taxonomy): Eukaryota > Viridiplantae > Streptophyta > Magnoliopsida > Poales > Poaceae > Saccharum > Saccharum hybrid cultivar. The sequence continues at coordinate 10,611,302 of JAQSUU010000084.1, read as the reverse complement.
TGATCTTTTCAAGATTGTGATATATCATCTTCCAAAGGTTGGGTGCACAATATTTTAGCTCATCAGGTAAAGATAAGAGAGTGAAGCTAAGAAAAGAATTGAACATGTTAAGTCGATCAGGTTGGATCAAGTGAGATGGCAACTTAAACATGTTTGGTGCTTCATTTATATGCATACCAGGATCAAGAAAAGCTTTTTGTACCTCAAGATGTTACCTTTAACATTGAAGAGTGATGGTACCAAACATCTTGTGGAAGCTTCTCTTGCCTAGCTAGTTCTGCTCATGAATGGCTTGTCTTCTCTGTTGCACTCCTCACTCCTTTCTCTTTAATCTCACCATCTTTTTGTTCTTCTAATCTTGACATTCTTGACAGTCCTTGTGCTCCCTTCATTGTCTTGAGAATTTCTCCATGATGGTCTTTGTCTTGAAGGGGCTTGATGGAGATTTGTTCACCCTCTTCCATAGAGTGAGTGTAGATCTTGTGTTGTGGCACTCGTCTTCTTGTTCCATGGATCTCTCCGTGATGCGTGAGTTGTGTTTCCCTTGTGCAGGGTTGATGAAGTTCATGTATCTCTTTTCTCTCTGTGTGAGTTCATCTTAGGACTTCCTAGTTTGACTTTTGAAAGTTTTTCCTATAGGGGTTAGTCCAACAAAATATACAATGTGCACACAAGTAGTTTTTAGTTCAATAACCACCAGACTCCATGTCTAATTAGATTAAGGAAGACTATTTAGCCTAAGCACCACACTTATGTTAAAAGCCAACAGAAGTATGTCTAGTACTTCTAAACCAACACTTACTTATGGTGGACAAAGGTGGCATGAAAGCATTGTAAAGATTTACTCAAGTGGTGATAGAAGAGAACATGACAGGTGTATAGCAAATTGAGCATGTCTTAAAGGTAGAGACAACCAAAATAGCAACATGGCAGGGGATGTTCTAGAAAGTTATTCCCCAAGCTTGAATTTTGCAAAAATTAAGTTTGGTTGGATCTAATTCAATGTTGCATGATGATTGGTTGGACATCCCTTATGTTTGTCATTCCTTCGTTCTTTTTGCTCCAAACCTAAAAAGGTTAGTGGTAAGAATACATGAAGGAATATTTTCATAATTATATCCATATGCTCATTTCACAAGGGCAGCATAGCAGAGAGGTGAACACTCATGTTAGGACGTGCTTGTTTTAGGACACTAAGCTTGTCCTTGGGAAACCTTCAAGATGTTTTTGGTGAAGTGGTTTCCCCTCCAACACCAACTTAAGTGTTCCTATCTCAAGATTCAATCACAATGAGATCTACAATATTTATGATAAATATATGCATCTACAACCACCCTTTTGAAGTTTTTGTAACTACAAAGAATAAGGGGGTTGGAGATCTCGAATGTGGTGAGGTTAGAGAGACCAATTGAATTAAGAGATGTCTCATATGGGCATGGTTTTAATGAGATGGTTATGGAGTAATTTCCACGCTCATTGATGTCATCTTCATCCCCAATCTAGATATTAAGAATTTCATTTGAATTGGTGACTCTTGGATTGGTCTCGTCTAGGGCTTCCTCTATTGATGGATGAGTCTCGTCTTCAAAGGGAGTTGAAATCTCACCATTTGAAGCTAAGTCAAGGTTGGATTCCATTAAGGCTTCTTCCTTGTCTATACATTCTAGCCATTGTCAAAGCTTCTCTTGGTCATCCTCTTGGTCTTCATGACTCCTATGGTTTGGTTGACTTAGTGGATTTTTAGGATCATCATGAGACTAGAAAGGACAAGCATAAGGGGGATCTTTAAAGACAAGGATGGGTTTAGAGATAGGTCCAGAATTTGTGTCATCTATGAACATAATAGGACAGCAGATAGGATTTTCTGTATGGCAAGGTTATGCTTCTATGGCATCATTTGACATGCCATCCTCGAATTCTTCCCATTGAAAATAAGGATGTTTTATAAGAGATCCCTTCTGAAGAGGATTTAAATTATATTCGCTTGAAGGTCTCTTATGAAACTAGAAGTCTAAACCATCAGTATTAGAAAGATCAGAGCTTTCCAAAGGTGGAATTTCTTCTTCCCCTAGAGGATTTTGGGGTATTGATGGTTTAGGATCGATAGCTAAATCTTGGGATTGGAGTGGTTGTGATTTGGCTATCAAAACTTCCTTTTCTTGTCTAGGAGTGGCAACCAAATTATTGGAAGGATTTGAAGAAATTTTAGATTCGGTTGCGTATTCCTCCTCTTTTGGCTCAGGGCTAGACTCGTTTTCTTTTTCTTCTTTGGGAAACTCATCATAGATGCTCATGTAAGGGGTGTTTTCAAGGATTTTCTGTAGAATGGCTTCCCCTCACTAAAGGCCATGTGTGTGAACGAACCTCTAGAAGATAGGTCAAGATGAAAAGCAACTTCCTTGCTAAGACCATGATGGAAGTGATTTAAGAGTACGTGGTCAGGCAAAGAGAGGTCTGGGCCGGTGTTTTTAAGGCTTGTGAATCTAGCTCAGGCTGCTCCTAAAGTCTCCTTCTCCTTCTATTGGAATGTAAGAATTTCTATTCAAAGGGCATTAACTTGGGATGTTGGGAAGAAGGTTAGACCAAAGTTTTTCTGAAGTTCATCCCAATCTCCATTTAGGTCTCGTACAGAATGAGCATATCACTGTTTTGCTTTTCCCAAAAGTGAGAAAGGAAACAATTTCCATTTGATGGTCTCCTGTGTCATGCTAGCAATAGCGAGACAAGAACACAAGTGCTCAAATTCCCTAAGGTGGGTGTATGGATTTTCGTCTTTTAGCCCAGAGAAGGGTTGGTCCCGAACCATGGCTATGAAAGCAGGGTCAAGCTTATAGCCATCTGTAAGAATGGGTTGTGAAGATGGTGGAGGCTCCAACATGTCACCCTTTGGAGCAGAATATTTATAAATATGAGTGAAATCCATGTGGCAAAGTGATGGTGGTGACAAAAAGGTAAAAATAAAAAGGTGGTAAAAAGAAAAATGAAACTCGAACGAACTTGGTTTGATTCTAGAACAGCTACCATTCCCCGGCAACGGCGCTAGAAAGCTTGTTGGGTATTTTAAACGTGAATAGAAAAAGATCCGCAAGCGCATGGATACCGATGTAGCTTTCACGCAGGAGTATTCTAGAGTATCGATTTCCACAGGAAACGTGAAGTGTACTAGAAGAATTAGGAATGTCCAAGGAAAGGGTAATTATAGGGTAGAGAGGGTTTTAGGGTTTTCAAAGTGGTTCTATCTTGTCGAAGGCTTACTCTATTTTACTTACTTCGGAGCAGCAGGTCCTTTCCAACTCTCGAAAAAGACTAGGAAAACAGTAGTTGGGAGAAGGCTGCCAAAGCTCTATGAAAACACCAACCCTAATGTGGTGGATTACAAAGGCCTAACAGAGCTGTCACCTCTGGGGCTACCACAACTATCCAGAGGATTGGGCGCAAACTCAGGTAAACCCTAGTCTAGACGCCACGTCTACACTAACGCTTACTACTCTAATTATCTAGAATAACTAGAGCACTCAATACGAGCAGAGATCCAGTAAATATAATAAAGCAAGAACTGAAACAAAATACATAGAAATAAATAATGAAGAACCTAGAGATTGCTCAAGACGGACCAGATGCTATAAAAGTACAATGTCGAGGAAGATCCGATAGATCCTACTCCTCAGCTCTCTCCTCTCCTCTCTCCCTGATCTCTAGTTTACAACTAGATGAACTAGAACTAGAACTAGAAGATGAACTAGAAGAACTAGAACTAGATGATCCATCTAAAGGGATCTCTACTTCTACTTGGATGGAGGGGGTGAAACCCTAGCTTTTGTTCTGGATGTAGCTAATGAAGATGGAGATGGCCTGAGGGAGGGGGTCTGCCCCTGCTTATATAGCCCGGTGAGGTGAACCGCAGCCCTTGGATCAAACCGACTTGAAACAATGGTTGAGATGTGTCGTAAAGGTCGGTTGGAGGCCGTCGAAGAAAGGAGAGGTCACTTCCAGGTGGGACCGGGCCAGCCGACCTGACATGTGGGGCCAGCCGGCCCCACTTGTCAGTCTCCAGGCTTCTCCTTTGCTCTGGTGTCTTCTGGAGTCTTCTACGTCCTTCTAGTGCCACTTTTTGATCCGTTGCGCAAGATGTCATATCATGATTGGACTCTTCCCTTTTCCAACTTCTGGATAACTCTCTAGAAAATAATAATTTATGGAGCTGTGGAATCTTGTCGGTTTAGTCCCTGGTCTTGTGATGATGATGGTTCTAGGGTCTTCTAGAGTTTTCCGAGTCGTATCCATCGAGGACTTTCTCTTTGGTGCTCCAAATATAGTAAATGATATATCCATTTCGATCGTATCGATGAGCTCTTTGCAATGGTGTGCTCTATTTTATCACTTGAGATACTTTTATGTGGTGAAATATTAAATATCCTGCAAAACAAGTGAGAACAACACAACTCATGGAACTCGTTAGAATCAAGCCCTACAACTATGCTTTCTGGTTCATTTCATGCTATTTCATGCAATAGTTGATGGTTAATAATGAGCATTAGTGACCGTCAACAAGCTCTCCTAACTGGAGACAAAATTGGAGATTGACTCTGAATCGCTCACGAGGAGATCGTGGATTGATTCCACGATGTAGTCGGCCATACCAACAAACTTGTCGTTCGTGCAAAAGCGTCGGGCCATATGGTGCTCGACAATCTGTGTGGCATTGCACAAAACATAAGCGAACACTGTTGAGGCACCCTAGGTCTGAGTGTCCAAGGAGAGCAGCTCTCCACCGGTGAGATACGTCATGATGTTGACAAAGGAGAAGGTGAGGGACGTAGGTCCTCCTAGGACAGGTGAGGTCCTAGGTATACAGCAAGCTGGTGCTCCAACCTCTCAAAGTCGAAGTCAAGAGGCTGGTCACACCTAGGAGTGCAAGCCTCTGGGGCATTTAGCTATAGCTCCTCAAGAGCCTCAATGATCGCATCAAGGCTAGTGGGGGAGGAGGCTGGACGGGTGCGAGGGCCTGCACCAGCTCACCCTCCATGGTGACAACGAAGTCCAGACTCCCAAAGTGCACGTGTGCACCCAGGGTCCAATCGATGTCATGGCTAGCCATCCAAAGCTTGGCGATGAAAATGACAAAACGCGCAAAGGCCCCTACCTGCCATGCCAAATGTCGGCATTCTAAACTACCAACTTGTAAATTTGTGGATTGTGTGTTTATGTTCGGATGGTGAGCTTGGAGGGCGCAAAGATGTATACTGGTTTGGGTAGAATGTCTCTACTCCAATTCATGGTGGCATGCGCTACCAGCGCTATATTCAGTTTGCAGTACGGGTTACAAACGGTCGAGAGAAAGATGGGTGCCCCAAGTCTCTAGTGTACGTGAGGCGCATGCTCAAGACCACTCTGTTCGCTTGGGGCAGGGGGCTTGAGAACTTGTGAATGTGTGTGGGTGTGCTTGAGAGCTCGAAAAGTCTCCCTAGAGGGGTACCAACCCTTCCCTTTTATAGGATAACGGAAGGGCTGGTAGTACATGAGAAAGGATAGAGAGAAAGGAAAAGAAGAAAGAGAAAAATAAAAGAGAGGGAAGGAGTCCTAGAGCTATACCGCCATCCTTTCCCTGCCAGTGGGCCCTAACGGCCCTATAGATGATGACGAGGATGTCCCCACGTCGCAGTCCTGTCCGCTACTATAGTCACACGCGGGCGTTGTCGCCTAGTCATGGCACAAGGCGTGGTCAACAGGTTTGCCGTACGAGGATTAGGTGCCATAGCGGATGTCATGGCTACTAGTCATGTCGAGGCGTGGCTATACTTCCCTTCTGACATTAGGATCATGTGTGGTGACCCGGAGTGGTTGGAGTACAGCGCGGGCCCGACGTTGAAAGTCCTATATTTGGTGTTGATAATTAGTGATAATACCTAGTACTAACCACATAGCAAAGACATGTGTGTAGCTATGATGTGGTTGTGCAATGACATGGTGAAGCAAGGATCAAGCAATGATGATGTGATCAAGTGCTTGCCATGATAGAGTTGGATGAAGGTGCAAAGCCAAATCATAGAGCTCAAGGCAAAGGTATATGATAGAGCTTTTCATTTTGCATCCAAGACACCATAGAGAGTGTGGATGGCTTAGGATCGATAGCCGTACTATAAAGAGGGGAATTTCTAGGGCTATTGATCACTTAAGTGCCACTAGATGAAGATTCATTTGCATATGCATTTAGATCTAGTGGAGAGCTAACTTAACGCCTCAAAAATGATTGTGAAAATGCTAATACACATGCATATGGTGATGTACACTTGGTGATGTTAGCACATTTGCGAAGGCGGTGGAGTTTGAGTAGTAGAGAGGGGTTTGGGCTCAACGACATTCAGTGCTTTTTGTGGAAGTGAAATGTCTATTTTCCACTACGCTAATGGCAGAGATTTTCTCTAAGTCATCATGGATAAAAACGGAGGCGAATAGAGGTCACTGTGGTGACCGAACACGGTCTCAGCATGACCAGACATGTCCGATCAGTGACAGCGGTAGTATGGCGCATGGACTAGGGTTTACCACTGGCACGTTCAGTCAATAGTGGGACCGACATGTCTAGTCAGGCGCCAAAGGGACAGCGAACGCGAAGGGTCGATCGGACGCGGTGGCGCGTCCAGTCACAATCGACCAGACGCATCCAGTCATGTGGTGGAGCTTACTGGAATCGACCAGACATCGGGTGTAACGTGTCCGATCAGTTCAAGCGGCACATCCAGTCGCATGGTCAGCAATGCGAATTAGTGGCGACCAGACGCCGAGGCGTGTCCGATCAGTTTGATCGGCGTGTTCGGTCACTCTAGTGCGTGAACAAGTATATTTAAGTGACTGTTATGATCGAACGAACGAAATTCAAAGTGAGACAAGTGGCGTTCATCGGGGAGGTCACGGTGGAGCGACCGGACGCTGTGCACGTCCGGTCAGGCTAGACCAGCGCGTCCGCTCACCCCGAGTGTGGCTGTTTCGTGAGCCAACGACTCTATTCTTTCAGGGGCTCCTATAAAATACTTGTTGGCCGGCTCTTAGAGGTCTTTCTTGAACATTTTGACTCTCTAACATCCTCTTGAGCTGAGCACATCCCCTCCCACTCATCTCCCTTGCTTGATTGCCTAATTAAAGTGAGATTGAGTGATCTAAAGTGCATTTGCTTGTGAGTTTGCATCTAGTTGGCACTTGGGTGTTCTTTTGCTACAGGATTCTTGTTTCTCTTGGTGGTTGCCGCCACCTAGACGGCTTGGAGCAGCGGTGGAGGTCCGGCATGTATTGGTGATTGTTCATGGCCAGCTCCGGTGATTGGTTTGTGAGGGGTTGTTGTGGTTCCCTAGCGGAGCGCCGAATTCCAACTCTAGTGGATTGCTCGTGTCGGAACTTCTCACCATTTGGTAGGTTCTTGTGGTGCCTTTTGAGAGGCTCGGTGTGTGATACCGATTAGCCACCAAGCCACGTGGTGTAGGGGGACACAACGGGGACTAGCGTGCCTGCAAGTACATGAACCTCAGGATGAATCTTGTGTCTCAATTGTGTTTGATTAATTAGATTTCATCCCAGTGATTGGTCACTTCATTGGCTATCTTGGTATTTACTTTGGTTGGCTCAATCATCGCCCCTTAGTATAACTTTCCAAATCCCCTCTTGCACTTACTTTGATATCTTCTTGGTTAGCTTGTTGTTGTTCCTTTTGTTGCTAGCTTGTGTAGTTCTAGCTGTAGTAGCTTTGTAGCTTTGCTAGCTTGCCGTTTGTCTTGTACGGTTGAGTGATCAAAACTAGAATTGCCAATTGGATAGGTGGCTTGCAAACCCCTCTTAGGCTAGGCAAAACTTGCATCTCACCATTTGTGTTACTAATTAAATTGTTTGAGTGATCTTTGTAGAAAGTTTTATTAGGCTATTCATCCCCCTCTAGCCATCAAGACCTTTCAGGCGTGGGAACCCTCACTCTCGCCTGCGGTGTAGTGTACCTGTAGGGATCGGGTGAGGCAGACCCTCACCTGAGTGGTCGGGCGAGGCTGAGCCCACGCGCCAAGGGGTTGGGTGAAGCGGGACCCACGCCCAAGGGGTCGAGCGAGGCGGAGCCTGTGCCCAGGGGATAGGACAAGCCAGGAACCTTCTTGGTTGGGCCAGATTGGGCCGCAACTATGCTCATAATCGTTTTAGATGGGCTGAGGCTGATGTCTTTTAACTCCTGTCTCATGGGTACCCTAATACTGGTACCCGACAAGGATATTAAGGACCTTCCTATAGCTAACCTTGCTGGCACCCTTAGGTCCAAGTTTATGGCACTATATGTAAGAAGGAGAATAATAGGTGAGAAATTTGAAGGCCATATAATGTTTCCAATTGTTGTTTGCCAACTATATGCACTGAGTAGGGAGTTGGGCCACCTAAAGATCAAACAAGGTGGAAGGGAGGAAGCTGAGGTGACAGAGGTTACTAATTCACAGAAGATCATAAGACATGTGGTCAATATTAAAAACCACATATGCACCTGCAGGGAGTGGCAAGTAGCAGGAAAACCATGCCCACACGCTTTGGCACTCATCACCACATGTAGAAATCCTAAGATGGAAGAGTACTTGCATCCTTACTTTTCAGTTTACTATTTTAGGCTAGCCTATGGGGTTGTGATTAGGCCACTACCTAACAAGTCTCAATGGGTGCGTGTGAATCTTGGATTCAAAGTGTTACCACCTCTCAAAAAGAGGTCGCCTAGTAGACAAAGAAAACTCAGAATTCCGAGCTGCATTAAGGGCAAGGGCACGAAACCTAGGGGCAAAGGCATGTGGCAAGTGAAATGTAAAAATTGCTTCGGTCTTGGTCATAGGTCGACATCTTCAAAGTGCCCGCTGAATGAAACAACAAAGAAAAGGTAAAATTGCACCTGTCATGTTTGATTCATATTTCATTTTATTAACAACTTCTCAATTCTAGGAAAAGCCAAGCCAAAAAAGGAAAGGCTGGGAGGCCTCCAGGCTCTAGCAAAAGGCAGTAGGTTGCTGAGCAAGGAAGTCCAGGGAACAACAGTCTTGTGATAGCAAGGTTAAAAAATAATATCATCTATGTGTTTTAAATTGAAATGAGAGTCTGTATAACAATATTAACCATTTTCTCTATTTTACGGTCAATTCCCATCAACCATAGGAAAACTAGAAGGCACAAGTCAAATCAACACTTCTCCTAGTCCTGTGACAAGAAGGTACCTCTATGAATTGTATAAAGACTTAATCTGTACACTTTTAGTTTTCATAAAAACCCAATCAGCTAGTGTAACACCTCTGGGTGTCAAGCATGCATTCACATCCTAAATCATGAGCATTTGCATTTCATACATGATCATCATCACATGCAAATTAAGTTAGAATTTATTTAAAACTGTGATAATCATGTTTGAGCTCTGAATTGGTAAAAGTCCCAAGTAAAAGTGGTAAAAATTTAGGAAGCCATAACTTTAAATAACTTAGAAATAATTAGCATGATTTTTGGAGCAAGTTTTGTATTCAAAATATTCCTAAATTTTGCTTCTAAAAATATTTCAGAAAATTGAGTTTTCATTTAAAACTTTGACTTTAAATCATCAATTCAAAATCTATTTAGAATTTTGAAAAGTGTCCTAAATGAAAGTTGTAGAGAATTAAATTTTGAACAACTTTTGTTTTGGGGGTAATTTGTGAAAATGTCTTTTTCATCTTCAAAATTTGAATTTGAATCAAATAATAAAATCTGGAATTTTATATAGAAAAGAAAATCAATTTCTCAGTTTTACCGGGCCGTCGCCTCCCTTCCGGCCCAACAGCCAAAGCCGGCCCAGCCTGCTCCGCGCCCGTGCCCGCGCTCTCGCGCGCGCGACCCGCCTCCACCTCGGCCCAGCCCAGCCGCGTGCCTTCTTCTCCCGCTCGCTCGCCCACAGCGCTGGCAACCGCGGCAGAGCGCGCTCGCCGCGTGTCGGTCGCATGCCGGCGACGCCCCGCGCGTGGCAGCTGTGGCCCCGCGCTCGCGCGCTGTCTCCGCCTACTTCTCCTCTGCCCCCTGCTTCCCTCCGCGCTCGCGCGCTCACTCTCCACCGCAGCAGCAAGCCGAGCTGGAGCTCCGCCACCGCACACCGTTGCTCGGTCCGCCGATGTTTAGCTCCGCCACCGCAGCGCCATTCGTCGATTGCGTCTGCCTCCCGCTCCGCCTGGACCTCCTCCATCCTGTGCGCACGTTTTTGCCCTCTGTCGCACCACGGTAAGGCCAGGGCTGGTTTTTCCTTGGCACGGCGGCGCCACGGCCGCCGAGCTTGTGCTTCCGTAGAGGGAGCCGTATTCCCTCCTTTCCCTCCAATTTCTCGCACTTTCGCATTCGCCTTGGCTCCGCGAACCTCGCGCGCTCCGAACCCACCCTCGCCATGGCTGGGACTGGCGTGTCGTCGGCGAGCCGCGCCACCGTTCTGCCATGCGCGCCGTCGGGGTCACCCGAGAGCTTCTCTGGTGCTCTAAGCTAGCGCAGTGAGTTCGCCTCTCCGCGGGGAAGCCGCTGGTAGTGACCTCACCGCCGGCGAGCTCACCGGCGGCGAGAACCACGCAGTCAGCGCCTCCCTTTTCTCTGTGTGGCTGACATGTGGGGTCATGGGCCCACCTGTCTGCCTCCTTTCGCGCTCGTGTGTGCACTGCACCGGGTGCACCCAGCATTTTCAGCAACTGATGTTAAATGGATTTTTGAAAATGTTTTCAGAAATTGTGAAAAAGCTTTCAAAAATAATAACTTGAGTTTTATAGCTCCAAAAATGGTGAAACAAATTTTGTAGTGTTTCTCATGAGTAGATCTACAGTTTAAAAATATTGCATGTCAAGATTTAAATACTTTGCTGTAGAGTTTTTATTTAATCACTAAAACTGTTGTTTTCTTGTTAAATATGTAGTAAATCACAGAGAGCTCAGAAAAATATGTTTCCACCTGCTATAATTTTCTTTTGTGATGTACTTTCTTGGAAAAATATATGCCATGCATGTTCTGTGGAAAAATCTTGAGTTGTAGTACAAGTGTTTAATATTGTTAATAATTGTTATTTTTGCTAGAGAGAAAAATATGAATAAAACATGCATGCAATAATTTTTCTATAGTGATTGTTTATTGTGTAGAATGAAGGAAAAATGTTAAATCTGTTGTTTGATACATTTCATAGTATAAAGTATTTTTATGCTCATTTTTAGGTCCTAGCTTTTTATTTTTGTGTAGGCAATTCTATTAATCCAAATGCAATGAAATTTTTGTGGTATGCTATATTAGATGATAGAAAGCTACTGTAATTTTCTCAGTTTTTCTATGCTACTAAAATAGGTGTTGCTGTTCAAACCTAGTTGCAATTGGGGTTTTATTTAACCTTGTTAATGCATGACTAGTGAATAGGACTTTGCTTTGGTGTATCTTTGAAGCATTTAATAAAATGTGCTGGCTTAGCATGGTAGTAGTATAAGAGAATGCAGTAGATGACATATGCTTGTAGTCTGTATTCTTGGATGATGTTGACTACCTTGTAGAAGAAATGTATTCCTACTTTATGAAATAAAGTGAACCCAATTATCTACATTTTATTCATCATAACCATTACATGTCATTTCTGCAATGCATCTAGTCATAAGCACTTATACGATTGCATCATACAGGATCGCAGGAAGTAACGCCAGTAGTAGTTCCCGAGGAGCCGGAAGAGCAGCCCGAGGAGCAGGAAGTGCCCAAAGCCGACGAGGAGGTCGGTGAGGATCTTTCCGAGTGCCCAGACCACCGTCCGAGCTCTTTCGAGAGAGGCAAGCCCCGGAGCATTTCTCTCCCCTGGTTTGCAAATATTTTATGAATGCTTTACTTTAACTATTACATTATGTTTAGGAGTTGTTTGCAACCGTTGCTGCATTATACCTTGTTTACTCCGTTTTACCCTATCCTTGTCACCCTGTTATCCGCAGTCAAGTAATTGCTTAGCTTGCTTAGACCGGTAGAAGTCGGGTGATTTCCTGTCACCTGCGAGCTATAGGTGTTTACCTGGATCTGCTTGACAAAAGATGTCGTCAGGAAATAACTAAGTGTTAATGTGAAATTGAGACTAGACGAAAACTTACAGGGTTTCGGACTGTAGTGTTTTCTGTCTGTGTTGATTAAGGACCGACCGTTGTTGGACCTCGGGTCATGTTGAACGCATGCCTCACATTTAGCTGGCCGGATAAAGTACCTTCCGACCGCGAAGCTAGGAGATTATTCGGGACGAGTGGATTGCCCGCAACGCACTGTACCAGAGTAGTAGTGGCAGGATACGGGGGCACGATGATAAGGCCAAAGAGCAGTCGGGCGGCCCCCGGGTACATGTGGTTCCTGGCAAGCTCGCGACTTTACCTGAATGGTTGACTCGGTGACCAACACCTCACTTTAGCGGGTGAGTGAGGTTTGTGTGAGGAATAAATTACCATCTGGTTAATAATCGATTCGAATCGCCATCGTTCAATGGATAGTGAGCACTTGACTTGAGCTACTTCATCGTAGTAATATTGATGGAACACTGGACAGTTATATGAAATATGACATAATGGAAGTTGTTAGTGATCATTGGTTATCATTACCTGTTTAATTACATGTTACTCTAGTACAGGTGCAAATGTAGTTGATAGGTTAATAAAGATTTAACTTGATGCAAAGCTTTTGTAAAGATTCTCTAAATACTAAAAATGCCTTTTTGGCAAATGAGTCAGCTACCCCACCAAAAAGCCTGTCATGATTCCTTGGTGTCTTTTATTTTTGGTTCTATCGGGTAAGTCTAGCTGAGTACCTTCTCGTACTCAGGGCTTTGTTCCCACTTGTTGCAGATGGGCAGATGTATTACGGCTACTATATCAACTGCCTTTATCCTGCAATGGGAGAAGCTTAGGACCATGGGCAATGGTCATTCACTACATCTCATCTAATGCTTTTGATGGAAGATGATCTTGAACTAGCACTATATTTTGAACTCTGTGTGCGTGTGTGATTTGAACTACATGCTTCCGCTACTTTCTTTCAAAACTGGTTTGTAATAACTATGTTTAAACTCCGATGTATTTGTGCCGCGAACTTTTATGTAACTTGTGATGGTGACCGCTGAACTTATTACAATCTTGGCTGGTATGTAAGTTGGTTTGAAATCCGTCGTGATTTCACGGACTACCGGGTTATACGGGCTTAAGTTTGCTAAATCGTCTGCTCGGTGGATGATTTTCTTACTTAATCTCGTATAATTGGTCGGTTCTGTTACAGCTGGCATCGGAGCATGGTTTAGCGTGTTTACTGTTCATAAGTGTATTTAAAACAAAAATGTGTTTGAAAAACGTGATTTACAAACTAAGAGTGTGCCAGTGGTCATATCCTTTATGCCCAATAAGGACTCTAGGTGGCTTAATTAAGTACTGACTTGGGGGTTCTTGCACCATATTTCTCTTTCGTTTCTCATACGGCGTGCTATTGTATGAGTGCTACTTACTTGAGTGGTAATGTATGGATCAGTGCCTCTACGCCTCGGTAAGTGTGAGATGTGAGAGCATGATCGGATACACCGCCGATCTAGGGAGAGTGCTTATATGATACTAGAGTACTTACATGTTTTACGCATGTTTTTACAAAAGTGTCGCATGTGTGGTTGTTTCGTCTGTTGAGGCGATGCCGTCAATAGGACGATGTTTTGGGTGATTACTACCGTTGTACGCGTATCTGGGGATTCGTGTAGAGCGTGTAGATAGATTTACTACTTTCACGCATGCATAGGGTTTTGGGCTGAAATGAATCTTCTGCAGGTACATGACAACGTTTCTCGTGTATAACGTATTAGTTACGTATATGAGAGATCGCCTGTATGCCACCGAATTCATCGATAGATATCAATTATTTCTTAAGTTTGTGAGAACATAAGAAACATGCATGCATCATGTTGCTTGTGCATTTCATTCATGCCATGCATTCCTCCCCTTATAAATTGATTATCCCCTTTCGATAAAAATTGTACCAACTTAAAATATGTTCTCACCAGGTAATCGAAACTTTTGGTACAGATGGCCCGCACGAAGCAGACTGCCCGTAAGTCCATAGGTGGAAGAGCACCCCGACGCTAGTTGGCCCCGCAGGAGCGTCGCAACACGGACACCTTTCTGAGCGAGTTTGGCATGCCAACTTTGCTTTGGAGAGTGCTCCATGATGTGGGGTACCCGGAGGGTCAGGAGCCGGTGTACTCTTGGAGTGAGAGCCAGTTGGCAGAGGATGGACTGGCAGTAGTGGAGATCACTGTCTCTGCTCTTGGTGATGCTCCAGAGTGGGATGGTTGGCACTTGGAGTTTGAAGGACGCACTCCGGTTGAGGGTGCAGAGGGAGCAGCTTTCCGTGTTATCCGGGACATAATGAGCAGATTTCCCAACGAGCTGGCAGCAGCCTTGGCTGGCACTTTTCTGAGAGATGATCCTCGCGATGCTATTTGGGTGCAGCCGCAAGGAAGTGCTTTAGTCAGAGGACCAAGCGAAGGATAGGCTAGAGACAACCACGCTATGAGTGCGATGTATGCAGCTATCAGAGCATACCAGAGTCTGGAGTGCACCTATTGGACTTTGACTGGTTTGCGTGGTGATGATCGGCTCAAAGCAAGAAAACAAAAGAAGAAGCAGGCACGTGCTATCGCTAGTTTGCAGGAGCAGTTGGCTGACATGAGCTTGCAGCGAGACCAGGCTCTAGAGAGAGGTGATAGTTCTCTACAGCGGGTGCATATGTTGACTCAGGCCAACAATAATGTAGACCGCATGATTGGACAGTTGGTTCAGAAGAGGAATGAAGCCTAGAACAAGAGGAAACTCCTGAGGCAGAGGGTCGAGGAGCTAGAGGAGTACAATGTCAACTTGCATGAGGAGTTTCATGCGCTCCACAACGGGATTGGCCCGTATGCTCCTCCAGAAGCCGCTGGTATGGACGTCGACGACAACGAGGATGAGCCCGCAGCCGCACCTACCGACGACGACAACGTTTCTACTGATGGTAGCAATGGTGACGTCTCTGACCCTGATGATGGCCCCGAGGAGTAGGCTAGTTGCTTTGCATTAGCTGCTAGGCCCTGTTGCTATGACCTTCTTTTGGTTTCATGTATCTTGATGTATCTCGTTTGAACCTTGAGACTTGGTAGAATGTTGGATCTTGGTTGTTCATGCGATACCTGAGCGCATAAAGTCCAGTGTGTGTATGCTGGCAATGTGGTTGTATTGGACACGATGTTTTGCATTTGAAGTAATTTCATTAGTGGTGTTGTTTTAATTGGAATGCGGTTATTGTGCCTCTGTTTTATTGTATGACTTTGTTCTCTCCAATGAATTTAGTACGGCATAATTTTTCATTCCCTCACAATTACTACAACTTCGCTTAATCATTACTTGTTGCTGAAATATGCAAATGGCAAACACTCGACGTGCCACAAATGAGGCTGCTGAAACTGGTGGAAATGGTGTCGGGGCAGGTGGGAGTGGTGCTAACAACGCCAACCATAATGAGCCACACCCGGAGCCGCATTTGCCGCCTCTTCCACCGCTCACTGCAGAGGTTTTCTTTGCACAGTTTTTGGGAAGTCAGCGCAATACCGAGCAGTCACAGAAGAATATGGAAGATTTTCTGCATACCATTGCCAACAACATGCAACATGGTAACAACCAAGGTGGTGGCAATGGAGTGAATCAGTACATCAACTTCAAGGATTTCATGGACACTAGGCCGCCAATTTTCAAGGAAGCAACCGAGCCACTTGACGCTGAAGAATAGATTAACACTATGGAAGATAAGTTCCGTGTGTTAAGGCTGACAGAAGTACTGAAGACAGAGTATGCTGCACATCAGTTACAAGGACCAGCAGGGATGTGGTGGAAGCATCACCGCACCACCTTCCCTCTAAATGCTCAGATCTCAAGGAGAGAGTTCACCGAAGCCTTCCGTAGAGCTTATATTCCATCAGGGCTAGTTGAGATAAAATTGGGAGAGTTCTTGGCTTTAAATCAGGGCACCAAAACCGTAACACAGTATTTGCATGCCTTCAACAACTTGTGTCGTTATGCTCCCGACATGGTTGACACAGATGCTAAGAAAATTGCTAGCTTCAAGAGAGGGTTAGGTCCAAAGATGATGAAGTATGTGGGTACCAATAACCGCGCCAGATTCAATGACTTCATCAGTGATTGTCTAAAACAAGAGAAGAACAACAATGCGTACACAGCATCCAAGACTCGCAAGAGAGCCTTTGAGTCAGGACCGTCATAGTCCAGAGTTATCACTGCT
This sequence comes from Saccharum hybrid cultivar R570, assembly GCA_038087645.1. Taxonomy (NCBI): domain Eukaryota; kingdom Viridiplantae; phylum Streptophyta; class Magnoliopsida; order Poales; family Poaceae; genus Saccharum; species Saccharum hybrid cultivar. The sequence continues at coordinate 10,594,988 of JAQSUU010000084.1, read as the reverse complement.
AATCGTTCGACCTATCATCCGTCTGCACCTGGTGCAAGGTTTAGGCCACCGCAGCATAAGACCCAGAACTACAAGGGACCGCAGAAGCCATACAAGATGGCAGTGCCGCCAGCAAGGACAGCCGCAACCGCGGGACAAGGTAACTCGAAGGGAGCTATTGGATCTGCTGGTACAGTAAAGGGACCTTGCTATAACTGTGATCAGCCAGGCCACTTTTCCAAGTTCTGCCCTTATCCGCCCAGAAAGAAGCAACAGACTTATAATGCTCGAGTGCACCACACCACTGTGGAAGAGATTCCTGAGGGAGAGCCCGTAACTGCCGGTAAGTTTCCTGTTAACCAAAACCCTGCAGTTGTTCTATTTGATTCTGGATCATCGCATTCTTTCATGAGTCAAGCATTTGCACGGAAACATGAACAACTATGCATAGACTTAAGTTATGGTTACCGTATAAGTTCAGTAGGGGCTAATGTTTTAACCAATCAGATGGTTACAGGGGCAACCCTTGAGTTAGGTAGTCGAAAGTTTCGAGTAAACCTGATAGTTATGCCTGGACTAGTTCTGGATGTCATTATAGGGATGAATTGGATGAAAGAATGGGGAGCAGTTATAGATACAGGAAGTCGGGTACTTACCCTATAGGATCCCTAGAGAGAGGGTACTTTTCAGGTACCGTTGCCCAAAAGAACAGACCTTATGAGTGTGACATGTGCTATGGGAGTCATTCCGATTCATCAGATTCTGGTCGTGTGTGAGTTTCCGGATGTGTTTCGAGATGAGTTACCTGGTCTTCCGCCGGATAGAGATGTTGAGTTTGGAATTGAGTTGATCCCCGGGACAGCTCCAATTTCAAGGGGACCTTATAGGATGCCTCCGGATGAGTTAACTGAGTTGAAGAAGCAACTATAGGAGTTGTTGAACAAGGGGTTTATCCGACCAAGTAAGTCTGAATGGGGATGTCCTGCCTTATTTGTGAAGAAAAAGAAAGAGGGTACTTTGAGAATGTGTGTGGATTATAGGCCTCTTAATGCTGTAACTATCAAGAATAAGTATCCCTTACCTCACATTGATGTTTTGTTCGATCAGTTAGCCAAAGCCAGAGTGTTCTCCAAAATAGATTTAAGATCAGGTTATCATCAGATAAAGATTAGACCACAAGATATACCGAAAACCGCCTTTTCTACCAGATATGGGTTGTATGAGTATCTTGTTACATCCTTTGGCTTAACAAATGCTCCTGCATACTTTATGTATCTGATGAATACAGTTTTCATGCCAGAGTTGGACAAGTTTGTGGTTGTGTTCATTGATGATATTCTCGTATACTCTGAGAATGAGAAAGATCATGAAGAGCATTTGAGAATTGTCTTAACCAGACTGAGAGATCATAAGTTGTATGCTAAGTTTAGCAAGTGTGAATTTTGGTTGAAGAAAGTTCCTTTCCTTGGTCACATTCTGTCGGAGAATGGAGTATCCATAGACCCGAGTAAAGTGCAAGAGGTTATGGATTGGAAGACACCAATCATAGTTTCTGAATTTAGAAGTTTCTTAGGTTTAGCTGGTTACTATCGTTGTTTTATCTCAGATTTCTCGAAGATTGCCAAGCCAATGACAAGTCTGCTACAGAAAGATCATAAGTTTGTATGGACAGAGGAGTGTGAGACAACTTTCCACACCTTGCGGAAACTGTTGACCACTGCTCCAGTTCTAGCGCAACCAGACATTGAGAAAGCTTTTGATGTGTTTTGCGACGCATCAAAAACAGGATTAGGCTGTGTTCTTATGCAAGAACGAAGAGTCATTGCTTATACCTCCCATCAGTTGAGAAAGAATGAGATCAACTATCCGACACATGATCTTGAACTTGCTGCCGTAGTGCATGCCTTAAAAATTTGGAGACATTACTTACTTGGTAATATGTGCAATATTTTCACCGATCACAAGAGTCTCAAGTACATCTTCACCCAACCTGAATTGAACATGAGACAGCGAAGATGGTTAGAATTGATCAAAGATTACAACTTGAATGTGCAATATCATCCTGGGAAGGCCAATGTAGTGGCAGATGCTTTGAGTAGAAAGTCACATTGCCTGAATGTGCAACCTTTGCTCGAAGATGGTTTTGATCTACTGCATCCTGCAGTGTTACACAGTATTCAGATTAGTTGTTCTTTGGAAAGTAAGATAATAGAAGGCCAGAAAACCGACAAAGGGATATTCTATATCAAAGAAAAGATTAAAGAAGAACCATCCAAGCACTTTAGATTGGATGAACATGACGTGTTATGGTTTGACGACCGTCTTGTTGTTCCTAAAGATGGAGAGCTTAAGAATAAACTTATGGATGAGGCTCACCTTTCAAAGTTATCTATCCATCCCGGAAGTAGCAAAATGTACCAAGAACTAAGACCTCGTTTTTGGTGGACCAAGATGAAGAAAGAGATTGCAGCGTATGTAGCTAGATGTGACACATGTTGCAGGGTAAAGGCTATTCATATGAGACCTGCCGGATTGTTGCAACCTTTGTCTGTACCCAGTTGGAAGTGGGATGATATAAGTATGGATTTTATCACAGGTTTACCCACTACTCAAAGAGGACATGATTCGATTTGGGTAATTGTGGATCGCCTTACAAAGACAGCTCACTTTTTACCTATCAAGACAGCTTATAGGCCACCTCAATATACCGAGAAGTATATTGCTGAGATTATGAGATTACATGGCATACCAAAGAATATCGTGTCTAACAGAGGGTCACAATTCACTGCTCACTTTTGGGAGCACTTGCATAAAGGTTTGGGAACGAGTTTAATTCGTAGCACTGCTTATCATCCTCAAACAGATGGTCAGACCGAAAGAGTTAATGCTGTTCTAGAAGATATGTTGAGAGCCTGTGTGTTATCTTCTAGAGGTTCATGGGAGTCATGGTTACCTTTAGCAGAGTTCGCTTACAATAATAGTTATCAAGAAAGTATCAAGATGGCACCATTCGAAGCTTTGTATGGCAGAAAGTGTAGAACACCACTTAACTAGATTGAGCTAGGAGAAAGAAGATACTACGGTATTGACTTCGTAGAAGAAGCTGAGAAGAAAGTTCATATTATTCAGCAAAATATGAAAGCCGCTCAATCACGTCAGAAAAGCTATGCAGATCGAAGAAGGAGACCGCTTATGTTCGAGGTTGGTGACTATGTTTATCTGAAAGTCACGCCAATGAAGAAGAAACGGTTTGGAGTACGCAGAAAGCTTGCAGCCAGATTTGTGCGACCATATAAGATCTTGGAAAGAAAAGGCCTAGTCGCTTATAAGTTAGAGTTACCTGAGACATTGGGTGCTATATTCCCAGTTTTTCATGTATCGCATCTCAAGAAGTGTTTGCGTGTTCTAGAGGAAAGAATTGAACCTCGAGGCATAAAGCTCAAGTCAGATTTGGTATATCGTGAGCAACCGGTTCAAGTGTTGGACTCTAAAGAAAGAGTTACTCGGAACAGTGTGGTGAAAACATATAAGATACAGTGGAGTCATCATGACGAAGGAGATGCAACTTGGGAAACGGGTGAATATCTACAAAAAGCTTATGAGGATTTTTATAACAAATGGTTCGTAACCCAAAATCTCGGGACGAGATTCTTATAAGGGGGAGGGCTGTAACACCTCTGGGTGTTAAGCATGCATTCACATCCTAAATCATGAGCATTTGCATTTCATACATGATCATCATCACATGCAAATTAAGTTAGAATTTATTTAAAACTATGATAATCATGTTTGAGCTCTGAATTAGTAAAAGTCCCAGGTAAAAGTGGTAAAAATTTATGGAGCTATAACTTTAAATAACTTAGAAATAATTAGCATGATTTTTGGAGCAAGTTTTGTATTCAAAATCTTCCCAAATTTTGCTTCTAAAAATATTTCAGAAAATTGAGTTTTCATTTAAAACTTTGACTTTAAATCATCAATTCTAAATCTATTTAGAATTTTGAAAATTGTCCTAAATGAAAGTTGTAGAGAATTAAATTTTGAACAACTTTTGTTTTGGGTGCAATTTATGAAAATGTCTTTTTCATCTTCAAAATTTGAATTTGAATCAAATAATAAAATCTGGAATTTTATATAGAAAAGAAAATCAATTTCTCAGTTTTACCGGCCGTCGCCTCCCTTCAGGCCCAACAGCCGAAGCCGGCCCGGCCTGCTCCGCGCGCGACCCGCCTCCACCTCGGCCCAGCCCAGCCGCGTGCCTCCTTCTCCCGCTCGCTCGCCCGCAGCGCTGGCAACCGCGGCAGAGCGCGCTCGCCGCGTGTCGGCCGCATGCCGGCGACGCCCCGCGCGTGGTAGCTGTGGCCCCCGCGCTCGCGCGCTGTTTCCGCCTACTTCTCCTCTGCCCCCTGCTTCCCTCCGCGCTCGCGCGCTCACTCTCCACCGCAGCAGAAAGCCGAACCGGAGCTCTGCCACCGCACACCGCCGCTCGGTCCGCCGACGTTCAGCTCCGCCACCGCAGCACCATTCGTCGATTGCGTCTACCTCCCGCTCCGCCTGGACCTCCTCCATCCCGTGCGCACGTTTTCGCCCTCTGTCGCACCACGGTAAGGCCAGGGCCGGTTTTTCCTTGGCACGGCGGCGCCATGGAGCCGAGCTTGTGCTTCCGTAGAGGAAGCCGTATTCCCTCCTTTCCCTCCAATTTCTCGCACTTTCGCATTCGTCTTGGCTCCGCGGACCTCGCGCGCTCCGAACCCACCCTCGCCATGGCTGGGACCGGCGTGTCGTCGGTGAGCCGCGCCACTGTTCCGCCATGCGCGCCACCAGGGTCACCCGAGAGCTTCTCTGGTGCTCTAAGCTAGCGCAGTGAGTTCGCCTATCCGCGGGGAAGCCGCTGGTGGTGACCTCACCGCCGGCGAGCTCACCGGCGGCGAGAACCGTGCAATCAGCGCCTCCCTTTTCTCTGTGTGGCTGACATGTGGGGTCATGGGCCCACCTGTCTGCCTCCTTTCGCGCTCGCGTGTGCACTGCACCGGGTGCACCCAGCATTTTCAGCGACTGATGTTAAATGGATTTTTGAAAATGTTTTCAGAAATTGTGAAAAAGCTTTCAAAAATCATAACTTGAGTTTTATAGCTCCAAAAATGGTGAAACAAATTTTGTAGTGTTTCTCATGAGTAGATCTACAGTTTAAAAATATTGCATGTCAAGATTTAAATACTTTGCTGTAGAGTTTTTATTTAATCACTAAAACTGTTGTTTTCTTGTTAAATATGTAGTAAATCACAGAGAGCTCAGAAAAATATGTTTCCACTTGCTATAATTTTCTTTTGTGATGTAATTTCTAGGAAAAATATATGCCATGCATGTTCTGTGGAAAAATCTTGAGTTGTAGTACAAGTGTTTAATATTGTTAATAATTGTTATTTTTGCTAGAGAGAAAAATATGAATAAAACAAGTATGCAATAATTTTTCTATAGTGATTGTTTATTGTGTAGAATGAAGGAAAAATGTTAAATCTATTGTTTGATACTTTTTATATTATAAAGTATTTTTATGCTCATTTTTAGGTCCTAGCTTTTTATTTTTGTGTAGGCAATTCTAGTAATCCAAATGTAATAAAATTTTTGTGGTATGCTAGATTAGATGATAGAAAGCTACTGTAATTTTCTCAGATTTTTCTATGCTACTAAAATAGGTGTTGCTGTTCAAACCTAGTTACAATTGGGGTTTTATTTAACCTTGTTAATGCAAGACTAGTGAATAGGATTTTGCTTTGGTGTATCTTTGAAGCATTTAATAAAATGTGCTGGCTTAGCATGGTAGTAGTAGAAGAGAATGCAGTAGATGACATATGCTTGTAGTCTGTATTCTTGGATGATGTTGACTACCTTGTAGAAGAAATGTATTCCTATTTTATGAAATAAAGTGAACCTAATTATCTACATTTTATTCATCATGACCATTACATGTCATTTCTGCAATGCATCTAGTCATAAGCACTTATACGATTGCATCATACAGGATCGCAAGAAGTAACGCCAGTAGTAGTTCCCGAGGAGCCGGAACAGCAGCCCGAGGAGCAGGAAGTGCCCAAAGCCGACGAGGAGGTCGGTGAAGATCTTCCCGAGTGCCCAGACCACCGTCCGAGCTCTTTCGAGAGAGGCAAGCCCCGGAGCATTTCTCTCCCCCGGTTTGCAAATATTTTATTAATGCTTTACTTTAACTGTTGCATTATGTTTAGGAGTTGTTTACAACCGTTGCTGCATTATACCTTGTTTACTCCGTTTTACCCTATCCTTGTCACCCTGTTATCCACAGTCAAGTAATTGCTTAGCTTGCTTAGACCGGTAGAAGTCGGGTGATTTCCTGTCACCTGCGAGCTGTAGGTGTTTACCTGGATCTGCTTGACAAAAGATGTCGTCAAGAAATAACTAAGTGTTAATGTGAAATTGAGACCAGACGGAAACTTGCAGGGTTTCAGACTGTAGTGTTTTCCGTCTGTGTCGATTAAGGACCGACCGTTGTTGGACCTCGGGTCATATTGAACGCATGCCTCACATTTAGCTGGCCGGATAAAGTACCTTCCGACCGCGAAGCTGGGAGATTATTCGGGCCCAGTGGATTGCCCGCAACGCACTGTACCGGAGTAGTAGTGGCAGGATACGGGGGCGTGATGATAAGGCCAAAGAGCAGTCGGACGGCCCCCGGGTACATGTGGTTCCTGGCAAGCTCGCGACTTTACCTGAATGGTTGACTCGGTGACCAACACCTTACTTTAGCGGGTGAGTGAGGTTTGTGTGAGGAATAAATTACCAGCTGGTTAATAATCGATTCGAATCGCCATCGTTCACTGAATAATGAGCACTTGACTTGAGCTACTTCATCGTAGTAATATTGATGGAACACTGGATAGTTATATGAAATATTACATAATGGAAGTTGTTAGTGATCATTGGTTATCATTACCTGTTTAATTACATGTTACTCTAGTACAGGTGTAAATGTAGTTGACAGGTTAATAAAGATTTAACTTGATGCAAAGCTTTTGTAAAGATTCTCTAAATACTAAAAATGCCTTTTAGGCAAATGAGTCAGCTACCCCACCAAAAAGCATGTCATGATTCCTTGGTGTCTTTTATTTTTGGTTCTGTCGGGTAAGTCTAGCTGAGTACCTTCGCGTACTCAGGTCTTTGTTCCCACTTGTTGCAGATGGACAGATGTATTACGGCTACTGTATCAACTGCTTTTATCCTGCAATGGGAGAAGCTTAGGACCATGGGCAATGGTCATTCACTATATCTCGTCTGATGCTTTTGATGGAAGATGATCCTGAACTGGCACTGTATTTTAAACTCTGTGTGCGTGTGTGATTTGAACTAAATGCTTCCGCTACTTTCTTTCAAAACTGGTTTGTAATAACTATGTTTAAACTCCGATGTATTTGTGCCGCGAACTTTTATGTAACTTGTGATGGTGACCGCTGAACTTATTACGATCTTGGCTGGTATGTAAGTTGGTTTGAAATCCGTCGTGATTTCACAGACTACCGGGTTATACGGGCTTAAGTTTGCTAAATCGTCTGCTCGGTGGATGATTTTCTTACTTAATCTCGTATAATTGGTCGGTTCTGTTACAGCTAGACCTTTCCTTTCATTTTTAGGCAATCACTTTTAACAATGATGGAGGTAGGAGGGTCAAATCAAATCACTACAAGTTTTGGACCTGTAACAACAAGGTAAAAGTACTAATCAGTTGAGCATGTATATACTGAACTCTGTTCATGTACTGAAACATCCCTCTCCTATTTTCCCATGTATTCAGCCAAACCGGAGAAGAGACACTGAATATTGTTACCACTCCCACTAAGTCTCCAGCAAAGTGTCGGTTAGGACTGAAGAAAAAGCTCACTCCAAGGAAGGGAAGAAACGGTGCTGCTTGAACAATTGAAGAATAATTATATGGCCTTTTTTGTGTTCTAAGTTCCCAGAAAAACTTGTATTCACCTGGATGCTTCTTTTGGATTTGAAAACTGTACTCCTAAATTTGGTTGGACACCATGTATGGAAAACTAGTAAACATATATGTTTCTATCGGTATTGTTACCATGTTCAGATTTGCTTATAATGACTGCTTTGCTTTTATAAATATAAGCATACGTACATGTGTTACGGTGGTGCGCTGGCCTGTTGTGTGCTACAACATTCATTTTTTACTGTTGTGTGCAAAGTTCACGTTCTGTGCGGCTGAGGTGACTGGTGCCAAGCGTCTAGGTTCTTTTTTTTTAATGCTGCAACATTCAGGAGCCAAGCATCCAGTGCACATGCTTGTTCTATTGAGCCAAGGGTAGTTTTGGCTGGAAGAGGTGAAAACATTTCAGGAAAAGGAAAAGATGATAAAATGGCTGAAATCCCTTATATTGAAACAATTCACAGCATCAGTGTCATATTTCGAAAGGCAGACGAATTGGATGTCAAATGTTGCGAGGCAGACGAATTGGATCCCAAATATTAAAATTTCTCGTCCGTCAAATATGCACAAGAAGGGGAACACTGTTACGCAATTTGGTGGGCATAATTCTATTCCATATCCCTCTATTATTTCATTACAAATGTAACATGTTTATAAGCAAGATTTGGGGGATTGTCGTGTGTGCTACTTCTATTTTGTTAAAAAAATCGCTTATTAGTTTTCTCGTCTTCGTTTTTAAGTCAATGTCTAGACAACCAATGCAAAATTAAGGCTTCCTCGACGCTGCTTGCCCTATGTTTCTTCCATCTATCTACTGATCGTGTAGTAAATTTTGGTACATTCTAAATTTGTTACTTGTACCAAAATGTTGGAAACGTGTAGATAGAAATGCTTAGACGAGAGTAGATGGAGTGAGGGCTAAGGATTTTCATATCCAGAGGACCAGAGTGTATGCTTATTCTTCTTTTTTGTCCAGCTTATATTAGGTAAAAACTTGTAACAACTTGGCTGGATGCGTAGAGGCCGGAAGCAATTCCAATTTCTAAAAAAAAAGACCAGAAGCCAACGTGCACGCGAGTTGGCTGGGTTCACTAGCTTAAAGTACATACATACAAAAATATAAAGCAATTGACATGGTGGTCTCCTCCATTTACACATATCACACATCAATTGGGGGCTTCGTTTCTTTAGTTTCCTTCCCTCTAGATTTTATTTAATTTTTTTAGATAAGGGAAGCTTTATCAATTCAGGTTTATTACGTCAGGTTGATATATATAAGATCTCGAAACACTCCCAAACTATGCATAACTAGGATGCACACAACCTTACGAAGTTTTACAAGGTTTAGACACACTGCTAACACTCAATCCATAAACTGGATTGCTAGCCATGTGTCTGGGTAAAAAACTCATTTACCACCTGTGCCAATTATTGAGGTCCCTACAACCAAATGTACCCTGTAATGTTGGTTTCTGTAGGATAGCCCATGTACGAAGTCAATGTATAACTAAGTATATAACATGAAAGAGAAGAATTTCATTTTTCGTTAAAAATCAGATCATTTTTACGTAACCACATCTGAATCGTGAAGATGCCTTTGCTGGCTGGCACCACGGATAACTACCTGGGCCGATAAGCTTACTATTACTTACCGATAGTAACTTAGAGAGCATAGCTATTATTGAATCAGTGAGATGTAAAGGGAAGATACATAGTTTTCAGATGCTAAAAATATATGTAACTAAAAAAGCAAAACAACTTACAAAGCACAGAGCACCATGGGTGACCACTGACCAAAAAACCACAAAAGAGTGACACCACTAGGAGTAGGGAATAAGAGAGTTTTCACCGTCACCCGAACGAAGGGGGTTCACAAATCTACCTCTGCGAAGCACCCCGACAACCTCACTATCACTGGCTTAGAAGGGGCGGTGCCTAGCGGTGATGACGACACAATGGGGAACTCCGATGACGACACAATGGGGAACTCCTTCATCTCTTCTCCGGCCAAGCCGCCGATGCAAAGCAGTAGAACAATATAGAGGAAGAGGCACGAGATCAGAGGAGGAGCAGCGACAGCATTGCGATCGACAAATGGCAGGAGCAAGCTAGAACGGTAGACAACGTCCATCCATGGGACGAGTGAGCGAGCACCAGGCACACGGGTAGTGCAAGCGAGGCAGGGAGGCCCCATTTCATCCACAGTGACGTCACGATCGATGCAGACGCCTCTCTAATGGCGAATAACAACCGTCCCCAAAGTAAACCAAACAAATTGTGCTATTATCCACTGTAACAAGTAGCACTGGTAGCATCTTTCTATTTTCGTCCATTTCGAAAAAGCAGAAAGTCAAAAGTCTAAAGTAGGATCTAAGGCGCTGCACAGATTGTGTACTACGTGAAAGGAGCTCCTTTTGAAAAAGCAAGCACTTTCTAGAAGTTGAACACATGCAAACCACAGGCTTACCAACGCTAGGTTCAGACATTGATTTCTGCTACGTTCTGGCCTCTCTTCTCAGGGTAGTCTTCCTGGTCCTGCCTTGACTTCATGCATGTGATTTTGCAGTCTGATTGGTTATCATTAGGCCAGAAGGTGAGTTCTCCGATCCTGATAGAGATTGCACTTGCATGGGTTCCATTAATTGTTGCTCATATCAAATTTTTAGCGAGCGCAACTTTCTTTCGTTTCCGTTTGTGCTCATGTATGCCGTCGTGCTAAGGTGGGTGGGTGGCGGGGGCCATGGCCACACCGCACCCCCCCCCCGCCCAATCCATGACAAAAAAAATTTTATTAGTATCAACTTATAATTTTTATTTTTATTTACCCTCCTCTAACATACGACCACAATTTCTTTTATTAGTGGAAGAATACTACAAAAATTGTTGTCATATATACCTGTTATATCTTCTACTCTAGTGTCATTCTCACTTTTTGACAAGTCAAACATTTTTAACTTTAACTATATATATATAAAAAAACCTAGTCAAACTAAGACAAACACGAATTCCGTAGCGACACTTTTTATGGGACCAAGGGTGCAGGCCATGCAGTACTCTTTCTAGTTACAGGTGGAGTTGCAAACAATCCATTTCATATTCGGCTGAGATCTAAATATTTACTTGAGATTTTCTACATAAAAATGAGAAAACTACATTTAATGTAGCCCACCATCTATCCTACGTTCCTGCCCATCAGCCAATGACAGGTGAGTAGGAGAAAATAATGCTAGCCAAAACAATGTATATTCTTTAGCATCTTGCATGTGGATAGCTTATACAAACTAAAGAACCTAAAGTTTTTTTTTTGAACTTAAGAACCTAAATGTTATCACAGGAGTATGTGGAATTGTGCCTCTACCTTTGGGGGCTTAAAAACTCTATATAACTTAAGCTATAAGCCAAAAGAAGACAGCCTTTAATTAATGTTGATACTCCCTCTGTCCCTGAATAAATAAACTCTTAGAGTTATCTTAAATCAAACTTTTTAAACTTTGACCAAATTTCTATAAAAATCCATCAATATTTATGACATCAAATTAGTATCATTAGATATACCATAGATATACTTTGTATTTTCATAATGTGATCATTTTATATCATAAATATTGGTACTCTTTTCTATAAAGTTAGTCAAACTTAAGGTAATTTGACTTACATAGATTCTAGGAATTGATTTATTCGAGGACGGAGTGAGTAAGTCGTTCCACCGACAGATACCATATGGTGGCCCAAATACCAGTTCAGGACACAGATGAACAAGAGAAACAAATTATTACCATAGATGTTTCCTCAAGCTTGTCATTTCTTTTGACAGTGCCTTGCAAGCTCTCTGCAAAGCCTGCATCTCCTGCATACATGGCCAAACAAGAACAAACAGCGGTCAATAGAACTGCTATTGAAATATTCTCCCCGTTTGGATTCTTGGAATTGAATTCATTTTAATAATCATAATTTAGATACGTATTAATTAAGATAATATGGTTGTATATGGATTATATTTGTATATTATTGTTGGCTATATGAGAGATACTTATGTATTGTATTTATACCGTAGGGGGAGAGTTGAAAAGCGTGTTATAAGTTGCAAAGTAGAAATATAGCATGGTGATCTATAGAATAAATTTCCATATCCCACCCTATGAATTTGAGATAGGCTTATATGTGAACTTTAGAAAGTGGTGGAATGTCAAGTTCCAAGCTAAATAGCCTAATTTATTAAGTAGATTTCAATTTCTCCAGATAAAAGAATCCAAACAGCCCCTCAAAGTAAATGGTGATCGAGGAACAATGTATAACCTCGCAGAGGCTTTCATTCTCCACAGCGAGAGACTGCACTGCACCAGCTACTGGATCTCCGGCAGCCTCTACAAGATCCAAACGACAAACCAAATTAAACCACAAGGACAAGAAGGTAGAAGGACAAGCTCAGGATTCTATAGCACTGAAATTTTTGGCTTTTAATTATGTCACAGGATAACTCCGCCTATGTTGACTGGAAGACTTTCTTAAGTCGTCTCAACATAGCCGGTCCCAAGCCCGGGTAAAGGAGGAGGGTGTGTTAAGGTCTGGCGAACCAACAGTAAAAAACGTTGAAACCCACAAGAGATTCGTTGGGGCGTAATCCTCTTAGCGACGCGCTACATCGGAACCCGGGTGTGGTGTTAAATGGGCAAGGGCCGGGTTGTCATCCCCTTAGTGGTGTGTCGTATCGTGACCTGGGTACGATGAAAAATGAGCAAGGGTCGGGCCGTCGCAACCTTAATGGCGCGCTACATCTACGCCCGGGTGTAGTGAAAAATGAGCAAGGGTCTTCGCACTTCCCTCGACGGGTGCGAAGGGTAAGGAAGCTAGCCGAGCCAACTAGGATTCGTCTAGGTAGCTGGAACGTAGGGTCCCTAATGGGTAAGCTAAGAGAGCTAGTCGAGGCAGCAATTAGAAGGCGTGTAAATATTCTATGCGTTCAGGAGACTAAATGGAAGGGACAGAAGGCGAAGGAGGTGGAGGATACTGGCTTTAAACTTTGGTATACGGGGACAACATCGGGTAGAAATGGTGTAGGCATCTTGATCGATAGGAGCCTTAAGGATGGAGTCGTTGATGTTAGGAGGCAAGGCGACCGGATTATCTTGGTCAAGCTGGTAGTTGGAGATTCAGCTCTGAATGTGATCAGTGCCTATGCCCCTCAGGTAGGTCTTAGCGAGGGCACCAAGAGGCAGTTTTGGGAAGATCTTGATAGCATGGTTAGTACCGTGCCTATCAGCGAGAAACTCTTTATAAGAGGAGACCTCAACGGCCATGTTGGTGCGACTAATGTAGGTTTCGAGCGGGTGCACGGGGGGTTCGGGTATGGTAGTAGGAATCAAGAGGGGGAGGATATTTTGAACTTCGCGCTGGCCTATGACTTGTTGATAGCGAACACCCTCTTTAGGAAGAGGGAATCTCATCTAGTAACCTTTCGTAGTGGACAACACTCGAGCCAGATCGACTTTATCCTTGCAAGGAGGGAGGATAGACGTGCTTGCTTTGATTGTAAGGTGTTACCTGGGAAGTGTGTTGTCCCCCAACATAAGCTTGTGGTGGCAGACTTTCGCTTTCGGGTATGTGTCCACCGGGACAAACGGGCCAAGATTGCGAGAACAAAGTGGTGGAAGCTTAGAGGGGAAGTAGCGCAAACGTTTAAGGAGAGGATGCTAGACGAGGGGCCATGGGAAGAAGGAGAAGATGCCGACGACATGTGGCTAAAGATGGCAACATGTGTCCGAAAGGTGGCTTCAGAAGTGTTTGGCGTGAGTAGAGGAGGCAAACGGGAAGTGAAAGACACATGGTGGTGGAATGACGAGGTGCAAAGGGCTATTAGGGAGAAGAAGGAGTGTTTCAAGCGTCTCCACCATGACAAGAGAGTAGCTAACATCGAGGGCTATAAAATAGCGAAGAGGGTTGCAAAGCGAGCTGTGAGTGTAGCAAAAGGTCAGGCGTATGATGGCCTTTATCAGCGGCTAGGCACGAAGGAAGGGGAGAAGGACATTTATAGGATGGCTAGAATCCGCGAGAGGAAGACAAGGGACATCAACCAAATAAAATGCATCAAGGATGGGACAGATCGACTTCTGGTGAAGGATAAGGAGATCAAGGACAGATGGAGAGAGTACTTCGACAAGCTGTTTAATGGGGAGAATGAGGGTCCAACCCTTGAGTTGGATGACTCATTTGACGATACCAACAGATGCTTTGTGAGGAGAATTCAGGAGGCAGAGATCGGAGAGGCTTTGAAGAGGATGAAGGGAGGTAAAGCGATGGGCCCTGATGGTAACCCCATTGAGGTGTGGAGATACCTAGGCGCCAGAGCGATAGTATGGTTAACTAAACTTTTTAACCTTATTTTCGGTCTAACAAGATGCCTGAAGAATGGAGGAGAAGTATATTAGCACCTATCTTCAAGAACAAAGGAGATGTTCAAAGTTGTACTAACTACCGTGAGATTAAGTTGATGAGTCATACGATGAAGCTCTGGGAGAGAGTTATCGAGCATCGCCTAAGGAGAGTGACACATGTGACCCAAAATCAGTTTGGGTTCATGCCTGGTAGGTCGACCATGCAGGCGATTTTCTTATTACGACAATTGATGGAGAGATATAGGGAGTAGAAGGACTTGCACATGGTCTTTATTGACCTCGAGAAGGCATATGACAAAGTACCGAGAAATGTCATGTGGTGGGTCTTGGAAAAGCACAAAGTCCCAACTAAGTACGTTACCCTCATCAAGGATATGTACAGGGATGTTGTGACATTTGTCCGAACATGTGATGGCGACACTAGTGACTTTCCAATTCAAATAGGACTGCATCAGGGGTCAGCTTTGAGCCCTTATTTATTTGCTTTGGTGATGGATGAGGTCACAAGGGACATACAAGGTGATATCCCTTGGTGTATGCTCTTTACTGATGATGTGGTGCTAGTTGACGAAAGTAGGGCGGGGGTTAATAGGAAGTTAGAACTATGGAGGCACACGTTAGAGTCAAAAGGGTTCAGACTTAGTAGGACTAAGACCGAGTACATGAGATGCGATTTCAGCTCGACTAGGCACGAGGAGGGAGACGTTAGCCTCGATGGGCAAGTGGTGGCCAAGAAGGATACTTTTCGGTATTTAGGGTCGATGCTACAAAAGGATGGAGACATTGATGAAGATGTTAGGCATAGAATTTCAGCCGGCTGGCTGAAATGGCGTCAAGCTTCTGGCGTTCTCTATGACAAAAGGGTGCCTCAGAAGCGGAAAGGTAAGTTCTATAGGACGGCGATTCGTCCGGCGATGTTATATGGTGCTGAGTGTTGGCCTACAAAAAGGTGACATGTCCAGCAATTGAGTGTAGCAGAGATGCGTATGTTGCGTTGGTGTTGTGGGCACACAAGGAGGGATAGAGTTCGGAACGACGATATTCGGGATAGGGTTGGGGTGGCACCAATTGAGGAGAAATTGATTCAACATCGGTTGAGATGGTTTGGACATGTCCAACGGAGGCCTCCTGAGGCATCGGTGCGTAATGGAGTTCTAAAGCGGGCCGATAATGTAAAGAGCGGTAGAGGTCGACCTAAACTAACTTGGGATGAGTCCGTTAAGAGAGATCTTAAGGAGTGGAATATCTCGAAGGATTTAGCTATGGACAGGAGCGCTTGGAGATTGGCAATCAACGTGTCTGAACCGTGACATCTTTTTGTCTTGTGCCATTTATGTCCCTTTACGTGTCTTCCTATTTCTCGTCTCTTTTGGGTTTCATCTCTAGCCTACCCCAACTTGCTTGGGACAAAAGGCTATGTTGTTGTTGTAATTATGTCACAGGATCATCCTGATGATAATGAGGTATATCTTTATTATCGGTACCTTTTTTGTGGCTTTGTCCTTAAGATTCCACTTTGTGTTTGCCCTCCTTCCCTCACCCTTTCGAACGCAGACAGATCCATGTGACTGTGTGTGCTGTAATCATGACTTCTAACACATATACGATCATGAATCCAGTAATTACCTCCAAATAAAAGGGTTAGGTTAGGGGAGATAAATACAACTGTAATTTGAACCGTCGGCAGGAGAGCCCCCTACCTTTTTTAACCCAATCCAAAAATTCGCCCCCATGAGGATTTGAACCTGACTTGCTGGCGTGCTGCCGAGGAGCTCCAACCACTAGGCTGGAGGCCAGTTCGCAATACAACTATAATTAGATCAGATCCGAATACAAATAGCCAAATAGCTTAAGTTGGGGTTCGAGTGCTCGGTTTTGCACAACATAAAGGGAAGAGAAAGGGTGGGCAAAGCTGTTTGGTGTTTGTTGCCGATAAAAGGCCCATCGAAGACTTGCACACTTGGCATGAGGCGGTGGTGGCACGATCGCCCACAACATAAAGGGAAGAGAAGGGGTGGGCAAACCTGTTTTGTGCTCGCCGCCGATGAAGGCCCCATCGAAGACCTGTGCACTTGGCACGCGGCGGTGGCCAGCGTGGTCGCCTGGTCCTATCTTGGGGTACCGCCGACATCAGTGGGGAGAGCGGAGAGGCAGCGGGGCAGGACAAGGAGGCAGAGTGGCAGTCGGGCGGCATGGTCCCGTGCTCGGGTACCACCGACCTTAGCAGGAAGGGCAGGGAGGTGGTGTGGGCCGTGGCGGTCCGGCGGCATCGACGTAGAGGGTCGTGGAGGCGCCATGGGCTGGGCAGAGCGTCTGATGGGGCGGCCACACAGGGGTCGATGTGGATGTTGATATTTCTTATGACTATTGGAGGTTTCGCAAGAGCATAGAAATAACAAAGTAGCACTTCGCTCGGTGAGTGTTCCGAGGTCGTATTTATATTTTTCGTGAGAAAGCGTATGGCTAGGATAGTTGAAGAATAGAGATAATTATGACAAGGTTCTCAAACAATTGCACGACCTTAGTCAGTGGTTAACGACTATGGCGCATGGATTGATAGGATAAAGATATATACATGGGACGCCAAGAAGATAAATATGTCAAGGAGTATGGCGTAGCTAGTGGGAGAGCGAGCAAAAGAGAGTCCTATGTAACTTTTACTAAGCAAGCACAACTAAGAAATAAACTTAGCAACTCAGTTATACTAAAGGTTGGAAAGAGTTCCTTAGCACATCGGGGGGCACAACCGGCCTTAGCTAACCCCAAAGGATTAACTACACGTGATTGCCACGAGCACTTCAATTTAAGAACTAGACCCAACATGGTAGAATACAGAGGATGGACATGACTATCACCACCTATCACCTACCACTATCTGAAGATCTAGCTGTATCCGAGGCAAGTCATAGCCTAAGCACCACGCTTAATCCATACACTCACAACTTCAATCCGAGCTCCAATGAAATGAGATTGAACACCCTAACTAGACAGTGGAACCTGTACTAAAGAAAATCAAGCTGCTAAGAAAAAGATAACTTATGCTACTAAGCTTAGAACAAGCTCCGAAGCACACTTAAACTATGTAAGTAAGCATGGACTAAGTACTTGAGCAAAGTAAAAGTATATTACTAAATAAAGTAAGTGCACAAAAAGGAAAATGTACAGAAAAGGAAAGACACATAAGAGCTTATACTAGACCTAGAAGACTATTTTGGACTGGTCAGCAAAGCTCCTCTCCAGCTCTAATTTCCCACTACTATCCTAGCTACTAACTAGAGCTACTCCTTGAGCTTGAGGGGTGTCTCTTTTTGAGGCAAACAGGAGGGGAACACCCCTATTGAACTCAATTTTATAAAGATATAAGTATGTACAAAATGACAAAAAAGAAGCTAAATACAAGAAAGCTAAAAAGAAAAAAGCCAGTCCCTAAGAAGAGGTTTCTTAGAGGACTTGCATCTAAGAATAGTCAAAGAAAGCTCCTCCCGAAGTAAATTCTTCCAAAGCCACAAACATAGTGATTGACCATCAAAGATAATTCCATTTCCTGTAGTCTAGAAACACCAAGCCGCCACAATAATGATCTCCATGAAAAATAGATGGCTCACTGAAACAGTTTTTCCCCAGAAGTAGCTAGCCTGTCCAAGATAGGCACATCAAGGTTCCAATTGATATTAAGCAGCCTCCAACACCAAGAGCTGAAAGAGCACTCAAAAAATAAGCGATCCACTGTTTCTTCAACATCGTCATTGCACACAACGCAAGAATATGAAGGTAGGTGCATATTCTTCCTATTAAGCATGTTTCTAGCGTTGAGCCGATCCAATACAAGCAGCCAAAAAAAGAATTTGTGTTCCACGGCACCCACTTTGCCATAACCAAGAGAACTGCTGCACCTTGATGGACTGTCCTAATAAAGATTTGTATGCCTGTTTACTTGTGAAAGAAATTCCCCACATATAGCTCCATTGATCCATCTGCTGATCAGTTGTGGGCAAAGTTAAAAGCTTTTCCTCTAGAAGAACAAGCTGCTGGGAGGCAATCAGAGAAAGTGTCTCTTGCTTGTATTCCTGATTTCCTGTGTGTGTCTTCCTCCTGAGCTTCACACCCCTATTTATAGTGTATAGAGGGCATGGGGTACTAGTAGGCAATCGAGGAATAAGGTCACTGGAGCCAGGGGCGGCAGCCGACCCTCCGATCCACCGTCTCTCCATCCTACGGATCTAGAGTGGCTCCTGATGGCGGTTGGAGATGTCCTAAGGTGGTTGGAAGGTCAGTTAGCCCCTTTTGAGTGGCTGGCAGTGGGCCCTTTGATCCACGAGAGGCTCAACCGGTGCCTTTGGATGCCACATACTTGAATAAACAATGGAGAGGCCTCTTGGATGTCGCCCTATTCGCTTGGCTGAAAGTGTTGTTCGCTAATTTGTTGTGAGAGAAAAATGTTGTTCGTTAGCTGAAAAAGTACGGTTTATAAGTCAAGCGAACAGAGCGTGTGTTTCTTGCCCCCTCCACGGATTAGTGATGTGGCAAGGGGGGTGTGGCCGGGCGATGCCCTTGGGGATCGCCGAACCCGCCAAGTGGGCCCAAGCATCCCTGTCACGTCCCCTTGCCTCATTTGCACTTGTTTGATGAAATTTTGTTCAACTTTCTGGCATTCAAACCATTCTCCAAGTACAAGTGGAACTAGGTCATATGAAACAAATTTTAGTACATGTGATATTGTTTTACATCTATTTTCAGTGGAATGTCGATGGTCTAACTTGGTGGAGTGACCATCAACAATGGACATGGGTTTATATGGCCGGGGAAACTTTTAGTTGTCTTGCGGCACGCAGTGTATGGGGAAGAGATGAAAAGGGGTCGTGTGTGCGAGGACCGAGGAGCGAGGGTGAGGGCTGGGGGGGCGAGGGCGGGGTGGCCAATGCAAAATCGGTCGGAGATTGGGGCAACTGTGTGAGCTTCATTTTCAATGCGAGCGGAAATGGCTGGGTGGGCCTATCGGGGGAGCGGGCGAAAATGGCCAAGGATGACTGCACTGGAAGTTTTTTACTGGTAGAGATTCCACTGAACATACAAGGCAAAACATGTACCTAAGGCTTAGGGTCAGTTCACTAATGACATCTACTACTAATAAACATCTATGATCGATCTACTTCAACATCTATGCTGTGCACACATTATAATAGATCAGACGATCTATCACAAAAATGGGCAGCATCCATCACCAACCCATGATGGGGAAAAACCGATATATCCGAAACCAAAAAGGATGATCAAAAGACAACCACGTGGGAGCTAGTCATCCCTGTGGAGGAGCATCACGACGCATCGGCGGATGATGTAGAGCCTTGTGCTCCTTGAGAGCCCTGCCAAGGCCTCCTCTCCTCTTGCTGCTCCCAACAAGCTTCATTATTGTTTTCAGCACAAACTCGAGTTGCTGCTTGATTCCTTGAATAAGCTATGGCTGTACGTATACTGGTGTGTGCCTGCGATGTGTGGAGAGAACTCAGGAGAGAGCCAGCTCATGTATACAAGCGAAGATGAGATGGGTTTCGGTGGCCACATGCAGCTCACACCCTAGTGAAGTATCATGCTGCACAGTGCACACGCACGGCTGCTGCAGCGAGCTCACCGGTGTACTAGTCTAGTAGTAGTAGTATAATACTGGTGATTCAGGACTTGGTGCAGCTTCAGCCGGGGACAGCAGCCTCGAAAACCTCTGGCACCTCTCCTTGGATCCATGTGGCCTCGCTTTGCTCGTCCTGTCCCCCATGGCCGCGATCATGTGACTGCTTACGTTCATGTTTCTCTGGCTTTGCTAGGTTTGATTAATGTGTTATGTCCTTTCATGCTTGTACTACTACATGTTTAAAGTGATTTGGGACCCGAGATATACAGCCAGGATTCAGGAAGTCGTGCGTGCGCCCTGCCACTGCCATGCCTTACGTGCGGCGTGGTCTGAAACGGCGGACCCGTGCGTGCGCCGGCGTGCACGCATGACGGGGACCACCGGCGTCGAGATCTGAACGTCGCCGGGAACCACCAGCTCAGAGGTCAGACGTCAGAGCTTCGTGGTGATTGCTTTGCTTGTCTTCGCTGCGCTGCGCGGCACGGAGGCCTGTATTTGTGCAAAAAAAAAAAAGGATCGGTTTGCACTGGCGATAGGTGCATGAGTGTCTCATCATCCTCTGTGCTCTCAGCTTGTTATATTACCATAGTTAGGTATCTGCTGTTTAATTGGAAACCGATTGTTCAACTAATTGTTGGGTGACTGAGTAGTCAAGATTATCTGCCAAGCCTGTCGCTGAATTTCGGTAGTACGCTGTAAGGGTACAGAGCTGAATCGTGGGTATCTGGGTACCACATACCAATTGAGAACAAACATTGTAGGCCCGTAGAAATGTGTAGAGCAGAGAAAACAATATGACTGCCAGATTAATTTTCACTCTGCCGATTAGGCATCCATGAAGAGATATTGCAATACACTCTAGTTCTCCAGTTATGTCTGGCATGGTTCATCATCTGATCCATTACACTTCAAATGCCTGTGCATTTATGCCTTTGGCCTTGCAGCCATATGTTGGGCAATTTGGAAAGCTCGAAACAATACTTGCTTTCAAAACAGAACTATAAAACACCCTGCCGAATTTATTTGTCGTGGACAGGTTCAGGTTTGTACAGCAGTGAAAGGCAAGTGCAGGTGGCAGAGGGAGTCATGATCATGTTACAAATGGCGTTTAGACTAGTGGTTTCTCAGGCGCAGGTTTCTTCATGCAAGTTCCCTGCTCCAACGATAGATGCAGCCTTTCGGCCTGATCTTAGGCCCTAACTCACCCTCCGTGGACGAGCCTCAGCGGATGAATGACCAAGACATGGACAAGATGGTGACATCCCTCCTCTGTTCGCCAACTGGATGCCCGATGGTGGTATTTCTAACGCAATGTCTCCCCGTTTTGTCGGTCGACCTCTTGTTCGATGGACATGTAATAATCAGTATGTTCTCCGTGATGGATGGTTCGTTTTTGTGTAAGCATGGGGTATTATTAGTCTGGAGTAGTACTCACATAAATCAATTAGGGTGGTCCTAGAGTGATCGCCACTAAAAAGTTCTGCCTATAGAAACAAGTCACATCATCCCAGAAACAGAGAAACAACGCCATTGGGTAACTTTTTCATTCTTGTGTAAACTGAATAACTGATACACAAGAAGACAAACAATGAGAGGGACAAAACTGAATATCGATTCATATTTCAGTAGGGTGATTCATATACACAATTTCCCTACCATTCTATTAGCTGGAAGCCTGGACAGAAAAAAAAACCAACACGAGAGCTGGAAGAACAAAGAAGAAAATCAAGAGCCAAAACTGTTCTTCGTCAGTCATGCCACCGGACCAGCATAATGACGCATCTCAAGATAATATAAAGCTTTGATCTCTGCTTCTTGAGGGCTTTGCTGAAGCCTTCTCTCTTTGTTTGGCTCCCAAGCTTCATCCTGACAAATGCTCACACTCTTTGAACACAAGTCTCAAGTCTGTATCTAATGTTGGCGTGGCAGGCTGGAAAAGACGACAACAGCTCAGTGATCTTGGCACTTGAACCTGGTGTGGGTGTGGCTGACTCAGTTTGCACTATGCTAGGAGTTTATATAAGAAGGGACATAGGCAGAGGCAATGGAAATAATGAACAAGAGGAGACTAAACTATGCACCCATCCACTTGCACCATGTCAAGAATGGCAGCCAACACACTATATGTACTTGGACCATCATACAAGGGAGTGAAAAACAAGTATCCCACTGTCTATCTGATCATGTGAGTTGTGATCCTGTCCTGTCTCTCATCTTACAATAATCTGCTCCACGCGCGCTCAACTTTGGCCTTTCAGGCATCAAGTTAATGGCAAAATCAGTCTTGACCTCTCAGGAAATTGAAGCGTGCCCGACAACCCTGAATGGCCCTCCATTGCGCCTGATGGACAACCTCACCGATCTCGCGCACACGCTTGGATGGATTGCATGTGTTCTGATCGGACTACAGCAAGGATTTGCTTGGATCTAGCCTTTGGTGTTCGCCCCAGATCACGAACAGCTATGTTCTGTATCTCTGTTCCGGGTAGACAAGATAGTAACGCATTATTTTGTAAAACATGTCGACAGAAACTGTGATAACTGCAAAATTTATGTATGATGAGAATTCGAGTTTCTGAATGATATATGGGAAAATATTATGTGCAAACCCTCAGCTCAGTGTAATCGTGAAAACTCTTTAGAAAAACTTATGTCGGAGTTTTGAAAATTTTTGAAGTTATGAACATCCATAGTCCATCTGTAGATGTACATGTAGAAAAATTTGAGATTCAAACTCGTTTTGTAAAATAAATTTTATTTTGTTTGCCCTGGAGGGCTATTTCCCTTGTATATAAAACTCTATTTTCTCTATCTTAATTGAAGGGCAGAGCTCCTGTCGTTACGTTCAAAAAATAATAATAATAAATTTTAGATGCATATGCTGATATGCACAATGAGTATTGGTGTTCTAGTGCATATTCACCTGAAATTTGTTGTTTTTATATGGGTTTGAATCCTTAAAATTTGCTACAATGTACATCTATAAATGCATTGTAGATGTGCATAGTTTCAACATTTTTCAAAACTCCTACTTATGTTTTTCTAAAGGGCCAAGATTTCAATGAGTAGAGGGTTTGCGCTGAATATTTTCCCGTGATATATAGCCAAAATGAACAATGAAATATTACATTGCTGTTTTGTTACGCACGGTTCACTTTGTGTGAACATCATTCTAGCATTTTTCTAGTATTTTATTAGTGTCTGCTTAGCTAGTTTAGTTCATTAATTCATCGAATTTAAAAATTACATCAAACCCAAAAATTTGGAATTCAAGTGAAATGATGCTTTTGTGGCATGTATTCCATGATTTCACCAACACTTCTCTTGAATTGTTCCAGAACTTCACATTTTTGGGCTTCTTAGTGGATAGAGAATACATACATTTATTGGAATGTTTCCAGCTAGGCTTCATCGTTTCAAGTATTTATCAGATAATGTCGCAAAAGTTCCAACTTTTGTGTATGAAATCAGCAAATCAATTTATTTCCAAAAGATGTAATCACTAGAATAGGATCGCAACAGTTTCAGATCAGAATGTAATGGAAACAATCTTTCTGTTGAATTCCACTGATGACATCTATGAAACATAAATTTAGATCGGCTTCGTCATTATGCTGTTGGTAAACCCGCGATTCATGTGCAAAAGAAATTGTGCAAGCGAATGAGAGACAAATAATAAGAGAGGAACAAATCTGAATATTGATTCATGTTGACTGCCTCTATCTATATATACAATTGCCCTATCTATTTAGTAGCAGAACACCAAGCAAGAACTGGGAAAATAAAAAAAAAAATCAATAGCAAAAATTGTTTTTCGTCAGTCATGCCACCGGATCAGCATAACAACACACCGCGAGATGATATAAAGCCTTGATCTTTGCTCCTTGAGGGCTTTGCTGAACCCTCCTGTCCTTCGGCTCCCAAGCTTCATCCTTACAATCTGAACTGTCACACCTTGGACAGAACTCACAAGGCGTATGTAGAGCTGATTTGAGTGACTAAGAACACCACTACTGTATGATTTTGCTCTTGGTGTGGTTGGTCCTCAGCTGGCACAATGCTAGAAATTTATATAGGAAGGGTAGCACAGGTGGAGATGGTTGTTGTAAGAGACAGAAAAGCATATAATACACCCACCTGCATCATGGCAAGAGTGCAAGACTGGGAACCACACAGCATGTACTTGGACCATCCGACAACAAGGTAAAAATCTAAGAGCCCAATGTCCATCTGATCATGTGAGTATGATTCATCTCATCATACAATAACCTGGAGTTGGCCTTACAGTTATCAGTTTATTAGCAAAGTCAATGTTGATCCCTGAGAGGAGATTGGGGCGTGCCTGGCAACACAAGATGCCCCTCCGGTGCGCCTCACGGATCCACAACCTGACCAGTCTCACCCTCCGCACGCTGACAAGGATTTGCGTGGAACGCATGTGCTGAGATCTGACTACAGCAAGGATTTGCCTGGATCTAGCTAGCCCTTAGTGCCTGCTTAAGAACATGATGAACAGCCATGTATATCTCTGTCCCCGGGGATAAAATAGTACTACTGGAGTGTAGGGACAGGCTGCGCTTAACTTTGCTTTTGTGATGGCAATGTGAGCTTTTGGAGAGGCATAGAGCATGCCATATATGGTTTCTAAAGAAGAAGGGAGAGTGACCAACATTCCAGCCTTGGTTTAGGTAATCTCTCTTCTTGATTGCTCCCCTTCACTAGTTACCTAATTTTGAAATTGCATTGACCTGCCAATATAATTCGGAGTTCCGGAAAAACATAAGTATTTTCATTGCATTTTTATTAGTTGATTTTTTTCGATTTTTCTTTTGGTTGGAGCTCAGATTGTACACCATGAGCCTATTTTATGAATGCTTCAAAAAAATGGGAAATGCTGATGAGAAATAAATTAATTAGTTAAACTAACCCCCTACATGCTCTTTTTAAGTTTTGAGAGGAGGCTTTGCCTGAAATGCATGCTAACGCACATTATTGGATGAACCCCCAAAAATGTCTTTACTCCAAAAAAGCAATCAATGAAGAAGGTCTCTCTAAAAGGTTTCTTTTTATGGTTTTTCCGACATGAAGTCAACAAAAAAAATTACTTAGAGACAAATATTTGACCACAAGAATGATATTTGTTGTAGACTAAAGTTGAAAGAAAAAGGTCAAAGTAAAATTAACAAGGGAAGAAAAATGTACAGGGAGGCTATATGTTGGATTTAGAGGGAATCAAAATAGTAGAAGGGAAAATATTCATTTGTAGGGAGTTTTTTTTCCATATGATTGTATTGGTGCCAACGCAATGAGAATGACCGGACTTGCGTCCATATGTATATCCTGCGGTCATCAGAAGTCTGACGAGGCAAATGTAAATGCCACAAGGATGCAGTTGGTGGAAGACCAATAAGATGGAACCAAAGGAAATGTGTAGAACCGCAAGGAAGAGAGGGAGACCCAAAGATGCAAAGGACTTGTGCTGTTCCTTTAGAAGACTTCATTTTCCATTTCTCTCGTGGCACAATACCTGAGGAATTGTGGAGTCCAAGGCCTTCAGAATCAGAATATAGCACTCAGGGGTGTTTGGTTGGGGTGTTAAAGTTTAACGAACACTGTAGCACTTTCGTCTTATTTGACAAAAAGTTTTCAATTTTGAACTAATTAGACTTAATAGATTCGTCTCGTAAATTACTCCTAATCTGTGCCGACATGCATGCAATTAGTCTACATTTAATACTTCATGCATTTGAGGGAACATTAATGTGATGTGAGTTAAACTTTAACCTCATGTAAACAGAGCCTCAGTCTGTTGCCTGAAGTTTTGAGTCGGCAAGACAATGAAAGAGAGAGCCCTTTTCCGTCAGTGGAAGCAGTCGTATAAACTGCAGATTCAGATTTTCTGGCAAAGAAGAGGAAAGCAATCAGGTCAGAAAGCTCAAACTGAGAGGATCGATGTGTGCACTCAAAGACAAAGAGGCATCCGTGAAGGCATTGTGTGCGACCCATTGGTTGTCGTTCTCTTGTTCATTGATTTGGCATTCCACAGACACTGGTGATTACACAATGACACAGTAGACACTGACGAACACCAGAGCGAATCCTACTGCTACCACCTCTATTTGTACTAGTACTACACTATATTGGCCCTTGGCCCTCTATGTACAGCAGCCGGTAACCATTGCGGCACCAGCACGACACCCCCAAAACTTCGACACCCGACGATGAGGCATCAGGCGAAAACGATCGAGCTCGCACGGCGGATCCACCACTCTCGCCATGGATCCCAGCGGTGGATGGATCAGTCGTGCCAGCGCAGGAGCATGACGACGCAGCGCTGGATGATGTAGAGCCTGGCCCTCTGCTCCTTGAGGGCCTTGCCGAACCCCCTCTGCCTCCTCTGGCCTCCAACGAGCAGCTTCATTGTGTTGTGGGTTGGAGGATTCTCCCAAGTGGGCAATGGGGAGGAGAAGCTCTGTGTTGTTGGCTCAAGTTCAAGTAGCAGGTGTTGTTGAACTTGTGTCAGCACTCCAATGGGCGCCGTATATATAGCCGAGCAGAGCAGGAACCTCAGCAGCTGATAGTGTAGTGTAGGTAGCTGGTGAGGGTAGCAGAGGAGGAGAAGGCAATTGCATTGATAATGCGGTGCGAGCGGGCCAGACGGGGCGTGCAACGGCAGGCAGGCGGGGTTGGGCGCCAGTGAGACGGCCAGCGCGGCGAGATTCCGCCTGTCCCCCCGCCTGCCCGTGCCCGGGGACCGCACGCCCACGCCGGGGTGGTTCGCCCGTCGTGCGCGGCGCGCCCAGCGGTGTCGGGCCACTGTTTGCGGTTTGCCTATGGAAAATGTGTCGGGGGGCCCCGGCCAGGGCAGGCGGGCGTGCGGCCGGACGGGGCGGGGGCGGTGCGGGTGCGGCGTCGCTGGCACTGGCAGCCACCACGCCCTCCCCTCCCTCCCGTCGTCCTGTCCCGTGCGTGCGTGCGCGTCTGACTGACCGACCGACCGCCCGTGCGCGCGCGCCGCCCGATTGATTCTTCTCATCGATGAGTAGCTTCATTCAGCTTTGAATGGTGGTTGCTGAGTCATGACTAGTAGACTCCAAAAGTCCTTTTCTTTCGGCGTTCGGCGGGGTTCAAGCTTTCGTCCCCAGTCCCCACTGCCCAGTGCCCACCCAAAAAAAAAAGGAAAATAAACATCGGCATGACAATGGCCTTGTTCACTTCCCATGCTAACCCAAAATATTTTCTCTTCCACCCATCACATCGAATCTTTCGACGCATGCATGGAGCATTAAATGTAGGTAAAAAAGATAACTAATTGCATAGTTTGTCTGTAAATGTCGGGACGAATCTTTTGAGCCTAGTTAGTCCATGATTGGACAAATTTTGCCAAATAACAACGAAAATGCTACAGTAACTTTTCAACTACTTTTCGCGAAGTGAACACACACAATGTGATTTTACAATCCCGTGGAGCTGGTACTGGCTGGGCCATGCATGACGAGGCTCGTCTCTGTCGACCCTTACGGACAGCTGAGTAAAGAGGGGGCACTGTGTGTCCAGGACTCCAAGGATGCCACACCTTGCTAATGACTCGCCACTGCTCTGTCATTTTCTGGTTCCGCTGAGAGGCGTGTGAAGCGCACTGGATCAGGACGTTAACAAACGAACCACTTATGCTTGGGGGTTAGCGGGAGTGCATGTGCGCGTGTCGGGCATGGCCGCATATGGCATCATGGTGGCGGGTGAGGTGAGACTGAGAGGCGCCGTCGCCGTGCATGCAGTGAGATGCGAGGACCATCATCGGAGCATGCACAGAGTACTGTACTGCCCACGCTGTTTGCCTGATTGGCCTGCTCCGATTACAGTGATTCATTGGCTGTTTCACTTGGGGTTCTAGCGCGCCCACCGATTCGGTCAAGCCCCATGGGACAGCGCATGTGAGTGATTCCTAAGTACGACCTGCATCGAGATTCACGATTTTGTAACTCTTTTCCTTTTTTGTTCGGTTTTCGACATCTCTCGTCTGTGAGCAGTGTGCCCGTGTTTAAAACTAGCAGAACTAGCGTTAGTGATCCTTAGGGCAACCACGGTACCGTGAGGCGTGAGCTGGTTACCAGCTCTAAGATAACTTCCCAATTATATTAACTTTTAACACATTATTAACTCATAACTTGAATAGACTAACATGACATTCTTACATATAGTCTTGAAATGTGTGAAAGAAACTAGCTTTTAATCAAAAACTAGCTTTTCTCTCTTCTATTAAAATATAAAATAATATAATTACAGACAACTCATACCATTGGACCTGGCCTGAGAAGACTAAGCTTAACGCTGAAATATTTATAGTAAAGGTTACCGGGGATATACTAACACACATGTATGTGCAGCTTGTATCATCATTTCCAATACGTCATGTAATCAGACTCTATACCATAACTGGATACACGCTATTTAATTTAGGCAGTCTCAACTTAAAACTATTAGTAGTTTCTATACCATTTAATAATAATATGCTATCACAAGTCAACCAAAAGTACAACGTGCCAAATGATTTAACATGGAAAAGAGAAGAAAATCATTTCTCAGGAAAACAAATGGTTTCGGCATGGTTGTCTCATAACTGAAGACACCAACAATTTGACGTTGAGGCCAAGGAGTTATTTCTTCCACGAGCTTTGTAGGGTCCAAGCTTCTTCCTCGCCATGACAAGCCCACAGCCGTCCTCGGTCGGCCCTTTGCGGCTAGCCCATCTGTGCACATGTATGGGAACACATGGTATATGCCTTTGTGTTCAAGTTATGATGAGTGATTGTCCAGAGATGATCGACTTTGGTTAAGTTTGAAAACTAACCATTGCATGAGTGCGTGTACAGCATGTCTCTTGGCTATGTTGACGTGCAAGTGTGGAGCACAGAGACGGTCAATGGACATGGACAAGGTCAAGTAGAGACATGACGTACAAATGAACTGGGAGCGGTGAAGGACGGACGTGAGGCTTAGACCGAGGGACCAAGATAGCCGGAAGACTGGCCGTGGGTGGCTGACACTTGTGGACATCAACAAGCAAAAGCACATAAGGAGGAGTAGACCATGTTGACCAAGTCAAGACGACAGTTGAGCAAGTCAAGCAAAGACGCTAGAGGACTTGGTGATTGGATGGTCGAGAACGACGGTGGCATGTGTCGAGATTATGGAGGAGGCCTAGTGAAAGTCCCTAGTTTGGTTTTGGCTAATTGATGAAACCTAGGACTAACCTTTGTATCTAAGTGGATGATTTAGATAAAGGTGGTCATTGAATATGAAACATGACATTGACTCATGTGACTAAGATGATGAAGACCGAAGTGATGCTTGGCTCGATGGACCGGTTGTGAAGGTGAAGGGCAAGTCGAGGCTTCGAAGCGAAGGACTATGCGATGGTGAAGCTTGAGCAAGACTTAGCGCCAATGGACCGATGCAACGGTGAAGAGCAAGTGAAGTCAAGGTCGATAGATCGAGACGGTCATGTGATGATATGAAGTGGATCATATCTTTTGGAGAAACAAAATGGGCTCAAGGCAAAGGTATAACCATAGGGCCATTTTGTTTTGCACTCAAGACACCATAGAGGGTGTGAGTGGTTTAGGATCGATAGCCGAACTATTAAGAGGGGAAGTCTTATCGGTTATTCGATGCACGGGTGCCACTAGGTGAATTCATGAAGTGCATTGCATGTAGGGCCTAGTGAGATAACTGGAAAACCTTCGAAAATGATTATGAAAATGCTAACACACGTGCACAAGGTGGTGATCACTTGTTGGTGTTGGCACATTTGCGAAGGGGTTGAAGTTTGAGCGGTAGAGAGGGTTTGGGTCTCTCCCTCCCTCCCGCCGTGCTTGCGAGCGCGGGATTCAGGCGTTTTCGAGGAGTTGAAAAGCCTATTTTCCACTACGCCGGAAGTCGGAAGAGAAACGGAGGCGAACGGAGGTCACAGAGGTGACCGGACGCTGCACCGGACGCGGTCATGGTATGACCGGACGCGTCCGGTCAGTACAGCGCAGGCGCGGGTGCTAGGGTTTGCAACCGGCGCGTCCGGTCACTCGCGGGACCGGCGCGTCCGGTCAGGTGTCCAGAGGAAACTGAGTACGATCGAACGCGTGGCGTGTCCGGTCACACATGATTGGACGCGTCCGATCATCGAGGGAGCTTACTGGACTCAAACCGGACGCGGGCACTGTCACGTCCGGTCGTTGCGAGGGGCGCGTCCGGTCGTTACTTCGCGGGCACGCGGTGCTGTGCGATCGGCGCGTCCGGTCGTTGACTGGAGCGCGTCCGGTCACTCGGGACCGGCGCGTCCGGTCGTTTTGAGAGGCGCGTCCGGTCGTTGGTTTGACCGTTGGGGTCAGTGACCGTTGGAGAATCGGACGCGGTTGAGCGCGTCTAGTCAGTTATGACCGGCACGTCCGGTCATCCCGAACAGACCCAGTGAAGGGGTATAACGGCTCTATTTGGATGGGATGCTTATAAATACTTGTTGGCCGGCCCTTGGGGAGGTCTCTCGTGATTTCTAACATTCTTGTGCATCCTTTGAGCTAGAGCATCTCCTCCCACTCATCTCTCTTGCTTGATTGCAAATCAAAAGTGAGATTGAGTGATCCCAAAGTGCATTGCATAGCTTGAGGGCATCTAGTGGCACTTGT
The DNA here is from genome assembly GCA_038087645.1 of Saccharum hybrid cultivar R570. Lineage (NCBI taxonomy): Eukaryota > Viridiplantae > Streptophyta > Magnoliopsida > Poales > Poaceae > Saccharum > Saccharum hybrid cultivar. The sequence continues at coordinate 10,564,343 of JAQSUU010000084.1, read as the reverse complement.
GGGTGGTTTAGCCGGTGGATTTCTTGTTACTCTTGGAGAGTACCGCTCCTAGCTGGCTTGGAGATTGTTGGAGGCGTTGGCAAGAGAAGGTGATTGTTCTTGGCCACCTCTGGTTGATTGTAAGAGGTTCTTGTGCTTTCCTCGGCGGGACGCTAAAAGCAACTCTATTACATTGCGCGTGTCATTGAGTTACCTCACTTGAGAGTGGTGTCTTGCGGTGCCTTGCGGGGCGTGCCTTGAGGGGCAAGTGACTTGAGGGTCACACCGAGGAACCATCTAAGTGTTGGTCGACACAACCGGTGACGTAGCTTGTCGGTGCACAAGTGAACACCGGGTGAACAAAAATATTGTGTCTCTTGTCTCCCGGTGATTGGTCTTCATATTGTGTTGTTGTCAATATTGATTGGTTGTATATCATCTTGGTGATTGGCAACATCTTCACTCCACCGTCGGTATAAGATTCACAATCCTATCTCTTGCATTTACATTTACTAGATTATCTTGTGTAGCTCTAGTGATAGCCTTTGCTAGTAGTTGTTAGCTTGCTCACTAGTGTAAAATTAGTAACATAGCCCTTGTGTGAACTAGAGATCATAATTTACTAGACTTATGGATAGGAGGCTTGCAACACAACCGTAGGCTAAGCAAAACTCGCTTTGCGCCGTTTGTTATTCTAACAAGTTTGCTTAGTGATTATTGTAGAAATTTTTATAGGCTATTCACCCCCCCTCTAGCCATCTAGGACCTTACAAGTGGTATCGGAGCCGTGGTCACCGTTTTAATCAAGGCTTAACATCCTTCGGTGTGAAAAATGGCTCAAATTGTGTTCAATCATGTTGGGGGCAAGCCACCGTTCTTTGATGGTGTTAGTTCTTTTGCTCATTGGAAGAGAAAGATGACAATGTACCTTGGTTCTATTCATGAGAGAGTTTTGCAAGTCACCGAGAATGACTTTGCTATCATTGATCCCGATCATCTCACCGATGAAGATAGAGCAAATAGAACATGCAATAGAATGGCTCTCAATACACTTTACCATGGCATTGACACAAAAGTATTTGAGGGCATCAAGGACTTAGAATTGGCATATGAAGTATGGACAAGGTTGAGTGAAACATATGAGGGCACTAAGGTTGTGAAGAGTGCCAAGCTATATGGGCTCAAGAGTGAGTTTGAGAACTTCAAAATGAAAGAAGAAGAAACAATCTTAGAGATGTTTCATATATTGCAAGTAATTGTGAATGATCTCAAGAGCTTAGGGCACAAGACACAAGACCAAGATTTTTGCCACAAGTTCTTGTTGAGTTTACCAAGAAAATTCAAAATGTTGATCATGATGCTACAAAGAGATGGGCTTGAAACAATGAAACCCAATGATTTGCTTGGTGAAGTCTTGACATATGACAAGTATGATCAAGATGCCAATGAGAAGGAGAAGAAGGAGGAAGAAAAGAAGAAGAAGACCGTAGCATTTAAGGCCACCTCCTCCAAAGGCAAATCTATCATCATAGAAGAAGAAGAAGACAATAATGAAGGTGAAGATTTTGAAATTGATGATGAGGCACTTGCTCTTGTAGTCAAGAGAATGGGTCACATGTTCATTAAGAGAAGAGGCTTCAAAAAGAGAATTGACAACTTCAAGAACAATGAGCAACAAAGGAGGTGTTTCAATTGTGATAGCACCGAACATCTTCAAGACAAATGTCTCTATGATAAGAAGAAGAAGAACAAGAGGGGCAAGTTTGAGAAGAAAAAGAGAGAAGCCAAGATGACTTTCAAGAAGGGCAAGAATGGGGCCTATGTGGTCACTTGGGAAAGTGATGATGAAGAAGAAGAAGAAGAATCATCCAACAAGGCTTTTGCTTCCATTGCCATCAACAAGAAGCCTTCACTATTTAATTCATCCTCTTCGTGCTTCATGGCCAAAGAAGCTAAGGTATTATATGATGAGAGTGATGATGAAAGTGAAATGGAATATGTTCATGATAGTGATAATGATAATAATAATGATAATGAAAATGATGATGATGATGAACCAACTAAAGAACAACTATATGACTTGATGCAACAAACTAGAGACATAGCTATTGCCAAAAACAAGGAGTGTAAGAAGCTTTCAATGAAAGTAGCAATACTTGAGAAAGTTCTTAGTGAGTTTAAGACCACTCATGAGAGTCTAGTGGAAGACCATGAGGATCTTGGTAAGGCTCATTCCAAGCTTGAAAAAGCTCACTCATTGCTACTTGAGCAACAAGCAAAGAAGGAGGTTGTTGTATCATGTGATATAGGTGTTACATGTGATATAATTGATGAATCCTCTAATGAACCTATCATCATGTCAAATGCTAACCCTTCTTGTAGCTCTTCATCCACCAACACCGACTCTACCTCCACTACTAGTGATGGTTTCACTTGTGATGCCTCACTAATGGTTGAGAATGAGACTCTCAAGAAAGAGGTGGATGAGCTCACTCACGCCCTAGGTAAGGCCTATGGTGGTGAGGCCCGCTTGCTTAAGTGCTTGGGTAGCCAAAGGTTCTCTCTTAACAAAGAGGGATTGGGCTACACCCCTAAGAAAGGCAAGTCGGCCTTTGCAACTCTAAAGCCTAGCTTTGTGAAGGGCAATGGTCGGTTTTGCAATAGATGCAAGCAAGTTGGGCACTTAGAGCATAATTGTAATAAAAAGAACCAAAGCAAGAAATTTGTTAATGCTATACCTTTTGATTCTTGCTATGTGCTTACCAAAGGTGTGGAGGGTGTGCAAGCTAAGTTTATTGGTACACCCATTATTAGCCCAAAGAAGAAGGCTATTTGGGTACCAAAGAGCTTAGTTACTAACCTACAAGGACCCAAGCAAAAATGGGTATCTAAGTTTCATTGATTTGCTTGTAGGTCAATTACAAAGCTGGAGGGAGGCATTGGATTATTGATAGTGGGTGCACTCAACACATGACCGGTACATCAAGAATGTTTGACTCAATCAATGACAATAATAGTGGTGTTGATTCTATCACATTTGACAATAACAAGAAAGGCAAGGTTATTGGCTTGGGCAAGATTGCAATATCAAATGACTTGAGTATCTCCAATGTGTTGCTAGTTAAAAGCTTGGATTTCAATCTTCTATCCGTGGCACAAATATGTGATCTTGGTTACAAATGTATCTTTGGGGTTGATGATGTGGAAGTCATTAGTATAGATGGTTCAAATGTGGCATTCAAGGGCTTTAGATATGAGAATCTCTATCTAGTTGACTTCAATGCTAGAGAAACTTGTTTGATAACTTGCTTAATCTCCAAATCAAGCATGGGTTGGCTTTGGCATAGAAGGCTTGGTTATGTTGGCATGAAACAATTGAAGAAGCTTACAACTCACAATCTTGTCAATGGTTTGAAAGATGTTGAATTTGAGAAGAATAAGCTTTGTAGTGCATGTCAAGCCAGGAAGCAAGTTGGAAGCTCACATCCAAAGAAGAGTACAATGAGCACATGCAAAGTATTTAATTTGATGCACATGGATCTATTTGGCCCAACAACATACACAAGCATAGGCGGCAACAAGTATGGCTTTGTCATAGTGGATGACTTCACAAGATTTACATGGGTATTCTTTCTTAGTGACAAAAGTGAAGTGTTTGACACCTTCAAGACATTTCTCACTAGAGTTCACAATGAGTTTGAGATTAGAATTAAGAAAGTGAGAAGTGACAATAGAAGTGAGTTCAAGAATACAAGAATTGAAGAACTTTGTGATCACTATGGCATTGGACATCAATTCTCGGCCAAGTACACTCCACAATCAAATGGCCTAGTTGAGAGAAAAAATAGAACATTGCTTGATATGGCTAGATCAATGCTTCATGAGTACAATGTGAGTCAATCTTTTTGGGATGAAGCAATCAATACCGCTTGCTACTACATCAATAGACTATATTGTCATCCATTGCTAGAGAAAACCCCATATGAGCTACTTCATGGAAGAAAGCCCAATATTTCTTACTTTAGAGTGTTTGGTTGCAAATGCTATATCTTGAAAAAGGGCACTAGATTGGGAAAGTTTGATAAGATATGTGATGAGGGGTTCCTACTTGGTTATTCAACTACAAGCAAAGCTTATAGAGTTTGGAATAATTCAAGTGGCATTCTAGAGGAAGTCAATGACGTGCAATTTGATGAAACCAATGGGTCACAAGATGAAGAAGAGAATCTAGATGATGTTGGTGGAACTCAATTGGTGAAAGCAATGAAGAACATGGACATTGGGGATATTAGAGCAAAGCAAGTTATTGATATTCAAGATGATGATAAAGATCAAGTGCTAAGTTCTCCATTCAAGCTAGCTAGTGACTCTCAAGTGCAAGATCATGGTGCTAGTTCATCTCATCAAGATACATCAAGTGATCAACCAAGCTCAAGCAATCAAGTGCAAGTACTCCAACCACAACATGTTGCAAGAGATCACCCCATTGATAGTGTTATTGGTGATATTAGAAGTGGTGTGCAAACAAGATCAAGATTGGTTATGTTTTGTGAGCATGCATCATTTGTGTCAACCATAGAACCAAAGAAAATAGAAGAAGCTTTGAGGAATGCCGATTGGATTATGGCTATGCAAGAAGAACTAAACAATTTCACAAGAAATGATGTTTGGGAATTGGTAGAAAGGCCAAATGACTACAATGTGATTGGAACCAAATGGGTGTTCAAAAACAAGCAAGTTCAAGATGGCATTGTGGTGAGAAACAAAGCAAGACTAGTTGCTTAAGGTTACACTCAAGTAGAAGGTCTTGACTATGATAAGACATATGCTCCCGTAGCAAGATTGGAGGCAATAAGGATTCTTTTGGCTTATGCTTGTGCACACAATATCAAACTATATCAAATGGATGTCAAAAGTGCATTTCTCAATGGGATTATCAATGAGTTAGTCTTTGTTGAGCAACCTCCTGGATTTGAAGATGACAAGAAACCCAACCATGTGTACAAGTTGAAGAAGGCTTTATATGGCTTAAAGCAAGCACCTAGAGCATGGTATGAGAGGCTAAGGGATTTCCTTCTCTCTAAGGGATTCAAGATGGGCAAGGTTGATATAACTCTATTCATCAAGAAGATTGGGAATGATCTATTCATAGTGCAAATATATGTTGATGACATCATCTTTGGATCAACCGATCAAGCATATTATGAAGAATTTGGTGCTATGATGACCAAAGAGTTTGAAATGTCTATGATTGGTGAACTTAGCTACTTCCTTGGTCTCCAAGTCAAACAATTGAAGAATGGAACATTTGTGAGTCAAGGGAAATACATAAGGGACATGTTGAAGAAGTTTGGAATGCAAGATGCAAAGCCAATTTCAACTACAATGAGTACAAATGGCAATTTGAATAGTGATTTTGATGGAAAAATGGTGAATCAAAAGGAATATCGGTCTTTGATTGGAAGTCTACTCTATGTCACCGCATCAAGGCCGGATGTCATGTTTAGTGTTTGCATGTGTGCTAGATATCAAGCCTCACCTAGAAAGAGTCATCTCACGGCCGCAAAGAGAATATTGAGGTACTTGAAGCAAACAAGAGATGTTGGACTATGGTATCCCAAAGGGTCAAAGTTTGAATTGATTGGATATTCGGAGTCCGACTATGGGGGTTGCAAGATCAATAGAAAGAGCACAAGTGGCACATGTCAATTACTTGGAAGATCACTTGTATCATGGTACTCAAAGAAACAAAATAGTGTGGCAATCTCTACCGTCGAAGCCGAATATGTGAGTGCGGGGAGTTGTTGTGCACAATTGCTATGGATGAAATCAACTTTGAAGGATTATGACCTCAACTTCAAGAATGTGCCATTGCTATGTGATAATGAAAGTGCAATCAAGATGATACAAAACCCGGTTCAACATGGAAGAACAAAACATATTGACATAAGACATCATTTCATTAGAGATCATCAACAAAAGGGAGATATTGCCATTGAAAGTGTTGGCACCGATGATCAACTTGCCGATATTCTCACCAAGCCACTTGATGAAAAGAGGTTTTGCAAGCTAAGGAATGAATTGAATATTCTTGATTTCTCAAACATGAGTTGAATGCACCCCACCCACTTATTGACATGCCTCTCCTTCGACATTGCAAGGTAAAATTGATTGACATATCATTCATCCTATGCTAAGGACTTGCTAGAGCATATAGACATAATAAGTGGTACGCATAAGAATTCATGATAAATCAAATGAATTTGATGGATATATGTTACCACTATTGCTTCTATGCTTGTTTTTGATCTAGTGGTGGCATATGACATGTTTGTGAGCTTGTAAACCTAGTGTTGAATCTAGAAGATTTGCTATAAGTGTTTAATTCAACATAGACAAGATAACCCTTATTATGAGGAGTGAAGAAGCTTGTTTTTGGTTCAAATTGAATTAAATATCTTTGGCAAGTATTCTAGGTTGAAACAAATTTGATAACATTTTTAACCTTACATGTGGTATCGAATTAAATTCTAACCTACTCCATCAAACATTTTTTTCTCTCCACAATTTGATCCCATTTTTGGGTAAGTTGTTGACAAAGGGGGAGAGAAAAAGATGATTCAACATGATAAAGGGGTAAATAAAATTTTGATGCATACAAGTAGGGAGAGCAAGCTCATAAACAAAGTTGTTGCATTTGTTTGTGCATTCTCATATGACTTGCTCATTGCACATGTTTTTTAAATTCAATATACGTGCTTGTGTGGTGCAATGCTAGTATAGAACTTGAATGATGAAATGATCTACTAGCATGCATAGGAATAGTTTACATGTGGTATCTAGACATGCTTAAAGCTCTACAAGTGGTACAAGTGGTCCAAGAACCTTTACATATAATGTTAATCTCACGGGGTTCTTGAGTTGTGATGGATGTCTAGTTACTTTATGATGCTAAGGATGGTGTAAAAGGTAACTCCGATTGGTATCACGCTTCAAAGGTCCATTTCTTACACCTTAGCATCATTTTGGTAGAATTACTCTCTCAACACTTCTATTCATGCATATGTGCAAAGCTTTCAATCCAAACTCTATGCACATATGTAGGGAGAGCTAATGCTACCAAAACTGAGCTTGTGATAATTGTCCAAATTTTATTTATGAGCATAATGATTGGACAAGTAAGACAAGTTCAAAACTTTTATTATCAAAATCATCTTTGTGAGGGTTGTCATCAATTACCAAAAAGGGGGAGATTGAAAGTCCCTAGTTTGGTTTTGGCTAATTGATAAAACATAGGACTAACCTTTGTATCTAAGTGGATGATTTAGATAAAGGTGGTCATTGAATATGAAACATGACATTGACTCATGTGACCAAGATGATGAAGACTGAGGTGATGCTTGGCTCGATGGACCGGTTGTGAAGGTGAAGGGCAAGTCGAGGCTTCGAAGCGAAGGACCATGCGATGGTGAAGCTTGAGCAAGACTTGGCGCCGATGGACCGAAGCAACGGTGAAGAGCAAGTGAAGTCAAGGTCGATGGATCGAGACGGTCATGTGATGATATAAAGTGGATCATATCTTTTGGAGAAACAAAATGGGCTCAAGGCAAAGGTATAACCATAGGGCCATTTTGTTTTACACACAAGACACCATAGAGGGTGTGAATGGTTTAGGATCGATAGCTGAACTATTAAGAGGGGAAGTCTTATCGGTTATTCGATGCACGGGTGCCACTAGGTGAATTCATGAAGTGCATTGCATGTAGGGCCTAGTGAGCTAACTGGAAAACCTTCGAAAATGATTATGAAAATGCTAACACATGTGCACAAGGTGGTGATCACTTGTTGGTGTTGGCACATTTGCGAAGGGGTTGAAGTTTGAGCGGTAGAGAGGGTTTGGGTCTCTCTCTCCCTCCCGCCGTGCTTGCGAGCGCGGGATTCAGGCATTTTCGAGGAGTTGAAAAGCCTATTTTCCACTACGCCGGAAGTCGGAAAAGAAACGGAGGTGACCGGACGCTGCACCGGACGTGGTCATGGTATGACCGGACGCGTCTGGTCAGTACAGCGCAGGCGCGGGTGCTGGGGTTTGCAACCGGCGCGTCCGGTCACTCGCGGGACCGACGCGTCCGGTCAGGTGTCCAGAGGAAACTGAGTACGATCGGACGCGTGGCACGTCCGGTCACACATGATCGGACGCGTCCGATCATCAAGGGAGCTTACTGGACTCAAACCGGATGCGGGCACTGTCGCGTCCGGTCGTTGCGAGGGGCGCGTCCGGTCGTTACTTCGCGGGCGCGCGGTGCTGTGCGATCGGCGCGTCCGGTCGTTGACTGGAGCGCGTCCGGTCACTCGGGATCGGCGCGTCCGGTCGTTTTGAGAGGCGCGTCCGGTCGTTGGTTTGACCGTTGGGATCAGTGACCGTTGGAGAATCGGACGCGGTTGAGCACGTCCGGTCAGTTATGACCGACGCGTCCGGTCATCCCGAACAGACCCAGTGAAGGGGTATAACGGCTCCATTTGGATGGGATGCTTATAAATACTTGTTGGCCGGCCCTTGGGGAGGTCTCTCATGATTTCTAACATTCTTGTGCATCCTTTGAGCTAGAGCATCTCCTCCCACTCATCTCTCTTGCTTGATTGCAAATCAAAAGTGAGATTGAGTGATCCCAAAGTGCATTGCATAGCTTGAGGGCATCTAGTGGCACTTGTGGGTGGTTTAGCCGGTGGATTTCTTGTTACTCTTGGAGAGTACCGCTCCTAGCTAGCTTGGAGATTGTTGGAGGCGTTGGCAAGAGAAGGTGATTGTTCTTGGCCACCTCCGGTTGATTGTAAGAGGTTCTTGTGCTTTCCTTGGCGGGACGCCAAAAGCAACTCTATTACATTGCGCGTGTCATTGAGTTACCTCACTTGAGAGTGGTGTCTTGCGGTGCCTTGCGGGGCGTGCCTTGAGGGGCAAGTGACTTGAGGGTCACACCGAGGAACCATCTAAGTGTTGGTCGACACAACCGGTGACGTAGCTTGTCGGTGCACAAGTGAACACCGGGTGAACAAAAATATTGTGTCTCTTGTCTCCCGGTGATTGGTCTTCATATTGTGTTGTTATCAATATTGATTGGTTGTATATCATCTTGGTGATTGGCAACATCTTCACTCCACCGTCGGTATAAGATTCACAATCCTATCTCTTGCATTTACATTTACTAGATTATCTTGTGTAGCTCTAGTGATAGCCTTTGCTAGTAGTTGTTAGCTTGCTCACTAGTGTAAAATTAGTGACATAGCCCTTGTGTGAACTAGAGATCATAATCTACTAGACTTGTGGATAGGAGGCTTGCAACACAACCGTAGGCTAAGCAAAACTCGCTTTGCGTCGTTTGTTATTCTAACAAGTTTGCTTAGTGATTCTTGTAGAATTTTTTATAGGCTATTCACCCCCCTCTAGCCATCTAGGACCTTACACCTAGCAGATATGCTTCTCCATAGGGTTTGGTGGTTTGAGCCTCAAAACCACTGATGGATGGTTTTCAGGTTTAGGCCTCAAAATCCGATTGGAGTTTCAGCGAGAATGGGAGGAAGCACATGGCGTCATCACGAAGCTTGCGTCGAGACGAAGCAAAGTCGTGAAGAGCCCATGGCCATCGAATGCACAAATCTTGAGTTGGACCATTTTGCCATGGGGTTAAGTGCAACAACAACAACAACAACAACAACAACATAGCCTTTTGTCCCAAGCAAGTTGGGGTAGGCTAGAGATGAAACCCAAAAGAGACGAGAAACAGGGAGACACATAAAGGGACATAAAGGGCACAAGACAAAAAGAGGTCACGATTCAGGCACGTTGATTGCCAATCTCCAAGCGCTCCTGTCCATAGCTAAATCCTTGGAGATATTCCACTCCTTAAGATCTCTCTTAACGGACTCGTCCCAAGTTAGTTTAGGTCGACCTCTACCGCTCTTTACATTATCGGCCCGCTTTAGAACTCCACTACGCACCGGCGCCTCAGGAGGCCTCCGTTGGACATGTCCAAACCATCTCAACCGATGTTGAATCAATTTCTCCTCAATTGGTGCCACCCCAACCCTATCCCGAATATCGTCGTTCCGGACTCTATCCCTCCTTGTGTGCCCACAACACCAACGCAACATATGCATCTCTGCTACACTCAATTGCTAGACATGTCACCTTTTTGTAGGCCAACACTCAGCACCGTATAACATCGCCGGACGAATCATCGTCCTATAGAACTTACCTTTCAGCTTCTGAGGCACCCTTTTGTCACAGAGAACGCCAGAAGCTTGACGCCATTTCAACCAGCCAGCTGAAATTCTATGCCTAACATCTTCATCAATGTCTCCATCCTTTTGTAGCATCGACCCTAAATACCGAAAAATATCCTTCTTGGCCACCACTTGCCCATCGAGGCTAACGTCTCCCTCCTCGTGCCTAGTCGCACTAAAATCGCACCTCATGTACTCGGTCTTAGTCCTACTAAGTCTGAACCATTTCGACTCTAACGTGTGCCTCCATAGTTCTAACTTCCTATTAACCCCCGCCCTAGTATCGTCAACTAGCACCACATCATTAGCAAAGAGCATACACCAAGGGATATCACCTTGTATGTCCCTTGTGACCTCATCCATCACCAAAGCAAATAAATAAGGGCTCAAAGCTGACCCCTGATGCAGTCCTATTTTAATTGGAAAGTCACTGGTGTCGCCATCACATGTTCGGACAAACGTCACCACATCCCTGTACATATCCTTGATGAGGGTAACGTACTTATTTGGGACTTTGTGCTTTTCTAAGGCCCACCACATGACATTTCTCGGTACTTTGTCATATGCCTTCTCGAGGTCAATAAAGACCATGTGCAAATCCTTCTTCTACTCCCTATATCTCTCCATCAATTGTCGTAATAAGAAAATCGCCTCCATGGTCGACCTACCAGGCATGAACCCAAACTGATTTTGGGTCACATGTGTCACTCTCCTTAGGCAATGCTCGATAACCCTCTCCCAGAGCTTCATCGTATGGCTCATCAACTTAATCCCACGGTAGTTAGGACAACTTTGAACATCTCCCTTGTTTTTAAAGATAGGTACTAATATACTTCTCCTCCATTCTTCAGGCATCTTGTTAGACCGAAAAATAAGGTTAAAAAGCTTAGTTAACCATACTATCGCTCTGGCGCCATGGGGTTAAGTGGTTCAGCCTAAATATCTAAGGGCAGATTAGGGATTATGTAATAGCTCTGTAGATAAGAGGGCGTCTACTCCTAACCAGCCATCTGTCCAGTATTTCATTTCCCGCACTTTCTGTTTAGGTGTATAGGTTTGTAGTTTCCAGATCTAGTTTTCTGTATTGCGAGAGAGCCTAATACCTCCGGCTGTGTTCATCAGTGTCAAGACGAGGCCTTGTGCAACTTGATCTTGCTGCAACGAAGAAGCTGACCTCTACTATCCTGGTGTCAAGATCTTTTGATTCACATGGTTTTGGTTTTTCCCTTCCGGTTCCCTCTCTTTGCTCCTTGGATGGATTTTGGTTTCCGGAGCTTTTGAGGCCGATTGGTATGGATGGGTACGTAGAACAGCGTCAACACCGTTCTACGTGGATCACCCATCGAAGTATATCGTCCAATACTCTTAGCCTATCTGAAAGGTCTTGATGGCTAGAGGGGGATGAATAGCCTAATAAAACTTTCTACAAGATGTGCTAGATAAGTTGATTAGTAACAACAAATGGCGAGATGCGAGTTTTGCCTAGCCTATGGGGTGTTACAAGCCACCTATCTAAATGACAATTCTAATATATTTCACTCAACCACACAAGTTAAACCGCAAGAGTAACAACTAAACAAGCTAGCAAGAGCAAACAACCAATTACTTGAAATGTAATACAAGAGTAGGGTAAGAAATATTTCACCGAGGGGCGATGAATTGAGCCAATCAATCAATAGTTCCAAGTGATGATAATCAAGATAACTACTCCACCGAGATAAATCAATCACAATCAAAGAAGTGAAGACACGATGATTTATCCCGAGGTTCACGTGCTTGCCGGCACGCTAGTCCCCGTTGTTTCCCCCTACACCACGTGGTTCGGTGGCTAATTGGTATCACACACCGAGCCTCTCAAAAGGCACCACAAGAACCTACCAAATGGCGAGAAGTTTCGACACGAGCAATCCACTAGAGTTGGAATTCGGTGCTCCGCCAGGGAACCACAACAACCCCTCATAACAAACTCACCGGAGCCGGCCATGAACAATCACTAACACGTGCCGGACCTCCACCGCTGCTCCAAGGCGTCTAGGTGGCGGCAACCACCAAGAGAAACAAGAATCCCGTAGCAAATCAACCACCAAGTGCCAACTAGATGCAATCTGACAAAGCAAATGCACTAGGATCACTCAATCTCACTTCGAATAAGCAAAGAAGCAAGAGAGATGAGTGAGAGGGGAGTTGCTTAGCTCAAAGTGCTCACAAGTATGTCAAAGAGTTCAAGAAAGAGAGCCTTGAGTCGACCAACGAGTATTTATAGATGTACCCCTTTGAATAGAGCCGTTAGGCACAAGATTCAGTAGCAATCGCGCTGACCGGACGCGCTGGTCGCACAGACCGGACGCGCGAAGCTCGACCGGACGCGCTGGCCCCGTATCGGACCGGACGTGCTGGTCAAGCTGAGCAATGCTCCAGCGAGTCAGCGACCGGACGCGCTGCAGAACTAACCGGACGCCACAGTGCCAGCGTCCGGTTAGAGTCTAGTAAGCACCCACCACGACCGGACTCGTCCAGCCCATCGTGACCGGACGCACCACTGCGTCCGATCAGAAGACCGAGACGTGCGCAAACACTGAGCACTGACCGGACACGTCCGGTCAAACATAGACCGCGTCCGGTCCAGCGTCCGGTCACCTCTATGACCTCTGTTCGCCTCCGTTTGATTCACTCTTTCATATATGAGCTAGACTAAGTATGTGTGTCACTTTAGCACATGTTTTAGCTCGTGAAATAACATGTGACAACGCCTCTAAATCTCGACATTGGCGTAAAGGAAAATAGGCGTTTCAATTCCTCGAAAACGCCTGAATCCCATCTCGTAAGCTCGGCGGGAGGGAGAAAGGACCCCAAACCCTCTCTACCGCTCAAACTCCAACGCCATCGCAAATGTGCTAACACCACCAAGTGATCACGTTATATGTGAGTGTGTTAGCATTTTCACAATCATTTTTCGAGGCGTTATTAGTTCTATCCAAATGCATATGATTATGAAATGCACACCTAGAGGCACTTAGGAGTTCAATAGCCGTGTCATTCCCCTCTTTATAGTACGGCTATCTATCCTATAATGTAACCACACCCACTAGGTGTCTTGGTTACTAAAACACAACCCTTAAGCATATACCTTTGTCTTGATCACGTAGGATTGCGTCCAAATCCAAGTGTGGTCATCATGATCACCATGTCCATCTTGCCACCAACCTTAGAATGTACTAATCCTCATATGTTATATACAACTTAAACATAGGATTAGTACTTAGGCATTGTCACTAATTACCAACACCAAACATAGAGCTTTCACCATCAGCCCGGGGGAGAGGGGGGTGTGGTTTGTATCGGCCAACCTGATACTTGATGGTTATTCAGGAACATAATGGATGTTGTGCTCCCATGAGCTCGAGCGCCCACTTGGCAATCCTATCGGATGCATCCTTTTTTGTGGATGGCCTTGCTGAGTGGGAAAGAGGTGACTATGTGGATGTGGTGCCAATAAAGTTGTTCAGCATCTTACGTTTGGGGATTAGCACTGCATGTAGAAACTTTTGGATCTGGGGGTAACGAGTCTTGGAGTCGAACAATATCTCGCTAACAAAGTAGACCGGCCTCTAAACTTCAAGCACATGGCCAGGCTCCTCACGCTGTACCACCCATGGCAGTACAGACCACCTATATGGACATCGCGATGTAAAGGAACAAGTTATGTAGGAAAGTTTATCCATTCCTTTCTTTTCAAATATTACACCACAAGTAAATCATTATACTATCAAGTTCTCTCAGGTTTTCTTTTTTTATCCTGCATCTTGTTTTCTTTCAATGTCTATAGATGGAGCCCGGATGGTCCATATTCATTAAGCTCTCCAAATTAAACCATAGGAGGATGATATTCCATACTTTAGTGTAGCAACAATCTTTTCAAAGAAGCTTAGGTGTTTCCGGGTGATTGGAGCAAACCTTGAAGATTGGATCATTCAGTCACCCTCTTTCTTTTTTTTTTTTGCAGATTGTTTGTCGATAATATCTTTTGATGCATGAGAGTCCAGACGAAGAATCTACATTTTGGTCCTGCTTTTGCTTTCCGTATTGGACATAATTTAGGAAGGAAAACTTTTCCTATGACAAATAACACTTTAATTTCCAATGGCAGATAAATAATTTTCTTAGGTATTGGTTGGAGTACAACACTAGAGATTAAAAGATGAGTTGTTTCTGGATTTGGGTGTGCTTGGTTGTCTTATTCCAATTATCATTTTCCTAGGCATGTATAGCTAGAGAACATAATTGACTTTGGGAGGGACATTGACAATTCTGGTGATAAACTAAAATAGTGTCATATTGGTTCTGATAAGGTTGAATACTTGAACATACTACCAGATCGGCTTATGAAGATGAGTGTAATATACTATATAAAACTGAGACTATATAAAGATAAAGATGCTGGATAAGGCAGCAATACATAGATGGTTCAATAATGAGATCTTTTCAGCTGTACTTTTTCAGCGAAGAAACAATGTTTTTCTCTTACAACAAATTAGCCAACAGTACTTTTCAGCTTGTCTTTTCAGCAAAGAGAACGGGTTTGTTTTCAGATTCAATCATGACCAGGTGTGCTAACAGATCGAATTGCTTGATGAAAGCGAACAATTCTAACTTTTGATTTCATCACCAGACACATGGCATAAGACAAACAGAGTTTGAATATCCTAGGGACAAAACACATAGACAACTTTTGACAAAATACAACACATAAGACTTGAAAGACTCAAAAAACAGTTTGGCGCAAGAAGTAGAAATTACAAATTAGTCAGTAGCTGAAATCATTTATATGTATGAACTACGAATGCATGACTCACCTGTATCCATTAACAATTCACTGTATTGCTTGCTGCAGTGGGTAGGCAAGATATGTAGCTCTTCCCAACCAGCTGCATTGACGCCCTTCATCTCTGTGTACATATAACCAAGGAGAAGAAAACATGCATATCTGAATAGAAACATAATGCACATTTGTGCCATTGCTCGGGGAGACAAGCTAAGAGGTGGCACTAGAATTCTTAGATCGGTTCCTCATAATCATATATACACACACAGCAAGTTGCCAGATCGATGAAGAAGCAGGTGCCCACTTGTCTCGAGCTTGATATCAGACACTTTGGATTTGCAGGGAGGTTCATGCTGGGTGTGCGAGAAGCATGTGTTTATGCTTCTGATACGATCGGGATGGCCGACAGGACACCGAGTCTACTGCTAGCTCATGCAAATTGGTATGAATTCAACCACGTCGAGTTCACTACAGCTGACATGTCTCTGCAAATTGGCGTCCCATATAATGAAGGCTCCAGTAGTGCAAAGGTTTAACATAACGGGAACGTTAATAGAATGGGATTTTGTTTTAGAAACATTGGGGATCCTGCTATTTGGATAGAGGGAATTGAGATCTCTAGATGATTGGTTCGATTTAGTCCAATATTGTTAAAATTAGAAGAAGAAAAAAAGGATATATCATAACCACCTTTTTCAATCACTCAGGACCTAAATTTGAAAAGTTATACGTAATGAAATGCTAGGTAATAACAAAAACAAAGAATCCAGAATTAATAACAAAAACATAGAATCCAGAATTTGGTCCAAATGACACCTTGGTTAATGTCATTATGAGGGACAGAAAGTGTATCTAGATAGTTAGGTTCATGTCATTATGAGACTAGGCAGTTTCATGCTAGGATAATAACAAGTTAGGTCTAACTATCTAGTCTTGCAAACTTCATCGCATTGTTTTTTTTGTTTTAAGTAATTAAGTTCTAGCTAATTATTCTCGGGCGATTTGCTGGCGCCACATCCGATTTTGGTGACTCAGAGTGAGATGATGTATACACTAGAAAGACTGGCATGGCTTTGTTGCGCCCTCTGTCGAGGGCCAGTTCAGGATTTAAACATACCGATGCTCATGGTGTCTATATGGGGTCATTGGAGGCGTTGAGGCCTTTGAAACTTGTATTCATCCCTTGAGTTGCTAATGTTAGAACATGTACTCTTCTGATTGCTGCAGTTGTAGGTGTGATAGTGATTTGTATAAATTAATTTCCAGTACAATAAGAAATTTTACTATACTACCATAACATAGGAGATTTAGGCCTGAACATTGAGAGGAAGGGAAATTTTATTTTAGAACCTGAATATGCAATTGATATTTTCGTAAAGAATATTCAGTTGCAGACCACTTAGAAAGCATTTCAAGAATAATACAAAACAATAATTATGTCGGTTTGACTTACCTTAGAAAACATGGTCTGATGCTGTTGCATTTAAAGTAATTCATTTCTTTTACTAATCACTCTTAAACTAATACCATTAGGAGCTTGTTGCCACCTCTGAATTCTACCTACAATTTGTCATAGTTATGGCAGAAATTGGTTATGCTGCCAAACAAATGTGCCTTTTCTATTGCTGGTACTTTTATGTGGGCACGTGTTGTGATCACTGATCAATCCCAAAATTGTTGGCCCTTCTGTAGCAATGGGAGGTACTGAAAAATTGTGCAAACTTGACAACGAGGAACATGATCATGGATTAGCCTAGCAGAACTGAGTAGTTGCTCCAGAGATACTATTGTGATTCTCATAAATATGAAAGTAACATAAGTCTCACTCCATTTAAAAGAAATATTACACCGAATCCATTTAAAACATGCAAGCAGCAATCAACAATATTTGAGAAAACATTTATAGGTGGGAATATATAGATCAAGGCAGTTTAGAGGACGCTCACTGACTGATGTAGCATCACCATCTCAGTATTTAGAATGGTTAACTGAAAAATGATTTAGCTGTCAAATTTGAACCGAGGAAAATGTCAATTAGTCTCTAGTCACTACTTGTAGTTTGATACAGCTGCATAATTTGGCACGTAATCCACCTGAACTGTTGCAGAAAAAAAGAAGGTGAAATGAAAATGGAGACTGTTAGTAGTACAAGGAAATTGGGAGGGTCACTTACTATAAGAATTGCGGGAATCAGAGGAACGAATCCTTACTGCTCCCAAGGAAGAGTAGGAAGGCATCGTCCCCGGCGTATTCGCCCCAGAAGGCCTTGCACTAGTCCCTGGCGTGGTCGTCGTGCGAGGGCCGGCGAGCGAGCGAGCCACTGTCCAGGTGGAGACCGAGGAACTTCTGTGTCGATGACCGCCGACGGGAATCATCTGCGGCGGTTAGGTGCAGACGAAACGACGCGTCGGCTCGCCTGCGCGCCGCGGCCTGTGCGCCGCCGTGCCACAGCTCGTCTGTGGCCCTGCTCCCTTGCTACGGGCAAGGGCAGCCGAACATGGGGACAGGGCGTTTATCCGGCGCGGGTGAGGGCGGAGGGCCAAAGGCTACAGCGCGGCTCAGTCGGACAGGTAAAATGGCCATTCGGCTCGCGTGTGCCGCTGCGCTGGTGAGCTCGCCCGCCTCGCCGGTCGACCATGCCCGCGCCGGTGGCCCTCGATGGTTACTCGCGCAGCCGCGCTGCTGCCCTGCTCATCGACGCCGACTGCGCGGACGGGACGACGCACCGAGAAGATTCGCGAGGTTCCAAGACTGCGATGAAACGGGCGGAAACCAGAACTGATCCAACATCGGACGGATGCCATCGCAAGTCAGTCAGATCGAACGGCCAGAGACTAACGGGCGACGTGGTCCGATCCGTTAGCCCGTTTTTGCTGCGCAAATCGTATATACAGACTAGAAAACTTTGGGCGCGGCGTTGCCGCGCCAGTTCAAGCTAGCCTTGTGATTTGTGAACTTGTAGTAATGCCACTGTGAATGCATATTCCAACAATTTAAATCGTTAAATGGCACTTATCCAATGGCAATATGAAGTAGTAGCGTGCCTTTAATCATCAATAAGATAAGGTAAATTCTATGTAAATTAGAATATATTGAAACTAACAGTGCATTCAGGTGTTTCATTTATGGCAACTTGGCAAGGATGCTGATGACGATATGGTTTTGATAAGTACATGTATTTAATTGAACATTAAAATTTCAAATTATAGAGTCAAAATCACTTCAAAGTTGAGAACGTGGTTTCCCCCGGGTGAAAGTACTTACCAGTGAGAAAAGAAAGAGAGAACGATGGGTATATGCAATTGGCAAGCATTGGCATTGCATCGATGCATTATATTTATCAATTAGATAAAGGAACGAATTGGATTATATAAGCTATATCAGGATGCACAGAAAGCGAATTCTGCCATGTCTGTAACATTTGATTATATGATGGGTCTATATATTATTTTTGTATATGTATAACTATATGAACTGGATTAAACATAATTATGAGTATTTCTGTTCTTCTCAAGGAACTCAAGCATTTTACATATCTATGCGATGACTGAAGATTACTTATCCAGTTTGGTTTGTCGAATCATAAGTACATTCAAGCTTCTTTGCAAGTGACATGGACACATAAGGTCTAAAGAAAACAACAGTAATAGTACCAGGAGCAAAAGCAGACAGAAGGAGAAAGTTATACAAAGGTACCATCCGAGCTATTTCTTGTTAGGCAATTATCATACTTTGTGAGATTATATAGAAAAGCATATGTATTACTAAGGCATAATTACCATACTTCCTAAAATTACATGTTTTGTATGTTTTGTGAGCTTGCTAGTTAGTCTGTCAGTGATGAGTTTGCTGAATTTTTTCGGTATTGGGTCATACACAGATTGAAAAATAATTTTAGTGTCACTGAGCACGTCTTTCCTCTCTTGATCTCTCTCATGTTGGACCATCGGAGACAACTTATCTTCCTTTGCAAATAATCAATTCTTCAATGTAAAGGAATAGGATGCCAGGCATAATTACCATACTTCCTAAAATTACATGTGTTTGTATGTTTTGTGAGCTTGCTAGTTAGTCTGTCAGTGATGAGTTTGCTGAATTTTTTCGGTATTGGGTCATACAGATTGAAAAATGATTTTAGTGTCACTGAGCACGTCTTTTCTCTCTTGATCTCTCTCATGTTGGACCATCGGAGACAACTCATCTTCCTTTGCAAATAATCGATTCTTCAATGTAAAGGAATAGGATGCCTCTCCATTAATCAGAGCTCCACACGTTGGTATTATCATCGAATAATCAAACCCATCAAATACCTGAGGTCCACGTGGGATGGCATGGAAAAGGACTGTGGCGTACCGTGTTAGTTGGGGTTTGACCTTTTTTCAAACACCTTGCAGGCAGCACAACGGTGCGGCTTCAGCGCCGAGGAAGACGCGGCCGCTTGCAGAGGCTACCGACCAGTGGTGTCTCTAGAGAGGGCTGCCGCGTTGGCATCAGGGGCTCTGGATGCAATCCCTGCGGGGGTTGGGGACAGGAAGCAGACCTGGGCCTTGGCCTAAGGGGGCGTCGCTGCTTGTGGCTCAGGGCTGGCCTTGTGCGGTAGACATCAGCAGCAGGCAGTTATGGAGGTCGGCGTCGGGGCGGATCGTGAGGAAATGGCGAGGGCGGCCTTGTTGCCCGGGCGATGGAGCTCGAGTGCAAGGCGTGACTGCGTGAGAGAGAGATGTCGCCGGTGAGCTCGCCCCGCCTCGCCGATGGACCATGCCCGCCTCGCCGGTCACCTACGATCCCGCCCTGTTCATTGACGCCGAGCGAGCAGACGGGCGATGCGTCGGGAAGACGCCGAGCGAGCGGACGGGCAGAGGCGCCGAGAAGTTTCGTGAGGTTATGAGAGCGTGATGAAACGGGTGAAGACCCGACCCGATGCAGCATCCAACGGATTCCGTCGCAAGTTCGTCAGATCGGACGGCCAGAAGTCTAACGGGCGACGTGGCACGATCGGGTAGCCCGGTTTCTGGGGCATATATATATATATATATATATATATATATATATATATATATATATATATATATATATATTACATGGGGACTACAGTACGAGGAACAGCCCATGCTCCTTCGCTGTTTTGTTGGTAGAAAGGATTGCATACATATTGCTGTGTATTAATTATCTTTTGTAATAACAGAGGTGGATAATTTAGATGGAAAATTAGAGGTTACTTTATACAAAATTGGAGGTTACTTTTTTTACAATGAAGGAGTTGGTTAATTTTTTTTTGGAACATAACCGATCCAACAATTATTGTTAGCACTGATAATTATATAATTTATAATAAAAGTTAGATGTTTCTAATTTTTGTCATAATATCTAGCAATAATCTATTTTTTAACGTGTTTGGTAATAGTTAACATGATTGTCCGTTTTTTGCGCTATATTACTATTTTTGATGGACTGTTATTTCTTACGTGGCGTAATTGTTATGTGTAGGTGAACGTATGTTTTTCTTTTAGGATTGTAAAGCCGCTAAAATTACTCAATCATTTTATTTTATGCGTGGTATGGGTAAGCTACCATTAAAATTTCGTAGCAATTGGAATAAAGAAACTAACACTATTAATTATTTATAGAAAACTCTAGAGAAATATAGATCCACATTTCTAGCAATAAAATTACACTAAGACATGTGATGTTATGTGTTTACAGTGCAGTGCTAGTTGTGTAGAGTTCAACAAACTTGGTTTGGCATTTTTTTTGTTTTTTATTTGATTTGTTATTATTTTTATATAGTTTCAATCGATTTAGATAAATAATAAATTTGCAGAAAATAGAAAAACGACGTCGGGCCGAATTCGGCCCACAGAGGCCCATGCCCGGTGACAAATAGGCCCGAGTAGAGAGGTAGCCCAGCCCATAAAATAGGCCCACACACGGAATCCTGGATTGCTGGCTGATTTTGGTAAAGTTCAAGGTTTTTTTACAAAACAAACTAAGAAGAGGCTTGGACTGCGGGTTGATTTCCGTAAAGGTAGAGGGCTTTTTCGAAAAATATTCAGATCTCGCACGATCTAGGCCATCGACGCACCCGATCCGACGGCGTAGAATGGCAGGCGACGTGGCCTGCTTCCCTGGCCAGAGTCTTTCCTGCGGATTCGTTATGAAGAGATAGGATAGATCTGCAAGTCGCTGTGCTTGTACCAGCAGACCAATAGAGAATAGTATACTGCTGCAATGGTTTCATCAAGACACTAAAAATTGAACAGCTTGCTGTGTCATCTTTGTCCTCCCGCCGATTAGTTTACGGCAATTGTCTTGGCAGTTGGCTCACACACAACATGGGAGTTTAGACTGTGGCTGTGTTTAGTTCCACAAAAAAACGTATTATTTCAAAAAAAAGATTTCCCGTCACATTAAACTTGTGATACATGAATGAAGTACTAAATGTAGATGAAATCAAAAACTAATTATACAATTTGGTTGTACTTTACGAGATGAACGTTTTGAACCTAATTAGTCAACGGTTGGACACTATTTGCCAAATAAAGTCAAAACGTGCTACAGTACTTTTTCACCCTTTTCAGGGGAACTAAACACACCCTGTAGCTGGAGTGAGTTGAGAAAAATGAAACCTAGCTCAGAGGTCACTTGTGGCCTCTCATGCATCCGTTTGGTCCTATGGCTATGATCCCGACCCAACCCTAGGTTCACTCGATGAGGCACATGCCAACGATGTACAGTTGGTTGAAGGTCATCGTAACGATTTGAGCACACCTCACATTGGTTCTCCCTTAATAACCTTCTTCGTTTAATTTACTTTGGCTACTACTAATCAGTTAGTTCAATCTGTTGAGGCTATAAATGTATTTTCAAACCTGAAACGTAATCAACCAACAAAATGAACGGCTATCATTTTTTCCATGCACCGTAAAATTTCTCATATAAGAAAATGTCTTACATACGGGGAAAGTGAGTTTTATGAAACAAATGAACCCTGGTAGGAGTATATAAAAAAGTGACAACTGAAACATGCCACATAAATATACACTAGTAAAAGGACAAATACCCCACACACAAAAATAGCAAAAGCGGGTAATATAAGTTCATCTTGCATATTATCATAACCCCAGAAGGTTCACAAAGAAACAATCTTAATACTACTGATTATTGGGGGCCTACAACAGGCTCCTCACATTAATCATTATGAGACGCTAATGAAGATAAATCTTAGAAATAATCAGAGTGATTAGAAACATCCAGCCTACAATTTAGTAAACTAATTATCCCTAAGAATCATCAGATATACTCTATTTTCTAAAAACTCGTCCACCTCTGCTATTATAAAAAATATATATTTAGTCCCTAAATTTGCATCCAAATTACCCCATCTACCGTATGAAAAATAATGCAAAACAATTTCTGTTTTTTAGTTGCCCATGTATGTCATTAAGAAACATAATATAAATTATCGATGGTGTCATTATCAAAGAAAAACTAAAAATATCCCCTAAATCTTACGTATAAACACCAATGGAAGATATTATGAGGAATACTTTAATAACATTAAAGTATAATAAACACTAGAGTTCGAACCTAACATGTGGACCCAAAGTTCAAAGCCAAATATAGATTACAATATCACAAAACACAATACAATAAGAGTTGATAAAACTTAAAGTAATGGTTCAAATAAATTCATATTAAAGGCATGTTTGGTAGAGATTTTGTAGCAGCTTCAGGCTTCAGGCGTAGTTCTGCATAATTTTTTACTAAATGGGTGGAAAAGGACAGCTCCTAATGTGGAACCTTGGAAAATCTAGTCGCACAAGGCATGGGCGACAAACGAAACTGAAACAAGCTTCTCCTGGCTCCATTGTCCTTGCTTGCGGGCCAGCCCCAAAATACCTCTCCTCCATGTGCGTGGGACGAGGCAAGGCAGGGAGGTGAACAAAGGCGTTGGAGCAGAATCATCGGGCGTGAACAGGGCGGAATAGCTGGGGGTGTAAGTTGGGTGGAGTTATTCTAACTTGTATTAGCATGACATATGAATCCGAGCGACAGATACATTAAGTGCGAGGTTAGTTTTCTAACTGGGTAGTAAAAAGTAGGTTCAAAGAAATGTTTTGCCCTTTAATATTATATATAGCAAAAACATGCTTGCGTTGCAATGAGATATATAATTTATTATGCGGTACTCGAGTCAATAGTATGAGCTAGTTATTTTTGTTGTTTTTTGTTTGAACTTGGCATAACCTTAAATAAATAATTTTCATATCCTATATATCATTTGACAGGAGGAAGCTTTTAGTGAGGGAGGACACCAATACGCAACCGGATTGTTTACATTAACCCTACTATCCAAATTAGATCTAAATCAAGTAAACATTGTTTGAAATCGAGTTGAAATTAATGGATTTGACTTCATTCAGTCCCATATGATTTTTATGGAGAAATTCATGTGGGTCTACGTGCAATTCACACTTGATGTGGAACTCATGCATGGATGGGTAAAACTAGAGAAGGTTTTGCTATTGCCACCGCAGCGCTATGGCTATCCGTGTCTTAATGACCCTTTCGTTAAGCTAAAGCAACCTGAGGTCAGCGAACGTTAACACTTTCAGGATCCCACACGGCATAGCGTAGTGTTCATCATTTCCCATTCCCATCCTGGAATGAAGCATGCGATGTGCAAAACCAAAGCTCCACTACATGTCTACATGTATTGTAGATTTGTCGGTGTGCTAGACGGCGTCATCGAGGCGAACGGTCCAAAAACCCACTGTAGCACAGAGTGCGGACGCTAGACACGTTGAGATCCACTCGAGCCGTGGCAGCACATCAACATCATGGAGACCGTGGGAAAAGGATTCGTCGCTGCTTCGACATCATAGTGACCCGTTCGTGTCCAAGCACTTTCAACTTAAAGGCAGTACACTCAAGCCATAACATAGCGCCTTAGCGTGGTTTGGCGTGGCGTCGAGCATGGACCGGAGGTCCCAGGAAAGTGTTGAACTCCACCATCCTCAACGTCTCAAGGAGGATGAAGATATATGGTGGTGCCTGGCTGCCCAAGCATGCAGCCGCTGAATTCCAGGCTTCGTCAAGCAACGGAGAGCAGCATGTACTCGTCACCTGTCTTGTAGAAACTTCTTTCTCTAGTAGTCCAGCGTTGCATTGCTGGCGACGTGAGAAGGGTATCCATGCCAGGCGACCGCGCATCGGCCGTCTACACCGACAGCCGCTAGAGCGTTTCGGAAGTAGTCCAAGCCCTAGTAGCACCTCATATCGAGATTAACGCCACAGCGTACATGCGTCACCGCTTCGGCGTCCCTGAGGTTGAGAGAGGAGATAACACGTGCCAGCACGATGTCCAGGAGGGCGGACACGCGGTGTAGTGCCATGGCTGCTGTCTCTGATGCCATGTTGCAATATCAAGATCTTCATCCTCAGCACCTACACGAAGAGCCTTGGATGGAACAGATCAGAAAATACACATACTTTTAATATTTATGGGGACTGGAAGTTAAAAACGAACCGTGGAAGAGTCCCAGTCTGGATGAAAATCACACAGTCGGAAATCAGAATAGAAAGAAATAGATGCAAACCAAAATTGGAAAATCAGAAAGAAGCTCAAACTAAAACCGGACTCCAGACACGGGGGAAAACGGACACGTACCAAAACTGGACTTATCGATCGAAAAGAAAACTGGAAAGAAATCAAATCAGGACATTCACTTTGTTAGTCAGGAGAGGCTGACAAAAAAATAGATTTGGATCAGGATTAGGATTCCTATTTATGTTACTAAGGATCGATGGATCTATTTGTGTTAGGATTTGTATCTATCCAAGTTACTACAGAAAGTCCTCCATATGTCATATATAAAATACGAGGGCTGCAGGCAGATGAACATAGACAACTTTTACATTCACAGAGTTAGTTACGGAGGGTGGATAAAAAAATGACCTGAAATTTTGCCTCTTTATTATTATTAGGTATAGATATAGATAAGAAAAAATAGCTTACTCTCATGGTGCCTTGGCCTTGGCCACCATTATACCAACAAAGTATTTTTATAATTTAATTTTTCCATTCCCAAATCAGCAGGAAATATATAAAAATGGTCATCGCAGTTTATTCGAAGGGAAAGAGAGATTTTTAATCATCATAGTTCTTTACAACTATCATGGCTTATATATGGTATCTCATCGCAGTTTATTCAAAGGGAAAGAGAGATTTTTAATCATCATAGTTCTTTACAACTATCATGGCTTATATATGGTATCGCCCAAATCAAACTTCCATAATTGTTCTCTACTGTGCTGTACTTGGCAGTTTTGCCTTTATTATTAATAGTCTGGTGTATGCCCGAGGTAGATATATATACTCCTTTGTCTCTTAATAAATAGATTTTTAGAATTACGTTGAGTCAATTTTTTTAAACTTTGACTGAATTTTTAGAAAAAAACCCGTCAAAATTTATGACATAAAATCAATATCATTAGATATACCATATAATATATTTTCATAATATGCTCATTTTATGTCATAGACATTGTTATACTCTTTTCTTTAAAGTTAATCAAACTTAAGATAGTTGGTTTTTTATTGCGATACCCTCAAATGACTGTGAGCCATTCATTTTATTAGATCGGAGGGTTAGAATCATGTATTACTTCCTAGGAGGTAATAGATGAAATAAGTAAAGTTTTAATATAAATATCTTTTTTTAGATCTAATTGATGTATGCATGATCTATTAGACATGATGAATCTTTTTATTTTAGCAACTTTGGATATAACATAATTTAATTACAATAAACTATTTTTTGATGCACTTGTTACTTAGGAACTGTAACACCGGTTTTAACAACAAAACCAGATACATACCATATGTGAGCCTAGGAAGTCAAATCTCACATATAGCTACAATTAAGGGTAATATCAAATGATAATGCTTAATATATAACGTACTTAGTATAAAAGATATAACCTTGATAGCAAACAACGGAAAGACAACTCTGGTCTTCAGGTGAAGACTCCACTCCACAGGGACAACTGACTGGTTGATCACAAGCCTAACTCCTCCAATTTCTGGCAAACCGGTACCCATCCGGGATTTTTCCAAAGTATTGAAAAATAAACAAGCATGAATATATTTCGTACTCCATAAGTATAACATGAGGATTCATGAGGCTCAAAACAGTGACAGATCTAGTAAATAAGTTAGGAGGGGCTTATCTCATAATCTTTCATCCCTAGTCTCTCCTTCTAAGCTTGAATATGTACAAATTTGTAGCGGGGGCTTAGGAGGGGCTCCATGGTCCGAGCGGCGGTAGCGGGGGCTCGAGCCCACCCCACCCCCGTGCTGGATCCGCCCCTGGCTCAAAAGGCAGACACGGTTTACTGCATTTAGCATTTTAGTAAGTCAACATTTCGTCATTGATCAATATCAAATTATGCTTAAGCTCCCAAATTAACCCACATGATCATATACTAGAATTAAATAGAGTCATTGATTAACATTATATCATCATCATCATCATCATGAATTAACAACATAACAGGTAACCACTTATTCTGTGAGTTTTCCGGGCCGCTCGTGACCGTGAGCATGACTGTTATAACAGTTTTAACACTCTGCAGAGGTTGTGCATCTTTACCCGTGAGTCGTGTTGCCCATATGTCCGGGTTAATTACTCCCATAACACTACCAAGGTGAGCGGACAGGGTACACTATGAAGCCTTCCATAGGTCTCTTCTAACAAGTTAGGGCCGTGAGGTTTCCTTGGCAGGCAGATATAGAGAACCCCCTTTCGATGACACAATTCCCGCAGGCTATACACATCAGAACAGAGACAGTTCTATATTCAAAGTGACAAGTCCCTCTTGCGCCCTTTCGGGTAATCTTTAACAAGCTAGAAAAGATCCTATTACTGAGCTAAAGCCAGAGCCATATGACTCTTATGGTTGCACTGTCAATCCTAGCTTTTGCCGACAGATAAGTCCTTATGGAGGGTTTAGGGCAACATGATCAACATCATTTGCACATTCACCCTATAATTGCCTTGGTTAGCACACCCTATATATAGCTCATGCTATACTTGCCTTGGTTAGCACACTCCTGCTGGTCCTGCTGGTCTTCGAGGTACTCCTAGTTCCCAACGTACTCCTCACTGTCTGAACTTGACCAACATGGCAACATACACATTTCAGGAGCATTCATGCATAGCAAACAAACCTATAATTAGAACAGTACACCAGCACTATAAAAACAAGATAAAAAGTTTATGAAAATATTCTACATCTCGCTACGATCACAACGACGTGAAGTGCACAAAAACAGAGGTACAACGCAAAAGTTACGAGCTATTTAAGGTTTCAAAAGCTAGCTATTAAACTAGACTTAATCGAGAAATTCAAAAGCTTCTAACAGGTCTAACAGTAGTACTTATGCGTAGATTATGAAATTACGAACCCAACTCAAGTTGAATGGGTCGAAACGAAGCTAAAACGACGATTTTATAAGAGTTTTACTCCAGTGGCAATTATGTAAATAGATCAAACTATTTTTGGATTTAAAATAAATCAAAACTCGGATGTATCCAAATAGCCGAGGACTGCAGGTTCAAAATACGAGAAAGGTGGAGGTCTCTTTAGCAAAAATCCCCACGAAGGGGTATTGGGTGTTTCTGGCCGTTGATCTTGAGGCGGACGGCCAGGATTAGCTGGAAGAGGGAGAGAGAGGGTGCGACGCCGGAGGGGGAGACGACCGTGGCGGCGCCCCCATTGGCGACAGTGAGAATCTCACTGGCGTGACGTGAACGGGTGCTACAGTGCCTTATTTCCAAAAAGGGAAGCACCGGAGTGAAGAGGAGGTGATGGCGACCGCGACCATGCCATTTTCATGGACGGGGAAGGTCCCATGCGGTACCCTCCATGACTGGCGGCGGAAGGACCTCGTCGGCGTAGGTGATTAGGGCCCTAGAGGCCACCATTCGTGAGACCAAAGGCATGGGGAGATAGAGGGGAATGCGTGGGTGCTCACCACGGCAAGAAGGAGGACGGAGACGGAGCGGAGACGGTGAATCGCGGAGAGTGGCGGACGGCGGAGCACTGGACGGTACCGCAGCGCGGAATGAGCGATTGCACGCACGAATTGACAAGAAAAGGGGCTTGGCAACTTGCTTACGGCTCGGAGAAGATGATCGGAAGTCGA
Source organism: Saccharum hybrid cultivar R570 (assembly GCA_038087645.1). Classification (NCBI taxonomy): domain Eukaryota; kingdom Viridiplantae; phylum Streptophyta; class Magnoliopsida; order Poales; family Poaceae; genus Saccharum; species Saccharum hybrid cultivar. Next base: position 10,536,054 of record JAQSUU010000084.1, on the reverse strand, counting down.
ATCGCGGTCGCAGGGCAACGGCGGTACTTCCCGGGCTCGGCGGATTCGAGCGGGCCGGCACTACGTCTCCATGTCGCGGTTCTAGTGAGAAGGAAAGAAACTGCAGCAGCAGGGTGTGGAGACGGAGTCACCCTCTCCTATATGGAGTCCAAGGCGTGGACGCTCACACCTTACAGAGTTAGTGGGTGCGGGGGAGACGGCGGTTGCTCGAGCGTGCGGAGCGGAAGAGAGCGGCGTGAGGTTGGGGAGGGCACCGACAGGTGGGACCGGCTGGTCAGCGACAGCAGTAAGGAAACGAGCGTGGGCGGCAGCGGTTGCGGCCGAGATGGGCCAGCCCAGGAGGGAGGGGGAAGGAGAGGGCACGCGCGTGGGCCGGCGGGAGGGAAAACGGCCGCAGACCGACTGGGCCGCTTGGGCCGAAAGGAGGAAAGGAGGGAGAGAATAAGGTTTTCTCTTTTCTTTTTCTGTAAAGATTTTCTAAATACATTTCCAAAAGATTTTTTTTGAATCTCTTTGAGTTTGAATCAAATCCACTCCATTCACAAATAATATGCAGCAGCATGAATGCATAAGCAAGTTGTTAATCTTATGATTGATTTTATTTTCACAAAAATTATTATTTCCTATATGTGAAATGCACACATACATACCTAATTAAATCATATTTAGCTATTTTAAAACAAAGCAAAATTTAGAGTGTTACAGGAACGCAACATAACGTGCATATATATATATATATATATATATATATATATATATATATATATATATATATATATATATATATATATATATATATACACCCAACGTATATGAAACTTTAATATGACTGGTTTTTAATTTTTAACATAAAAGAATCATCAAGCTTTATACATGGTGAAGCTGCTAAAAATTTATTTTTGGCACCCTGTTGTTATTGGTGTACAATTTTAACCTATAATGTGATAGGTGTATACGCATCATGACATGAGAGCGATAGTTGCATTTTAGTTTAGCCACGGGAAAAAAAGGACGTGAGTACGTGACGACAATGGCACAAAAGAAAGTGTGCAGCCATGCGCAAGAACAAGGAAGGGGCTGCATGCCCAACAATGTCTCGCATGATTAGAGGGGTTTGAGAATAGTTTTCCTTTTTTTAATTAATTAATTAATTTAAAAATCTAAAAAAATTAATGATTCAGATTTATTTGAAATATTACCTCCGAGGAAGTAAGAAGGGAACTGTAGCATTGCCCAAGATAGTTTGACTTGCACGGATTCTAAAAATTGATTTATTTGGGGACAGAGGAAACATATGGAACACCTTTTCACAGTTGCACACTTTCACTTTTGAAAAAGAAAAATTACTGGAGCTAAAACACGTCTTTGTACTACCTATTGAAGTGGAAACTGGGAAGCATGGAACAATAGCACAGTAAGATGGTAAGACTATCAGTGGAGTTTCTTGATTCAGTTTTCAAAGCTCACATGTGTAAGGTAGACAAATTTTATCCCACGAGACTCATTTCATCTCATGAAACATTCATCATCTCTCTCCATCTATACTATAACATGCTAGCTTAATTATTCAATACCTATGAAACTCCCGTAAAACCTCCACTAAAACTGCCAAGGGCGTTATTAATTACCTAGTCACCTATCTTATGGAACAAAGAGCAATTCCTACTTCTGACGATGTGGTCGCCGTTTGTTGTTTACAGGATGACGAGCAGCATTCTTGCATCATTATTTAAGTACAGACATTACCATACCTCGATTTGCTCGGCTCTTACCACGCATGAAGCTATATATATCTCTACATCGAAGTGAAATGTACCCATTTGCAGAAATCTTACGAGCAAATCTGAAGTTAGAGGTACGTTGAGAACATTTACATGAACCATATGTATTTTATTTATAGTTTAAATTAAATATAAATCCAACTTGGCCATTGGAGCTAGAGGTGTGATGAGGCAAACAAGCCTTAATTAGCTACGTTGAATGCACCGTAGAGGTATATGGACAAAATGATATGTTCAGTTACAGAGATTTCAATCTGGGAGGGATGGAATGTTGAATCTCTTGCAAGAGGTTAAAGAGAGTATAAACGTGGATTAAATTCACTTATTCACATATGGCTTGGGCCTCTCCTTGAATATGAAACAAGGCCCCACAAATTAGACAAGAAATGGAGGGAATCGAGTGGTCGATAGTGGATAGGCACAGTTCATATACTCATAAGGTACTATCAACTAGAAATATCCATATTTACATAGCAATGACTAATTCTCTAGCAATATATGCTAGTCAAAACAAAATTAGAAAGAAAAAGGAGATGGAGAAACTAATAAACTCAAAGAAGCAGTAGTCAGGTGTTGAGGTGTTCATCCTCGAAGTAGATAGGAGTTGCAATGCCGGAAAGGATTCTTGGTCATGTGTTCCTCCTGTATGCATGGTGGCTATATGCCATTGCCATGTGATACACTGTCCATGGCAATATGCCATTGCCATGCCAGCTGAGCGAGTGAGCTCTAGGGCTCCAGCCTGGGTGTTTGCACTTGTACTGCTGCACACGAGACGAGGCGACAGAGCACAGTTGTACTAGTCCTGTAGATCGAGGAAGAAGAGAGCGAGGACATGTGGTCCCGCCTTCACAGTTCACACTCACACGCGAACACTACCGTGCCTCGGAACGTGGGTGCGGGCCCACCACCCACACGTGCACCTGCGGGCCCCGCCCACACCGCGCTTTCAGCCTTGGGCGGACTGGATTCCCTCTGCCTTGGACCCGACCTCCTCTCATGTCATTTCGGCTCGCGCCAACCGGCACGGCCTGGCCCCCACGTCATCGTCTAAACTACTGTTAATCATTGCGATCACCTTGGCTACGCGACCTCCACGTCAGCTCCACCAGCTGACCGTTGGGGCCGTATGTAGAGGGCCCACGGTGGCGCACGCGTGCACTCGTATGGATCATTGATTGCGAGCGTGCGGGATGGCCCGCGGAATGATCGATCGTCGATCGGGTCAGGGTCCTGCGGCCTGCGCGCGTGCCACCTCCGACTCCGAGCGACTCCACCAAGTCACTCACTCACTCGTGCTGTCGTGCACAACTTCAACCAGAGCCAGTCACATGCATGCATATGCATGTACCGCCACGAATGCCGAATGCGTATCTCTTATCCGATTTGAACGTGGGCAGGTGTGCACAGTGCACACACACGACATACATATACCGTATATACGCGCCTCAGCAGCAAGGTAGCCGGTCTTTACTCATATTGTGCACTGAAAGATAGGAGGATCGATGCATGCATGGACGGACCAGCCAGGATGTGTGTTGTGATTGTGACATGTGAAGCTAGCTAGCTACTCCTCCAAGGTGCCAAGAAAAGGCAGGCATGCAGCCATGGATGCATGAACTCCATGGCGGCACCCTCTCCGTCAACTGCCATGCCACGGAGAAGACCAAGGAGAGAGAGAAACTGTAACACCCTAAAATTTTGAAGAAATGAAAAATAGGAAAAATATGATTTTTATATATTTTTGTGAGCATGTAAATTTAGAATAAGAATATTTTTTATAAACTTAAAATCAAATATAAGAGTAGAAACATGTTTGTGCACTCATGCTGTTGCATTTAAATTTTTGAGATGAGTAGTTTGATCAAATTCAAATTTGGATTTGAAAATCTTTTGAAAATTTGCTTTGAAAAATTGGAAAAAAAAAGAAAGGAATTTCTTTTCTTCTCGGGCCACTTCTTACCGCAGCCCACAGCTCGGCCTGCCCTCCCGCGTGCGGCCCATCTTTCCCGCACCAGCGCTCGCCTTCGCCCGCGTGGGCCAAGCCCAGCCACCGCGGCCCGCCAAGCCAGCGCGCGGCCGTTCCCTCTCCGAGTCGCCGACATGTGGGACCCGCCTGTCAGCGTCTCCTTCCCCTTTCCTTTCTTCTTCCTTCGGCCGAACGCAGCCTTCCTCTCTCTCTCTCCGATTCGGTGAATCAAATCCGCCGCAAATCTTCATTCTTTCCATGTATATCGACGCCTTCGGGCTATAAAAACGAGACCCTTGCATCGCACCGCTCCCATCCCATCCTTTTGAAGCAGCCGCAATCGCCTAGCGCCGCCACCGTCGAAGCTCTGCCTCCACCGTCCGCCACCGCGAGCTAGCCGCCGCCTTCCGGTCATCTTCCGGTCCCATCTTCGCGCGGGGTGAGCTCGCCATGCCATTCTCTCTCTCCCTGTGTTTTCCGTTCGTAAGCTCGTGTTCCGTAGCGCGAGATAGGTTATCCCGGCCATGGCGCCGCCGCGGAGAGTCGCCGTCGGGCCCTGTTCCGGCCGGAGCGCCACCGGCTCCCTCCCCGATCCAATCTGGATCGTTGATTTTGAATCCAACGGCCGTTATTTAAAGATACCGGTTCGCCTGTGAAACTTGCTAAAGAGCCCCTGAAGTTTTTAAGTTCATAACCCGCAGTCCAAAGCGTATTCCCGGTTTACGTTTTCTTTTCTGTAAAGCGTATTTTGATCGCGTAACTTCCAAAAATACGTTTTGATCTGTTGAAAGCGTATTTCGTCTTGGTAATTGCAAAAATACGTTTTCTGATATTTACAGTTTTGCCACTGAGTTTATTTTAGTTATAAATTATCCGTTTTAACTCCGATTTGATCCATTCAAATTGCATTAGATTCGTATTTGCGAGCTCTACATGATGATAGAACTGTACAGTAGGTTTGAGATAATTTATTTTTGAGTTTATATTAAAGTAATTATTTATCTATAGGAAATCTTAGAAAATTCATAATTTATATGTTTTAAATCTAAATTTAGTGATCTTTATGTCTATGTGATCGTAGTAACGTGTAGAAGGGTTTTACAAACTTGTTATACTGTTAGTATTACTGTTGGTTAGGTTTTCTATCTTTAAGTTCCGATGTGAGATTTAATCTATTACTTTAATAAAGTAGATCTTGTTTAAATCATATCTTCTACGTTTTAGATCCGTTTTAGCTCATTCGAGTTGCGTTAGATTCATAGCAATGAGATCTACGCGTTAGTGACAGTGTTTACCATATTACTAATTCTGAAATTTTATGGTTTAAATCATACCTTGATTAATAATTATGCAACTGGGTTTTGTAAATAAAATATGATTTGTTTTACTTTAGTTTTATAATTTGGATCTAAATTTGACTTAATTCCATATATAGTATCTATAAAATATCTTATATATGTTATTATATAATTAAAACTCATGAGGCTAATAGTTTTATATTTTCTTCTATGAGCAAATCTTTCGGTAGATGTATCTTTTCAACCGTAGCTTCGATTAGAGTGCTTTTCGCGCCTGTGTGTTCATAGCAATGCGTAGAACCTCTTTAAAATCTTTTCACATATTGTTTCATATGTTTGGTGTTCTGTTCTAATTTAGATATATTGTTTGCTTCGTGTATGATTGCTTGATACGTGTGTGGTGATTTATTGATCAAGTCCAGTCGGTGAGATATACGTGGTTATCAAGAAGAAGAAGAAGAACGTTGAAGATTAAAGCTTACCGAAGGATCGGTGTTTAAGGCAAGTATAGCATGGGATCATCCTTGTTTCCTATTCACCTTTAATATACTTAATTCATGTGCATGTGTCTACCTTGTTACCACTAAGGATATCCTAGTTTTTGTATCTTGTACCTTGACACCCATGGGACATTGCATTGGGTAGTATTATGCTAGTGCTTAAGATAAATAACCATGATCTGTAACTTGACTAATGGTATATGCAATAAACGTTTAAAAGATGCTTTATAGCAACATGGCTCAAGGGGGCTAGAGTTTGGGGTATTTTTGGTGCTCTAGTTTCTCTCCTTAAGGACTTATCTGTAAGCGAACATCCGGGACTTACAGTACAACTGTGAGGGCTATATGGCTCTGGCTTTAGTCAAGTATGAGGACCTTTTCTAGCTTGTTAGAGGTATTCCTTCATGGCGTAAGAACGGCTTGACGAATCGGGTATAGTGCGGCCTCTGTCCTTATGTGTATAGGCTGCGCGTTATTGTGCCATTTGGAAGGGGGGCTCTACATCTGTTTGCCGAGTGAATCTAATGGCCCTAACTTGTTAGACGAACCTTTGAAAGACTTCATAGTGAACCCTGCCGACCTTCCTTGGAAGTGGGTCAAGAGATTAGCTACCTCGGGTGAAAGGGTAAATCACGACTCACAGTGAAAGTGTACAACCTCTGCAGAGTGTAAAACTGGTATATCAGCCGTGCTCACGGTCACGAGTGGCCTTGGACCCTTACAGAATAAATGATGAACACTGATGATAATGATAATACTGATGATATTGATGCTCACTAATGATTATTGTTTCTTGCTATACATTATTCCCGTTTACATGATCATGAGGTTATTTGGGTTTATGGTAAACTTGTTGCTACTCAATTGCTAAAAGATGACATAATAAAAGCTATCGCAGTAAACTCGTGTCAAACCTTTTGAGCTTCATGAACCCCATGTTATATTTGTTGAGTTCGACATAGACTCACTCTTGCTATTTCCCCACATCTCAGGAAGGGTACCAGACTGTTAGATCCTGGAATTGTTAGGCTTGTGATCAACCAGTTAGTTTGATCCTGGAGTGAAGGTTGCACCCGGTGTTCGGAGTTGTCTTTCCGCTGTGTTACTCTTTAAGGTATACTTTATACTATTGAGTTATGTATATTAAGCATTTGTCTTTTGATATTACACTTATCTGTGGCTATATGTGAGATTTGTCTTCTTTATTTCACATATGGTGTATGTCTGGTTTTGTCCTTAAAACCGGGTGTGACAGAAACAAAGCAGCCGCGGATGCGGGCCGAGAGGAGGTAAGGAGAGAGAAATATTAGTTTAGTTCCTGTGACCGGTTCATAAGGTTAAGGCCGATTCATGCTATGAACTACTATAAAATTATTAGGGGGTGATTGGTTGAGAGAAGTTGCCTTGGCCTGACTGACAATTGGGCTACCTGCACCGTGAGTTGAGCCTGGCCAGACGCGTGCAAAAGCCGCCACAGAGCCTAGCTCGCGGGAAACAGAAATGAGATCCGTTTCTCCGCAGCCTGGCTCGCGCGGTGTGCGCTCGCGTCCGCTGCTCTCTTGCTGCATACAGGCGGCAGTCGGATAGGATACGTGCGCCGACCCCCTCTCCCCCACGCCTTCTTTTCATTTTTTTTATTCGACCGAGCGCGGCCCATCGATTGGAGCAAGCGGGCCACGTCTGCATGTTCCACGAGCGCAGCCCAGAGCTAGAGCCATGAGCGAGCGTCATTTTCCCACTCCGGCGTCCAGGTACGTATGTTTCTCTTTTCTTTTTTCTTTTTTCCTTTTTTCTTTTTCTTTTCCTTATAATCTTGTTGTTTTATTCTACTTTTTATTTTTTTATTTCCCTTTTTCTTTTGTGCTTTTTTTCTTTTACTATTTACTTTTTCCTTTTATTATGTCGTCTTTTCATTCTTCTTTATTTTTTTCTTTGTTTTCTTCTATTTACTTCAGTTTTCTCTTTTATGTTTCATGCAGATTTTTTTCATTTTGGTTTTCATTTTATATTTTTATTTTCTTATTCATAGTTTTATTTCGTATCTTTTCTTCTATGTTATTTGACACTAATTAATTAATACACTAATTTTTATTTTTTACATTTTATGATATATGTGATGTTCACATATTATACCTGTGATATTCTATGCTATTTTTTGTGATGTCTACGAGTACATTTCTGATGTTCTACGATGTTTCTTCTGATGTTCAATAAACATTGATGTTCTAGGATTTTTTTTGATGTTCGGTAGCATTTTGTCTTCCTTTATTTGATTGTAATTAATTACTTCACTAATTTTATTTTTTTTACATTTCATGATATTTATGATGTTCACATAATACACATATGATGTTCTATGCTATATTTATCGATGTTCACGTAGTGTTAATATGATGTTCTACGATGTATCTGTTATGTTCGGTAGCATTTTTTCTTCTTTTTATTTGACTATAATTAATTACTTCACTAATTTTTTATTTTTTATTTTTTTTTAACATTTCATGATATATGTGATGTTCACGTAGTATACATATGATGTTCTATGCAATATTCATCAATGTTCGTTTAGTGTTAATGTGATGTTCTACAATATATTTATGATGTTCGGTAGCATTTTTCTTCTTTTTATTTGACTATAATTAATTACTTTACTAAATTTATTTTTTAGTATTTTTTACATTTCATGTTTCATGTGATGTTCGTGTAGTATACATATGATGTTCTATGCTTTTTTGTGATGTTTGTGTAGTGTTAATGTGATGTTCGACGATTATCTTTCAATACTGGTTCATTATGAGATAAATATTTGTTAATTTTTTTTATCAAAATATATCCATGTGGGATCTTTTTTTAAGAGTTTATCACAGAGAACATGACGGTGTAATCGGATTTCAATTATGATACTTGATTTAGGAGCTATGACTTTTTTACCTTAAAAAAGCATGGGATATGTGCTAACGTTAGCTATTATGGAATCTACTGCATGCCTGTTGACTTGGCTGTGTGGGACGCGGACCCGAACTACAATGCAACTCAAATACTATAGAAACGACCCAATTTTGAAAAAAAAATAATTGTGAAGAGAGGGGGAGGGGGTCGGCGGGTGGTTTCCCGCCACCCGGGTCGGCACGTAGGGGCCCCCCACATACAGGAGGCAACTAGGGAAAGACCAACCAATTATGTTCTGGGATGAGTTTGCATGGATAAAAACATGAGCTAAACAAGGCGCTGTAGCATTCTGAGATCCTGGCCCGCGAGCGCCTGGCTACCCAGATGCGAGCCAGGGTACCCAATCTCTTATGCAATTAGGCCCTTAGTCTCTATATATATATATATATATATATATATATATATATATATATATATTGGGTACTGAATAATATTCGGTACCGGACCTCTCCAGGTTCCGCCCGCAGTCCACAGGCGCGCGCGCCCCCAGAAGCCCACAAGCGATGTTTTTCGTTTTTTTTCTTCCGTGCCTATTTGTAGCCGATTTTTTTCCTTTTTGATTCTGGCCGATTTTTTTTTGTTTCTGGCCGATTATTTTTCTTTCGTGCCTGTTGCCCAATCACGCCTATGTGATTTCTAGCGTTTTTTTGTTTCGTATTGATTTTTTTGTTTCTAGCCGGTTGTCATTTTATCCTGCTAGGCCTCCAGGGATGCATATATTTGTACGTTTTTTTCCTTTCTATACCAGGTTTCTGTGATGAAATTACTTGTCAACAATAATAATTCATTATGTAAACTATAAATATTATTTTAATTTGATCGCTACCAACATATCTTGTCAACAATAATAGTACGTGATGCTAATCACAAATAATACTATTTGGTTCGCTATCATAGTTACGAAGAATCTGTAGGCCTACTCTTTGGGACAACTTGAACCAAAAACTGTAGCAAAGAGGCAAAAAAGCAGATGGTCTATGAAATCCATAGGTTGATTCTTTAAAAAAATAACGAGGAGATTGCAAAGAGGCAAAAAAAAAGCAGATGGTCTATGAAATCCACAGGTTGATTCTTTCAAAAAAAAAACACTCGACAGGTTGATCACAACGAGGAGATTTGGATCCCCTGAACGTGCAGATACACTCGTTTGTTTTTGAAGAACTGCAATGATGATGCTCAGGCATCCAAGTGCTTCCTTCTGATGAACTGAAATCTGCATCATTGAGGGCTCTTTGGATATCATTTGTAGTTTGCAACAATGCAACACAACTTTTTTTGGATGATGGCCTGTTATGATGGATATTTTACTATCTGATTATAGGTCTCCATTCACCAAACACTTGGGATGTTGCTAACATTGACCTTCATTTGCATACCACCCAGACCCAACTTATTAACACATCCATTAAGTACACATGCATTATGACAGTTGCTTCTTAAAAAACCTGCAATATAAGATACATAAATTCATGAAGTAATTGATTGCTTGTCTCAGAGACAAATTCAATAGTCAATAAAAGCTAAAACATTAGATTGTATTTCTTTAATTTTTTGTATTGCTAATTTGAACTTCTTGTGCTAAAAAAACTAGGGAACCATAGAAACCTCAAATATTTTTGGCCAAACTAGCCTAGTCACAGATATTGTCATGTGTGACCATATAAACCTTCCATTATATTTAATCTAGCATAGAATTAGATTAATTATTGATAATGCATATGTACATGCAAAAAGGTCTCTATCTTACATAATGAAATGAGTGATCCATAAAAACCTCAATTATTTGCAATTATGATCAAACATTTGCACTTCCCACAACTTGATCTAAAGCAAGGCATTTTCTTGTAATAGATAAAACATGGTGGAAATATAAAGATGGACCAGAAAAGCTTCCTAATCTGCATGAATTAGAACATGCACATATTCTAGTACGACACCAGCCTTAGCGTTACACTGAACCTTTATTAGAACGGGAAACAAAGCTCATGAAATCTAACTAGTATTGATTAAGTAGCAGGAAACTTAGGAAGCATCCATGCTATATGTAATACATGATGCTGAAAATAGCATGCGTGATATCATGTTGTTATTAGTGCTCCAACTTCCAACATAGGTTTAAATGGTTTCACTTGTAAAAGGCCTTTGATTCCAAAATAGGCTCATGGTGATGACTGAATCTGCAACTATGGTCCTACTAGACCATTTAATACACTTAGACTGCATATGCCACATTTTTCATTGTTAATAATCAAGACAAAATAAACAGAAATATACATATTGGATTTATAGGGTTTTGATCTATCAATCTAATTTGAGTGCTGGTACCTGTTTGTGCTTTGCAAAGCTACTGATTGTTTAGCTCAGTTTGGGGACTCCAGCTGATTACTGCAAGATTAAAATATGGATGTATTATGTCAACAAAGGTTTTGTTTACTGCAATAAAATAGCTGACCTTACACTGAATTGAAGACAGCGACATAAAAATCAAGAACATGGCAAGAAATGAAATTAATAGAGAACATCTTATAAAGGAAACAATAGTTATAGTTACAAACCCTTCTATCAAATAAAATCAGAATAGAAGAAAACATTAAAAAGGAACTTTCATGATTAATAACAGAGTATGCCATGCATAGATCTTATAAAGGAAACAATAGTTATAGTTGTGAAAATAAAGCTTTTGTTTATGGTTACATATAACTTTGGACATAAGAAATTGTGGATCAGAAACAAGAAAAATAACTATGTTGTAAAAATGGAGCTTTTGTTGCTCACTGAGTGATCTCATTAAGCCTAAAAAAATTACAAAAAAACTTGCACCCAAGGAAAACAAACAAGACAACAATGAAACACACTTTCCACACAATCTAAGGAAGAAGCTTGCACAAGCGCTTCCAATTGATTTTCTTTAGGAAGAAGAGCTTCCATAATCAGCACAAGCAACAACAACAAGGAGTCCTGTCAGTTAGTAAACTCAAGATGGACACCTTGAGCTATTTAAGTAAAATCACAATGAAAATTGACTATATAAATGCAATATATGCTTCATTTCAGGATTTTCACTTTACCAGTGGGAAACCCTCCACAATCATCTTGTTTTCCAAAAGCTGGAGCGTGAATTTTCTCTAACCCCAAGCAAAAGAAGAGTGATAGAGCAATCCATTAATTTCAACAATTTCAACATAGTAATGAGAGTTATGTAGTGCAGCTAGACAATCAATCCCTTCTATGTAAACATAGACCAAAAAGTATTTTATTCTTCATAGAATAGTTCCCTAGTAATCAGAGTGTTACAACAACTTTAAGTTTTAACTGTACACATCATGGAGAAAAAGAATACAGATGCTAATAGGGATGAAAAGAGACTACAAATCCGAGGAGGACAGTAGAAAGAAGAGATCCATTAGGCTAGAAATTCCTATCTATTTGTTCTACTTCTGTTATGTCAGAAAGTGACAATCGACACTACACCCAAACTAATCAAATAAGCAAGTTTAGGTTACTACAATTTGAAGCCAAAGGCTCTTATTCTAGATGAAAAAGCAATTACCTACTATCCTTCATGAGTGAGTTTACACGAACAGAAGGGAGCATGTGGCATTTTCTTTACAAAACAAATTTCAATTAGGCAATGTACTATTATCTGTAGAACCAATTTTAATGCTAAGCTTTTCGATATGGTGAACCCAAAAGCACAATTTCTAGAAAATTAAGTTAAAATAGTGATTGTGTTCAAATTAAGAACTAGTAAGATCAATCCATTGCAACTATGGATGGATTACCTTCTATTCCCCACTGCCCTCGCAATTAGTGGTAGCAGTACGCATTGAATGTTCTCTTGCAGTGTCCCAAAATAGGAGGAAGGACACATTTAAAAAGATGCTTAAAATATCACGTAAACCATAAGAACATTAGTTACAAATTAGGTCAAGTAAGAATGATAGCATGGCAACTAGGAACACCAGCACAATGATGTTGACATCTTCAACAATACTAGCCTTTGGGCGTTCTAGAGAGGAACCTAACTCTGTTTATCATGTTCGTATCTTGCATAGCAAAAGGAAAAATGAGAAGTATAATTATCAAGAGGAAAGGAACAAAATATAGGGAAGCAGAGAAAACTGAGACAGAATAGCATGGAGCCATGAATATGAGCACAAGCAAAAGATCCTGATACAAATCAGACAAGATGGAGAAAACATGAAAGAGGGAGGCCATGAATACACATTGGCATGGAGTGGACTAAGCCCAATTCAGTAAACAGGTGGCAGTAGAACTTACCAAGGTGGAAAGTTTGTGGCTTCTCTTGGCACTGCGCTATCGAGATCAGCCAAGGAAATCTAAATCTGATAGATGGATTGATGGTTAGCAAGTGAAAGATATTGCACCACAAGTGGTTGCGGTAGTGCCCAAGTGGGATCTGCACAAAAAAACAATGAGAAAGAAAAGAGCATAAATAACAATGATGAAAATATTAGCTCTAACCAGAGGAGGCATAATCAATAATATTCAGAGTAAATGTGGATTTTAAAAATAGGATGGATCTCTGTCATTTGACAAAACATCAGTTCATACCAAAAGCTGGTGAAACATTGTAGTTAGTTGGAATAGGATAACAGATAGCATATACGTACATTTAAGGCACAAAAAATTGCATCAGAACAGTGCGAGTGTAGATCTCTAAAACAAAAAAAGTTGCTATTGATTGAAATAAACCAAAGTATAGACTATAGAGTTCATCCTGTTGAGAAATTGAATTGACAAAAGTTGCATTCGAAATAATGCACACAAACAGTAGAAATTGTTATGGGCGCACTGTCCATACGCTGACCATAAAATCACACAGGCATGTAGAATTCATATATGTGACTAGCTGACTACACAAACAAGGAAGTTGATTTGATGCTACATTCTCTAACTAAACAAAAATATGAATCAACAGCATGTCCAAACAAGCCAAGCAAAGAAAACAAAATGGAAGACAACTTGGAAGAATGGATGCATCTATGGTGGTGGGAGAAGCCACCGATACAACCGGAGTTGATGGGGATCAGCTACTACTATTGGCAGGCAGTCTCATATCGTAGTTCTTATTTACAAATAGTTTCAGTGAAACAAAATCACAAACCAGTTCAAGAAAACTATACCAGCAAAAGGTCAAGTCGTGCGATGCAGAAATCAAATTGACACATAAGCTAGAACTCATGAAAATTCAGAGAATAACTCCAAATATAGATAGTTCATCTGGGTTGATCAAAGATGGAGATAATGAGCCTGCTTGTTCTTAAACTCCAGACATCAATCTCACCTTGAACTTGAATGATAGCAGAGGAGATAAGACAAACAAGCTTCTAATTTCAGTGTTTGTAAATATCAATATTTCTATTATAAACACTAGGTACTTATAGCTTCCAGGACCTATTTTGAAAAAAATGGCCCAATTTTTGTTATGCAAGTAAAAATCATCAAATACAAGAACCAAGCCAGATAAAGAACTAGAACAACTAGGCATCCACATTCTAAATTCGGTAGTACTGCACACGAACTACTCTATATTCTCCAGAAAGAGAAAGTTGGACCAAACACAACCATATGCCAACTGTCACACCTAGTTTTAAGGACAAAATTAGATATACACTATATGTGAAATAAAGAGATCAAATCTCACATATAGCTGCAGATAAGTGTAATATCAAAAGACAAATACTTATTAAACATAACTGAAAGCCCAAGTTTGGTTTTGGTAATTAATGACACCAAGTTGCTAATGCCATGTGTCAAGTGTGATTAAGCTAGGCATAAGCAACATGTGATGGAGGTGGAAATGACATAGAGAGATGGCCACAAGACCACATGATTTGGTGCATGAAATGATGAGCAAGATCACAAAGGAATGCACATAAAATGACGGACTTGATGATCAAGTAGAGGAGAAGGATCTAAGAGCGCAAGGCAAAGGTATAACCATAGGGTTTTCCTTTTGTCGGTCTAAGATGAGTAGAGAAGTGATTGAACGGGTTTAGGATACATAGCCGACTATCAAGAGGGGCAATCACGGTTAGCTCTGGAATCAACTGCCACTAGATCAATGTCTTGAGCATATGCATTAGGATCTAGTTGAGAGCTAACATAACGCCTTGGAAAATGTTTGTGAAATGCTAACACACATGCACATGGTGGTGTACACTTGGTGGTGTTAGCATATTTGCAAAGGCGGTGGAGTTTGAGCAGTTTTTGGGGAAGTGAAATAACTATTTTCTACTACGCCGGAAGTTAGAAAAGAAACGGAGGCAAGCGGCGGTCACTGTGGTGACCGGACGCTGCACCGGACGCGGTCGCGGTTTGACCGAACACGTCCGGTCAGTTCTCAGCAGTTGTCAAGCGCGCGAGTGTTAGGGTTTCCAACCGGCGTGTCCGGTCCCTCACAGAACCAGAGCGTCCGATCAGGCACCCAGAGGGGCAGAACTGGTTGTAGAGCTGATCGGACGCGTGGCGCGTCTGGTCACGTGCGATCAGACGCGTCCGGTCGCGGTAGGAGCTTACTGGACTCTGACCGGACGCCAGGTGCAGCGCGTCCGGTCAAACGCTAGAGCGCATTCGGTGATGGCAACAGTAACTTCTGACACGCACTGTTCACGCTTGTCCTGTAGTGACCGGTCGACCGAAGCGTCCGGTCACCCTGACCGGAGCGTCCGGTCAGCTCATTTTTAACTGCGTCATCCGGTAACAGCTAGCTGCGCACCCCTTCGCTACAAATAGAAGATGTCCAGGGTTTGAGGGTAACTCTTGCACATTTTGAGACCTAGAGACATCCTTTGAGCTAGAGAACAACCTCTCCACTCATCTCTTTGCTTAGTTGCACATCTTGAGTGAGATTCAAGTGCATTGCTTGAGAGTTGCATTATAGAGGCACTTGATCTTTGAGTTGTTGTAGATTTCTTGTTACTCTTCCATGTTTCTCGACACGGTAGACAGCTTGGAGCAGCGGAGGTGATTGAGCTCACAATTGAAGATTGTTGGAGCCCTCACCAAGTGTTATAAGGGGTTCTTGATCCTTTCCTGCGGGAGTTTGCAAATTGGATACTCTAGTGGAGCTCCTGGCTTGGAGGATCCCCATCTTGTGTGCGGTTGTGCGGCGCCCGCCGAGGGCTCAACTCTTGATAGTCGATTAGCTCACGAACCGACAAGTGAGTGTATCGCCACAACGAGGAGTAGCTTGCCGGGAAGCAAGTGAACCTCGGTAAAAATCCTGTGTCATCTCTTTGCCGAGGATTTCTCTTGTGGTTGATCATTGTGATTGATTCTTCGAGTGCATTACTTCTCTACATCGTTGGTATAAGAATCAAGTCACTTGCTCTTTACTTTCTTGTACTAATCTTAGTGTAGCTTTTATCACATAGGAGTAAATAGCTTAGTGACTTAGTCTTGTTGGTGTGTATTAGAGATCATAGCCTTGCTTCACTAGAATTGTATAGGTGGCTTGCATAGTGTAGTTGAGCTAGTGCTAGAATTAGCTTAGCCATCTTTTATACTAACGTGGTTGTTTAGTGAAGCTTATAGATTTTTAAATAGGCTATTCACCCCCCCTCTAGCCATTTGGACCTTACAAGTGGTATTAGAGCTGAGGCACCGTTTATTTGAGGCTTAACAACCTACGGTGAAAAAGAAATGGCTTAATTAAGCTTGCACATCAACAACACCAAGAAGGCACCTCACTTTGATGGCACAAATTATGCATATTGGAAGGTTAAGATGACCGCACACCTCAAGTCAGTCAATAGAGAAGTGTGGAAGGTCACCGAAATAAAATTTGAGGTTGCTAATCCGGAAGCACCTACACCGGTGGAAAAGAAGAAGCTCCAATGCAATGACATTGCTATTAGTGCTCTTCATGAGGCACTAGATGACAAGACCTTTGAGCAAGTGAAGAACATTGAGATTGCTCATGAGGCTTGGGCCAAGCTAGAAGAAACTTTTGAGGGCACCGAAGGCACAAAGACCGCTAAAGCATATATCTTGCAAGAAAAGTTTTCTAGCTTCAAGATGCAAGAAGATGAAAGTGTACCGGAAATGTTTCATAGATTGCAAGTCATTGTGAATGAGCTCAAGGCACTTGGTGAGGAGGTCAGGGACAACCAATTCTCTATGAAGTTCTTGAGAAGCTTGCCCAAGAGATTTGATACATTGATCACTGTGCTAGTGAGGACTACATTGAAGGATTCAACTCCTCAACAAGTATTCCAAGAAGTGATGACCGATGATTCATATAGAGAAGATGATGAGAAAGAGGAGTTGGTCAAAAAGAAGAAGAAGGAAAGTAAGAAGAAGGATGATGAGAAGAAGAAGAGTGTGGCATTCAAAGCCACCACATCCAAGGGAAAATCCAAAATTGAATCATCAAGTGATGAAGACTCAAGCTATTGTGATAGTGATGACATTGATGAGAAGATGACTCTTTTTATCAAGCAATTTAGGAAATTCATGAAGAAGGGCTTTCATGCAAGAAGGAGAAAGAACTCATCCAAGAAGAATGAGCATACCATGAGATGTTTTAGATGCCATAGCAAGGACCATCTCATTGCAAAGTGTCCTTATGATAGTTATGATGAAGATGCTATCAAGAAGGAGATGAAGAAGCAAAACAAGAAGCAAGAAAAGAAGGAGAGCTCTCATAAAAAGAAGAATGACTCTCATGTTGCTACATGGGATAGTGATGATTCCTCAAGTGATGATGAGGATGACAACAGGAGCAAGAAGAAGGGACATGCTAGCATTGCCATCCAAGAGAAGGTCTCCCTCTTCGACACTCCATCGTGCTTCATGGCTAAGGCCGCTAAGGTATCATCCAACGATGAGAGTGATCATGATAATGCTAGTGATAGTGATAGTGATGAAGAAGAATTCACTAAAGATGAACTAATCACTATGCTAGAAGATTGCACTCAACATTTTAAAGAATCTAGAAAGGAATGCAAGGGCTTGCTTAAGGAAAAGAAAAACCTTATGCAAGAACTTGATGAGCTTAGAGCATCTTATGAGAGTCTAAAGGTAGACCATAAGAAGCTTCAAAAGTCTCACACTAAGCTTGAAGAAGCTCATTCTTCTCTAGTTGAAAAATGTGAAAACATGCCAACTAATATTGAGAAAGCTAAAACTTGCAACATAGGCATATCATGTGATATAATTGATGAATCTTTTCATAAGCCTATTGTTATTGCTCCCACTAACCCTTCATGTAGCTCATCTACTTCATCCTCATCTAGTAGTGACGGTTTCACTTGTGACTCCACACTAATAGTTGAGAATGAAAATCTCAAGGAGATAAAAGAGCTCAATCACACCTTAGCTAAGGCTTATGGTGGTGAGGACTGCTTGCTTATGTGCTTGGGTAGCCAAAGGCTTCTCTGTATAAAGAGAGATTGGGCTATAACCCCAAGAAAGCAAGGCCGCTTTTGCTCCTCACAAGACTTGTTTTGTGAAGAACAATGGTAGCTATTACAAAAGTTGCAAGCAAGTTGGTCACATAGAGCAACTTTGCATGAACAAGAAATTCAAAGCTAATGTATCCTCAATTAAGTTTGATTTCTTCTATATACTTACCAAGGGTACAAATCGTGTTCATGCTAAGTTCATTGATGCACCATGGATGGGCTCAAAGAAAAAAGCCATTTGGATACCAAAGAGCTTGGTCACTAACCTTGGAGGACCCAAACAAGTTTGGGTACCTAAAAAGAATTGATCTTATCTTGTAGGTCAATTACAAAGCCGAAGAAAGGCATTGGATGCTTGATAGTGGGTGCACTCAATATATGACCGGGGATTCTTGTATGTTCAAATCAATTGATACAAGTCAAAATGGTGGTTTTGATGCTATCACTTTCGGCAACAACAAGAAAGGCAAGGTCAAGGGGCTTGGTAAAATTGCTATCTCAAATGACATGAGCATATCTAATGTGTTGCTAGTTGAGAGCTTGGATTTCAATCTTTTGTCGGTGGCACAACTTTGTGATCTTGGCTTTAAGTGCATATTTGGTAGTGATGATGTTGAAGTCATAAGTGTTGATGGATCAAATTTAATATTCAAAGGATTTAGACATGGTAGCTTATACTTGGTTGACTTCAATGATAGTGGGACACAATTGACATCATGCTTGCTTAGGAAATCTAGTATGGGATGGTTATGGAATAGAAGGCTTGGTCATGTTAGAATGAAACAATTGAACAAACTTTTGAGGCATGACTTAGTTAGAGGCTTGAAAAATGTGACCTTTGAAAAGGATAAACCATGTAGTGCTTTTCAAGCCGGCAAACAAGTTAGAAATGCACATCCTAGTAAGAGTGAAATGAGCACATCAAAGGCATTTGAGCTATTGCACATGGACTTATTTGGGCCAACAAATACACTAGCATTGGTGGGAACAAGTATGGTTTTGTGATAGTGGATGATTACACTAGATACACTTAGGTGTTCTTTCTTTATGACAAGAGTGATGTTTATGATTTATTCAAATCTTTTGTCAAGAAGGTACAAAATGAGTTTGAGACTACCATCAAGAAGATTAGAAGTAACAATGGTAGTGAGTTGAAGAACATAAGAATTGAAGATTTATGTGATGATCTTGGTATTAGACATCAATTCTCACCAACATACACTCCTCAATCCAATGGTGTAGTTGAAAGGAAAAATAGAACCTTGATTGATATGGCTAGATCAATGCTTAGTGAATACAATGTGAGTCATTCATTTTGGAGTGAAGCCATCAACACGGCTTGCTATTGTAGCAACTGTCTCTATTACCATGGAAAGCTTGGAAATACACCATATGAGCTATTGAATGGAAGAAAGCCCAACATTGCATACTTAGAGTGTTTGGTTGCAAATGCTATATTCTCAAGAAAGGCACTAGATTGAGCAAGTTTGAAAAGAAATATGATGAAGGGTTCTTACTCGGTTATTCTACCACAAGCAAAGCATATATAGTTTGGAATCTTACAAATGGCACCTTGGAAGAAGTTCATGATGTTGAGTTTGATGAAACCCAAGGGTCTCAAAATGAAGCTCAAAACCTTGATGATGTGAGAGGAGACCAATTGGCAAATGCAATGAGAAACATGGACATTGGTGATGTTAGGCCAAGGCAAGTTGATGATGATTGTAACAGAACCGTCCAAATTATAAGAGCACAAGTACAAAAACAATCACCGAAATGATCAAATTCTCGCACTTGAGCCCATATAACTCCGGTAGTCCAATGAAGTCACGAGGGATTTCAAACCAACCAACATACGAGCCAAGATCGTAGTGATTCAACATAACAAGTCACATGTTACAACCATTTCACAAGTAATTCAATATACATCGGAGTTCAACATAGTTATTAGAACTTACATTGAAAATTAGCGGAAGCAAAGTAATTTGAAACTAACATTTTTCTTATTTCAAATACATGCCAGTACCACGGTCGACTTCCAACAACAGCATTAGAGATAAGGTAGCTCAGAAGGATCATGCCCGTGATCACACTCCGCCTCTACGGCAGGAGCCAACCAACTCTTGCAGTCGCCATGATACATCATAACCTGCAACAAGTGGGGATAAAACCCTGAGTACGACAAAGTACTCAGCTAGACTTACCCGTTAGAAACCAGAAATAAGGTGACACCAAGGATCATGCAAGGCTGATATGAAGTGGGCTAGCTTGACAACATTTTGCATAAAAGCTTATTATGAATAAGTAATCATTAATGCTTAAGCATCAAGTTAATTATCATTAACCTGTCATCTATATTAGAACCTGTACTAGAGCACTCACTTTATTTGGAGCAAACAATATTAACCATAGCAGGTATAAATTGAGGCAAACTTTCCATCGTTATCCAATTAACCATCCGTTCAATTTAATGGAATCTACGTTGCCGCTGCTCAAGTCAAGTGCTCACTAACCGGGAGCGACGGCGATTCGAATCGAATTCCTATCCAGCTGGAGGGGTATTTCTAACACTCACCGAGTCACGCCTGGCGAGGGCTGCTCAGGTCACCTTTGGTACAGTTCAGGAGCCGTGGGTCCGAATGATGTCGCGACCCCAAGGGCGACACTCTGCCAGGTGATAGGGACTCTAAACCCCCCCTTGGTCTCACGCCAATGTCCCCAAGCACATCCTTTCTCTCCTCCAAGAAGCAACCTACCAGTCGATTCCCGGCCTGAACTGTATTACTCGGATTCGCGGTCGGAACGACTTATCCGGCCAACTAAGTGTTAGACTGCGTTCAACATGACTCAAGGACGTACAGCGAATCGGTCCTTAAATGACTCAGACGGGGATAGATTCACACCCAAGACCTCCATGCCTTGTTGCTTCACTATCGTCATCCCGTCCGGTCTCATTTCATTTTATTAACATATGGTTTCTTTCCACGATAGCAAATATAGCCAACCGTGCCATATATGAATATCCCTATATCTCGCAGGTGATAGGAAATCACCTGACTTCTACCGCTTAAAGCAGGGCTAAGCATCTACTCGATCCTAGTCTACGTAGGATTCAAGGATTCATATATCTGGACAAGGAATGATATAATGCAGCAAGCTTTTCAACCAACTCCTACCATTAATGCAACAATACTTATAACATATATAGAATTAATTGCTTTAAAGATAGGAGGCTTATAATGCTCCGGGGCTTGCCTGGGATCCGACTCAAGTTAGAGTATGTCAGATGAATTCACTTGGCGAGCATCTTCCAATCTACCACTTGTCTGATCCTTCTATCTTCGGGATGGATCCACCAACTCCATCTTCGAGTTTGGCTTCACATCATGTCCTTCACGTGCTTCAGCTAGCGTACCTAAATGAGGTGCAATAATGCATATGTATGAATGCATAGAAGTACAATAAACAGAGTAATCATGCAAGCATACCAAAGTTCACATAAACCCTAGAGCTAATTAACTTAATCCTCAAGAAGACATAACATAGAAGAGGGCAAGCACATAAATCAAGAAACAAGTCTCACAAGATTACAGGGTACCACTCAAGTATCCTCAAAGATATGAGTCACATTTCAATACCCAAGCATGACAAAGTTAATCAAAGTACTAGAACTAGAAATTGCTACCTTCTGGACATCAGACCAACAGCTGTGTAATTTAATCATAACTGAAGATCTACAACTCTAAATGACTTGCAAGAAGACATTATGAAAAGCTTATGAAATTATCTAAATTTCATTTATAATCATCTAAACCTGATTCTAACATTTACTAGGTCGAAATACAGAAGGTACAGAATCTGTCCTAGAAGGACAGAGAGCAACCTAAATCTGAACCCAACTTAGAACAGCTGTAGTTTCTAAACCATATGTCCAATTGCCACCAAAATTTAGCATTAGCTAGATCATGAAATTCACAACAACTTCGTTATAGCACACAAGACATGAAAACATCATTTGCATAGGGTAATTAACAATATTCTTAAATCTGTTCAGAAACCTCGTTTACACGAAATAATTATTAACTTATGTTGCAAACATATCATTGGACAAAATCAACTTTACCAACATGTCACACATGACTAATGAACACCAGAAAACATAGTGCCCAATACTAAATAATTTCTTTTAATATATTTTCTTAATTTATTTAGATAAGTAGGTGGAATTATGACCACATCATAAAGATGCTCAATAAATTCTACCAAAATTACAGGGGTCTACAAATGCTCTCAAAAGTCTACTGTCCAAATTTCAAGCTATTTAGACAAGTAGATCAACCTCTATGAAAAAGACAAATAGCTATAGCAATAAATCATGGGAGAGCAAGTAAAACCAAAAACTCAATATTTTCTGTGAACACATGGCCATAGAGTGACCCAACATCATAGAGCAACATCATAATAAGGTAATGGAACAACATTTTCTATTTTATCATTTATATATTATTTATAAGCTATTTATTAAGCCATAAACAAGTTAACTCAATAACTTGAGCATACAATAAGCAATGACCATAAAATTTATACCACAGTACATCCATATCATGACAAACCTACCATAAAAATTTCACATCATTTGGAGCATCACAACTCAAGATATAAAAATGACAAGCAATATAATGTAGATTTTCCCTATTTATCAAGGTCAAATCAAAACCCTAAGAAAACAGTGAACAACTAGTGTGTTTAATATTTTTCCTAGCAAGTACATGTCATCACAAAATTAACAAAACAAGAATCATCATTTTTGGAGTTCTAAAACTCCAGATCTTGCTCTAGTCAAGTTTATAAGCATTTTTGGAACCTTTTTAAAGCTTAAATAAAGACATCAGAAAACTTCTACAAACATATAACATATTATGACTCTAATGCATAGATCTTTTCTCAAGGTTTCCAAAAAGTCCCCATTTACTAATTTTGGAGTCTCCTAGCATAAGATATGCATTTTAGAAGATTTAACCAAATTCTGAAATTCAAAATCGGAATAAAACAACCCTAGCAAGATTCGCTAGGCGCACCCGAACCGATACCCAGACAACCCCTTACTTAAACTGACAAGTGGGACCTGTTACCCAGCCGGGCCCGCCTGTCATACAAAGAAAAGGACACCCAGAGAGGGAGAGAGGGGAACGGGCTTGGCCTCGCTGCCTGCCGCCGGAAACAGGGGAGGGGGCCGTGCTCACGGCTCCGGCGAGGGGGTCGCCGGCGGCGGTGGCCAAGGACGGCGCGAGCATCCAGGGGCCTTTGCGCACCCGCGGAGCTACTCGGCTCTGCTCGAGGCGGTCCCCAGCACCGTGGCCACAGGAGCGGGTGTCGGCAACGGCGGCGGTCCGGTGGCAGCGGCCTCCGGTGAGGGTCAAGGCCGGGGAGGAGGTGCCGCGCGTGCGGCTTGGCGTGGCGAATGTGGTGTGGTGGTCCGTTCGGGCGGAGGAAGGCCGGAGATAGAGCGACGACGGTGGCCATGGAGCTCGGCGAGTGCCCTGGTGCTCCCCCATCGAACAAAGCGCAAGGTCACGCGTCAGAGAAGAGGACGCGCGGCGCCCATGGTGGAGGCTCTCGGGTGCATGGCCGCCACGCCCTTAGACACGCGTCGGCCTTTGTGGCATTTCAACGAACACCTGGCGAGTGACGGTGTAGGGGAAGTGGAGCACTGATTTGGGCCATCTACAGGCCGAATTAGGTCATGGGCCCAAAAGCTAAATTGAAGCCCACATAACCCTCTACAAAACTTGTTTAAGGGTCATGGTCATTAGGGAAAAGGATTAATGGGTAATTAAGCACCAAAGTGGCTGTGTCAGCGTGTTGACAGCGATCGACAAACTCCAAAAATTGATGGCCAAACTGACGTCAAACTGATGCCATCTTGTTGCATGCTCTTCCCCACAATGTATGCTCCAATTTTTATAAAAGGACCAACTCAAGTTACTTAGTAAATTTTGGAGAACGCGACATGTCAACATGTCAAGGCCAATTAGTGATAAAAACAACTTTTTGCTGTTTTGGAAGCTCTTATTGAAGGCCCAACTAAGCTCCATTTTGAGTGACACTTGATCCATGGTTTCCATCATGAAAAGTACTACAACTCATATTAAGGAACCTAATTGAACTACCATATGAAATTAGAAGATAAAATTGCATGAACATGGCAACTTTCTGCTGTTAATTCAGGACTTAGAATATTTTCTAAGTGCTGGAAACAGCCCTCAATCTGACTTGTGGGCCCTTTTGGAGTATGTTCCACGCATTTTCATGACTTGACTCTTAAACAAAGTTTGTTCCTTATAAAATTCTCTAGAACTTTGTAAAAGGGTGCACAGTCATGCAAAGCTTCTAGGTCACACTTTTGAAATGGTCAAACCAAAGGGCTCCAGGGTCCATACATGGTCAACCACCAATTAGAAGCATATTTAGGCAAAATGTTCAACATGAACATTGTTCCATTAAGTGTCCTAAGTGTAGTTAAGGTCTTGTAGAGTTTATCTAGTGTCATTTGGACAAGTTTGCAAGGTTTGGTTGATGATCTATAGTTCCATTAACTTAATGGGACAGATTCCAATAGGAATAGAACTTATCATTTCATGTGACTTTTTGATTCCAATCTTTACGAAACTTTCCCAGGGATCAATATAGATAGTTATTGATGTGAGACATGTGAATATACTTTGATAACAAACCCAAGCATATATCTTTTAATTGAGCCTATATGTAAGCAAGGGTGCAACATCCAAGTTTCGATTAGGGTTTACTTCCATAGGTTTGACTTGGCATTATCATCTCCACTTAATCTGTCATGTTTACGCTCAAACCCACTACTTAGTGAATGATAAACACCTGGGGTGTTACAGCCCTCCCCCCTTAAAAGAATCGCGTCCCGAGATTCGGAATGGAAGATCTTTTAAGAAAGAGAGACACGTTATCTAGTTCCCAACATCTGCTATAGCATTCAGCTATAAAGCTTCAACATCGGCGAACAATTTGGCCACAGGCACTTTCTGTTACTTCCTCTTCATGGTAAAATTTGTCTGAAGAATTTCCTTCATTGACTTCCACGAAGCATCGTTACTTTGGAAGGAATCCAAGACAACGTAGTACTTCGTTCTCAATGTACAGAGATCAATTGGTCCATAAGCTAACCATACACAAGTATCTCTTCTTCTCTAGTGAACATAGTATGGGCCGTATGAACTCCACACTAGACCAGAATTATCAGAAGTATACTCGTTGAAATGACTCTATGTTCACAAAGTTTGAAAAGCAGTCCTCTACCAAAATGGCTTGAGCACAACCTTCCAAAAGTGTGAGACCATAGACGACAAATATACTCTGAGGCTATAGGATACTGACTAACCAATAGACAGGGTCTATATTGGTCGTAAATATTCAATCCTTTCGATATCAACTAATGGAAAACTACTCAAGGTTCCATGTGTGCAGTTCTCTTTCTCTGATGACAACACTGTATTATCTGAGTCTATCGAGGGGTCAATGAATGTGATGGCTGACTCTGTCGGCTTCGTATTCCTGCCAACAGCTACCTAATAAGATTCTTTTATCCAAGGCAACTGTTATCTGGGTTGAATCAGATGCAACCTCTTGGGTAAAAACGTGTATAAGGTACCAAAGTATGTCATTATTGGAAAATAATTCCCAAAGAAAGATGTAACGAGGCCTTAAGGACAATAAAAGTTGTAATACTTACTAAACCGCGGGGAGTAGTCTACCGCCAAGCGATTGAGTAAAATTTTCCTTGGTGACATAGTTGTACTGTAAGTTGAGTTGACTTGCAGCATAACAACTTTGTCAGGCCAACTTTCACCTTGAGGCTTCCTTTTTAGGATCAAACAGCAGCTCTAAGATGGGAAATCTGTTGTTTGACACTTTTCAAATTGCTTTTGATTCGCGATGGCATACATTGATTTGCAGAAACCAAGGCTGCTCGTACATTAGGGATACGAGAAAGCAAAAGCAATTAAAAGAGTGTAAACTAGTATCTGTGAGACCTCAAAAGGGTCATCCAACAGCAGATCTCGACTATTAAATTACATATCAATTCGAGGATGCACACGCTTTGAACTTGCGGGTTACTTTTGCAAGGCAAAACACATACTTTCTATACTTCTTCACCTTAGCTGATAAAACACTTTGCACTATTTGTGTGATTGTCCAAGATGGAATTGACTTGGTCACAATGGCTGTGGAAGATAGGGTATCACTCAAGTTGTTGGCCAGTTGATTAACTTATTATTGGTTATTGCTTTGTAAGATATAGCCTTTATAGCTACCAAAGAGTCGTTACCTAGCTGGAGATTAACCTTCCTATTGGTAACTAATTAGTTGTCTCTCAACACTAAAAAGTTCCAATTCTTCATTCTCGACCACAACAACTATGGTTGATGCAGAACAGGTGGTTGCCATCGAAGTCAGTGGATAAGGAGTCACACCAAAGATGGTGGATTTCGACGGTATGGCCATTATGCATACAAAGGTTAAGATTTACATAATGTGACAATTGATTCTTATCCAACGAATGACTTGTCCAGTAGTAAGTGTTGCGTGTCCTTTTTATCCAACAGAGCTGAGATACGTGGCTCCCTAGATGCTGGTTGTCAATACTGGGCAACTATGTAGAGTCACTTGACTACCACATATTGCAGTCTGTTAAAGTTTATGTCGGTGACCTGTTCTTTAAAGGTTATCCTCTTAGCAACTTCAGAAGGAAGCTCCACTACTTTCGGTCTAAGATATGGATCTTACGATATGATATGGAGAGATAACCAAGAAACAGTTCACATGAGAATAACACGTTGATGTTGTTCCGCAATGGATCATGACTAGAAACCACGATACCAGCGCGTGCCAAGCAGCACAACCTTGTGTCGGCCGCCCACAGGAGGCTCTCGGTTTCGTCGCGGCACCGTTAGTTGCTACTCATAACACCATTAACGATCACACCACCAAGGTGAAATTTCAAGTGACACAAATTCAGTGGTAAAAATAAGCATTATACAAGGGAGGATAGCAAGAAAAGGTAGTCACAAGGTTTGGAATTAACCAGGAGGTGATTCAAAGATCAAAACATAGCACAAGAGACATAGCTCAATTGCCGATGGCGATTAAGCATGATATTTTTGCTTAACTCCAAACACACCTTGCGTCGACTAAGGAAACTACCAGATAATTAAATAATAGAGATTCGATCATGTTGAGCAACAACATGAGATCAAGATTGATAAAACATCCCGAGACTTGGGAAGGTTGAGGATGGCTTAAGCAAACACTTTAAAGCACAAGGCTCACCTAATATAAGCATTCATCTCAAGCACGAACTAACTACAAGTTTAGCTCAAAACAAACGCTAGCTAAGGAAGCCAACTTAGCATGTGCCCAGAATCTGAACAGCAGCACAGTAGTTACTTGTTTCAACCATAACTGAGGTTGTAGACATCCCACAAAGGTGATCCTAGACTTTCTAGAAAACTTAGAAAGATGACTACACTTTAGTTATTCATACCAAAAGCTAAATCACAGGTTAGTATGGTCAAACATGCTGATGTTTCAGATCTGTACCAATATGGACAGAAAACTGACAAGAACTTCAAAAATGCATAACTGGAGTTCTAGGGACACAACAAGGCTCAGCCTTAACTTTATGTAAAGCTTATTAATTTGTCTATAACTTTATTATTATCATATTAAGATGATTCTATATCTAACAAGGCCAAACAAGACAAAGAAGACATCTCTGCCCAGATTTGGACAGATGCTGTCATTCCACTTTATAAGCCTATAACTAGAGATTTAGACCACCAAAATTTGTGATATAGGACATTTTGGAAAGCTTAGAAAAAGTAATACACTTCTTCTATTATCTCCAATGCATGATTCCATAAGCACATAGGTCAAATAAGCAAACATTCAGATCTATTCTGAACATGAGCAGATTCTGATAACAAACTTCTAAAATTTATAACTCCCAAAACATAAGACCTAGGGTCACGAAATTTTAGGACAAGCTAGATAAGTAAGTTAGCTCCAACTTTGGTATTCCCCATAACTACAGAAAACACCATTATGACCACGAAAGCATCACTACAACAGAAAACATTCTAGCATCCAACATTTGCCAAGCACAACAAAGCTTGCCTTTGTTCTACTTAGCAAGAGAGTACACAAACACGTTATTCTAGTAGCTCTAAATTTTGTTATCTTAGACCAACACGAATTTAATTCATTTATGAGAATCCATAATTATTTAAGTGAGGTCTAAAGCATTGGCAAACGCTTGGGTGAACAACATATCCACCACTTGGCTAAGCTAGAGGATATCTCTAAGTTCAAGCATGTAGCCACACTTATTTCTAGTAAGGCTAAGCACATATTTTTCTCAAGCAACATGGAACAAGGCATTTTTGTTTTACTTCACTCAAGAAAGATAATGTAACACATTGATCATAAGTTACACACTATAGAACAAGGGTGAGAGGAGTATAGCTATGCATAAAGCAACAATCATGAAGATGCATGCTTCGTCCTATTCGTCCTCACAAGATTGCCAACCTAAGGTGGCGATCACGTTCTATGTCGGTGGCATAACACGCACTCTCTCGATATATAGCTAGTCGACAGCTACATTCGACTTACGCATTCGTGGTTAGCGTACCTGCAGAAAATTTTCATTGCAGCCCAACATTTCCCAAATATAGCACACCATGAAAACAGAAAGGTGAAATTCTAAGCACTCCCATATACATATACCCCTGTATACGTACATGTAGTACCAAAACTACCCGAATCATCAATCTCCCACAATTAAGTACCTTCATATATACATGTGTGTAACATGTACATAATCCAGTAACCAAACTAGCTCTCCCCTAGACCGCAGTTTGTACGGTCATGCTCTCACAACTCACACTTACCTGAGCGTAGGTGCGGTGTTGCATAAAAGTAAACTAGCGACATATATGGCTATTTCATATATGAAGGCTACCTCTAATCTAACACACCAGTAGCATAGTGTGGGAGAATCAACACACATACATACCTTGGCCTGGGCGTAGATGCATAAATGAAAACCCCCAAGTTAGTACTTATATAAGCCACCTAATAATCCTTATATGGGCATAAGGAAATTGACCACTGGCATACTTGGATTTAGAATTCAGTTTTCACAAACCTATATATAGCTATAAGTTGATAAAACTGATTTTATAAAACAAAACCTTTGTTTTAAATACACATACGACAAGTTTAATGTTGAATCTTGCTCCGATACCAGCTGTAACAGAACCGTCCAAATTATAAGAGCACAAGTACAAAAACAATCACCGAAATGATCAAATTCTCGCACTTGAGCCCATATAACTCCGGTAGTCCAATGAAGTCACGAGGGATTTCAAACCAACCAACATACGAGCCAAGATCGTAGTGATTCAACATAACAAGTCACATGTTACAACCATTTCACAAGTAATTCAATATACATCGGAGTTCAACATAGTTATTAGAACTTACATTGAAAATTAGCGGAAGCAAAGTAATTTGAAACTAACATTTTTCTTATTTCAAATACATGCCAGTACCACGGTCGACTTCCAACAACAGCATTAGAGATAAGGTAGCTCAGAAGGATCATGCCCGTGATCACACTCCGCCTCTACGGCAGGAGCCAACCAACTCTTGCAGTCGCCATGATACATCATAACCTGCAACAAGTGGGGATAAAACCCTGAGTACGACAAAGTACTCAGCTAGACTTACCCGTTAGAAACCAGAAATAAGGTGACACCAAGGATCATGCAAGGCTGATATGAAGTGGGCTAGCTTGACAACATTTTGCATAAAAGCT
The DNA here is from genome assembly GCA_038087645.1 of Saccharum hybrid cultivar R570. Classification (NCBI taxonomy): domain Eukaryota; kingdom Viridiplantae; phylum Streptophyta; class Magnoliopsida; order Poales; family Poaceae; genus Saccharum; species Saccharum hybrid cultivar. Next base: position 10,506,218 of record JAQSUU010000084.1, on the reverse strand, counting down.
TATTATGAATAAGTAATCATTAATGCTTAAGCATCAAGTTAATTATCATTAACCTGTCATCTATATTAGAACCTGTACTAGAGCACTCACTTTATTTGGAGCAAACAATATTAACCATAGCAGGTATAAATTGAGGCAAACTTTCCATCGTTATCCAATTAACCATCCGTTCAATTTAATGGAATCTACGTTGCCGCTGCTCAAGTCAAGTGCTCACTAACCGGGAGCGACGGCGATTCGAATCGAATTCCTATCCAGCTGGAGGGGTATTTCTAACACTCACCGAGTCACGCCTGGCGAGGGCTGCTCAGGTCACCTTTGGTACAGTTCAGGAGCCGCGGGTCCGAATGATGTCGCGACCCCAAGGGCGACACTCTGCCAGGTGATAGGGACTCTAACCCCCCCTTGGTCTCACGCCAATGTCCCCAAGCACATCCTTTCTCTCCTCCAAGAAGCAACCTACCAGTCGATTCCCGGCCTGAACTGTATTACTCGGATTCGCGGTCGGAACGACCTATCCGGCCAACTAAGTGTTAGACTGCGTTCAACATGACTCAAGGACGTACAGCGAATCGGTCCTTAAACGACTCAGACGGGGATAGATTCACACCCAAGACCTCCATGCCTTGATGCTTTAAAGATAGGAGGCTTATAATGCTCCGGGGCTTGCCTGGGATCCGACTCAAGTTAGAGTATGTCAGATGAATTCACTTGGCGAGCATCTTCCAATCTACCACTTGTCTGATCCTTCTATCTTCGGGATGGATCCACCAACTCCATCTTCGAGTTTGGCTTCACATCATGTCCTTCACGTGCTTCAGCTAGCGTACCTAAATGAGGTGCAATAATGCATATGTATGAATGCATAGAAGTACAATAAACAGAGTAATCATGCAAGCATACCAAAGTTCACATAAACCCTAGAGCTAATTAACTTAATCCTCAAGAAGACATAACATAGAAGAGGGCAAGCACATAAATCAAGAAACAAGTCTCACAAGATTACAGGGTACCACTCAAGTATCCTCAAAGATATGAGTCACATTTCAATACCCAAGCATGACAAAGTTAATCAAAGTACTAGAACTAGAAATTGCTACCTTCTGGACATCAGACCAACAGCTGTGTAATTTAATCATAACTGAAGATCTACAACTCTAAATGACTTGCAAGAAGACATTATGAAAAGCTTATGAAATTATCTAAATTTCATTTATAATCATCTAAACCTGATTCTAACATTTACTAGGTCGAAATACAGAAGGTACAGAATCTGTCCTAGAAGGACAGAGAGCAACCTAAATCTGAACCCAACTTAGAACAGCTGTAGTTTCTAAACCATATGTCCAATTGCCACCAAAATTTAGCATTAGCTAGATCATGAAATTCACAACAACTTCGTTATAGCACACAAGACATGAAAACATCATTTGCATAGGGTAATTAACAATATTCTTAAATCTGTTCAGAAACCTCGTTTACACGAAATAATTATTAACTTATGTTGCAAACATATCATTGGACAAAATCAACTTTACCAACATGTCACACATGACTAATGAACACCAGAAAACATAGTGCCCAATACTAAATAATTTCTTTTAATATATTTTCTTAATTTATTTAGATAAGTAGGTGGAATTATGACCACATCATAAAGATGCTCAATAAATTCTACCAAAATTACAGGGGTCTACAAATGCTCTCAAAAGTCTACTGTCCAAATTTCAAGCTATTTAGACAAGTAGATCAACCTCTATGAAAAAGACAAATAGCTATAGCAATAAATCATGGGAGAGCAAGTAAAACCAAAAACTCAATATTTTCTGTGAACACATGGCCATAGAGTGACCCAACATCATAGAGCAACATCATAATAAGGTAATGGAACAACATTTTCTATTTTATCATTTATATATTATTTATAAGCTATTTATTAAGCCATAAACAAGTTAACTCAATAACTTGAGCATACAATAAGCAATGACCATAAAATTTATACCACAGTACATCCATATCATGACAAACCTACCATAAAAATTTCATATCATTTGGAGCATCACAACTCAAGATATAAAAATGACAAGCAATATAATGTAGATTTTCCCTATTTATCAAGGTCAAATCAAAACCCTAAGAAAACAGTGAACAACTAGTGTGTTTAATATTTTTCCTAGCAAGTACATGTCATCACAAAATTAACAAAACAAGAATCATCATTTTTGGAGTTCTAAAACTCCAGATCTTGCTCTAGTCAAGTTTATAAGCATTTTTGGAACCTTTTTAAAGCTTAAATAAAGACATCAGAAAACTTCTACAAACATATAACATATTATGACTCTAATGCATAGATCTTTTCTCAAGGTTTCCAAAAAGTCCCCATTTACTAATTTTGGAGTCTCCTAGCATAAGATATGCATTTTAGAAGATTTAACCAAATTCTGAAATTCAAAATCGGAATAAAACAACCCTAGCAAGATTCGCTAGGCGCACCCGAACCGATACCCAGACAACCCCTTACTTAAACTGACAAGTGGGACCTGTTACCCAGCCGGGCCCGCCTGTCATACAAAGAAAAGGACACCCAGAGAGGGAGAGAGGGGAACGGGCTTGGCCTCGCTGCCTGCCGCCGGAAACAGGGGAGGGGGCCGTGCTCACGGCTCCGGCGAGGGGGTCGCCGGCGGCGGTGGCCAAGGACGGCGCGAGCATCCAGGGGCCTTTGCGCACCCGCGGAGCTACTCGGCTCTGCTCGAGGCGGTCCCCAGCACCGTGGCCACAGGAGCGGGTGTCGGCAACGGCGGCGGTCCGGTGGCAGCGGCCTCCGGTGAGGGTCAAGGCCGGGGAGGAGGTGCCGCGCGTGCGGCTTGGCGTGGCGAATGTGGTGTGGTGGTCCGTTCGGGCGGAGGAAGGCCGGAGATAGAGCGACGACGGTGGCCATGGAGCTCGGCGAGTGCCCTGGTGCTCCCCCATCGAACAAAGCGCAAGGTCACGCGTCAGAGAAGAGGACGCGCGGCGCCCATGGTGGAGGCTCTCGGGTGCATGGCCGCCACGCCCTTAGACACGCGTCGGCCTTTGTGGCATTTCAACGAACACCTGGCGAGTGACGGTGTAGGGGAAGTGGAGCACTGATTTGGGCCATCTACAGGCCGAATTAGGTCATGGGCCCAAAAGCTAAATTGAAGCCCACATAACCCTCTACAAAACTTGTTTAAGGGTCATGGTCATTAGGGAAAAGGATTAATGGGTAATTAAGCACCAAAGTGGCTGTGTCAGCGTGTTGACAGCGATCGACAAACTCCAAAAATTGATGGCCAAACTGACGTCAAACTGATGCCATCTTGTTGCATGCTCTTCCCCACAATGTATGCTCCAATTTTTATAAAAGGACCAACTCAAGTTACTTAGTAAATTTTGGAGAACGCGACATGTCAACATGTCAAGGCCAATTAGTGATAAAAACAACTTTTTGCTGTTTTGGAAGCTCTTATTGAAGGCCCAACTAAGCTCCATTTTGAGTGACACTTGATCCATGGTTTCCATCATGAAAAGTACTACAACTCATATTAAGGAACCTAATTGAACTACCATATGAAATTAGAAGATAAAATTGCATGAACATGGCAACTTTCTGCTGTTAATTCAGGACTTAGAATATTTTCTAAGTGCTGGAAACAGCCCTCAATCTGACTTGTGGGCCCTTTTGGAGTATGTTCCACGCATTTTCATGACTTGACTCTTAAACAAAGTTTGTTCCTTATAAAATTCTCTAGAACTTTGTAAAAGGGTGCACAGTCATGCAAAGCTTCTAGGTCACACTTTTGAAATGGTCAAACCAAAGGGCTCCAGGGTCCATACATGGTCAACCACCAATTAGAAGCATATTTAGGCAAAATGTTCAACATGAACATTGTTCCATTAAGTGTCCTAAGTGTAGTTAAGGTCTTGTAGAGTTTATCTAGTGTCATTTGGACAAGTTTGCAAGGTTTGGTTGATGATCTATAGTTCCATTAACTTAATGGGACAGATTCCAATAGGAATAGAACTTATCATTTCATGTGACTTTTTGATTCCAATCTTTACGAAACTTTCCCAGGGATCAATATAGATAGTTATTGATGTGAGACATGTGAATATACTTTGATAACAAACCCAAGCATATATCTTTTAATTGAGCCTATATGTAAGCAAGGGTGCAACATCCAAGTTTCGATTAGGGTTTACTTCCATAGGTTTGACTTGGCATTATCATCTCCACTTAATCTGTCATGTTTACGCTCAAACCCACTACTTAGTGAATGATAAACACCTGGGGTGTTACAATGATGATGACACTCATGTGATCAACTAAAATATGCAAATTGATACAAACCAAGCAAGCTCTAGTGGTTCTCATGATGAAGTGCAAGATCAAGGTCAAGCTAGTGGAAGCAACCAACTCTCAATACTCCAACCTACTAGCATTGCAAGAGATCATCCATTGGACCAAATCATTGGTGGAATTCAAAGTGGTGTTCAAAAGTAGATCAAGGCTAGCATCTTTTTGTGAGCACTACTCATTTGTGTCACTTGAAGAACCTAAGAAAATAAAAGATGCTTTGAAAGATTCCGATTGAGTAAATGACATGCATGAAGAACTAAACAACTTCTCTAGAAATCAAGTTTGGGAACTTGTTGAAAGACCAAAGAACTACAATGTGATTGGTACCAAGTGGGTTTTTAGAAACAAGCAAGATCAAGATAGTATGGTTGTGAGGAACAAAGCAAGATTAGTAGCACAAGGATACACTCAAGTTGAGGGTCTTGACTTTGGGGAGACAGATGCACCGGTTGCAAGATTGGAGGCAATTAGAATCTTATTAGCATATGCTTGTGCCCACAACATCAAGTTATATCAAATGGATGTCAAAATGGCATTTCTCAATGGCTACATCAATGAAGAAGTTTATGTTGAGCAACCTCTCGGTTTTGAAGATGACAATAAGCCTGACCATGTTTTCAAGCTAAAGAAGGCATTGTATGGTTTGAAGCAAGCACCTAGAGCATAGTATGAGAGGTTGATGGACTTTCTCCTCTCTAAAGGGTTCAAGATGGGAAAGGTTGACACCACTCTCTTCACCAAGAAGCTTGGAAATGACTTGTTTGTGTTGCAAATCTATGTGAATGACATTATCTTTGGGTCAACTAACCAAGACTTTTGTGAAGAGTTTAGAAATATGATGGCTAATAAGTTTGAGATGTCTATGATTGGAGAGCTTAGTTACTTTCTTGGACTTCAAATCAAGCAAATAAAGAATGACACTTTTGTAAGTCAAGGCAAGTACATCAAGGACATGATCAAGAAGTTTGGATTGCAAAATGCTAAGCCAATGAGTACACCAATGGGCACAAATGATCAATTGGGTATTGATGCTAGTGGCAATATGGTAGATCAAAAGCAATACCGATCTATGATTGGAAGTTTGCTCTATGTCACCGCTTCTAGGCCGGATGTGATGTTTAGTGTGTGCAAGTGTGCAAGATATCAAGCTTCACCTAGAGAAAGTCATTTGAAAGCAACCAAGAGGATATTGAGATATATTAAGGGCACTCATGATGTAGGATTATGGTTTCCAAAGGGGTCTAATTTTGAGTTGATTGGATATTCGGACTCCGACTATGGTGGATGCAAGATTGATAGAATGAGCACAAGTGACACTTGTCAATTGCTTGAAAGGTCTCTTGTTTCATATTCATCAAAGAAACAAAATAGTGTTGCACTATCTACCATCGAGGCCGAATACATTAGTGCCGGTCGTTATTGCGCACAATTGCTTTGGATGAAAGCAACCTTGAATGACTTTGGAATCAAATTTAAGAATGTGTCATTGTTTTGCGACAATGAAAGTGCTATCAAGATGACTCAAAATCCCGTTCAACATTCAAGAACCAAGCACATTGACATAAGGCATCACTTCATAAGAGACCATCAACAAAAGGGTGATATTAGCATTGAAAGCATTGGCACCGAAGATCAATTAGCCGACATATTCACAAAGCCACTTGATGAGAAAAGATTTTACAAGTTGAAGAATGAATTGAACATACTTGACTTCTCCAACTTGAAATGAGTGCACCCCCACATTATTATACGACATGCCTTCCCTTCGACAATGCAAGGTAAAGTTGTTTGGCATATCATTCATACTTTGCTAAGGACATGTTTAGAACATATAGACATATTTACATGACAAATAGGCTCATTCATGAAAATCAAATGATTTTGATGTATATATGGTACCACTATTGCGTCTTTGTTTGTTTGATCTAGTGGTAGCATATGACATGTTTGTGGGCTTGCAAACCTAGTGTTGAATCTAGAAAATGAGCTCATGATGTGTAATTCAACATGGTCAAGATAACCCTTATACTTTATGAGGTGTGAAGAAGCTTGTCCTTGGATCAAACCGAATTACATATTCTAGGCAAGTGATCTAGATTGAACCATAATTTGGACTCCCTCATATTGTTTGACTTGACTCTCACTAAAATTGGCACCTTTTTGGTGATTGTTGACAAAGGGGGAGAGAAAAGTCACAAAGAGAGAAAAGTCACAAAGATAGAAAAGTCACAAAGATAAAAAGTTAAGTTGCAAAGGGGGAGAAAGATATAGTAAGGGGGAGAGAAATTAAATTGAGCACACAAGTAGGGGGAGCAAGCTCATGAATTATTTGTTGCATTTGTATGTTCATTAACATGATGAATTGTTGCATTGCAAAGCTTAAATTCATATTCTTGATTGTATGGTGATTGCTAGAAATAGAACTTAAATAATGATTTATTGAGAGTAGCTTTACAAGTGGTTTCTAGACACCTTTACTTATAATGTTGATCTCACGGGGTACTTTAGTGTTTGTGATTTTTACAAGTGGTGTCTAGCTACATCAATGCTAAGGATGGTATATAAAGGCAACTCCGATTGGTATCACACTTCAAAGGTCCATTCTATATACCTTAGCATCAATTTGATAGTAGTAACTCTCCCAAAATTCAAATCCATACATATGTGCACAATTGAACCAAACTCATGGAAGCACATATGTAGGGGGAGCTAATACTATCAAAATTTAAACTTGACTTCATTTCATATCTTTGTGATGGTTGTCATCAATTACCAAAAAGGGGGAGATTGAAAGCCCAAGTTTTGTTTTGGTAATTAATGACACCAAGTTGCTAATGCCATGTGTCAAGTGTGATTAAGCTAGGCATAAGCAACATGTGATGGAGGTGGAAATGGCATAGAGAGATGGCCACAAGACCACATGATTTGGTGCATGAAATAATGAGCAAGATCACGAAGGAATGCACATAAAATGACGGACTTGATGATCAAGTAGAGGAGAAGGATCTAAGAGCGCAAGGCAAAGGTATAACCATAGGGTTTTCCTTTTGTCGGTCTAAGATAAGTAGAGAAGTGATTGACTGGGTTTAGGATACATAGCCGACTATCAAGAGAGGCAATCATGGTTAGCTCTAGAATCAAGTGCCACTAGATCAATGTCTTGAGCATATGCATTAGGATCTAGTTGAGAGCTAACATAACGCCTTGGAAAATGTTTGTGAAATGCTAACACACATGCACATGGTGGTGTACACTTGGTGGTGTTAGCACATTTGCAAAGGCGGTGGAGTTTGAGTGGTAGAGAGGGGTTTGGGTTCCTCTCTCCCTCCCGCCGAGCTTACAAGGCGGGATTCGGCGCTTTTTGGGGAAGTGAAATGCCTATTTTCTACTACGCCGGAAGTCAGAAAAGAAACGGAGGCGAGCGGCGGTCACTGTGGTGACCGGATGCTGCACCGGACGCGGTCGCGGTTTGACCGGACGCGTCCGGTCAGTTCTCAGCAGTTGTCAAGCGCGCGAGTGTTAGGGTTTCCAACCGGCGCGTCTGGTCCCTCACGGAACTGGAGCGTCCGGTTAGGCACCCAGAGGGGCAGAACTGGTCATAGAGCCGACCGGACGTGCGGCGCGTTCGGTCACGTGCGATCGGACATGTCCGGTCATGGTGGGAGCTTACTGGACTCTGACCGGACGCCAAGTGCAGCGCGTCCGGTCAAATGCTAGAGCACGTTTGGTCATGGCAACAGTAACTTCTAACACACACTGTTCACACTTGTCCTATAGTGACCGGTCGCGTCCGGTCACCCTGACCGGAGCGTCCAGTCAGCTCATTTTTAACTGCGTCGTCCGGTAACTGCTAGTTGTGTACCCCTTCGCTACAAATAGAAGATGTCCTGGGTTTGAGGGTAACTCTTGCACATTTTGAGACCTAGAGACATCCTTTGAGCTAGAGAACAACATCTTCACTTATCTCTTTGCTTAGTTGCACATCTTGAGTGAGATTCAAGTGTATTGCTTGAGAGTTGCATTCTAGAGGCACTTGATCTTCGAGTTGCTGTGGATTTCTTGTTACTCTTCTATGTTTCCCGACATGGTAGATGGCTTGGAACAGCGGAGGTGATTGAGCTCACAATTGAAGATTGTTGGAGCCCTCACCAAGTGTTGTAAGGGGTTCTTGATCCTTCCCCGCGGGAGTTCGCAAATTAGATACTCTAGTGGAGCTCGTGGCTTGGAGGATCCCCATCTTGTGTGCGGTTGTGCGGCGCCCACCGAGGGCTCGACTCTTGATAGTCGATTAGCTCGCGAACCGACAAGTGGGTGTATCGCCACAATGCGGAGTAGCTTGTTGGGAAGCAAGTGAACCTCGGTAAAAATCTTGTGTTATCTCTTTGCCGAGGATTTCTCTTGTGGTTGATCATTGTGATTGATTCTTCGAGTGCATTACTTCTCTACATCGTTGGTATAAGAATCAAGTCACTTGCTCTTTACTTTCTTGTACTAATCTTAGTGTAGCTTTTATCACATAGGAGTAAATAGCTTAGTGACTTAGTCTTGTTGGTGTGTATTAGAGATCATAGCCTTGCTTCACTAGAATTGTATACGTGACTTGCATAGTATAGTTGAGCTAGTGCTAGAATTAGCTTAGTCATCTTTTATACTAACGTGGTTGTTTAGTGAAGCTTGTAGATTTTTAAATTGGCTATTCACCCCCCTCTAGCCATTTGGACCTTACAATAATGCAATAGTATTAGATATAACCTTAGAGAGCAACACAACGGCAAGACAACTCTGAACACCGGGTGTAGCCTTCACTCCAGAATCAAACTGACTGGTTGATCATAAGTCTAATAATTCCAGAATCTAGCAGTCTGGTACCTTTTCTGAGATGTAGGGGAAATAGCAAGGGTGAGTCCATGTCGAACTCAACAAGCATAACATGGGGTTCATGAGGCTCAAGAGGCATGACACGAGTTTAACTGCATGTAGCTTTTAGTTGGCAAAGTTTTAGCATATGAGTAGCATCAAGTTATCTTTAATCCCAAAATCAACATATGATCAGGTAATATGAAGAATGAATAGCAAAAAACATAAGCATATTACAGTTCAATAGTGATCATCTATTCCGTAAGGGTCCAAGGCCCCTCGTGACCGTGAGCACGGCTGATATACCAGTTTTACACTCTGTAGAGGTTGTACACTTTCATTGTGAGTCGTAATCCCCATAAGCCCGAGGTTTGCAAGGCCTCAATAGGCAGATAGGTTTCACTATGAAGTCTTTCCAAGGTTCGTCTAACAAGTTAGGGCCGCTAGGTTTCTGTAACCTGCGAATGTAGAGCTCCCCTTCCGTATGGCACAATGACGCATAGCCTATACACATAAGGATAGAAGCCGCACTACACCCAACCTGAGAAACACCCCTTTTGCACCCTTTCGGGTAATCTCTAACAAGCTAGAAAATGTCCTCTTATATGACTAAAGTCAAAGCCATGTAGCTCTCACAGCTGTACTGTAAGTCCTGGATATTCGCTTACAGATAAGTCCTTGTGGAGAGAAACTAGAGCACCATAAGATAGCCTCATGCTCTAACCCTCTTTAAACAGTTGCTAAAAAGTCATCTTTTAGTGTTGTTGCTTATTCCATTAATCACATTACAAGATCATAGTTTATGTTGAGCGCTAGCAAAAGCTACCCAATGCAAAATCCCATAGGTGACAAGGTATAGATCAAAACTAGAAAGTCCTTATTGGCAATTCAAGGGTCGACACATGCAAAATGATTTTATATGATTAAAGTGAATAAGACAACAAGGAGATCCCATGCTATACTTGCCTTAAATTCAGATCCTTCGCTAAAATGATTTAATTATGAATGTTTTGTGCTCATGAAACATAGTAAAACAAAATTTTCATTGAATTAAAATTCATCTTAGGATGTAGCAACATTGTTGTGCATACATGCTGATGCATTTGTGTTTTTGTATTGCTTGGTTTTGACCAAAGATCAAAATGAATTCAATTTGTTCTTTCAAAATGCGTTTAAGTCGATTTTCCTTCTCCGATATACATATATTATTTTTATGCAATCAAATTCCTTGTTTCTCATCCGTCAATGAACCTCTACAAATTTCTCAGGAATTTTTTCAACTTTTTATGTAGCTTATTTCCACTTATCTATGAGCATAATCTAATTTTTAGATGCTCCAAAATATCTAATCATGAGCTCCAAATACTTTATTTGGGTTACTCATGTTCCATGATGTCTCTGGAAAATTTTCCCAAATTTTCGGAGCTTTCGGAGTATTTTTTGAGGCTTAAATAATTATTCTGGACTTTTCTAGAATTATTTTATCCACGAAATTAATTAATTCCGAAAATAATAAATATCTCATTTTCCACCAAAGTTGTGTGCAATAATCCTAAATGCCCATACATTTATTTACTAATGGGCTTTGATGATTAATTAAGCCCGTTAGTAGAGGTGGAGGGTGCAACATCAATTAGTACCGTATCGCTAGTTGACGTGGGGGTAGGGAGTTTTCCTCCCTATATATATATATGTACCAACCCTGTGGGCAAAGCACACCAAAACTACCGTAAGGGGAGCCCCTAGTTTGGGAAATCCCTCGTATAATAAAATAGAATTTTCTCTCTTCTTAGCGCCATCGGCCAACTCCAACGACTTCTCTGGCAAGCTCTTTCCGGCCACCTGCAGCGTTTCCGGCGAAAACCACCACCACGAGGTTCTTCTCATCATCCTCTACACCGTGGTATTCTCCTTTTCGCAAATCCATCATCGTATGACTAATTCCCTTGCTTTTCTCTTTTCCGACGTGGTTTTCCGGCGAGGTTCTCCATGGACGGCGCAAGCTTCTTTCTCGGGCCTACCCTGCGCGACACTGCCGTGCGCCGCCCGGATGCGCGTGAGTGGCAGCTCGGTCGAAAGCCGCCCTGCCAACCTAGCAGCCGAGCCAGCCCCACCTCGCCTTGCCTGACAAAAACACAAATGCATCAGCATGTATGCACAACAATGTTGCTACATCCTAAGATGAATTTTAATTCAATGAAAATTTTGTTTTACTATGTTTCATGAGCACAAAATATTCATAATTAAATCATTTTAGCTCTATTTCCAAAGAAACAAATTTTAGGGTGTTACACCAACCATGCCAAACAGGCAATCATGCTTCCCCCAACAAAACCAAAAACATCACTACTTTGCCTAACAAGCGGTCCCATTGCTAAGCTTGGAACGATTTCAAGATGGCTGAAATCAACATATATGTGAGTGTTACATTAAAGGTTAAGATATGTGACATTACAACATCTTATATAGTATGACTTTTTTCGTAAGGAGCTTTTAAAGAACAAAAACAGGAAGGCTGAAATAAATCCACTCCCAAAAGGATTTGCTGTGTGACCAAACTTTTATACACACACACAAAAAGCAATTACATCATATGACACGGTTGAGGGAAATCAAGTGTTAAGGGAAAAATAAACTCACAACAGTGTAAACAAGGAAATGCACTAACTCTATTTCTTCCAAAATGATCTAGCATTGCTACGAAGTATGAAAATGCAGTGATTTAAATGCAGTGAATAAGTATAGGTTGAAAAAGGAATATTGTAGTTATTTAAATTGTTTCATGAATATGCAGGAGCTTTGCATCACTGCATTAAGGGGATGAAAGTCCTAGAAATACAACATACTCTCAAAGTTACAGAATAATAGAACATCAAAAAACAAGATGCACGGTAAAAGGATTAAGGCGGGTATAGGGTACCTGGCGGACCAGAGGACTCCATCCGAGCAAAGAAAACTTGGCGTTCGACGTGTGTGCAACCAAGAAGTGGCAGTCCCACAAACGGGCACTGCACATCCAAAAACAAGCACAAAAAATGAAAATAGAGGGTAGGTTAAAATCTGTCATGAGTAGCATTAGGGTACCACAAATTGTACAAATAAGGAAAAAAAGAAAAATCTTCTATACAACAAGAACACAGGGCACATATAGATTACACACCAATATTTCAGAAACTTGCTATGCCAAACAACAACTAGTCCTCTAGTGAAGGCCCTAACACCACAGCCCTACACAGAAATGGCTTCTAGAAATTCAGCATTGCATAGAGAGAAAGAAACGAGCTGTAGTCCAAACCCTGAAGCAAGAAAGAAAAAGATAAATCGAAATTGGAGAGACTGGAAATGAAAAGCAGTGCTTAATTATTAGAGGCTAACTATTATATTTGCGTGACAAAGATAAGTTCAGATTTATTTATAACATTTCCTATTCTTGCAGTGCTGCTCACAATTTTTAGAAGCATGACAAAGCAATGATTCCATTTGGAAGTCCATAATAGTTTTGGAGCACTATTATGACCAGCAACACCAGCCTCTCATAATAAATTGAAAAGGTACAGGATCACAAAGTAAAATAAAATATAAACACCTAAAAATCATTGCAAAGGCATATCCTATCAGTCTAGCACAAATAGAAACATACACCGCTACTGTTTGGAGGGTTAAACAGCCATCATGTGGCCTCTTTAGCACATCTAGCACATGTACGTTTATCAAATGCATATTGCAATATCAACAAAGATCGATGAAGAATAAAAAGAATGTTTACAAATACAGAAAAGGCCATGAAGTTTGTACTGTACCTTTAACGCCAAACATTTAAGAGGAGTAGCACAAAGATATTGCTTAACTAATCTGAAAATGAGTATGTCCAATGGAATCTGTCTTTGTTCATCTTGTAACCCAGGGTGAGCTACAAACAGGTAAGGGAAAAGTAAATTCAACTTTTTTCATTATCATATCATATTATGTTTTTAACTATAAGTTCCTAAAAATAGATGTTAATAAAATCTGCTTAAAGTACAAAAGGCGAAGTGAGATATTGTGATATCACAATCATGGGGCAACACAAAATACTCATATGTGGTGACTTAGTCAATGCTTGGACAACAATCATTCTTTTGCGGTAATCCTTGTTCAGAAATCTCTTCACAAAATCCTTAGCTTCAGCTGATACAGAAGGCCATGGTGAATCGTCAAAGTTCGGATCAGCCCTCAACACGGACCGGAAGATCCCAGATTCTATCCTTTCCCAAAATGGCCTACTGCCACAGAGCAGAATGTATGTTACGACACCTATACTCCAAATGTCTGCTTCCATACTGTACGATCTGTGTAGAACCTCTGAAGCGACATAATATGCACTTCCAACAATATCATTGAGCCTTTCATCTGCATTACATAGCAAAACACAAAATTAAGTATAAGATTGAGTTAATGAGCGAGCAGAAAAAATGATTAACTATAAACATTGATAGTGTATTCAACTTCCAAACGTAAAGAAAGATGCAAAAACAAATAGACATATACGAATGTATGCACTATTTATCTGGAATATAGACACAGAATGATCCTAGCATGTATGCACGCTAAACATAACTTGAAGTGCCAGCCTGTTTGTAGTCCTTCCTCAACTAATAAGAACTAAATAACAGATTTCTAACAAATTCAAAGCTAGCACAGACTGCATCCGTCGGCTCCAAGGCGCGACTGGCGGGTATCTCGTCGAGGGGGTGGAGGATCCGATGCAGGGCAGCGCCGCCGGCTAACGGGCGTGGGTTGGGGATGGCCGCCGGCGGGGGTTGGGTTGGGGATGGGCATCGACGGGGGTTGGCTTGAGGATGGGCGCCAGCGGGGGTAGGTTGAGGGGCAGCGCCGGCGGAGGTGGGTTGAGAAGCGGCGCCGGTGGGGGTGGGTTGAGATTTGAGAAGCGTCGCCGACATCGGTTGAGGAGCTAGATGGAGGGTCTCGGAAGAGGTGGCGGACGGAGTTGCTAAGTAGCTGGGCAGCGCTGCCAGCTGTGGACGATACCGACGTCGGCGCCGATGTTAGGGCAAGAGGAACGGGGCGAAGGGGAAGGAGGGGAGAATCGAGGATTCGAGGAGGTGGATTCGGGGTAGGGTTGGACAGAGGAAGTACCGGAGACGCTGCTGCCGGGGAAGAAGTGAGCTGCTGCCGCGAAGAAGGAGCTGTCGCCGGGGGAGGAGACGAGCTGAGCTCGTGCACCGGAGGGGCGGCGAGTTGGCGAAACCGGCGCCTCCTCACGATCTGGATTTTAGAACGAAAAAAGAGGATATGATAAAAAAAGGTGGGTGCGGGCTTGGGGCAGGAATATACCGAGGGATGGGGCACGTGCGTGGGTTGGCTCAGGCTCGCTGGTTTGGACTCGGGTACCGATTATTATTCAGTACCCAAGGTAATATATATATATATATATATATATATATATATATATATATATATATATATATATATGTGTGTGTGTGTGTGTGTGTGTGTGTGTGTGTGATGTCATAAGGACTATTTTAGGAGCACTGTGGCTGCCCTGATTTAGTAGTCGAGTGATTCTATGTGTTGCGCTCTAGGGGCACATGAGGTGGCTGGTTACAGCAGCTTCAGCTCAGAACTAGGCCACGTTAGAGATTTTAGTAAATTTAGATATATTTAATTTTAAAAAATAATAAGATATTTGTGAAGAATTATACTAGACGCAACTCTAGCACCCAACCCTTGTCCAGGAAAGAAAGCAATTATTGTTGCCTAGGTACTCAGTACTAGCTTGTGGTGGTTCATTTGTAGAAACAAATGTCAGCCCCAAGCCTGTCATGACTCATGAGGCAGAGCAGTGGTGGGCCCATGCGTGTGGAAAAAAGGTACCATTGCAGGAGAGTGGGAACTGAGAATTGCATGTATTTTCGGATAAAGTGAGTATATGATTATGACTTATCTCTTTTTTAGATAACTCCCAATAGCTCTAAATCTGAAAAACAACTTCACTCCTAGATTTTCTAGCCAAACACCCTTAACTTCACCAACTCTAGATCCACCAAAACATGGATCTAACTCTCAGAATCATGAAATCCATGGAGTTCCTTGAAGGTGCTCTGAAAATTCTGGTTTTCTTATAGATGGTAAAAATTACCCACCATACCATAGGATGAAAACGGATTAATATGAACGGATATCACAGATATTACATTTGTTTTTGTATTTCTATTCGGATCTGGATTCGAATAAAGATAATATGAAATATGTCAGATAGGATACGAATGGATATCGATAATATCCAGACTCGGATACAGACAAATTTAAACACCTCTAAACGAATTCAGTGTCGGATACGGTCGGGAAATATCTGTACCATTTTTCAACACTATTGGTTCAACAAGGATATCAATTTGTTTCATTTCTCCGTATCGTCCCGACACTCCTCTCCTTCTCCCCGAGCAGGTTGTCGATGGTCGCTAACGTCAACTAGCGATGAAAACGGACAGAAACAGACGGAAAAACTCTATTTCTACTTCCGTTTCTATATATTTTGGTGGAAACGGGACTGGGCTCGGAAAATGCGGGTTCGAAAACGGAATCAGAATATGCGGACATACGGAAACGAACAAATACGGATGGAGAGCCAGAAAATTAAATTAAGATCACATAATCTAATATTCTCAAAGTATACATATATAAAGTCATGTAATAATATATACAAAGTTTAATATTCATTTACGTGCTATGTACGTGAGCATAACATGCATATTTGGTAATTCGTAGTTATATTAACATAACATAAGGACATGTAAATGTTGAACATGTTGAGCATAGATTGAAAACAGGATAAATACGGGTATATTCCGTATTAAATCAGGATTACTCGGAAACAGACAAAAAACACCATTTTCTACTTCCGCAAATACGAAAACGGGATCTTGCAAATACGGAAACGGAGGAAAAAATATAGAAAACAGAACGGGATGGTACTAGAAAAATTCCATCTGTTTTCATCCCTAACGTCAACTATAAACCGTCATTTTAGCCTTCTTTTATCCTTTAAATCAATCACCAACATAGGTAGTAGATATTTAAACTAATAAATTCCATAAGTCTTGGTGAATATTTATATGCAGGTTGATTTATCTAGAAAACAGATCAAAGGGCCCATTGTCATACACATCAAGCATATGAACCGATGTCAACAAATGTGCAAACCTATGAAAACCCACTCAAGACAGAGTATAGGACCCACTGCCAGAGGGGAGGCCCACCTGTCATGAGAGGGGGTCGGTCGACCTGCCCTAGTGGCCCCACGCCCTCCGCCACCTCGTGCATGTTTCTAATATCTACACCCTTGATTCTAAGGTAGTTTAAGGTCGGTTTACCAAACGGTGGTCAAGAGAGTTGACGTGGATCGATGATGTGGCGCTAGCTTGCTCCCTACTCCATCTTCCCCTATAAAAGGACCACCAGACCCCTTCCAGAAATGCATCCATTGAGATCAATCTCATTTAGATCAAAACACACTAAGAGGAATAGGTCTAGAACTCCCTAATGTAGTATATTAGTATCTTGAGAGTTAGGCTCGAGTTGGACTTATGTCCAAATTTTGGATCTAGTCTTGAAGGCTTGGTAAGTCATTGTATCTACACTTTCATATCTTATGAGACTTCAAAGTTTACATGTTATATTCTTATCTACATGGCTATACTTACGTTGGTTATATGCTTAAAGTAGTTGAAGTTACCTTTATGTTTATGCATAGGATCACAGTGCGCTTAGCTTAGTGATCGATCATGGCTGAGTCGTAGCAGACTTTGTGTAAGCATGCTGCTTATACAAGGTAGTGCCTGTGGATGCACCCTGCATGCTGGAACGTGTGTAGATCACGGGGGTGATAGTCTCGTTGATCCTTTGGAATCCCTCCCGTGTGTAGGACTAGTAGGACTCGTGCCACGAGGGAGAAAGTATATTTTGATATGCTCCTCTTTAGAGATGTCCATTATGCATGAATGTAGAGGTAATCTTTTGCTATAAAGAGTTTATATGCCACTGTAATTCTATAACCTTGTAGTGGGAATATCA
The DNA here is from genome assembly GCA_038087645.1 of Saccharum hybrid cultivar R570. Lineage (NCBI taxonomy): Eukaryota > Viridiplantae > Streptophyta > Magnoliopsida > Poales > Poaceae > Saccharum > Saccharum hybrid cultivar. The sequence goes on along the minus strand of JAQSUU010000084.1, from coordinate 10,488,910 downwards.
TAGGAATCTACCTCACTCATTATACTCCTGAGTTATCAAGTCTATTTATTTTATCATGGATTTATCCCCTGAGTGTCATTATGCTTAATTCCTACCTTTACATTTACCCATGTTCTAGCTATGCTGGTGTGTTGATTAGTTGATATTCCTTTATTATTTAATAATCTTTATTCCATAGTTTCCCTGTGGTAAAATATAAATAACGATACTTGGAATAAAACAAGTTCCTATCAATGTGCTCTAGGATTGCTGGAGATTTGTTAGTTGAGTGAAGAACTTGATACTAGCTACAGTGACAATGATGTTGAACCTAATCAGATCATTCTTAGGGCCCATTTGGATCCTTAGAATTGAATTCATTCTAATAATTACAATTTAGGCATAGATTAATTAAGCTAATATAGTTATATATAGAATATATTTGTATATTTATTGTTAGGCATACAAGGAACATACTTATATGTTGTATTTCTATTGTAGGGAAGTGAGTTGAAGAGTGTGATATAAGTTGGAGAATAAAATTATAGCATAGTGATCTATAGAATCTATTTCCATCTCTCACCCTATGAATTTGAGATAGGCTTATTTGTGAGCTTGGGAATGTTATGGAATGTTAAACTCCAAGCCAAATAGCCTAATCCATTATGTAGATTTCAGTTCCTCTAAAATGAAGGGTTCCAAATGGCCCCTAATTGTTATTGAGCAGCAAGCTCCTATGTCATCCTTGTTTAGTTGAAACAGTGCAAAACAATGAGATTTAGAGGTTTTGTGGCAAACAGGAAATCCTAATTTAGTCGATTCCAGCAGTGTAGCAACTATTATCAGTGACACAATTGCGGCCCAGTTACAATTCACACGACATCCTTGTGAGAAGGTGCAGTATAAAACAGCTGATGAGAGTATTTTGGATTCTTGAACACGTATTCCTTAGTTTTCAGTGGAGCATCCAAGGACATTCATTTAGTTATGCTACTAGAGTGCTTCCTCTTAAAGGATTTCATATGATTATTGGGGTTGATTAGATGGAGGATCATAACCCTATGTGGGTATATTGGAAGAAGAAAGTGATGAAGCTACCTCATAGTGGGAAGAGAATCCAGTTGCAGTTGCAAGGAATCAAACCTGACCTTACTATGTGTGTAAGAGTTTCTACTCATAAGCTGAAAGCTCTCCTCAAGAAAAAGGTTGTGACTCATTGTGTGCATCTCAACTCAGTGCCCACTTCTTCTGCGGGGGACTCATACTATGAATGAGCTAACTAGAGCATGTTTAGACCCTGTTGTCTTACCAGCTATAGTACCATTGGTTGTTCAGTCACTTGTTCATCATTTTAGGAAGTTATTTCAGGATACTAGTTCCCTTCCTCCTTCTAGGACCTTTCATCATAAGATTCCCTTATTGCTGGGGCTCAACCAGTAAACTTGAGACCCTATCGATACGTTCCACACTAGAACACTAAAATCGAGTGCCAAGTTACTAAAATACTTTAGAAAGGGATTATTCAGAAAAGCATGAGATCGTTTGCTTGCCCAGTCTTATTAGTCAAAAAGAAAGATGGTACATAGATATTTTGTATGGACTACCATCAACTTAATGTTATAAAAGTCAAAGACAAACATCCCTTGCTAATTGTGGATGAGCCACTGGATGAACTCCATTGTGCCAAATGGTTCCATAAATTAAACTATTGATATGGGTATCACCAGATCAGGGTGGGAGTGGGTGATGAGATGAAGACTTCTTTTAAAACACATCATAGTTTATATGACTTCAAGGTCATGCCATTTAGGATTACAAATGCTCCAATCACTTTTTGTGTGCCATGAATACACTTTTTGCCCCAATGTTGATAAAAGGAGTCTTGATGTTTATGGGTGACGTAATAGTTTACAATTCCACTCTTAAGAAAGACATTAAATTGCTAGATCAAGTTTTCACTATACTCTAGGAGAATGAGTTTTATCTCAAGCTGGCTAAATATGAGTTTGCAAAGAGTGAATTGGAATATCTGGGTCATGTGATTTCAGCCACTGGAGTTGCAACTGAACCTTCTAAAATTTTGGTTGGGAGTCCTAGCATGTACTACCTACTTCAGTAAAGGAATTAAGATGGTTCTTGGTTCTCACTAGTTACTATAGGATATTCATTAAACATTATGGCATGATTACAAAGCCATTAACTCAACTTCTCAAGAAGGGAACTCCTTTTCAGTGGACACCAACCTCTAAAGCAACTTTTGATGTATCCTCTAGTTTGGCTACAAATATTTCAAATACTAAGTTAGTCCTCTCGCTCTTGGAAACTCTAGGGTAGTTTAGAGACTTATCTTTCGCTGAGTTGAACTTCAAGTGGAAAGTTAATTTCCTTACTCCACCAATAGAAACTATAATGGAAGCAAAGGGGGCACTATTAAATGGGCAAAGTTTGGAGAAGAAGACACAAGGTTTTTTCATGCTAATGCCACTATTATGCTTAGAAAAACATTGATCACAAGCTTAAAAGATGAGAGTGCCATTGAATACTTTCAACATCAAAGTAAGGAAAAGTTGTTGTGGAACCTACAAAGAAAGCTTGGGCACATATGATTTTTAGCAAATGCACTTTCATCTAGATAGCCTAATCATTGTTACAAAGGATCTCAATTAGCTAGAAGAACCTTTTTCTTGATAGGACATTGATAATGTGGTACAACAACTACCTACAGATAAGTCTCCAGGACCTGATGGCTTCACTAATGAATTTATTAAAAAGTGTTGGCACATCATAGCACAACACTTCTATGACTTGACTGAAGCATTCCATCAAGGGTCACTATTTTTACAAAGCCTAAATGACTCCTACATCACTCTTATACCAAAGAATGATGGCCCACAATATAATTCATGTTGGTGGTTATAGACCCATATCACTACTAAATTCCTCCATGAAGATCATCACCAAACTTTTGTCAAATAGGCTCCATCATGTGATCAAAAGGCTAATCCGTAAAAACCAATATGACTTCATCAAATCCAGAACAATTTAAGATTGCTTAGCATGATCATTCAAATACCTTCATTGATGTCATTAGTCAAAGAAAGAGTTGATAATTCTTAAGCTAGATTTTGAGAAAGCCTTTGATATAGTAGAGCACAAAGCAATTCTTCTGATTATGAAAGCTATGGTGACAAGTGATTATCATGGATGTCAACAATCTTCAACTTAGGAATGTCAGCACTTATGCTAAATAGAGTTATAGGGAAAACTTTTCATTGCAAAAGGGGTGTTAGCATTTCTCCTTTTTGTATTGACAACGGATTTTCTCGAAACAATTTTGAATAGGGCAAAGAATCAAGTCTGCTCAATCTTCTAATCCCATTCCTGTCAAGCTTTGATTTTCCAATAGTCCAACATGCAGATGACACACATAATAATGGAGGGTAGTTGGAGACAACTCTTCACCCTGAAAGCTTTAATAAATATATTTCCAGACTCATGTGTCTTGCAAGTTAACTACTCCAAATCCATGAAAGTGCCTATCAATATTCCTCTTGATAAATTGGACTATTTGGCAAACACATTTGGTTGTTCCAAGGGCTCCTTGCCTTTTACTAATCAGGTATTACCTTTAGGGATCAACAAGCTAGAGGTTGAGGATTTCTTGCCATTAGTCACAAAATGTAAATGTAGACTTGTCAGCACCTCAAATTTTCTTTCTCAAGCTAGTTGTCTGGAGATCACTAACTCAGTCTTCACTACTCTGCCCACCTTTTACTTGTGCACCTTCAGAATGCATGCAACAGTGCTTGAGCAAGTGGATAAATACAAAAAGCATTGCCTTTGAAGGGGGTCTGATGTTAATGCAAAAAACCCAAAAGCAGCATGAAAAATAGTATGCAAACCAAAAGATGAGGGGGATTTAGTGCCATTAACTTAAGAAAAAAATGAAGTGCTCCTTACCCAAAAAAATCTTTATAAATTTTTTCAATAGGGAGGATATCCCATGGGTCCACTTAGTATGGGAAAAGAACTACAACAATGGCAAATTGCCTGGTCACTGAATCTTTCTAGTGGAGAGAATATTAAAGGCTTAATGCTTTTGTATACTTTTAAAAGAACGGCATTAGTTAAAATTCAGAATGGAGGATCTTATCTCCTTTGGGAGGATCTCTGGCTTGGTAGAGTTAAGTTAAGCATGCCCTGATCTCTTTTCCTTTGCAAAAATTAAAAGAATAACACTTAGCAAAGCCAAATCAATTGTGCCATTGCACAATCGTTTTCATCTTCCCTGTCAATTGAAGCTTTTGTCCAGCTAGAACAATTGGAGCAGGATCTGCAAGGTATCACTTTGACACATGAACTTGACGGGTGGTTTTATATTTGGAATTCTCGCATTACAAATTGATAAAAGCTTATAGAGTTCTAATTGGCCACATGAACGTACACCCAGTGTTCTGCCAATACAAACATAAAGTCTTCTTTTGGTTACTCCTAAAAGACCGTTTCACCACAAGAGAACTTATCAAAAGCAAAGTTATTAGGACCGAACCGGAGATCGAACCGGCGAGGTCGTCGGTTCACTGGTTCACTGGTCCAACCGTTTAGAACCGGTTGAACCGCCGGTTCGATTGTTTTGGACCGAACGAATTGAACCGGCCACAAAAACTTCAAACCAGTGTAATACAATGAAATATAACCGATAATTAGCAGCATATAGTTGATCTTATATGTAAATAATCTAATAAAGAACACAATTATATAACCATTTTCCAGCTAATCTAGCTACAATTATATATAAAAAATATGCATGAAAAGATAATTTATAGAGCACTTACGAATTGGTTCCAAAAAGACTTAAATAATAATTCAAATATTCACTATTATCAAAATAATCTCAAATGTTGAAATAGAGTGTACTATTAGGAAGAGCTCAACAAAATAATCAAGATGGATATATTATTTATTTAATTAAGAGAGCTCCATTTTTTTGGAAATTAAAAATGCTGCGTACAAAGTCAAAAAGTGCATGAAACATGGCAGGCAGTGTACACACGCACACGTCACTCTCCAAGCGTTCACAGCATCCAAACGTTCACAGGCGCAGGCGGCAGTAGCAGCAGGCTGAGCCCAGCAGCAGCTACGCACACGGGCAGCAGGCGACAGCAGCGCGCGTGCCACGAGACCAGAGCCCCAAACCAGGACGGTCCAGACAGAACCGTCCGGTTCACCGGTTCCTTAAAAAACCGGCCGGTTCAACTGGTTTTTAGCGGTCCGATTGCATGAACGGTCTTTTAAGTGAACCGAGCCGTTGTAGTCTCTGGTTCGGTCTTTTATCGGTCCGACCGCCGGTCCAGTCCGGTCCAAATAACTAGGATCAAAAGGAAGAACATGGGTTTCCCCTCTTATGATTGTGTCCTATGCACCCAACCTAAAGAGAAACCCTAGAACACCTCTTTTTGAAGTGTGACTTCGCACAAGCTTGCTGGTTTAGTCTTAATCTTAGCATTGACATCGAGACCGAGCTCTTTATTACTTTAGAACACCTCAGACAATAGTTGGGAGTCCATTTCTACATGAAAATCATCATACTAATGATCCGGAACATTTGGGTCTCAAGGAATGACCATATCTTCCAAGGAATTCTGCCATCTATATCAAATTGCTAGGTATTTTTCAAAAAAGAGTTTTCTCTAGTTATCCATATAGCGAAGAAGAGACATTTTCCTCTTATAGAAGAATGACTAGAGCACCAATTGTGATCTTATTTATATTCTTTTTGTCCTTGTTTGTTTCTTGATTTTTGTTGTTTGGACACATCTTTCTTCTTCTATTATTAATATATATTAACTAGTAGGGGGCTACCCGTCCTGTTTCCTTAAAAAAACAGGATAAAACAGTCCAAACTGTTTGAAAGACATTTTTGTGCATTGGGATATTTATTCAACAAATACCTGTGCATGCACTAAGTGCTGTTTAAAATGTTTGTTGACGATGAATGGCCAATTTCTTCAGCAATGTCATACAGGCAATGTTCTCAACAGCTTAATACCACTACTCCATTGTGGACCTTCCGTAACCGTAAGAACAATCCGCTTCAACAGGGGTACTGCTCCAGCAGCAATTATTGCTGGGTGATTTTCTGGATCCATGCTCAGATTATACAAGGCAAGATAGCTTCCAGTGCATTTCCATCCCCGTCTTCAAGCATTTTCACCACTGGAAGTATATATGCCTCCACCCTCTGAATCAACCACTGCTCTTGTGTATTCCAGCACACCACCAGATACACTATCATTTTGTTGAGCTCCATTACAGCACTTCACTTATTTTCAAAAGAATGTGAGGTCATCATTTGCTCAACTAGCCGTGGAATAGTCCGATACTCCCTCCGTTCCAAATTATAAGTCGCTTTGACTTTTTTAATACATCCATTTTGCTATGCATCTAGATATAATAATATGTCTAGATACATAGCAAAATGAATGAACCAAAAAAGTCAAAATGACTTATAATTTGGAACGGAGTGAGTAGATAGTTATCTCCATATCTATACCACTGACACCATGATCTCCGATAAGGCAGCACTGGATTCTAGCTCAATGAGGCGCTGCAAGACATCCTTTGACTGAAGGGTGAACTTGACCTACCATTCTTCTTAGGCCTGGGCCATGTTTAGATCCCTTCAAAATGCAAAAAGTTTTCAAGATTCCTCGTCACATCGCATATGTCGGCACATGTATGGAGCATTAAATGTAGGTAAAAAATAACTAATTGCACAGTTTGTCTGTAAATATCGAGACGAATTTTTTGAGCCTAGTTAATCCATGATTGGACAAAGTTTGTCAAATACAAACGAAAAGTGCTACAATATTTATTCAAAAAAAATGCCAACTAAACATGGCCCTGGTTTAGTTGCCATTTTGGCAAAAAATTTTGGATCCAAAAATTTTTGGCCAAAACTTTTCATGCCAAAATTTTTTGGCAGGTGTTTAGTTGCACCCAAAATTTTTTGGCCAGCTGCACAACATGACAAATGTGTCCTATTTAATGCTGCCTTTTCCATCACTCCTCATCCATGCAACTGGATGCATGCGCCTGTGTTCAACAGCCATGCATGGCAGAACCATTGCCATGAACATCACAATGAAGCAAACATTTTATTGATGCATAGACGAACTGGGATCACAAATACTACAAATAAATGTCCTCATACACATTTTTATTTTCAAGTACAGTTCAACAACACACAATGTTCATGCCTAGTTCATCGAAATAATGTTCTCAACATACAAATGAACTAGGATTCGAAGACAGTACACATAAATGTTGTCATACACAGCACTATTTTCAATCACGATTAAACAAAGTGTGCACAAGGTCGTCACGAAATTGATTCATGAGGTCTGAATCATCACTGCTAGGCACTGGGTCAGTGTCAGGTTGATCCTCAGTAGCTTCTCTAGGCACGTAGTTCTCATCGCGGTCACAACGAGCAAAGTGCCTATCCCGTATGCCACTTAACCTAATGAAGTTCTGTAGAGCACAACATGGTGAAATGATTTGGCTTTGTTTACGAGGTGGATAACTAGAGATCTTCTGCAACATCCGCCACTTCATTTTCAAAACTCCAAATGCCCTTTTGATGATGTTCCTAAGAGATGAATGTGCATAATTAAAAGTCTCATTCTCACCTTGTGGTTCTGGTGCCTCTCGATACTCCTGCAGATGATACTTGGTTCCCTTGTAAGGAGCAAGGTAACCGATCCGGTTAGGGTACCCTAAATCAACCAAGTAATATTTCCCTGCAGCATGAAACATTATGAGTATATAGTCAATTACTTCATGTACAACGACGAAATTAAATACCAGAGGTCAAGTATACCTGCAGGTGGATGTGGGAAGACATGGCTGTATGTGGTCGTTGCATCGTTCAACACTATGACATCATGTACAGAAACAAGCCAGCTGTGGGGGTATAAACCCCTATACCCTTACGGCTAGACATGGGCAGGCCCAGACCAGACGGTCCGGCCCATTACATGACGACGCATGATCCAGATCATCAGGATGGAGTCTCGCGCAAGGCATCAAACCAGACTTGGGAATCAAGCAAGGTCTTGGTCGGTTAGATTAGGAATCCTTGTCCGGCTCTATATGACAATTGTAACTGGCTAAGATTAGTTTCTAGATCTGTAACCCTGCCTCTCAGACTATATAAGGAGGGCAGGGGACCCCCCTCAAAAACATCGAAACATACTCTAGGGCAATCTAGCTTGTAATACATTGTTCGAGACAGCAATAACAAAGCAGAGCAGGACGTAAGATATTACGCCCACATGGCGGCCTGAACCTGGGTAAACCCGCGTGTTGTTCTGCATCACCGTCTCGTTCGTGGCTTGCACACCTGTCTGCCGACAATCTACTACCTTGCGTATACCCCTTGGTAGACTACCGACCAGGTTTTGTCGACAGTGGCACGCCAGGTAGGGGGTGTATGTACTACTTTTCAGGCGTGCGAGATGGTCATCTTCCCCGATTCCATGGCCACGGCGGCGGGCCTCACGTTCATGATTGGCCAGATCACCTGGACCACTGGCTCCAACGAGTTCGTCATCACAGCCATGGGGGAGGTGCAGATCCAATCTGCATCGACTACTTCCCTGACACCGGCGTCGACTACGACTACGCTGGCTCCGGCTTCGCCTGCACCAGCACCGTCACCGACCACACCGGCAACTCATCGACTCCTTCCTCGCTACCAGGGGAGGAAACTCAACAACACTGACCTGATCGACTCCATCGACTAGCTCGGTGGCAAACTCTCGTTTACCCTAGCTCTGGTCGACTCGCTCCAAGAATAGTTTACCGAGCAGAGCTCGAACGGCTACAACAGATCTACTCGACCTGCTCAAGCCATCTGTTTTCAATGGTTGGGTACAGATCTAGTGGTCACTTCGACTCCTGAAGGGCGCTCTGCTCGACCTCGACCTCGACCACGCAACTTTATCAATATGGTGGGCTCTGATCAAGTTTCGATCCATACCACCCATACAGATAGCCGTTTGAGCTTTGGATTGAGCACTGCGTCCAATGATACTACTCAAACCATGGTATTACACCATGTGAGTAGCGGTGATGAAGAGAGGCTACATCCTCCAGGCTTTCCTCGAATCCTAGCCTTCCCTCCAAGGCGTGGCGCCATGATCAACGTGGTTAGCCAAGATAAAGATCCACCTGCTGGGGGCGAGACCAATCAACAGCGACAAGAGCGACAACTGCGCAATTTCGATCGAGCTCAACGTCGCATAGATGAAGATGCACGCTTGGCACAACAGCAAGCAGACCGCGACCAACAAGAAGCTGACGCTGCAGCTAGGCGTAACCGATTGCAAGGGCGCAACCTCAATGATGCTTTTGACATGGTAGGGAACAGACCAGTATTCAAAACCCCAAGCGCCAACATGGTCATCGCCATTGAAAGCCTAAAGCGGTTACCAGATACCTCGGAAATCCAAAACATCTAGGAGGATTTGCAGGCTTATCTCCAGGCGGCTATGGTTCAAACTAATGAACGTGTCATGGGCCCATCGATGTCTGGCGCGACTAGCAGGAGCCACCAGCACTCCAGTCGACCTTTCAAGTCTGGTCAATATGGCTTACGCGCACCCGCCAGCATAGACCACCACGTTGTGGACAACATAGCTCCTAGTGTCAATCCAGGAGCTGACGGAGGCAACGACGGCAATCGCGGAAACCCTCCTCATAATGATAATCGCCACCTCAGCCACCGCCGCAGTAACAACGACGATGACCAACGCAGCGACAACCGGCATAAAGACTACCAGGACCACCGTCGTTAGGGACAACAATACGGTGACAAACGAGATCGCCATGATGGCAATCACGATCTCCGTCATGACCTCAACAACCGTGACCTACGTCCTCGCATTGAACAGAGAGCTCAGGACCGTGCGTCCCATGAGACCAGTCATCGCATGGAGTACGATATGGTCCACGGTCCCCCGGGCCCCAAGCAATTCACCAACCACCTATGACAAGTCATCTGGCCTAGAGGTTTTAAGCTTGAAAAGCTTAACCATTACGACGGCAAGTTCAATCTCGAGCTATGGGTCCAACTTTATGAGACCGCTTGCAGATCCGCTATGGGTGACGAACATGTCATGGCCAACTACTATCCCATGGTGGTCGGCCCGGTGGGGCACCAATGGCTTGTCAGTCTTCCAGAGAACCACTTTGACTCCTGGTATGCTTTGCGTCAAGCCTTTGTCGAAAACTTCATTGCTACCTGTGAACAGCTAGGCAACAAGTATGATCTGCAGTGCATCCGTGACGCCAGGGATGAACCATTGCGCGAGTACATCCGACGCTTCTCGGATATGCGCATCATGATTCCTAGGATCACCGACAACGAGGCTATTGAAGCCTTCATTACTGGTCTGCGCTACCACAACGATCTCAGGGAGAAGCTCCTTCGTAAATGGCCTATAATGGTGGTCGACCTCCTCACCACCGCTAAGAAGTATGCAGATGCCGACGACGCCAAGAAGCTACTGAACGAGGGCACCGGCAAAGCACCATACTCTCCACGATGCGATGACTACCGCGACGACTTTAGAGGTCACAGCGACATTAGGGACCACCATAACGACAATCGTGATCGGCGTGACAATAGAAATCAGCACGACGATCGCCGTGACAACTTCAAGGGCAAGCGTGCTTGCGATGACGACGGTGAGGTCAACACTGTGAAAAAATTTGGTGGGCGTCGCAATTATGAAGAAGACTATGCTAAAGCCTTGAAGGGGCCTTGCCCAGCTCATCCTAAGTCCAACCATATGTTGGAAAACTGCAAGGTCCTCAAGGAGATCTACCATCACAAACAGGCTTCAGAAGATGCCGACAAGCCTAATGACGCAACAGACCAGCGTAACCACAGGGACGATGACGAGGACGATCCTAACAAGAACCCCAAGCACCAGTATTAGGAACCAGTGAGGCATGTTGCAACTATCATCGGGGGCAAGGTGTCTGTTGAAAGCAAACACGAGCGGAAGCTACTCGCCCGCGCTTGCCTGATGTAACACCCTAAAATTTTGAAAAGAAGAAAAATAGGAGAAATATGATTTTTGTATATTTTTGTGAGCATGCAAACTTAGAATGATAATATTTTTTATAAATTTAAAAATCAAATATAAGGGTAGAAATATGATTGAGCATTCATGCTGCTGCATTTGAAATTTTGTGTTGAGTGGTTTTAGTCAAATTCAAATTGGATTTAAAAATCTTTTGAAAAATGGCTTTGAAAAATTAGAAAAAGAAAAAGAAAAGGAATTTTTCTTCTCTCGGGCCGCTTTCCTCCCGTAGTCCATCAATTCGGCCTGCAGCGGCGGCCCGTTTCCTCTCTTTTTTTCCCCCCCGCGCCCGCATTCTCCTTCTTGGGCCGAGCCCAGCAACCGTGGCCGCCGGCCCAAATCGCGCGCGCTACGTTTCCCCGCTTCCAGCGTCGCTGACACCTCGGCCCCACCTGTCAGACCATCTCCTTCCCAAAGCCGCCGCCAGAATCTCTCTTTCCTTTCTTACCGTCGGTGAATCTTTCTCCAAATCCTCCTCCTTCCTTACTTAGCGCCGCTTTGGGCTATAAAAGCTGAGCCCCCACCTCTCCGCCCCCATCCTACCCTTTAGGAGCTGCTGTAGCCTTGAGAATATCGCCACCGCAAGATCCCACCCTACCTCGCCGCCACCGTCCGCCATCTCGAGCACACCGTCGCCTCCATCCATCTTACGCCCTAGATTTCGCCCTTGGTGAGTTCGCCATGCTTCGGTCTTTCTCCCGGTGCTTCCCCTTCGTTGAATGGTGCCCGGAATCGAGCTTTGGCGATTCCCGGCCATGGCGCCGCCGTGGAAGGGTCGCCGCCGGGCCAAAAACCGGCCAGAGCGCCACCGGCCGCTCTCTTTCTCTCTCCCCGATCCGATCTCGGCCGTCCGTTTTGAATCGGACGGATCTTATTTAATGATACCGGTTCGCGTGAACTTTTGTAAAAGAGACCCTAAACTTTTGTGTTATCGAACCCGCGGTCCAAAGCGTAAACTGGAAAATACGTTTTGATTAAATGAAAACGTAATTCGTTTCGGAAAAGAAAAATACGCTTTCTGATATTTACAGTTTTGCCATTTATTTTGTTTTAGTCGTAGAATCTTCGTTTTAACTCCGATTTGGTCCATTCAAATTACGTTAGATTCATATTTGCGAGCTCTATGTAACTATACAACTGTACAGTAGGTTTGGATTAATTTATTTTCGAGTTTTTAATTAAAGTATTCATTTTTCTATAGGAAATCTTTGGAAATTCATAACTTTGTCGTTTTAGCTCCGATTTTCGTGATCTTCGCGTCTGTGTGATCCTAGCGAGTTGTAGATTCGTTTTAAAGACTTTTTTTAACTTATTTTCTTACTATTGGTGTATTGTTCTAATTATAGTCTTGTTTGTCTATGCATGATTGCCTCTGGATGAATGTTGTTGCTATTGTTGATCGAGTATAGACGGTGAGCAATTCGTTGGAGATCAAGAGTTTTACTACGAACAAGATCACCAGGACCAGTTTGAGCAAGGCAAGTATAGCATGGGATTATCCTTGTTGTCCTATTCATATTAAGCAAATAATATCATTATGCATATATTCCTTGATAAGGATGACTTAGTATTGATCTTATTCCTTGATACCTATTATACTGCATGGATTAGTATTGCTAGTGCTCAACATGAACTATGATCATGTAATTTGACTAATGGAATATGCAATAAACATTAAAAGATGACTTTTTATTACTGTTTAAAGGGGACTAGAGCATGGGGATTATTTTGGTGCTCTTGTTACTCTCCATAAGGACTCATCTATAAGCGAAAATCCGGGATTTACAGTACAACTGTGAGGGCTAAAATGGCTCTGGCTTTAGTCATATAGAAGGACCTTTTCTAGCTTGTTAGAGGTATTCCTTTATGGCGTAAGAATGGCTTGACGAATCGGGTATAGTGCGGCCTCTGTCCTCATGTGTATAGGCTGCGTGTTATTGTGCCATCAGGAAGGGGGGGCTCTACATCTGTTTGCCGAGTGAAATCTAATGGCCCTAACTTGTTAGACGAACCTTCGAAAGACTTCATAGTGAACCCTGCCGACCTTCCTTGGAAGTGGGTCAAGAGATTAGTTACCTCGGGCGAAAGGGTAAATCACGACTCACAGTGAAAGTGTACAACCTCTGCAGAGTGTAAAACTGTTATAACAGCCGTGCTCACGGTTACGAGTGGCCTTGGACCCTTATGGAATAGTGGATCATTAATAATGAATATGTTTTTGCTATTCGTTAATCATTTCACATGGATCATATGTTTATTGATTATATTGAGACACTTTGATATCATTGATATACTAAATTAATGCTATATAAAAGCTACATGCTGATAAACCTATGTTATGCCTTTGAGCCTCATGAACCCCATGTTACACTTGTTGAGTACGAGATGTACTTACGCTTGTTTATTTTTCTTACTTGGATAAAAATCCCGGATGGGTAACAGATGGTGCAAGTAGTGACTACTTCTACTTTCCGGAAGATTACTAGACTTGCTGTCAACCAGTCAATGTGCCTGTGATTGGAGCTACCACGAGAGTTTTTATATTTTACTTCCGCTATATTATTGTAAAGACTATGTGTTATTAATCGTGATGTAATAACATTTGTGATGATACATCCTTTATAATTTGTTAACTTATGTGTGATTGATCTCTGGGCACACATAAGGGTATGCACTCCATTTGGTCGATAAATGGGTGTGACAAATTGGTATCAGAGCTATTGTTGACTGTAGGACGCAAGCCTAGATAGAAATTGTCAATTTAGTGTCATATTTTCACTATTTTTATGCTCATTATCTTGCTCTTGTTATTTGATAATTTTTTATGCTTCTTATGTCTCATTCTATTGTGAAATTTTGCCTCTATTCTAATTACATCTAAAAACTCTGTAGATGGTTCGTGGCCGCAAGACTGCCCGCATCACCACTGGAGGACACTACCCACCTCGTGCTTTGATTTCACCTGAAGAGCCACAAGAGGAAGTACCCCAGGAGAATGAGCAGACCCCTGAAGTACCAATCCAAGTGCCAGCACCTTCTCAGGAAGAACCCGAGCCTGAAGAAGACCCTGAGATCATCGAGATTGAAGATGATGAAGAGGAGGAAGCCAATGGAGGAGAGCAACCCCTGTCTCCCCCACCTGGTGCAGCTGCTGAGGATGTGCCACCCCCTCCAATGGGTTGGACTGTGAAGATCTACCACAAGATAGGAGAAAATGCTGTTTCTCACCATCGACTTGTGGGAATGCTCTCTGCCTACTTCGCTGATTGGCACCCAGCTGTGGAGTATGTCTGTTGGGAGTACACCCATCCGCTGGAGGACACTTACTGGAAGGCAAGAGCGAGCCTTTTTCCTAAGGATGAAGAAAAAGGAGCATACCAGCTGGACAGGATGTATGCTCACATGGGTCGTCGAGCTACCATGGAGGATAGTATTGAAGATGCTACTTTTGAAGCGTGTATGGGCCTTCGCTACCTTCGCTTTGACAGCATGAAGCATGATATCCACTGCTACATCCCTCGTGCACACCCCGACCTTGGATGGGCCATGATGGATCCAGTGCAGTTGGAACCACTTCCTCGGGTGATGGTGAACTTTGTCTATGACATGATGGAGAGGAAGCTGCAGTTAGAGGAGATGGTGAAGGCACAAGGGAAGACCATCAAGAGGTGCCAAGCAATGATTGATGAACTCCGAGCAAACCAAGGCATGGCAAAGATTTATGAGACATTAGAGCATGAGCCACGCCAGTAGAAAATAGGAGTCCTTTATGTAATAAGAACGTTTTAGTAACGTCAGTTGAGTCTTCGAGTCTGTCGTGTGGTTTGAACTTTGGTGTGATAGTTGCTTTATCATTATGTTTATGTGTGAGTTGGATTTTTGTTATGAGTGCTGGGGCTTGTAGGCATGTCTACAAGTTCCATTTTTAAGAATAACAGTCTTTTAGTCAAGGGAATAATAGTTGGGTTTGGTATTGTCTCGTTTCTGTCCTTGCTGTTTTCTGGAGCAGTCTGCAATATTTCTGATATGGTTCAAAAACGGTTCGTGCAACATTTATGAAATTTTTATGAGAGAAACTAGGCTTAAGCACCTTTCAAAGGCCACTGGAATCACTTTTTTATCTGATCTGGTTCGAGAGATATAACTGTTACAAGTTAAAGTTTCTGCACAGTCTGGAATCTAGCACAGTTTCTGTTGCGCCTTAGTTTTCATTAACTTAACGACAGAATCTGGTATTATGGTCTAAATAGAAGTTGTGGGGAACTTCATATGCTTTCCAACCATATAAAGCACTTCTCTATGGGACTTCTGTAGTTCGAGATATGATTGATTTACTGAACTGATCACATTGATATTCGCTCAGAAAACTTTCAGATATCATTCTTTATCTTATAAGTGGTTGATAACATGGAAATCTCAAAGTTTGCATTCTTATGGATGTCAGATGGCCGGAAGAGGAAGAGGCAGGGGTCGTGGAGGTGTTCCCCCGAATCCACCACCACCACCGCCACCAACTATTGAGCAACTTCTGGCAGTGCAGACACAACTCATGCAACAATTGGTGCAGAACCAACATAATCATCCAGTTGCTGGAGTACCACCACGTGATAAGCGTGGTGAGTTTTTGAAGGGTCATCCCCTGGTGTTCACGCATGCCGCTAATCCATTGGAAGCGGATGATTGGCTCCGTGCCGTGGAAAAGCAACTCAACATTGCTCAATGTGATGACCGTCAGAAGGTGTTGTTTGCTTCTGGACAACTCCAGGGAGAAGCTCAGGACTGGTGGGAATCATATGAGTATGGTCGTCCCGCCAATGCTCCTGCAGTCACTTGGCAGGAGTTTAGAGAGAACTTCAGAGCTTATCATATACCAGAAGGAATAATAGAACTGAAGGCAGAGGAATTCCGGAATTTGACCCAGGGGTCATTGTCTGTAGCTGAGTATCATGACAAGTTTGCCCAGTTGTCACGATATGCACCACATGAGGTGGCCAATGACAATGATAAGCAGCGCCGTTTTTTGAAGGGATTGTATGATGGATTACAACTGCAGCTGATGTCTAATACCTATCCCAATTTTCAGACGCTTGTGAACCGCGCTATCGTGGTGGACAACAAGCGCAAGGAGATGGATGCCAAGAGGAAAAGGCTTCAAGGACAGACTTCTGGTAGTAACACTCGTCCCCGTACTGGTTTCCAGCAGGTTCATCAATAGAGGCCTCCTTCTAGTGAGTGGAATCATGGACAGGTCCCTTTCCGCAATCAGTTTCCGCAACGTCCCATATTCCAGCCGCAGAATGGTAACCAACGCCCTCCGCAGCAGAATGGGAATCAACCTCAGCGCTAGGGTCCTTCCAATAATACTCCCATGAAGACCAGTGCTCCCAATACCCCCAACAAGTGTTTCCGATGTGGATAAGAAGGTCACTTGTCCTACAACTGCCCTAAGAAGATCAATCAGCAGACTCCACAGAGGCAGGGTAGTCACCAGAAGCCTGCATCTAATACTGGAAGGGTGAACCACTTGTCCCAGGAAACCACAGTGGAGGAACCAGAAGTTATGCTTGGTACGTTCGATGTCCATTCCACTCCCGCCACTGTTCTTTTTGATTCTGGAGCATCACATTCTTTCATATCACAATCATTTGTTAGAATACATAGAATTCATTTGTGTGCCATGAAGAATCCTATATTAGTAAACTCACCTGGTGGAAGTATGCCAGCATCTTATCGTTGTCTCCCGATTAGTCTCATTCTAAGGGGGGTAGAGTTTAAGGTGAGTCCTATAGTATTGAGAACAGCTGGGATCGATCTTATCTTGGGAATGGATTGGATTATGCAACAACAAGTAGAGATTCAGTGCAAAGGTAAATCAGTAGTACTGACAACACCAAAGGGAGATAGGATCAGAGTTGATGTAAAAGTGCAGAAACAGGAGACCGCTGTAGTGAATCAGCTTACTGATGGTGCCAACAAGGAGGACCAGGTTGTGGAAGAGTTCTCCGATGTGTTTCCCGAGGAATTGCCAGGTATGCCGCCCGACCGTGACATTGAATTTATTATTGAATTATTACCTGGGACTGCACCCATAGCTAAGCATCCATATAGAATGGGAGTAGATGAATTAGAAGAACTTAAGAAACAAATTAAGGAATTGTAGGATAAGGGTTTCATTCGTCCTAGTTCTTCACCTTGGGGAGCACCAGTGATTTTTGTGGATAAGAAAGATGGTACTCAGAGGATGTGTGTAGATTATCGGTCTCTCAATGAGGTCACCATCAAGAATAAGTACCCATTGCCCAGGATTGATGACTTGTTTGATCAGTTAAGAGGTGCTTGTGTATTCTCCAAGATTGATCTTCGTTCTAGATATCATCAGTTGAAGATTCGTGCTAGTGATGTACCAAAGACAGCTTTTACCACACGGTATGGGTTGTATGAGTATACAGTGATGTCTTTTGGTCTGACTAATGCTCCTGCATACTTTATGTATTTGATGAATAAGGTATTCATGGAATATCTGGACAAGTTTGTAGTGGTATTCATCAATGATATTCTAGTATTCTCCAAGACTGAGGAGGAACATGCTGAACATTTGAGGCTAGTTTTGCAAAAGCTCAGAGAACACCGGTTATATGCCAAGCGGAGTAAATGTGAGTTTTGGTTGAAGGAAGTTTCCTTTCTTGGTCATGTTGTCTCAAATGGAGGAATATCAGTAGATCCTAGCAAAGTGAAAGACGTATTGGACTGGAAGCCACCAACCAGTGCAAGTGAGATCCATAGTTTCTTGGGATTAGCAGGCTATTACAGAAGATTTATAGAGGGATTTTCTAAGCTTGCGAAGCCAATGACTACACTATTAGAGAAGAATACCAAGTTTGTGTGGTCTGAGAAGTGTCAGGCTAATTTTGAGGAATTAAAGAAAAGATTGACCACTGCACCAGTATTAGTTTTGCCAGATCTGAGTAAACAGTTCTCTATTTACTGTGATGCATCTCGTTTGGGTTTAGGATGTGTTCTTATGCAAGAAGGTAGAGTTGTGACATATGCATCAAGACAGTTGAGAAAGCATGAATTAAATTATCCTACTCATGACTTGGAATTAGCTGCAGTGGTTCATGCATTAAAGATATGGAGACACTATTTGATTGGACATAAAAGTGATATATATACTGATCACAAGAGTTTGAAGTATATCTTCACTCAATCAGATCTGAACTTGAGGCAGCGTAGATGGCTGGAGTTGATAAAGGATTATGATCTAGAGGTGCATTATCACCCAGGAAAGGCTAACGTCGTTGCTGATGCTCTTAGTAGGAAAAGCTACGCTAATGAAATGCAAGTAATGCCTTTGGCAAGAGAGTTGTGTGCTGAATGTGAGTATCTGAACTTAGGGTTTACCATCAATGCAGTAGAATTGGTACTAGAACCTACTTTGGAGCAAGAGATACGCAAGAGTCAGATGAAAGATGCAAAATTGAGAGAGATAGCAGAGAATATAGTGAAGGGCAAATCACTAGGATTCCATAAGGATGATAAGGGTACATTATGGTTTGGAAAAAGGTTGTGTGTGCCAGAGGATAAGACTATCAGAAAAGCAATTTTGAGTGAAGCTCATGAGTTAGCTTATTCCATACATCCAGGGAGTACTAAGATGTATCTGGATCTGAGAGAGAAATATTGGTGGTATGGTTTAAAAAGAGATGTTGCTGAATATGTTGCTTTGTGTGACACATGTCAAAGGGTGAAAGCTGAACATCAGAGACCTGCAGGATTGTTACAACCTATGCAGATACCCGAATGGAAATGGGAAGAAGTTGGTATGGATTTTATAGTTGGATTGCCACGTACTCAGAGTGGGTATGATTCGATTTGGGTAATAGTAGATCGCTTAACAAAGGTTGCTCATTTTCTACCAGTTAGGACTACATATAGCAGTGCGAGGTTGGCAGAATTGTATATGGAAAGAATAGTGAGTCTGCATGGAGTTCCTAAGAAAATTGTGTCTGATCGAGGTACCCAATTTACATCTCATTATTGGCAAAAGATACATGAATCACTAGGAACCAAGCTGAATTTTAGTACAGCTTACCATCCACAGACAGATGGACAGACGGAAAGAATTAATCAGATATTGGAGGATATGTTGAGAGCTTGTGCTTTACAATATGGTACTAGTTGGGATAAGAGTTTGCCTTATGCAGAGTTCTCCTATAACAATAGTTATCAGAAGAGTCTTCAGATGGCACCGTTTGAGGCTCTGTATGGACGAAAGTGTAGAACCCCATTGTTCTGGAATCAGACAGGGGAAAGTCAAGTGTTTGGGCCTGATGTACTCAAGGATGCTGAAAAGAAAGTAAGAATGATTAGGAATAATCTAAAAATAGCTCAGTCCAGATAGAAGAGTTACGCTGATACTCGGAGAAGAGAGTTAATCTTTGAAGTAGGAGATTATGTATATTTAAAAGTATCGCCAATGGGGAGTGTGAAAAGGTTCAACATTAAAGGTAAATTGGCACCAAGATATATTGGACCTTTCAAGATTATAGATAGACGTGGTGAAGTGGCATATCAGTTGGAATTACCAGAAAGTTTGGCGGGTGTACATGATGTGTTCCATGTGTCTCAACTAAAGAAATGTTTGCGCGTATCAGAGGAACAGATTTCGCTAGAGGAGCTCACTGTTAAGGAGGATCTTACATATGAAGAGTTTCCAGTGAAAATTCTAGAGACTGCCGAAAAAGTTACGAGAAGTCGAACTATTAAGATGTGCAAAGTTCAGTGGAATCGGTACATAGAGGGTGAGGCCACTTGGGAAAGAGAAGAGGATCTGAGAAAAACCTACCCGAAACTGTTTGAGTAACCATCTTCTGAATCTCGGGACGAGATTCATCTTAAGGGGGGTAGAATTGTAACACCCTAAAATTTTGAAAAGAAGAAAAATAGGAGAAATATGATTTTTGTATATTTTTGTGAGCATGCAAACTTAGAATGATAATAATTTTTATAAATTTAAAAATCAAATATAAGGGTAGAAACATGATTGAGCATTCATGCTGCTGCATTTGAAATTTTGTGTTGAGTGGTTTTAGTCAAATTCAAATTGGATTTAAAAATCTTTTGGAAAATGGCTTTGAAAAATTAGAAAAAGAAAAAGAAAAGGAATTTTTTCTTCTCTCGGGCCGCTTTCCTCCCGCAGTCCATCACTTCGGCCTGCAGCGGCGGCCCGTTTCCTCTCTTTTTTCCCCCCGCGCCCGCATTCTCCTTCTTGGGCCGAGCCCAGCAACCGCGGCCGCCGGTCCAAGTCACGCGCGCTACATTTCCCTGCTTCCAGCGTCGCTGACACCGCGGCCCCACCTGTCAGACCATCTCCTTCCCTAAGCCGCCGCCGGAATCTCTCTTTCCTTTCTTACCGTCGGTGAATCTTTCTCCAAATCCTCCTCCTTCCTTACTTAGCGCCGCTTTGGGCTATAAAAGCTGAGCCCCCACCTCTCCGCCCCATCCTACCCTTTAGGAGCTGCTGTAGCCTTGAGAACATCGCCACCGCAAGATCCCACCCAACCTCGCCGCCACCGTCCACCATCCCGAGCACACCGTCGCCTCCATCCATCTTACGCCCTAGATTTCGCCCTTGGTGAGTTCGCCATGCTTCGGTCTTTCTCCCGGTGCTTCCCCTTCGTTGAATGGTGCCCGGAATCGAGCTTTGGTGATTCCCGGCCATGGCGCCGCCGTGGAAGGGTCGCCGCCGGGCCAAAAACCGGCCGGAGCGCCGACGGCCGCTCTCTTTCTTTCTCCCCGATCCGATCTCGGCCGTCCGTTTTGAATCGGACGGATCTTATTTAATGATACCGGTTCGCGTGAACTTTTGTAAAATAGACCCTAAACTTTTGTGTTATCGAACCCGCGGTCCAAAGCGTAAACCGGAAAATACGTTTTGATTAAATGAAAACATAATTCGTTTCGGAAAAGAAAAATACGCTTTCTGATATTAACAGTTTTGCCATTTAATTTGTTTTAGTCGTAGAATCTTCGTTTTAACTCCGATTTGGTCCATTCAAATTGCGTTAGATTCATATTTGCGAGCTCTATGTAACTATACAATTGTACAGTAGGTTTGGATTAATTTATTTTCGAGTTTTTAATTAAAGTATTCATTTTTCTATAGGAAATCTTTGGAAATTCATAACTTTGTCGTTTTAGCTCTGATTTTCATGATCTTCGCGTCTGTGTGATCCTAGCGAGTTGTAGATTCGTTTTAAAGACTTTTAAACTTATTTTCTTACTGTTGGTGTATTGTTCTAATTATAGTCTTGTTATGCATGATTGCCTCTGGATGAATGTTGTTGCTATTGTTGATCGAGTATAGACGGTGAGCAATTCGTTGGAGATCAAGAGTTTTACTACGAACAAGATCACCAGGACCAGTTTGAGCAAGGAAAGTATAGCATGGGATTATCCTTGTTGTCCTATTCATATTAAGCAAATAATATCATTATGCATATATTCCTTGATAAGGATGACTTAGTATTGATCTTATTCCTTGATACCTATTATACTGCATGGATTAGTATTGCTAGTGCTCAACATGAACTATGATCATGTAATTTGACTAATGGAATATGCAATAAACATTAAAAGATGACTTTTTATTACTGTTTAAAGGGGACTAGAGCATGGGGATTATTTTGGTGCTCTTGTTACTCTCCATAAGGACTCATCTATAAGCAAAAATCCGGGATTTACAGTACAACTGTGAGGGCTAAAATGGCTCTGGCTTTAGTCATATAGAAGGACCTTTTCTAGCTTGTTAGAGGTATTCCTTTATGGCGTAAGAATGGCTTGACGAATCGGGTATAGTGCGGCCTCTGTCCTCATGTGTATAGGCTGCGTGTTATTGTGCCATCAGGAAGGGGGGCTCTACATCTGTTTGCTGAGTGAAATCTAATGGCCCTAACTTGTTAGACAAACCTTCAAAAGACTTCATAGTGAACCCTGCCGACCTTCCTTGGAAGTGGGTCAAGAGATTAGCTACCTCGGGCGAAAGGGTAAATCACGACTCACAGTGAAAGTGTACAACCTCTGCAGAGTGTAAAACTGTTATAACAGCCGTGCTCACGGTCACGAGTGGCCTTGGACCCTTATGGAATAGTGGATCATTAATAATGAATATGTTTTTGCTATTCGTTAATCATTTCACATGGATCATATGTTTATTGATTATATTGAGACACTTTGATATCATTGATATACTGAATTAATGCTATATAAAAGCTACATGCTGATAAACCTGTGTTATGCCTTTGAGCCTCATGAACCCCATGTTACACTTGTTGAGTATGAGATG
The DNA here is from genome assembly GCA_038087645.1 of Saccharum hybrid cultivar R570. Taxonomy (NCBI): domain Eukaryota; kingdom Viridiplantae; phylum Streptophyta; class Magnoliopsida; order Poales; family Poaceae; genus Saccharum; species Saccharum hybrid cultivar. The sequence continues at coordinate 10,466,434 of JAQSUU010000084.1, read as the reverse complement.
TACTTACGCTTGTTTATTTTTCTTACTTGGATAAAAATCCTGGATGGGTAACAGATGGTGCAAGTAGTGACTACTTCTACTTTCCGGAAGATTACTAGACTTGCTGTCAACTAGTCAATGTGCCTGTGATTGGAGCTACCACGAGAGTTTTTATATTTTACTTCCGCTATATTATTGTAAAGACTATGTGTTATTAATCGTGATGTAATAACATTTGTGATGATACATCCTTTATAATTTGTTAACTTATGTGTGATTGATCTCTGGGCACACATAAGGGTATGCACTCCATTTGGTCGATAAATGGGTGTGACACCTAAATGTGGCCAAGACAGACGACCTCATTACAGATCTAAGATTACCCCCCTGGTCACACCAAGAAACCAACTTCAGCAGGGCGGATCAATGGGCCACCATCCCCGAACTAGGTCATTTCGCTCTCGTCCTTAGTCCCTGTATCAATAAAGTGCAATTTGACAGGGTGCTCATTGACGGCGGTAGTTCCATCGACATCCTATTCAAGAATAGCCTATCAGCATTTAACATATCTGAAGCTGACTTGAAGCCATATGACGCACAGTTCTAGGGGGTCCTGCCCGGACAGAGCTCTACGCCTCTCGAGTGAATTACCCTACCTGTGCAGTTTGGCACGGCAGACCACTTCCGTACCGACTACATCAACTTTGTGGTTGTTGGTATAAATTAAGTGCAACTAAAATATGAAGGATTCTGCAAGCGCACAGAATATACCATTGTAGCATTTTACCGGGAGTATTCTAGGTATCGTTATTTATATTTTACCACAGGGAAGCAAGGGTTAAAGAATCTGATAATTCACCATCATGTATCTACTAACCTAGTAAACCAACTAGACTATAGCAGGGGTAAATGATATATGAATGATAGGATTTATGCAATATGACACACATGGGATAGGTCACTAAAGATACGCAACTAGTTAACTTGGGAGGTCAACAGATGAGGTAGATTCCTATGATATTCTTATCACACGGTAAAGGTATACCCAACTATGCTAAGACTTACCACACTCTTGTGCACTTCAGGACGCCACTAGATAGGAGAGAGCACCACAAAGGATACCTCTACTGACATGACTACGGTCCTACAATTTAAGAACCTGCTCAATAGATATGGACGGGGCTGTCACCTCCTGTAACTACCATACAGCTAGGGAACAGGGTGTACTCAAAGGCAGAGCATCGTGTAAACACCACGCTTACATGAGGCTCGGCTACTTAGCCCAACCGGTAAAGCCTAGACTCAGCACTCTATGAACTAGCACACAAAAGCAATGATAAACTCAACTAGAAAGATATATTCAAAGTAAGCATATGCATGTAAATAAGAGAATAAGTATAAGTCTTACAGAATATTGAAGTGAAGACACAAGGCTTTACCAAGCCTCCATGACTAGATCTGGAACCTTGAGGAAGATCCCAACTCGATCCTCTCTCCTAAGATACTAATCTACAACATTGGAGAAGCTAGACCTAATCCCCTAGAGAGGTCATCCTTTCATGGGACACCTCTCCCCTGATCCTGGCTGGGAGATAATGAATTAGGGTTTAAGGGATGCCTCCTTCAGGGGCCAGAGGTCTTGCTTATATAGCCCTCTAGGAAGCACCATAGCCCTCGGATCAAACCGACCTTGATCTACGATTATTATTGATCCTCAAAGGCGGTGGAGGCATGATCCGCGAGACGGAGCCTGATTGGCTCTGTAGGTGGGGTAGGCGCCCAAGGAGTGGGGCGAGCGCCCCACTTTCGGGCCCATTTCACCTCCTATTTGTTTCTAGAGTCTTCTCGTACCTTCCACATTCCAGAAAAGTTATGCGTAGCCCCTTCGTCTCTATGCAAACCTGACATGTGCGCCTTCCTTGGTTCTTTTCAGCTGACACCCTGCAGAAACAGACATTCACCAAAACTCGTGGAATTATGTCAGTAAACCCCCTATATCTAATTGGTAATTATTGTTTAGTCCTTTTTCATGTTTCGTTGACGGTTAAAATTGACACTTATCTACCGTCAACAGTGGTCGCTGACTTCGAGGGTACCTACCATGCTATCCTTGGTCACCCCGCGATCACCAAATTCATGGTTGTACCTCATTACAGGTACTTGGTGCTAAAGATGCCAACAGAAAAGGGCGTCCTCAATCTTAGTGGCAATGTATTCATTGCATATACCTGTGAAGAGGACAGTTTTCGCGTAGCTAAAGCCCACGACCTCCCCCTGCGCATGGCGGCAATGACGATGGAGGCAAAGAAGACTCCTCCAAACAAGCTGGAGATTCTAGAGCTCGAAGCACCACAAAAGTCTATCAAGTCTAAGGAGTACAAAGAGATCCAGCTGGTCGAGGGTGACTCCAGCAAGACGGCATTGATTGGGTCAAACTTTGACCCTAAATAGGAAGACGTGCTCGTCCAGTTCTTGAGAGAGAACATAAGCATGTTCGCTTAGAAACCATCGGACATGCCCGGTTGAAAGGTCCTTGTTTGGTTTTGGTAATTGAGTGACAACTTAGGTGGACTAATATGTGGTTATGTGAGATACACAGGAGATTAGTCCACATGTGATGGAGTCATGAAGGAGCTCATTGCATATGAAACAGACATAAAGTCATGTGACTAAGGTGGAGAAGATCAAGATGAGGCTTGGCTCGACGGACCGGTTGCAAGTGTGAAGGGCAAGTTAGAGGCTTTGAAGTGAGGGACCGCGTGTGATGGTGAAGCTTGAGCATGACTTGGCGCTGATGGACCGACGCAACGGTGAAGAGCAAGTGAGGTCAAAATCGATGGACCAAGGTCACATGATGATATGATGTGGATCATATCATTTGTGATATGGTTGGTGCATATGTTGCATCAACGTCGGAGGAGATGGAGTGGAATGCGCAAGGCTAAGGTATAACCTAGGGCATTTCCATTTCACCGGTCATAGGTGTGTAGAGAAGTTTATGACTAGGTTTAGGATAGATGGTCGTACTATCAAGAGGGGCAAACTTATTTGCATATCGGTCATCTAGTGCCACTTGAGCGATCTAACTGTGCATACGTGTTAGGATCGAGTAGCGAGGCAAGTTGAGTGCCTAATTCCTTCGGTAAAATGTTTATGAAAATGCTAACACACGTGCACAAGGTGGTGATCACTTGTTGGTGTTGTCACATTTGCGAAGGCGATGAAGTTTGAACGGTAGAGAGGGTTTGGGTCTCTCTCTCCCTCCCGCCGAGCCTGCGAGCGCGGGATTCAGGCGTTTTTGGGAACTTGAAATGCCTATTTTCCACTACGCCGGAAAGTCGGAAAAGAAACGGAGGCGAACGGAGGTCACAGAGGTGACCAGACGCTGCACCGGACGCGGTCATGGTATGACCGGACGCGTCCGGTCAGTATAGCGCAGGCGCGGGTGCTAGGGTTTACAACCGGTGCGTCTGGTCACTTGCGGGACTGGCGCGTCCGGTCATGCGCCTAGAAGGAACTGAGGTTCGTAGAGGACAATCGGACGCAGGGCGCGTCCGGTCACACATGATCGGACGCGTCCGATCGTTGAAGGAGCTTACTGGACTCTAACCGGACGTGGGCACTGTCGCGTCCGGTCGTTGCAAGGAGCGCGTCTGGTCATGTCGTTGCACGCGCGATGTTGTGCGATCGGCGCGTCCGGTCGTTGCCAGGGGCGCGTCCGGTCTTTGCTTCGCCGGCGCGCGGGTCAGTGCGATCGGCGCGTCTGGTCGTTCGAAGCGGCGCGTCCGGTCATTTAACGGGCACGTCCGGTCGTTGCCTAGGGCGCGTCCGATCGTTGGTTTGACCGTTGGGGTCAGTGACCGTTGGAGGATCGGACGCGGTAGAGCGTGTCCGGTCAGTTACGACCGACGCGTCCGGTCGTCCCAAAATCTGCCTAGTGAAGGGGTAATGGCTCTATTTGACCGTGGGGTTATAAATAGATGCCTTGGCTGGCTGTGGCAAAAGCGGAGCACACTTTAGCCTTGGTGGCTTGTGTGGTAGTGCTTGGGAGCCCTCTAACTCACTCATGCTTGATAGTGTTCATCGGATCGAGTGAGAGAGCGATTCTAGTGCGATTGCATCGTGAGGTTGCATCGAGTGGCACTAGGTGATCGTGTTGCAAGCCGGTGGTGCTTGTTACTCTTGGAGGTTGCCACCTCCTAGATGGCTTGGTGGCTTGTGGCTCCGTCGAAGCTCGCAAGAAGATTGTGCGAGGCTCCGGAGAAGCTTTGTGAGGGGGATTGTGCTCACCACGCGGGGATCGCGAAGAGCAACTCTAGTTGAGCGTGTCATTGAGCTACCACACTTTATGGTGGGTTCTTGTGGTGCCTTTTGAGAGGCTCGGTGTGTGACCGATTAGCCACCGAACCACGAAGTGTTGGTCAACACAACGGGGACGTAGCTTGGTGGCAACCAAGTGAACCTCGGGAGAAAATCACCGTGTCAACATTGTCTACTCTTCTCGGTGGTTTGCTTTCGTGCAACACAAGCTTGTATTTACTTTCATATATACTTGTGCTTGTGTAGTTGCTCTCGTAACTAGTTTGCTTGGGTAGCTTGCTAGTTATCTTCTTGCTTGTGTAGCTAGAAGTATCCCCTTTGCGTGGCTAATTCGGTTTGTGTAACCTTGTTAGTCACATTGCTTAGTTTGTGTAGCTAAGTGTTTTGCGCTCTTTAATTTGGCATTAGTTGCCTTGTTATTGAGCATTGCTAGTGAGCTTAGGAGCTTTGTGCTTTTGCTTCACTAGTTGTGTAGGAGCTCCCTCTTGCTTGCAAAGTACTTGTAACAGAACCGACCAAATTATAAGAGCACAAGTACAAAAACAAGCACCGAAGTGCTCAAATTTTTGAACTTGAGCCCATATAATCCCGGTAGTCAATCGAAACCACGAAGGATTTCAAACCAACTTGCTTACAACCAGGATCGCATCATTCAACATACAACATCATACGTTACATTTCACAAGTAGTTCTGAAATAAGTTTACACACACGGAGTCACAATTATTACAAACCAAGTTTATAAAAGTAGCGGAAGCAAACACACACCAGTTGTTTAACTACTGCCAGTCTTGTTGATCAACTACCCACAAAAGCATCAGGAAAGTACATAAAGATGATCACGCCCTAGTGATCTAGTCTTCGTCACCCGTAGGGTGGAGACAATTTTTGCAGAAGCCTTGGTAGAGCATATCATCTGCAACAGGAGGGAATAAACCCTGAGTATTGGAATGTACTCAGCTAGACTTACCCGTCAAACACCAGAAATAAGATGACACCAAGGATTATGCAGGGCTTACACAAGAGGCTAGCTGACATCACATTTTGCATAAAAGGCATAAGTAATTGAAACTCTTATAACCTGTACTAGCAGTTATTTTTAGCATTTACCTGTCATCTATCTTAGCACCTGTACTAAACATTCACTTGAGTATACTCAAACAACATTATTATTATATCCATAGCAGGTATATCATTGTGGCAACATTATATCATTCACTTAACCATCTGTTCATTTAATGAGATCTACGTTGCCGCTGCTCAAGTCAAGTGCTCACTAACCGGGAGCGACGGCGATTCGAATCGAATTCCTATCCAGCTAGAGGGGTATTTCTAACACTCACCACGCAGGCCTCTGCCAGGGTCGCACAAGCCACCTTTTCATATGATTCAGGAATCGCGGGTCTGAATGATGTCGCGACCCCAAGGGTGACATTCTGCCAGGTGATCGGGACTCTAACCCCCCCTTGGTCTCATGCCAATGTCCCCAAGCACATCCTTTCTCTCCTCCAAGAAGCAACCTACCATTCGATTCCCGGCCTGAACCACATTACTCGGCTTCGCGGTCGGAACGGCTTATCCGGTCAACTAAGTGTTAGACTGCGTTCAATATGACTCAAGGACGTACAGCGAATCGGTCCTTAAACGACTCAGACGGGCATAGCTCCACACCCAAGACGTGAAGTGTCTTGCGGCTGTACTATCGAACTCCCGCCCGGTCTCAATTTCATATTTAAGCATGGTTTCATCCACGATAGCCATAAAGCCACTCGTGACTCCTTCCTACATCTCGCGGATGACCGGAAATCACCCGACTTCTACCGTACTAAGCAGGGCTAAGCATTGACATGTGCCTAAACCTAATATAGGATTAAGTACGATATCTGGACAAGGACAGGTATAATGCCACAAGTGTTTTCATATAACTCCTAAAACTTAATGCAGTAAACAATTAAAAGTACTCAAGATTAATTTATAAATCAGTAGGTTCAGCATGCACCGGGGCTTGCCTTTCAGAAAGGTCGAGGGCCGGTGGTCAGGACACTCAGGCAGGTCTTCTGCGGAAACTTCTCCGCCGGTTGGTTCCTCTAGCTGCTCCGGCTGGTCCTGGACTTCCTCCGGAATCACAGGCTCGAATTCGAGGAGAGTTACCCCCTCCGGTATACCTATTGCATGAATGCACAATAAATATCATGGATGCATAAATGGGTGCAACATGCTCGGAATGAAATGCATTTCAGAAATAAAATACTCTATTCAAGTTACTTCATTAAAATGTGCAAATCTCTTCTCCGGTGGAGGAGTACTCACCTAATCTACCCAACCTAAGATATAGTTGTTCGTCTTCGGTTAAGGCCCTAACACCTAACAAACACAAGAGTGACATTATTTAGGTTACCATATCCAACCCAAAATATCACAGTAAGATATTCTGGACAGCAGCTACTTGTTTCTAACATAACTGGAGATTCCCAACTCCAACAGATATGGTCTAAGACAATCTGGAAAGCTTATGAAATACACCACAAAATATTTTCAGACCACAACACTTAATTCCAGAGTTTACCCGGTCGAAATTCCAAAGTTCCAGAATCTGTCCTCCCCAAACAGAGAGCAGTCAATTCTGGACTGTCACTTAAAACAGCAATAACTCCTAAACTACTAAGCCAAATGCTCCCAAATTTTGACACAAGCTAATTTATCAAGTTTACTCCAACTTTGGTATTTACAAGTTTTCCAGCAACCACCTTTATCAAAGGTCAAACCTAGAAATACTACCAGCTGTCCAGAAAACCTAGAATTGCAAAGATTAAATATTTATTTATGTGGCAAACATTCTCTAAGACCAAACTAATGTTACTACAAATTCACAAAGGTCACAAAAACACCAGAAAGTAAGGTGTGCCCACCTAGAATATTTATTTAAACTCATTTCTTAATTTACTCAATTAATTAAGTGGGATTTTAAACATATATGTAAACTACTCCTAAAATTCTACAAAAATTACAGGAGACTCTCTAACCCAAAAGGAGGCTACTGTAAAAATTTGAACTAAATTTGTTCAAAGGAACTTCCTACACAAAATTCACAAGCCCAAAAAGCTGATTTTTGTATAAGTAACAAAGCATAGTAAAAAGTGTCAAACAACAGATTTCCTAATTGTAGTTTGGACTGGTTCGGCCTGGATTTGAAACCACAGAGCTCCAAAGTGGTGCACTTCGAAACTGAAACGTAGTTTCAGTCATTAAGCCGACTGAAACCCAATTTTCTAGACACTATATCTCCTAAACCATTTAGAACTAGGTGATGGTGATGTTGACAATGTTGTAGAGCTATGTGTGGACAACAACTTTGTCAATTGGCTCAAGGACTGGTTCGGCCTAGTTTGTGAGTTACAAGTTGCCAAAGTGAGGTACAGTGAAATGGTTTTCAGCTTCACACTTAGCCAAAATTGCTAAGTCCCAAAACAGCCTCTAATACTGACTTGTGGGCCATTTTTGAGCATGTTCTGATCATTTTCATGAGATGGCCATATTAGAACTTTTGTTTCTTATGAAATTCTCTACAACTTTGCTTAATGGTGCTCCTCCATGCAAGGTCTCTAAGCTAGACTTTCTAATTAGTCAAACTAGAGCATCCTAGGGCTAAGTGGTGGTCAACTACACCTTGGAGGGCATTTTGGTGATTTTGGTCAACATGAACCTTGCTCCATTAGTGACCCTAAGTATAACTAAGGTGTTGTGAGATATAATTGGCTACTCTACCCTTTAGTTACACCAACTCACTAGTGTCACATGATGTGAGTCAAACAAAACTTCAGAACAAATCACATTTGTTGCAACCACATGAATTGACATGAAATGATGTATGCTTATGCTCATGCAATGCAATGCAATTATGGAGCTAAACACCTGAGGTGTTACAGCCCTCCCCCCTTATAAAAATCTCATCCCAAGATTTGGAAAGCGTACCATTTTTTATAGAATTCCTTATAGCCATCCCGCAAATAGTCTTCCCGTTCCCACGTAGCGTCACTTTCACTACCCTGATTACTCCACATTACTTTATACCACTTAACCACTTTGCTTCTAGTCACTCGTTCCTAAGTATCGATCACTCGGACTGGCTTCTCTTTATAAGTTAGATCGGATTCCAGCCTGATATCTCCTAAAGGAACTCTTTCCTCAGGAACTCGAAGACACTTTTTGAGCTGAGATACATGGAAGACGTTGAATATGGCACTCATTTCTGGAGGTAACTAGATTTTGTACGCAACAGCTCCACACCTGCCTATGATTTGGAAAGGACCCACATATCTTGGTGTAAGTTTCCGCTTAACACCAAAATGTTAGACACTCTTCATTGGAGAAACTCTCAGATAAACGAAGTCTCCAACTTCAAACTTGAGCGGTTTTCTACGACGATCAGCATAACTTTTCTGTCTAGCTTGGGCTGCAGCCATATGTTTTTGGATGGTACGAACTTGTTCCTCAGCTTCCTCAACAAAAGCAATACCATAAAATCTCCTCTCACCAGCTTCTATCCAATTTAGTGGGGTTCTACACTTACGACCGTACAAAGCTTCGAATGGGGCCATCTTAATACTCTCTTGGTAACTATTATTGTATGAGAATTCAGCTAGAGGTAACCATTTTTCCCAAGAACCCTTGAATGAAATGACACATGCCCACAACAGATCTTCCAAGATTTGGTTAACCCGTTCCGTCTGTCCTGATGTCTAGGGGTGATAAGCAGAGCTTCTCACTAACTTGGTTCCCAGAAGGTGATGCAAGTGCTCCCAAAAACGAGCAGTGAACTGGGGACCACGGTCAGATATGATAGTACGAGGTATCCCATGGAGCCGGACTATCTGATTGAAGTACAACTCAGCATAGTCAGTAGGACGATAGTCCACTCTCACAGGAATGAAGTGAGCTGACTTGGTTAGGCGGTCCACAATTACCCAGATGGAGTTATGATTTTTGATAGTAGGAGGAAGTACGATAATGAAATCCATACTTATCTCTTCCCATTTCCAACCTGGGATAGAAAGTGGTTGAAGCAACCCAGCTTTCATGTGCACAGCTTTAACTCTACAGCAGGTGTCACACCTAGCCACATATGCAGCTATCTCTTTCCGCATCTTGGTCCACCAATAGTATGGCTTCAAATCATAATACATCTTATTGCTGCCAGGATGGATGGACAACTTATAGGAGTGTGCTTCAGACATAATATCATTTCTAAGCTCTCGGTCCTTAGGCACAACTAACCTATCCTTGAACCATAGTACACCCTCTTCATCTACCCTGAACTGTGTAGTTTCTTGCTCTTTCATCTTACGCTTGATGTGGAATATACCAGTGTCAGTCTTTTGGAGCTCAATAATTCTGCTTTTGAGAGTACAACTGACAGTGATGTTGTACAAGACTGTTGGATGTAGAAGGCGAGATCGATGAAAATCAGTTTCAACTAGGGAATGGCAATGAGACTTACGGCTTAAAGCATCTGCAACCACATTTGCCTTGCCAGGATGATAGTGCACCTGAAGGTTATAATCTTTAATCAACTCGAGCCATCTTCTTTGACGCATATTTAACTCGGGTTGGGTGAAGATGTATTTGAGGCTTTTGTGGTCTGTGTAGATATTGCAAACATTGCCCAGCAGATAATGCCGCCACACTTTCAAAGCATGAACGACTACGGCGAGTTCTAAGTCATGTGTTGGATAATTCGCCTCATGCTTCCAAAGTTGTCGAGAGGTATATGCAATTACTCGGCCTTCCTGCATCAGAACACCTCCCAAACTATGCCTGAGGCATCACAATAAACATCAAATGGTTTCTCGATATCCGGTTGTGCCAAAACCGGAGCTGAGGTTAGGAGGGTTCACAGTTGGTGAAAAGTCGCATCACACTCAGGAGTCCAGACAAACCTGGTGTCTTTTTGTAGCAACCGAGTCATTGGCTTGGCTATTTTGGAGAATTCTGGGATGAAGCGACGATAATAGCTAGCCAAACCAAGAAAACTCCGGACCTCGTGAACCGAGATAGGAGCCTTCCAGTTCAGTACTTCTTGTACCTTGGCGGGGTCCACCATAATTCCTCCATCGGACAACACATGCCCAAGGAAAGGTACTTCTCGAAGCCAGAATTTGCACTTACTGAACTTTGCATATAGTTGATGTTCACGCAGTCTTGTGAGGACTATACGCAGATGTTCAGCGTGATCTTCCTCATTTACAGAATATATCAGGATGTCATCAATAAATACCACCACAAACTTGTCCAATTCGGGCATAAACACCGAATTCATCAAGTACATAAAGTGCGCGGGGGCGTTGGTCAAGCCGAAGGACATAACAAGATACTCATAAAGACAGTATCGGGTAGAGAAAGCTGTCTTGGGAACATCTCCCGGGCGGATTTTAATTTGATGGTAGCCAGATCTTAGATCGATCTTGGAGAAAACTTTAGCTTTAGCCAACTGATCGAACAAGATGTCGATGCGGGGTAGAGGATACTTATTTTTGATAGTGACTGCATTGAGAGGTCTATAATCTACGCACATTCGCAATGACTAATCCTTCTTCTTTACAAAGATAGCAGGACATCCCCATGGCAACAAACTCGGACGAATTAACCCCTTCTTCCAAAGTTCGTTCAATTGCACCTTAAGTTCAGCTAACTCATTCAGAGGCATCCTATAGGGTCTCCTAGAGATGGGAGCCGTGCCAGGCAACAACTCAATTTTAAATTCCACATCCCGATCCGGAGGGAGCCCCGGCAAATCATCGGGAAAAACGTCCGGAAACTCATTTACTATGGGAATTTCAGCCAACGCCTTTGCTTGCACAGCATAAACTTCCCCAGACAAATCAACTTTTCTAGGAAGTTGTACCAGAAAACCCTTTTGATCTGTAGGATCTCTGAGCATAACTACCCGAGTGGATGTATCAATGAGTACCCCATTCTGACTCATCCAATTCATGCCCAAGATAATATCTATGCCTAAGCCTGGCAAAACCACTAAGGCAAGCGAGTACTTTCGCCCTTCTATCTCAAGCTCAAGATTCCCCACTACTTTATTTGTGGAAATATTCCCACTTGCTGCACTAATACAATAACCCCCACCTTCAACGGTATGCAATTTGTGTGCAAACTCTGATGCAAACTTAGGACTGATAAAGGAATGCGAAGCACCTGAATCAAAAAGTACCACTGCAGGGTGTTGGTCAACTAGGAACTTACCAGCAGTGACAACCTCACCAGATGGGATTTCCTCAATACTGTTATAATGGGCGTGCCCTTGACGGCCACCTTGGTTGACATTCTTCTTAGGGTAGGGACAATTCCTGGACCAATGGCCTGGCTTGTTGTAGTTCCAACAAGGCATGTTGCTAGGAGGGACACTAGAGCTGCCTTGGCCCGAATTACCCTTTGGCAAAGCCACTATATATGCCTTGCGAAACCCAGTCTTCACTGGCGCCTTCTTTTGCAGAGGACGGAACTTAGCACTTGTGGCAGGAGGGCGAGGAGGAGCCCTCGGGGCAGCTAGAGCTCGAGACTGTGAAGCACCTGCCTCAAGTGCCCTCTTGCGGCTCTTAGAAGCAGCATAGATAGAGTTATTGTTCTCTTGAGTCAGAGCATCACTGATAAATTCATTGAAGGTAGTGCACTTGCTAGTGCCCATAGTCTTCATCAGCTTTGGGATGAGGCCTCTTTTAAAGCTAGCAATTTTCTTGGAATCGGTATCCACAAACTTTGTGGCATACCTTGCCAGGTTGTTGAAAGCTTGCAGATATTCAGTCAAGCTTTTATTGCCCTGCGATAGCCTCATAAATTCTGTGTGTTTGATAGCCATAAGACCTGGAGGAATATAGTTCCCACGGAATGCGGCCTTGAACTGGTCCCAAGCAATCGGGACATTTGCAGGCAGTGTGGAATGATAGTGGCTCCACCAAATCCCCGCTGGACCATGCAGTTGGTGAGAAGCATATTCAGTCTTTAGCTCATTAGTCAAGCGAAGCAGACGAAACTTTTGTTCAATAGTATTCAACCACTCATCGGCTTGCAGTGGTTCCTCCGCCTCCTTAAAGAGCGGGGGCTTAGTATCAAGAAAATCCTTGAAATCACTGTACTAATTGGGTTCTGGGCCCTGGCGGCCATGACGAGCCTCTCGGTTGGCAAGCTGGCGCATAGCATCTGCCAGCATGCGCTGCCCTTCGACCACGGTCTGCATCAGATCAGCCGGGGTAGGTGGTGGCGGAGGGGGTGGCTGTTCCTCATCCTCATTGCCACGACCCCGACGGAGATTGTACGACATCTGCAAAATGCATAGCCAATGAGCACTGACGATGTGGGAAATTTGTAGATGAATTATTGTAAATATGTCAAACTGACTTTATGAAATAGACTTCTCAAAATACTCATGGCACAATAATTCATCACAACCGCACAATTCATTCAAGCGGATCAATTGGCGCAATCATGCGAGAGAATCCAATAAGATGTACTTTGATAAAGGCTTACACACAAGGAGCACAGCAGTTACTGAACCGTTTACGTTAAAATCTACGTGATTTTTGATCTTTCGCCCGGTACTTGGATTCAATTTCAAAGTTTTTAGTTGACTGAGAAAGGCTACTTCAAACTGATCACAAAGAGACTTCTCAACGGTAGAGTTCCATGGTGGATCATGACTAGCCGCCTCGATACCAGCGCGTGCCAAGCAGCACAGCCTTATGTTGCGCGCCATAGGAGGCCCTCGGTTTCGTCGCGGCACCGAAGGGTGCTAATCGTGACACCATCATCGAACGCAACACAATAAGACATCCAATTGCGATCGAAATTAACAGGTTCTAACTAAACATCCAGGAAACATAGGGTTCGACCTTACATCCCAAAAGTCAAGTTATTACAAAGCCTCACTCCAACCCCAGGAGGCACAAAGGACGATCCTAACATCATAGCTACGTGATAACTACTCTAAGCATCGTCCTCAGAGTCGGTGTCAATGATCTCCCCGCCGTCCTCATCACTAACAGGCTCTAACTCCTCATCTTCATCTTCTTCTTCTGGCTCTTCTTCTAGTGCTTCTTCTGGTGTGGCATCTTGGGGCCCATTGACCTCCACTTCTTCATCATCTTTAGCCATGGTGATTCCCGAACCCATGTCCTCATCTGCGTTGATATTTCTAGGCAGCAGAGGATTTAGCTGGTTGTTCAAGCGGTGCACTTCTTCATGAAGATTGTCATTGTATTCTTCAGCATTCTCCAACTGTTGCTCGAGCTCAAACTGACGAGCTCTCAGAACGTTCTCCTCGTGCCAGGCTTCATCCCTCTGGTTCATGACACGGACCAGCATGCGTTGACAGTTGCGGTTTGCTACTGTCAATCTCTGGACTACAAGGGTTTCCTGGTCACGATCATGGATCACTTGCTCCAGTTGCTGACGCGCTGCATTCCTGGCAGCAGTCACTTCAGCCAACTCTGCCCTCAGCCTTTCCACCTCAGTAGGCTTAGGGTGGGGCTCACGTGGAGCGAGCTGGTGACGAGGTGCCCTGCCCCCAGTGGACTTGTGAGCGGTCCTCTTGGTACGTGCCATCTGTAGCAACAAGATACGACTTAAAGTGAGGATCATTTAGGGGATACGAAATTTACTTTAGTCGGGAGTACTGAAATTTTTAAGGAGGGAGTAAATGATATGTATGATATAATTAAACATGATGCATGCACATTCCGTACGCCCTCTCACCTTAGTATAAACCTAAAGTTCTAACGCTAGGCGGTGGCATACATACGTTCTCTCATATAAGCGAAACTATCGGTCTACTCGTTACGCTGTTAGTGTACCTGCAGAAAATCTCATTTCAGCCCAACAGTTTCCCAATATATGCACACAAGAAAGCAGTAATTTAAATACTTTCCATATACACATCCCCTGATGTATATACTTCAGTATCAAAGCTACCCGATATAAAGGTTCCCACAATTAAGTGCTTACATAATTACACGGTTTAAACATGTAAGTATGCAAGTCACCAAAACTACTCTCCCCTAGATCGCCGGTTGGACGATCATGCTCTCACAACTCACGCTTACCAGAGCGTCGAGGCAATTGATCCATACATTACCACCCAAGTGGATGGCATCCATACTATATCACGCCGTATGGACAACGAAACAAAAACAAACAAGGCCCCCAAGTTAGTCTTTATAATAAGCCACCTAAGAGTCCTTATTTGGGCTACGGGATGTGATCACTGGCATACCTAAAAAATATTTTTTAGTGTTTTAACCCTTTTTCATAATCAAATACTTTTGTTTTTAAATACTCGTACGATGTGTTTAATGTTGAATTATGCTCCGGTACCAGCTGTAACAGAACCGACCAAATTATAAGAGCACAAGTACAAAAACAAGCACCGAAGTGCTCAAATTTTCGAACTTGAGCCCATATAATCCCGGTAGTCAACCGAAACCACGAAGGATTTCAAACCAACTTGCTTACAACCAGGATCGCAACATACAACATCATACGTTACATTTCATAAGTAGTTCTAAAATAAGTTTACACACACGGAGTCGCAATTATTACAAACCAAGTTTATAAAAGTAGCGGAAGCAAACACACACCAGTTGTTTAACTACTGTCAGTCTTGTTGATCAACAACCCACAAAAAGCATCAGGAAAGTACATAAAGATGATCACGCCCTAGTGATCTAGTCTTTGTCACCCGCAGGGTGGAGACAATTTTTGCAGAAGCCTTGGTAGAGCATATCATTTGCAACAGGAGGGAATAAACCCTGAGTACTGGAATGTACTCAGCTAGACTTACCCGTCGAAAACCAGAAATAAGATGACACCAAGGATTATGCAGGGCTTACACAAGAGGCTAGCTGACATCACATTTTGCATAAAAGGCATAAGTAATTGAAACTCTTATAACCTGTACTAGCAGTTATTTTTAGCATTTACCTGTCATCTATCCTAGCACCTGTACTAAACATTCACTTGAGTATACTCAAACAACATTATTATTATATCCATAGCAGGTATATCATTGTGGCAACATTATATCATTCACTTAACCATCTGTTCATTTAATGAGATCTACGTTGTCGCTGCTCAAGTCAAGTGCTCACTAACCGGGAGCGACGGCGATTCGAATCGAATTCCTATCCAGCTGGAGGGGTATTTCTAACACTCACCGCGCAGGCCCCTGCCAGGGTCGCACAAGCCAGCTTTTCATATGATTCAGGAATCACGGGTCCGAATGATGTCGCGACCCCAAGGGCGACATTCTGCCAGGTGATAGGGATTCTAACCCCCCTTGGTCTCACGCCAATGTCCCCAAGCACATCCTTTCTCTCCTCCAAGAAGCAACCTACCATTCGATTCCCGGCCTGAACCACATTACTCGGTTTTGCGGTCGGAACGGCTTATCCGGCCAACTAAGTGTTAGACTGCGTTCAACATGACTCAAGGACGTACAGCGAATCGGTCCTTAAACGACTCAGACGGGCATAGCTCCACACCCAAGACGTGAAGTGTCTTGCGGCTATACTATCGAACTCCCGCCCGGTCTCAATTTCATATTTAAGCATGGTTTCATCCACGATAGCCATAAAGCCACTCGTGACTCCTTCCTACATCTCGTGGATGACCGGAAATCACCCGACTTCTACCGTACTAAGCAGGGCTAAGCATTGACACGTGCCTAAACCTAATATAGGATTAAGTACGATATCTGGACAAGGACAGGTATAATGCCACAAGTGTTGTCATATAACTCCTACAACTTAATGTAGTAAACAATTAAAAGTACTCAAGATTAATTTATAAATCAGTAGGTTCAGTATGCACCGGGGCTTGCCTTTCAGAAAGGTCGAGGGCCGATGGTCAGGACACTCAGGCAGGTCTTCTGCGGAAACTTCTCCGCCGGTTGGTTCCTCTAGCTGCTCCGGCTGGTCCTGGACTTCCTCCGGAATCACAGGCTCGAATTCGAGGAGAGTTACCCCCTCCGGTACACCTATTGCATGAATGCACAATAAATATCACGGATGCATAAATGGGTGCAACATGCTCGGAATGAAATGCATTTTAGAAATAAAATACTCTATTCAAGTTACTTCATTAAAATGTGCAAATCTCTTCTCCGGTGGAGGAGTACTCACCTAATCTACCCAACCTAAGATATAGTTGTTCGTCTTCGGTTAAGGCCCTAACACCTAACAAACACAAGAGTGACATTATTTAGGTTACCACATCCAACCCAAAATATCACAGTAAGACATTCTGGACAGCAGCTACTTGTTTCTAACATAACTGGAGATTCCCAACTCCAACAGATATGGTCTAAGACAATCTGGAAAGCTTATGAAATACACCACAAAATATTTTCAGACCACAACACTTAATTCCAGAGTTTACCCAGTCGAAATTCCAAAGTTCCAGAATCTGTCCTCCCCAAACAGAGAGCAGTCAATTCTGGACTGTCACTTAAAACAGCAATAACTCCTAAACTGCTAAGCCAAATGCTCCCAAATTTTGACACAAGCTAATTTATCAAGTTTACTCCAACTTTGGTATTTACAAGTTTTCCAGCAACCACCTTTATCAAAGGTCAAACCTAGAAATACTACCAGCTGTCTAGAAAACCTAGAATTGCAAAGATTAAATATTTATTTATGTGGCAAACATTCTCTAAGACCAAACTAATGTTACTACAAGTTCACAAAGGTCACAAAAACACCAGAAAGTAAGGTGTGCCCACCTAGAATATTTATTTAAACTCATTTCTTAATTTACTCAATTAATTAAGTGGGATTTTAAACATATATGTAAACTGCTCCTAAAATTCTACAAAAATTACAGGAGACTCTCTAACCCAAAAGGAGGCTACTGTAAAAATTTGAACTAAATTTATTTACAGGAACTTCCTACACAAAATTCACAAGCCCAAAAAGCTGATTTTTGTATAAGTAACAAAGCATAGTAAAAAGTGTCAAACAATAGATTTCCTAATTTTATTAGACACTCCAGGGTACCAAGACATTCTCCAAAAAGTTATAGGAACATTGCACATGTAGAAAAATTACAAAAATTCATTAAATATTTCCTAAAATAACAAGATAGCATTATAACTTGAAAAGTACTTAAGCACTACTGCCCAAATTTTTACCAGAGCTAGAACAAGTCTAAATTAGCCTACCCACCAAATTTTATAATTTTTGGAACACTGAAACTCAAGATATGATTTAAACAAGTTTGCATGTGAATTAAAACACATTTTAAAGACCTATTTAAATATCCCAGAAACTAAACATCACATAACCAATTCAAATTTTTCTAAAATACTACACCTCAAGTAGATCCTAACAAAATTTATCTCATAATTTTTGGGCAAGTAAAACCCTAGATCTACATTTTCCAAAACTTAACTAAAACTGTGACAAATATGAAAGGAAAACAAAAACTAAATCCAAAACCCTGTTACCGGGCCGGCCTGCAAAGCCGACGCGGCCCACATCGCGCGGTGCGGCCTGCTCCAGCGCGTGGCCTGCTACGGCTCCCGCCCGCGCGCGCGTGCGACTGACCAGATGGTCCCACCGGTCAGAGAGAGAGAGGCGGAGGGGAGGAGCTGCGATCGCCGGAGCTCGCCGTCGGTGAGCCGGCCGACGAAATTGGATGGACGAGCATGACCACGTCATCGAACTACATCGATTGGATCGCCGGTGCTCGCCGTCGGGCATGGCGGCACGGTGGAGGTGCACGGCGGTACACCGGCGACGGTGAGCCCCTACCGCCTCAACCAAGCCCGCTCCGAGTTTCCCGGGGTCACTGGAAAGCTAACTAAGGGAAAAGGGAGGGATGAGAAGGGCCGAGCCGCTCTGACCATGGTGGCCTCAAACTCCGGCGAGGTCCCGAACGCGGCCGTGGCGGCGGAAGCGAGCAATGTGGCCTCACCTTGGCTCAAACGCTCCCGGAAAGGGGTGGAGGTGGTAGAGGGAGATGTTGTGGGGTCGCTGGCAGGAGGAATTGAGCCGAGACTCAACGACGACGGCGCACGAGCGCGGGGAAGTGGCACGGCGGCAATGGCACCTTGGTGCTCCGCCCTGGCTCGGAGAGGGCGAGAGGGAAGCAGAGGCGCGAGTGAGGGACAGGGTCCGGCTTCGTGGCGTCCTTGAAGGCCCTGTGGTCTGACTGGTGGGACCACGGCCGGCGCATGGCCGCCACCGAGCCCCCATGCGTCGCCGCTGTCCTGTCTCCGGTCAGCCACGACAGACAAACGAGGCCGGTTTGACTGAATGAAGGTCGTCATTAGATGACTGACAGCGCGATTTCAACGAAGAGTATCTCCTAAACTAGCTTGAGTTAGTCGAAGATGATTACACCAATTTTGTAGAGCTACATGAGGGCTACAAGTTTGTCAATTGTAGTTTGGACTGGTTCGGCCTGGATTTGAAACCACAGAGCTCCAAAGTGGTGCACTTCGAAACTGAAACGTAGTTTCAGTCATTAAGCCGACTGAAACCCGATTTTCTAGACACTATATCTCCTAAACCATTTAGAACTAGGTGATGGTGATGTTGACAATGTTGTAGAGCTAAGTGTGGACAACAACTTTGTCAATTGGCTCAAGGACTGGTTCGGCCTAGTTTGTGAGTTACAAGTTGCCAAATTGAGGTACAGTGAAACAGTTTTCAGCTTCACACTTAGCCAAAATTGCTAAGTCCCAAAACAGCCTCTAATACTGACTTGTGGGCCATTTTTGAGCATGTTCTGATCATTTTCATGAGATGGCCATATTAGAACTTTTGTTCCTTATGAAATTCTCTACAACTTTGCTTAAGGGTGCTCCTCCATGCAAGGTCTCTAAGCTAGACTTTCTAATTGGTCAAACTAGAGCATCCTAGGGCTAAGTGGTGGTCAACTACACCTTGGAGGGCATTTTGGTGATTTTGGTCAACATGAACCTTGCTCCATTAGTGACCCTAAGTATAACTAAGGTGTTGTGAGATATAATTGGCTGCTCTACCCTTTAGTTACACCAACTCCCTAGTGTCACATGATGTGAGTTAAACAAAACTTCAGAACAAATCACATTTGTTGCAACCACATGAATTGACATGAAATGATGTATGCTTATGCTCATGCAATGCAATGCAATTATGGAGCTAAACACCTGAGGTGTTACAGTACTAGTGCATAGGTTTGTGTGACCTTGCTCTAGAATTAAATAGGAGAGCTCTTGCTAAGGAAAGCACCTTAGTTGCTTAATTAGGATCTTTGTGAGGTGCTTGTGAACTTAGTTAGAGGGGTGAAGTCTTGGCTAGACCGATAAGTTTAATTCCGCTTTTGTTTTGGTTGGCCAACACGTTTAAGTTTTAGAAAGGACTATTCACCCCCCTCTAGTCCGCCATCTCGACCCTTCAAGTGGTATCAAAGCCGGGTCTCTCATTTGTGGTCTTCACCGACCCAAGAGGATGGCGGCTTATGGGCTAGATGTTGAGTGTCCACACATTTTTGATGGCACACACTTTGCACAGTGGAGAAATTGGATGACATGCAATTTTAAGTTTATTTCTCCTCAATTGTGGTGGATCGTAGATGTGGGCTTTTCCTTTGCAATTGATAAAAAGAATGCAACTCAAGCACAAAGTAAATGCCTATGTCTCGATAGCCAAGCTACTAATGTTTTCTATCGATCTATGGATAGTAGCATACTTTGTGAGATCATGGACCTCAAGTCTGCCCATGAGATTTGGGTGTTTCTTAATGAGAAATACGGGGCGATCTCCAATGATGATGAGCCCAAGGAGGAGGCGCGTGAGGATGTTGAGCATGACCACAACAAGGTGGTTGTGGAGGATTGCTCCACCTCACGGTCAAGTGATGACAAAGATGATCATATCATAAGATCACTTGACAAGAAGAATGATAATGCCACAAGTGATGCACGCATTGATTCTACCTCATGCACACTTGATGGTGAAGATGATGGCTATGAGAGTGATGCTTCAACAAGCTCTTCAACATCATCACATGGTAACACTAAGATACATGTTGGTGGTTTTGTTGTGGATTGTGATGATCCAAATTTAGAGCTTCTATATAAACTCTCAAGAGCCTTGAAAAGAGAAATGGAAAAAGCAAGTAAATTGGAAAATGAAAACTCTTTTCTAAAGACCACATGTGAACAACAAAAGCATCTACTTTATGTTACTACTTGTTCACATGAGGAGCTAAAATTGGCTCATGAGGAACTTAGTGTTGCTCATGATAACTTGGCACAAGAACATGTTTTACTCACTAAGAAGCTTTCTAATGAAGAAACCAAATCTAGTGGGAGCTCATCATTTGGGTCAAATGATCAATCACATATTACTAACCCTTGTTATGTAGGAAAGAAGCATGTATCCACCTCTTGTGATGATTTATTAGATATGCCATGTTCTTCACAATTAGATGCTTGTTCTACTTCTATGTCTTGTGAGACTAACCTTTTGAAGGAGAACAATGAGCTCAAAAGTGAAGTGAAGAATTTGAGCAACAAGTTGGAGAGGTGCTACAACTCTAAAATCGCCATTGAGCATATCATGACCAATCAAAGAAGATATGGTGATAAGAGTGGTATTGGCTACAACAAGAGAAAGGGTAAGACTATGAAGAAACAAGATGCAAAGAAGCTATCCCAACTCATGTGCTACCAATGCCATGAAGTGGGCCATATTGCCAAGTGTTGCCCTACCAAGAAGTCTCAAGTTGAGCCAAAAGCAAAGCCCCAAGCTAAAGTCAAGATCAATCATGAAGATGTTAGTGACTTGATGATAAAGAAGAAGAAAACAAGAAGGGGTGGTAGAGCAAGGCATCCAATGCAAATCCAAGATGCCAAGATGATGAGCAAGAATCAAATCGAGAAGAAAGTACATGCTCACATCAAGTGCTTCAAGTGTGGAGATATGGGACACTTTGCCTCAGGATGTCCTACTAAGCTTGAAAAGAAGATTCAAGCAACTCATGAGAGGCAAGGCAATGAGAAGCAACATATGAGCAAGAAAGAAAAGACTCAATCTAAGAGAAGTTGCTACTCATGCCGGAAAAGGGGACACATGGCACATTCATGTCCTCTAGGTGAGAATTCTAAGTCTAGTTCAATTGTTGATACTAATATGCTTAGAAAGGATGGCAATGGTACCTTTATGATTGCTATTGCAAAACATCCCGCTATTCATACTAAGGCAATGCCTAAGTATGTTGCACCTAACTTGAGAGGACCCAAACTTGTTTGGGTACCATCAAAGAGTGGATGATTATTTATAGGTACCATCGGCATTGGAGGCTTGATTCAATTGGTTTCATTTTGTTCATCATATATTGAGTCAAGTTATTGAAGCTTATTGCAATTCTATCCCAATGCCAAGTCAAAATGAGTGAAGTCCAAAGTACTACAACATACAAGTGTCATGATCAAGTTGTGGATGATTTATTGGAATTATTTGATGGCTTGCAAATGTTCAAGTTGAAAGCTTGCCATGAATAATCATGAGCTAACCAAGGTATACTCTTGTTGATTATTTCATTTGGGTGCATATGAGTTGATTTGGGTTGGATAAGTTCATGAGATGACCTTTAGTAAGTGGATTGAATGGATATATATATTTTATGAAAGTATTCAAATAAGTTAGTTTCAAGTTTGATTCATATTTGATGAAGTATTGCTCAATGTATTGAAATCTGTCCAAAATTAAAAATCTGAGCTAGCAGTGATCTTAGCCATGTTTGAGTGAACAAATCTATTTGGATTGGCTTAAAATTTGGTATACATGCTCTACACTTATGAAAGAAGATTCTGTAGAAATTTCATGAGAAGTGGATAAGAGATGCTTCGGTTTTGCAGTGCATCTTGTCAGCTATAGTGCAGCAGTTTTCAGCATGTAGCAGTTGTGGAAGATTTGAAATCTAGTAGCAATCTAGAAGTCAAAAGAAGTTCAAATTTTTACAGTTGCTAGATGACTTAGTGAAGCACATCTCCACCAAATTTCATGGCATTTAGATCCGTACATTGTGAGATATGAATTATTCTTTGAAGGGTACAGAATCTGCCAGAAAAGTGACAATCATTGGATTAATCTAGAGTCACTTTAATTGAAAGGTCCTCAAGTTGGAAACATGTTTATAAGTGGTTGAGGAACCTAAGTTTGGTTTTGGATTGATCTAGAATCATGAAGAGCAATGAGTATAAGAACATTTGATTGTGGAATGTACTTGGTATACATGTTTAGTACACAAATTTGAAGATCAAGATCAAACTTAAGATGAAGATGAAGTTTAAGTTCTAGTGATGATTAGAGATCATTTTGTAGAAAGAAAAGGACTTAAACAAGTAGAAAGAGTTGGACTCAAATGTAGATTCAAGGATTATTCATCAAGATTGAGTTCATCATTTGGATCAATCAAACTATATCATTTCAAGTGAGTATCAAGAGTGGTTCCTTGGAGAAAGGTCACTTCTCCCTAGTGAGGGGCTTGCCGCCGTATGTAGGTGAAACCAAGTTTGGGACTTGGAAGGCTAACATGGAAGTGGTGATCCGAGGAACTTGTGACGCTTAGTTGAAGCAATCAAAAGTGTTGATCAAGAAAAGCAAGCAACACCCAAAAGAGAGCTAGTCATGTATTTCAAGTGGTATTCTAAGTAGTTCTCTCATACAAGCAAGGATGATATAATAAAGCAAGCCAACCACAACAAGAAAGTGCACTTGATCATAAGTGGTTTTCATTTCATATGGGTGAAGAATGGATTTATCTATGATGATTGGTCTTCACCAAGCTTATAAATTAGACTTCACATTGCTATTGGAGTAATGAATTAGAATCTGTGTGACTATCCCTCACTCCAACATAGCAAAGGTATCATTGTAATGTGCATGATCATTTCATACCTTACTAGTATGCGATTAGTGCATATAGTACATGCTACTAGGATCATGCATAACAAATAAAATGTTTAAATTCATAGCCTACCACTATTGCTTGAATTGATTAAAATGTTCTAGTGGTATGTATATGAGTTTGTTCATGAGCTAGTAAACCCAAGTACTTGATCTAGTTAGGATTGCTAACAAGTGACAAGTACAACATTGGCAAGATAACCCTTAGCATGAGGTGTGAAGAAGCTTGTCATTGGATTAAATCGGACTTGGAATCTTAGGCAAATCAACTTAGTTCAAGTCATACAAGAAGCTCATGACAATGATAAGAGTACAAGCACAAGCAACAATAAAAATAGATATCTAGTTTGTTTCAAGTGGTATCTAGACTCAAATTGATCTTCTAAGTGGTATTCACTAGTGGTGTCTAGATCATGATCTACAAGTGATATCTTACAAGTGGTACTCATGAAGATAGAAAATGTTCAAGAAGTGAATATTATTGCCAAATCCTTCAAAGTGAATCCATACTAGAAAATTCTTTCAAATGGTATCACATTTCTACTCATGGTATCTTCACGTGGTATCATTCATACAAGACGATGGTTTCACAAGTGATCCTCAACTTTAAGTGATCAAATCAAGTAATGCTACCCTCATCTTCAAGTGGTATCTCAAGTGAATGACACATGCTATGACATAGGGGGAGGAGCCCCACCGATTGGTATCAAGGTCAAAGATCCTATGTGGAATCTCAAGAGCAACCATAAAGTTTGTCATTCCAACATATGTGGTAATGTCCATCAAAAATGCAATATTCAAGTCTCAACCATCTACCCCAATACAAGCCTTTGTATCAATTGAGAAGAACACCTTTTATGGAAATTGATGACAAAGGGGGAGAAGTTGGACAAAGATATGAAAGCTTTTTGAGCTTTGGGGAGAGATTGGAAAGATTGGACATGGACATGGACAAAGAGGGAGTAACATTGAAGAATGTAAGGGGATCAAACATTCTTGGACAAAGAAAGCACACAAGTAGGGGGAGCAAGCTCATGAACTTTGATTGATTACATTTGATATATGCATAATTCATGTGCTTGCTTGCATTGCATAAGTTCTTAAATTCAATATGCATGCTTGTGTGGTGTATGCTAGTTATAGAACTTGAATGATGATTTGATAACTAGCATGCATAGGATGCTAGCTAGACTTATGATTATCATGCAAAAACTAGAACCTTGCTTATAATGTTGATCTCACGAGGTTTCTAGTGTTTTTGATGTCTAGCTACTCATGATGCTAAGGATGGTGGCAAACTTGTGATTTTCAAATGGTATCAAGCTACTAATTGGTATCAAGCTACAAAGGTTTATTCTATACACCTTAGCATCACTTAGTAGTGCTAACCCTCCCACAAATTTCATATTTATGCATATGTGCAAGCTTGAAACCAAACCATTTGAGCACATATGTAGGGGGAGTTATCACTACCAAGTCGGATTTTATGGTGCTTATCCAAATTCTAACATAGAGCTTAAATGTTGGATACGTGGCATAAAGTCCAAAAGAACTTAATTTCCATATCTTTGTAGAGTTGTCATCAATTACCAAAAAGGGGGAGATTGAAAGGTCCTTGTTTGGTTTTGGTAATTGAGTGACAACTTAGGTGGACTAATATGTGGTTATGTGAGATACACAGGAGATTAGTCCACATGTGATGGTGTCATGAAGGAGCTCATTGCATATGAGACAGACATAAAGTCATGTGACCAAGGTGGAGAAGATCAAGATGAGGCTTGGCTCGACGGACCGGTTGCAAGTGTGAAGGGCAAGTTAGAGAATTTGAAGTGAGGGACCGCGTGTGACGGTGAAGCTTGAGCATGACTTGGCGCCGATGGACCGACGTAATGGTGAAGAGCAAGTGAGGTCAAGATCGATGGACCAAGGTCACATGATGATATGATGTGGATCATATCATTTGTGATATGGTTGGTGCATATGTTGCATCAACGTCGGAGGAGATGGAGTGGAATGCGCAAGGCTAAGGTATAACCTAGGGCATTTCCATTTCACCGGTCATAGGTGTGTAGAGAAGCTTATGACCGGGTTTAGGATAGATGGCCGTACTATCAAGAGGGGCAAACTTGTTTGCATATCAGTCATCTAGTGCCACTTGAGCGATCTAACTGTGCATACGTGTTAGGATCAAGTGGCGAGGCAAGTTGAGTGCCTAATTCCTTCGGTAAAATGTTTATGAAAATGCTAACACACGTGCACAAGGTGGTGATCACTTGTTGGTGTTGGCACATTTGCGAAGGCGATGAAGTTTGAGCGGTAGAGAGGCGATTCAGGCGTTTTTGGGAACTTGAAATGCCTATTTTCCACTACGCCGGAAGTCGGAAAAGAAACGGAGGCGAACGGAGGTCACAGAGGTGACCAGACGCTGCACCAGACGCGGTCATGGTATGACCAGACGCGTCCGGTCAGTACAGCGCAGGCGCGAGTGCTAGGGTTTGCAACCGGCGCGTCTGGTCACTCGCGGGACTGGCGCGTCCGGTCATGCGCCCAGAAGGAACTGAGGTTCGTAGAGGACGATCGGACGCAGGGCGTGTCCGGTCACACATGATCGAACGCGTCCGATCGTTGAAGGAGCTTACTGGACTCTAACCGGACGCGGGCACTGTCGCGTCTAGTCGTTGCAAGGAGCGCGTCTGGTCATGTCGTTGCGCGCGCGATGCTGTGCGATCGGCGCGTCCGGTCGTTGCCAGGGGCGCGTCCGGTCTTTGCTTCACCGGCGCGCGGGTCAGTGCGATCGGCGCGTCCGGTCGTTCGAAGCGGCGCGTCTGGTCATTTAACGGGCACGTCCGGTCATTGCCTAGGGCACGTCCGGTCGTTGGTTTGACCGTTGGGGTCAGTGACCGTTGGAGGATCGGACGCGGTAGAGCGCGTCCGGTCAGTTACGACCGGCGCGTCCGGTCGTCCCGAAATCTGCCCAGTGAAGGGGTAACGGCTCTATTTGACCGTGGGGTTATAAATAGATGCGTTGGCTGGCTGTAGCAAAAGCGGAGCACACTTTAGCCTTGGTGGCTTGTGTGGTAGTGCTTGGGAGCCCTCTAACTCACTCATGCTTGATAGTGTTCATCGGATCTAGTGATAGAGCGATTCTAGTGCTATTGCATCGTGAGGTTGCATCGAGTGGCACTAGGTGATCATGTTGCAAGCCGGTGGTGCTTGTTACTCTTGGAGGTTGGCACCTCCTAGACGGCTTGGTGGCTTGTGGCTCCGTCGAAGCTCGCAAGAAGATTGTGCGAGGCTCCGGAGAAGCTTTGTGAGGGGGATTGTGCTCACCCCGCGGGGATCACGAAGAGCAACTCTAGTTGAGCGTGTCATTGAGCTACCACACTTTATGGTGGGTTCTTGTGGTGCCTTTTGAGAGGCTCGGTGTGTGACCGATTAGCCGCCGAACCACGAAGTGTTGGTCGACACAACGGGGACGTAGCTTGGTGGCAACCAAGTGAACCTCGGGAGAAATCACCGTGTCAACATTGTCTACTCTTCTCGGTGGTTTGCTTTCATGCAACACAAGCTTGTATTTACTTTCATATATACTTGTGCTTGTGTAGTTGCTCTCGTAACTAGTTTGATTGGGTAGCTTGCTAGTTATCTTCTTGCTTGTGTAGCTAGAAGTATCCCCTTTGCGTGGCTAATTCGGTTTGTGTAACCTTGTTAGTCACATTGCTTAGTTTGTGTACCTAAGTGTTTTGCACTCTTTAATTTGGCATTAGTTGCCTTGTTATTGAGCATTGCTAGTGAGCTTAGGAGCTTTGTGCTTTTGCTTCACTAGTTGTGTAGGAGTTCCCTCTTGCTTACAAAGTACTAGTGCATAGGTTTGTGTGACCTTGCTCTAGAATTAAATAGGAGAGCTCTTGCTAAGGAAAGCACCTTGGTTGCTTAATTAGGATCTTTGTGAGGTGCTTGTGAACTTAGTTAGAGGGGTGAAGTCTTGGCTAGACCGATAAGTTTAATTCTGCTTTTGTTTTGGTTAGCCAACACGTTTAAGTTTTAGAAAGGACTATTCACCCCCCCTCTAGTCCGCCATCTCGACCCTTCACCGGTGTATCTCGAGACTGGATCGAGCACTCCTTGAACGTCGACCCCAAGGCAAAACCCGTTAAGCAGAAGCTGTGGCGGTTCAGGAAGGACAAAAAGGAGGCTATTAGGGTAGAAGTTACATGGCTTCTTGCAGCCGGTTTTATCAAAGAGGTGTATCACCTAGACTGGTTAGCCAATCCGGTTCTTGTACACAAAAAGAATAATGAATAGAGAATGTGCGTTGACTACACCGATCTCAACAAACACTGCCCTAAATACCCCTTCGGCTTACCTCGCATTGACAAAGTCGTGGACTCCACGACCGGCTATGATCTACTATCTTTTCTCAACTGTTACTCTGATTATCACCGGATCGCTCTCAACAAGGACGATCAGATCAAGACATCCTTTATTACACCCTTCGGCGCTTATTGCTACACGACCATGTCATTTGGGCTCAATAATGCCGGAGCTACTTATCAGCGTGCAATACAAGAGTGCCTCGAAAAGGAGATACAAGATGAACTGGTCGAAGCTTATGTAGACGACGTAGTTGTCAAAACCAAGGAATCCCACTCCTTGATTGATGATCTGACACGTATTTTTGCAGCGCTCAATCAATATCAATGGAAGTTGAACCCTAAAAAGTGCATTTTAGTGTTCCCTCTGGTATATTACTAGGCAATATCGTTAGTCGTGACGGCATACGCCCTAACCTAGAGAAGGTGCAAGCTGTCCTCAATATGAAGCGACCAGCAAATGTCAAGGATGTCCAGAAGCTTACAAGGTGTATGGCCACCCTAAGCCGATTTCTATCTCGATTTGGTGATAAGGGCTTACCTTTTTTCAAGTTACTCAAGGCAAGTGAGAAGTTTGAGTGGTCAGAGGAAGCAGATATTGCCTTTACACAACTGAAGCAGTACCTTGCATCACCTCCGATCCTTACTGCCCCCAAGTCAGGAGAAGTCCTTCAACTCTACATTGCTGTGACTAATCGAGTCGTTTCCACTGTCCTTGTGGTCGAGCACGAGGATCCCGGCCACGCTTATGGTGTTCAGCGCCCAATCTATTTCATCAGTGAGGTGCTCAATGAGTCCAAAACTAGGTACACTTAGATTCAAAAATTGATCTATGCCATACTCATCATAACCCGAAAGTTGAAACATTACTTTGATGGGTTCCACGTGGTGATCAAAATAGAGTTCCCCCTTAGTACCATTATACGCAACAAAGATGCAAACGGGCGCATCGCCAAATGGGTAATGGAGTTATGTCCTTTCGACCTGGAGTTTACACGCCGTGACACTATCAAATCCCAAACACTAGCTAACTTCATGGTCGAATGGATGGACTTAAGTATCTCGACCTCTCAAGGGCCCGTTGACTACTAGAAAATGTATTTTGATGGCTCACTGACTATTGATGGTGCGGGAGCGGGCATATTATTCATATCACCCTTCAAACCAGCACCTGGTAACTTCAAGTTCGTATTCGTGCTGATTGATAAATTTTCCAAATGGATAGAGTACATGCCCTTGGTCAAGGCATCTTCCGAAAAAGCAGTCGAGTTCCTCAACTAGGTCATCCACCACTTTGGTATACCCAACAACATCATTACAGACCTAGGGACTCAGTTTACCGAGAACATATTTTGGGACTTCTGTGATGAATGGAACATTGTAGTGAAATACGTCTCGGTGGCACACCCCAGAGCTAATGGACAGGTCGAGTGGGCTAATGGAATGATTCTAGATGCATTGAAGAAAAGGATGTACAGAGAGAATGACAAAGCCCCTGTACGGTGGATTAAGGAGTTACCAGCCATGGTCTGGGGACTTCAGACATAGCCTAGTCACAATACTGGTGTCTCGCCATATTTCATGGTATACGGCGCCGAGGTTGTGCTCCTAGCAGACATTGAATTCCGGTCACCTCGGGTTGAGAACTACAACGAAGATCAAGTTACTGAACAATGAGAGCTCGAGGTGAATAGTGCAGAGGAACGACGCCTTGACTCCTGTATACGCACGACCAAGTATCTCGCTGTGTTACGAAGGTACAACAACAAAAATGTTCAGGACGTTTCTTTGTGGTCGATGACATGGTATTGAAATGGAAGACTAGCCAAGATGGCGTCCACAAGTTGGCAACTCCATGGGAAGGGCCATACATCGTCAAGGCTGTTACACGACCTACTTCGTACAGGCTTGCAAGACTTGACGGCACTGACGTGTCCAACTCCGTCCATATCGATAAGCTTAGGCGTTTTTACCCCTAATTCTCAAATACAGATATGTACCTTTTTTCTGTACTACTTTTGTACTTTGAATTATGATATATATATATATACTCGACTACAGTTGAGTACACTTGTTTACATTGTTGATTCTATAACTACAATAACTTTTTGATAAACCAGTACATCGATCAGCAATCCTTTCGGGTTCTCAGAGCAGCTCTGTTCTCAACCTCACTCATAGCGTGCACGAGATCCACCCTCTGCATTTTGGGTGGTCGGCAGATGCTCTTTGGCTAGACCAGTCATAATCTTACGTGTATATAGGCTCTGACAGCCTTACACTCGGATCACTGGCCTCTCCAAAGTTGTACAGACCTACAGGATGACATCGATTACGCTAGAACAACTAAAGACAGAACATTCCACTGTTCTAACTTAGTTCTCATCGATTACGCCGGAACAACTAAAACAGAACATTCTGCTGTTCTAACTTAGTTAAATTCGCACGCAATACAAAGCTTTAACATTTTTTCATACAAAAACATAAACAACTTTACATTGTACTGCTCATTACCTTATTACAAGCTCGCCTCTTTGCAGGCACGAGTTTACAATAAGCCTATGAAAATTAACTTCTCCTATGAACTATTCGTAGGTTCCTCCTACTGTTGGCCATTTGGTAGTTCTAAGACCTTTGGCGTGGTCGAGGATGGAGCAGAACGTGCTTCGTTGGAAGCCAGAGATGGTGGCACGGGTATTTGTCCGACGTACAACTAAATTGTTCCTCCAGTTGATGGGGCTGCAGCTGGGCATAAGATGATGTCTTTGGTGATCGCAGCAACATGCTTCACCTCCTCTGACCGCAACTCATCAGCTCGCTCCACCCCGACCTCCCTAGGATAACCGGCTTCTAGGTGAGCAATATCTAACAAAGGGTAGTGGGCACGTACCAAGCTAAGTACATGTGCACCCACATACTCCTTGATGTCCTTCGTCCATTGTTGGAGCCATCCCTAGGCTTTTTGGGATTTCTCGACCAGGCCTATTTTTGGAGCCTCCACTTCAGCTTTGGTGGAGTCGGTGCCAATGACGTCGAGCACTGGTGTGATCCCTTTCATCATCTCAGCGCATGCGTTCTTCCAAGTCTCTCACTCCTTGATGAGTATCTTACATTTGCCATTAAGGGCTTCTTGCTCCTTCATGAGCTTGTTGCACTTTTGGTACCACGCCTCGATCTTTTTCGCACCAGCCTAGTTTTGAAGCTCCAGGTCATCATGGTATTTCTTCATCTTCTCAAGGTGCACTTTGGCATTTTTTAGTTACAACTGCAAGGCGTCACATCGATAAGAATTTAACGCCGCAAACTTCAATGAAAGCTACAACAATGATGAGGAATACTTACTCTCCAGATCCTTAGCTAATTTAGTATTCTCCTCCTTCATGGCCTACTGTGTTTGTAGCCATTTGGTCTTCTCTTTTGGTCAACCGGTCATGCTCAGTAGCTACCTGAGCATTTTCTTCACGAAGCCGGCTGACTTCGATGTCCAGACCTGTATCAATACTCTGATTATGAATAGTACAGTAATACAACACCCTACAGAGCTCGAGTACCTAACAACAAAAGGGACCCTTACCCGATCTCTGTTTCTCGACCACTTCCAGCTGTTGAAGTACCGTGCACATTTTTTTCTTCATGATCAATGTTTTGCTTCGCATAACTCTCTAACTGCTGTTGCAGTTTCTTCTGTTCTGCACTCAGCTGTTTGTTTTTCTTAGCTACAGTCTGCAGTACATAGGATCACAAAGCAGTTCTTATGGATTATACAACAACAGATTATACAGTTGTGAGAGGCTTACCTTCACTTCCTCCAGGAATATTTTGCCAACTGCTTCTACGGCCTCGACCTCGTCTCCTACTGGGATCTCCATAGTGTAGGAGAAGGTACCACAAAATCTGCTTTCATCTTCATAATGCCCAAGGATTTCTTCCATGGTTGGGGCTGAAGACACGACTTTTTCTCCTAGTCTAGCACTTCCAGTTGGCTCCTTGGTGGTCCCAACAACCTCTACAGATTTTAGGACTTGCTGCTCTGAGGTCAGCTGGGGCTGTTCTTATTTCTCTGAGGCCAGCTGGGGCTGTTCTGGGTTTTTTGGGGCTGGCTGGTGCTGTCCTTCTGGCTATGGGGCCTCATGTGGTTGTTCCATCAGCTCTAGGGCCCCACCATCTCCTGCCTACCCCAAAACTTTAGTTTGTGGACCAGGAGCAGATGCTGAAGGAGCTTGCGACTCGGGGACTACCCTCTCTGCTCTGGTCTACCCTAGGACCTGTCGCTCGGTGATGGCAGTATTAGGTGGTGGCAGTGTTGCACCGCCAGACAGTTCTTCCGGCCTTTGGGTCGATGCAGAGCTATACAAATCCATAACAAGTTACAAAGGTGGTGATATTGACCAATTATGTTATACTCACACAAGTTCACGACGACTTACAGGTCTGTATAGCGGAATACGGTGGCAAACCGAGATTCCTTCGCCTTCTCGGGCCCGGCACCCTTCTCTGCCACTGGTCCGGTGGTCGGGACTGGGTTAGCCACGTCGCTTCTAACAGCGGCATCAGGCTTTAGGATTCCTGAGGCCTATGCCTATGGTTGCGGTGGTCGAGGTGGTGGCTCAGTTGTTGGCAACGGCGGTGTCGGCTCCTGCCTTCTAGCAAGCCGCTCCCTCCGGCTGCTTGCTACGATACCGGAGACCTCCTCGACCTCCTCATCTTCCTCTTCTGGCCAGTCGGCAATAAGGCGTCGACGCTTGCTTGCTGGATCCTCTGCTTCTTTTAGGTCAATTACCCCTTCTAGATTTTCATCTGAGGAGGTTCCTTGTGAGGTCTGACCTCTTTTCTTCATCGGGGCAACAATTGGTTTCTTGCCTGCAAGTCGGCTGGCTCACTCTGATTCATCCTCAATTGCAAGCCAATCAACTTTGGAAGGATCATCGTCCACAGGCAGCGGTTGTGCATCAGGGGCCCGTGGCATGACCTTAGGCCACTCCACGCCTGGAGGACAAGAGACGAATGCTTGCGCTCTCTCCTGTCCATTAAACTGGGCAACAGAGAGCAACACGAATATCAGAATGACAGCACACAAAAAAAGTGGTTATTATACAGAGTTTCAATCACAAGGATAAACTAGCAGACAACATTTTACTTACCAGTGGTGGTGGACGAGTAAGCTTGAACGCTGGCTCGATGACTGTCAGCTTCTTGAAGTTGGGATCCTTTGGATTAAATAGGTCTCAGACCTTGATCTTCACTTCTTTCGGTTCAAGGTCTTCATTCCTCATCCTGGTCAGGTCCATGCGACCTTAGTATTCATATGCCTTGTGCACTCTGGCCTGACATGGTTGGATCCGATGACTGGTAAAATTACCGACTACACTTGGTCCATCCAGCCTCGACCAAGGTAGCAGCTGTATTATTGCTTCAATCTGGATTGTGTTCTGCGGTAGCTCTTTCCAACTGTTAGTCTTCTCTGGGACCAAGGATACGTCACAGTATGAGGCCTGGCTTGCTTCTTCACGGATGTAAAACCAATGCCTGTAACAGTCCTCTAATGTGGTCTTCCAAGGGCAGTGTAGGTACTCCGCCCTGATCCCTTCCTGCATGTTCAGATAGCAGCCACCCGCCACATTGGAGCCGCCTCGACCTCCTTTTTTCTTCAACCAAAACAAGTGACAAAAATAGTCGAAGTGGGGTTGGAAACCACCGTATGCTTCGCAGAGATGGATGAAGCAAGCAACAAACAACATAGAATTCGGATGCAGATTGTAGATACTGATTTCGTAATAATTGCAGAGCTCTTGCAATAATGGATGTATAGGAACACCAAATTCATGAGTGAAGTATTCTTCAAAAACAACAATTTTACCTTCTTTGGGATCCAGGAATGGCTCCAGATGGGGTGCACGCCATCCCACCAGTTCTTGGGCATGAAGCACACCAATCCGCACCAGTCGGTCGAGACTGAATGGGGTGCACTTTGACATATTCCACTCCTTCTTCATGATCTCCTTGCGAACTTCAGCCTCTATCTTCGTCTTCCTCGCGGCCATTCCCCGACTCTTTTGACTCTTCCTTTCTACGGAGGAAAATGAGGGCGCCGCTCTTTCCAGTGGCTAGGGTTTGGTGGCAGCGATTCAAGCGGCGGCGACGCGTGAGGAACTTGGGGCAACTTCGTCGATGCCTACATCGGTGATTGTGGATTGCACTACGATGTGGCACTAGGGCTCGAGAGGGCTCTATGATGACAATGGCGCAGCGGCAGCGGAAGCAAGAAGATGGTTGATTGCGAATATGTGAGTATGTGTAGATTGGAATCGTTCCCTTTCCCGGTCTTTAAGAGGCAGGGTCAATTCAGTTTCCAAAAGAATGGGGCACGTGGCGCGAGATTTGCGGTAACTGACAGATTTCTTCCGCAAAAATTGTGTCCCTTCGATTTTTGGCGCCGTTTGGTCCATGACCCAAACATGTCTTGTTACAGACACCGGGTCACTGTTCACATGATGCACCAGAAAGCAACTGCGGCGCCACCCACGTCATCAGCGCATCAGATTGGACTCGTTAAAAAACAAAAAAATGAAAATGAAAAGAAGAAAAAAAAATGAAAGAGAGATACAGAGACAGCGTGGTGATGGATTCGCTAGGCTAGCGTGCTCTAGAACCTGTAGCCAGAGCTCTGAGCTCTGGAACCTGCAGCCAGACCTCCAAGCTCGGGGACTCGCTAGACCAGCGTGCTCTCGAACCTGTAGCCAGAGCTCTGAGCTCTGGAACCTGCAGCCAGACCTCCAAGCTCAGGGACTCGCTAGACCAGCGTGCTCTGAAACCTATAGCCAGAGCTTTGAGCTCTGGAACCTATAGCCAGACCTCTGAGCTCAGGGACTCATCGCCAGACCTCTGAGCTCGGGGACTCGTCGTTAGACCTCCGAGCTCGGGGACACGACGCTAGACCTCCTAGCTCGGGGACTCTTTGCCAGACCTCCGAGCTCAAGGACTCGTAGCTAGACCTCTGAGCTCAGGGACTATTCATTAGACCTTCAAGCTCGGGGACTTGTTACACCACTTCCTGCTCCAGGATTCATCTTGCTCGACTACATGTACTATGCTTGCATACAATCGATGGATGCTTGATATTCTTAGACCTTGCTACAAGGCTCGTTTTTTGCCTTCCAGCAAGCTCGGGGACTACATCATATATGATGCACCTGATGGTGCATAATGATCATTGGTTCTTGAGGATTCTTTTTTAGACCCTAGCATCACGTGCCTACATCACCTATTACCAGGCTCGGGGACTAAGTGGGTACACTTCACCTGACGGTGAATTGTTTCTATTTTTCGACCCCTATGCTCTGGAATTTTTTATAAGTTACTTCCATCAAGTACGCACACTTACATTTCTTTTCGGAAATACAAGTGGGTACACTTCATCAGGAAAGAAATTTTTTCTTTTTGGACCACTATGCAATCTTCACCGACAACTGCAATCTTCATCAACAATCATGGTTTACTGATTCCTGATCTAGATGGAACACTAGCGCATGCTCGGCTAACATTTCAAGGTGATGTGAAGACAAACCTCGCAACTTGAAGAAGACTAAGATAGTGTGTCGATACAGAATACAAAGTGCTCGGAGACTAGCTGTGGGGGTATAAACCCCTATACCCTTACGACTAGACATGGGCAGGCCCAGACTAGACGGTCTGGCCCATTACATGACGACGTGTGATTCAGATCATCAGGATGGAGTCTCGCGCAAGGCATCAAACCAGACTTGGGAATCAAGCAAGGTCTTGGTCAGTTAGATTAGAAATCCTTGTCCGGCTCTATATGACAATTATAACCGGCTAAGATTAGTTTCTAGATCTGTAACTCTGTCTCCCGGACTATATAAGGAGGGCAGGGGACCCCCTCAAAAACATCAAAACATACTCTAGGGCAATCTAGCTTGTAATACATTGTTCGAGACAGCAATAACAAAGCAAAGCAGGACGTAAGGTATTATGCCCACACGGCAGCCTGAACCTGGGTAAACTCGCGTGTTGTTCCGCATCACCATCTCGTTCATGGCTTGCACACCTGTCTACCGACAATCTACTACCTTGGGCATACCCTCGGTAGACTGCCGACCAGGTTTTGTCGACACCAGCCAGCTAGAACAAATGTAAAGATCATGTCAAAGTCATATGTAGCAAGGACATTTTGTGTTGTCATGCCCTTGCAGCACAAATGCTGCACAAACTTATCACTTGGCACCACACAAGGTATATGAGTCCCATCCATAGCCCTGGTGTAGTCTTTGAAGTAGGGATGGAACCTATGGTTTCTCAGTCTAGGATGCATTGTTCTGAATTCAGGTTCCACAGGCTTAATGATGTCACCAGCAAGCTTCACAACAGACTTCAAAACTTTGTGAAAATTGTGGGACACTATCGCAAGAGACCTCTCAAATCTGTCCTCAGCTTGCCTAATAGACTGTGGGGCGCCAAGGATCCACAGAAACATCCCTACAGCCTCAACACTACTGCACTTGGCAGTAGACTTGAGGTCATACTTTGAAGTCAACCGGTCATGGAGGCTATATAACATAGTATGGCTCATTCTGAACATGTTATAATAGGCTTTACTATCCGCCAGCTTCCTCTCTACCTATTCCTTACCAGTCATAGCTGGTTGCCTATATGGACCCCTAGTCAGATGTTTGTCAACATGGTGGGCATACTGATACATACCGTATATGAAAGCGTCATCATCATCGTCCATAAAATCAGAGACAAACTCTTCAAAACCATCATCCCAGAGGTCATGACAACAAGTGCCTGGTACTGACTACACATCAGCCTGTCAAAGTAAACAATGAACCAACTTAGTACTAATTCGCAGTAACAGAAAATTGGTTGGATGAATACATGATACATGCATATTTTCAAATCCATACTAGAACTGACATGTGCCAGTTCATGATCTAAGTCATCATTCATAGACATTCACTCAAGCAACACATATATTCAAAGCATCACCATAATTCAAGTTCAACAAACATTACGACAATTAAGTTGTTCAAATACCACACATGGAGACATAGTTCAAACACTAAGACAAGATCATATTATGACATAGTTTGACGACTGACATGACTACATAAAGTTTTACTGCTACATGAAATAAGGATAGATGGTCTAGTTGTCCACCCCGGCGTAGTCCTTGATGATGAGCAACCTCCCTTCGTTGTCATTCTCCAGGAAGAAGTCCATGACTGATTCATTTTGGATGATCTTGAGGATGCCCAACCATAACTTTGGGGTCTTAGGACTAGCACCAGCTTCCATAGCCAGTTGGGTGACCTATTTAATCTTCATAGACAGGGACATCTATTGGGCCTAGATGACCTGGTTCCACTCGTGCCAAATGTTTTGCATCACCCTCACTTTGTACCTTGGAATCTCATTGTACTCCCTCATGTTGTTATCCATGGACCTCACTGCTGGGCTCTTGGACCTTTTGCTTGGACTAGAGGCTGTGGTGCTTGTGCTGCTGGCCCTCTTGGTGCCCACACTTAGTGGGGTGAGCTGGTCCTCCTCCTCCTCATCTTGCTGTTCATCAGAACCGCCAGACTCGTCAATAGGATAGCTTTCACCAGCTACGAAGGAGGAGGAACCATCTACTGCAACTCCTTCGAACATGTGATCCAATTCATTCAGGTACATAGGCAGACCATCCCTGAACTTCTTCCAATCTGGATGGCCCTAGAAATTGGAAGCAGTTGTTAGGCAGCGCTTCACTAAGTTTGTGGTATGCAACAAAGAGGTACACTCAGCAATTACCTTTGTATTATCATTCCACCATTGATCAGTGGCCACAATAGTTCCATCACTTGTATGGCCCAATCTAGAGGCGTAGCAAAGCTTATTACAGAATTCCCATTGCCCCTTGAGCTGTCTGAGCCTCCCCGCAAGCTGCTCCCTTTCATGAACCAACCCTGTTGTAGCATGGTACCTAGCGATGATGTCCTTCTAGTCTTCCTTGTTCATGACACCCCTCACACAGTTGCCAATGTCCATTTGATGGCACCATATGTTACCGAACAAGAATGTATTTTCAAGAGTCCAATCTGCCTTGCTGTTCCTAGCCTAAACGATGGATGACGACATGACAAATTAAGGAAATTGCAGTCACCAAGCATAGGCATGAACCATTCAAATTTCAGTCAGGAGCATGAAGTACAGCAGGTCATATAGGAAGGTGGAGATGAATGAAATTGGGAGTGGCATTCGTACATGGACTCACGCGGATTGAGTGTCGGCGTTGGAGTCGAAGTTGTCGGTCGACCCGGATGGCCCCGTCCTGAGTGCACGATGACGGCGGACTCTAGAACATCCAGACACGGCAGAGCCACAGCCGTGTGGACGAGGCATGGCAGGGACGCTACCACCACCGCTGGACGGAGACAAGGTGTCGAAGCCCGTGCCTGGTTCTCCTCCTCCTCCTCCTCCGTGACCGCTGCGACTCGGCCGAAAACCGGCAGTGCCACAGTCACTGCGGGAAGGGACGCGAACGGGGGGTGGCGCCATGGTGAGGCCATCGTTGCTGGAACCAAGGATGCCCTGGTAGGTTTGCATTCCAGGCCAATCGACGGAGTTGTTGAGGTCCAGTGACTCGATGCCTAGGCGGGGACGGTTGAGGCCACTGGAACCCCATAGCCTTGCGTGTCCTCGGGGAAGACGGCGCCCCGACGCCTAGGAACAAGGGCGTACGCTGCGGCAGGAAATCCCTGCTTCGCGCGTCGTTGCCGTACCCGTCGTCGTCGTTGCCATTGCCGCTGCCGCCATCATAGCCATGGTACCCGCCACGGTTGTAGTCGTTGTTGTCGAATCCGTCCATCGCCGCCCGCGGCTTCGAGAACCTAGATCCGGAGGCCGACGACGGAGATCGAGCGGAGGGGTGGGTGGATCTATGTGCCGGCGGTGGGAGTGACGGAGGGCGCTGCCGTTGGCAGTGAGGGCGTGCGGCGGCGGTGGGAGTGGGAGACGAGAGCGGCGGGTGCGGGGAATGGATAAGATGGGCGACGGTGTGAGGGTACATGGTGTCGGTGTCGGCTCACAAGGAGTGTAGTGCCAGGCCACAAACCCTGTGCAGGCCAAAAAATTTCGAGGCCCGTTTAGTTCCAAAAACCAAAAAAGGTGTCCACAGGCCGAATTTTTTTGCATTTCGGGCTCAACCAAATGGGGCCTTAGCAGAGAAGTAACTTTTCACTGTTTATACTGCGGACAAAAAGATCAAAGTTTAATAACTATGTGAGTAACCTCACTGCTGCAGAGACACAACCTCAATGACTTAGCCATATTCGCTTCGCTGAAAAGCCAAGGCTGAAAGTACTGATCGCTGATTTGTTGTGAGAGAAAAACACTTAGTTTGCTAAAAAAGTACAGCGTGAATAAGGCCATTCGATGACTACACTAGGAGTTTCATGAAAGTTTTCAGTCTCACTTCTGGTCACTATTAGATAGAAAAACATTCACACAGTTTAGAGATGACTTGTATCAGTAGAGCAGCATTTCAAGGTTTCTGGGACGGAAAACTAGCAGAAAATGACAGAAATTTGTGGTATCTCAGAATGCTACTAAATCATAATATTATGTTCAAAAAAATTCCACCGAAACTGCTTCAGTAGCACCATTCTTGGCTAACACTATACTATACATGCCAAGTGTATTTGCATCATAATTTGTGATGTCATGTTATATTTTTACCTACTCCTTTGTCCCTTAAAAAAAGTCATTCTCGTTTTTCAAGAAGTCAACTATCCCTAACTTTGACCAAATATATATAATAAAATATTAATATTTATAATACATAATTAGTATCTTTAAATAGATCTTTGAATATATTTTTATAATAAACTTATTTAGAGATATAAATGTTGTTAATATTTTCTATAAATCGATGCAGCTAAAAAGATCAGGTGGTCATCGTCTGATTGCTTCGCCCTCTCCTACGTAATCGCCTCACTAATCAGCCCTGCCCCGCGCCGCGCTAACCACCGCCACTCGCGCGCTTCACCCCGCCACGGTCTCTCTGCCACGGAACTGCCGCCCACGCACGACCCCATGCACCGCTTCATCTCCCCCATGACGCCGGCTGCCCCCACCACTTCCCCTCCCTGTGCTGGTTACATTGATGTCGGCGCCCCGATCTGGCATGGTAGCGCTCCAATCCGGCATGATCAGGGAGGATTCGACGGAGAAAGGGCCTTTTGATTCAGCCGCGATGGCGCCAACAGCGGTATCCGGCGAAGCCGTCCTGTGCCCCGCGTCGATCCAGATTACGGCCAAGAAAGATCCTCGGGAGGCCAGGGAGCTCCGGGAACCCAAGATCCACCCGCCCAAGCAGAAGAGACTCTCGTCGTCGCCGCCGCCGCCTGCGCAGCCGGAGAGCGGTTCCATCTCCATGGTCGCCTCCTCTGCCTCCTCCACGGTAGAGATTATGTTTTTTTTTTTCATTTTTGCTCAAGCATTGAATGTTTAGATAATATCTGATGAGTATATCAATTGAGTATGCTTGACATATGTGATTTATGCGGTTAATTCATGTTCTACAAAGGAGCCCGAGGCTCGACTAGGGACAAAGCAGGCGGCAGTGGTGTGGGAAGTCGGACCTGGACAAGGAAAGTGGCTCTAAGTCATGGGCACGGCTCGCGCCCATGGGGACAGCCGGACAGCCAGAAGGAGGCGGTGGCGATTCAGCCACCTCACGCATGCAGCATGCCTTCCCCGTCGGCAGCAACGACTTCGTGAACAACTGCTACCTGGTGCCCTTCTCTGTGGCCACTGTTTCTGACATTTAGTTGTTTTCTCCCAATTGCCATCTGTCAGAAAACTAACAATATCATACAAAATCTTACAATTTAAGGAAACTGATTGCGTATTCTCATTTTGTACAGATTTATGCTTTGAATAAAGGCAAAGATGTTTATAAAAGTTTGGGTGACGAGCACTAATATCACATTCAACCTACATTCATGTTTGCCAAACAAAGTTTTAATCTGAGGTTCAGCATGTACTATTTGATTAAGAGGTTTTGGGACCCTGCAAATTATTTTGGGGAGGGCTCCAACAAATTTCAGTTTCATCTGTTAATTAACTATATATAGAGGGATTCAGACTAATTAACTAGATGTGCTGCGCTCAACCAGGAGGGCTTCCTGGGCGTGCGGAGGGGGAGGGGCCTACTACTGTGATGGATGCGGCGACATGAGGTTAGCCTTTTTCTAGGTTGAACCGAGCCTATTATCTATGCTTGGAAACCTGGAAGGGAACATACGATGAAGGACTTCTGCCAGCTTTAAAAGGGAGATGTGACCTCAGAATTGCAGGCTATACCCCCAATCCCATGAAGGTATTTTTCTTTTCATTCCTCCAGTAGCTTATATGCTGGCAATGATGTTTAACTGTAGTTTCTTGAAGTAAATCTGTCTTGAATATCCGGAATCCTTGCTAA
The DNA here is from genome assembly GCA_038087645.1 of Saccharum hybrid cultivar R570. NCBI lineage: Eukaryota > Viridiplantae > Streptophyta > Magnoliopsida > Poales > Poaceae > Saccharum > Saccharum hybrid cultivar. Next base: position 10,425,324 of record JAQSUU010000084.1, on the reverse strand, counting down.
GACAAGATTATCAAGCCAAAACATAACCCACTTCTTGGAAAAATGACTAGCAAGCACCCCTACATGAACTTTTTTTATTGCCAGAAGCTGGCAGCATGGACAAATGTCCAAATGAGCATGACCATAAGCAATCTTCTTCATTATGCACTGTAATTAGTATTAGTTAGTTATTAGGTCAGTAAGTCATATTATTAGATTCTGGCCCTTTTCCATCTTTGCGAAAGTGCTCCATTTAATCCATCCCTAGTTCTTAATCTTAGTTCTTTTCTGCAGGTAATGAAGATCAAAGAGTAGAGTAGAAAGGGCTGGCTCTTAGATGTGTCATGGAATCTATGTCCATTGCAATGCACAACATTGGATTTAGTAGCGAGATGCAGAGGCGAGAAACCTTCTTAGAAAATCCTGTAATTCAACTTAATCATGCGACATCGCAATAAAGTGTGGATGACTCTGTTAAATTGTCTGCAAACCATGTAACATGTAACCGATTCAGATTCAGAGAAAAACTGAGTTTAGTGTCTGCTGTTTTACATCATCTGCCTCTTTGTTACACTCTATCTATAGTATGTTAGGTAATCTGCCTACTGTATGACATTAGAACTGCTGTTATTGTTGCTCAAGATGAAACGCGTGTCACCGCTGTTCAGCACTATAATCCAAAGGTGTTAGGTTTGAAGTGCCCACCTATTTTCAGTCATGCTGGCAGTAGAGGGGGTGACTGGGGAGGTGCGTCGAGAGTGCCGGTGGTGTCGCGTGATCGTGTAGTACAGGGAGGTGTCCACCATCGAGAATCAGCCAACAGTGGTAGGCGCCTGCACTAAGGGGCTCCTCAACACCAACCCCATTCAGGTGCATTGCTTGTGCTCGTAACCTGGTCAGTAGAATGCCATTGCATTTTGTGCCAGCGAGCAATACAGGCCATATATTCTTACAGCCACTGCAAATGTGAAATGTCAAATTTCTCTTGACATGGCCTTCAGATGTAGTAATAAGTTTTTGTTGACATGACCTTCAGATCTTAGTTTTCTCTTGACATGGCCTTCAGGTGTTTTGTGTTCTTTGCTCATGCTTTGTTTGGACGTTGCTATATAGAATTGATGCTTATTTGTCTCCATATAGCTCAAACCAGCAATGATGCTAAGATCAGGTAAATTGTAGTGTGTCCGATCTTAAAACATCATGTGGAAATATTTTTGGTCAGCTTAAGCAAATAGTTTGTCTGTGGTAGTATCTGCACAAAAGGATACAACGCACTTTAAGATGGTTGTACTCAGTTATTTACCAGTATAGAATCTTGTTATGCTGGTGCACAAGCTTCCCTATGTACTGCCATACAGGTTGTGTAATTTCTTATGTGCCCAGCATGGCGTGGACTGGAAATATCAGATGATAGAAATTCTGCCCTTAACTATCTAATTAGGACTTGATTGTCGTATAGAACTTAGGAATACAAGAAGCTTAATTCAGTGTACTTGAATATGACATAAAATTGATTACATTATTATAATTTTACTTTTTCAGGAAATGTTGTGTGCTTCTACAGTACCCTGATCCATGTATTCCTTTTGTTTATGAGTTCCCGAAGTGATTTTGAACATGAATTCATTTTGGCTGCGCAAGACAAACAATCAATCACATCCTGTTCTGGATTTTGAGCTTTTACCCCATATTTGATGGCTTCCATGGACAACATGTGCTATGTTAAGCTAGGATTAGCCTTGATTTTTCATCAATTAGGATTAGCATTGGTTTTGTTCATCAGCTATATGTTCAAACCAGGATAGTATGTGCATATTGGCACCTTGATAAGGCACAGATATTGTTACCTCTAATGGATAGGTGAGCTTTGTGACTTGTTTTCTAATATCTATGGCTTTGTATTTCAGTTATGTAGGATTGATTTATTTAGGCTTTGGTCAAGCAACAAGGATATAAGGGCCAGGGGAACATGTATAGAGGATCAGCCAAACTTCTCAAGGTTAAAAGACTACCGTTTATGTTTGTTCGTTTCTTTTAGTTGAGTTTCTCGTAGACCTAAAGTGTAAATCCTATAGAGAATTAACTGATGCTTAATATTGGTCAAATTTTAATGATGGTTCTATGTTATAGAATTCAATTATATTTACCAGTAGCAACGCACGGGTACTCAACTAGTATAATTAAATTTAAGAAAGTTTAATTAGCATGAGTCTCGTAGCGACTCTTTTTATGGGACGGAAGAAGTATTATATATAAAGCACACAAGCACTAGAAGGTACCATTGTGTCTGACCGATTGATACTTTTTTTTTTTTGACAACAGACCGATTGATAGAATTGACTGGTGGTGAAACATAGAACTACGGAACAGGAAATATGTTTCCCTTAAGGTAGCAATGATATAGCTACCCAAAATGGCAAATTCAGAACTTGATTAATGTTAAAAAATTGATGTGCATGGAAAAAATGAACCTAACGCAGTGCTCATGGGGGCTAGAGAAAATCAACGAAAAGGGTCGATCACAGACCCTAATTTTACAGGAACCGTTCTGCTTCAGGAGCGCCCCGATCCAATTTGCAGCTCTACTGAACAAGCTTGCTTCTATTCCATTGAAACCAGAATTACATTTCTATGCTAATGCTAATTATTCTATTCATTCTTTATGAACACGCATGCAATAGTAACAATTGGCTCCAAACCAGAATGTTCTTTTTTTTTGTAACGGTGTGCAAACTTCGATTGTTATTGTCTTATTCTTTGATTCCATTCAAACGCATTGGCATGACCTATCGAACAAAAAAAAAAATACTGCCCATAGATTGCATGCCTTACATCGCCATTCTTGGAACAACTGTGACTGGTTACATGCATACATTCTTCAAAAGAAGTCGCAAGAACACGGGACATTTGTAAAGGTACAAAACATCCGCTTCCTAACCATGCACTCGTTCTCGATACTTAAACGAGCAGGACATCTAAAGCTCTACAGAGTCTATGCATGCTTATCTGTACTGTTACTTACAGGGATACAAAAAAAGAAATCCCCATGAACATGATACTAAAAACAGAGAGCTACTCTACCCAGATCTTCCACACGGTGTAAAATGTATAGAGACTGCGCGAGTATCCTATTCACAAACTTACAACACACTCTCAACCTGCAGGCTCCACATCATTCCAAATGTCCAGCTAGTTCATCTGATCCCTCCTTGGCTCTGCACTCCATGTTCTCCTCAATCTCTGACTGAACTTTCTTCTGCCTCCTGAGACGCATGCTGGTCTGCTTGATGCGCCCTTTACCTGGATCGGTTACTAAAAGTAGACGGGACATAACATAGGACAAAAGCTCCTCCCTATGTGAGAATGTGAAATCCAAATGAGCATACTCAAACTCATTGTATGAAACCTCCACCCCAGACTTCCGCATCAGCTTGTAGTGCTTCTTTACCATGGATGGTGAGATAACTCTGTCCCTCTGCCCAGCAACTAAGTCCACAGGAATGTCAATGAGACCATAATGAGCTCCCAAGTCCAATGGTTCCGGCGTTCCATACGCTTCAATATTCGCTGCAGGGCTTCCGTAGTCATACATTTGGAACTTCTTTGCCCTCTTTATCTGGGCAAGGTGAAGCGCAACATGAAATGAGACACCAGGCATGTCATCCATGTTGTAGTGGGGCAAACCAAGCACTCCCACCCAATTTGAACTGTCACCACCAACGACATAGCCCATAAGGGTCTGGACAAGTCCACCCAAAGCTGGATAATTATGGAAATCCCTAGCTAATTTGTTTAGGAGCATCCTAAAGAATCGAGTTGGTATGTAAAGTCCGGGAATTAGTGGTGCAAGTACTGGACCAACAAACAAGATGAGCTTCTCTACCATACTGAATACCACATTGGAATCCTCATGAAAACCTGCAGGAGATAGCAGGACTAATCTCGACAACCTGTGGGGCTTTTGTGCGATCCTTGAAGTAACCACATACATCAACATAACTGCACCACCCAGGCTGTGACATACAGCACAAAGCTTGTAGGGTTGATCTTCTATACTGTCTTCCTGTGAAGCCTGTACTTCCAAATTTTTTATCTTATCATTTTGATCTCCTGTCCCCTCATCTGATTGAGGCTGACTTTTGCCAAGTTCTGAAGTTTTGATCTTGTGAATTTCCTCAATAATTGCTGGCATATCTTTAGTTCCATGCTCATTAACAGAATATTTCCAGTATCTGCCAAAGAAGGAATTGTGAACACATATAACCAATTACAGTGAACAAAGTTGATTCACATGTTAGATGCATTTCCCGCTCGTGATAAACCAAACATACACAGGAGCTTAACTTACTTGTAGGAGGAAATACTTTTATCTATATGCTCCCTTGAGACCAAGCCACGAAGATTTCCAAGAAAAACATCATAACCTACATTAAAAAAAGGAACTATGAGTAGTTAATTCACATCACTAAAAGTACATTACATCCAGTTTCTGTTACTGACCTTGATCATAAGCTGCAAATGCTGGTGAGCCAACAACACCATTTGACACCCAACTGAAAAGATATATAACAAGATAACAGATGAGGGCCAAACAATGCCAAGAAGTATATCGTACACATAAGATAAACTGCTTTCAACAAAAGTCAAGCTTAACCATTTTTAACTCAAAGTTTCCCAATGACCCCAAATTAACTGTATTAACTTTATCATTTCAGCAGTCCATCAGTACTTGGACTCTATTTTCAATATAGCATTAAAAAAAACAAATATAAACAGTGCTTTCAGCATTAAATGCTCTAATTATTCATGGGAAACCACTGACAGGCAAGCACAGCTATAAACAGAAGTTTTTAGAACGCTAAACATATAAAGTAATTTATATGATTATAATGTCCATGTCTCACTTCAAGGAACTCTTCTCAGCCAGAGGGAGTAAAGAAACAGTAGTTAAATGCATAACTGGTTAAGGACAATTGCTAAATTGCATTCCAAACCAGGGAAAAAAAACACTACACTAAAAGCAACAATTACACAAAGAAAACAGCATTGTCTGCTCACAGATCAGAAATTCACCAAGTGATAGTGGTCGGAGATGTTTTAGACAAAGGCAAAAATGTCATACACAGGTAGACAATTACACAACACTCTTGATCAATCAATGTGCTGATTTCAACAAAAATATCTACTGCACTGCATCATACTTTTGGCTATTTATTAATCAGTACCCACAAACAAAGAAACAACTATAACAGCTAAGCTTAGTAGTGTAGACGATCTTGCCATTTGTTAGAGGTCCTGCATTGTCTGACTGTCCATACAGTCAGACAACTCAATACAACTTTATTTTTTGAAACAGTTGATGATATCATTATCACATTCTTGCAAAGTGGCAAAACTGTAAGTTTGGGTCAAAAAGCTGCTAGCAAAAGATATCAGCAAAAATCAGAAACACATAAAACTGAGGCAAATGTCATAAACTTGTGTGGAATGTCAATAACATTGCCAATAGAGTAATTTGGTCATCACTCACCCCATAGATGAGTCCAATATTCCATGTTGCAACAAGACAACCTTCCGTGAATCACGCCTAAAAAGGTAATGCATCAAGTTTTGATCCACAAATATCAGGAAGTACAATAACACGAGAAAGTCACTATTTTCACCTTGGAATTCTCTCCAGTAACACGACATATCCATCTGAAGTAACAACCTTAATAGCCTCAAAAGGATACCTGAAAGAACCACACAGAAAAAAATTCAATAAGTGATGAAAATAACGACATACTCAATAACAAATAAGGTTTGACTAAAGAAACTTCTGAGTTCATTATAATCAGGCTGATATATCTATTATCTACTATACGATGACAGCTAGCATTTCACAGAAAAATACCCAGCAGTAGTATCAGAAGCCACATACATGTCTATGATACTAAAGCTATTTGATAACCCAAACCTTGGCTCTAAACATAGCATAAATAAAAGGACAGTTTCTCACCCAAGCTCAGTAATAACATCTTCACATGTCCGGGAATCTGTGTTCAGAGAATGACGATACACGGTCTTCCTCTCCGTTGGAACAGGATTACCACTGCCAACATTAGCTGTCGATACATCAATGACAGAACTAGTATCATGACCACTTCCATGAATCCAGCTAAACAGGTTCTGCCACACTTCTGAAGGAGAAAGAATATAATGTGCTGCTTTGTGAACAATGTCAAAGACTGATTCGATGAAAATCTCAATTGCCAGATGAAGATCCTATGCAAAAAGAAGTAGGTCGATGAATACTAGATATGCGCATGAAAATTTGAACAAGAAAGGTTCAGATTATCCTAACTTGTCACAGAAAGTAGATAAACAGATGAAGGAAATTCAGTTCTCAATTACTACCTCAAAAACTCCACGCCTCCTATCGGTTGTGCGTTGGAGAAACTGATCCCTTATATGAAATGATTTCTTGGCAAGACCAGTTCTTGAGAGATGAGGAGTTTCTGCACCTTTAGCAGTTGACCTTACCATCCGAAATTTAATGCCATTGAACAAAATGAATATTAAAGAAAGAAAGAATCTCAATGGCCAAAGTATCCAAGAAACTGCATATCTGATATGCCTCCTCAGTCGACGATCACGTCTACCAAAGCTGCTTGCGTGCGATAACTGTGAACTTTGGGACAATGGAGATGGAGGGCAGACAAACTCTTCATGATCATCATCCCCAGTGACAGAGTCAGCAATTGATTCAGCATCCGAATCAACAGAAAGTTCATGGATGAACTCATTAAACGAAGATACCCCACTAGGTTCAAAAGAAGGAATGAAGTTGTTAGAATAGAGTAAAACTATGTTACCTAAGAAAACAAAGCATATACTAGTTAGGTTATCCAGAACTAAACAATAACAATAACAATAACAATAACAATAACAATAACAATAACAATAACAATAACAATAACAATAACAATAACAATAACAATAACAATAATAAAAGGAAACATAAATATACAGGGCGATGGGATATTTCACCAGGCTAAAATATTTCACGTAAATTCACATGCAAATGCAAAATAAACTGGACCACATCATTTACCATGTACTCAATATTGATAAGAGTCTATCCAAATTTCTGCATCAACCAACAATAGTTCTCAATGGGAGGAAGTAGCTCGTATAGAATATGCTACGAAGTAACAGCCCATGTGGATTCAAATGCTTATAAAGAAATAATGCTTAGGGAATCAATACTAGCTATTTATCTGCTTGGTTTTAAGTATTGAATGTTCCTCGCTACAAACACATCATATCCATAAATTTCTACCTTAATGGAACTCATGAGAAGAAAGTTACATTACCTTTCCATCCAACGAGGAAGACGTGGCCCACGGAGTGCTGGCCTGAGTTCCCAGCCACTTATGCCTTCTAAAATGTTGCCTTTTCCAGGTAATAGTGTCAATAAGAGCGCTGACATTCCATTTATGAACCTTGCAATGTTGTTCAGTGACTCATATGTGAATGTCTTCACAGATCTGCCAATAGAAGTGCCAGAAGTCAATTAGCAATATCTACAGAAGGTCTAAGACAAGATCAACTAACTCGTATTTTTCTGTTTCTGGTCTAAAAACAATTACAGATAAAATCAAGAATGTCTAAAGTTAATGTTTCAGTCCCATTGAGCACGTGTTAAATGCAAATCAGTGATTTAAAGTAGAACTCTGCAGCAGGGCTAAAACAAGATGAACTATCAGCAATGTACAGAACTATACATGGAACCAAGGATTTCAAAAGCTTCATGCTCCAATGGAACACATGCATCAAATGAATGGAAATGAAAGTTCCTCCACGATTCCACAACAACAAAATTCTGGGTTTGTCATGTGGGGCCGCGCATATGAGAGAAGGCGCGCCCGTGATGTCCGCAGGGCCGCGGCCTCCATGCCGGCTGCCGCTGAAAGTCAGGCTAGTGGCTAGAGACATTTTAGGCAAGTACTAATTTGAGTTCCTTAGATGTAGGAGCAATTAGCTCGAGATTGGTTTGGCCAGTTGGACCTTTATATTCTCTGTACCCAGAACAATATCAATCAAGCAAGTCATTACCATCTAATCTATCCTCTCCTATTCTCATCAAGCCACCAGCAGAGGGGTAAAACCTCGCGGTGAAGCCTGGAGCGCGACTACGAGCTTCGTAGTCGCGGTCCTGCGTCGTTGGGTGCTGAGGCACTTGACAACCTGGTATCGCGATCCAGACATTCCTCCGCCTCGCCGCCGCTGCCGATTCACTCGCACTCCACCCAATCCTTCCCTCCACGCCCCACTGCCACCGCACCTCCAGCACCACCACCAGCCGCCACCATGGGAGAGCAGCCCAACGCCGCCCTCCAAGCCACCCTAGACGCCCTCGCTGCAACCCTGCAAGCCCTCCAAACCTCCGTCGAGGCCAACACACAAGCGATCAAGCGCCTCAGCAAGGACCGTTTCTCGTCATCCTCCTCCAAGAACGGGAATGGCGAACACCATCAGGATCGACCGCCGCGTTTCCAGAAGATGGATTTTCCGCGGTATGACGGGAAGTCCGATCCGCTGATCTTCATCAACCGGTGTGAGTCTTACTTTCACCAACAGCGGATCATGGAGGAGGAGAAGGTCTGGATGGCCTCCTACAACCTGGAGGAGGGCGCCTAGATGTGGTACATCCAGGTCCAGAAGGACGAGGGCATTCCCTCATGGCGTCGCTTCAAGGATCTCCTCCATCTTCGCTACGGGCCGCCCCTGCGCTCCAATCCTCTCCACGAATTGGCCTCGTGCAAGCGTACGGGCACCGTCGCGGAGTACCAGGATCGTTTACAGGCGCTGCTGCCCCGTGCTGGCCGCCTCGACGAGGAACAGCGCGTGCAACTCTTCACCGGCGGACTCCAGCCGCCGCTCAGCCTCGACGTCGAGGTTCACAACCCACAGACCCTCACCGGGGCTATGAGCCTGGCACGCAAGTTGGAGTTGCGGGAGCAGTACGCAGTCCCAGCCCCACGCACGACGAACAAGGGGCTGCTGCCCGCGCCTCCACCGCGCCTGGCCCTCCCTGCTCCGCCGCCGGCCCACCCCGCTGCCCCGAACACCGTCAACATCGAGGGCCGGTCAATCAAGCGCCTGACGCAGGCCGAACAGGAGGAACGCCGTCGTCTCGGCCTCTGCTACAACTGTGACGAGAAATTCGTCCGAGGCCACAACCGCGTCTGCAAGCGGCTGTTCTTCGTTGACGGCGTGCTCGAGGAGGATGATTCCGCTGTTCCGGAGTCGTCCGAGGAGACCCCCGCCGAGGAGAGCCCGGTCTTCTCTCTCCATGTGATCGCCGGCGTGGCTTTCACCAACACGATGCAGATCAAGGTCACCTTGGGCGGCTCGACCATCACCGCGTTGCTGGACACGGGGTCGACGCACAACTTCGTCTCCGAGGAAGCAGCACGGCGTTCGGGTCTGCCGGTCCAGCAGCGGCCTCGGCTGACGTGACGGTGGCGAATGGCGAGCGCGTGGCATGCTTGGGCGTCATTCGGCACGCCACGTTCTCCGTCGCCGGGGACGATTACTTCGCCGACCTCTTCGTCATGCCCCTCGCCGGCTACGACATCGTCTTGGGCACGCAGTGGCTTGCCACTTTGGGGTCCCTCCTCTGGGACTTTGCAGTCCGCAAGGTGTCTTTCCAACAGGCAGGATAGCGGGTGTGCTGGTCGGGGACTTCTGGCCCGTATGCCCCCGGCCTCTGCGCCATAGCAGCCAGCTCCACCCTCCTCGACGAGCTGCTCGGTGCCTTCTCCGACGTCTTCGCCGAGCCGCACGGGCTCCCTCCTCCACGAGACCGCGACCACAGCATCACGCTTACACCGGGCGCACATCCGGCGGCTGTCCGCCCCTACAGGTACCCGGTGTCACACAAAGATGAGTTGGAACGCCAGTGCGTTGCCATGATGGACCAGGGACTCATCCGCCGTAGCTTGTCGGCATTCTCGTCTCCGGTCCTCCTTGTCAAGAAAGCCGATGGGTCGTGGCGTTTCTGCGTCGACTATCGCGCCCTGAACGCCATCACCGTCAAGGATTCCTTCCCCATCCCCGTCGTTGATGAGCTTCTGGATGAGCTGCACGGCGCCAAGTACACCAAGCTCGACCTCCGTTCCGGCTACCACCAGGTGCGGATGCGGCCGGCCGACGTGCACAAGACAGCGTTCCGCACCCATGATGGCCTGTATGAGTTCCTGGTGATGCCGTTTGGGTTGTGCAACACCCCGGCGACATTCCAGGCACTCATGAACGATGTGCTACGGCCATTCCTTCGCCAGTTCGTTCTTGTGTTTTTTGATGACATTCTCATCTACATCGCTTCGTGGGCGGATCATCTCAGGCACCTCCGTGCGGTGCTCAACATGCTGTGCCAACACCGCCTCTTCGTCAAGCGCTCCAAGTGCGCTTTCGGCGTCGACTCCGTCACCTACCTCGGCCAAATCATATCTGCGGCCGGTGTGGCCATGGATCCGGCGAAGGTCCAGGCGATCCATGACTGGCCCCAGCCCCGTTCGGCTCGAGCGGTGCGTGGTTTCCTCGGGCTGGCGGGCTACTACCGCAAGTTCGTCCACGGCTACGGCTCCATCGTGGCACCCCTTACAACGCTCCTGAAGAAAGAGGGCTTCACCTGGAACGACGACGCGGCTGCTGCGTTCCAGGCCCTCAAGCTTGCCGTCACGTCTGCCCCGGTCTTGGCGCTGCCCGACTTCTCCAAGTCGTTCGTCGTCGAGTGCTACGCGTCCACGCATGGGTTCGGCGCTATGCTGATCCAGGAGCAGCACCCGGTCGCCTACTTCAGCAGGCCGGTTGCTCCTCGCCACCGCTCTCGCTGCCTATGAGCGGGAGCTCATCGGCCTCGTCCACGCCATCCGTCACTGGCGACCGTATCTGTGGGGGCGCCGTTTCCTGGTGAAGACGGACCACTACAGCCTGAAGTACCTCCTCGATCAGCGCCTTGCCACCATACCATAGCACCATTGGGTGGGCAAGTTGCTGTGGTTTGACTTCACCGTGGACTACAAGCCGGGCGCCTCGAACACGGTGGCTGACGCCCTATCTCGCCGCGACACGGACACCGACGAGGGCGCCCTGTTGGCTCTCTCTGCGCCGTGCTTCGACCTCCTCACGCGGCTGCGCCAGGCGCACAACACTGATCCAGCGCTCGTGGCACTCAAGGACGAGCTCCAGAAGGGTGCCCGAGCGGCGCCGTGGTCCCTGGTGGATGGCATGGTGGCATTCGATGGTCAGCTATACATCCCGCCGGCGTCTCCCCTCCTGCACGAGGTGCTGGCTGCTGTCCATGAAGACGGCCATGAAGGGGTTCAGCGCACCGTCCACAGGTTGCGCCGCGACTTCCATTTCCCTAATATGCGTCGGCTAGTTCAAGACTTTGTGCGTGCGTGCTCCACCTGCCAACGCTACAAGTCCGAGCACCTGCACCCGGCGGGACTTTTGATGCCGCTGCCGGTGCCGCAGTCGGTGTGGGCGGACATCGGACTCGACTTCGTGGAAGCACTGCCCCGGGTTGGGGGTAAGTCTGTTATTTTAACAGTGGTGGACCGTTTCAGCAAATACTGCCACTTCATCCCCTTGGCGCATCCGTACACCGCCGCGTCTGTGGCCCAGGCATTCTTCGCCGAGATCGTCCGTCTCCACGGCATGCCGCAGTCCATGGTGTCGAACCGCGGCCCAGTGTTCACTTCGGCGTTCTGGCGTGAGCTCATGCGCCTCATGGGTACCAAACTGCACATGACCACTGCGTTCCACCCACAGTCTGATGGCCAGACGGAGGCAGCCAACCACGTTATCGTCATGTACCTGCGTTGCTTCACGGGGGATCGTCCTCGCCAGTGGCTCCGTTGGCTGCCTTGGCCGGAGTATGTCTACAACACCGCCTACCAGACATCGCTGCGCAACACTCCTTTTCGCGTGGTGTATGGTCGTGATCCGCCGACCCTGCGTTCCTACGAGCCTGGCGAGACTCGGGTGGCTGCCGTCGCGAGAAACATGGAAGACCGCGACGACTTCATCACTGATGTTCGCTACCAGCTGGAGCAAGCTCAGGCCGTGCAGAAACGCCACTACGACAAGCTCCACCGTCAAGTGTCCTACACGGTCGGCGACTGGGTACTGCTACGCCTTCGCCACCGAGCGGCTGCTTCACTTCCCCAGGCAACTTCAGGCAAGCTCAAGCCCCGCTTCTTCGGCCCGTACCGCATCGTCGAGCTGATCAACGACGTCGTCGTGCGCTTGGAGCTGCCCCCGCGCACCCGTTTGCACGACGTTTTCCATGTCGGGCTCCTCAAGAAGTTCGTGGGTGTTCCACCTGCAGCTCCTCCAGCCCTGCCTGCCATCCATCATGGTGCTGCTGTTCCTAAACCAGAACGCGCCCTGCGCGCTCGTCTGGCTCGTGGCGTCCGCCAGGTGCTGATCCGGTGGAAAGGCGAGCCGGCGGCCTCGGCAACATGAGAAGACGTCGACTCCTTCATCGCCAAGTACCCGGCGTTCCAGCTCGAGGACGAGCTGTTAGTCGAGGGGGGGGGGAGAGATGTCATGTGGGGCCGCGCATATGAGAGAAGTCGCGCCCGTGATGTCCGCAGGGCCACGGCCTCCATGCCGGTTGCCGCTGAAAGTCAGGCTAGTGGCTAGAGACATTTTAGGCAAGTGCTAATTTGAGTTCCTTAGATGTAGGAGCAATTAGCTCGAGATTGGTTTGGCCGGTTGGGCCTATATATTATCTATACCCAGAACAATATCAATCAAGCAAGTCATTACCATCTAATCTATCCTCTCCTATTCTCATCAAACCACTAGCAGAGGGGTAAAACCTCGCGGTGAAGCCTGGAGCGCGACTACGAGCTTCGTAGCCGCGGTCCTGCGTCGTTGGGTGCTGAGGCACTTGACAGGGTTACAAGCATTGTTGTGTACACAGAAGGTAAAATAAGTATTTGGTTTGTCAAAGTCAGATGTTACGGTCCACAAGCCCATAAAATGCCAAAGATAATCCCATCTGACAGTTTATTAACAGCTTTGAAAAGGATATTCTAAGCCAATGTAATTAGGGATCCACTTCTGTAAATATCAAATAAGCTAATCATTCAATAACCTGCCTGGTATCTTGTACAAAGGTCCAATTATTCACCCTATTACCGGGTACTGCAAATCCAGTGGTCTATACATCAAATGGGATTGTTTCCATGACAACAGTTACCGTTAACATGTTTCAGAACCACAAATGAATTCATTAGTAGAGGTCAAATAAGTTCACAAACTGTTTACTGTTTGCCCAAATAAATTTTTGCTTTCATGAAGCAGCAAACAAAGCATTAGTTCATAAGAAATCATGTGTCTAATTTTGTGAAATATTCTATAAAATCTGCAACTCCTTACTATACATTTGTCCAGATCAAATTCTCAGGCTACAAGAATCTTTCAAACTATGCTTTTTGCTCACCAAACTAAATCTTTCTGAGAATGGCCACTCCTATAATCGCAAAATCACTAACAATCCATACATAGTAGATAATAGTTACTGCAACCATTTGAAATAGGATTTATTAGAAGAACAATAACATAGAGCTTATTTTTTCTAACTGGTCGTCTACTCAACCTGTAATGACATGTGGGGTCAAAAAAACAGCACCCTATATCTTCATTATTTGTCCGTTAATACAGCTCTATATCTTCATTGTTTGTTATTTGTCAGATAATACAGTTATACAGCTCTATATCTTCATTGTTTGTTATTTGTCAGTTAATAGTTAATACAGCACTGGCACAATACATACCTTTCAAAATTCCTAATCAATGATATACAGGGAGAAATAGAATAAAAGATAATATAGAACTACCTTAAATAAGCAATACTAATACTGTTTGTTTGTAAAAAATCTAAATACTCAAGTTCAATCATATGTGAACTAAGCCCGTTCGCTTCACTAAAAAGTCATGGCTGAAAGTATTGTTCGTTGATTTGTTGTGAGAGAAAAACACTGTTCCGGCTAAAAAAACAAGCTGAAAAGTACGAATTATAAGACAAGCGAACAGGGCCTTTAGGCATGCTAAGTTGCTCTTGGGAGGGTTGTGCACCTCCACGTTACGTTGCCCATCACAGGCAAGTGCACTCCAATAGCAAAGGGAGTGTTCATGCTGATGATTTCGAGCTAGCCTCTGCCTTTCTCGGATTGAATAAGGGTACCCTTGCGCATGTTAGTGCGCACAATGAATCTACTATCGTAATGTCAGAAAGTAAAAACAATTTTCCTGGACTCTAGTGGCCTGTATTTATAGTTCGATTGCACAATATCATGGCTTTGAACGGAAAAAAGGAAACATTGGAAGTGAGAACCATGCCATGGTTCCCGCATTCCCCTCAACCTCAAGCATCCTTTGTTAACAGATCTGCAGCAATCAGCTTCATAATTTGGGCATACGAAAATAAATAGTCGTGCATATACAAAAGCGTATTAAGGTAATCAGTGCCGAGTCCAATGTTCTACGAAATCTACAGCAGCACATATTGACCCAACTTAATCCCAAGCTGGCAACGAACAGCTTGTGGCCCGAATCCCTTCATCAACCAACGTAACCCTGAAACCACACCATAACCATCTCCTATCGCACACACCAAACCCTCTCAACTCGCCGATTCCCCGCGCCCTGACGACCCATTCCCTGGAAAAACCGCATACACACATATTGAAATCGCCGCGGGGGGACGAAGGGATGCTGCTTACTCCTTGGTGACGGCGATGACGTTGTCGACGAACTCCTGCAGCATTCCTGAAAGCGGATTAGGTTTCCTCCAGCTCCTCCTGGAACCACGCAGGCCTGGGGAGGGAAGGGGCGACGCGAGCGAGGCAACGAATCCGGAGGGCGGAAGAAATAGAGGATTGGGGAGAGAAAAGGAAAGACGGAGTTGGGCTGTTGGGGCCCTGTCTTTAGTTTTTTCGTGTCAATTAATTCTTTGAGGAACACAATTAATCGATCGGGAATTACCTGGTCAGCCCTCTTTAGTTTTCCTTAATAAACTTCAGTCCCGTAAAGTATTAAATATAGACTAAAAAATAACTAACTACACAGATTACGACTAATTTGCGAGATAAATTTTTTACGCCTAATTAGTTCATGATTTGACACTATAGTGCTACAATAAACATATGCTAATAACGGATTAATTAGGTTTAATAAATTCATCTCGTGGTTTACTGATGAAATCTATAATTTGTTTTTATCAAACGCTCCATGTGACACCCTATATAATCCCTATCTGATGTGACGCTGACTAAATTTTAGTCTCTACGTCTAAACCCACGTGCGGAGCGACGGGAGGGAGACGTCCTGTCTACAAATGACATGTGGGCCATGTGGGGTAACGTTGGTCCACTGTCGGCTATGGTCACGGGATGAGTTAGAATTATCGGCCGGTCGTGTTGCGTGGCGTGGCAGGATAAACCGTTTTATCCGTGGGGCCTTTCCGTTTGCTAACGGCACCATAACCGGACGAGGGACTAAACACTGGATGTGGGGTCCGACTGGAGGCTGGCTAAATGTCAGGGCCTCGTTTCCAAAATTCACTCTTAAATTCCACTATATAAAAAGAAAATTCCCCATCACATCAAAATATCGGCACATATATGGAGTACTAAATGTAAATGAAATCAAAAACTAATTACACAGTTTTGTTGTACTTTGCGAGACGAATATTTTAAGTCTAATTAATCAATATTTAGACAATTATTAGTAAATAAAAACAAAATTGATACAGTGTTCAACAGTGATTCAGGCAACCCCAGTTCAGGCATCTAAACACGGCCCAGAAGGTGCAATAGACATTATGGAACGCGTTGTGCGGTGATGTCGTGCGTGGCGACTGGCGAGGCGTGAAGTTATGCGGCGAGAGTGAGGTGGCTCTCACAGTTTTTTTAACAGGCGCGGGAACATGTTGCGGCTGGGCCGCGTGGTGCGCATGCGGCATCACGCGCCACGTAAATCCGTGTGATAGAGACACGATAAGACTTTTGTTTCGTATATGTCCGTTCCAAAATAAGTGTACGCCCCCACCTCCCCCGAAAAAACAAATAATTTAAATTTATATATTTATGCTAATTCCTACAACAAAGAAATTCCTACATACAACAAAGAAATTTACAACGCAATCATCTAACGGTAGCGAAATCCACCTGCTACAAACTCTCATCGGACGCCTTCAAAATGGGCGTGGTGCGGTTCGGCCCAGCGGTTCGACGAACCGGCCCAAAAAAACGATCCTATTGGGCTCCACATTCAACCCATGAAAGCACTTAGGATCTGTGGATCGAAACCCTCTAACCTTAGGGTCGAGTGGTTCGACCCACTCCTGCCTCCCGTCGGTGTGGCGGCGGCGCCTCAGAGCCGCCACCGCTGTGGGCGCCGCTGCTGCCGAGGACGACGAGGAGGAGGCGAGTTCAGCAGCAGCGCCGCTCTCTAGTGTCCCAGGTTCCCGCGCCGGCCGGGCCGCTCGGCGCGGCCACCTACTCTGCGGATCCGCCGTCCCGAGCTGCAGCCGCACCGGGCTCCGTCCAGGGCGTGGCCGTGCAGCGACCCCACGGAGGTTGCCCACACAGCTGTCCTCACTAGCCCCGAGAAGGTACTCGTTCCCCTCCTAGCTCTCGTCAGATACTACTACACTCGATTTCTTGATCGATCTGCAAGGAACTAGTGCTTACTGCAAGATCTAGGTGTTCTCTGCCTTTTCCCTAAATGAACTTTGTGTGTAACTTGATATAGGACCTATACGGGCTTTGCACTGTTTGACAAATTACAGTAGAAAATCACAAGCACTGTGTAACTATGATGCATGGATTGACTATCATAAATTAAAGTATTTTCTTTTGGATCAAAAACTAGCCCTACTCATCTGTCTGTCTGTTAGCAGTTTTCTATTATCAGTGCCATCTGACTATGAATTAAGTTACACCTTCCCAGACCCTAGCGCTACTCTCCTTCCTCCTCCTCCCAAGGTACATCCCCCACCTTCCTAGACCCTAGCGCTGGTGTTTAGTTCTTGGGCGAAGACAGTTATAGACTTGTTAATGTCAAATTCCTTTGGTTTTGCTCTCCTCAATATTTTCCTCTACACGGTGAGTGAGCTAGTCACAAGGGTGAAATAAAGAGGATTTTCTGAATTATAAATTTAGCTCACAGTTTGCAAAATAGATGTTAAGAAGATGTTCCCACGACCCTTCTATCCCGTCATATTATATAATGTAATTTTAGTGCTTCGAAGACAGCAGCAGTGTTACTGAGAATACCAAGTCTGAATTCTCCTTTCATTTCTGTCAGCAAACATACTGCAAATAAAAAAAATCACATTCCTGTTGGTAACTAGTCCTGCCTTCATGCTATTGTACAAGGGTGTATGTGCTATACTGCTATACATAGTATTCAATTTTTTCGAGTTGTGTTTTTGTCTCATGGGTTTTTTATTCTTGGTATCGAAAATTGCACATTGCGCCTATAAAAATTGCAATGAACCAAACCTGCATTTTTTTCTTACCAAGGTACCATCCACATTCTCGCCGGCACCATCCACACTAGCAGCCAAGAAGAAAGCCGCCATGGACAAGGGCACAGGACGACCGGCGCCATCCACTGCTCTCCTTCCTCCTACCAAGGTACCATATATGTTTTACTTGCTCTGTTTAATTTCTAATTGCATTTAACAGTGATGACAATCATTGGTTTCTACATTTTAGCTGTTGGGTGTCGGTGAAATCCTTTATCAAGGTTATATGCTAATTTTTCACCTCAAAACAGCGAGGCATGCAGCTTTTTTATGTATGTATAATAATATTGCTAGAAATTTTCAATTTGGACACCTTTCCTTTTGTTATATGGACAGACATGACATGTTTAGAGTTCCTAAAAATATTGGTCCTTGGATCCAGAATAAGGCTGGGCATTCGTTACCCAAAAATTTCGGGTTGGGTAATTCGGGTAGTTGAAAATTCGGGTACTAAAAATTGCTACCCGATTTTTGCCCCGAAAAAAGCATTACCCGAAATTTCGAGTACCCGATAATTCGGGTTCGGGTTTTACCCGATATACCCGAAATTGACAAAACCAACCATTTTGGAAGAATTCAAGTACCATTTTAAAGCAATAAACAATAGTCCTTTAAATCGCATTATGTCTTCATATCAATTACCAACAAATCACTTATCAAGTTAGTATAAATCTACATTAATTCATGTCAAATAATATATTTATATGGCATTGAACTACCTCATGTCTTCATGTTAGGAATAGAAGATCAAATATTTGAGATATTTCGGGTAATTCGGGTAGTTCGGGTACTAGAAAACATTACCCGAATTAACCAAACTAATTTCGGGTTTTTACGATCACTATCCGAAATTATGATCGGGTAATTCGGGTCCGGATTTGGGTATTTTGAGTTTGGAAATTAGTTATCGGGTATTTTGCCCACCCTTAATCCAGAATATTTGTGAACTCCATGCTCATGTAAAAACGTAATCTCAAGCAACATTAGTAACTTTGCATTTTCTTCATCATGGAACTGTGACTGCAAGGCAAATTGTATTCTGGTAACACAGAAAGTATGTGGTTAGTTTTGTTCTATATTGTGCAGATTACTTGTCCTTGTATCAAATTTCTGCACAGCCAATTAAGGCATCTTCTTGACCAAATGCTTCACTAGAGATTGATAAACCTGCTAGTGTTATATTTACTTAGATGTTGACATTGGTATTTTCCATGCAATGTCTTCCAAGGTGATCACGAAACTTACTGTAATCTGATGTACTCCAGGTCTCTCTAAAAGAGTACGCAAAGTTTCAAGCTTCATACGCAACAATTCTTCAGGGTCCAAGTCATAAGACGCACGCAGAACTCTCTTTGTGTCTACCGCCAGACTAATCAGAGTGTTATGAAGTCTTTCTTTCTGGTTTTTATCTGAATTCGTGTCTGGGAGTTGAAAGCCTGTGAATACACCTATATAGAGCTGTGCCACCGATACTAGCATTTTTGAAGCAGAGTTTTGAGTTTAATCATTATGTCATTTGATGACTAATTCGGCCAATGATCTGAGCACAGCTTGGAGTCTGTTGTAACGTCCCGCCTCCTCGAGGCCGGGCCCGCTTACATCTGGCCGCTTTTCTAGGACATAGACTGCCCTCACACACCAACACAAGTCTTTTCTGCGCACTTTGTCCTCACTCGTGCGCACCCGGAAAGAACTTCCCGGTCGGTCACCCATCGCTCTAGGCCAAGCACGCTTAACTTTAGAGTTCTTTCGAGATGGGCTTCCGGAAAAGAAGTTGCAACTTTGTTGGTATGAGTATCCTATTAATCCTATTAAGCCCTGGGCCGGGATGTTACATCCTCACCCCCTTAAGAGATCGACGTCCTCGTCGATCAATCCCAAGCCAGGAGCGTCCTCTCTTGGCCACGTCCGTATGTCCAGAGCCAGCGCATGTGCCATGCTATGTGACCACGACGGATCCACACCAGCCATGCGCACCATGCCTGCGCAACTGCGACACACGCGCCCGTGAAACCGCGAGAGTCGGCTCTGATACCATTCTGTAACGTCCCGCCTCCTCGAGGTCGGGCCCGCTTACATCTGGCCGCTTTTCTAGGACATAGACTGCCCTCACACACCAACACAAGTCTTTTCTGCGCACTTTGTCCTCACTCGTACGCACCCGGAAAGAACTTCTCGGTCGGTCACCCATCGCTCTAGGCCAAGCACGCTTAACTTTAGAGTTCTTTCGAGATGGGCTTCCGGAAAAGAAGTTGCAACTTTGTTGGTATGAGTATCCTATTAATCCTATTAAGCCCTGGGCCGGGATGTTACATCTGTCTTGTGCCTATGGTTCATGTACAAGTCTTTATTATATATACAGTTGCAGTTGATGTGCCGCATTGCATAGAAATAATGACTGATAGTAGAATCTCATTTGTCAGTCTTTATTATATGTACGAGTTCACTTGCTTGGTCTGTACAGGGACGAGTGAACGAGCTCACTCGTCCCGCCATGGCCTGTACGTACACTTTGGTGTTTACATACAGCAGGCCTTGGCCTTTGACAGAGCAGTCAATGCAGCGGCGTGGAGCTGAGTACGCATACAGCGGCGAAGCTTTTGGATAGCAGTTACTGCACGACGCGTGCAGCGAACCGTAAAACCCATTGGAGCTCCAAGGGTTAGTAGTAAATGGAAATGGAGCAACCGGTGCACCTGCGCTACTTAAATGGTTCGGTGGTTCGGATGCGGTTCGAACCATGGTTGAACCACCCCCATTTTGAGGACGCCTCTCCATACGAGCCCACCTAGAGGCTTCTGAACGCCCGCACCGAGGGAACAAAGCCCGCTATTTCCCCTTTTGCATGCGCCTTCTGCGAAGACGAAAGAAACCTCAGGATTTCGCAAATTAAATCCACCTTTGTCGCTGCCCCAGCCTGCGCACTCGCCCTCGCCTTCGCCAACCATCCTCCTCCCCACACGCCGCACTTGGCTCGCCTCCGTCATCCCCACTTGACATCGCCCTTGCAGTCCTGCTCAGCGCGCGATGCTGGTGGGCCTCGGTGAGGACAGTAGTGGTCAAGGCAACGTCGTGCTCACGTCAAAATCCCACGTCTTCATTGTCGTCTTCCACCGCGCCGCAGAGCCCTCCACTCAATCATGCGAAACCTGGTGCCGATGCCCTTCGCCAAGCTGACCTTAACACCCACAAGCAGACAAGCTGCCACGCCTAGGACCACCATCACCGCGTCGGACGGATCAACCCCGATCATGCCTCCTGCTCCCACGCCAAATCATCGTCCTACATCGACCCGCCGAGCCCTTGCCACGTCAATGCCAAGGCTGCCATAGGCGCCCTTCACCATTTGACCCTAACAACGACTAGTAGACGTGGCTTGAGGACGTCGACATCCATGGCGTTGGGGAGCTTGTTGCGCTTCTTGGAGAAGCGTTAGACGATATACTCTAGGAGGGTCTCGTTCGACCTCTAGCTACAATTATGCAAGTCCCAAGAGTTACCGGACCGAGTGTAGGTACCATGGAAATGCCCGATGAATGTCGAGCGGAGGTCGGCCCAGCTTCGGATGCTGTCAGGGTCGAGCTGCCCGAGCTATACCCTCGCAAAGCTCGATAGGAATAGGGGCAGGTACTAGACCATGAAGTCATCGTCCTACCTCTGACCCTCAACGTGAGCCGGTAGTCCTCGAGCAACTAGTCGGGGTTGGTCTTCCCATCATACTTGATGATGTGTCGGTGGTCGGAAGCGCTTGCAGTAGAAAGCTATGCGGACTCTAGCCACCACGCCTAAGGGCCGAACCGGTCTTAGCTCAGGCTCTCTTCCCATTGCTTAGGGCTCGGCTACATGCCTTGAGCATAGCACCTTGCCTCGATGGTGTCGTGCACATCTCGATCTTCTCCAATCTGGTTGTGCATGGGAGGTCGGCGGGAGGAGGGCTCGCCCCCCTACTCCTAACAAGGCTTGGCGCCTCTTGTCCTCGGCCGATCAGAGGTGTCGCCACCGCTGCCTCCCATCGGTGGGCACAGGTGTCAAAGCAGACCCCGTCGAAGGTGAGCGTAAGCTGGGAAGGCCTCGAGGCGACGTTGTGGCAGTCTAACGTTGAGCTTTCAGCATACTGCTCGAGGGCGATGTGGAGGAGCTGCTGAAAGGTCCTAATCAGCTAGAGGGGGGGTGAATAGCTTAATTTAAAATCTACATAACACTAGGCAAACTTGTTAGACAACTAATTGGCTATAAAACTTTTAGCACTAGATCTAGCAAGTGTTGCAAGCCACATATCCCAACAATTCTAGTTGCTATAATTTCTAAGTCAATCAGTGGCTAAGTCACTACGAGCTCTCAAAAGCTAGCTACACTGAAGAAATCAACTAGGTGAGAAGCTACACTAGCAAAAATAAGTCAAGCTCTCAAAACTAATTACACTAAAGAGCTTTTTACAACTAGTTTATGGGAATCTAAATAAGAGAAATGTGATCTTTATATCGTCGCGTCGAGAAATAAACCAATCACAATAAGAAGAAGACTAGTCACTGGGAGAAATCCAATGAATCAATCACAATGGAGACACACGATTTTTCTCCTGAGGTTCACGTGCTTGTCGGTACGCTAGTCCCCGTTGTGTCGACCAACACTTGGTGGTTCAGCGGCTAAGAGGTGTTGCACGAACCTCGTCCGCACGTTGGACACCGCAAGAACCGACCCACAAGTGAAGTAACTCAATGACACGAGCAAAATCCACTAGAGTTACCTTTCGGCTCTCCGCTAGGGAAGGTACAAGACCCTTCACAATCACCAGAGCCGCCCACAAACAATCACCAATACGTGCCGGACCTCCACCGCTACTCCAAGCCGTCTAGGTGGCGGCAACCACCAGGAGTAACAAGAAATCCGCAGCTACAATGATCCCTAAGTGCCACTAGATGCAATCACTTAAGCAAATGCACTAAGAATCACTCCTAATCTCACTTTGATGATGAATCAAGGATGGAAATGAGTGGGAGGTGTTTACTTAGGCTCACAAGGATGTCAAGTATATCAAAGTACCAAGAAAGATACCTTGGAGCCGACCAAACACTATTTATAGATGTTCCCAAACGAATAGAGCCGTTAGAGCCAGAGAGGGGTGCCCTATGTACTGACCAGACGCACCGGTAGGGTTGACCGGACGCAACCAAGCCAGCGTCCGATCATGGATCCAGCGCCACATGTCCTCATTTTGAATGTCGTTCGTTGATCGTCAATGGTCACTAATCGATCGCCTGAGCGCTCAAGTTGCGACCAGACTCACCGAAGAAACCGACCTAAAGCCACACCGTTAGCGTCTGAATGTTTCCAGAGATGTTCTATAACACCCTAGGTGTTAGGCTTGCATTTGGCACTTGCATTGCATGAGCCTAAGCATCATTTGTTATATATGAACATGGAACATATGCAACACACTTGTGAAACATATGTGATGCACTAGTGCAACATGTGAAACATGTATATATAGAATGTGCTTGCAACATCTCCTTGAAACATATGCAACATACCCTTGTTATTTGTGTTTCAATGTGTGTATGTTAGATACTCATGCTTGGTAATGCAAGTGAGTGTTAATGTCACTTCTTTCATGTGTCTCACATCACTCTCTATCTATAGTGATCCCTAAAAAAGTTTCATAAAGTTTAGAATCAAAAAGTCACATGAAATGATAGTTCTATTCCTATTGGAACGACATGATTAAGTGAATGGAATTATAGACCATCAACCAAACCTTGCAACCTTGTTCAAATGACTCTAGATGAACTCTACAACAAAATTCGTGAAGGGTTCATGTTGAGCAAATGTCAAGAAAATTCCCCAATTGACCTAAAACCCTAGTTTAGGCTTTTATCAAGTTACTGCCTTGACCAAAGTAAAAGTTTAACTTTTGTACCAGTTATGAGGTTTAACCTTTAACAAAAGTTGTAGTTCATCTTATGTAGAACAAACTTTGTTAAATGGTCAAGAGACTAGTTTGGTCTCTAACCTAGTCAAATAGACCTCCCAAGATTTAATGAAGTGTTGTTTTGGAACCCCGAATTTTGGCTAAGTCAAATGGTGTCTCAGTTTCAGGAACCCTACTTTGGAGCTGTGTAGTTTCCTAACCAGGACAAACTAGTTGATGATTCTTTAATAAGAGTTGTAGTTTAGTTTTAGTACAATAAACTTTGTTTTTGGAGCATATCATGAATCGGCTTGGAAGGAAGTGAAACCGAGGCTCGAAAATCGAATTTGCAGCTATTTTCAGACTTAGAAATGATTTGAGGCCGAGATTGTAACAACTTGATTGGCACGCCGTGTTCTCATAATTTCGTTAAGTAACTTGGCTTGATCCCAAAATAAAAGTTGTAGCCAATGTCTTTGAGAAGGACATACAAGAAGTTGGGTCAAGTTTGATCACCTTTGGACCAAGAAAGTCGAGCTTGAGTAGAGCAAGGCTTGACCCTTGTTAAGTTGTTGACAACGTCAACTTGGAGCTTAATTAGCCACTAATGGAGGACCCTAATGGTCATACAACCTTAAAAGAATTTGTAGAGCATCAAGAATACAACAAACTTTATTTTGGGCCCAATGTTCAATTCGGCCCGGATCTAGCCCAAATCGGTGCCCACTTTCCCTACTCCGTCACCCACCACGTGCTCGACGAAATGCATCGATGGCGTTCATGCAGAGCAGCCGCACGTCCACATCCGTGCCACGCGCCACTGCCTTCTCCTCGTGTCAATGTGGACGCTGAAGCCCCAGCGCCATGTCCCAGCTCGCCCTCTGCCTCCCTTGTGCCTCCTGCTCGCCCTCCCTCACTCTTCTCATCGCTAGAGCACGCGAACGCCATGGATGGCCATGCCGAGCTCGCTGCCACCGCCGTCCTCGCTGCTCCGCTTCTCCTTGTGTCTAGCAGCGGCCGTCATCGCCTTCGCCATGTGACGTCGAGCTCGCAGAACCACTCCTCCGGCCGTCCCTACCGCTAGAGCCCCGTGGCTAGGTGAGCTGCTGCGCGGTGAGTCGCTGCTCCGCATGGCCCTGCCTCCTCGGGCCACCTCGAGACGAGCCGTGGCCACCCACGGGTGCGCGGCGGCCTCCTCTTGCTTCCCCCTCCACTTCCCTGTCGCCGGCGAGCCCTCTCTGGCCGGCACCGCGAGCCTCCGATGAGCTCCCCTGTCAAATTCACGTCAGGGACCCCACGCTGGAATTTGAGAAAGGGAAGGGGCTTAACTGCAATGTCATTGACTCAGATGAATAGTGTCATGAGGACTGTTTTTTTGATGATTTTGCAGGAAATTTGGAAATTCATAGTAAATCATAGAAAATTCCTAAAATAGCAAATAATGACTTTTTGGAATCCTTGTGAAATTGTCTATGCAGTGGATCTATAATATGTCATGTTTTAGTTTAAAATTTTAGCTATAAAACTAGATTTATGCATCTAGATTTTCAATACTAGTTGCATTTGTATTTTTCATAACTGCAGTTGTAGGACTCCAAATGAAGTGAAATTTTTGTGGCGTGCTACTCATGTGATGTTTGATGTATGCTAAAAATTTCATGATTTTTGGTTGTAGTATGAGTGAGTTATTGATTCATCTTGCTCTCACATAAATTCTTGTAATAGCAATTTGTTTTTTCATAGAGGGTGCTATGCTTACTCAAATGGCATGAAATTTATACAATAGACTATTAGAAGCATATGTAGGCCACTGTAATTTTGGTAGAATTTATTGTGCACTTTTGATATGTGTTCATAACTCCACCTAATTATCTCAATAAATTAAGAAAATGCATTAATAGAATTTATTTAGTAATGGGCACTATGTTTTTTGGTGTTCATTAGTCATGTATGACATGTTAGCAAAGTTGGTTTTGTCCAATTATATGTTTGCAACATATGTTAGTATTTATTTCTTGCAAATAAGGTTTCTGGATAGATCTGGGAACTTAGCAAAGTTCTTCATGATAATGTTCTTTTTTGTGAAACTTGTTTATACAAAAGTTGTGGATAACTCATGTATCTAGCTGTTGTTAAAATTTGGTGGCATTTGGCCAAGTATTTTATGAGTTATGCATATTTTAAGTTAGAGGTCAAAGATGGCTGCTCTTTGTTTGTCAAAAACAGATTCTGGAACTTTATAATTTCGACTTATTTAACTTGTGAATCATGTTGTGATTATATTAGGTGAAATGTAGAGAATTTTATAAGCTTTCCAGAATATCTTGTTGCATGTCTTTTGGATTTGTAGAACTCTAGATATGATTAATTTACTCAGTTGTTGTTCGGATGTCCAGAAAGTGACAGATTCTAGTTTTAAGTGCTTTGATTCACTTTGCCATGTTTGTGTGGTGCTAAGTGTGACCCATAGCTTTGATGAAACTAAGTTGATACACCTAAGATCTTGTGTGACTTGGTCATGACTGATGTCCTTATTATCTCCTATGTTGCACTTTAGTGATGATTAAGTTACATAGCTCGAGGTGCTTATATTGAACTTGGTGTGCTTGCATAAGTGGTTGCTTGTGGTATTTCTATGTATTCATATATATGCATTGTTGCAGCTCATTTAGGTACACTAGCTAAAACGCGTGAAGGATGTGGTGTTGGAGCATAACCCAAAGACGGTGTTTGGTGGAACTATCCCGAAGATGGAAGTTCTCAGCGAGTGGTGTCTGACAAACACTGACTTAGTATTGGATCTCAGGCGAGCCCCAGAGCATTATAAGCCTCCTAATTTCTAAAAATGCAATTGAGTACATATGTTATATGTATTGTTGCATTAAGTGATAGGTGTTGGATGAAAACACTTGCTGCACATATATCTAAATCCTTGTCCAGAAAGTATACCTTGAATCCTATTTAGGTTCAGGTTCGAGTAATTGCTTAGTCCTGCTTTAAGCGGTAGAGGTCGGGTGATTTCTATTCACCTGTGAGCTTTAGAGATACTTATATATGGTACGGTTAGCTATATTTGCTATTATGGAAAAGAACCATATGTTAATAAAATAAAGTGAGACTGGGCGGGATGACGATAGTGAAGCAACAAGACATGGAGGTCTTGGTGTGGATCTATCCCCATCTGTGTCGGTTAAGGACCGATTTGCTGTACGTCCTTGAGTCATGTTGAACGCAGTCTAACACTTAGTTGGCCAGATAAGCCGTTCCGACAGTGAAGCCGAGTAATACAGTTCAGGCCAGGAATCGGGGGGGTAAGTATGCATTCTGGAGTAAGTAAGGATATGTTTAGGGACATTGGCATAAGACCAAGGGGGGTTTAAGTCCCTATCACCTGGTAGAGTGTTGCCCTTGGGGATGCGACATCAGTCAAACCCATGATTCCTGAATTGTACCAAAGGTGACCTGAGCAGCCCTCACCAGGCGTGTCTCGGTGAGTGTTAGAAATACCCCTCCAGCTGGATAGGAATTCGATTTGAATCGCCGTCGCTCTCGGTTAGTGAGCACTTGACTTGAGCAGTGGCAACGTAGATTCAATTAAATGAACGGATGGTTAATTGGATGATGATTTAAATGTTGCCTCAATTTATACCTGCTATGGTTAATATTGTTTGCTCCTAATCAAGTGAGTGCTCTAGTACAGGTGCTAATATAGATGACAGGTTAATGATTATTAACTTGATGCTTAAGCATTAATGATTACTTATCTATATAAAGCTTTTATGCAAAATGTTGTCAAGCTAGCCCACTCTATATCAGCCTTGCATACTCCTTGGTGTCACTTTATTTCTGGTTTTTGACGGGTAAGTCTAGTTGAGTACATTCTCGTACTCAGGGTTTATTCCCACTTATTGCAGGTTATGATGTATCATGGCTACTACAAGAATTGGATGGCTCCTGCCATAGAGGCAGAGTGTGATGATGGGCATGATCCTTCTGAGTTATCTTGTCTCTAATGCTTTTGTTGGATTTTGACCTTGGTACTGGCATGTATTTGAAATAAGAGAAATGCTAGTTTCAAATTACTTTGCTTCCGCTACTTTTCAACTTAAGTTGTAATAACTATGTTGAACTCCGATGTATATTGAATTACTTATGAAATGGATGTAGCATGTGGCTTGTTATGTTGAATCACTACGATCTTGGCTTGTATGTTGGTTGGTTTGAAATCCCTCGTGATTTCATTGGACTACCGGAGTTATATGGGCTCAAGTGTGAGAATTTGATCACTTCGGTGATTGTTTTTGTATTTGTGCTCTTATAATTTGGACAGTTCTGTGACATGTTCCTCAACGTGAAAACAGTGACTGGACGCGGACGCGTCCATGCATCCGGTCGTCTCTCTTCTTCTCTCCATGTGCCTGTGAACCCGACGTCACCGTACGTCAGCACTGACCAGACTCGGGCCCCATGTGCTCGATAGCAAAGAGTGACTGGATGCGCAGGAGGCAGCGTCTGGTCGCTCCTTGGCCCCCTCGGCCAACTGAGCCGTGCCGCGCTATAATTGACTAGACACGGCCAGCCAACGTCTGGTTAGGACATGGCCAGCATTCGGTCGCTGCTTTCTCCTCCTTTTTTTATAAGTCTGCAACGGCTTCACCCTTGCTTCCAACTTGCTAACCACAAAGTGTAGAACTTTATGTGCACGTGTGTTAGCATTTTTCAAAGCATTTTACAAGGGTCAATGTTAGCACACTAGACTCCTAAATGCATATGCTCATATGACTTCACCTAATGGAACTAGATAACCGTTTTAACTGAGAATTTTCCCTCTTAATAGTACGACTATCAATCCTAAATCACTCACAACCTTTATGGTGTCTTGAGTGCAAAATAAAAATGGCTCCTATCATTATACCTTTGCCTTGAACCCATTTTTGTTTTTCTCTTTCTTCTTTTCTAAGTTGAGCACTTGATCATCACAAATGGCCATCACCTTGCACCATGATCATCTACATAGATCCATTACTTGGATTGTACCAACCTAGCTCATGATCACACTAGATGACATAGGTTAGTACTAAGGTTTCATCAATTAGCTAAAACCAAAATAGGGTTTTCAATCTCCCCCTTTTTAGTAATTGATGACAACCTTTTCACAAAGATATTTAATAAAGTTCATTTGGATTCATGTTGCTTGCCCAAGCATTTTACCATGTGTAAAGATTATGGATAAGTTTCATCAACCCAAATTGGTAGTATTAGCTCCCCCTACATATGTGCTAAAAGTTTAGATTTAAAAGCTTGCACATATGCATGGATTGGAAGTTTGGGAGAGTAATGACTACCAAATGATGCTAAGGTGTGAAGAATGGACCTTTGAAGCTTGATACCAATCGGAGTTGCCATTTGAATACCATCCTTAGCACTATGTTTAGTTAGATAGTTCTTGAAAAATATAAATACTAGATACCTCGTGAGATCAACATTATAAGCAAGGTTCTAGTATCACTTGTGAAACATGCAAGGCACATCTAACTATCATCCTATGCATGCTAGTTTTCATTTCATCAATCATGTTCCATAATCTAGCATACACCACACAAGCATGGATAGAGAATTTAAGAACTTGTACCATGCAAGCAAACATATGTAATACACATACTAATGCAATATACAACTTTATGAGCTTGCTCCCCCTACTTGTGTGCTTCAAATTTTAATTGATCCCCTTATAATGTTATTTCATCATTTGTTTTCTCCCCTTATCACACTATCTTTGTGAATTACTTCTCCCCCTTTGGCATCAATGACCACAAAAAGTGAGCTCAAATTTTAGATAGGTTGAGGTGAAACCATGTGAAATGAGGATCATTTTCCCAATTTGGTTCAATCTAGATCACTTGCAAAAGATATTTAACTTGGTTTGATCCAAGGGCAAGCTTCTTCACACCTCTAGGTGAGGGTTATCATGCACCATGTTGAGTTAAACACTTATATCCATTTTCTAGATCAAACACTAGGTTCACAAGCCCACAAACATGTCATATGTTACCACTAGATCATATCAAGCATACAAGCAATAGTGGTACCATACAAGCATCAAATCATTTGATTTTCATGAATGATCCTAAGACATGATAGGAATGACTAGATGCACTAAACAAGTCCTTAGCAATGGATGAATGACATGTCAATCAACTTTACCTTGCTTTTCTCTAAGGAGAGGCATGTCATATAATGGGATTGCATCAACACATATTTGAGAAGTCAAGTATGTTTAATTCATTCCTTAGCTTGCAAAACCTCTTCTCATCAAGTGGCTTGGTGAAGATATTGACAAGTTGATCATCGGTGCCCACATTCTTAATTGAAATATCCCCTTTTTGTTAGTGATCTCTAATGAAATGATGGTGGACATCTATGTGCTTTGTTCTTGCATGTTGAACCAGATTGTTGGTGAGCTTCACGACAGTCTCATTATCACATAGTAATGGCACCTGTTTGAACTTGATTCCAAAATCATTCAAGGTGGCCTTCATCCAAAGAATTTGTGCACAACAACTACCGGTGGCTATGTATTTGGCTTTGGCGGTTGAAAGTGCAACACTATTTTTCTTCTTTAATGACCAAGAAACAAGTGATCTTTCCAATAGTTGACATGTGCCCAATGTGCTTCTCCTCTCAACTTTGCATCCCACATAATCCAAATTAGAATATCCAATTATCTCAAACTTTACTCCTTTGGGATACCACAATCCAACATTTTTTGTATGCTTCAAGTACCTCAATATTCTCTTTGTGGCCTTCAAATGACTCTCTTGGTGAAGCTTAAAATCTAGAATACATGCATACACTAAACATCACATTCGGCCTTGATGCGGTCATATAGAGTAGGCTTCCAATCATAAACCGATACATCTTTTGATCCACCATATTGCCACTTGTATCACTATCCAAGCTTTCATTTATCTCCATTGGTGTACTAATTCCCTTTGTATCCTCCATGCCAAATTTCTTGAGCATGTCTTTGATGTACTTGTTGTTGGTATAATTAATGCACACTCTAGTTATCCACAAGCGCTCAGATAATCTACCGATGTAGCACTTCACCGGAATGACCCAATTTTAATATCGAACCGAAAGGAACGGAATGATGTACTTTAGTCTTAAACCTAATCCCTGAGTAGCAAGCAAGGACAAAGGAAATAGAAGATAAAGGCGACCACTAAGGTTGTCTAGTTCTATTATTGCAGTAAGTTATGTTAATTACGATTCAGCTAGGGATTACTATAGAAGAGCACAATCAGAGTGTAGTCTCCTAAATAACTAATCCTGCTCGGCCTATAAACGAGAGATGGACTATAGAAGATTCAACAAGGCTATAAAAGTCACCCCTGCGAGCTACCACTGATCCGGAATATAGGGTACATCATACGAGCAATCAAGTCTAAGCACCACACTTACACTACGATGGCTACTCTACCCCTAGAGCTACTAGGAATAAAGTACTCAAAAAGAGTCACAGACTAGAAGAATAATAATAACATTAAGACTTACTAACAAATAGAAGTTGATCACTGAAGAAATCTCAGACGCAAGCCCTTGAAGAACTTGAATCCGCAGGTACAAGGCGTAGAAGTAGCACCGACAGGCCGGTACTCCCTCCAAATCTCTTCCCCCTCTCTCTCTCTTCTAATTCTAATTCAAGACTAGATTCTAAACCTAAACTAGAGAAGAACTAGTCTTCTTCTTGAAAGCTGGCTCTAGAGAGGTTTTCCTTTTGAGGGACACCTCTATCTGATCCTATCTGAAGATAATGAATTAGGGTTTAGGATGCTCTGCCTCGGAGGGTCTGGGGTCTAGTTATATAGTTTAGTGAGATGAACCACGCCCCTCAGATCAAACTGACTTAAAACGACGGTCAAGATATGACGTAAAGATGTGTTGTAACATGTTGCATGAAGGAGAAGAGCAAAGCCCTCGGGAGGAGGTCAGGTGGCCTACATGTGTTGTCCTCTAGGCCTCCGCTTCGCTCTGGTGTTCTCTAGTGTCTTCTAGAGTCTTCTAGTGTCGGGGTCTGATCCATTTGACGTGATTTGATTTGGTTCCTTAGGCCCAACTCTTCTCCATAATTCATGTTTTTCCTGTTTAATCCCTGAAAAATCATAATTCACCAAAACTCGTGGAATTCTATTAGTTGAGTTCCTATTCTATGGTGGTGATTACATTTATACCCTTTTTCATGTTTTATTGACGGTTTATAATAGGAGTTATTACCATCAACAAACTCCCCCACACTTAGGCTTTTGCTCGTCCTCGAGAAAAGGTTGAATTACTTTAAACATAACTATAAGACAATACATCAGCACTAAACCATTTCTAGTCATACCTGTATTGCAGGATTCAATGTGTCTACCATAAAACTTTGGGCAGTTAAAAAATAGAACAACGTGAAATAGAGCCCCTTTCATCCTTCCATCCTGTCACTTGGAGTGTTTGTATATATTTTGAAAAGAAAACATAGCTTACCTTCTCCTTCTATGGTTCACTCAGATTGCTTATTGTATGTGGTATTTGTGGATCCTCTCTGAGGCATATATGATTGATGCCTTAAAAACATCCTACTTCTATGAAAGCTTATATGGAGTTGAAGGTATTTCAAGGATATGGCATACTTACCATGCATATATTGTCTAATCAAAGCTAGGATCCGAGGAGGGGAATGTCATACCCTTAGATCAAGATGTGCATGTGTATAAAAATATTTAGTGGCTAACCTATTTCTACTTTGCTCCTTGAAACAGGTATCTCTCTTTTGAGACAATGAAAAGCTTTCTTCAAGCACAGAGATCGTGAGCTATCATTTTGATTTTGCATTTTTCTTTTTCTTTCTCTTATTTTTTTCAACACTTGGACACTTGTCCATTCTCTCTTTTTTTACATAGCCTCATGTCTCTGTCTGTCATAGAATAAATTTTGAGAGATTAATCACTATCTTGAAGCATTTATTTGAAGTCATAACAATCTTTTTGGTCTTCTCCCAGGGTAGGAGATAGATTTTTGGGCGAAAGGCATGTTTTTGCGTACTCTCATTGTAAGAGCAGCAAATATATCTGGGTGTATGTGATCTTGATCTTGGGAGCATGATAATCCTCTCAACAAGAGTCATTCACAGTTTGACAAAACTCAATACAAAGTAAATAGCCTATATGCTAGTTTTCATATGTATGGCTTTGGTAGGCAATGTGTCTTTACCATAAAGGAGAAGTATAGCTATCCATTTAGAATTTTTGAAAAGAAATTCTCCAAATGACAAAACATCTAGAATCAGATTTTCATTATTCTTCTATCTCACATTCCACAACAACTTAAGTGATATGGGGTTCCTACTAAAAAGTTCCCAACAGTAACAAGATTTTCAGGAAAAGTGTGTACAAATCTATCTTTAAGTCATGGCAAAGCAATCTTACTTTAATCGAGACTTGCATAGGGTTTGCTTATTCAATGTATCTTCAATTTTAATTCGAAGCAGAGAGCAAAGTATATGAAAATAGAAAGTATGAGATATGTACTAGACCGTGGACGAAAGTTGGAGCAAAAAGATGGGGTGTGAGGCCGGGCGGCCTGGCCATGAGGCCGGACGACCTGGTCTTGTGGCCCATCATGGCCCGCTTTGTCGTGCGTGGTCTTGGCATTGATTGCTTCTGTTTTTTCATAATTTCATGATCGGATTTCTTCGGTGGGTTCCCCCACACTTGTTTCCTATTTATCTTTAAGCACAACATGTAGAGACAAAACACATATCCAAAAATAATAATAGAGAGAATGATTTGACTCTAACAAACTTTATTGATATCATTTAAAGCACTTTATTACACATTCCAAATGAACTAACCGAATAACGAATAGACTCTAACTTAGACTCACAAACTTAAGACTTACTAAACAAAACACGTGTGCCTTATCAATCAACCATCACTCTCTCTCAATTCTCAAGTCTACGGGCTACGGTACGCGAGATAATGTTGACATGGGACTTCAATCCCTTATGCTTAATGGTTGCTTTATCCATCCTCGCAGTCAACCTATCAATAGCCCCAGCTAGAAAAGCTAAGTCTTGTTGAATCCTAGTGATTTTCTGCTCGAGCTCTTCCATCTTCTTCTCTAGAGTAGCTAAGGTGGCCTTTTGACGCTTGGGCTCACTTGACTCAGAGGAGGATGAAGGTCTCTTCTTAGGAGAAACTACTTTGATCTACTCTGGCATAGCCCGAACTCCATCAAGAGTGACACACGGACTAGTCTTCTTGTACTTCATGTAGGTGACATCACCAAACTTGTTGGTCTTCAGTCTGGTAGCATCTCATTGGGTCTAAGTGGTAAAAGGTTGAGCTCCTTAGGTACGCAGAATGTTAGAACCTTCGGCTCACCTAGTTTTCCTTCAACGGTGAAACGTGGTGGCGGTGGCACGAGGGTGAGACAAGGAATTGTGTGGGCGTAGAAGGCTTGTGGTTTAGGCGCAGGTACGATCTCCTTTGGCAGCATGATGACAAGCTCATTCGATGGAACAATGGTGAGCTCCTTCGGCTGGATGATGGTGAGGGCCATGGAGTCATCGGAAGGATGAAGCTCGTCGGCGTCGATCTTGTCAGAAGGAGGAGGCTCATTGATATTGATCTCACGGTTGCCGGCCATTGGAAATTGAAAAGAGAAGAGCTTGGCTATTGTTGAAGGTTTGGAAGATAGGAAGTTATGGCTTGGAGGTAGGCAGGGGGTCTAGTTTTATACTTTGGACTAACTTACAAGAGGGTTTGGATCTCTCTACGATGAGTTCATAACGGGGGAAAATCGGTTCAGCTGAAAGACTTCGGAATTTGGACGAGGACTCCAGAAGGGACAAGGGAGGCAACGCGAGGCGAGGGGAGTCCCCCACAGGCTAGCTAGCTTAGGGGTGGGGCCGGCTGACCCACTTTGTGGCGGAACGCGGTCTCCTTTTTCATATTGTCTTCTAACTCATTTCTAATTCCAAAAAACCATTTTTAGGTGACGAAACTCATTGGAGGCGACGAAGAACTCAAATCATGGGAAAACAAGGAATTGGATTACGTCCAACTCCTTGGGACTCTTATCAAGTTCTAGAAAAATCTTAAGTCATTGTCCATTTACCTTGAATAACGTACCTTCCTCATTTTGAAGTGTTACTGCTCCATGTGATGAAGTGCTAATCACCGTGAATGGTCCTTCCCATTTGCTTTATAGTTTCTCATGACTGAATAGCTTTATCCTAGAATTAAAAAGTAATACCTTATCTCCCAGAGTGAAACTCTTCTTCTTGATCCTCTTGTCATGTCACCTTTTAGTCCTTTCCTTGTACATCTTGGCATTATGATAGGCTTTTTCATGTCATTCATCAAGCTCTGAGAGTTGCATCTTCCTTTTTATTCCTGCTGCTTCTAGGTCCATGTTCCATCTCTTGATTGCCCAATGAGTTTTAAATTCTAATTGTACCAGCAAATAACAAGTTTTCCCGTAAATGAGTTGATATGAGGACATTCCAAGTGGTGTCTTGTAAGCCGTTCGATAAGCCCATAGTGCATTAGGTAGCTTGTCCTTCCACTTTGTTCCCATCTCGTTAATAGTCTTTTGCAGAATGTTCTTGATTTGCTTATTCGATGTTTTTGCTTGGCCACTTGTCTAAGGGTGGTATGGAGTAGCAACATTGTGATGGATCCCATGTTTTGCCAAGTATTGCGAAAGTTCTTGTCAATAAAGTGAGTGCCTCCATCATAAATCACCATTCTTGGGACTCCAAACCTTGGAAATATCACTTCTTCAAACATCTTCTTAGAGTTTCTAGAATCAGCAGCTCTGCATGGCATAGCTTTGACCCATTTAGAAACATAGTCGACTGCCACTAAGATGTATTCATTGTTCTTCAATTTCGGGAGTGGTCCCATGTAATCAATACCCCAACAATCAAATAACTTGATCTAGAGGTTGTTAGTGAGCAGCATGGCATCTTTTGAATTGATGTTGCCATGCTTCTGACACGATCTACATCTTCGGACAAAGTCCTTTGTGTCTTCATACATGGTTGACCAAAAGAATCCACTCTACCAAATCTTTGCATGTGTTCGGAATGCCTTATAGTGTCCTCCATAGGGTGATGAGTGACAACGTTCAATGATTTTGATTCCTTCTTCAGCTGGTACACATCTTCTGAGCAACCCGTTTGAGCACACTCTGAAGAGGTATGGATCGTCCCATATGTGGAGACGACTCTCATAGATGAGCTTTCTTTTTATCTCCTCCTAGTGGTACATATCCTGCAACCATAAAATTGACAATATTTGCATACCAGGGGTCAGATCTAGAGATTTGAAAAAGCATATCATCCCTG
Organism: Saccharum hybrid cultivar R570; assembly: GCA_038087645.1. Lineage (NCBI taxonomy): Eukaryota > Viridiplantae > Streptophyta > Magnoliopsida > Poales > Poaceae > Saccharum > Saccharum hybrid cultivar. The sequence goes on along the minus strand of JAQSUU010000084.1, from coordinate 10,389,444 downwards.
AGTGAATTGTTGATGGGCAGTTCCTATGGATTTTCAAATTGCATTCCTGATAAGTGATCAGCATCAAAATTTTCTACTCCCTTTTTATATTTTATTTCTAAATCAAATTCTTGGAGTAACAAAATCCATCTTATCAAACGGGGTTTAGCATCTTTCTTAGTGAGCAGGTATTTAAGTGCAGCATGATCAGTGTAAACAATCACCTTAGCTCCTACTAAGTAAGATTTAAATTTATCACTAGAGAAAACAATAGCATGGAGTTCTTTTTCAGTTGTTGCATAATTAAGTTGTGGTCCCGTCAAAGTTTTGCTAGCATACGCAATTGCATGATGCTTTTTATCCTTATATTGTCCTAGCATTGCTCCTATAGAAAAATCACTTGCATCACACATGATTTTAAAAGGCAATGACCAATCAAGGGGTTGAATGATTGGTGCAGAAGTGAGTTCTTTCTTCAAAGTTTCAAAAGCTTTTAAGCATGCTTCATCAAATTCAAAGGGAACACCTTAGCCAAAAAATTAGTAAATAGTCTAGCAATATGTGAGAAATCTTTTATAAACTGACGATAAAACCCAGCATGGCCAAGAAAACTTCTTATCCCTTTTTATATTTATGGGTGGAGATAATCATTCAATCACTTCAATTTTAGCTCTATCTACCTCAATTCCACATTCAGACACCAAGTGTCCTAGCACTATGCCTTCCCTAACTATGAAATGACATTTTTCCTAATTAAGGACTAAGTGCTTTTCTTCACATCTTTGCAAAATCTTGTCTAAATTTTCAAGACAATCATCAAAAGTTTTTCCATTATCTTTGAAAAGAAGCTGGTGTGTTACATAATCCAAAGCACATTCTACGATAAGTATAAGTTGCATAAGGACATGTAAAATTGGTTTTTCTCTGATCATCAGGATGGATCAAAATTTGATGATATCTAGAATACCAATCAAGAAAACAGAAGAAAGAGTGATTTGCTAAGCGCTCTAACATTTTATCAATGAAAGGTAGTGGATAATGATCTTTCTTTGTTGCCTTGTTAAGTTTTCTATAATCAATACACATCTGCCATCTAGTGATGATTCTTTGTGGAATTAATTCATTCTTGTCATTTTTGATAACAGTCATGCCTCCCTTTTTAGGCACAACTTGAACAGGACTCACCCACTCATTGTGTGACACAGGATAGATAATCCTGGCGTGCAACAGTTTCAAAACATCTTTCTTTACTACCTCTCTCATTGCATTGTTAAGCCTATGTTGGGGCTCCCTAGAGGTATGGAATCAGGATCTATAGGGATGCGATGAGTACAAAGAGCAGGGTTAATGCCCTTGAGATCTTGGAGTGAGTAGCCAAAGGCTGATCTATGCTTCTCTAAGACAGTTATCAGGCAGAAAGTTTCTTCTTGAGAAAGTTTATCACTTATGATCACAGGAGTTTCTGTATCATTATTGAGAAAAGCATAACGAAGACCAAAAGGTAGGGGTTTAACTCAATGGGTGGTTTGGGAATTTCCTCAAATGGATCTAGAGGCTTGGGAAGAACAAAATGATCTTCTTCTTTCTCTATGAAGAACTGAGCATCTTCTTCAAGATTGGGTTCAATTAAAGCTTCAAGAGATGCTACATTAACCTCTTTCATTGGATCTGGCTCGGGACAGGGTTCACTCTCAGTATTTAGAGAATGAGATATGGATATAGGCAATTTAATATTTTTTCTAAGACAAATGTTTAATTTCCCTGTTTGTCCTTCTTGAATAAGCCTTTCAATTGGTTGGCCTATCAACAGGTCGAACTCAATGATGTTAAAGATATAAAAGCTCATATGCACCAGAGTTTCTTTTACCTAGATAGGTAGGACATACAATATTCCTAAACTAAGAAGAATGTGTCTTGAGGGGCTTTTTAGAAGTTTTGTTGTTGGGGTTAATGGCATGTATTCTAATAAATCATGAACAAAAGATGCAGACATGATATTAATACCGACAACTAGATTGTAAAGAGCTGAAAAAGGTCTCTATAATTTTGATAATGAATATAAGTAGAAGGTGAATCTAAAAGAATTATGTCAGTGGAAAGTTCTGATTCTTCTAACCATTCGTGGCTTATCACAGATAATAGCTATTTTGTAGTCTTTTTAAGGAAAGCTCTGTCAGTAAAATCTAAAAAAAATTTAGGAGTTGATGATTTTGAACTCCGAGGCTTCCTTACAGTGTGATAATTCGAGGTATTACCAAATTCGGTAAAACACTCATCCTCAAATTCAAAGATGAAGTCTAAAACTGGAGTTTCCTTCTCATTAGGAATTAAGACAGTTGAAGGTTGTGATGGATTGGGTATAATTTCATGTTTAGCTATTTGGAATTCTTCCTCTTATAAAAACTTTGGTTTAGCTTCATATGTAGGAGTGGCTTGTGAAATATGAAGGAGAAGCTCTCTTCCTTTTGCAGCAGAAATATGCAGGAATAATCCTTATGAAGCTAAATTAAGATATTCAGAAGTTTTTCTATCCATACCCATATAAAAATATTAAAGAAGAATAGGGTCTAGTATGGATAGTGTGGAGGTATAGACCCGTATACCCTCATGGCTCCACATGGGCCGCACTAGATAAGGTGACTCGACTCACTAGAAAGGGCTGCACGGATCTCCGGACTGCTCGGTGAACCGAGCGAAGCAAGCAGAGACTACTTGACGGTTAAGAAAACCTAGTCGGTTAGGATAAATGTCGTATCCTCTATGGATACGAGAGTTGCAATTGGCTAGGATTGGATTCCTTAGATCTGTAACCTTGCCCCCCGGACTATATAAGGTGGGCAAGGACCCCCCCTCGAGAGATCTCATCACGCATCAATACAATCCACAAAGACATAGGACGTAGGGTATTACGCAATTCATAGCTCGAACCTGGATAAATCTTGTGTTCCTCTTGCGTCACCATCTAGTTCGTTGTCTCACGCACCTCCATCGATAATCTACTACCGTGGGTATACCCCTCAGTAGACTGTCGACCACATCTCATCGATAGTGGTGCGCCAGGTAGGGGGTGTGCGTGCAAACTCTATGGCGAGCCAGATGGTTAATTTCCCTGCTTCCATGGTCCTTCCGGTGGGACTGATGTTCACGATCGGGACGTTCACCTAGACCACCGGCACTGACAGTCCCGCTGAAGTTGTGGAGGCAGTGTAGGCTTCCCCTACGCTAACCAAATCTACTTTGACAACGGCGGATTCGATCTCGGGACTAGTCTCGGGGTCGCCTCCTCCGACCATCCGCCGACCGCTTCCCCGCTATCAAGGGAGGCGCCTTGACAATACTGATCTAGTCGAGTCCATTGATCGGGTCACCTCAAATTTGGTAGAAACCCTAACCTTAGTGGATTTGATCAGAGATCGGTCTGCAGAGGATCACTGTTCCTGACCAGCTCAGGCTGGCCGCTAGAGGCGCATGGACCCCAATCTTGTGATCACGGTGACTCCAAAAGGGCGGATGGTTCGTTACCGACCAGTACCCACCAACCGACCTGAGGTTGGGGGATTACGAAGCCCTAACAAAGCACTCACCCAACACCTACCCATATGGGTTGGAGAACGCGGCATCCGAGTACGCTGCCCGCATACCACACCTGTTTGTGGATCCCACCAAGCGTGACCATGTTTTAGATCTCTGTCTGATAAACTTGCCTGAACTAGTCCACCCTGCGCCTACTATTAACATGGTGGATATTAGGCAAATCAAACAGGATTCACTCTCTATGATCCCGGAAGAGGGTACTAGGTTTACTAAACTCACGGGACTAACTATACCCGCACCCTCATCGATCCATATGGGCAGAAGTTTCCAACCTTTCCACCTGGCTTCGAAGGTGCCATCTTCACTATTAGTAACAACGAGCCCCCTCGCAATGGAGAAACCGATCAAGAGAGGACTGCCCGAGAAGAAAGAAACGCTGATCATACGGCTCAAAGAGTCAACCTGGAAAACACTAAAGAAGATGCAGCCGATGCAGCCACGGGTGGCCAGCGTGATATCTGTCGTGATCTAGCTGACGCTTTCGGCATGTGCGACAACCAGCAGGTTTTTAAGACATAGAGCGCCAACATTGCCATCACCATGAACGAACTCAAGAAGCTCCCAGAATCCCTAGCACTTGACGCTATCAAGGCTTATTTGAAGGCTGCCATAGTCCAGGTCAACGAGAGGCGTACACCTGCTCCATCGGTGCCCTCCACCTAGAGTCATCGCCAACGAGGCCCCTGACAGCGAGGAGGTCCTTATCTTTACCAGGGCCATGACGTTAACTATGAGACGCACTGTCCCCGAGATCAAGGTGGAAGGTGCAATGTCAACCATCATGACGTTGACCAAGGTGACGAACGTAATCAGCAAGGCAGGCGTGGCGCACGTCATGGAGGGAAGCATGTTGCAAATCACGGTGGTGGCCGTGGTCGACAATGCGGTGCCGACCAGGAAGTGGAGCAGCCTAGAGGTGACCTCTGTGACCACCTCAGCGCCAATTTAAATTTGAGGGATCACATTGAAAACAATCGAGAAGAGTGTCATGCATCTGAGATGTAACGCAGGCAGGAATACGATGAAGCACATGGCGCACCTGGCCATGGCTATGCACCATGTGCTAGCCATATCCCCAGCCTCTGACCATTCATTGATTTGCTCCGTGCTGTCATCTGGCCAAGAAACTTGAAGCTCCACGATCTCGACACATATGACAGGAAGGCCAATCCCGAACAGTGGATAACGGTCTATGAAATTGCTGTCTGAGTAGCACATGGTGATGAAGATGTGACGGCCAACTATTTTGTCAGTGGTCATCAACTAGTCCGCGAACCAATGGCTTCTTAGCTTGAGGGAAGGCTCCATCGACACCTGGGCATAGCTTAGGAGGGCTTTTATTGACAATTATATGGCCACTTGTCAGTAGCCCGGCAACAAGTATGATTTGGATAAAGTCAGAGACTATCCGAATGAACCATTGCGCAACTACATCCGCCGCTTCTCGAAAACATGGATATCCATCCCTAATATCAACAGCGATGAAGCCATCTCCACGTTTATCAGAGGCCTCCGCCACCATGATGCCCTCAGGACCAAACTTCTCCGCAAGAGCCCTGACTCTATTCAGGACCTCACGGTGGTGAAGAAGTGGGTAGATGTGGATGAGGCTGACCAACAGATCAAGGAGGACGTTGGCCGGACTCCTCGCCCTGACCAACCAAATCACCGCCCTGACGACCGACATGATGATCAGTGTCGTGACGACCATCGCAACGCTCGGCGCAATGATACCCACGACCGCCGTAATGACAATCGTGATTGGCATCAGCAGGATGACTTTAGGGAGCGGCAGAGCCACAACCAAACAATGGATAACGCCATCAACACCGTCAAGTCAGCGCCCAAGCGCAATTATGAGGATGCCTACTCCAAGGTCCTTCAGGGGCCCTGCCCGGCTCATCCGAACTCTAGCCATACAATGGGAGATTGCAGGGGTCTAAAGTCTATCTACCACTTGGACGCTCATTAAAGGCAGCACGGCGGTGACAAGGATGGTGACAAAAACAACTGCTGAGACAACAAGAGGCCTGATGAGGAGGACAAGACCAAAGAAGAACACGACAAGGACCCTCATCATGCTTACAAGGACCCTAATAGAAGCATCCACAACATTTTTGGTGGAAAAGTTGCCCTAGAGAACGGGTGATAGAGGAAGCTTACCGCCCGAGCTGTTATGGCCCTCAACAACCCAGATGGCAGAGTTGTTGACCCTAAGTATCAAAACTGGTCGCACCAACCCATTACGTTCAGTAGAGCTGACTAGTGGGCCAATATCCTAGAGCCAGGGCGCTTCCCCCTTGTTTAAGACCTCGTCATCAGGAATGTATGATTCAAGAAGGTGCTCATCGACGGCGGCAGTGCCCTCGATATTCTCTTTCGCAACGCTCTAACTGAGTTAGACATTAAGCCGGAAGACCTCAAACCCTACGATGCACCTTTTTGGGGAGTGCTCCTAGGGCAGACCTCCCATCCTTTGGGATAGATCACGCTGGTAGTCTAGTTTGGCACTACCGACCATTTTCGTATCGACTACGTCAATTTCATCATAGCAGACTTTGAAGGAACATATCACGCAATACTTGGCTGACTAGCTCTGGCCAAATTTATGGCAATACCTCACTATGTCTACCTACTTCTAAAGATGCCAACTGAGAAGGGTGTGCTCTCTCTCAAGGGCAACGTTCTCATCGCCTACAACTGCGAAAAGGAGGGCTATGCAACTGCTGAAGCCCTCGAGCTCTCGATCCACATGCAGCAGTCCATTGTCGATGCTAAGAAGATTCCTCCCGCTAATCTTAAGATTCATGGCAAAGAAGCCACCTATGCTGCTATGAAGTCCAAGGAGACTAAAGAGGTGGAACTAGTCCCGGGCGACAAGTCCAAGATGGCCCGCATTAGGGCCACCTTAGATCCTAAATAGGAAGATGTGCTCATCAACTTCCTAAGGGAGAACGTTGGCATGTTTGCATAGAAGCCTACAGATATGCCCGGAGTACCTCGGGAGTTGATCGAGTACTCCTTGGATGTTTCGAAGACCACCAAGCCAATAAAATAGAAGCTACGATGGTTCGCTCAGGACAAAAAGGAGGTGATTAGGGTAGAAGTAAACTGGCTCTTAGCTGCTGGCTTTATCAAAGAGGTGTATCACCCGGAGTGGCTTGCCAACCCGGTTCTTGTAAGAAAAAAGAATAATGAATGGAGGATGTGCATTGATTACACCGATCTCAACAACCACTGCCTTAAGGACCCTTCGGTTTGCCTCATATAGATGAGGTCATAGATTCAACTGCTGGCTATGAGCTCTTATCTTTTCTAGATTGCTACTCTGGTTACCATCATATCTCTTTGAGAGAGGAGGACCAGATTAAGACTTCCTTTATTACGCCTTGCGGTGCTTACTACTACACAACCATGTCGTTTGGGGTAAAAAATGCAGGCGCAACCTACCAGCGGGCCATCCAACAGTGCCTCAGTGATCAGATCAGAGACAGCTCGTTGGGGCATATGTTGATGACATAGTGGTGAAGACCTAAGTAGCCTCTACTCTGGTCGATGATCTCGATCAGACCTTCAGGGCACTTAATAAGTTTTAATGGAAGCTGAATCCCAAGAAGTGCATATTTGGTGTGCCATCTGGCATACTACTTGGCAACATAGTTAGCCGTGAGGGCATACAACCTAACCTAGAAAAAGTCAAAGTAGTCATGAAGATGAAACTACCAAATTGCGTCAAGGACATCCAGAAGCTAACCAGGTGCATGGCTACCCTGAGTCGATTCATATCATGGCTCGGTGAAAAGGGCCTACCATTCTTCAAACTCCTCAAGGCAAAGGAGAAGTTTGAGTGGTCAGAAGAAGCTAGCACTGCTTTTGCAGAGCTCAAGCAGTTTCTTACATCTCCCCCCAATCCTCACGGTGCCCAAGGAAGGCGAGACTTTGTTGCTTTACATTGCGGCCACCAATCGGGTTGTTAATACTGCCATCATTGTCGAGTGTGAGGAGGTCGGGCACGTGTACAAGGTCTAGTAACCAGTATACTTCATTAGCAAGGTACTCAATGAATATAAGACCCGTTACCCTAGGTCCAAAAGCTACTTTATGCTATCTTGATCACCTCTTGCAAACTGCACCATTATTTTGATACTTACCTCATCGAAGTGGTCACTGAGTTTCCACTGGGGGACATCTTGCGCAATAAAGACACCAACAGGCGCATCATCAAATGGGCGTTGGAACTTAGCCCATATTCGCTCGAATTTCGAAGCCGCATGACCATCAAGTCGCAGGCGCTGGTCGACTTCATTGTCGAATGGACACATATGAATACACCTATCTCCGACAGTACCCCCGAGCACTAGAAGATGTATTTTGATGGCTCCCTCAATATCGACGGTGCCAGGGCAGGGGTGTACTTTGTCTTGCCATCCGGGGACAGGCTAAGCTATGTCCTCCGCATCCATTTCAAGGCCTCCAATAACGCCACTGAGTACGAGGCGGCCCTGCATGGCCTTCGCATCGCCATTGAGCTCGGCATAAAAAGGCTCATGGTGTTCAGTGATTCTACTCTTGTCATAAACCAGGTGAACAAGGACTGGGACTGTACCAATGAATGGATGGATGCTTACTGTACATAGATTAGAAAGCTGGAGAACAAATTCTATGGTCTCAAGTTCCATCGTGTGGTTCGGGCTGACAATGAGGTAGCTGATAAGCTGTCAAAGCTAGGATCAACCTAGGCAGTGATTCCCCATGGAGTTTTCGTTCATGATCTTGTCAAGCCGTCTATCAAAGAACCAGAGTAGCCGGTGTTTGAAGCCCCATCTACAGATCAGCTGGTCACTATGATTCCGACCACTACCATAGATCGGAGAGAACCATTCATCAAATATCTTACCTCTGCAGAGGTTCCTTAGGACAAAACCGAGATGGAACGCCTCATACGGCGTAGCAAGCATTATGTGCTGGTTGAGGGAAACCTTATGCATAAAAATATGAAGGAGGAATTGTTGCAAAAATGTGTGTCTCAGGAACACAAATTGAAGATTTTGGGAAAAAAATCCATGCTGGTACTTGTGGCAATCATGCCGCTTCGTGCACACTAGTCGGTAAGGCTTTCCGAGTAGATTTTTATTAGCCTTCAGCCGTCGCCGATGTCGAAAAGCTAGTCCATCATTATGAGGGGTGCCAGTTCTTTGCCAAGCAGACTCACGTTCCAGCCCATGAACTCTAGACCATTCCAGCATCCTAGCCTTTTCATGCTGGGGACTGGACATGATCGGGCCTTTCAAGCTGGCCCCGGGAGGTTTTCGACGGGTTTACGTAATCATCGACAAATTTTCTAAATGGATTGAGTACAAGCCCTTAGTTTCAGGGACTGCAAAGAAAGCAACTGAGCTGCTCGACGAAATTATCCACCGCTTTGGCTTGCCTAACAACATCATTACTGACCTAGGGTCCACATTCACTAGTAATGATTTCTAGAACTTTTGCGATGACAGAGGCATAGTAGTTAAGTACGTTTCGGTGGCCCACCCAAGAGATAACGAGCAGGCTGAGCGAGCAAACGGTATGATCCTTGATGCTCTAAAGAAAATGTTGTACAAGGCAAGTGACAAGCATCCTGGGAGATGGTTGAAGGAGCTGCCGGCCGTGGTCTGGGGACTAAGGACCTAGCCCAGTCACAATACCAGCGTCTCTCCGTACTTCATGGTCTTTGGCTCTGAGGCTGTGTTGCCAGCTGACATTGCTTTCCAATCACCACGGGTTGAGAACCATGATGAGGAGAGGTTGTCCGAGGCCAGAAAGCTTGAGGTTAATTACACCGAGGAATACCGCCTTGACACCTGTGCGCGCACGGCTAAATATCTAGAGGGCTTGCGCAGGTACTATAACTAGAATGTCAAGGATAGATTCTTCATGGTCGGTGATTTGGTTCTGCGAAGGAAGCAGAACACAGAAGGATTGCATAAGCTAGCGTCACATTGGGAGGGCCCTTATATGGTCAAGCAGGTCACCTGACCTACTTCTTATAGGCTATGTGATCTCGATGGAGTCGACATCCCGAATTCATGGCATATTGATCACCTTAGACGCTTATATGCCTAATCTGCTACTAAGAAAGATATGTACTCTTTTTTTATCCCATGCATTGAATAAATATTTCATTCTATTTTTATGCCATCTCTTATCTGCATCACAAATTTTCATTCGGTGGTTTGCCAACCAATTTTTCTCCTACTTGAGTTTCCTAGAGTCGGCGCTATCTCTGACTTCTCCCCACGCATGCATGAGATCCATTCACTACATTCCGGGTGGTCGGCAGTAGCTCCCTGCTGTGGTCGATGGTCTTACGCATGCCTTGGCTCTATGCCTCATGCTCCAGACTGTTGATTAGGCACGAGCTAGAGTAATTCTAGGATGAAATGACTATTCACGCTTACCATACGACACAATTAAAAAAGAGAGTTTTTTAACTAACATGACAACTATGTATTATACAGAGATATAATAGTAGGTTCATATGGGCACTGAGCACTCCATATATTTATAAAAGCACCAACTGCTTTGATATAACTTAAATTACGAAACATAAGTTTTCCCTAGTTCTAATCTATTAACTGGTCTGCCTAGTCTCGCCACACAGGTCTACGTCGCTGATCATCTTTGCGACCGTCACCTGGGAGGTTGCTCTAAGTGGCTCTACTTTCACTAGGTCAGTGTTTCTCGACACATTGGCTTTGAGTCTTCTTAGATCCACCTTGGGATAATGTGACCGCATCACGGCCAAGACATGGGCAGCCACATACTCGCCAGCATCACGAATGAACTGTTTGAAGTGGGCCCAGGACCTCTTGCATTTCTCAACAATGGCCTCTGGTCGGCCTGGCTAGTCGGTTGGCCCCCTCTTCTGGTTCCATACCGATCAGGTCTAGCACAAGCTTGATTCCTTCCTCCATCACTTTGCATTTTGATGTCAGGTGCTCCTTTTCCTTTATCAATGCCTCTAGGTGCGTCTTGGCATTTTGGCGTACAACTACATTTGAGCAAAGGACCATGCTAAGCATGATGAATAGTACTAATGGGAATCAACAACTGAGTAGTCGGGGGCTTATTTGCAAAGTCCTTGTCCAGCTTCGTCACCCTCTCCTTTAGCTTGGTGTTCTCGCTGGTTAGGCGAGCAACCTCATCCTGATGCTCCTTGTCGTGCTGGGTGTTTTTCTCCATTAGCTCCTTATTGGTCTTCGCTAGCTGAGCCAGCTTGTCAACAAGGAGTGTCTTTTCTACCTCCATGCCTGCCAAGCAGAACATGGTTTGTCAGTCAGTACAATCAGATAAATGTGTAGAGACTTGGTCATATACCTCTTTTTTCCTAGTCAAGCAAGTTGCGCTGTTCATCTACGTTGGTCTGCAGTGTGTCCCACTCACTCTGGACCAGCTGTAACACCTCTTGCAAGTGCACTATGTCCTCCTTTAGGGCCTTGTTATCCTCTACTGTTGGGACGATCGTATCGAAGCACCGCTTTCGGTACTCCGATGTTTTTTCAATACTCTGCAATACAACGAGGCGTTAGTAACAGAAATTCCTGAGCACAGGATGGATAGGCAAGATTGGGGTCTCAGTGCTCTTACCTTTATCTAGCCCATCAGGTCTTCTACTATCCGCTGCAGTTTGTGGATAGCACGGTCCGAGTGGTCTTCCTCGTATAATACCCACTCGTCGCCTCGCTTTCTCACGACGCAGACGCATTGCGATGCCACTCTTTCTTCTTTCGGGCGAACAATTTCTTCAATCTCCGCCTTTTCTTTAGTTGCAGTGCCCTCCACTGCTAGAACTTCGGTGGCAGGGTTCCCAACGCCGCTCTCTTCAACCACCACAACGCCCATCGCAGGACCTGAGGCGACACTGGGCTCTTCGGCTACGGGCATCGGCTCAGCTCCCTACTATGTGGGGTTGCTTGGGTTGGCAGTCCTACTAGGCCCGGCACGCTCCTTGGCAGTGCGGCTGCTGTCCCCAGCCAATGGCAGTTGATTGCCCGCCGGGTGCTCTACATCTTCTATAGACTCTGGCCTACACCAGTCTGATAAGCTATTGCATTCTGATGTTATAAAGGGAGTTTTGAATTTACTTATAGATCTGAGCGTCTGAACATGGCCCTGAACGGCCGACTGCTCTGGCTTTTGCTCCTTGCTGTGCGGATCCTGGCCGTCTGACTACCACTCGGCCGCTCCCCCCAGCTGAACCACCCCTGAGGACTGCTGAGCCAGCACGCCCCATGCTTGGTATGTCTGTCTGGGATGGTGCCGCTACTCAGGGTGATGTCAGGGCCCTGGAGGTGTTGCTGCTCGGGGCGGTGTCGGCGCCCTCGGTAGCACCGGCATGCGGGGTGCCCCTTGTGCCCTCTGCCGGCGTGCCTAGGGAACCTCATCTTCATCTTCATCATCATCAGTCAAGCCGGCCATGACTCTGCGTCGTTTCCAGCTGCTCTCTTCATCATCGATAATAAGTGGACCCCCCATGCCTAGGGGGTCTGTGGACTTCCTTTTCTGAGAAGGCCCCTCTGGCGCGGGATATTTCCTAGCTGCTTTCCCCGTCACCCGAGGCTCCCGCACGTCTACGCCGGTTGGCCAGTCGTCGGCAGACATGTCGGAGACGTATATTACTGCTCGGTCCTGGCCATGGATCTTGCAGACATCAGATTGGAAGTTACGATTGTGTCCTAGTAACTCTAAATATCAAAATCGACACTAGGGGTGATCTTAGGCATACTTGGGGCGGTGGCTTTATCAACTTGTACACCTTCACTGTTCTTGACAGATGGCGGTATCCTGTCAAGTCAAATAGCTGCGTCAACCACCAGTTCACCTCTTCGTGTGAGAGGTTCCTCACAGACTCCCTGGTGGGGTCACCTGAACCAGAGTACTCATACAATGGGTGCACCCATTCCATGCATGGTTGCACCCACCTAGAGATGAAATTCAGGGCTATTGTTGGCCCGTCGAGCTACCTCCTATCGATCATCGCGAGCAGCTCTTCCACCCGTACCATTTCAGCGCTAGTCAGCCTTACCAACCAGCTCTCCTGCTACTCGGGGATTTGTGCCACATCACAGGCGACGAAGGGCTTTTGCTCTTGCTGAACATAGAACCACTTCTTGTACCAATTCCTCATTGACAAGCTAAGGGGTACATTGAGGTACTCTGCCTTCATCCCATCATAGAGGTTCAGGTAGGCTCCCCCAGCTACCTTGGATACTCTGGTGCCTCCTTTCTTCTTTAGGCAGAAAATGTGCCTCCACAGATTGAAGTGGGGCTGGATGCCGAGGAAAGACTTGCAAAGAGTAATGAAAATTGACACCGATAGAATAGAATTTGGATGGAGGTTGCAGATACTAATCCTATAATAATCACACAATTTGCGAAGAAAGGGATGGCACGGATTCCCAAATCCACACCAGTAGAAATCCTCGAACACAACTATTTCGCCAAGGTGGGGGTTTGTATAGCTCTCACCGTCTGATGTCCTCCATCCGCCGATTGCGGCCTCTGCCATCACTCTGGCAGTTACGAGCTTCCCCAAGGTCGCCTCTGTGCTCATCGACTTGCACCATTCCCCCGCCATCAGTTGCGCTCTTGCTCCATGGCTACCGCGTGCCATCCTTCTTTCTTCGGTCGCGGAATGTGGTTGTGGCGAGAGGGGTGGTGCTAGAGCGGCTGGATCTGGTGGCGATTGGATCTAGGGAGTGCCCTATGTGGAAGATGAACTGACATGAAGCAGATGTAGTGGGAGAAGTGGGGTGCCGCCACATGGGTATTTATATGAGCAGACCGACTCTTTGACTTCTAGGGTTTTTGGGTAACCGCGCCCGATGCGCCGCTTTCGCTCCCTCAATTATTGTCTACAAGCAGGCCGTTCATGGGCCTTGCATATGGAATAGACCCTAGAGTGGGCCTGTTTTGTTGCATGCGGTCCCGTTCTAGCGTGCTAGTTTGTGTTATGGTCCCACAGCTGAGTTGGGGACTAAGTTTGCAGCTGAGCTGCGGAATGGGCCCACAACTGAGTTATGGGTCGCCTCATAGCTGAGCTGGGAGCTTCCCTGTGGTAGAGCCATAAGATGTTTTTTAGGGCCCGCAACTGAGTTGGGGGTCGTCTCGCAGCAGAGTTGAGAGTTGCCACATGGCTGAGCCATGGGTTTTTATCCATGGCAGAGCTATGGATTGGGTCCACAGCAGAGTTGGGGACCGACCCCATAGCAGAGCTAGGGACTGTACCATGACGGAGCCATGGTGCATTGTTTTTCGCTGAGTTGGGAATGTGTTCTTGGGACCCTAGCACCACGTGATCTAATCACCTGCTATCAGGCTTAGGGACTAAGTGGGCACACTTCACCATGTGGTGAATGTGCTTATTTGACTGTGTACTATTTTTTTCTTTTAGACCTTGGCACCACGTGATCTAGTCATCTGCTCTCAGGCTCGGGGACTAAGTGGGCACACTTCACCTTGCGGTGAATGTGCTTACCTTTTTTGCGCACATGCTTTGTTGCATAGTGCCAGTGGCGTGACCCCTACCATAAAATTACTAGATCCTAAGATCACGTTTTATGACATTATGGCAGAGCCAATGGTATCGTCTATTCTTAACTTTCTAGAATAAAACTTAAAGTGGGCACACTTCATCAAAGATGAATTGTTTTTCTTTTTTCTCGGAGCACCATGCATTTTTCTGACAAGGCATTTTTCGATAAGTGCGGTGGTCGGCTATTAGCTAAACTGGTCGGAAGGGATGGAATATTCCTCAGAGACCACCCTTCTGGTCGGGGGCTTCAGGGCTTCAAGCCTCACTAGTTGGAGAAGGTCAAGATGACATGTCGCTTCAAAATACATAGAACTCGGGGACTAGCTGTGGAGGTATAGACCCGTATACCCTCATGGCTCCACATGGGCTACGCTAGATAAGGTGGCCTAACTCGCCAGAAAGGGCCACATGGATCTCCGGACTGCTTGATGAACCGTGCGGAGCAAGCAGAGACTACTTGACGGTCAAGGAAACCTAGTTGGTTAGGATAGATGTCGTATCCTCTGTGGATATGGGAGTTGTAATTGGCTGGGATTGGATTCCTTAGATCTATAACCTTGCCCCCTAGACTATATAAGGCGAGCAAGGACCCCCTCGAGAGATCTCATCACGCATCAATACAATCCACAAAGACGTAGGATGTAGGGTATTACGCAATTCGCGGCCCGAACCTAGATAAATCTTATGTTCCTCTTGCGTCACCATCTAGTTCATTTTCTTGCGCACCTCCACCGATAATCTACTACCGTGGATGTACCCCTCGGTAGACTACCGATCACATCTCATCAACAGATAGGGCTAGACCAAAATGGACAAGATTGTCAAAAAGTTCCTAGGCAGCAATTAGAGACTCATCTTCTTCTTACGTAAAAGATAAAATCTCTAAATGAAGACAAATGATCTTGGAAATAGAAAAGAAGTCTAGACAAAAGCTAGGGCAAAGGGCTTCCCAATTCCCTTCCTTACTTGGGACAGTTTGTTTATACTAGATTTTAGCTTTCCCCTCCAAAGAGAAAGGAAAATGCTTTCATCTTAAGGTTTCATTAGACATTCCTTTAATGTGTAGGCATGCATAGGTCTATTCGAACTTATTTAAGTGAGTGTGAGGATTCTTATCTTCATTGCCTGAAAAGGATTGTTTCTGGACCATCTCTATCAAACATGGGCGTAGCTCATAGCCATCTGAAAGGATAGGCTTAGCAGATTCTAATGGCTGGGAATCTACTGTCGTAGGGTAATGGTATAGATAGATAGGGGTGGAATCTGTAGTGTCTAGAAGAGACTCTACAAAATCCATGAGGTAAGAGAGAATGAATAGAAAGAAAAGATAAAAGTATAATACAAGATTGAGCTGGACTAAAGATGAATTCAATCGTTCCCCGGCAACGGTGCCAGAAATGCTTGTTGGTATAATTAATGCACAATCTAGTTATCTGCAAGCGCACAGATAATCTACCGATGTAGCACTTCACTAGAATGACCCAGTTTTAATATCAAACCCAAAGGATGTTGGGAGTATGCCCTAGAGGTTGTTAACACTTCTAACACCATTTAAGCTAAGTTGTCATCCCTAGCATGGTGCTAGAAGTGTTGGTATAAGACTGCTCCTCTTAGAATAAAAATGGGATCCGCAAGCCTACAGATAAAATATCATCGTAGCACTTCACCAGGAAATATTCCAAGTATCGTTAATTTATATTTAGCTCAAGGTAAAGAACTAAGGACTTAAACCTAAAGGGATGGATTTGCAAAATATGACTACTTATGAGAAATCAATCACACAGTCACTTACTTTGGCAGGGGGTAAACCATGATAAACAAGTATAATTGAATTGTAAAGCATAGGGAATAAATCACGTAGAGATTAGAGATAAACTACTCATCATAAAGGTAGGTTGACGCCTGATTAGTTCAAGAGATTGAATTCTAGGTAGGTTCTAATCTACTAAGTCATTCATCTACTCTAGCAAACACACCATCATATATAGCATAAAAGACTATTCATCTATGTATAAGGAATATTACTGAAGAAAGCCAGGACATAGCAAGACTTCCTACGTAATGTTGTTTCTGCCTGTCCTATCAACGGAGGGTGGACTATATAAGACTCAATAGAACTGTCACTTCCATGAACTACTACACAACCCAGCCAATAGGATACATTTCTAGGTAAATAACATCTAAGCACCACGCTTACATGTGATCTACCACTTACCCCCCTCGCGAAGAGAGCTAAGCACTTTGCAAACTTATACATAAACTCATTATCAATCGTAACCATATCAAATGTACTACTAGAGCAAACTAGGAACATAATAAATAGAAACATAATCAGATTAGAATAAAGTCATAGAGCAAAGATACAAAATAGTACCAATACTTTGATGATGAAGATCTAAATTTCGAGCACAAGTCGCCCGACTCTTCCTCTATCTAGTCTAAACCTATGTAGAAGTTGAAGAATTGGAGTAGCTATTCTAACTCTCTGGTGGAGAGAAACTCTCTAAACCCTAGCTCTGCTGATGGCTCCCTCTGCTAATGAATTGCTAATGAATTCCAGGGTTTCTCCTGGGATCAAGGGCCTTGCTTATATAGCCCTCTTGGAAGCACCACAACCCTTGGATCAAACCGACCTTGATCTACGGTTTTTATTCATCCTCAAAGGCGGTGGAAGCAGGATCCACAAAGTCACAACTGATTGGCCACCTGAGTGGGGCGGGCGCCCAGGGCAAGGGCGGCCACCGCACTTGCCAGCCCATTTGGCCCTCCCCTTCAAGGAGGTGTCTTCTCGTGTCTTCTAGATTATTCTTTTTCATAGTAGGGTTGGTTTCTCTCTATGTAAATCTGACATATGGGTCTCTTTTGTTCTTTTCCTAACAACCCCCTGCAAAAATAGACATTCATCAAAACTCGTGAAAATTATTAGTTTTAAACCCCTAAGTCTAAGGTGAAACTCATTTTAACCCTTCTTTTGATCCTTGTTGACTTATAGAGTTGATGGTTAATTACCATCAACAAACTCCCACAAGCTTACCTTTTACTCGTCCCTGAGTAAACAGCTAAACCTAAGATGGATCAGGAGTTTTAAGATTTTTGAAAATATTGCAGCAACTACTTAAAAGTACACATGCGTTCAAACAAGAATTCTTCTTTTGGACTAGAGTGAACTGCATTGACTTTCAAACTTACTCATGTTTCTTTCAACCATGGGGCTTTTACCTACACTTAGGTCTTGAGCAATTGAAAGACAGAATAATTAAATCAAGCACTATGTCTCATGCTCTTTGTTCCACCTCTGTCCTAGAGTTTTCATAAATATTTGCAAATAAAACTCAGAGTTCCTTGAATATGACTCTCACAAGTCTCTCAATATGTGGTATTTTTGGATCCTCACTAAGGCATTTGAAAGGTTATGTCTTGTCTCTCCTCTCAAAATATGTAGTATTTTTGGCTCAAGGCAAATCTTAGGTATGCCGTCTCTCTCTCACCCTATAACTAATAAGGCTTATGTGGAGTTCAGAGGTATGGAGATAGCTCATACATACTTGTAATGCATATATTGCCTAGTCAAACTATGAATCCAGAGGAACTCATCATACAATCAAATCAAGATGTGCATGTGTGGTTTGATATGGTGGCTAAAATGATGGGGAATAAATGAGATAGAAAGAAAGAGGTGCAAGTCTAATTCTATAATGCTCCATACTTGGAAATAACTTCTCTCTTCTAAATTTTGAAAATAAATAAAAACTTGGCTGCATAAATATCTTTCTTTTCTTTCTTCTTTTTTATTGGGACCCTTGTCCGTCTTTTTCTTTTGCTTTTGCTTCTTTTTTTCAGTAGCAAGTCTCTTACATAGAAATATTTATATGAGAGGAATGATGATTAAAACATTGGAGCAATTATAAAGGTATTTGGCTAGCAGAAAAAGAATTCCTATGGGGAATATTTTTTGTGTTTACTCTCAGTATAAGAGTAGAACATTTTTGGTGGATCTAAATGGGACAAATATGTGGTGCGTACTTCTAGGGTAGAAGTAGCAAGGATGCATGATGTGTGTGTGTGAATCTTGATTTTAACCGCATGACAAGCCCCTAAAGGTCGACACGGCCCAACTAAACTCAATACAATTACAAGCAGTAAATATGTAGAAAGTTTTCTATTCTAATAATCATGTATGGCTGTGGTAGGAATTTGATACTCGTCATATAAGAAACTCATCATGTGGCATTTTAAGTTTTCAAAATAAACCTCCAGAATTTAGTGTCACTAGGAACAAGATAAACAGTAGCTCAGACTATATCATATCATGTCCATCAATTACCTAGACTTAGATTAAGCATATGCTCCCACAGGTTTAAAGTGTAGAGTAAATTCATGTGTCGACCGTTTATCCAATCCTTGGGAGAATTCTAGGTTAAAAACTAGGTACTTGAAAAGAATTACAACAGAGCAACTGTTCATCATTTCCATCATGCATTCTTCAAGTTTACAAACTTATTAACAAATTAAAGTAACAAGATTAAAAACACAACTTTTTTATTTGGTTTTTATGTTTTTAGAACAAACTAAAACAAGCATACTAAAAAGCGGTAAATATTTATTTTGTTTTTAGGTTTTGCTGATTTTTTAGATGTATAAAGATAACAAAAAGGAAATTATAAAAAAGGAAAAGAAAACTTACCTTAGATAATGGGGGTCCTCCCCCAAGCTAGATTTTGCCGTAGTCGTTCAATTGAGAGGAAAAAAATCCCAACAATGTTTCAATGTCCTTGGCCTCTTGTTCTTGACTTTCTTGAATGCTGGTTAAGGTCTGAGTGGTATTGTAGTTCCACTGGCGTTGCTCTTCCCACATCTGGTCATGACGTGCTTGGCCTTGTTGGAGGATCTAGAGAGCGTTGTCAGTGCGCTGGTGGTGTGCCATATGTTCTTCATGGTACTGCAGGGTGTAGTGGAATCCAGCAGTGTCGGACCTACGTCCGCGCTCAAATTCTTGACATGCTCCACCCGATGATGTTCTTCCACCTTGGTAATCAAATGAGTGTCTGGCACCCCCTAATGAAGTTCCTTCTCCATAGGGATGGAATGGTCCTGTCGATGACGGCGACTGCTCATAGCTATCATGCGGCTGATGAGGAGGATACTCCCACGGGTTTAGAACCCGATAGTTGTGATCCATCCACTCATCATAGCTAGCATGAGCTGGTTGTTCTGGTTCAGGGTCAGCACCGTGCCAAACTGGTTCTTCATGATGACGTGTGATTCTTTCAGAGGCGGTTCTCTAGGGCATTCTAGTGTTCACTGGTTGAACCTGTAACTCAACATGAAAAGTTTGAACAGAATAAAGGGCCAACTCCAGGTTAGGTAACCGGAGCTTGGTCTCACCATATGTCATAAAAAGTTCATTGTTTATTCTTTTTAAAAGGTGAGCATGATAAAAATGATCATAACCAAAAGTATCACGATGATCTTCAATAAAATTAAGAGAGGCTCCTTGCAACATGTTTAATTTAGCAGCAATGCGAGTAACAAGCGAATAGATAGCAATAGGTCCTACTCAGTATGAGGGAACAACCAACCAATGGGCTACTAAAAGACGGACAGGCGAGACTTTGATCTTTTTGACGGCTGCATAAATCAGCTATAAGTCTGCCATCCTGACTTTATTAGTATCATCACGTGGAAAGAAAGTAAAACCCAACCATTTATGAAAAAAATCTAAGTGTTGGATGTTCTATGTCACTAGTACGATGCGAGTAAAAAAATGTATGCTTAGAAATCTCAGTCCAAAACTTATGCTTCTCAAAATCTCCTAAAGCTTCATCAATATCTATTGAGATGTTGGAAGGAAAATTAAGTAGGTCACTAAGCTATCTCCATGTGAGGTAAAACTCTTGCTTAAAAAGCCTAAAATAAACTCTCGACTCGGTGGTCCTTAGGGTGCAAAGAAATTCTATGGTTAACAATTTAGATCCTAATTCAGCGACATCCCAAGCAGAAGCCCATCCTAGTAATGAGAAAATAGTATCAAATTCAGTGCTCATACCTGCCTCTTGGAGTAGTGCTAGATCGAATGCAGGTGTACGGGTGAACTCTTTGTCCTTGATTTTCTTGTACACATCCTTCTCGCGGGAATCACGCAAGACAAGCTGATTTGGCTTGAGAAGGATCTTGGGTGCTAATAATGAAGAGAAAGCAGGTGCAGTAGGAGGGTCGACGCTCATATCGGAGTCTGCTCTTGATGATGCTCGGGTCGAACTCCTGGTTCTGATGTTCTTGATCGTCCCCAAAGCTCCCTTGGCAAACTTCTTTAATCCGCTCATCCTGCAAAACTAACAAAGACAAAACTCGTGGAGAGAATTAGAGAAGGGGTTAGTTGGTTAGCCGTCCAGAGTTAGCGGTCCAGAGGTTAGTCATCCAAAAGATTATTTTTAGTTGGTTTTCCGACAGAACCTCCCCTCAAATTTTAATTGCTCTAGCTTTACTTGGGCAGCGTTACCACTAATAAAAGATTATAGCAGCACTAAAAATCTTCCTTCTCTCAACTTCCTCTCTTCCCTCCTTTCTCTTCTTTCTTTCCACTCTCTTCCTTCTCTCCTATGCTCTTGCAGGAAACTCAAAACTGAGAACAGATTGTAAACTAAAAATTCTGAATGTTGATGGTGCATAGAAGCAATGAGAGAAATGGCTTTTATAGAGGAGGAGATAGCCGGGCAGGCGCCCAAGTGGAGGGGGCGGCCGCCCCACCTCTATCTCCTTTCTAGCTAAAATTTTCAACTCTCCACCTTGCCTAAGTGCTAAGTCTAAAAAAGAGGTGTGTGGGTGGAATTGGCGGTGGAAAAGAAAAAATGGTGGAGGTGAGTGGAAGTGGATGAAATAATGTGATGTGATATATGTGAGGTTGAATGTATGACATGTGGGTCAAATGGTGGTGTGTCCACTATACACTATATAGAATACATGATATAAAAGAGTAGAAACTAAAATGCTGAAAATGCATGGAATAAATATTTTTGTACCACCACGGTAAATACTTTTAACGGGTTTTTACACACCGTAAAAATTATTTACATGGGGCTAAAATTTTTTGTAGTGTAGTACTTGAGAATGTAAATATGCTTAAGAAAATTTATGTGGATAAATACCGAGTTACCTTCCGGCAAGGGTTCGAATTTTTTTAGAGTCCTTTGAACTGGACCTTCCAATATTTTATTCTTCTGATGATCCCAGAGATGATGTCTCTGGTGATATTTCTTTCTTGTTTTGATTGACCATCTTCGCAGAGACATTGAGTTCCTATTTTGACTTGAATGCAAATTGCTATTCTTGCCCATTTATGGTGAACTTGATTTCTCCTTTCCCGACATCAATGTGTGCATTGGCGGTGCTCAAAAAGGGTCTCCCGAGGATGAGTGACACTTTTGAGTCTGGATGCATATCCAGTACCACAAAGTCTACTGGAACAAAGAATTCGCGTATCTTGACTGGGATATTCTCGGCGATGCGCAATGGGTACCGAACTGATTGATCTGCTTACTGTAGGCACATGGATGTTGGCTCTAATGCTGAGTGATCAAGCTTGTGATAGACTACAGTAGGCATCACACTGACACTTGCTCCAAGGTCACATAGTGCATTATTGAAATGTTGATCTCCAATTGAGCATTCAATAGTGGGGCATCCTGGATCTTTCTTCTTCTCTGGTAATCTATTCAGGATAGCTGCACTACACTCTTCAGTTAGCTTGATCACTTCAGTGGATGGCAGTTGTCTCTTCTTGTTCAAAATGTCTCTGATATACTTGGCATATGTAGGGACTTGAATGACATCCAATAGAGGTATGTTGACATATAGCTTTTGAATAACCTCCACGAACTTGCTAAACTGCTTATCCGATTGTGATCTTCTAATTCTATGAGGAAACGGTATATAGTTTGTATCATAAAAATTATGTCTCATCCCGTGAACTTGTAATACGTCTTGAGGTTGTACATCTTGCTCAGCTTCAGTATTATTCTCTTCTTCTGCCACTGGTAGTACTGTTGGTGTTCTTCTTGCTCCTTTGGGATAGGGAGGATCCTTGCTCAGGGTCAGTGGCAGTAGGCAATACCGCAGCTAGTTGTTTTATCTTCTCTTCTATCTTCTTGTTAAACTTGAGCTGATCTTCAATGGCAACTGAGAGACTGTCCATCTTGACATTTATATCCTCTAGGATTCTATCATTGGTGGCAAGCTTTACCTTAATTTCACTGTTCATTCTAATCTGCTGCCTGACTAAATCCCTTAATGTTGGTTGTCGATTCAATTTTTGATTTGGCTGGTACAAAGGCTTCTAGGCCATAGAATTTATATATTGTTTGTATGCTGCTTCAATCTCCCTTTGATCTTAAAAAAAGATATAAATGAAAACAAGTGTGGGGGTGACACACCACGACCACAAAAACAAAATTTATCGCTTAAATTATGCAATTTGGAAGATAATCGATCGAGGACCACGTACGGCAAAGTGGGCCCCAAGGGGACCCCCTGGGTGGCCGCACAACTAGGCTCATGGCTGGCCAGCCCACCACCTCCTCCTCTCTCGCCTCGCTTCGTCCATGGTCAGGTTTGAGCCCAATATACTTTAATTATATATATTTCTCCTTTCGTTTCGATCCGATTTGAAATCACATGTTAAAACACTTGAACAGATAGGAAAAATTATTTAATTCATGACTTAAGAATAGACTCACATAATACTTTTTCTGGTAAACATGTTATTGTTGGGAACTAATTATTAGGGACCCCATGATTACTTAAGTTGTTAAGGAATATGGGATAGTAGAATAATGAGAACTTGATTCTTGATGTCTTGTCTTTGGAGAACTTTTATTTCAAAAGTAAAAATAAATAGCATTACCTCTCCTTAGTAGTAAAAGCAATGCCCTACCAGAGCCATATATAGGATAGATAAACCTTCTACAACTCATTGCTTGTATTTGTGTTGAGTTTGGTCAAACTTTGTTGACCCTTGTTGAGAAATTTATCATGCTTTCAAGATCAAGATCACGTACACTCCACATATATCTGTTGCTCCTACACTAGGAGTACACAAAAATATGCTTGTTCATCCACTTAAAAATGTTTTACTCCTATATTGGGAGAAACCACAAAAATATTTGTTAGGAATAAATGCTCTGAGTTCTTTGTAATTGTCTTCTCTTCAAATTCCAAGTGCAAGAGAGAGGTATGTGGCTATGCAAAAATAAAGTATAAGAAAAATAGACAAGTGTCCAAGTAAGTAAAAAAAGAGAAAAAGAAAAAAAGTATGAAAAGTTAGCCCATATGCTCTAGCAAAGTTTTCAAGTTCGAAATAGGAGAGACAAGTTTCTAAAGAGCATGGTAGAATTAGGTTAGCCACTATATATATTCCACACACATGCACATCTTGATCTAAGAGTATGGCATATCTCTCCTTGGATCTTTGTTTTGACTTTACAATATATGCAATACAAGTATGTTCTTACATTCTTCATACCTACCTGAGATCCACATAAGCTTTTTAGAAGTAGGATAAAGAAGGCAATCATCTATGCCTTGGTGAGGATCAAAAAATTATACATATATGAGTGATTCGAGAGTACTACAAGAGGAGAAGGTAAGCTATGTTTTGTTTTCAAAATTTTAAACTAATTCTCCAATTGACATGACTAAAGGAAGAGAGTAATCTATTTCAGCTATTCTGTTCTTCAACCGCTCAAAGATTTATGGTAGACACTTTGAATCCTGCAATACACGAATAACTAGGAATGATTTTGTGTTGATGTTTTGTTCTAGAGTAATGTCTTAAATTATTTATTCTGTGAACCAACCTTTTTCCCGAGGATGACTAAAGCCTAAGTGTGGGGGAATCTTGTTGATGGTCGTTAACATACATTACAAACCAATAAATTTCCTTGCACGTATGCACAAATATCATAGAATAGGAGGTTATTACTGACAAATTCCATGACTTTTGGTGATTTATAATTTTTCAGGGTGTTATCTAGAAAGTCAACAAAAGGGACCTAGAATTAAAATAATTCATAGAATTTTGCCACAAGATATATACTAGAAGACCATAGAAGACACCAGAAGACACCATAGCGAGCCAGGGCCCCAGCCCCTACCAGGTGGGGTCGGCCGGCCATAGGGGTGGCCGAGCGGCCACCCCCCTCTACATCCTTCCACGAGCTTCTAGAGTATTCCTGCACCATCTTTGAGCAGTCATCTAGGTCGTCCCTTAAGTCGGTTTGATCAAAGGGCTCACGTGCATCCCACTGGGGTATAAATAAAGAGCCAGACCCCTTGGAGAAAAGAAGCTAGATCAAGAGCTGAAGAGCTAGAGTTCCAATTCCATATCTAGAGATCTAGGTTAGAAATTAAGAGTAGACTAGTTCATCTTAGGATTAGTCTCGATTAAAGATAGAGAGATAGAGTAGAAGAGTAGAGTTCTGGAGGAGTTCTAGCCTGTCGGTGCTTCTCCGCTCTGTGTTCGTCGGGATCAAGTTCCTTCGCAGGGGGTTTGCTTCTGAGACTCTTTGGTAATCAACTTCTGATTCAAGTATGCAATTTGTTCGTATTATTCTTCAAGTTTACAACTCTTTTGAGTACTTTGATCTTGGTAGCACCTAGGTTGAAGTTGTTTTCATAGTGTAAGTGTGGTGCTTAGGCTAGGATTACTTGTGAATGCCCCCTGATTTGCTGGATAGTGGTAGCTCGCAAAGGTGAAATTATAGCTTCATTGAATCCTCTGTAGTCCACTTCCAATTAATAGGTAAAGGTAGGCTTATGCATGCTATTAGGGGAGAACTATGATTTCATCCCTTATTGAAAGTTATCGCCCACTGAATGAATGATTAAGAACATAGTTTATCGAGATTGGAATTAAATAGTCCTTAGTAGTCTCCCTATTTTCACTATTATCTGAGCTTGATTGTGAATTGGGTTAAGTTTATAGACTCAGTCATCATCGCCAACCATTCCTTTGGGTTCAATATTAAAACCGGGATTATCTTGGTGAAGTGCTACAATGGTATTAAATCTGTGCGCTTGCGGATAGTTATCTTTTCTAGTGTGCATTTAATTTATACCAGCAGTAGACCCAATTGAGCTAGATCCAATGGAGGTGCCATCACAACCCTTAGTTGAGCTAAAACCCCTTCCTTCTGCCTTGAGATATGTCTTTCTCAATAATAACTGAGAAACTCCTATCATCATAAGTGACAAGCTTTTCCAAGAAGAAACCCATAAACTTGTCACTGTTCTAGAAAAACATAAACATGTTATAGGCTACTCACTTCAAGACCTCATAGGGATTAGTCATGCTCTCTGCACTCATCATATCCCTATCGATCCTGATTCTACACCTTCAAGGGAGCCACCGCGGAGACTTAACAACGCTATGCGAGAGGTTGTTAAGAAAGAGGTCCTTAAGCTTTTGCACGCTGGGATTATTTATCCCATGCCACATAGTGAGTGGGTTAGCCTTGTCCAAGTTGTGCCAAACAAAGGAGGAATGACGGTTGTTAGGAATGAGAAGAACGAACTCATTCCTCAATGAACTATCACTAGGTGGTGGATGTGCATTGACTACTAAAAACTTAACAAGGCCATTATGAAGGATCACTTCCCATTGTCATTCATTGATGAGATGTTAGAACATTGTTGACGGTAGTTAACTATCATTTTTTACCATCAACTTAAGTAAAAGAATGCTATAAAATTAATTACCACCATAGACTAGGTGTTTAACTGACAGAATTCTATGAGTTTTGGTGAATATCTATTTCTATAGGGTGCCAGCTGAAAATAATCAAAGATGGCCCACATGTCAGGTTTACATAGAGAGAAAGGGCCACTTATGGAAAAGTATAATCTAGAAGGTTCAAGAAGCCAAACACTGGGAGGTGGGACCCACCTATCACTGTGACAGGGGCAGGCGCCCAGCCCTAGGGGTGGCCACCCCACCCAGAGAGCCAATCACCTTCCACCTCACGGATCATGCCTCCACCGCCTTTGAGGATGAATAAAAATCATTGATCAAGGTCGATTTGATCCAAGGGATGTGGTGCTTCCTAGAGGGCTATATAAGCAAGGCCCATGGCCCCTGGAGGGGGGAGTTTAGAAACCCTAATTCATATTTTCTAGAGAGAATTCGCCTAAGAGGGGTCCCTCGAATGGATCTTTCTCTAGGGCACATACAAGAGAGTTTAGCTTTGTAGTCTCTATGTGAGATTAGAGTTATTCTTCTAGATTGAGAGAGTTAGAGTGGAGGTAGAAGATTGGAGGAAGCCCGGCCTATCGGTGTCTCCTCTCCAAGCTTGTATCTACGGGGTCAAGTCTCCTAACCCGAGGTTTGGGTTTAGGATTCTTCAGCAATTCAACTTCTAATACTAAGTAAGTATGTTGTTATTATTGTTCTTTGGTTTACGGATTTACTTTATTCGCTTCGCGTAGGGAATAGAGTAATCATTCATAGCGTAAGCGTGGTGCTTGGGCTAGGAATACTCGTGGATATCCCCTATCTAGCCGGATTAGTGAGTAGTAGTGTGGGACATGACAATCCCATTGTTACCTTTGGAGTCTCCTCCCGTCAGAAGGTTTGGTAGGATTTAAGTACCCTGGTTAAGCATCCTCTGTGGTGTCTCTTTTCCATCGGTATTTCCCCTAAGATCAATAGTATCATAGCTTGCCATAGGTTGGAACTAGACTGTCGTCGCAGTTCTCTCTAATCGCTTATATCTTCACCACCTTGTAGTGCGGCCCAAGGGTAATAGTAAAGACTAGGTTAGTCATCACACGCTTTCTCCTTGCGGATAAAACAAATACGATACTCTAGACTTATCTCCCGGGTGAAGTGCTCACCGATATCCGTGCGCTTGCGGATAATTATTTCTTGAATTCCTTCGTGTGCATATCTAATATCAATAAGCATTTCTGGTGCCATTGCCGGGGAGAAAGACGTCAGCTGAGTTAACCTTAAGTCTTGCTTTACCTTGTACCTATACTTTTATCTTTTCCCTTTTATTTCTTACCTTATTCTTCTTGCCTTTTTCTATCCTTATGGATAACATAAATTCAATTCCTATCTTTCAATTTTCTACACCCACGGAGACTAGCCTAGTACCATGGGAGTCATCACAACCTATCAAAACCCCTAACTATAGGCTGAGTCCGCGGTTGATTGCAATGGTCCAAAGCCTATCCTTTTTAGGAGGAGTAGACGAAAACCCTTACCTTCATATTAGAGACCTTGAGCAAACATGTGACTGTCTTCGCATAGAGGGCATGTCTGATCAAACTTTACGTTGGAAGCTATTTCCTTTCTCTTTAAAGGAAAAAGCTAGACAATGGTATGATAAAGCCATAGGTAAGCAACAAGGAGATTGGGGATCCTTACGTTCTAATTTTTGCCTAGATTTTTACCCTATCTCACAAATCGTCGACCTTAGAATCAAGGTTCTGACTTTTAAGCAAGAACCTAGTGAATCTTTGGCCTCATCCTGGAATCGTTTCACTACTCTTTTAGCATCTGGCCCAAACCTCAGTTTACAAGACCCTATTCTTCTTCAACATTTTTATAAAGGTCTTCATAAAAATAGTAAGCAATTGCTCGATACAACTTCTAGAGGATCATTCTTGCATGTTTCATCAGAAAAAGCAAGATTAATCTTAGATCAAATCCTATCCGCTGAATTAGATAATCTCCTAGAAGAAGAACCTCAAGTGGCTGAAGCAAATTCTTTGCTAGATATACCATCTATTTCAGCTATTCCAAGTTCTGAGCAAGAAGAAGAAGAAATTCCTTTTCCTGATTTTATGCTTGATATTGAACTTGATATTTTTTCAATTTTGGAAACATTATGAATTATTATTCTATAAAGAAACCACATAATCATCATAATCACCTTAGAGAATCTTTGAATCCTTCTGAGGATATTTCTTATAGAAGCACTTCAGTAGAGCTAGTGTCAGTCATAAGCAGTGAATGGTTAGAGGAATTAGAGCTTTCCTCTGATGTGATCCGTTTGGATTCACCCTCTCTTCCAATACGGTGCTCATTTAATTCCGATCACATAGATGCTCTCTATAATCCAGTTGTGGGCATTAATATCATGTCTATTTCACTTGCACAACATTTAATAAGGCACATGACATTAACCCTAACTATAAAATTAATGAAGAGTCTTTTAGGACACATTGTCCCCAGTTCAGGAATTTTACATATCCAACCAATCCAGGTAGAAGGAACTTTGGTTCATTTGAGCTTTTATGTCTTCCCCATATGGGACTTCGACCTGTTAATAGGACAACCTTTTAGAAGACTCCTTTATGAAGGAAAAACAAGGAAAATAAACATTTGTTTTGGAAAGAAACTCCAATTCCCAGTTTCCATATCTCATCCTCTAAGTACTAGAACCAAATCTTATTTAGAATCTGACCCGCTAGAGGAATTTAAGGCTGCTTCTCTAGAATTTTTAGTTGACTCAGGTCTAGAGGATGATGCTCAATTCTTCATAGAAGAAGTGGATGATTACTCTGAGCCTGAACCTTTAGATGAGTTTGCAGAGCCACCTAGACCTCCTATAGAGCTTAAACCTTTACCACTTGGTCTTAAATACGCATTTCTAAATGATGATCCAGAGTTTTCTGTGACCATAAGTGATAAACTCACTCAGGAACAAACTTTTTGCTTAATGGCTGTCTTAGAGAAACATCGATCAGCTTTTGGCTACTCACTCCAAGATCTTAAAGGAATTAGTCCTGCCCTTTGCACCCATCGCATTCC
Organism: Saccharum hybrid cultivar R570; assembly: GCA_038087645.1. NCBI lineage: Eukaryota > Viridiplantae > Streptophyta > Magnoliopsida > Poales > Poaceae > Saccharum > Saccharum hybrid cultivar. The sequence goes on along the minus strand of JAQSUU010000084.1, from coordinate 10,360,483 downwards.
AACAGATCCTACTGTTCCACCTTCTAGAGAGCCACAACATAGACTCAACAATGCGATGAGGGAGGTTGTTAAAAAGGAAGTTTTGAAACTTTTGCATGTCAGGATTATTTATCCTATGCCACACAGTGAGTGGGTAAGCCCTGTCCAAGTTGTGCCTAAAAAGGGAGGCATGACTGTTGTTAAAAATGAGAAGAATGAGTTGATCCCTTAACGTACCGTCACAGGATGGCGGATGTGCATAGATTATAGAAAACTTAATAAAGCTACTAGGAAGGATCATTTTCTGTTGCCTTTTATTGATGAGATGTTAGAACGGTTATCCAATCATTCTTTCTTTAGTTTCCCTGATAGATATTCAAGGTATCACCAAATCCCTATCCATCCTGATGATCAAAGGAAAACTACCTTTACATGTCCCTATGAAAGTTATGCTTTTCGTAGAATGTCTTTTGGGTTATGTAATGCTCCAGCTTCTTTTCAAAGATGTATGATGTCTATATTTTCTGAAATGATTGAAGAGATTATGGAAGTTTTCATGGATGACTTTTCTATTTATGGAAAAACTTTTGATGATTGTCTTGAAAATTTAGATAGAGTTTTGCAAAGATGTGAAGAAAAGCACTTAGTCCTTAATTAGGAGAAATGCCACTTTATGGTTAGAGAAGGAATAGTGCTAGAACACTTAGTGTCTGAAAGAGGTATAGAGGTAGATAGGGCTAAAATTGAAGTAATCATTCAACCCCCTAATTGGTCTTTACCTTTTGAAATTATGTGTGATGCAAATGATTATGCTGTGGGGGCAGTTTTAGGACAAACTAAAGATAAAAAGCATCATGCAATAGCCTATGCTAGCAAAACTTTAACAGGACCTCAACTTAATTATGCAACTACTGAAAAAGAGCTCCTTGCTATTGTTTTTGCTATTGATAAGTTTAGATCTTACTTAGTGGGAGCTAAAGTAATTATTTATTCTGATCATGCTACTTTGAAATATTTACTCACTAAGAAAGATGCTAAACCATGTTTGATAAGATGGATTTTGTTACTCCAAGAATTTGACTTAGAAATAAAAGATAAAAAGGGAGTGGAAAATTCTGTTGTCGATCACTTGTCTAGAATGCAGTTTGAGAATTCACAGGAACTACCCATCGACGATTCACTCTAGGACAACATGCTCTACGGGATCAACAGATCTGACCCCTGGTATCCAGATATTGTTAATTTTATGGTTTTAGGATATGTACCACCAGGAGCAAACAAAAGGAAACTCGTTCAGGAAAGTCGTACTCACATATGGGATGAACCATACCTCTTCTGAGTCTGCTCAGATGGCCTACTCAGGAGATGTGTACCTATTGAGGAAGGAATAAAATTCATTGAGAGATGCTATTCATCACCATATGGAGGACATTATGGGGCATTCCGCACACATGCAAAGATTTGGTAGTGTGGATTGTTTTGGCCAACAATGTATGAAGACACAAGAGAATTCATCCGAAGATGTGGACCATGTCAGAGTCACGGCAATATCAATACAAGAGATGCCATGCCACTCATCAACAACCTTCAAATTGAACTCTTTGATGTCTGGGGAATTGACTATATGGGACCATTCCCACCATCGAGGAAATATGAGTACATTCTGGTGGTAGTAGATTATGTCTCCAAATGGGTTGAAGCTATGCCATGCAAGAAGGCTGATAACATAAATTCCAAGAAGATGTTTGAAGAGATAATATTTCCTAGATTTGGAGTCTCGAGGATAGTGATAAGTGACGGAGGATCACACTTCATTGACAAACGCTTTGAGCACTACTTGTCTAAGCATGGATATGTCACAACGTCGCTACCCCCTATCATCCTTAGACAAGTGGACAAGGAGAAACATCAAATAAGCAAATTAGGAACATTCTGCAGAAGACAGTAAATGAGATGGGTACTAGATGGAAGGACAAGCTTCCTGAAGCAATCTAGGCATACCGAATAGCATATAAGACACCTATTAGGATGTCTCCTTATCAGTTGGTATATGGGAAGACTTGCCACTTACCAGTTGAGTTAGAATTTAAAGCTCACTGGGCTATCAAGAAATGGAACATGGACCTTGATGCTGCTAGAATAAGGAGGAAAATGCAACTCTCAGAGTTAGATGAATGGAGAGAAAAAGCATATCACAATTCAAAGATTTATAAAGAGAGAGTTAAGAGATGGAATGACAAGAGAATTAAGAAGAAGGAGTTCGCCCTAGGGGATAAGGTATTACTTTTTAATTCCAGGGTGAAACTTTTCAGACATGGAAAGCTACGAAGTAAGTGGGAAGGACCATTTAAAGTGGTAGACGCATCGTCACATGGCATGGTCACACTTCAAAACGATGAAGGTATGTTATTCAAGGTAAATGGTCAACGTCTTAAATTGTTTTTAGAGCCCAATAAAGAATTGGAAGAATTAGATGTTATTAATTTCTTTATTACTTAAGTATTGTTAGGGCTGACCTTTTTAGTTTTCATTTTTTGGGACCCAACATATTTTTTGAAATAACAAAAATATTTAGAAAATTCTGCGAAAAAGTGAACCGGAGTCGGGCTCGTAGGCCGGGCGCCCGCCCCTAGGGCTGGGCGGCCGCCCCACCCCCTGTGCAGTTTTGCCGCTGCCTTTTGCCTTCATGATTCTTCTACATTCTTATTCTAGAAAAAAGTTTATTCCTAGTTTATTCGGTCATTTTTACTGCACAAACGAAAAATCTTGAAGATACGTAACACGAGGACCCTGCACGTCGAAGCGGGCTTCGGAGATCCATCCCAAGTGGTAAGCCCTCCTCGCTCCGTCCTTCGACTATGGTCAAGTATGCTCCTTACACGTTCCAATTTTTATGTACACACTTTCTATTATGTTTCACATTATGAATTCTTAAGTACAACCTATTTAATGCTGATTTTAAAGAAGATAGATTATTTTAGTCATGATCTCTTTAGAGACTCACACCATGATTCTTTCCTAGGAGTCCTGTTACTGTTAGGAACTTAATTTTTAGGAACCCCATATCATTTTAGTTGTTGTGGAGTTAGAGATAGTAGAATCATGAGAACCTGATTTCTGATACTTTGTCACTTGGAGAATTTCTTTTATAAAAATGTTAAAATTTTAGCTATGCTTCTCCTCTGTGGCAAGAATAAAAATGCCTAGTAGAGCCTTATATGTATAAAAACTAGTTCATAAGCTATTTACTTTATGACGAGTTTGGTCAACCTATGCTAGACCCTTGTTGAGAGGTGGGCCATGCTCCCAAGATCAGGATTCACACTAATTTTTGCACCCCTTGCTACTTCTACCCTAGAAGTATGCACCACCATATTACCTATTTAGATCCACTCAAAAATTTATTTTGCTCCTACCATGGGAGTAAACAATCAAAAATATATCTCCTATAGGTTTTTTATTGCTAGCCATGATTCTAAAATGCTCTAGAGTGTTATCATCCTCTCATAAAATGTTCCATTAAAAGTTTAGTATATTATTGTAAAAAAAGAGAAAAGAGAGAAGGAAAAAGAAAGAAAGAGAGAAGAAAGAAAAAGAAAGTATTGATTTTGCCTTTTGTGAAGTACAAGTTTCAAGTTGCAGTTCCTCAATTCAAAGTTGAATAAGTGTATCTTTTGTAAAGGAGCATTATAGAATTATCTTGCACCCCCTCTACCTTCCACAAATATTTCCTACTATATTTATTCTTTTGAAACCACACCACATGCACGTCCTGATCTAGGAGTATGTCACTCCCCTCCTTGGATCCCATTTTGACTAGGCAATATATGCAAAGTAAGTATGCTACATCCTTGAAATACCATCAACTCCAGATAAGCTTTTGTAGAATAGGATGGGCTATATGGAATTTGTCATACATACCTTAGAGAGGTCTACAAATACCGCATATCTTGAGTGACTTGAGAGTACCACATGAGGTAGAAGGTAAGCTATGTTTTTATTTCAAATACATACAAAAACACCAAGTGACAGGTTGAAAGGAGAAAGGAACTCACTTTTAGGTTGTTCCATTCTTCAACTGCCCAAAATGGTATGGTAGACACTTTGAATCCCGCAGTACATGTATGACTAAGGAATAAATCTACTGTTGATGTCTTGGCTAGAGATTATGCCTAAGGTAATCCATTCGTTTCTCGAGGACGAGTAAAAGTCCAAGTGTGGGGGAGTTTGTTGACGGTAGTTAACTATCATTTTTTACCATCAAATTAAGTAAAAGAATGCTATAAAATTAATTACCACCATAGACTAGGTGTTTAACTGATAGAATTCCATGAGTTTTGGTGAATATCTATTTCTACAGGGTGCCAGCTGAAAATAATCAAAGATGGCCCACATGTCAGGTTTACATAGAGAGAAAGGGCCACGTATGAAAAAAGTATAATCTAGAAGGTTCAAGAAGCCAAACCCTAGGAGGTAGGACCCACCTATCACTGTGACAGGGGCGGGAGCCCAGCCCCAGGGGTGGCCGCCCCACCTAGAGAGCCAATCACCTTCCACCTCGCGGATCCTGCCTCCACCGCCTTTGAGGATGAATAAAAATCGTTGATCAAGGACGGTTTGATCCAAGGGATGTGGTGCTTCCTAGAGGGCTATATAAGCAAGGCACATGGCCCCTGGAGGGGGGAGTTCAGAAACCCTAATTCATATTTTTCCAGAGAGAATTCGCCTGAGAGGGGTCCCTCGAATGGATCTTTCTCTAGGGCACATACAAGAGAGTTTAGCTTTGTAGTCTCTATGTGAGATTAGAGTTATTCTTCTAGATTGAGAGAGTTAGAGTGGAGGTAGAAGATTGGAGGAAGCCCGGCCTTTCGGTGTCTCCTCTCCAAGCTTGTATCTATGGGGTCAAGTCTCCTAACCCGAGGCTTGGTTCTAGGATTCTTCGGCAATTCAACTTCTAATACTAAGTAAGTACGTTGTTATTATTGTTCTTTGGTTTACGGGTTTACTTTATTCGCTTCGCGTAGGGAATAGAGTAATCATTCGTAGCGTAAGCATGGTGCTTGGGCTAGGAATACTCGTGGATATCCCCTATCTGGCCGGATTAGTGAGTAGTAGCGTGGGACATGACAATCCCATTGTTACCTTTGGAGTCTCCTCCTGTCAGAAGGTTTGGTAGGATTTAAGTACCCTGGTTAAGCATCGTCTGTGGTGTCTCTTTTCCATTGGTATTTCCCCTAAGATCAATAGTATCATAGCTTGCCATAGGTTGAAACCAAACTGTCATCGTAGTTCTCTCTAATCGCTTATATCTCACCACCTTGTAGTGCGGCCCAAGGGTAATAGTAAAGACTAGGTTAGTCATCGCACGCTTTCTCCTTGCGGATAAAACAAATACGATACTCTGGACTTATCTCCTAGGTGAAGTGTTCAGTAATATCCATGCACTTGCAGATAATTATTTCTTGAATTCCTTCGTGTGCGTATCTAATATCAACAAACATCTCGTGAACCATTCATTCTTTTGTTTCCTTGATGGGTATTCTGGATATCACCAAATCCCGATCCACGCTGATGACCAAAGTAAGACCACTTTCACATGCCCGTATGGAACTTACGCATACCGACGAATGTCGTTCGGATTGTGCAATGCTCCCGCTTCTTTCCAACGGTGCATGATGTCCATTTTCTCAGACATGATTGAGAAAATCATGGAGGTGTTCATGGATGACTTTATCGTCTATGGCAAAACCTTCAACGATTGTCTTGAGAATTTAGACAAAGTCTTACAACGGTGTGAAGAAAAGCACTTAGTCTTGAACTAGGAGAAATGCCATTTTATGGTTTGGGAAGTATTGTGCTAGGACACAAGGTGTCCGAATGTGGGATAGAAGTGGATAAAGCAAAAATTGAAGTCATTGAACAACTTCTACCTCTTATAAATGTGAAAGGCATTCATACCTTTCTAGGTCATGCAGGGTTCTATAGGCGTTTCATCAAAAACTTTTCCCAAATCGCTAGACCCCTGACTAGCCTTTTAGCTAAAGATGCACCTTTCATCTTTAATAATGAAGGCCATGAAGCCTTTCAAATTCTCAAGAAGGCACTCATTTAAGCTCCAATCATTCAACCACCTGATCAGAAGCTGCACTTTGAGATCATGTGTGATGCTAGCGACTTTGCTGTTGGGGCCATTCTGAGCTAGACAAAGGATAAAAAGCACTATGTTATATCCTATGCTAGCAAAACCTTATCTGGACCACAACTCAATTATGCTACCACTGAAAAAGAGTTGTTGGCTATTGTCTTTGCAATAGACAAGTTTAGATCTTACTTAGTGGGGGCAAAGGTAATTATTTATATAGACCATGCTGCTCTTAAATACCTCCTCACTAAGAAAGATGCTAAGCCTCAGTTAATCCGATGGATTCTCTTACTCCAAAAATTTGACATAGAAATAAGAGATAAGAAAGGAGTAGAGAACTCGGTAGCTGATCACTTGTCTAGGCTGCAATATAAGGAAACACATGAGTTGCCCATTAATGACTATCTTACGGATGACACACTCCTTAAGGTAACACACTCTGACCCTTGGTACGTGAATATTGTGAATTATATGGTTGTACGTTATGTACCACCAGAGGAGGATAAGAGGAAACTCAAGTATCAAGTTTGTTGCCACTTGTGGGATGATCCATATCTCTATCGAGTTTGCTCTGATGGATTGCTATGGAGATGTGTCCCAATGGAAGAAGCCACAAAAATCATGGACATATGTCATGCATCACCCTATGGAGGACATTATGGAGCATTCCGTACACATGCTAAAATTTGGCAAAGTGGATTCTTCTGGCCAATGATGTATCAAGATACAAAGGAGTTTGTCAGAAGATGTGCCAGATGCCAAAAGCATGGAAACATTAATGTTCACGATGCAATGCCACTCTAGAACAACCTCCAAGTGGAACTATTTAATCCCTGGGGAATTGAATACATGGGACCATTCCCAAAGTCTGGAGATGCTGAATACATCCTGGTGGCAGTGGACTACGTGTCTAAATGGGTAGAAGCATTACCATGTCAAGCTATTAATTCCAAGCATGCTTAGAAGATGTTCCGTGAAGTGATATTCCCAAGATTTGGAACACCTCGATTGGTCATAAGTGATGGAGGATCACACTTTATCGGTAAGACCTTTCGAAAGTTCCGACCAGAATATGGAGTCAAGCACAACATTGCAACTCCATACCATCCTCAAACAAGCGATCAAGCTAAAACATCAAATAAGCAAATCAAGAACATTCTACAGAAGACTGTAGATGAGATGGGGAAGAAATGGAAGTACAAGCTTCATGATGCATTATGGGCATATCAAACTACATACAAAACACCGATAGGTATGTCACCTTATCAGCTTGTAAATGATAAAACATGCCATTTGCCTATTGAATTGGAATTCAGGGCCCATTGGGCAATCAAGAAATGGAACATAGATCTTCATCTAGCTAGCAAGAATCATCATATGCAAATATCTGAGCTAGAAGAATGGAGAAAAAAGGCTTATCACAACTCCAGGATTTATAAAGAGAGAACCAAAAGATGGCATGATAAGAGAATCAAGCACAAGGAGTTCAAGCCTGGAGACAAAGTTCTACTATTTAACTCAAGAGTGAAGCTTTTCGGTCATGGAAAACTTCAAAGCAAATGGGAAGGACCATTCAAAGTAATTGATACCTCATCACATGGTGCTATCACAATCCAAGATGATGAAGGTAACACATTTAAAGTAAATGGTCAATGTTTGAAAGTTTTCTTGGACCTCAAAACTTAGAAGAAATTGATTTGATTGAATTCTTGCAATTTAATGATCCAACCTAAAAACTCAATCTTGTTTTAATTTCATTTTAAGTTTAATTCTATAGTTGAATAAAATTTTGACTATCTGGTGTTTCTCACCAGAAGAGTCCCTTGTGTTTTCACCATTTTCTGTCTGTGAGTTAAAGCCAGGTATAGTTTTGAAGAAGTATGTGGGACGTGCCAACTCCCGTTGACAAGTAGAACATCATGAACTGGTGAAGGCGCATGCACACAACTTCTGGAATTTGGTTTGATTCTCTTTCATTTGTTCATATGCTTACTCTTTGTTGCGCACTTCTTTAAACATGCACATTAAGAAAATAGAAGAACTAAGATTTACACTTAGTGTTAAAATTTTGAAGGTGGACATGAATATAGTTCTTTAAGATTGGCATGCATAATGTTTATTCCTTACATATACTTGTTTCTTGTGGGAAAAATATTTATAGGACAATCATATTGACTAAGTTGTTGTGGAGTGTAATATAGTTCTGGCTTAGAAATCCTACCTGTTCTAGGCAAGGTGCTTGGAGAATTTGTTTTTGAAAAATATTTTTAAATCATAGTGTCACATACTCCTCATTGGTGATAAATTCCTACCAGAGCCATATATAGGATAGAAGCTTTCTACATAGGCTGCTTACTTTATGTTGAGTCTTGTCAAGCCTTGTTGACCCTTGTTGAGAGATTTATCATGCTCCCAAGATCAAGATCATGTACACACCACATATATCTGCTGCTCCTACACTAGGAGTACGCAAAAACATGCCTTCCATCCAAAATTCTATTCCTACACTGGGAGTAGACTAAAAATTTTATAGGACTTAATTGAATAAATACTCCAAGTTCATAATTTCTCTCTCAAAGTTTTGTTGCAGGCAAGAGACATGGGCTATGCAAAAATACATCTTAAAAAAGAAAGTATTAGAAAAAATGGACAAGTGTCCAAAAGAAGAAAGAAAAAAAAGAAAAAAAGAAAGATAGTTCATGATCTCTATGCTCATGCATAAGTTTTCAAAAAGAGAGACTCGTTTTAAGGAGCATAGTAGAATTAGGTTAGCCACTATATGTATCCACACACATGCACATCTTGATCTAAGAGTATGACACTTCTCTCCTATGGATCCGAGATTCGACTTGACAACTTATGCAAGGTAAGTATGCTACATCCTTTCCATACCCAAAACTCCACATAAGCCTTGTAAAGATAGGATGAAAAAGAAGGCAATGCTATGCCTTGGTAAGGAATCATACACCATTGAGTGACTGAGAGTACCATTTGAGGAGTATTAAGTGCACTATGCATTTCTTGTGAAAACTCTAAAAACTCCAAGTTACTGAGATAATGATTTGGGAAGATAACTTCGCTTCGAGAGCTATTCCATTTTTCAACCGCTCAAGGAGATATGCTAGCTACTCGACATATCCCGCAGGTACAAGGAATGTTTTGGAACTAACTATATGCTAGTTCTAATTTTGAATGGCTATGTTTATGTTGATCTTAATCTTTACCCGAGGACGAGCAAAGAACAAGTGTGGGGGAACTTGTTGACGGTCGATAACTACTAAAATAAACCGACAACTAAACATGGAAATGGACATAAATCAACACCAAACATTGGAATAGGGTTTACACTGATAGAATTCCATGAGTTTTGGTGAATCTGTGTTTCGCAGGGGGTTATCAGGCAAATAGCAAGGATGGACCCACATGTTGGGTTAAAATTCATAATTTTCCGTGGCACCAACTTAAGAAGACTCTAGAAGACATGAGAAGGTGACCCACAAAAGGAGGGTCCCACCTGCCATAGAGGGCGGGTGGCCACCCTGGGCCCAAGTTGCCGACCTAGCCTAGGCCCGCTTGTCAGCCGCCTTCGCACGATGATCTCCACCGCTCATTTAAGTTGGTTTGATCCAATGGTGATGAATAAATTTGATGTAGATCGATGACGTGGCAATTGCTTGCTCTCTACTCCACCCAGGGTTGTATAAGGAGACCCCCCTCAGCCCCAAGGGTCATATCTCTACATGTGCTACAATTCTAGGGTTTCAAATTCTCCTCCACATTGGAGTAGTATCCCTCTAGATGAATATCATCTAGTTGCAATCTAGAAAATAAGGAGAGACAGGAGGAGAGAGCTTCGGAGGAGCCAGATCTATCGGATCTTCTTTGAATTTGTACAACTACAGATTCATCTTACCTTTGAGTAATCTTCAGGTTCTTCATTTATTATTTCTAAGTTCTTTATTTGATTAAGTTCAGTTCTTACTTTATTTTGCTTACAGGATCTCCGCTCGTATTGAGTGCTCTAGTCTTAAGATATGGATTAGAGTAGTAATCATTAGTATAGACGTGATGTCTAGGCTAGTGTTTACCTAAGTTTGTGCCAATCCTTTGGTTAGTTGTGTAGCTACAGAGGTGATAGCTCTATAGATTATTATAATCCACCACGTCAGGGTTGGTGTTTTGTAGAGCTTTTTGGCAGTCTTTCGCCGATCACCCTTTTCCTAGTCTTTTTCGAGGATCGGAAAGGTACTGCTGCTCAAAGTAAGTGAAGTATAGTGAGCCTGATCTTAGTTAGATAGAATCAACTTAGAAAACTTTAGATAGCTCCTCTCTACCCACAAAAACATATTTACCATATCTTTTCTTAGACGTTCTTGATTCTCTCTAGTGCACTTCACGTTCCTCATGGAAATCGATACTCTGGAATACTCCTAGGTGAAAGCTACATCGGTATCTATGCGCTTGTGGATTTTTCTATGTGTGTTAACAAATACCAACAAGTGTTAGGCAAGCCAAACGGAAACACTATCGGGGCGCTCCGGGCAAAGACTACTGAAGAGAGCGGTTCTCTGCTAGCAAGCTGCATCATGACATCGACAAAAGAAAAGGTGAGGCTACGCAAATCCTCTTGGGATGATTAGGGTCCTAGGAAGACGCTTGATACACTCAGGGGGTCCCAATCTTCACGACGTAGGATGATCACTGATAACTAGCTGAAGAACAGCCGGATAACTTGCTGCAGGCAGCGACAACTAGTGCAACCTGGCAAATAAAACTCGAAGCCAACCACCCTCTTTAACTGGCAACCTGAATCGAGGATTCGCCCAACCACACTCTCAAAGAACCAACCAACACAACCTACAATCAATCGAGGAAACCTCGAAGGGAGTAGGAGCACCAATTGGGAGCGGATGAAGCCACCGCTTCTGTAAATCCCGCAAAGGAAATCACAAGAGCAAAGGCGTAGAGATCTCTCTCAATATTTGTTAGCACACAGCTGAACAAAAGGGGGGTTTGTATTCCATTATCAAAAGTCTGAGATTGCAATGAGTCTGGGAGGTATTTATACTAGCAACAACCCTGCTAGATAGGTGGAAACTCGAAAAGAAAAATATAAGACGCACTATGTGAACGGGCCTCCTCGAGATGCCTTCCTGGAGAGTTTTCGCGTGGCTGCTGGTCATCAGCGCAGTCTTCAGTGTTTTGGCAATAACTCTATCTTGGAAACTCCAAATGACATGCGGTTTATTGGGTTGGAAAGTTAACTTGATAACCTTTCACACCATGTGCAGCATGTACCACGAAATATTGTAGATTGGTATAGTTTTGCATGGGAACTTGGACATCAGGCTGACTGCTGACTAGCTGACCAGTTTGTACTAAATCAGTCGAATCTCAACATTGGAGAATACAAATCAAGTTAGAGAACTTGGGCTTGAAACTAGACTTGATAAGCTTTCCAACAAGTCCTCATGGGCCTTCATAGCTTTTGTGAGCAAAAAGTTGTGACTGATTCTTTCTGATGGTTCTGTCACACGAGACTGGCTCGAACGTGATCCTCCTCTTTGGTTCACCCTTGGTGTCTTCTTGTCATCCTCCGTGGTGCACCTAAGAAATAGCAACGTGCACAACTTAGGCAGTATATAATTCTCATTAACATTAAAATGATTTTTAGAAAGTAGCGCGTGCACCTCTTGTTGTAGCTTCTTGGCTCGACTACGTGTAATTGGTCCATCAAAGACTTGGACTGGTGTTGGTGTAACTTGACTTAGAGGTTGTAACATGTTGTTGGTTGACGTGATCATATCATCCTCCCCCCCTTGAAAAAGAGTCATCCTCGACTCTAATCCGTCGAAGTCCAAAAATTGTGCTAGGCCAACAGGGGTAGATGCTATGTTTCTGTTGCAATCTCCTTCTTCCATCACAGCAATGTGTTTGAATCTATAATCATATAAACCAAGTAGCAGTCTTATAGGTGGAAACCAAAAGGATTTAGAATCAAGTTTAGCTTTCACCTTGAATGGATCCTTAGAATTAAGAGTGAATGTTGATGTCCTTTATATGATCCTATCATCCTTCCTCTCTTCCAAAAAACTTGTCCTCTGTTGTTGCTCTCCTAAAAACAGTCTAAAGAAAATAGAGAGTGGATGCATATGCCAATTGCTATGATTACTTGTTGAAGTTTGTTCATTATCTTCTTTATAATTCATATGCACATTATTTCCTTTTCGATGAGATGAATAGTTTCTCAGATTTTGTGAACCTAAAATTAACTTTGAAAATGGAAGCACAAAAATTTCTTTTAAACCACTCATTTGATTCAGGTTATCAAGTTTTATCTTTGCAAAATCAAACATTTCAACAAATGTGAACGAAGCATGTTTGATATTCCAATAATTCTTGATGCTCAACTCATGCAAAGGTTTAGTAATGTACCTTTCATACTCAATGGTTCCACATGTATATGGAAAGACTTTGGGTGAATGAACCAAACACATTTGCATAAGATTTCTTTGTTTTAGTGAAGAATATGAACAAGAAAATAACACTGATTGTTCTGAACAGCAAGCTCTAAACAACCTTTTTATCTCAAATAAATAAAATTATGGTTCACAAGATGTACAACTCATTTTATTCAACTTCAATTTAGCAATGTTGTGACATGTTATGCAAAGAGCACAAACATAAAATTTATTTATAATGTAGTGTCCGATGATGTTAAATGTAAACTTGCAGTAGTAGGCACTATTCAAAGATTTCATAGATGATATATCAAGAACGCTTTCAACCATTTTATTAATATCAACAAATTCATCAAGCTTGACATAGAACATACATTCAGCAGTAGATATTCTTCTAAAGAATTCAGCATGACTAATCAATTTCACATGGCCCACATTATCGACATGTAAATTATCATATATTTCAGTCAAAGTATAGCAATGGTCATGCATGATTGAACAATGTTTGTCAACTTTCAAAATTTCAGCACTTGTATCAACATGTGGATCAATCAAATCAGCACAAAGATTTCGTGTATACTCAATTTCAGTTGAAGCAAATTTGTCATCACAATTACTGGTCAATATATGTTGCAGATTCAGTTCTAAATTGTTTGCATTACCTTTCAGATTTTGTGATGGTGCATGAATGATGCATTGTATCTCTGAACTTTTACCTTTTTCCTTGTCATGGTTCAGGTTTTGCACAGCATAGAGTTGGTTCTCAATAGTGGCAACCCTCGCATTTCTCTGTCCAAGTTTGGGGGTCTTTTGAGCAGCCATCTCCACTGAATCTTCTTTATAGACATGCATGTTGGGAGAAACAACACTAAGAGTAGATATTAGTGGGTTAGTGTTAAAATCATCTGTGCATGCCTTGCAATAAAGCTCTCTCTTTTTGTGTGGTGTATCTCTCACACTCATATTGTGGATACTCTCAATGTCACATTTGGTGGAATCACACAACTCACTTTTGTTTTCACTCTCACTCAATTTGGCTATGTGGCACTTATTCTCACAAGGGATTTGATGCATAATATCTTCAATGCCTTCTAGAGCAACATATGAATATCTTCCATCATTCATGATGTAATCGATTGCCATTGGGGCAGTAATGGTGGCAACAACACCATCAGGTCTATCCTCTTCAAACAATGATGATCTCTCAATTGCTGATGTGGATTCATCCCCACTAATATTGCCTTCAATCTGAACTTTCTGTGGCATTGGAACAGCAATAGATGCAACCAAATAATCATCTTTGACCTCCTCTAAAGATGCTGGACTGGCATTAGTATAAGTGGAATCATGTGCACTAATCTTTCCTTCAATAATCTCAACACTCTGTGACATGGGGGAGCACAAAATTTCAGCACCACTGTCCAATAATTCATCACATAATGCAGCTGATGGTACAACACATCTTGACACCACATTTGTGCTTGGAACCATGTTGGTTCGAAACTTCAGATCCATTAGATCATGATGAACTTCATCTTGGACAGATTTATTACTAGCAATAGACGGCACAATAGCATCATCTTTGTGCTCACATTCAGCTCTCAAACTGAAACATTGATTGGCCTTCAAATTCAGATTAGATTCACCTTCAAAAATCAGAGTGTTGTCAACCTCTTGGTCATAATTGGGTACTGATTTTTCATCAGATGACATAGAAAATTTCTGGACAGATTTGGAGCATATAACTTCTCCACTTTTAGCACTAGAATAAGGCTCAGAACTTTTAAGATCTACATCACTTGTGTTCAGACATGGTGGCAGTGCTTCTTGATGAAAATTTTTTAGATTTCCATGGCGTGGAACTGTAGCATGTTCCCTCAACTCAACACACAAAGGATCAGCCTCGATCAGAGAAGTATCTTCTCTAGTTTCACAACTCAACTGATGATCTTCCACAACTTGCATAGTGGCTTCTGCTACCTCACTTTGTGTGTCATGTGCAGCAGAATTTTCTTCTTGATCTTGCTCAAAACTGAGACAAACATTGATGGGAACATTTGCAACTTGATTCTCATCAACCTCAGATTGTAAATGGCACTTTGGGATAGCAACAACATCAAGAGATGGTGTAACACTATGATCCATTGTAATGTCACACACCTCACCATTTTCCATATCAATTTGGGACATAGAGCCTTCTTCTTGCTGCACAACAAAGTTCTTCTTGGAGTTGAATTGTTGATGTTCACTTCTCTTGGTACTAGAATCAACTAAAGAAACTTTTGGGACAACATGTCCTCTCTTCTTGCATGGACTTGATGATTGCTTCTTTCCAACAATGGAGGACATATTGGGCTGCAACTTAACACTTTTATCTTGGCACAAACTAATGTTCTGGGTGACCTTGCCTTGCTGCACCTTCATAACTTTCTTTTCCTCTCTAATTGCACAACTTAGAAGATCTTGCATACTTCTAAAATATTTGCCCTCAAGTGCAGCAACAATGTTACCATTAAGACCTCTCTCGAAATATTCCATTGCGTTCATGTCATCAACAACATTTGCACGATGCAAGGAAGAATTCAGCTTATCATAATATGCTTGGACAGATTTACTACCTTGCTTCACACGCTGCAAACGACGAAGCAAAATCAGCCGATATTCCCTTGGAACAAATTCTTTTCTCATGGCCTTCTTCAAATCTTCCCAATTCTTGATGAGATGCTTATGTGGATATTGTTTCCACCAATCATGAGCATAATCTTCAAATTCAACCACAACTCGTGATATCTCCTTGGCTTCTGAAAAATCTTGAACCTCAAGTTCAATCTCCATTTCTTTTGCCCAAACGAGAAATTCCTCTGGATCATTACTTTCATAGAATGGAAGATTGGTATATCTTTGGCCTGTCATGGTTATTGCATATGCAAAATAGCAAGCTTATATGTGGTATAGGAAAATATGTTGAACTCTCACAACCTCACCTCTCTTACCAACCAAAGCTCTTATGAATTCCCTGCTGTGGATTACAGAGAAACAAATGTGTGGTGGTAACTGAAAGTGATGGCGAGGCGAATACAAGACTAGAGAGTACCGATTACAGTGGTTTTTATGTGGAGCTTGGTGGTGAATAATACAAGTAAAGCAATCTAAATTCTAGTTATTGTAATATTAAGTAACAATCTAAACTAGAAGTTCTCTGCCTAGTGCTGATCATAGAATATGAATGAGATGTAAATCGATCACACACACACGCAAGGAAATTTCAGATTTGATGCAAACAAGGAGTATGATTGGCATGCAAGTGTTGTGATCAGACCCAACCAAAATTTTGCACCAAACAAGGATAGCACACTGGTTGCACTACTTGATATGAAAACTTTCAGCACTTGTGCACATAAACCTACTGATCTTTCAACCTTTCTTTCTCAGTTTTTCTCTATTCTCTTTTTTTTACTTTTCTTTCTTCTCTTTTTTTTGACACACTTCTTTTATAACTAAACACAGAGACCAGATTAAGACACTTGCACAATTAAGATAAGAACAAAACACAACCGGTAGCTATAATAGGATCAAAGTTTACGCGAAGGACATGATATGCGTTTTTAGATTTTTTTGTAGGGATTTTCAGATATATAAAGAGGCTCAAAGGACACGCAAAGGATAATGATCAGCAACTAAAACAAAGACTCTAATGAACTGAAACTTGACAAAACTCACTAAAATAACAGATTGAAACAAAGGGCTAAAGCAATGTATTTTTCAGGCTTTTTGGTGGATAGGACAAAAAAAATATATAAGTAGCTAAGGGAAAAAACCTACCGTGGTAACGAAAGCTCTGATACCAGATGATACGCTCAGGGGGTCCCGATCTTCACGACGTAGGATGATCACCGATAACTAGCTGAAGAACAGCCGGATAACTTGCTACAGGCAGCGACAACTAGTGCAACCTGGCAAATAAAACTCGAAGCCAACCACCGTTTTAACCGGCAACCTGAATCGAGGATTCGCCCAACCACACTCTCAAAGAACCAACCAACACAGCCTACAATCAATCGAGGAAACCTCGAAGGGAGTAGGAGCACCAATTGGGAGCGGATGAAGCCGCCGCTTCTGTAAATCCCGCAAAGAAAATCACAAGAGCAAAGGGGTAGAGATCTCTCTCAATATTTGTTAGCACACAGCTGAACAAAAGGGGGGTTTGTATTCCATTATCAAAAGTCTGAGATTGCAATGAATCTAGGAGGTATTCATACTAGCAATAGCCCTGCTAGATAGGTGGAAACTCGAAAAGAAAAATATAAGACGCACTATGTGAACAGGCCTCCTCGAGATGCCTTCCTGGAGAGTTTTCGCGTGGCTGCTGGTCATCAGCGCAGTCTTTAGTGTTTTGGCAATAACTCTATCTTGGAAACTCAAAATGACATGCGGTTTGTTGGGTTGGAAAGTTAACTTGATAACCTTTCACACCATGTGCAGCATGTACCACGAAATATTGTAGATTGGTATAGTTTTGCATGGGAACTTGGACATCAGGCTGACTGCTGACTAGCTGACCAGTTTGTACTAAATCAGTCGAATCTCAACATTGGAGAATCCAAATCAAGTTAGAGAACTTGGGCTTGAAACTAGACTTGATAAGCTTTCCAACAAGTCCGCATGGGCCTTCATAGCTTTTGTGAGCAAAAAGTTGTGACTGATTCTTTCTGATGGTTCTGTCACACGGGACTGGCTCGAACGTGATCCTCCTCTTTGGTTCACTCTTGGTGTCTTCTTGTCATCCTCCGTGATGCACCTAAGCAATAGCAACGTGCACGACTTAGGCAGTATATAATTCTCATTAACATTAAAATGATTTTCAGAAAGTAGCGTGTGCACCTCTTGTTGTAGCTTCTTGGCTCGACTACGTGTAATTAGTCCATCAAAGACTTGGACTGGTGTTGGTGTAACTTGACTTGGAGGTTGTAACATGTTGTTGGTTGATGTGGTCATATCAACGCTGAGCTGACACTCCAGTATCTCATTAGTCAAAATCAAGGAGCCGAGCGCCCCTAGGAGCGCGGACCTCTGGGGCACGTAGCCACAGCTCCTCAAGGGCTTTGACAATGGTGTTGACGCCGGTGGAGTGAGGAGATTGAACAGGGGTGGGAGCCCACGCTAGCTCCCCCTCTGAGCTGTCACACCTAGTTTTAAGGACAAAATCAGACATACACTATATGTGAAATAAAGAAGTCAAATCTCACATATAACCGCAGATAAGTGTAATATCAAGAGACAAATGCTTAATAAACATAATGTAATAGTATAAGATATAACCTTAGAGAGCAACACAGCGGAAAGACAACTCCGAACACCGGGTGTAGACTTCACTCTAGGAACAAACTGACTGGTTGATCACAAGCCTAACAATTCCAGAATCTAGCAGTCTGGTACCCTTCCTAAGATGTGGGGGAAACAACAAGAGTGAGTCCATGTCGAACTCAGCAAATATATCATGGAGTTCATGAGGCTCAAAAGTTGACACTGGTTTACTACGATTAGCTTTTATTGAGTCATCTTTTTGCAATTGAGTAGCAACAAGTTTACCATAAGCCCAAATAACCTCATGATCATGTAAACAAGAATAATGTATAGCAAGAAACAATAATCATTAGTGAGCATAAACATCATCAGTATTAACATTATCATTAGTGTTCATCATTTATTATGTAAGGGTCCAAGGCCACTTGTGACCGTGAGCACGGCTGTTATAACAGTTTTACACTCTGCAGAGGTTGTACACTTTCACTGTGAGTCGTGATTTAACCTTTTGCCCGAGGTAGCTAATCTCTTAACCCACTTCCAAGGAAGGTCGGCAGGGTTCACTCTGAAGTCTTTCAAAGGTTCATCTAACAAGTTAGGGCCATTAGATTCACTCGACAAATAGATGTAGAGCCCCTCTTCCAAATGGCACAATGACGCGCAGCCTATACACATAAGGATAGAGGCCGCACTATACCCGATTCGTCAAGCCATTCTTACGCCATGAAGGTTACCACTAACAAGCAACTCTAGTGGATTGCGTGTGTCATTAAGTTACCTCACTTGAGAGTGGTGTCTTAAGGTGCCTTGCGGGGCGTGCCTTGAGGGGCAAGTGACTTGAGGGTCACACCGAGGAACCATCTAAGTGTTGGTCGACACAATCGGTGACGTAGCTTGTCGGTGCACAAGTGAACACCGGGTGAACAAAAATATTGTGTCTCTTGTCTCCCGGTGATTGGTCTTCATATTGTGTTGTTGTCAATATTGATTGATTGTATATCATCTTGGTGATTGGCAACATCTTCACTCCACCGTCGGTATAAGATTCACTATCCTCTCTCTCGCATTTACATTTACTAGTTATCTTGTGTAGCTCTAGTGGTAGCCTTTGCTAGTAGTTATTAGCTTGCTCACTAGTGTAAGTTTAGTGACTTAGCCCTTGTGTGAACTAGAGATCATAATCTACTAGACTTGTGAATAAGAGGCTTGCATCACAACCGTAGGCTAAGCAAAACTCGCTTTACGCCGTTTGTTATTCTAACAAGTTTGCTTAGTGTTTATTGTAGAATTTTTATAGGCTATTCACCCCCCTCTAACCATCTAGGACCTTACACCGCCTCATCTTCAAGCATGTGGGTTTGCCACTGCTACCATGTGTGGTCGTCGTCACGCCATTCATGGTGCTGTGGCAGCATCCACGCCACACTACCCCACCACCACCACGCGTGTGTTTTAGCATTGGCTCCAGAGCGCATGCCACCCCGATCACGTCGATGCATCTCGCCAAGGCGAGGACTGACCGAGCCAGACCTACCTCTTTCCCCTCCTTGGTCTTTTCTTCCATATCACCATGGCTGACGATGCCGCTTCCTTAAAATCGACAGATATTGGTCACCTCACATCGATTCACCGCCACTCTAGCTTCGTCTGTGAGTCGTCTAGCCGCCCAACCCCCACTCGGCCATCAGTGAGGCATTGCCAAGCTCCAATTTGGAGTTTTCCCTCTCTACTAGGTCGATAAGGCCAGGACCGGCTGAGATGGGTGGCAGCCTTCCACACTGGCGCTTGCACTCAATTGCTTGCACCGTTAGGCTCACCTCACACCCATCTTTGCCATGCGCACCTAGGCCAAGCCACTATCATTGTCCCAGCATCGCTGACGTGGCTGTGCCACCACGGTTTGTCCCCAAGCTCACCACGCGCACGTGGCTAGTCCGCCACCATCCTTCCCTGCTCCAACCCCTACAACTGTCAAGTCCATGGTAAAGGTACTAGTGCCCTTGTGCTAGTTGGTAGACCTCTACCAGCATCAGCTCACTAGAATGGCCACGCCACCATCACGAGCGACCGCTCGCCGTGGCCACCGCTTTCGAGAGCTCCGCTTCTCTCATACCCCCGCTTAGCGTAGGTGCTAGGACCATAGATGAAGGTCGGCCCGCTAGCTGGGCTGGTGAGAACCCTAGGTGGCTGACGTGGCTAGCCAGAGCCCATGCCCGCCGCACCGACAAGCGTGGGGGTGTCAAGGACCTCCCCGATGCGAAGGTGAATTAGTATAGGGTCCTTAGTGCATGTGTGAGTAGCGCGCATAGTGGCCGCGTGATTTCGTTTAAGCGCGGGGACTTTTGTGCAAATGTGTCAGTGTGCACAGGCTCCCCCACACGTGGGCTGCATTGCTGGGCTGGCCCACCGGTCGTGGGCCATGCTGGGTCGCTTTGCTTTTTCTTTTTCTCACGAATTAAGTTAGTTCTTCCTTTTTCTAGAATTGCGGTGCACTTGTAAAGTTAATATAAATTAGTGTATGTGTCCAAAAATTGTGAGATAAATTTTGTTGAGTTCCTAAAAATGTTGGCTATCTGATAGTATGGTTAGTTTATACATGTCTATGTTGATGCTAAGGTCTATTAAATCATTTGAAAGTGTTTATTATTACTTAGATTAATAATTGTATGAATTTTTGTGGCAAATTGGTAATAGCTTTAATCATGAAATTTTTATACTTCATGGCACTATTAGGTGCTTGCTGTAATTTTTGTAGCCCTAGAGTAGACTATTTAATGTGGTAGCTAAATACCCATTAACACTAATATGAATAATGGCATGATATTGGTTTATAAAAATTAAGCACTTGTAGGGTGAGCTTGGAATCTATTTGGTAAAGATAACGATTAGCTTAGTATCTTAGTCATTAAAGCTAGCTTAGTAGCTTAGCATGTGTATTCTTATTTTAAGAGTTGTTGTTGCCTAAATACTAAATTATTGCATCATCATCATCGCATGCATACAGAGAACGAGTTGGTGGAGTTCATAATCATTGGCGAGGAGGTGTATGAGGAGGTCGTCCAAGAGTACGAGGAGGAGATCCCCATATAGGAGGAAGTCCCAAAGCTGACTGACGTAGCTAACACCGTTCCTGCCTAAGGCAAGCCTAGGTGCATAACCCTTATTTTTAATACTCACCGTATATATATGTTGTGCATTTAGTGCAGGAGTTTTATGAAGCCCACATGCATATATATATATATATATATATATATATATATATATATATATATATATATATATATATATATATATATATATATATATATATATATATATATCTTCCTATGAGTCTTACTAGTGCACAATCGAGTAGTTGCTATGCTTAGGTTCATCAGTAGTGTAAGTAACCTGCCGTTACTCACAAGTAGGTAATATTAGTATTACACTCATGACAAAATTATGGAAAGGAAAATGGTGACCGGACAGGGATATGGTATGGGTATTGGGGGTGTAATAGGTTGTGTCCTGCAGCCACGGGGCATAGCCTGGTTACACTGTTTTCCCTGTCCATGTCGATTCAGGACCGTCTGTTGCTGTGGATGGTAGTCCGGTCACAGATTTATTATCCCGAGCACATACTTGCTTATGGGAGTGAGAAGGTTCGTTACTCTCTTGTCATGGGTTTCGGCTCTTTCTAGACTAACTGATTGGAGGCGAGGAAAGGTGGAGGTCTAAGCACCACACTGAGACCGTGTCACGCTCGGTTTTCAAAAGAAGACCAAGCACAAGTTATATGTGTGCCCAGGAAGTCCACACATACAACAACAAAATAAAAATATCAGAAACAATGTCATATAGTGGAAAAACACACTTAAATTAACATTTACAACTATCGAAGTTATGTGGAACAAGTGCTAAACTTCTCCTTGGGCTCCAATCTTTTCAGGGACGGCTGACTGGAGGCTCGTACGCCAAGCACTTCTATCAGACCTTAGAAAACTCCTCTACGTCTTTATCCTTCTTCTGAGCAGCACCTTGCTACACACTAGGGTGTGGGGGAAATAGCAAGGGTGAGTCCATGTTGAGCTCAGCAAGTACAGATGGGAAAGTAAAGACATGCAAGGCTTTTACAAAAGGAAGGCTGACATGGTGTGACTACGGACAAACATTTTTAGTTGGTTGCTTTTATTAGAACAACCTATTACTACAATGTGTAAAGTATTCCTAGCCCTTAATTAGGTGGAGTAGTATTAACAATATTATTAAGTCATCATCATTAACATATTTAATTATCGAGGTAGCAACCTCAAAAAGATAACATGGGGTAGCAACCCAAAAGAAACACGGGATAGCCATCCCGCTAGAGCACGAGGTAGCAACCTCGCCAAGAATCCATCTCCAAGTAACCATGTGAGTCTAATTTGCTCATCGTGTGAGAGTCTAGGCAGCTCGTGTCCGTGAGCCCGGCTGATATATCAGTTCTAACTCTGTAGAGGTGTGCACTTTCACTTCAAGTCATGATTCCCATTTGCCCTAGGGTCATGACTCCCCAAAACACTACCGAGGTGAGCAGGCAGGGTTTCACTATGAGACTTTCTATAGGTTCCAGCTAATAGGATGCCACTCGTAAGTTTTGGCCTGGGCGCTCGGCAGCCGTGCCCATAGCCATGGAACCCCAGACTAACCGACAACTTAATATTCATTACCCAAGTTACTTCCTTACGCCTACTCGGAAAGTAACACCCTACTAGTAGATGTCCTACTACTACATCAAGCCAGAGCCATATAGCTTGAAGCTGCACTGTATGTCCTAGGTGGCCGCTCCACAACTAAGTCCTTAGGGAGGACGGCCATGGGTACCCTCGAAAACCAGGCCAAGCTCCAGTACCCGTTCCCCCTTTCACCACCATAACCACGATGCTCGCAAGTATCACAACTCCTCCATCACCGAAGTGGCCATTAATCACCATTTATTATTAGTCACCATTGAAGAGTTTATTAGGCAATATTATTACTTTCATTAGCATGTGAAAAGGTGAGTGGAGCAACTAAGCATAACTACATATAGCTACACTACCCAAACATAGAACCTCATGTAATACAAGGAAGGTAACAGAAAGACTAGTCATGTCCTTAGGCTTTGCATAATTTAGACAATATGATCAAAGGGATCCAGCACTTGCCCCTTCCCCCAAAGTCTAGTTGCTCAGAATCTTCAGCTGCTACCTTATGGTCTCCAGCTTCTACTTTGACTATCGGTCCTCGACTCCTAGTCTTCAGTGCTAACAAAACACACTTCCTCTACTTATGGAGACCAAGCAAAGCAGACAACACAAACAAACACAACTAAGAACAACAGACATCAAGCAGAAGAGAGGCTTGAAAAGAGCGCACTAAATGGCATGGCTCGTTGCTAAGGTCATGAAAGCGCAAGAACAACCGAGAATAGAGCTACTGTTAAAAGGGACACGACTAACGAGGTGTTTGCAACACAATGGAGAAGACAAACTTTATGCTTGATGTATTTTAGTTAATAAAGTGATGGACATTTTTTAGAGAAATATCCTAATGTGGAACTAACCAATTGAATTACAAAAGCTAGAGTTAACCTTAGTCAGATTTTATTTATAAGTAAAAGAGTATATATCATTTAAGTCATTTAAACATTTATAATTTATAAGACATAAAACATGTGAAAGCAACTGCTCGAACCATCAAATGTTTTGTGGTTGATCTAAGCATATAATTGAAAATACATTAATGTTGATATTAATCACATTAACATTTATTTATACAAGACCAGAGATAAACCTAAGTTGCTCTTAATTAAAAGAAAGGCATTGCATAAACATTAATCAAATTTATATGATTAATTAAATTTATAAACACATAACATGATAAACATTGTTGCTAACATGTAACTTATAGTCGGCACGATCGCAAAGCAACAAGAACAGGATCATAACCCTAGGTTGCTTTTAATTAGAAAACTATTAAAGAAATATTAATCAAATTATATTTCAATCAATAAATTCATATTCGAGTGACATGATAAATGTTGGCGCTATTGCGTAGAGCACGACGTTACAAAACTAACACAACTAGAACGAACTAAAATAGAGCTAAAACGATTAAACGGCGGGGATTAAACGATCGATGGCAAAACCATAAATAAGTCATTTTCTACCTTGGTCTTCTTCTCCATCTGAACGTGGCCTCCATGGCTGCTGCTACTGTCGTTGTGCATACGGAAGGGAGGGCTCAACCATCCAACAGTGGGGCAATGGCGGCATAGCAGGCAAAGGATGGTAGAGCGGGGCTCGCCCGTAGGGCGCCTTGGCCAGGGCTCGCACGACATGGCCCGGTGGTGATGGCCACGAGCACTTGTCGTGCTTTGCACGACATGCGCAACAAGGGCACGGATCAGAGTCGGACGCGCGGGCTAGGGACTTAGGCATGGGTGGGGTCCGCCGGGTGGCGGTGCACCGAGCTGGAGTTGATGGGATCGTGATTCCTGATCTTCTGTCAGGTAGAAGGTAACTATCGTTTTAGGTGGTGAGTGACACACCAATCCGGCTTTAGATCGAAAGACCGAACCCTACAATCTTAGCACCACAACTCCTCTAGTTATCAATCGTGTCTCGAACCGGTTGACCTCGCCACGAAGGTTAATCCCTGCCTGCGAAACGAAGAACACAAGCAAGAACTCGAAAGAACGCAGCTTAAGATTTGGGACAAACTGCAGATGAATGATTAAGTTCTCAAAGTGGGGACTCACAAACCGATGATTCGGTGACTATCAATGGACAGATTTGATCTAAGCAAAATCCAAAACCTAATAATGGTAGTGGCACATGAATATAAAGGTCTTAGGGTCGCCGCCTACCCTGGACGCACCCCCCTAATGGGCTCAAATACGATACACGGTCCGTTGGACCAAATATGGTGACACAGCACCTGGACAAAATGTGGATGCTGACTTGTTTCAACAATTCTTATAGATTCTGAAGAGATTTTGACGTGAGACCACATGGATTGGCTTCCTTATAAAATTATCTTTCCAACCATACGTGGATCATCGAAAACAGAGTCCGAACGCCTCCTAGGTGACCAGTTCAAGGCAGACTGGTCCTGGAAACCGAAACAGACTCGAAATCATATTGGGTCGGGCCTCTGACTTCTATTGGACGTCCTGACTGGTCATCATCACCTCCACCACTTCCTCTAAGTTCCTCATGACCCTATCCAATATTCCTAATTAATATAATATCATTAGGTAGCAATCTATTCTCAAAAGTATAAAAATGATCACTTAAGAACGAGCTCACCTCTAAATTAAGTTGTTGTCTTCGGGCTCGGGTCATTGGACCTCCTTGCATAATGGATGGAGGAACAGCGGGTGCATTTGAAGGAGTGATGTCCTCATCAGGAGTGGCCGGAGGAGATGAACAGAAAGCCGCCCACAGATGCTCCTCGCCGGAGAAAAGTAAGATGGGATGGGAAACGCGTCAAACAGTGTCAGATTTAAGAAAACGAGCATACCACAGCGTAGATAACAAAAAGGGCTACCTCGTGGTGGTGGCGAAATTCGCACGAACAAGGCAAACCAATCGGAAAAGCTCGCCGGAGAGTTCACCAGAAACCTAGTTGGAGCGAACTTCGACGAGAGATAGAGGGAGCTACGAGTGGCAGCACATGATGAGGTTTTCAGATCTGCGATCAACAAGACGAGACGAACACCGATATATATATATATATATATATATATATATATATATATATATATATATATATTCAAGCTCAGGAAAACAAGGTATTTTTATTAATTTTGAAAATTCCATAAAATCATTTTCAAGTCAAAAATAATTCTAGAAAAAGCTGAAAGCATTACAAATCCCTGAAAAATAATTCCAAACATCCAAAAATTCAAGAAAAACTTCTAGAGATATAATGCGAGATGATGAATCCAAATAAAGTATTTGGAGCCCACGAAAAGATATTTTAAAGCGTCTAAAAATTGGATTTTGCTCTAGAAGAAATGAGAAAAGTTTTTGAAAAAGTCTAGAAAATTCTTGGGAAGCATCGATCTACGTCTAAACGTGTTTTTAAAACTTAGCACACATGAAAGCGCAAAACTCAAGCAACAAACAACCATCACATCAACAAAACCTTGTAAAATTAATTCCAAAATATTTGGAAAGCACCGCTTTCTTTAATAAAAATATATGGAAATCTAAACTAATGTTGACAAGTTTTCTCCAAATATTAAAACCTTTCATTTTACTCAGTGTTTTCTAATAACAACCCAAAATAAAAATTCTAGGGTGTTATAGACCGAGTCTGAGGGCTTGGAGTCTAAGTTTGGATGAGGAACTGGACCCCTCGACAGGAGTGGAATATGTTAGTCTTGTTTGTGCCCGAGGTACAAGCGAGGCATATGTTTTCGGGGTACCCACCTAGGCTACATTGATTCGCGAATCATTGTTTCTCTGTAACGATACGACTTGGCTATGGTCTAGCACCGTAGTAAAAACTGGAATATGGAAGATGGTAAAATGATTTTGATTGCTCAACCCTTACTTGAAGTAGTACAGGTACTTACATAGAATGGTAAGTATAACACCCCAAAATTCTAATTTTGGGTTACTATTAGAAAACACTAAATAAAATGAATGATTTTAATATTTGGATAAAATTTGTCAACATTAGTTTGCATTTTCACATATTTTTATTAAAGAAAATGGTGCTTTTCCAAATATTTATTAATTAATTTGATAGGCTTTCATTGATGTGATGCTTGTCTGTTGTTTGAGTTTTGTGCTTTGGTGTGTACTAAGTTTGAAAAAACGTGTTTAGATGTCAACGATTCTTCCTAGGAATTTTCTGGACTTTTCCAAAACTTTTTCTTATTTTTTTTCTAGAGTAAAATCTAATTTTTGGATGCTTTAATATTCTTTTTTGTAGCATCCAAATACTTTATTTGGATTCATCATCCCCAAACTATCTCTAGAAATTTTCCTTTAATTTTTGGAATTTCATAAATATTTTTCAATGATTTAAAATGATTTTAGTTTTTTTCTAGAATTATTTTTGAACTGAAAATTATTTTATGATATTTTTGAAATTAATAAAAATACCTCATTTTTTCCCGAGCTTCAACCCTAAGCATGTGTGTGTGTTCACCTCGTCGCCCTGATCGCAGATCTAAAAACGCCATCACGAGCCGCCACTTCTATCTCCGTACATCTATCACCGAAATTTGCATGACTAACTTTTTTGGTGAACCTTCGATGAGGTTTCCCGGACATCTCTGGCACCCTACATGAAAACAAACACCACCAAGAGGTTCATGCCGTCGATCTCTACACCATCGTGCCATCCTTTTCATGAATCCGTACTCATCCATCGTTTCCCTAACCTCTCTCTTTTCCGGTGAGGTCTTCCATGGAGGCCCTTCTTCTCCGTCTCTAGCCACCAGCTCCACCCAGCCTCCTCCCATGTCCCAGCTCCAACCCCATGTGGCCACCTTAGGCCCGCGGCCCTGTGCCGCCCCATCCTGTGCCCCTTGGCGCACTGCTACGAGCAGGTGGCCACTGCCGCCAAGTCTCGTGCGGTGCGGGCATGCGCGCCTGCCGCCCCGCACCGGTCTGAGTGGCCTTGGCTCAGTGCTACATCACTTATAGCCGGCCCCTCCTCCCCCCCCCCCGCATCAGCCCCCTCCGCGAGCAGTATCAAGGAAGAAGATGATAGTAATTACAGAATTGCCACTGCTTTTTTAATTTCTGCAGTTTATTCATTTGATCTCCGATTCGATTAGTTCTTGTTGCGTTAATTTCATAACGTCGTGCTCTACGCAGTAATGATATCATCTATCATGTCACCCAATTATGATTTGATTAGCATTTGTTTAATAGCTTTTTAATTAAAAGCCATCTAAGGTTGTAGTTTTGTTTTGTTGTGTTGCGACCCTGCTGACGTAAGCTACGCGCTAGCAATGCTATTATCATGTCTTGTGTTTATGAATTTAATCATATTAATTTTATTAAGTCTTATTCAATGCCCTTTTTGAATTAAAAGCAATTTAGGGTTTTATTATCTTCGGTGCTTTAAAAATAAATATTAATATGATTAATACCAACGTTAATGCCTTTTCAATTATAACTTGCTTAGATCAACGTCAAAACATATAATGGTTCGATTAGTGCTCTTACATATGCACCATGTTTCCAAAACTATAAAGTTTTAGATAGCTTAAATGATATATAATCATTTATAAATAAAATATGACTAAGTTTGACTCCGGCTTTTATAATTCAATATAATTTGGTTAATTCTACTTTAAATATCCATCATTCCTTTTCATTAAATAAAATGAATCAAGCATATTTGCTCTTTAGTTATGTTGCAAAGCATATCGATAGTCATGTCCTTTTAACGGTACCTCAATTTTTCATCGTTCTTGCGCTCTTGTGATTGTAGCACCGAGCTGTGTCAACTAGTGCACTCTTTTCTAGATTCTCTTTTGATTAGTGTGTTGTTCTTAGTCATGTTTGTTATTTGCCTGTTTGTGTTGCTTGGTTGCTATGAGTAGAGGAAGTGTTGTCCGTTAGCGTTGAAGACTAGGAACTGAGGACCGACGGTCGAAGCAGAAGCTGGAGACTAGAAGATAGCAGCTGAAGATTCTGAGCAGCTAAACTTTGGAGAAAAAGGCAAGTGCAGGCTCCCTTTGATCATGTTGTACCTATGAACTTTAATTACATTTACTTTTCATGTATGTGTCTAAATTATGAAAACCCTAAGCACCTGAGTAGCCCTATCTATTATTCCTTGTGTACCTGGGGTTCTATAATTGGGTAGTGTAGTGAAGTATAGTTATGCTTAGCTGCTCCACTCACCTTTTTCACATGTTAACGAAAGTAATAATATTGCCTAATGAACTCTTCAATGATGATTAATAATTAATGGTGATTAATAGTCACTTCGGTGATGGAGATGATGTGATGCTTTCTAGCGTCGTGGTTATGATACGGAAAGAGGGAATGGGTACTAGAGCTTGGCCAGGTTTTTAGGGGTACCCGTGGCCTCCCTCCCAAAGGACTTAGTCTTGGAGCGGCCACCTGGGACATACAGTACAACTTCAAGCTATATGGCTCTGGCTTGATGTAGTATCAGGACCTCTACTAGTAGGGTGTTGCTTTTTGGGTAGGCATAAAGAAGTAACTTGGGTAATGAATATTAAGTTATCGGTCAGTCCAGAGTTCCATGACTATGGGCAAAGCTGTCGAACGCCTAGGCCAAAACTTACGAGCAGCATCCTATTAGCTAGAACCTATGAAAAGTCTAGTAGTGAAACCTTGCCTCCTCACCTTAGTAGTGTTTTGGGGAATGGACCACCCCGAGCGTATGGGAATCATGACTTGAAGTGAAAGTGCACATCTCTGCAGAGTTAAAACTGATATATCAGTTGTGCTCACGGACACAAGCGGCCTGGATACTCACACGATGAGAAATTGGACTCACATGGACTATGGAGGCGGACATATGGTTTGAGGTGGCTACCTCGTGCTTTGGGAGAATGCTATCCCATGTTCTTATTTGGGATGGCTATCCCATGTGTGCTTATTGGGGTTGCTACCTCGAGTTACTATGTGAGATTGCTACCTCGGTGATAATAATAATAATGATGATGATGATGATTAATAGTAATGTTAACTTTACTCCATTTAATTAAGGGTTGGGATATTCTACTCATAGTAGTAACATGTTGTTTTAATAAAAGTTATCAACTAAAAATGCTTACCTGCAGTCAAACCAATTCAGCCTTTCCTTTGTTATAGCCTGCATGTCATATACTTTCTGTCTGTACTTGTTGAGTTCAACATGGACTTACCTTGCTATTCCCCTACACCCCCAGTGTGTAGTAAGGTGCTACTCAAATGAAGGACAAAGATATTGTAAAGTTTTCCAAAAGTCAGTCAGAAGTGCTTGGTGTACAGAGACCCAGTCAGCCGTCCCTGAGAAGATTAGAGCCCAAGAAGAAGTTTAGCACCAGTTCCGCATACTCTAATAGTTGTAAGTGCTAATATAATTATGTTTTCCGCTTCCTAACACTATTTTCTGATATTTCTATTCTGTTATTGTATGTGTGGACTTCCTCAGTACACATATGGCGACTGCTTGGTCTTCTTTTGAAAAACCGGGCATGACAGTTAGTTAATGAAATAAAGTGACTGCTAATAAAATTTGATTTTAAGGATGAACTATTAGTAATGCTTTTCACAAAACAAAATAAACCATCAAGCCAAATTGCCTGTGATATCCTTAAGAGTCGGGAAAGATATTCCCACTAGTCGGGTAAGTCTTGCAAGTATATTGTGTACTCAGGGTTTATTTTATCCTGTTGTAGGTGTAGCTTAATGAGTAACTCTTGAGTGGAGGATTCTTCTGGTAGGCATAGACATATCCTTGTATCTTTACTGCTAGGTGTTTATTTCTATTCCGCTGTTTAATTATCGCACCCTGAACTATAGTATTGTAATAAATAATTTCTAAGACTCTATGTTGTATAAAATAGACTAAGTATTGTAAGCTCATACTCATTATTAGATTCTGGATGTAAAATAAGGATTGTTTCGAGTTCTCCCGCTGGGTGTGCTCGACGGAACTATTCGACTTAGCTCACTTTCACGGTATTTAGTGTCTAGTGGAAGACAAGTACCTCTGAAACTGAGTTATTTTGGGCGGTTCTTCCACAGGTGGTATCAGAGCCAATAATGAGTCTACGAGCTTCAGAACCCTTTCGAAAACTTAAAAATTTGACCAACAAAAGCTTTGCGAAAAATAGGATGCGGTAAAATTACGTAAATAAGTATAAGCCCTAGCAATATGGTCTATCTAGGATAGTGGCACTAGTTTTATCTAATCATCTTCTGTAGGTACACTAACTTATGCTGCGTAAGAATCATTAGTAAATGAGAAACGAGTGTATGATGTGCCAAAAATTTTATATGAATTGCCGCTATATTCTGGCTTGAGCAAACGAATAGGTTGATGCATGCATTATGAAAAGAGAATTTGGTTTAAGCTAAACTCTCCTTCATGTATACTTCTTGGGTAGTTAATATGATAGGATAATAACTAAAAAGAATGCTTCAATGAAAGTCTTATCATTCAGCAATTCCTCAAGCCTTATCATTTTTCTAAGTCTCTTGTTCCTAACCTGGAGGTGTTGTCCCTAATGGTTGGTTCCTATCTGTTTATAGATGAACCTAAGGTCTGGTCGTGGGAGCACCAGTGTCGGAGTAGGTCGTGGCCTTGGTGAAGGCCAAGATGAAAGTGGTCATGGCAATGAGAACGGCAACGGGGAGAGCCATGAGGCCCCACATTTGGGTCCTTCTCCACCATCATTGCCACCTCCGATGACCCAAGCGAAGATGATGGCAGAGATGTTGGTTGCTCATCACAAGTCAGCCCGTGCCTTGGAGATGCTAGCATAGGCTATTGGTGGCTTCACCCATGGAGGCCCTAGTGGCAATGGCAGGAATGGGGGTGGTGCCCGTGGTCTCAAGGGCCCTATTCCTACCAGGACTTCTTGAAGACACACCTGTCCATGTTCATACCAACTGCTGAGCCTCTGAACGTGGAGCATTAGC
This sequence comes from Saccharum hybrid cultivar R570, assembly GCA_038087645.1. Classification (NCBI taxonomy): domain Eukaryota; kingdom Viridiplantae; phylum Streptophyta; class Magnoliopsida; order Poales; family Poaceae; genus Saccharum; species Saccharum hybrid cultivar. Next base: position 10,328,963 of record JAQSUU010000084.1, on the reverse strand, counting down.
TTCATATTCTAGAGTAGAAGTTTCAGCTGCTCATTGTGACTGACGAGCAAAAGGTGCACTTTGTTGCACAGCAGCTTCTAGGATCTGCCAGTGTGTGGTGGGATACTTTCAATGCCATGCAGCCGGTGGACAACCGTGTGACTACGCAGGAGTTTACCACTGCTTTCCATGAGTACTATATTCTTGTTAGTGTGCTGAATAGGAAGTTGTCTGAGTTTCTAGATCTAAAGCAGGGGAACATGACTGTGATGGAGTATGTGAACAACATCAACCATCTTGCATAGTATGCTGGAACCCATGTGGACACTGATGAGAAGAAGGTGGACCATTTCTACCATGGCCTCTCTTGCATCTTGCAAAAGGAGCTGTATACAGGGAACTATCAGACTTTTGGTGCATTGAAGAATGTTGCTATCGCCATAGAGAGACTTCAGTGTGTATTGGTATTTCTTAACGCATATAGAAATAATCCGCAAGCACACGGAATTACCGTTGTAGCATTTCACCCGGAAGTAGTTAGGGTATCGTATTTCCACAAGGAACAGAGGTGTAAGAGTCTCATATCTAGTTCATCCATGGTAACAAGAAGAAAGATAGCTTGGGTAGTGAGGTTTTCTAAGGATAGAGATCCTAAGTTAAGATAGCTTTGCCACTATAGACTTGCTTCAGGCACCGACGTACACTTAGTCTGCCAAGCGATACCGGCTTGTAGCCGATGTCGAACCTAGATGTGGGGGAGTATGAAGGATAGATAGGGCTGTCACCAGCAGCCGCCTACCCCTCTACCGCGGGGAATAAGGTAAACGAAGGTAGCCTCTAGCCTAGACACCATGTCTACGCCATCGACTACTACTCTAGCATCGATCAGGGTTATCCGTCTATATCAGGACCCTTTACTAGAGTATCCGCTATGGGAATGGACGATGAACCCGCAAGTAAACAATGAACAAGACCACTTAAAGTAAGAGCTCACCACCGTAGAAGAACATGAACCTTTGTACTCCAAGTAGTACTAGGTCCGTTGAGGTACAAGTGAAAAGGGAGCCGACATTCCTGACATTCCTTCCGCTACAAATGGAGGTAGCCAATAACCCTGATACTTCTCCAACTCTTTTCTCTTCCTCACTCACTCCCTACTACAACTAGCTAGAGAGCTAAGATATGAAATGGAGCTTTACTCTTCTTGCTGCATTGTGTCTCTCATGTTGTGTCTTTCCCAAGTGTTGTGGTGTTTTTCTTGTATTCTCTTTAGAGGGGGTTGCCCCTCTATTTATACATGAAGGAGAGGTGGTGTTGTGGCTCGCGAAGTCCATGCATCACCACCTTCTACATGGAGGTATGCAACCGCCATTCGAAGGAGAGGACGAGCGACATCAGGAAGGGAGCGCCCAACCCCAGGGAGCGGTTGGCCCATGATTGGCTTCAATGGCCATCGACTTTGCGTGGCAGGCCTTAGGCTGGACATGGATTAGTGCTTCAGGGTGCCTTGCTCATTTTCAATTGATTTGGTAGGCGTCTCCCTTATTCTTTTGTGCAAATCAGCGTTGGGAAGCGCCTTTTAGTAAAATCTTCCATGTATTTATGTTTGTGACCTGCAAAATAATATTCTTCAAATACATGTGGAAATTGGTTAATAGTAAATGCATATATGATTAAGTTTGACAATTTCTCCTCTTTTTGTAACTTAATTGGCGGTTAGAAATTGGAGTTAAGGACCACCAATAGCATGACTCTCAAGCTGAGTGGAAGCGCAAGCAGGGGATAACTGGATCTTCTAGTCACCCATAGGCTCATAAGGTGTAGGTTGTCAAGAGGATGTCCTACCACTCCCTAAGTAGATAGTCATCCTGGCAGCCTCAGCAGACTCACCAGGCACCACCTATTATTACCGTGCACCTGCTGAGTAGGCGCAACAGCCTTAGGGGCAGTAGGTTCCACCTCATCAGGGACAAGTGATCAAGCTGAACGCTTGCTTTAGGTGTGGCAAGGAAGGCCACTATGCTAGGGAGTGCCCAGAGAACTAGCCTCCATAGTCTTCTCAGCCTTCAGCCAACTTCTGTCTAGTCACAGAGGACCATTATCAGAAGAAGGTGCCAGTGAACCGCTCTAGACAAGGCAATTACATCGAGGCTGAGAAGATTCTACAGGATGAGCCTGTGTTGGCTGGTATGTCTACCATTGATCCCACCTAGCATTTGGGTTGTTTGATTTTGGTGCATCATATTCATTCATGAGCATGGGGTTTGCACAAAGGCACAATATATCTATTATGGCTATTCCTATTGCCTATAGAATCAACACTCCAGGTGCGCAATTGTGCGTTAATACTCGGACTAGCCACCCACACTTACCATCTCTAGTTCATGGTGCTGCCTAGGCAGGTCATAGATGCAATCCTAGGCATGAACTGGTTAGGAGTTTTTAGGGTAGTCTTAAACCTTAAGCAGAGAAGTGTTGAGTTAAAGCTTCCTTTTTCTAAGAATAGAATGTCTCTCCTTATGCCCTCAGTTCCCGCCTTGCCAGTTATTGACTGTGGATAACATCAACATTTTATATGTGAATAAACAAGATAAATGGTTAAAGTACAAGAATATGCATAGGTCTAGGGTTTAAACTAATAAATTCCATGAGTTTTGGTGAATCTTTGTTTCCCGCAGGGTTATTCTAGAAAATGTAGGAAGGGGGACCTAATTGAGAAAAGGGACGAAACTTGACCGTGACGAAGGATACACTAGAACATTATAGAAGACACTAAAAGGCACGGGAACAAACGGGAGGACGATAAGCTGCCAGGTGGGGCCAGCCGGCCCCACCACCATGCTGCCCGGCCCCCCTAGGGATTTCTCCATCAGCTTCTAGAGTATTCCTCCACCGCCTCCTAGGATTCATCTCCACCCTTCGTTCAAGTCAGTTTGATCCAAGGGCTCACATTCAACCCACCGGGCTATATAAGGACCCCTGCACCCCCCTGAAGCATCAAGTCATTCAAGATATTCAGTTGAAGATCAACTCATCCAGAGCCAACCCTAGTTCCTCGGTCCTTTAGATTAGAGCTTAGGCAAGTTAGATTAGGTCTAGAGGGTGATCAAGCAACGCTTGGATTCCTGATGTTGGCAAGAGCGTGGTTTGGTATATCTTCTGTACTTTACTCCAATTCTTTATTTCATTGGAGATTGTATCGTTGTCACTATGTTTATGTCAACATTAAACTTTATATTATTTATGTTCATGAAAGCAATGTCCATTGTTTGTTCTAGTTTGATATTTGGTGTAGCTAGATTATGGAAACCATGCATATGTTCGTATAGCGCTCACCCTATTGGACCATGGTTGAGTGATAGACATTATGTGAGCGTGGTGCTTAGATATTTGTTTATCTACGGATGCCCTTATATGTCGGGAGGTGGTAGATCGCGTAGGTGATAGCTACATTGAGTCCTTTGCAGTCCATCTCTGTATATATTGATGTTGGTAGAACCCGGTCACAAAGGTTAGGAAGACTATGTTTCTGAATTTTCCTAGATGATGTTGCTTATGTGGCACAGTTGTGGCAATGATCACCAGATATAGTTAATTAAAACTGCAGTGACTTATTAGTAAGACTACCAAGGAATTATCTTTCTAATATTCTAATTGGACTTTAACCTATTGCTTAACTAGAGTGCTCTGAGTTACTATTTATTCATTATGATGATTGACAAGCACTTAATATTTATATCTTTATTATTATCTTGTGACTTATCCCTGTTTTGAGTAGAGTATATGATATTGGTTCATTCTCTCATGCATATTCATAAATTATCAATACTAGTGCATTGCATAGAATAGTCATACCTTCCTAGTGGTAAAATTATAAATCGACAACCCTGGAATACTCTTGGGTAAAATGCTACAATGATATAATTATCTGTTCGCTTACAAAATTATTCTTCTCATTCTTATCTTTATATTCTTTTTAGTCACATGAAATAATAGATTCATGTCTAGTGTTATTTTTGTAGCAATGCTAGATAGAACCAACAATATTTCTAAGTTCATCACTAGGGATGACAACCTAGTAAATATTAGAGATGAAGGTTAATTGATAGGTGGCTACTGTAACAGTGACAAGTTAATAATTACCATATCATTTCTGGTGCCATTGCTATTAGTAGGAGTAATTCTATTTTTAGTAATGAAGTTAAGAAATGCCAACACCAGTCATTGCTCATGCTAAAGCTTCTTCTGATCTTGCTTCTATTCCTGTGGTTTGTGAGTTCTCGGATGTCTTTGATAAAGATCTACCTGGTTTACCACCGGATAGGGAGGTAGAGTTTACCATTGAGTTAGAACCTAGTACTGCACCTATTTCGCAGTGTCCTTACCGCATGGCTCCAAAAGAATTAGCAGAAATGAAGAAACAGTTAGAGGAATTGTTGGAGAAGGGATTCATCCATCTTAGTTCTTCACCATGGGGTTGTCCAGCTATTTTTGTGAAGAAGAAGAAGGATGGCACTCTTCGGATGTATGTGGATTACCGCCTACTCAATGCGGTAACCATTAAGAATAAGTATCCTTTGCCTCACATTGATGCTCTGTTCGATCAGCGGGCTGGTGCAAAAGTGTTTTCCAAGATTGATCTTTGTTCTGGTTATCACCAAATTAAAATCATGTAACACCCTTGGTGTTAAGCATGCATTTGCACTTGCATTTCATGAGCATAAGCATCATCTATGCATACATGAGCATCACATGAAATAATAAGATGAAACATTGCTTTGCAACATGCCTTGTGATGATATGTTTCAATGTGAGCCTATGCCATGCTCATGCTTGTTATGCCATGTTTGTCTTTGTTTGGTCACTGAACCAACTTAGAAATATTTAGGGTGCAAAATGAGGTCATGTTTATGTTAAGTACTTTGCCTAACTATGTCATTAAGTCATGATTGACCTAGATAGGCCCCAGAGTAGTTTCATTTGACCTAGTATTAAAGTTTTGCTACAGTGCTTTTCTACTGGTGGCCCCTAACAAAAAAATGTAGATAATTTTATAAGGAACAAAAGTTATTTTTGGGTCAACTCATGAAAATATTTGGAACATGCTCAAAAATTGGTCCAAAGTCAATTTGAGTGTTGTTTTGGAGAAACTCTAATTTTTCTCTAAGTCTTTTCAATAGAAATGATCTTTGGAAATTTGTAGTTCAAAATCTAGGCAAAATTAGGTCTTGATTCTTCAATATGAAATGTTCTTCTCTTCAAAATCTACAACTTTGATTTTTGGTCCAAGTCTTAAAAAGGCTTCTAAAATGCTTTAAAATGAGGTTTTAGTGTTCTTTTGTATTTTTTAGAAAAAAAAAAGAAAACCGCCGCTTCAGCTTCAGCCCACGGCCAAAAGCCGGCTGAGGCCCACTCCAGCGCACGAGCACGCACCACGCCATGCCCTGACCGCGCGTCCGCCTCGCCCCTGAACACGCCCGCCATGTGGAGGCCGCTCACTGGCGGCGAGGGGCGGTGCCTGTCCCGACCATGCCGCGCCTGCCTTAACGCCACCTTCGCCCCGCTCAGCTTGGCCACCTCCTCACTCCATCCTATCCCCCTCCCCTCTTCTCCTTCCTCACTCTCACCGGTGCACGAGGAGCAGCAGCAGCCGCAGCGCCGCCGCTCACCGTACTTCCTCGCCATCGCATTCGCCGCTAATTCAGCTCACCCGCAGCTCCGCCACGTCGTGCACCCTCGTTTGCGCTCGCGAGCAGCCATCGTCATCGAGGTGAGAGGCCGATTTGGCCAGTTTCCACTATCGCGCCATTGCCGGATCTTGCGGTCCGTGCAGTCGACCTCGCTCTGCTCCATCTCCCTCCCTTTTCTTGTGTGCATCGGCTTCGCCTCAATGCGTTCATGCTCATGCACCTCTCGCTTGGCCGTGCCATGGCCAAAAACGCAGTGCCACCACGGTGCAGCACTGCCACGCCACCATAGCTGGCAGTGAGCACACGCCGGTGGGCTACGGGCCCTGTTTTCTAGCGCAACATGTGCGGTTTGTCATGGGGAGCACGTGGGTGATGACCACGTCACCAGCAACCTCGCCGACTGCGAGTTATCACCGGTCAACGGCCGGCTCTACTGGGTCCGACTGACGCGTGGGGTCAGCTTGACCGCGGGGCCCACCTATCAGTGGATCTAGCTGCACAGATCCGGGTGCATCTAGTGGTTTCAGTTTATTTTGTTTTCAAAAATGATTTCTAGAATTTGTTTCAATGCTTATAAAATCCATATCTTGAGTTATACTTGTCCAAAAATTGTGAGACAAAATTTGTTGTATTTGTCTTGAGTAGATATACAGTTTAAAAATATGAAATGTCATTTTTGTGATACTTTTATTTAAAGCTTTATTTAATTCATGATATGTTGATAAACTTGGAAAATGCATAACTAATTATGGGAAAGTCAAAAAAATATGGTTCCAATTTTATTAGTCTTCTGATGTTGTGTAGATTCCATGAAAAATATATGTCATGCTATGTTTGTGGAAGAAAATGGCTGAGTAAATTATGTGGATTAAATGTTAATTTCTTGTAAAATTGCTAGGGCCAAAAATATGTGAAATATGTGCATGTGAAATATTTTATACAGTATTCATAGGATGTGTAGATAGTAGGAAAAATATGAAATCTGTTGTTTGATACTTTTCATAGTACAAAGCATTTTCATGTGCAATTATGCCTGCTGGTTTGTCATTTTGTGTAGGATAAAATACTTATCTTTTTTATCTAAAAGTTTTATGGTAGACTCCTATAGACATGAGTAAGCTACTATAATTTTCTCAGAATTTTTTGAGCATTGGAAAGTAATGGCTCTGTTATGTCCTTTTGTTAATAAATAATAATTTATGCTTAAATGGATGAATCCTATTCATGCATGATACTTTTGTATACCTTTGGATGATGTGTGATCTGCTGGTATGATTAGCTAAGTTCAAATTAAGGTTTGCTTATGTAGCAAGTAGTTAGTTAATTATATGCATGCTTTGTTTGTGGTATGAAATAAATACTAGAGAGGAGATTTGCACCTACTCGGTAAAATAGTGAAATTGATCATCACCATTGAGTTCATGTTCATTCATATGCAAGCATCCATCCTCACATATGCATATGCATTCATACAGGATCGTTGGAGGAAGTGACACCCGCGGAGTACGGAGTTCCTGAGGAGGCCGTGCAGCAGGAGGTGCCATCTCAGGGAGAACCAGAGGCCGGGGAACAAGACGGAGATCTGCTAGAGTGCCAGGACCACCAACCTTCGTCCTTTCTAAAAGGCAAGCTCTAGAGCATTTACTCCTTGTGGTTTGCAAATATCTAACTTGCGTCCTTTTATGATTGATGCATTATGTTATAGGAGTTGCTTGAAACCATTGATGCATATCTGCTATTCTATATTCCTTGACTACCATGATATATCCTATTACCCTGTTAAGTCTAGTATCAGAATATATATATATATATATATATATATATGCTTAGCCATGCTTAGACCGTTAGAAGTGGGTGATTTCCTTTCACCTACGCTTTAGATGAATAAATAATCATGTTTAGCTATGTTGCTATCATAGAAAATAACCATATGTGGTTAGATAAGTGGAGACCACGCAGAATGTTTGGGCAGCAAGGTATGGGTCTAGTGTGCTTGTAGTTTCCATCTATGCTGATTAAGGACCATACCGTTGTTGGCCCTCAGTCTTGTTGAATGCATGCCTTACATTTAGCTGGCCGGATAACTCTTTCCGACCGCGAAGCCTAGTAGCTCTATTCGGATCGGTGACTGAGATGCTACGAAGACCACCTCGAGCCAGTTGACCGTGGGCAAGAATGCACTGACAACCCCGAAGTATAGTGGGCAGGCATGACTTGATCGACCTGGCACTAGAACAACCCTAGGTGTAGAGGGTGCATGGCAGTCCCGCGACGTTATCCGAATAGTACCAAGGGTGACCTAAAGCGACCCTAACGAGCGAAGTGTGGTTTGTGTGAGGAATAAATCACCAGCTGGTTAGTAACTGATTCGAATCGCCATCGCTCCTGGATAGTGAGCAACTGGACTGAGTTACTTCATCGTAGTAATATGGTTATGGAACACAATGATGGTTATAATGATGATGTTAAAAAGGCTAAAACTGATATGGTTACTATTGATTAATTATAACTAATAAAGTGAATGATTTAGTATAGCTACTCACTTAGTATAATTAGGTTTCAACTATAAGCTGCTATTAAATACTTAAATAAATTCTTATCTTATATTATGCTTTTTCATAAAAATAAGTTGAGCTAGCCCACTTATATAAAGTCTTGCATACTCCTTAGTGTCAATTTGTTTTTAGTTTATGACGGGTAGTCTAGCTGAGTACCTTCTCATACTTAGGGTTCTATTCCCATTTATTGCAGATGGATATACTATGGCTACTGTAAGAATTGCTTCTACACTGCTATGGGCGATGAAGAGTAGGACTAAGGGCAATGGTCATTCCGCATCTCTTACCTCAGTTGCTTTTGTTGGATGAGACTGTAGTCTGGCACTACTTTATTTGAACTCAATGTGTGTGTTGGATTTGAACTATTGCTTCCGCTATCTATCTATTTTGAACCAAGTATTGTAATAATACTATTTGAACTCCAACGTATTTGAACTATGTGTAAACTCTATGTAAGCATGTGAACTGTAATCGCTGAATCATTATGATCTTGGCTACCGGGTTTATATGGCCTCAAGTATATATTGACGACTATCTCGATGGTTGTTTTCGTGCTTGTGCTCTTATTAATTGGATGGTTCTGTCACAAATTCAGTCGTAAGATGTACTAAAGATAGCTTTTGCTACTAGGTATGGGCTTTATGAATACCTAGTCATGTCCATTAGTCTCACCAATGCCCCTGCATTTTTCATGTACCTCATGAACTCAGTCTTTATGCCAGAATTGGACAAGTTTGTGGTGGTGTTCATTGATGATATTTTGATATATTTCAAGAATAAAGAAGAGCAAGCACAGCATCTTCGCATTGTCCTGACCCGACTGCACGAACATAAGTTGTATGCCAAATTCAGCAAGTGTGAGTTTTTGCTAGAGCAAGTGCAGTTTTTTGGGCATGTTCTGACCCCCAAAGGTGTAACAAAACCGTCCAAATTATAAGAGCACAAGTACAAAAAATAAGCGTCAAAACACTAAAGTTTTTGAACTTGAGCCCATATAATCCTAGTAGTCAATCGAAACCACGAAGGATTTCAAACCAACTTGCTTACAAACAAGATCGCATCATTCAGCATAACACATCACACGTTACATTTCACAAGTACTTAAGAAGAAGTTTACAACACCATAGAGTCGTAATTATTACAAACCAAGTTTATAAAGTAGCGAAAGCATAAGTACACACACTTAGTTCAAGTATGATTGCCAGTCCACACTTAGTTCAAGTATGATTACCAGTCTTATAGATCATGATACCACAAAAGCATTAAGGAAAGTGGACTAAAAGACGATCACGCTCTAGTGATCTAGTCCTCATCACGCGCCGGGTGGAGGCAATTCTTGTAGAAGCCCTCATAAAGCATGTTATCTGCAATAGGAGGGAATAAACCCTGAGTACGAGAATGTACTAAGCTAGACTTACCCGTCGAACGGAAAATAAAGACACCAAGGATCATGCAAGCCTTTATTAAAGTGGAGCTGGCTGACATCATATTTTGCGGAAAAGCATAAGTAGTAGTAACTCTTTTAACCTGTACTAGCAGTTATTTTTAGCATTAACCTGCCAGCTATCTTAGCACCTGTACTAAGCAATCACTTGATTATTAAGCAAACATTAATAACCATAGCAGGCATAAATTGAGGCAACATTAAATCATCATCTAATTAACCATCCATTCAATTAATGGAATCTACATTGTCGCTGCTCAAGTCAAGTGCTCACTAACCGGGAGCAACGGCGATTCGAATCAAATTCCTACCCAGCTGGAGAGGTACTTCTAACACTCACCGAGACACGTCTGGCGAGGGCTGCTCAGGTCACCTTTGGTACAATTCAGGAATCATGGATTCGACTGATGTCGCATCCCCAAGGGCAACACTCTGCCAGGTGATAGGGACTCTAACCCCCTTTGGTCTTATGCCAATGTCCCTAAACACATCCTTACTTCCTCCAAGATGTGCGCTTGACCCCTCGATTCCTGACCTGAACTGTATTACTCGGCTTCACGATTAGAACGACTTATCTGGCCAACTAAATGTTAGACTATATTCAACATGACTCAAGGACGTACAGTAAATTGGTCCTTAAATGACTCAGACGGGCATAGCTTTGCACCCAAGACATGAAGTGTCTTGCGGCTGCACTATCGAACTCCCGCCCGGTCTCAAATTTATTTTTAAGCATGGTTCCATCCATGATAGCAAATACAGCCAACCATGACCCACCTTATCCTAAAGCTCGCGGATGACAGTAAATCACCTGACTTCTATCATACTAAGCACTACTAAGCATGTACCACATTCCCGACTATAAATAGTCTTTACAGGATAATTTCTAGAATAAGGAATGATATGTGCAAGAAGTGTTTTCATTCAACTCCGACAACTTAATGCAATAAACAAGTAAGAGTACTCAAATCATAGATATTCAAATGTTGGGTTAGCATGTACCGGGGCTTGCCTTTCAGAAAGGAAGAAGGGCGGTGGTCAGGACACTCGGGCAGCTCCTCAACGACGCTTTCTTCGCTTGCCGGCACCTCGGGCTCCTCCGGCTGCTCCTCCTCCTCCTCCGGATATGCTCCCTCGAACTCCAGAAGCGTCATCCCCTCCGGTACACCTATTGCATGAATGCACAAATAAATTTTACGGATGCAAAAGAATGGATACAACATGCTCGGTGAATGCAATGTGAACGGCAGCAACACTTAACGCTCTATTCAAATCACTTTAACAAAGCGTGCAAATTTCCTCTCCGGTAGAGAACTACTTGCCAAGTCTACATAATCTAATGTACAATTGCTCTTCCTCAATTAAGGACCTAGCACCTAAATAATTAACAAGAGCAACATTACTTAGGCTCACATAAACCCAAGCACATTATAGTACAACAACAGTCTGGACAGCAGCTAAGTATTTTAACCATAACTGGAGATCCATAAATCCAAATGACATGATACAAGACAATCTGGAAAGCTTATAAAATGATCTACAATTTATTTTCTGACCTCAAGACCTGATTCCCACATTTACCTAGTCGAATTCTTAAAGTTCCAGAATCTTTTCGCTTCAAACAAAGAGCAGCCATTTCTGGACAGCAACTTCAAACAGCTATAACTCCTAAAGTAATAGGCAAAATGCCACCAAATTTTGAAACAAGCTAGTTTAAGAAGTTTACTACAACTTTGGTATTCACAAGATTCCTAGCAAACATATTTATCAAGATCTAAACCCAGAAATGCTACCAGCTGTCTAGGGAACCTAGAGATGTGAACATTAAATATTTACTTATGTACCAAACTAACCTTATGATCAAACTAATGGCACTACTAGTTCACATATGATATAAAACCACCAAAAAGTAAGGTGTGCTAACTCAAATCAATTGCTTTAATTCCTTTCTTAATTTAATTAATTAATTAAGTGGGAAATTAAACCTATATACAAACTTTTTAGAAAATTCTACAAAAATTACAAGGGACCCTACACACTACCAGGAGGCTGTTGTTAAAATTTGGGCCAAATTTACCTATAGGAACTCCCTACACAAAATTCACAAGCCAGCAAGGCTGATTCTAGCATAATTAAGAAATCATATTGAAAAGTATCAAAAAATAGAAAAAATATTTTTCCTAGAAATTCTAAGGTACCAGTAGACTCTCCACAAAATTTCATGATTATTGGACATATAGAAAAATTATGAAAATTCATTCAAGTACCTCCTAATATAAAATGACAAAGACATAACATAAAAACTACTCAAGCAATAGTATCCAAATTTTTACCAGAGCTAGCATATAACTGAAATAGCACACCCACCAAAGTTCATAATTTTTGGAGCACTAGAACTCAAGTTATAAAATAACCAACTTTGCATCCCTTTTAAAACACATTTCAAAGATCTATTTAATTATTCCAGAATTTAAATAACACAAATCAATTTTATATTTTTCCTAAATACTACAGTTTACACAGATCCTAACAAACTTGGAATAACCTCAATTGGATCTACCAATTGTGAGATATGGAATTTACAAAACAGCATGCAATTCTGTGAAAATAATCAAAAGAAAAACAAATAAAAACCCTAACTGACTACTGGGCCAGCTCGCCCACGCGCGGCCCGCTAACTCGCGTGGCTCGCCCGACTGATGCGGCCCACCTAGCCTGCACGGCCCGCGGAGGCCTCCCGCCCGTGCGCGCGCCTAACAAACCGGGCCCGCAAGCCCTAGAGGGAAGACAGGGGAGGAATGGCGACGACGGGAGCTCACCGCTAGTGGCGATTCCGGCGAGGCCGAGGGCACTAGCACGACCAGCACCCAAAGCCGCACCAGTGGACCAAGTGAAACAAGGGGCGGAGCTACTAGAGAGGGCTTGCCGTTGCGCATGGCGGCTCGGCTGGGTGGTGGTGGCGCACCTCGCCGGTGGTGACCCCGGAACCCTATCCTAGACCCATGGTGAGCATCCCCACACTACCCCGGCCCCAATGCACCTACAAGCACTCAAAGAGGACGACCCGAGGACCGTGGCCATGGTGAGCCATCGCGCGAACGAACGCCGGCGAGGCACTGCGGTGGCGGAAACGAGCAATGCAACCCTACCATTGCTCGGCTGATGGTGTGGAGCGGATTAGGGGGTAGAGGGTTTCAGGGCAGACCTATTGGCCAGATTTGAGATGTGGTGGTATGGTGGTGAGCGCACGCGAGCTCGCCGGAGCAAGGGTGGCAATGGCGGCTCAGTTTTTCTGCCTCGGCTTGGAGAGAGCAAGAGAGAGGCAGAGGCGAAAGTGAAGGCGATTGTGGCATCGTGGTGCCCTAGACGCACTCCCGGACCTGACTAGTGGGCCCACGGCCGGCGTATGGATGCCACGATGCACCCACATGGCAGCAAAGGCCTGTGGTTGATCGGCCACGACTGTACTCTGAATGTCTGAATCAGGGCTCGACGGAGACGTCTGACAGACGTACTTTGATGCCCTAGATCTCCCAAACTAGGCCGATTTAGGGAAAACTGTAAACATCAAAGTTGTAGAGGGATATGAGATCTACAAGTTTGTCAATAGGAGCTTGAGCTGGTTTGGCATGGTTAGAGAGTTACCGTGTCCCAAAGAAGGCAACCTTGCAACTGCATTTCAGTTAGAACTTAGCCAAAATTGCCAAGTCCCAAAACAGCCACCTCCACTGACTTGTGGGCCACTTTTGAGGGTGTTTTGGTCATTTCCATGAGATGGCCATATTGAAACTTTTGTTCCCTATAAAATTCTCTATAACTTTGGTTAGGGGTGCACCTCCGTGCAAGATCTCTAAGGTAGACTTTTTAAATAGTCAAACGAAAGCACTCTAGAGGTAAAAACTTGGTCAACAACACTTAGGAGGGCAATTTGGTTATTTTGGTCAATATGAACATTGTTCCACTAATGATCCTAAGTGTGATTAAGGTGTTATAGGACATATTTAACCACTCTACACATTGGTTACACACAATTCCCAAGGTCACATAAGTTGAACCAAACAAAACAAGCATTTCCACCAAAATGTTTTACTACAATGTTGCATATGTTTCAAGCCCTTGTTGCAACAATTAAACTTATCATGGTATACTAACAACATTGCCATGTTTCAAAGTATGAGACACCCATGTTGCATCTACATGTTGCACCATTCACATTTCATAAGCTAACAATTATGAAACAAACTTATTGGAGTATGTTGCATACTCATGTTGCAAGCAAAACAAAGGCATAATTGAGATGAATGATGCTCATGCTTATGAAATGCAAGTGCAAATATGTGAGCCAAACACCTGGGGTGTTACAAAGGCATCTTTGTAGATCCTAGCAAGGTACAAGATGTGCTAAGTTGGAAACCTCCAAAATCAGTGCATCAGATTTGTCAGTTCCTTGGTCTCGCCGGTTACTATCGGCGCTTCATTCCTGATTTCTCCAAGATAGCTCATCCGACGACCAAGTTGCTTCAGAAGGATATCAAGTTTGTATGGAGTCTGGCTTGTGAAGAGGTGTTCCAAGCTCTAAAGAAGCTTCTTACCTCTGAACCTGTTCTTGCTCAACCAGATATTGAGAGGTCATTTGATGTATATTATGATGCCTCCAAAACTAGACTTGGTTGTGTGCTTTATGCAGGATGGGCATGTGATAGCTTATGCTTCACGCCAATTGAAAAAGCATGAAGTGAATTATCCCACCCATGATTTAGAGCTGGCTGTAGTTGTGCATGTGAAAGCTCAATGTTTGGTGTTGGTAATTAGTGACAATGCCTAAGTACTAATCCTATGCCTAAGTTGTATATAGCATATGAGGATTAGTACATTCCAAGGTTGGTGGCAAGATGGTCATGGTGATCATAATGGCCACAATTGGATTTGGACGCAACCCTACATGATCAAGGCAAAGGTATATGCTTAAGGGTTGTGTTTTAGTAACCAAGACACTTAGTGGGTGTGGTTACATTATAGGATAGATAGCCGTACTATAAAGAGGGGAATGACGCGGCTATTGAACTCCTAAGTGCCTCTAGGTGTGCATTTCATAATCATATGCATTTGGATAGAACTAATAATGCCTCAAAAAATGATTGCGAAAATGCTAACACACTCGCACATGACGTGATCACTTGGTGGTGTTAGCACATTTGCGACGGCGTTGAAGTTTGAGCGGTAGAGAGGGTTTGGGGTCCTCTCTACCTCCCGTTCAGCTTGCTCGGTAGGATTCAGGCATTTTTGAGGAATTGAAACGCCTATTTTCCATTACGCAATGTCAAGATTTGGAGGCGTTGTCACATGTTGTTTCATGAGCTAAAACATATGCTAAAGTGACACACATACTTAGTCCAGCTCATTTGTGAAAGGGTGAATCAAACGGAGGCGAACGAACGTCACAGAGGTGACCGGACGCTGGACCGAACGCGGTCTCTATTTGACCGGACGCGTTCGGTCAGTGCTCAGCGTTTGCACGTGTCTCGGTATTTTGATCGGATGCGGAGGCGTATCCGGTCATGATCAACCGGACGCGTCCGGTCATGGTGGGAGCTTACTGGACTCTAACCGGACGCCGGGTGTAACGCATCCGGTCAGTTTTGCAACGCGTCCGGTCGCTGACTCACTGGAGTGTTGCTCAGGCTTGACCAGCGCATCTGGTCAGTTACGGGACCAGCACGTCCAGTCAAACTTCGCGCGTCCGGTCTGTGCGACCAGTGCGTTCGGTCAGCGCGATTGCAGCAGAATCGAGTGCCTAACGGCTCTATTCGAAGGGGTACGTCTATAAATACTTATTGGCCGGCTCAAGGATCATTCTCTTGCACTCTTTGACATACTTGTGAGCACTTTGAGCTAAGTAACTCCCCTCCCACTCATCTCTCTTGCTTCTTTGCATATTTAAAGTGAGATTGAGTGATCCAAGTGCATTTGCATTATGAGATTGCATCTAGTTGGCACTTGGTGGTTGATTTGTTGCGGGATTCTTGTTTCTCTTGGTGGTTGCCGCCACCTAGACGGCTTGGAGCAGCTTGGAGGCATTGACAAGAGTTGGTGATTGTTCTTGGCCACCTCCGGTGATTGTGAGGGGTTTGTGCCTACCTCGGCGAAGTGCCAAAGGCAACGTTAGTGAATTGCTCATGTTATTTGCAACCTTTTGCCATTTGGTAGGTTCTTGTGGCGCCTTTTGAGAGGCTTGGTGTGTGATCAATTAGCCACCGAACCACGTGGTGAAGAGGGACACAATGGGGACTAGCGTGCCGGCAAGCACATGAACCTCAGGATAAATCTTGTGTCATCACTTTCTTATTGTGACTAATCGATCCCAATGGTTGTGTATTGTGGAATTCATCTCTTGATCATATTGATTGGTTGGCTCAATACTTCTCCCCTCGGTGATACCCTCCTAACTCTCTCTTGTATTAATTTCTTAGTTACCTTGCTAGCTTGTTAGTGTAGCTAGTTAGCTTTAGTTGTAGCTAAGTTATGCGGTTTAACTTATGCGGTTGAGTGCAAATTTACTAGAATTGTGAATTGGTTAGATGGCTTGCAAACACCCCGTAGGCTAAGCAAAACTCGCATCTCACTATTTGTTATATTGATAAACTTGTTTAGCTTGTCTTTGTAGAAATTTTTAAAAGGCTATTCACCCCCCTCTAGCCATCAAGACCTTTTAGCATGGTCTAAAATTTGGAGACATTATCTGTTGGGAAACAAAGTGCATATTTATACAAATCACAAGAGCCTCAAATATATTTTCACTCAGTCTGAGTTAAATATGAGGCAAAGGAGATGGCTCGAGTTAATCAAGGATTACAACTTGGAAGTTCATTATCATCCTAGAAAAAGCCAATGTGGTAGCTGATGCTTTGAGTCAAAAGTCGCATCAGTCTGACAAAGAGTCTTTGCCCCTCTCCCACTCTACAGTTTTAGCACATATTGCTCTAGTCTCGGATTTACTTGAGCAAATTATTATTGAGCAAAGGCAAGATGTCTTAGAGATTCCTCATATCAAGAAGTTAATGGCCGAAGGGCGTAGTCCTCATTTCAGCATTGATGATCAGGGTGTGGTGAAGTTCAAGAATCGGTTGGTGGTTCCCTCAAGTGATGAGCTTAGGAGAAAAATTTTGGACGAAGCTCACAATTCCAAATTGTCCATTCACCCTAGAAGCAGCAAGATGTATAATGATTTGCGTCACTTGCATTGGTAGCCAAATATGAAATAGGATATTACTAAATATATTTAAGAGTGTGTGTACACCTAGTTTTCTACAGCCTTTGCCTATCCCTGTTTGGAAATGGGAGAACATTTTCCATGGATTTTGTTGTAGGGTTTCCCCACATTGCGAAGGGGTATGATTTAATTTGGGTCATTATGGATTGTCTCATCAGGTCCGCTTATTTCCTTCCGGTAAATACAAGATCTTTAGCCAAGAAGTATGCTAAGTTGTATTTTGATCGGATTGTAACTCTACATGGAGTTCCTCTCACCATTGTTTCTGATCGAGGGTCAGTTTTTATGTCATGCTTCTGGGTGCAACTATAAAAGTATCTTGGTACCTGTCCTCTCAGAAGTTTAGCTTATCATCCATAGACTGATGGTCAGACAGAAAGAGTCAATCAAGTACTTGAAGATATGTTGAGAGCCTATGTCATTTCTTTTCCTGAGAAGTGGGATGAATGCTTGATTTTAGCTGAGTTTTCATATAATAATAGCTACCAAGAAAGCATTCGAATGGCACCTTTCGAGGCTTTATATGGCAAGAAATGTAGAACCCCTCTTAATTGGGTTGAGGTAGGAGACTGAGGTTATTTTGGGCTTGATTTTATCAAAGAAGCAAGAGAGCAAGTCAGTGTTATTCAAAGTCACTTGAAAGTGGCTCAGAACCGACAGAAAACTTATGCAGACAAGAGAAGAAGGCCTTTGCAATTTGAAGTTGGTAACTATGTGTATTTTAAGGTGTCTCCCATGAAAGGTGTGCATCGGTTTGGAGTTCGGGGAAAATTAGCTCCTCGCTATGTTGGACCATACAAAATTTTGGCACGGTGTGGTCCCGTTGCCTATCGTATCCAGCTCCTGGATATCTTGTCAGTGGTCCATAATGTTTTCCATGTTTCCCAGTTGAAAAAGTGTTTGTGAGTCCCCGATGAAGTAGTATAAATTGAAGGGCTTCCTCTCCAACCTGATCTTTCTTATGTTGAGCGTCTAGTCAAGATTTTGGATAAAAAAGAAAGGGTGACTAGAAATAATGTGGTGAAATTTTACAAGGTCTAATGGCAGAATCACTCGGAGGACGAAGCAACCTAGGAACAAGAGAGCTATATCCTAAAGCATTATCCTCATCTACTTTCTAGTTCACCAAGGTAATCATGTAAATTGAAATTAATTTCTCACTTTTTTTCCCACACTAGGCACACATGAAATCTCGGGACAAGATTTTGTTTAAGGGGGTCGAGCTGTAACACCCTCGGTGTTACCACTTAAACAACTTGTTAAACTATGTCATAAGCATCATGTTTATGTGTTATTGCATGTGATGAGGAGTGAAGAACAATTATTGTAACCCAAAGTAACTAACAAAAATGTCTAATGGAAGTGATGCGATAGTTCATGTTATATCACTTTGGGTTCAAAACCAATTTTTATTAAGCAAAAATACTATAGAACATATATGTGACACTAAAACAAAGTTTGAAGTATGGATTTCGTAGCTGACCATGCAACTCTTGCTTGCAGAAAATAATGTTACTAGCTAGCATTTCTAATAGCTTGAAAATCAAATTTGAAAACAAATTCAGCAAAGACAGAACATTTTTTCCACATTTACGAATAGTTTGACAGTGCTACTTTGGTGAATTTATCTTGAGAAATTTAGCTAAGGATGAGGTCATGTTGTAGCCTTGGTAGAGAGCCTAATGTGCCCCCTTTAGCATAGTGTAGGTGGTTTGGTCCCAACATTGATGGTTTAGTTTATAGGTACTCTTTAAAATTCATGTGCGTAAACACGTCTTGGTTGATCGGACCTGTGTGTGCAGTCATCTGCTCCTCATGGCTCGACGTCATGCTCCCGGCCGCACGCCCGTGTGCACGCATGGTCGGAGCTGGTCAACCGAGCCTGCCCTTGGCCGTGGCCTGTCATAGCTAGCCACAGTGGGCCGCTGGCCCTGCACCGCAGCCGCACGGCTACCGCTCGACGCCCGTGCCCTTGCCGCTTTGCTAGCCCACCACTACCACCTTGTTGAGCCACTGCCCTGCCTGCAGCTATGCTGTGCGGCTCCCTAGCCATCGCGTCCATGCCCTGCGCCTTTGTGCTGCTACCCGCCTCATCTTCGGGCACGTGGGTTTGCCGCTGCTGCCATGTGCCATCGTTGTCACGCCATTCATGGCGCAACGGCCTCACCCATGCTACCCTACCCCACCGCCTACATGCACGTGTTTTGGCATTGGCTCCAAAGCACGTGCCGCCCTAATCACGTCGATCGCATCCCATCAAGGCAAGGACTAACCAAGCCGGACCTACCTCTTTCCCCTCCTTGGCCTTTTCTTCCCTGGCCTTGTTTAGTTGCCGATTTGGGAGCCCAAAATCGGCACTGTAGTGCTACAGTGTTCTATCAGAATACTGTAGCGTGTTTTGTTTTTTAATGCAAAAAATTGTCCAAAAATGATTAATTAGACTCAAAATGTTTGTCTCGTAAAATACAATAAAACTGTGCAATTAGTTTTTGATTTCATCTACATTTACTACTCCATACATTTGCCGACATTTTTATGTGATGGGGAATCTCCTTTTTGCATAGTAGAATTTGGGCACCCAATTCTGGAACTAAACAAGGCCCCTGTCGCCATGGCCGACGAAGCCGCTTCCTTAAAATCAGCAGATACCGGTCACCTCATGTCGATTCACCACCTCTCTGGCTTCGCCTGTGAGTTGTCTAGCTGCCTGACCCCACCCAGACATCAGTGAGGCACTGCCGAGCTCCAATTTGGAGTTTTCCCTCTTTGCCAGTCCGATAAGGCCAGGACCAGCTGAGATGGGTGGCAGCCTTCCCCACTGGCGCTCGCACTCAATTGCTTGCACCGTTAGGCTCACCTTGCACCCCTCTTTGCCATGCACGCCTAGGCTGAGCCGCTACCACTGCCCCAGTGCCGCTGATGTGGCTGTGCCGCTGCAGTTCATCACCGAGCTCGCCACGCGCATGTGGCCAGTCCGCCATCAGCCTTCCCCGCTCCAACCCCTACAACCACCGAGTCCACTGTAAGGTACTAGTGCCCTTGCGCTAGTCAGTAGGCCTCTAGCTAGCACTAGCTCACTGGAATGTTCGTGCCACCATCACGAGCGGTCACTCACCATGGCTACCACTTCCAAGAGCTACGTTGCTCCCATACCCTAGCTTAGCGTAGGCGCTAGGACCGTAGATGAAGGTCGGTCTGCTAGCTAGGCCGGTGAGAACCCTAGGTGGCTGGCGTGGCCGGCCAGTACCTGTGTCCGCCGCACCGGCGAGCGCTGGGGTGCCAGGGACCTCCTCGATGCGAAGGTGAATTAGTATAGGGTCCTTAGTGCATGATTGCTGACTGCGTGAATAGCGCGCATAATGGCCGCACGATTTCATTTAAGCGCGGGAACTTTTGTGCAAATGTGACAGCGCGCGTGGGCTCCCCCACGCGTGGGCCGCGTTGCTGGGCCGGCTCACCGGTCGTGGGCCGCGCTGGGTCACTTTGCTTTTTCTTTTTCTCACGAATTAAGTTAGTTCTTCCTTTTTCTAGAATTGCTGCAAACTTGTAAAGTTAATATAAATTAGTGTAGGTGCCCAAAAATTGTGAGATAAATTTTGTTGAGTTTCTAAAAATGTTGTCTATCTAATAGTATGGTTAGTTTATACATGTCTATGTTGATGCTAAGGTCTATTAAATCATTTGAAAGTGTTTATTATTACTTAGATTAATAATTATAGGAATTTTGTGGCAAATTGGTAATAGCTTTAATCATAAAATTTTTATAGTAACTTCATGGCATTGTTAGGTGCTTGCTGTAATTTTTGTAGCCCTAGAGTAGACTATTTAATGTGGTAGCTAGACACCCATTAAGACTAATATGAATAATGGCATGATATTGGTTTATAAAAAATAAGCACTTGTAGGGAGTAAGGATGAAAACGGTCGGAAACGGTCGAAAAACTCCTAAATTGTTTTCTACTTTTACATTTGAAATACAAAAACGAAAGCGAAAACGGTAAAGCCGGACACGAAAACGAACACGAACTTATGAAATATCGAGAATTCCGAAAACGAACCAATTCGAGCGGATTTATATCGAACACGGTCGATATACGAAACTCAATACGGAATACCGACCCGTAGGACCAAATGCGTAACTAAGTACGTGCATGATCAAATTCATGTGCATATAATAATTAACAAGTGCATGATCCTTGGTCTTAGGTATTTAACATAATAGCCGACACATAAATACAAGTTTGTGTGCTGAGCAGCCTGTCATCGGGCTATGTGACCTGTGCAGTTGGCCAAATTCGGTTTAAACCGAATTTTAAATTCGGAATATTTCAAATTAAAAGTAGAAAAGTAGAAAACGGTCGAAAAATATCTAAACCGGTTTCTACTTTTACATTTGAAATACGAAACATCTAAAATGCGAAATCGAAAACGATAAAGTCGGACAAGAAAATACGAATTCGATCGAATTAAATGTAGAAAACGATGCGGTTCGGTTCGGGATATTTCCGTTCCGTTTTCATCCTTAGTAGGGAGAGCTTCAAATCTATTTGGTAGAAATAATGATTTGCTTAGTATCTTAGTCATTAGAGCTAGCTTAGTAGCTTAGTATGTGTATTCTTATTTTAAGAGTGGTTGTTGACTAAATACTAAATTATTGCATCATCATCATTGCATGCATATGGAGAACGAGTTGGTGGAGTTCGCGATCACCAGCGAGGAGGAGTACGAGGAGGTGGTCGAGGAGTACGAGGAGGAGATCCCCATACATGAGGGAGTCCTGGAGCTAACTGACGCAGCTAACACCGTGCCTGCCCAATGCAAGCCCCAGTGCATAACCCTTATTTTTAATACTCACTGTATATATATGTTGTGCATTTACGTTGCCGAAGTTTTATAAAGCCCACATGCATATATATATATATATATATATATATATATATATATATATATATATATATATATATATATATATATATCTTCCTATGAGTCTTACTAGTGCGGGATCAAGTAGCTGCTATGCTTAGGTTCATTGATAGCGTGAGTAACCTACCGTTACTCACAAGTAGGTGATATTAGTATTACACTCATGATAAAAATGATGAAAAGGAAAATGGTGAGTGGGTAGGGATATGGTATCGGTATTGGGGGTGTAACAGGTTGTGTCCCGTGGCCACGGGGCATAGCTTGGTTACAATGTTTTCCCTATCCGTGTCGATTGAGGACTGTCTGTTGCTATGGATGGTAGTCAGGTCATAGATTTATTATCCTGAGCACATACTTGCTTATGGGAGCAGGAAGGCTCATTACTCTCGTGTCATGGGTTTCGGATCTTTTCGGACCGACTGATTAGAGGCAGGGAAAAGTGAAGGTCTAAGCACCACACTGAGACCGAGTCTCAAGTGTGGGGGTTTAGAGTCTAAGTTTGGAGAGGGACCTAGACCCCTTGACCGGAGTGGAATGGGTTGGTATTGTTTGTGCCTAGGGTACAAGCACGACATGTGTTTTTAGGGTACCCAGCTGAGCTACATTGATTCGCAAATCGCTATTTCTATGTGACGGTACGACTTTGCTATGGTCTAGCACCGTAGTAAGAACTGGAATATGGAAGATGGTAAAATGATTCTGCTTGTTCAACCCTTGTTTGAAAGTAGTATAGGTACTTACATAGAATGATTAGTTAATGAAGTAAAGTGATGCTAATAAAATTTGATTTTAAGGATGAACTATTAGTAATGTTTTTCACAAAACAAAATAAACCAGCAAGCCAAATTGCCAATCATATCCTTGAGAGTCAGGAAATGTATTCCCACTAGTCAGGTAAGTTTTGTGAGTACATTGTTTACTCAAGGTTTATTTTACCCTATTGTAGGTGCATCTTGAGGACTAGCTCTTGTGTGGAGGATTCTTCTAGTGGGCACAGACAGATCCTTGTATCTTAACCGCTAGATGTTTATTTCTATTCCGCTGTTTAATTATCGCACCCTAAACTCTGGTATTGTAATAAATAATTTCCAAGACTCTATGTTGTATCAAAAGGACTAAGTATTGTAAGCTCGTACTCATTATTGGATTCTATATATAAAATGTGGATTGTTTTGAGTTCTCCCAATGGGTGTGTATTGACGGTAGTTATTGTTCATCATAGACCGTCAACATAACTTGAATAAATGCTTGAAATGGATCTCCAATAGAAATTTAGGGGTTTAAACTAATAATTTCTATAAGTTTTGGTGAATCTATATTTTCAGCGGGGTTATTCCAGAAAACTAGAAAGAGGGATCTAAACGTGAAAAAGAACTAAACGTAACCGCGATGAAAACTATTCTAGAAGACTCCAGAGGACTCCAGGAGGCAACCCCCCAAGGCAGACCTAGAGAGGCTGCCAGGTGGGGCTGACCGACCCCACCATGGTGCCACCTGGCCTCCTATGGGCCCCATTTGTCAGCAGCTTTTGGAATGTTCGTCAACCGCCTTCTAGGATTGCATCTACGCCGTCCTTCAAGTCGGTTTGATCCAAGGGCTCACGTTGCACCCCTTGAGCTATAAACAGACCCCAGCCCCCCTAGAGGCAACAAGTCATTTGAGATGAAGTCATCCAGAGCCAGAAACCCTAATCTCCTCAGAGCTCCTCTAGTTTCTAGGGCATTAGCTAGTTATGCTAGGTCTAGAGGGAGGCAAGCAGTTCTTCGCTTGGATTTCCGATATTGTCAAGAGCTTGGTTCGATATAGTTCTCATACCCCTCTTCCTTGTATCTCTATTATTTTTATATGCTTGCTACAATCGTTATGACAATATTAGTATTCATCTTGTTCATGTTCTTGGTTTCAATGTTCATCATCTACTTTGATTATATGCTTAGTATAATTAGTTTATCATTGTGTTTATGCATAAGTTCGTATAGCATTCACCCTATTAAGGATCAAAGGGTGGGTGGTAGAGATCATGTAAGCGTGGTGCTTATATGCTATTTACCTACGAATACACTCTATATTCCGGATCATGTGGTAGATCGCGGTTGTGACATTACCCTTGAGTCCTTTATAGTCCACTCTCTGAGTATAGGTCGAAGGAGTAGGGCCCTGTTGCAAAGGAAGGGAAAGCTCTATTCTTGAACTTCCCGGAGTAATGCCCCTTATGTGTAGATTCAATGGTGATCTTAGCAATAACTACTAGGTGTAATTGCACTAATCAATGTATGCTTTGACTTGTAATTAAGAATGACTTAGGAATTATTCCTCTAATATTCTAACCTGACCATGCTAATGCTATAGATAGGAGTGCTCTGAGAGATTTATTTATTATTATTATGAACTTGATCAATGCTTATCATATATACCTTTTATCCTGTGACTTTCTCCTATTATGAGTAGAGAGATTGTTATGGTTTATTTCTCCATCAATGTTATAAGTTATCAATACATGTCTAAAGCTACACCTTCCCTATGGTAAAAATATAAATATGATACCTGGAATACTCTTAGGTAAAATGCTACAATGGTATAATTATCTGTCCGCTTGCAGAATCTTTTTCATTCATATTCTATATTCTTTCTAGTCACATAAAATGATAAACATCTACTTTGTATTATTCTAGTAGTAATGCTAGATAGTACCAACAAACATTTCTGGCACCATCACTGAGGATGACAACCTAGTTCAAGTATTGCTACTACTAGATTTTGACCCTATTGCCACTTGACACCATTTGGATCACCACAAATTGTGTTGTAATAGGGGTGTGTTTTACAACATTTGTCCAAAAAGGTGGCAATAGGGGGACTGTGTTGCCACAGAAATAGTGCATTGCAATTTTTACGCTCAGCATTACAAGAGGTGACACCTATAGCAACCCTTTTTTAAAAAATGTTGCTATTGGTTAATAATATTGCCATGATGACATTTAGTTGCATTAGTATTGATTGGCATTGCAACTCTCTGGTGCTCTTGCAACCAAATAGAACAGTGTTGCTATTGCTCAAAATTATTGCCACAGTGTTGTTGGATTGTAATATTTCTCATGACCATTGCATTAGGTAGACCGTGTATTGCGACTAAATTTCTAAGACGATGTAATAGTTTGTTGCTATTGCTACAGTTTTTGTTGATTGTAATATTTCTCACAACCATTGTAATAAGTAGTTGTTTATTGCAACTAAATTTCTAAGGTGATGTAATAGTTTGTTACTATTGCCACAGTTTTTGTTGGTTGTAATTTTTCTCAAGACCATTGCAATAGGTAGTTGTTTATTGCAATTAAATATCTAAAGCAGTGCAATAGTATGTTGCTATTACCACAATTTTTTGTTGTTGTCATAGAATAGATGTGTTGCAATATGGTATTTTGTTGCAGCACTTTTATTTCATAGGCATTTGGGTTCGTCAAACTAGCAAATCACAAAGGGCGCTGCTAGCGCCCGGACGTCCGGATCCAGGCACTAGCGTCCAGACGCACCACAGGAGAAAGGATCCCCGACCCCCCCCCCTCCCGCTTCCACCCCGCACCATGCTAATGAAAACCGACAAACCCGTGATTCAAAAAAATGGCCACCCACACTGTCCCCACGCGCGCGGGGGAGCGGATCGAACGCATCCCAGGCCCGCACTCGGGATCCGATCCCACCTCTCCAAACTCTGTCTGCCCCCCGAAGCAACCTTCGCCTCCCTCCCCGCCGTGCAACACCCCGCCCCCGTAGCTTGGCAAACAACTGAAACAACATACGTGAGTTGCTGCAAAATCATCATGAAAAACAGCTATGCAACAAACAAAGAAACGCCTGCTGCACCAAAGCATGAAAAATACCGCAACAACGACCAAACACCTACTGAACACAACAAACAAACACCTACTGCAACATGCAGAAACTGATCTACTACACCAAACCATGGAAATTACTGCAACAGCAACCAAACACCTACTGAAACAACGGCCAAACACCTACTACAACATGCAGAAAAAACAAAGCTTCAACATACAAGGAACACCTACTGCACCAAAAGCATAAAAACTACTACAACAACAACAAAAACACCTACTGAAACATACCTTTCGAGAAACTGAAACAAACATACAGAAGCTACTGAAACAGGGGGAAGAAAGGGGGAAAACCGCTGGATCTGCATCGCCCCCATGGATCCACCATGGGGGGGCCGCTGCTACATGGATCCACCACCGGGGGAGGCCCCCATGCCGCCGTCGAGGTGGAGGAGGCGAGCCGGGGTGAAGAACGTCACCCACGCAGCTGGATCTGCACCGCTCCCCATGGATCCACCATGGGGAGCCCGGTGCTCCCGTGGATCCACCACGAGGGGAGAACTCCATGCCACCGTCGAGGTGGAGGAGGACGCTCCGGGGTGGAGGAGACCCCACGCCGCTGGATCTGCAACGACTCCTATGGATCCACCACGGGGAGGTCGGCGCTCCATGGATCCACCGAAGGAACGCCAGGAGCCCGCGACCGCCGTCAACTTCGAGGAAGCGACGGAGGAAGGAGAGGGACACAGCAGGGGGGCGTCACCGGGAGAGAGGAAGAGAGGGAGTAGCGACGAGCCACCAGCGTGGCGTGCAGGGGAGGAGCTCGCGGCACGTGGAGGAGAGAATGAGGTGAGACGAAGAGAGCGGAGCGAGCGAGTAGGGAGGGGGAAGAGCTGAGCAAGCGACGGACGAATGGATAAGGGAGCCGCGCGCGGTCGAGCGGGTGGAGTCGCGCGTGAGCAGGTTCGGGTCGCGCGGCGCGTCCGTCCTATCCGGACGTCTGCAGTGTATCATTACCGAATCACAAAACGTGTGCCAACCCCTTATCTGGTATGTGATCGTGCGGATCCAACATATATACGTCTGGTGCCCGACACAACAAACACCGGTGCCCTTGATCATCAGGACGTTGCCACCAGCCCACGCCATCCACCTCCTACAAGCGACGTTTAGTGAAGCCATGGCCCCAGCCCACCCATGATCTGCCCATTATCTATTTATCTTGGATTCTTGGTCATGCCCCCGCGTGTACTAATAAAGTTGTTTTTGATGTCTTAAACTCTCCCATGCAGCCTTGTATAATTCTAATTCAATTTGGTTATGATTGTTAGGAAATTCTAAATTATGTATTTGTTGGATGTGATTATCATAAAGTTCTCTGGACAACATGGGTTTTTGCACTTTGATTTATAATCTTTGGAAGCAATCCCAAGTAATATAACATTTAAAAGCAATCTCCAACTTGGTAAGTCCATGTTAGGACCCATTTTAGCTCAGCCCACAAACATTTAATAGGAGATTGCCTGCGAGTTGCAATAGGACAAAAAATGCACAAGATGTTTGGTAGCCAAACTAAAATCAAGATCATGATAATTAAATTTGCATGTGTTGTACCATACCAATGACAAAAATATAACTGATGATGAATTAACACATGATTAAGTGATTAAGTGTTACAAGGTTACAATATTATCACAAACCAACATATCACAGACACCTTAACCCAAAACCAACACATCAAGGCCAACCTATCACTCATGATTGCGAAGATCAACAATTTTTTTTTTGCCAACCTACTTCAAATCTGCATAGTAAATATACCAATTCATATATGTACCAGCCACATTTTTTATTCCTAGCCTGCAGAATGTCCTTAGGAATGGACCCTCCCACCTCCTGCAGAGCAAGCACTCCATGGCTCTAAAAACGTATCAGTCTGAAAATCAAGTACAATCTATACTGCAAACTAAAAAACAAAGAAAGAAAAAAACACATTAGTATTTAGGGTCTGTTTGGTTTCATTTTGTTAAAGTTTAACTCCCATCACATCAATGTTCTCTCAAATGCATGGAGTACTAAATGTAGACTAATTGTATGCATGTCGGTATAGATTATGAGTAATTTACGAGACGAATCTATTAAGCCTAATTAGTCCAAGATTGGAAACTTTTTTGTCAAATAAGACGAAAGTGCTACAGTGTTTGTTAAACTTTAACTCCTCAAACCAAACACCCCCTTAGTAGTGCAGTCTGAACATCACACTACTTTGAGATTGAACATAGCTTGCATAACACCACCCTGGTGTATCTTATACAGGACAATTCATGTAGAGACACAAAATAAACCACTGAAAAACATGTGTGAAGCACTAAGACACAAGCTCTATCAAACGTGTGAAGAACATTATGCATCTCAGACAAGACCTGAATCTACTGGATGGAGTAGCTATTTTTTATGTTAAAAATGGCACTAGAATCCTAGTGTCAAGAAATGCTGCGGCCCTATCCTTTGTAGAATGCATGATGTGCTGATGAATCATCTGCAAATTTCATATGGTCTAGAAAACAGTCATATGAATGATATAGCACTATGTTTGTATATTACAGATAGACAGTCATATAAATGATGTGGAGTCCATTTTGGTGTTAGATTTATCACTCAGCTTCCTCTATGGTATGCACAGAAAGAAACTTATGCTATTTTGATCATTCGACTACTATCACATTTTCTGTTTGCAGTGTTTCCTATCCTTTCTGCGATAAATTTATTAATATCCCTTGAATCCTCAAATGGTAGTTGGGGCAGTATCCTCATTGTATAGAAGGTTTGCCATGTACAGAACCTAGGCATTCGTGCTGCCTTTTTTTTCAGAGATAAGAGAAGAAGGATGAGGAATTTCTTCGTCCCTGCTCATGGATTGGGAAATCTCTGACTGACGAGCAGCAGAATTTCTTGAGGCCGCTGGTAGCAGCAAGGTACGGGCCTTCATGGGATTGTGAGAATCTCATCGTCATTTTTCATGGCTAAGTGAGCTATAAACCTGAACAAAACAAGGAGTTGTTATTTTTTGTGGCTAAGATAACTATAAACCTGAACAAAACATGAAGAGCTGTCATTTTTTATGGTTAAAACAATGATACTTGAATCCATAGTCATTCTAGCTGCCCAAACTAAATAATAATCAAGTTGCCACTCAGTTTAAATTTCAGAAAGTTACCTTTTTTATTTGTGGCTGGTGCCCCTCCTTCCAAAACTCTGAAAGATAAAATTTGTCATGTATGTGACTTGAATGACATCCCAAGATCTAAACATCAAGTAGAGATCTTAAGCGATTGAGTAACCAGCCACAATAAAAGTTGTCTGGCTTAATATCACGATGAAGAAACACCCTCGTGTGTGAAAGGATCAAGATGCCCAAGAGGGGGGGTGAATTGGGCTTCTCTAAAAATTAATTGCAAGAATTAAATCCTACAAGCCAAACTTCACCCCTAGTGCCTACTTGTGTTCCTTGTGTTTCTACCGATAAAAGTTAAGCACCCTAAGTTCCAATCCTAGACTAGCAAGGCAATTCTAGGAAAGTAATCAAGCAATGAAAGTAATGCAAGAAAATAAATGCTTGAAAGTAAGGGATAGGAACACGGCGATGTTTTGCCGAGGTATCGAAGAGTCGCCACTCCCCACTAGTCCTCGTTGGAGCACCCGCGCAAGGGTGTAGCTCCCCCTTGATCCGCGCAAGGATCAAGTGCTCTCTACGGGTTGATTCTTCGACACTCCGTCGCGGCGAACACCCAAAACCGCTCACAACTTGAGTTAGGTCACCCACAATCTCGTCGGATGATCACCGAACTCCCAATCACCACCAAACCGTCTAGGTGATGGCGATCACCAAGAGTAACAAGCTAGAACTCTCACTTGACCACAACAAGTCTAATAAGAAGATGGATGCACACTTACTAGACTCTTGTCACTAGAGAGGATTCTCAAACTTTGATTCGCAAATCTCAATCCTCACTATGGCTCTTGTACTCCCTTGCACTTCAAAGATGTTTCTCAGCTAAACAAATGAGCAAGAGGCCTCTAAAAGAGGTGGAGGGGTTGTATTTATAGACCCCTCAAACAAATCCAACCGTTACCTTTCGAAACAGCCAGACGCGCACTGACCGGACGCGCCTATCGATATGACCGGACGCGCTGGTCGGTTGTAACGGTCGAAAACGGAAACTTGTACTGAGAGACCGGACGCGCCGATCTGTGCTGACCGGACGCGCCGGTCTGAGATGACAGGACGCGCCGATCAGGGATGATCGGACGCGTCCGATCATGCAAGAGCTCTCTGAAAATTTGACCTGACGCAACACCGCGTCCGATCATAGGTGACCGGACGCGTCAGGTCTCCGCTGGACCTTACTGGAACATGACCGGACGCGCCGGTCTTTTTCATAGTTGCGTCCGATCATTGCTGTTTACCCTCTGGAACACGTGTCAGCCTGACCACCGCGTCCGGTCCTCTCAAGGACCGCGTCCGGTCAGTCAGCTGAAAACGCAGTTAAGACTTTGTACTGACCGGACGCGTCCGGTCATGACCAGGACCACGTCCGGTCATAGGTAAACGGCTCAAACGTCTTCTAAACGCAATGCAACTTGAACCAAGTTGCTTCTAACTGTACTCTGAGCTTTTCTCGAGCTACCTAGTGCTAAGTTTGACAAGTGTGCACCACACCTAAACATAAGACTCACCTAGGTCAAGCTACTCGCTCATGCCCCTCTTCATAGTACGGTCAAAGGAGAAAACAAAGATCCTAACGACTATTCCAGATGTATCTCAACACCTTGACATCCGGAACTAACCGTCCTTAATCTTATCGTTGATCCTTTGAAAACAAAAACGATTTCCATCAAGGGACATGACTGCCATATTGCTCAAAGCAGTTATCATCTCCATGACCTAACTTACCGATGTTTCTGCAAAACACACGTTAGTCATGGTAATTATGTGTTGTCATTAATTGCCGAAACCAACACGGGGGCCTAGATGATTTCAATCTCCCCCTTTTTGGTAATTGATGACAACACTTAGATTCAGAAGATATGAGTTGAGATTTTCGATCATGCTTGGTTCACATAAGCATAAAGCTGTAAGCATAAGGGGTCAGACAATGCTTATGTGTTCCAAGCCAACTGAGTGTACTTATAAGATAAGACATGAAAAGTTAGTACATACAAAACATAGCTCATATGAAATCGGAGTAAGGCACGGAAGCACAACCTTATGAGGTATTAAACAAACAAGTGACATGATTTAAAGCTGTGATTAGATAAACCATAAAGACTTTAAGATCTCTCATAAGATCACATGTCACACGAATACAATTACTGTAAAGGAAATATGATGCATGAGAGTAGCACACAAGAAAAGAACGAAAACCCTAACAGAAACTCCCCCTAAGCTCCCCTGAATCTACTCTCTCCCCCTTTAGCATCAACCGCCAAAAACTAATCTAAGGATCTGACGGAGGAACAGACGGAGTCGAGTCGGGTGCCGAGGAGCGCGGAGTGATCACAAACTGTGAGATATCTCCTTCGGACTCGGAGCTATCTGGCTGACCCTCTGAAGAAGCACGTGGCTGTGAAGCGGTCTGGGTCTGATCAACAGGAACAGGTGCTTCCGAAGTAGCGATAAGTGAAGCAGTCTCTGTGACCTGAGCCTGAAGTGAGCCAAAAGCTGGGGGATCTGTAGAGGCAACTGACAACGGAACAGTCTCTGTAGTGCTTGTCCCTGTCACTGGAAGGAGAACTGCCTCTGAAACTGACAACCCTGATGAAGTAGCAACTGTGGTGTGCGAGGGCGTCGGCTGACCAGTCAACTCGCTATATGTGGCACTCAGATCAAAGAACGGTGTGCCGGTCAACATGTGAGGGCGAGGCTGGTCTGAAGGAGTAAACCCCATCTGAATGGGCGTGTAGCTCGGGGACTGGAATGACTGAGGAACCTGCAGCTGTGGAGATGTGAACTGAAAGCTCGGCTGATCCTGACTTGAAGGTCCACTGAATGGTAAAGCTGAAGTCAGGATAGATGGAGGTGGAGGAGCCCCAACTGTGACAAGGTGACGCATAAGCTCCAAGTACTGCTGCTGGCTGGCTGTACTCTGTCGCTGCATCTCATACTGCTGACGCTGCATCTCGACCTGTTGGCGCTGTATCTCAAGCTGCTGTCTTTGGAACTCATCCTGTCGAGTCTGTATCTGTGCAAACGCAGCAGCTGTGTCCTGAACCTGTCTCTGTAGCTGAAGCTCCTGTCGCTCCTGTGCCTGGGTCAGCCTCTCAAGTATAGCCACCATGGCTGGGTCTGAGCGAGAGGCTGAACCAGAACCACCGGCCTCGTGGTCGTGAGGCCGAGGAGACCGATACCTGGGGATGGGCTGATAATCCTCGTCAGTGCTGTCAGAGACCTCATCCTCATCTATATCAGCGGGCTGAGCATCTAGATCTGCAAGTTCTGCCTCAGCAAGACCCTGTATGGTCGCATCCTGCTCAGCCGCTGTCTCAGGCACCTCAGGTCTCTCTCTCTGTCCTGGTGCAGGGGTCTGCTCTCTAGTAATTGAAGCCCACAGCTGACGAATATCATACTCAGGAAAAGCAGTAATTGTTTCAGTTAACTCAGCACTTATTTCTGAAAGCAGCTCCAGTGCAGATCTGATGATGAAACGGATCCAATGAGCATAGGGCAGCTGACGGTGTCCCTTGAAGCCTTCTGCTAGGGTGTCCTCCATCTCACTGACCATAAGATCTCAAATGTCAAAAGGTGTCTGTGAAAGAAGGTGGTGAACAACCCAAAGCTGCATCCTGGTCAGTCCCTCTCTGTAACCAAATTTGGAAAGAAGAGTGCGTCTGACAATAGCATCCAAGACTCGGGCAAGCGGTGTCAGACTGGCAGGTGTACGACGAGACCCTTCGCCAAAAGGCTCACGAAAGCAGGGTCGGATCAGGTCTGTAGGTGGCACAGAACCGCCATGAGGGCGTCTAGGTGGAGCTGTCTGACCGAAGCAGAGCTGGTGGATCTTCGTGTCTGAAGCTGGGAGTCTGAGAATCTCCCGTACTCTGGAGCTGTACAGTCTGCGGTCGCGGCCTCTGAATGTAAAGTGTATGAACTCATGGGCTGGATCAATCCATAATGAAGCATAGAACTCCCTAACCCAAGTGCCGCAGTATGCACCTGTCCGTCCAAGAAAATCTGACAGGCCTGGTAGATAGGACAGGTGCGGACATAGCTGCTCACCCACTACCTCAACAAGTGACTCAATGTGACAGACCCTCTGTGGTCAGAAAGCAATGCCACTGTCAACAAGAGCTCTGTAAAAGTCCTCCTGGAGAGGAGTATAGAATCCCTCTGAAGCTCTGGAATCTCTCTGAGGTGGGAACCACCGACTGACCTCAACGAATCGCAAACTTTGCACCTGTCGTGCAGTAGCACCTCTCAAGTCAAAGTGCTCAACTGGGGGTGTACCTCTAGCTCTCGAAGGTGGACGTCCTCCATGACGCTGGCCCTCTGGCCTGGGAGTCACCGGAGTCCGTGTGCGTGTGGAGCGGCGATGTGATGGAGTCTGAGCTGGCTGTTCCGCTGTCCCCTCTGAAGGTGTTGTAGGTGGATCAACTGACATAGTGTCTTCATCCATTAGCACTTCTGTGCCCTCAGTGGTCTCAGTGGTCTCTGTACCAAGCTGTCGTCCTTCAAGATGAAAACGACTGTCTCCAATGCGTATACCAGTGCTTCTGCTACCCCTCTCTACTACATCTGCTGCATCTGCCACTGCCTGAGCTATCTCTGCATCAGTGAGAGTCTTCTTCTTCTTTCTGGTCATGATCTTTATGCGCTTTTCACGCGCAACCTCAGACAGACGAGGAGGACTGTCGTCCCCGTCACTAGGAGCACCACCGGTATTCTTGCAACGAACCATGCTGTCACACTATCGGAAAGCCTCTGAAAGATGATGTACTGACACTCGAGAGCCTTGGCCTCAAACCGTATCCGCAGGCTTGGCCTCGGATTTAACCAGCAGAACAGCAGACACCCTGACACACCGACAAGCTCGCTTGAAGAGCGATGATCCAACGACCGGAAGACGATCTCGACGTATTAGGGTTACCCGAAGACGGCGACCGAAACCCTTGCGGAGATGGAGACAATGGCGAGGATTTGAAGATGAAAAACTAGCAACCTAGGGTTAGGGTTTTGGGGTCTTTGCAAGGGCTTTGAAGATCAAGCACGGCAAAGAAGATCCCGACGAGAGGCTAGGGCGCAGGGGAGGTCGCCGGCGGTGAATCAACGGCGGCGCGCGAGTGGGGGTGCGGTGGCGAGCGCAGGGCACGACTTCGAGCGCTAGGCTCGACTGCGGGCGCAAGGCGCGACTGTGGTGGCGGTGGCGCGTGCGCAGGGAGCAGCGGTGGCGGCGGTGGCGCGGGCGTAGGGCGCAGCTGCGGCGGAGGTGAGGGCGCGACGGCGAAGAAGGCGAGGTCGCGGCGGCGGCAGAGGCGAGGTGAGATGAAAAAGAAAAGAGATCCAATCGTACGGTTAAAGGGGCGAGATCCGCTTTATGCGTGACGACCGGACACAGTGGTCGATGTGACCAGACGCGGTGGAGGCAGCGTCCGGTCACATTCCAGTAAGCTCCTGGAATGACCAGACGTGTCCGATTATCCGCGATCGGACGCTGACAGCGTCCGGTTTTGATTTGCCCGGAAAACTGAGACGGATGACCGGACGCGGTGGTGGTTACCGGGACCGGACGCGGTGGTCAACAGGGGCGCGTCTGGTGCAGCGTCCGATCACTAGATCAGGAGACGGTCTCCAGGATGACCGAACGCGCTGGTGGTCGCCGGGACCGGACGCGGTGGTGAAGCAACACTGCGTCCGGTGCAGCGTCTGGTCCAGCGTCCGGTCACTGTTTTTCACCCTTTTCCTTTTCGAACTTTGACGTGACTTCTCCCAATCAAGTTCCAATTCAAAGAGACACAAATAAACATCAATTGGAACAAGATATAAGTGACCTCACTCAAACCCTCAAGTTTTTCAAAATAGTTTGCCTTAGGCTAATATTATTTTTAGGAAAATAGGCAACAAACACCCGAGGAGCAACGTATGGCCATGCAATAGAGCTTTTGATCCCTTGGGAGCGTCAAAATGCTCTCTCTACCCACGGACGAACACAGAGGTTGCTCAAAACTTAACCGAAAAGGAACAACAAAACAACAACCATGCATATGCAATGCAAAACAAGTAAGTAAAGCTAGGTTGCTTGTCAAGTTTGATCCACGGTTAGGCTTCTTCACTCCTCCAAAGGAGGGTTATCGTAACCATGTTAGTCAAGCCCTAGAGGCATTGCGGGTAATTAAACATGACATATAATACAATGCAATGCAAGAGACAACACAATCTCATCTTTTAAAGTTACTAGAATCAAGCACATTTAGTTCACTTCTCAACCTATAAAAGGTAGCTTCATCCAAAGGTTTAGTGAAGATATCCGCTAATTGATCTTCACTTCTTACACCTTCTAGTGATATGTCATTTTTAGCAACATGATCTCTTAGAAAGTGGTGGCAGATATCAATGTGCTTGGTGCGAGAGTGTTGTACCGGATTATTAGCAATTTTAACCGCACTTTCATTGTCACATAAAAGCGGCACCTTTTTAAGAACAACTCCATAGTCTAGGAGGGTTTGTTTCATGTATAGGATTTGTGCACAACAAGCCCCCGCGGCAATGTATTCCGCCTCGACGGTGGACAAAACCACACTATTTTGCTTTTTAGATGACCATGATACTAAGGATCTCCCAAGCAAATGGCACCCTCCGGATGTGCTTTTTCTATCAATTTTGCAACCTGCATAATCCGAATCGGAGTAGCCAACTAGTTGGAATTTAGCTCCTTTGGGGTACCATAGTCCGATGCTTGGAGTATACTTAAGATATCTTAGGATTCTTTTTACGGCACAAAAGTGAGGTTCTTTAGGGCACGTTTGAAAGCGGACACACATGCACACACTAAACATGATGTCGGGCCTAGATGCGGTAAGGTATAACAAGCTACCAATCATAGAACGGTAAAGAGTTTGATCGATTGGTTTACCTCCCTCATCTAGGTCGAGATGTCCATTAGTTGGCATTGGGGTCTTGATTGGCTTGCATTCTTCCATCTTGAATCTTTTGAGAAGATCCTTGGTATACTTCTCTTGAGAGATAAAGATCCCTTCTCTCATTTGCTTGACTTGAAACCCAAGGAAGAATGTTAGCTCACCAATCATTGACATCTCGAACTCTTTTGACATCAATTCACCAAATTCTTTGCAATAGTCTTCATTTGTTGACCCGAAGACGATATCATCAACATATACTTGACAAATGAAGATCTCTTCTTTGAATTTCTTGGTGAATAGTGTGGTGTCAACCTTCCTAATGGTGAATCCCTTCTCAATGAGGAAGTCCCGAAAGCGCTCGTACCACGCTCTAGGGGCTTGCTTGAACCCATATAGCGCCTTGAACAACCTATAAACATGATTAGGATATCTAGGGTCTTCAAACCCGGGAGGTTGTTCAACAAAGACTAGTTCATTTATAAAGCCATTTAAGAATGCACTTTTCACATCCATTTGATATAGTTTCATATCATGATGTGATGCATATGCAAGTAGAATATGGATGGCTTCAAGTCTTGCAACGGGTGCAAAAGTCTCTCCAAAATCAAGACCTTCAACTTGAGAGAACCCTTTTGCCACTAGTCTTGCCTTATTTCTTACCACTACCCCTTGATCATCTTGCTTATTACGGAACACCCACTTGGTTCCAATGACTCTTGCACCTTTTGGATGCTCTTCAAGTGTCCATACTTGATTGCGGGCGAAGTTGTTCAATTCTTCATGCATGGCATTCACCCAATCCGGATCTTGAAGAGCTTCTTCTACATTCTTAGGTTCAAGACAAGAGACAAAAGAGTGATGTTCAACAAAAGAATTAAATTTTTGAGATCGAGTCATTACACCCTTTGTAGGACTCCCTATGATGAGATCTTGTGGATGTGCTTGAAGTAGAGGTGAGTTTCTTTGATCAACCATTTAAAGGGTGGGATGAGGAGCATCAACATCTTGTGCTTGTGCCTTGGCTTGATGACGAGAGACATGGGTGTCTTCATTTTCAACTCTCTCATTCTTGTCATCATCTTAAGGCACATATGATGATAATGGTGGATTAACAATTTGCACATCGTCTTCATCATCTTTAGGTTTGATGTCACCCACCGGCATGTTCTTCATGGCCTCCCTCAATGGTTCATCACCTACATCATCACAATTCTCAATTGCTCCTTGAGAGCCGTTAGATTCATCAAATTCCACATCATATATTTCTTCAACCAAACCGGTGGCGTGATTAAATACTCTATATGCTTTGGACTTTGATGAGTAGCCAACAAGAAAACCAATATCACAACGTCTTTGGAACTTCCCTAGGTGTTGACGCTTCTTGTAGATGTAGCATTTCCACCCAAACACCCGGAAGAATGAGACGTCCGGCTTCTTCCCATTTAGCAACTCATAAGGGGTCTTGCAAAGAAACTTTTATAGGAAGAGATGATTTAAAGCATAGCATGCGGTGTTGATTGCCTCGGCCCATAATTTCTCCGGTGTATTGTACTTATCTAGCATTGTTCTTGCAAGAGTGATCAAGGTCCGATTCTTCCTCTCAACTACATCATTTTGTTGAGGAGTGTAGGTTGATGATACTTCATGCTTGATTCCAATTTCATCACAATAGGCTTCAATATTGGTGTTGTCAAACTCTTTTCCATTGTCACTTCTAATCTTCTTTATTTTGACTTCAAATTCATTTTGAGCTCTCTTTGCAAACTTCTTGAAGCAACTTGCCACTTCGGATTTGTCATGAAGAAAGAAAGTTCAAGTGTATCTTGAGAAGTCATCCACAATCACAAGACAATAAAGATTTCCACCCAAACTCTTGTAAGTTGTAGGACCAAACAAATCCATGTGAAGAAGTTCTAGTACTCTTGATGTTGACATGTAGGCTTTGGTTGGATGAGTGTTTGCAACTTGTTTGCCGGCTTGACATGCACTACAAGGTTTGTCCTTTTCAAACTTTACATCCTTTAAGCCTCTTACTAGTTCTTTCTTCAATAGCTTGTTGAGAGTGTTCATTCCAACATGAGCAAGCCTTCTGTGCCAAAGCCATCCAAGTGTGGTCTTGGTGAACAAACATGTCATCAAGTTTGCATCTTCGGAGGTGAAGTCAACAAGATAAAGATTGTTGTATCTAAAACCCTTGAAAATCACTTGCTTGTCATCTATCTTGGTAACAACCATTTCATTTGGACCAAACAAGCATTGATAGCCAAGATCACAAAGTTGCCCAACGAATAGTAAGTTGAAACTCAAAGAAGCAACATAGAGCACATTGGAGAGAGAATGATCATTTGATATTGCAACCTTGCCTATACCCTTGACTTTGCTCTTTGAATTATCCCCAAATCTGATCTTGTCTTGACATACCCCATCCTCTTCAAGTGAGGTGAACATACGAGGATCACCGGTCATGTGTTGTGTGCAACCACTATCAATCACTCAATGAGATCCACCGGTCTTGTAGTTCACCTTTCGATCACCTTTAGCCATGAGGCATAGGTGGGAAGTGGATGATGACGGTGAGGGTGTCGATAAAGATGGTGATGAAGACGTTGATGACGATGATGATGGCCCAACCACAAGTGCGGTGATCTTCTCTTTTCCATCATCACTTTCATCGCCGGAGGACTCACATGATGATTCAATGTCGGTGAGCCAATCACCAACAATATAAGCCTTGCCTCCCTTCTTCTTCTTGTAGAACTCTCTTTTCTTGCCATCTTTCTTCTTGTATGGTTTGTTCTTTCTTTTATCATCTTCTTCTTCACTTGAATCATCTTTCTTGTCCTTTTACTTATTCTTGTTCTTGTCTTTTGGAGGCTTTGGGCATTGATGAGCTAGATGGCCAAGTTCTCCACAATTGAAGCAATCCATTTCGGAGATTGGCTTCCTTTTGGTACTAGTGAAGAATTTCTTCTTCTTGCCATCGAACTTGATGCCACTCTTGTTGAGCTTCTTTAGCATCTTGGTGGTTCTTCTCACCATGAGTGCAAGTGATTCATCATCAATATCACTCTCACTTGTGCTCTCTTGCACTATCATGGCTTGGCCCTTTTTTCTTTTTCTTTTTATAGCTAGCTTTGAAGGCCAAGTCCTTTTTCTTGAAAGATGATGAACCCTCTTCCGGAGTGATGTGCATGTACATCTCATGTGCATTAATCTTTCCCAA
This sequence comes from Saccharum hybrid cultivar R570, assembly GCA_038087645.1. Classification (NCBI taxonomy): domain Eukaryota; kingdom Viridiplantae; phylum Streptophyta; class Magnoliopsida; order Poales; family Poaceae; genus Saccharum; species Saccharum hybrid cultivar. Next base: position 10,289,912 of record JAQSUU010000084.1, on the reverse strand, counting down.
TACTTGAGTCGGTGTTGCGGCGGAGAGATCACTTTGGTGAAGTACGGTGACAATATGTCCATACTTCTCAATGGGGACAACACTCAACATCCTCCTTGCAACATCCGATTGACTCATTTTAGTGAGTCCAAGAGCATTGAGATCTTCTACAAGAACATTCAAGCGAGTGTACATTTCATTAGCACTTTTTTTAGGAAGCATCTCAAAAGAATTAATTTTCTTTAAAGCAATATGATAGCGTTCCTCACGTTCACTCTTAGTTCCCTCATGGAGAGCACAAAGATTCTCCCACAATTCATGAGCGTTTTTGGCATTACGCACACGATTAAAGATATCTTTGCCTAAAGCCCGGTAGATTGCATTTTTTGCTTTTGCATTCCACCGGTCGTATTTCTCCTCGTCACCACTTAGGTTAGCGGGATCCCTTATGGGGGAAAGCCCTTCGGTTGCGGCTCTAAGGCACCCAACATCTATGGCTTCGAGATACGCCTCCATACGAATTTTCTAATATGGAAAATCGTCTCCCTCAAAGGTGGGAGGTGGTCCTTCCCCATTAGACATCTTGCTCTAGGCGGTAAAGCCTAAATTTAGAGCAACACGGCTCCGATACCAATTGAAAAGATCAAGATACCCAAGAGGAGGTGAATTGGGCTTCTCTAAAAATTAATTGCAAGAATTAAATCCTACAAGCCAAACTTCACCCCTAGTGCCTACTTGTGTTCCTTGTGTTTCTACCGATAAAAGTTAAGCACCCTAAGTTCCAATCCTAGACTAGCAAGGCAATTCTAGGAAAGTAATCAAGCAATGAAAGTAATGCAAGAAAGTAAATGCTTGAAAGTAAGGGATAGGAACACGGCGATGTTTTGCCAAGGTATCGAAGAGTCGCCACTCCCCACTAGTCCTCATTGGAGCACCCGCGCAAGGGTGTAGCTCCCCCTTGATCCGCGCAAGGATCAAGTGCTCTCTACGGGTTGATTCTTCGACACTCTGTCGCGGCGAATCACCCAAAACCGCTCACAACTTGAGTTGGGTCACCCACAATCTCGTCGGATGATCACCGAACTCCCAATCACCACCAAACCGTCTAGGTGATGGCGATCACCAAGAGTAACAAACTAGAACTCTCACTTGACCACAACAAGTCTAATGAGAAGATGGATGCACACTTGCTAGACTCTTGTCACTAGAGAGGATTCTCAAACTTTGATTCGCAAATCTCAATCCTCACTATGGCTCTTGCACTCCCTTGCACTTCAAAGATGTTTCTCAGCTAAACAAATGAGCAAGAGGCCTCTAAAAGAGGTGGAGGGGTTGTATTTATAGACCCCTCAGACAAATCCAACCGTTACCTTTCGAAACAGCCAGACGCGCACTGACCGGACGCACCTGTCGATATGACCGGACGCGCCGGTCGGTTGTAACGGTCAAAAACGGAAACTTGTACTGAGAGACCGGACGCGCCGATCTGTGCTGACCGGACGCGCCGGTCTGAGATGACCGGACGCGCCGATCAGGGACGCGTCCGATCATGCAAGAGCTCTCTGAAAATTTGACCTGACGCAACACCGCGTCCGATCATAGGTGACCGGACGCGTCAGGTCTCCGCTGGACCTTACTGGAACATGACCAGACGCCCCGGTCTTTTTCACAGTTGCATCCAATCATTGCTGTTTACCCTCTGGAACACGTGTCAGCCTGACCACCTAATGCATCCGGCTCAGGTGGGGTTGGCCGAGACCCAATAAATTAAGATTGCCCGGACCCCAACAGTTCTTATGCACACCCACTCAGGGAAAGGCCCAATGTCCCTAAAAGACTAGTCTGATAGGGGAAGGGTGTCTCTCTCTTTTAAGGTGGCTTCCTTCTCCCAAGCTAAGCAAGATGAGATTATTCAGAGGCTCACACGGTCGCCGCCCGACTACAACTAGGCCACTTAGTCCTTTTTTTGTTGCGTCTTTGCCAGCGGGTAATAGTGGAGGATGTCCTCATCATTTCCACCCCCTTAAACAAGGGCCCAGCTCTGATACCAAATAATGCATCCGGCTCAGGTGAGGTTGGCCGAGACCCAATAAATTAAGATTGCCCGGACCCTAACAGTTCTTATGCACACCCACTCAGGGAAAGGCCCAATGTCCCTAAAAGACTAGTCTGATAGGGGAAGGGTGTCTCTCTCTTTTAAGGTGGCTTCCTTCTCCCAAGCTAAGCAAGATGGGATTATTCAGAGGCTCACACGATCGCCGCCCGACTACAACTAGGCCACTTAGTCCTTTTTTTTGTTGCGTCTTTGCCAGCGGGTAATAGTGGAGGATGTCCTCATCACCACCGCGTCCGGTCCTCTCAAGGACCGCGTCCGGTCAGTCAGCCGAAAACGCAGTTAAGACTTTGTACTGACCGGACGCGTCCGGTCATGACCAGGACCGCGTCCGGTCATAGGTAAACGGCTCAAACGTCTTCTAAACGCAATGCAACTTGAACCAAGTTGTTTCTAACTATACTCTGAGCTTTTCTCGAGCTATCTAGTGCTAAGTTTGACAAGTGTGCACCACACCTAAACATAAGACTCACCTAGGTCAAGCTACTCGCTCATGCCCCTCTTCATAGTACGGTCAAAGGAGAAAACAAAGATCCTAACGACTATTCCAGATGTATCTCAACACCTTGACATCCGGAACTAACCGTCCTTAATCTTATCGTTGATCCTTTGAAAACCAAAACGATTTCCATCAAGGGACATGACTGCCATATTGCTCAAAGCAGTTATCATCTCCATGACCTAACTTACCGATGTTTCTGCAAAACACACGTTAGTCATGGTAATTATGTGTTATCATTAATTGCTGAAACCAACACGGAGGCCTAGATGCTTTCAGTGTGCATGTACTCTACCCTGGCTATCTATATGAAAACAACAGGAAGGCATTAACTTGGAGAAAATCCACTAGATAAAAATTAAAAGATTTGAGAATTTGCCCATCAATTTTACAGGTATGTTGCCATACAGGTAACAAAAGATATTAAAAAAACAAAAATGATATGACCCGAAAGAGAAACTAACCATCTGATCAGCTGCAATCAATAGGGACGAGGTGTCGGGGATGGCTGATCTATGACGACAAGAGTTATAGTTAATTAATTAACCAAATAACTGACTGAATTTTAAATTGGTCAAGACATTCAATTTTCAAGTCATTAGCCAAGCTCAAGAACATTACAGCAAAGTTGTTGGCATCAAAGTTTTACCAAAGTTTGCAAACTCAGGAAAAGAGAATCAGGTCAGGTAGTTGCGAATATTTACTTCTGACGTGCCAATAGTTGGGATAAAAGAAATAGATGGATCTGGCTTTGTCAAGGCAGATGTTTGAGTCATGCCATGCCTCAAGCTTTGTATATTGACACCATGCGTCCATCTCTAACATATGTAGGAATTTAACCCGTCAAGGCCGAGTAGATAATGAGCGAAGAAGAACAATGATATTTTCACTGGAGTCTAATAAAGAAGAGAAGGGGCTGTACCTCACTACAAGTGGTTGATTTCCAGACTTCCTTCTTTGCTTGAATACCAGTTTCACCAAAATCTAGCATTAGAAACCAAGAACTCAAACTATTGACCATGGAGGACGCATGTGGAACTCTCTTCCAACTTCCCACCAGCAAGATGCCTACTGCAGCAACTCTGCAATGCATAGTGAAAGATGAACTTATTGCAGACATTGCATTACAGTACCAAACTAGTTAAGAAATCAAAACCTTTTCTAATCCCAAACATCTTAAAAATAGAATCACCAAACGCCTTTCCTGCATTTCCTCAAACACCTGGGCGGCATTGCATCAGCCAGTAGCAATGATCGCAACAGGCCGCTGCCGAGATGCGAGCATGGGGAGGGACGAGCTGGCACGCTGCGTATACCTCGATTGACGATGATGTCCACGCGAAGGTTATGGTGGCGCCCGGACGCGCCGCCGCATCCCCACGTCACGGCGGTCATATGCGATGGAACCGCAATGGCCACGCTGGAGCAGCTCCTTCCCCCGCCGGATCGAGGTGCCCCTCACTGGATCGGTGCTTCAACTCCCTCCACGGCCGCACAGACCACAGAGGGCGTGGGCTCTGAGATAGTCAATATGCCCTGGCGTCCGTCCTCGTCCTGCGATGGTGTGGAGGCGATGGGGGTGACAGCCGGCGTTGCATTGCTGTGGCCTGGAGCGGCCGGCAGCCGTGCGGCGCCTATGCCCTGCAGCTCCAGGCGGCTGGGGGAGGTGTCCTGATATGGGGAGGCAGCCAGCGGCTTGGAGGCAGGAGATGCTGTGGTGGCGAGGAGGAGGGCGGCCAACAGCCGGAGAACGGTGGCGTCCGCTCGTGAGGAACCTACGACGGCGCGAGCGGATTTTTTTCGAGTCGAACGTGGAGGCGGCTGAGGAAAGTGAGGAGGGGATTTGGGGGAGAAAAGGTAAGTGTGCGAAATTTTTTGCGTCACGCGCGGGATGGGAAACAATCGGCGCGCCTGAAAAATGAGCGCGCGGCATGGCAGGAGGAGAAAAATAATCTTCGCCGCTAAAAATCTGGGGGCAAAAAAAACCTGAAATTCCACGACGGCTGAAAAAATCTTGGGGAAAAGAAAAAAAATAGAACTCCACAGCCGATAGGAAAGATGAGAACTTGAAAGTTGAAACATGGTTTTAGCATCATAAATAATTTTAAATGAAAGAGTTATCTACTATAACATTATATGAGAATACGATTTTGTTATATGAGCATTTTATAAAAAATATATAAACTTACATTAACTAATTAAATTAAATCACGGGTTTGTTATAAAAACCTATGGATTTACATAAACCTAACCTACTCTATTTGTCAGTCCCCAAACTTGGCATAGGCTGTGTGTTTAGGCCCTGTTTAGTTCCAAAAAATTTGTAAAATTTAGATTTCCCGTCACATCGAATCTTTGGACACATGCATGAAGCATTAAATATAGATAAAAAATAAAACTAATTACACAGTTTAGACGAAATAGACGAGACGAATCTTTTAAGCCTAATTAGACCATGATTGGACAATATTTACCAAATAACAACGAAAACGCTACAGTGCCCATTTTGCAAAAAAAATTGCATCTAAACCGGGCCTTAGTTCACCTGAAAAGTGCACTATGAAAAAAGATTCTCCGTCACATCAAACTTGCGATAGATGCATAGAGTACTAAATATAGATGAAATCAAAAATTAATTGTACAGCTTGGTTGTACTTTGCGAGACAAACGTTTTGAACCTAATTAGTCAACGATTGGACACTATTTACCTAATAAAATCAAAACATGCTACAATACACTTTTCAGAATTTCCAGGGGATATGAACACAAAGTGTCATCACAGTCCACGAACTGACATATAGGGTAGGGATGGCAACGGGTACGTACCTAACAGGTATTGCCATCTCATACCCGCACCCGCTAAGGAAAAGCTTACCCGTTACTGCACCCGTACCTGCATGCGGGTACAAAACTTTGCCCATACCCGTACCCGCACGGGTGATCATACCCGACGGGTAACCCACACCCGATAGCACGTCGGAGCTCAGACATCAAACCAGAACAATCCAATAGGATAAACCAAATCGTGTGTGAAATTTGACAGAAACAAAGTGTTCAATTCAACCGCCAACATCCAAACCAAGAAATAAATAAATTTATGCGCCAACAAATTTCTTTTCAAGGATAAATACTCCAATCAGATAGCACGTGCTATTTATAGCATCTTTGCTGTACAACGCCATGCAAATACTAGAAAGCACTAGCATGAACGGGAAGGCAACGCATACAACAAAAGAGCATTCGCTTGCTCAAGCACTCAGCCTTGTTCTAGCCCTCCAGAATCCAGATCGAGTAGTCACAGGACAACGTCGCTTCTCGAGTCAGACTGGATACTAGAGGCGGCAGGAGGCAAGCAAGTGACGACTCGCAAACTCCAGCTAGGGCCTAGTTTAGTTCCCCAAGAATTTTGCAAAAAAATTCACATTCTCCGTCACATTGAATCTTTGGACGCATGCATGAAGCATTAAATATAAATAAAAAATAAAACTAATTACACAGTTTAGACGAAATCCACAAGACGAATTTTTTAAGCCTAATTAGACTATGATTGGACACTAATTGTCAAATAACAACGAAAATACTACAGTGTCTATTTTGCCAAATTTTTTTGTATCTAAATAGGCCCTAGGTGAAAGCGTGGTGCGCGTATGGTGTGGCGGCGGCCAACAGGCGGAGGCGCATGTGCAGCGGCGCTGCGGCGGCCAACAACAGGAAGACGGAGAGAGAGAGGAATAGATTGAGGTAGGGTTTCAGATCAACTTTGAGTATATATATGTTTCTTAGTTGGGCTGGGCCGCAACTTTCTTTGGGCTATCTTGGGATGAATTGATAAGACCAACATATCTATCGAGTATAAATTATCCACGGATATACGGGTATGGGTAGTATGAACCCACACCCACACCCGCTCTATGTGCTGGTGAGTGGGTTCTCGGTCTCAACGCAGAGCCTCACGGTGGCGCACGCCGAGCCCGGTGAGCAAGGATGCCGATCTAGCCTTAAAACAACGCACAATGCACGTCGAGTCCTGGGCCCTGTGGTGACGATGCCGAGTCCCACATCTCGTGGTGACAGACGCCAAGTCCCGTGCCCTGGTCCTATGTGAACCCGGCCCGTATTCACATAGACGTCGCTCTTCACTCGGTCACCAGTCGTTGCCGGTCATTGGTCTTCAGTCTTCATTTAGACGTCGCTCACTCATCGCTCCTCCATCACATGACCTGACTTTCCGTGGCGGGAGTCCTCGCCAAGATAGTCGTCTGGCAGTCTGGCACCATGACGCTGATGCCCTCATTCACCTTTTTGATGAGCAGATCACGAAGATTCTCAGACGCCGATGCTAACGGCACTCGCGGATCACGCACCAGCACGAGGTTGGAGTTCACGGGGGCACCTGATGATGCACACCATCCTCTGGCCCTTTTGTTGATCGACTCGAACACGTCTACCTAACACCGGCAAGGCTCGTAGAACCTGCCATCCGTGAGCTAGATACACTAAGCAAAGTTGGTCGGCAATAGAGCAACAACAATCAATCATATTGATTAGGATTTGAACTATATACTTTACCTTATAAGCATGTCCAATAATAACCATATAAAAATATAGAGCAACAACAATCAATCGTATTCGATTAGGATTCAAACTATCTACATTACCTTATAAGAACTCATGTCCGGTAATAGTCATATAAAAATAGGAGAGACCTTATAAGAACACGTGTCCAATAATAATCATATAAAAATATAGAGCAACAACAATTAATCGTATTTGATTAGGATTTGAGAACTCGTGTCCAATAATAGTCATATAAAAATAGGACAGTTGACGAACATATTAACCCAATACATTTTGGAATTGAACTCCGTATCCACGGAATATATATAAGTTCGGATGGAAGAAACTCTTCATTGTCCGGTAATTAGAGGGAGACGGATCACACAAATAGATGGACGAAAAAAGAGCTTGAAATTTTATCTCTTTATTTTATATATATATATATATATATATATATATATATATATATATATATATATATATATATATATATATAATGCGTGTAAATAAATAGGTACTAAACCGTACTGGAACATTGTAGAGTTCTGAGCTCTGGCACTACATATCATATTATGAAACCATACATGCTGTGGAGATAGCTATTGCAATTATACATGCATTATTTCAAGCGTCTAGAACGCTGCTAATAAACGACTAACGAGGCCGATTGAAGGTAACGATCTTTCAGGGGGAACGAATGCTTGGCGGGATGCGTGGTGGGTGGAAGAAGGAACGCGCAGGAAACAGTATCTTCTGTTCTTTAGTGCTTGAAGGATTTTTGCCTCCGCCTCCTATATAGCAAACCAAAATAGTGGAGGGTTAACGGATATGATCGATATACCCTTTGTTCTCTATGTTTTACCATAAGCATATAGTATCATAGTACATGGCAATAAATGAGGAAAACTGTTTACAAAGATGTTTATATATGTTCGAAAGCAATAAAACATCCTGCATTTATATATTATCACAAGTACGCGGTGCAATAAAAATACTGTTGTATTCGCGATACAATTGTGGTTGCAGGTATATATATAGACAGTTTTTTTTTCAGCACGTAATAGTCGGTTTGGATCTTTATACATTGAACTTACTAATTAAACAGAGTTTTAGATGTTTTCACTTTCTGATTCTTAAATTTTATACGACTGGAGTAATCTGAATCCCACCAGTTGAGTGTTACATACATGGATATAAATAAATACAATTGTCCCCTTAACTGTATCTATTTTATTTCTTCAAATTTGCATGCCTAAAGCGTACAAGCAAATTTTAAGAGGAAAGGATGCATCATAGAGAAACAAACATTTTTAAACCACAGACCCAATTTCAATTTTGTATTCATCAGCTAATAAAACTTATGAATGGAACGTAGCGCAATACTGATGCAAAAACACAAGCATGGATTCTGCTCAGCATCACTCACCGACGACAGTAGTCTCCCTCAATTCCTCTTTTGGAACCACTGAAACAGAGCCGACTGCCGGTGAGCTGAAGCCCACCTGCTGCGCCGAGACTTTGGGGGTGGCGAAACCGAGAAGGCCGAGCAACATGATGACGCAGACGAAGAAGAAAGCTTTCGGAGCCATGTCTTACTAGTTGGTTTGCTGTGTTTTCCATTCAGTGATGTGATGCATTTATACCCGTCACAGTGGGCGGCCCGCGGGTTGGCAACAAGCCAGTGAAGCTACAGGTACATAGCACTCGTATGAATCAAATTAAACGACGTTAAATCGCTTTCAAGAGAGGAGCGCGGCAAGGAAAAAAAATCTCTGCACTCGTGATGCAGGCCGTCTCCGGTACAGCACGGACCGGATGCCGTCCGATCCAACCTTTGATGCTCTGCAGCGCACGCCGCATGACAGCAGCTGAACCAGCACGAGCCAACTGCCTCCCGATCTCTCCGTGGTACACGCTCACTGTTCGGTTTTTCTTTTGCTGCCAAACAGAACATTTAGGCTCAGTTTAGATCCAGAAAATTTTGTAAAAGAACAGTAGATTTCCCGTCACATCGAATCTTTGGACGCATGCATGAAGCATTAAATATAGATAAAAAAATAAAACTAATTACACAGTTTAGACGAAATGGACGAGACGAATCTTTTAAGCCTAATTAGACCATGATTAGACACTAATTGTCAAATAACAACGAAAATGCTACAGTTGTATTTTGCCAAAAATTTTGACAACTAAACAAGGCCTTAGATTTGTTCCACCTCTGGTCTAGGACTCTAGGTTTTTATTTGGCTGCTGCCAAACTAAACGATTTAATTAAATACGTACTCCAGTGCGCATATGGCCTGGTTTAGTTCCTCAATTCTCCTCAAAATTCATTATGTAAAAAGAAGATTTCTCGTCACATTAAAATGTCGGGAAATGCATGGAGTACTAAATGTTAATAAAATCAAAAACTAATTGCATAGTTTTGTTGTACTTTGCGAGACGAATATTTTAAGCCTAGTTAGTTAAAATTTGGATAATTTTTACCAAATACAAACGAAATGCTACAGAAATTCTGATACAGTATTTTTCTTCCCGATTCTCTCATCTAAACGAGCCTATGTTGTCCACGCAGTGGAGTAGACCCACATAGGTGGAATCGATATCTCATAGGTTGGCAGTAGGTTTGAGAGCTGGCCAATTTCGCTGTCACAACACCATTGGACGATCAGATCGTCTCATTACTCTCTCACTACGAGATATGGGACAGGCCACACCGGCACACCGCCACATAGTTCTAGCTCCCTGGAGCACACGTCCCGTGTCGGACAGGATGTAAAACTGCCGTAGGCTGTGTTTAGATCCATCGAAAAGTGCACTATGCAAAATAAGATTTCCCGTCACATCAAACTTGCGATACATATATGGAGTACTAAATGTGGATAAAATCAAAAACTGATTGCACAGTTTGGTTGTACTTTGCGAAACGAACGTTTTGAGCCTAATTAGTCAATATTTGGACAATTTTTACCAAATACAAACAAAATGCTACAGTGTATTTTGGCACTCCAAAATTCGGATCTAAACACAGCCGTAATGTTTTTAGAGAACTGGTTTCCCCCGGCTTTATTTCTGACGAAGCCAAAGCCAACTACGAGTTTAGTACCATGTACAACGTACCTAGCCTACGTGTTGAGTTCAGGGGCGGTAAAGTTTTCAAGGTACCGTACATATGTAACTATAGTTGTTAGTGTCTAATTATAGACTAATTAGACTTAAAAGATTCGTCTTATAAAATACATGCAAACTGTGTAAATAGTTATTTTTTATCTATATTTAATACTTCATGTATATCTCCAAATATTCGATGGGATGTGTAAAATTTTTAGGTGGAAACTAAACAACTCGCTATACTAAAGAGGCCAAAAAAAATTTTTTTGACCACTTCAGATTTTTCGTATCGTGCCTGGTTACCGGCGGTCGGTCCTGATCTTTTTTTATTCCATTTCCGTTTTCGCGTCGGACTGCTTCGGTTTCCCTTTCCTGTGTTTCGTGCGTCGGGGCCTTAGGGCACGTACAACAGGTCTCCTCGGCTCGTCTCTTCGTCGTTGATTTTGCAGAAAACACCCTGTTGTGGCTTGGAGACAGAGGCCATGTCGTCTCACGAGACGACGGGAGCGGCCCGTGCTCCGAGCCTGAGAAGGCGGCTCTAGCAGCGTTGTACGGCTCGTCTCTTTGACTCGACGACGGCCGGATCTCGTGCGCACGCGCTCTCCTCTATCTCCTCCGCAGCCTCGACGTCGCCTCTGCACCACCCATCACCATCCTCAACTCCACGGTGGATCTTGGCGGCGGTGGCGGCGGCGGCGCCACCGGCCGGTACGGTGGGGGAGAAGGCAGCGGCGGCAAACGAGAAGACGGCCAAACCTTATACAATGCGCGTGCGCTCAATGAGATTGCGACGCGCGCCTTCCTTTTCTGGCTTCCACGTCTCCTTGCATCCTTTCCATTCCCATCACTTTTTTTATCGTACTCTATCTAATTGCGAAGTATTACGCCGCGTCGGTCATTTAAAGAAAACAAAACAGCGCCCGTTCCTTTCCCCTTCCTCCCCACTCAACGCGTTTGTTTCGTCTCCTTCGAGGCGGAGGTGGAAGCGAGCGGTGACACCGACGAGGCATCGATTTTTGGTGGCACCAGCTGATCTCCTCCTCGTCAACATCGAAGCAGAAGCCTCATCGACGCCGCTGCAGCCCTCATCGACCGTGGAGGTGAAGGTGCATCCTCGCTGGTGCAGGTCGATTTGGGGCGGATTTGTCGGCTCGGCCTCGATTTGAGGCGGAGGTGGAAGAGGATTGGAGCGCGCTGAGGGCTGAGGAGCGAGGGCCCCGACGAGTCCGCCGCCCATCGAGATCTAGCAGCTGCAGTAGGAGGAAGGAATCCAAACCCTACTGCGACACGACTACCGGCTACGCGGCTACGAGGACGTCGACATCGTCACCGGCGACGGTCTCCAACGAATCCAACTCCTCTAGGTAGGCGCCGCTGCCCCATCCGCCTGCCCTTTCTCCGCTCTTCGCCCCTCTGCTCCCACCAGGTCCATGTGCGAACTTGTGTGTAGTGTCAGCTGTCGTGGCCGGTGGCGACTCGATTTGTGGAACCGAATCTGAGGCTTGGCGATTTGTCCTTCTGATTTTGCCATCACACTGATGCATATTATTAGCTCATCTCCTATGTATGTTTTTTATGTATTAATTTTTGCATGCTACCTGACCAAAAAAATTACCTACGGCTGGGTAATTGCAATTAGGAACTTCACTCTTTGCTAGATTGCATATAATTGATTTTTGTTTTCGAATCATTAATATATTGACTAGCCAGTACCTAAGCATTCTGTGGTTAACTTGCTTTATTTGGGGTCACACAAGGCAAGATTTGCTATCAGGTAAGTGTCGTTGCAAATAATTGAGAGTTTTTGTGGTTGCAAATAATTGAAATTTTTATGGCTCGCTTCCTTGATTTTAGAAGATATAAGAGTGTTTGTCCATGTCCTGACATAGGCCATAGGATGTGAGCCTGAATCATGTTTGGTTAGAATTCAAAGTTCAATATTGGCATGCCTACATCGAAATAGTTTGCATAACAACTTATACAATTTTAATGTTTATGTGCATCATCTTGATAATTAACTGGATCTGTTACCCCCACAAGAAAACCTTTTTTTTAGATTATATTCTACATATAATCATATTTCTCGTCTCTTTTGGGTTTCATCTCTAGCCTACCCCAACTTGTTTGGGACAAATGGCTATGTTGTTGTTGTTGTTGTATTCTACATATAATCATGTTTAGAAGAGGTTATTTCACTTGTTATTATCCATAGTTTGTTATATTAAGCTCATTACTCCATCTTGCAGGTTTTAGAAGACTGTTATAGCCATACTAATGCTGCCGAGGCAAACACCTATTCAGCATCCCATGCCTGAAGTGATGGTGTGGCACAATAGTGGACGATCTTGTGCAAGATGTTTGCTGAGCACCACCATGGAGTCCTCGAGTGCCAAGAGCACCAGTTGCTTCCACTCGTAGTTCGCATGTTTGAGATTTCACGATTGGACATGTTAATGTAGTGGTTCTGGGCTTTTGATGGCTCTTGTTTTTTTTGAAAGTGCTTATACCCTGCAAAAATCTTTGTATTGCAAGGACAAGTCTTGCTTGTTCGTTGAAATTTGCTTATACAAAGTAAATTTGTTTGAAAACAAAATGAAATTTATGGTTATAAAATTTTGGATCATTTGACTCTAGAAATAGGAACTTTCACATTTAATCATAACTAATATTTTTTGAGCTACAAATTAACTGAGATTGAAACATGAAGCGCTATTTTGTCCGTTTGTTGCTGCATATCTGATTGACCATAACACTTATTCCAAATATAAAAAAGGGGTAAAAGTGGGACTTAGGACATGGCGTGAGGACATGGGCCCTCAGCATTTAGCATTTGGAAAACTACCTGAACAGAGGCACCACCTAAGCACGCGTGGGTGAAAAAAAAACCAGCGTAGGAGAAAAAACCGGGTACTGAACGGAGGCACCACCAAAGCACGTGTGGGTAAAAAAAACGACGTAAAAAAATAGCGTGGGAGAAAAAAAACGGCGTGAAAAAATCAGCGTGGGAGGGAAAAACCGAGGCCAGGAGGCGGGCTGCGCTCATGGGCTGCGTGCCTCGGAAGGGGTCGGGTACTGAATAATAATCAGTACACAAGCTTCTATGCATCGAACTATTAGGAGCCCAGGGCTTCTATTAGTTATTGGAAGCCACAGCCACCTCCTCCTATCCAGCCCAACCAGCTGCTAACGCGCACAGGCTAGGTGCTGACGCGCGCAGACCCCTCCAGACACAGCAGATCGGACACATAAATTTTCAGGTCAGACTGCATATAAACATTTTTGTCGCGATGATGCATACAAACCAATGGTTGAGTGAATCAAAACTAGATCGTTACTGCATAAAAACCTCTCCGCGAGCTGGCTTTTTCACCTGACACGGACTGACGTGAGCTGACATGCACGCGTCCACTCTAATTTCGTCCGTTTTTTCACGATAATTACTCAACGAAGCATCCGATTCAAAAACGGTTTTCACCATTGAACTCCTGACATTTTTGTGCACGATTCAAGATCCATTATGAATATATTTTTGAAAATTTTTAAAATTCATAATTTGAAATTTGAATCATGCCATGTGATGACCAATTCGATGCATATAGTCACTGGTCAAGATGCATATAAAGGTTTTTGGCACCGACGTTGCATAAACATTATTGATTGAATGAATAAAAAAAATTTCCTACTGCGTAAGAACCTCTCCATGAGATGACCATTTCATCGAACACCGTCACTATTGCCTCCACCATCTCAGTCCAACCGTGCATAAAACATTATCACGAGTAAAGGAATGATTTTTGCTAGAAAATTTGAACTTTGAATCCTAGCTCGTGATGGCCGATTGGATGCATAAAATCAAAGTCAAGATACAACAAAAATGTTTTGCCACCGACATTGTAAAGAAATTGATGATTGAATGAATATAAGTTAATTTTGCTACCGCATAAAAATCTCCCCACAATACATCTTTCCAATAAGAGGATGTATAATTAACATGGGGACAATGCATTCCACATTGGAGACCAAAAAAAGCATAAAACATGAAGACGATCTTATCTTCTTCGAAATTTGAAATTTTGAAAAACTAGCACATGATGGACGATCACATTCATAGAATCAATGATCAAAGATACAACAATGTATGTCGAAGGGTAAATATAGTTGTTACAATATTGTATATCGAAGTGTTAGAGCAATGCATAAAACAGTGCTCCAACAATATATAATTGTATCAAAGTGCGCAGACAACTGCTCCAATGATGTATACAGATTTTTTGTAATAATATCAGCTACATCAACTTTTACTTTAACCCATTGACTACATCAAGATCTCAAATACATAGCCGCCTCAAGCGCCAAGCAAGTCATGGAAGTCGTGGACGTCACATGTGTCAGCCACCATTGACCTCTCACACCAAATGGGAAGGAATCCTTCCAACCACCCTACATCACAACAAAGGCATATAAACGTGTTTTATCAGTCACAGAAACCTTACAACGACAAAGAAAAAGACATAGAAACATATTTTAGCACACGCAAAAACATTACAACGGGATGAAAAAGGTATGTAAATATGTTTGTGGGCACAACAATATATAGAATCGTGTACAACAATGTATAGAACTATGTAGAAATGTACAGATAACTATTCCAACAATATATATCAGTGTTTTAACAATGCATAAAAGTGTGCTAGAAATGATTAAGCCAAACAATATGTAAATAACTGTGAATTGTAGGTCTACAATGCATAACAAATAGTGGCTAACATCCCTGCAAATAATCTAATTCACAATTTGTATTCAAATCATAGACACATGGTCGCATGGAAGCATAAAAAAATTATCATCGTGCTGTCGCCGCCGCTCGCTGGATCTATGCGCTGTCGCCCCTCATCGCTGGATCCATGCGCGCCATCATGGATCTGCGAGCCTTGGTTCTGCAAGCCTCCGCCGAATGGCCTGGCCTTGCACACCGTCACCGGAGCAGGAGGCGGTCCTTGTGTGCCACGCCAGAGGACGGAGTCGCGTGTTGCCACTGGAGGAGGGGACCAGACCCCACGCACCGTGCTGGAGGAGGGCCTTGCACACCGTGCCCTACCCTGCCGCTAGAGAAGAGAGAGACGGAGGGAGGGACATGGCGGTGTGGGAGGGATTAGAAAATAAATGGGCAGCTTTTGTGGGGGCTTTTATATTCTAGCGTTTCCTAGTGGGCTGAGTTGGGCCGATGGGCTTACCTCAATTAATGGAGGCGGGGCTGTTAAGAGGTTCGCCTCTGGTTTCTCAAAAAAAAGAGGTTCGTCTCTGAAAATGACATCCATTTCGTCTCTGTTAATTGATTTTGAGAGGCAGACATTTTATGACCGTCTCCATAATAGATTTTGAGAGACGAACAATTTTTGGCCACCTCCATAAATAAAATGATTACCTCCTTAAATCCTCATGTATTTTAGAGTCACGTAAGTTTTGTGACTGCCTCTGTTAATGTTTGGACCCTGTCTCGTAGAATCTTTTATGTAGTAGTGTACGCCTCCATACTAGGTGATGACCCACACGTTGTTCGAGGCATTTTGTAGAAGGATTTATGGACAATTCTTTTGGATTTAAGTGAAAGTATCAACAATTAGTGAATGAATTTAAAACTTGTTGTATGTTATAAAACTGCTAGCGCCCCGTACATCCGATCGGGTGCTAGCGATGGAAGGTGCTCCCATGCCCACACCTGACTCACCCAGCTCCCTTGCCCCGCACCCATCCCGCTCCAGAGGCCGCGCAAGCCCACACATGCACTGGACTGCCCCGAACCAACTCGGTTTCACGTGCCCACATGCACGCAACAGCACCACCACCACCAGCAAGCGCATGCGGTGACCCACGGCAGCGCACTAGTAGCAACAACATGTGCATCTCCGAGATTTACTTTTGAAGTATCCAAATGAACACTTGCAACGTACATCTGAAAGAGATGAAACACTTGAAACATGCGTGTATAGTCTTAGCAACATGTGCAACAACTGATCTACTTTTGAAACATCCAGACGTAATACCTGCAACATACAAAAGAAGTCAGTTGAAACACTTAAAACATGCATCTGCAGCACTTGCAAAAAACACCTGAAAATCATTGCAAATCATACGCAACATCCATATAGAACACTTGTAACATATATGTGAAACGTATGCAACATCCAGATAAACACACTTGCAACATGTGTCCGAAAAACAAATGAAACAATAAGAATAGGCACTTGCAATATACTTGTACAAACCATTGCAATATATGCAAGATGCAACATCCATATGAAACACTTGCAACATACCTCTGAAACATCTAAAACACTTGAATATGCGCTTGCATCATGCACTTTCAGCAAAACCTAGCAGGGGGAGCACTGCAAAGCGAGATCCGGCGCTAGGCCACGGTGGAGAAGGAGAATGGCAGTGGGCAAGTGCGGCCTCACGCGGCGAGGCGCCCCCGCGCTATAGAAGGTCGTGGCGTGCGGCTGCCGTGCCCGCGGCGAGGTGCCCTGAGCTGGAGAAGGCCATGGTGAGCGGCAACCACGCTGGAGAAGGTGAGCGGCGGGCGAGCGGTGGGGAATGCCGCGACGGCTGTGCAAGTTGGGAAATGCCACTATTTCTTTTTTTGGAGAAGCCATGAAGGAAGGTAGAGGGAAGTATGTCTGTTTGGTAGCGTGCAGGTCTAGGAAGCGCATCGTCTGGATAGACGAACGCCCGCACCACCGCTTTTCTGATATAATAATGCTTCTATAGCGTATAGAAATAGATAGGATCCATCCAAAATGGGATAAGTTATATTCACGGAGATACATCATCGGATCACCAGTTAGAAATACTAATAGTTTTCCTTCTTGAGTATCAATAATAGTTCTAATTAATAAAAATGTAAAATTCTGTGGTAGGGTAAAGAAATAGAGATCGGATCCATCCAAAAAGATTTAGTCATATTCATGAAGATACATCACTAGATTACCGTAACAGAAGTACTAATGAGATTTCTTCTTGTAATAACCAATGATATTTCTAATTTTAGGCAGCGGGCATTGTAGTCAGTGAAGTGAAAATCACTTGATGCAAACTCCGTGACAACTGGCAACAACTCAGACAACTCAGAGAAGCTCGCACTCTCCTAGTACCACCGCAGCATGAATCCTATAGATATCGACCAAGTATAATCCATTTGGTTCATAATTCTAAAAAACGTTAACTATTTTTTTAACTCTCACATCAATAATAAAGTAAATATGTTTGGGCATAAGAAACCACAATCAGGTCTCTTGTGGAATGCTCGTGGCTAGTTGGAGTGCACCACTTCATTGATTCTTGAGACACCCAAGTTGTGAGTCTAGCTTGTAACACTAGTTAGTGTGTGAATCATCATTTGAAGACTTGCCACAATGAGGATGTAGGTTGCCGGCAAACAACCGAACCTCGGTGATAAATCTTATGTCTATTCATTTGCCTGATTCAGTATATTGCTTCCACACTTGTTGTTTCATTGTCGTCTTCTTGCTTGTAGTGGTAGCTTGTTAAGAGTAGTAGCTAGTCGTAGCTAGTTTTAGTTGTTCTTGTTAGTAGTTCCTGCTAGCTCTGGTTAGTTGTTGCTCTTGTGTGGTGCTTGTAGTTATAGAATCAGAATCAATGCTACTAGAATTGTGTAGGAGGGCTTACTTTGGGTGAAATTAAAGCTAGTGCAAAATAGTTGCTATTAGGACCTCATATTGTACTAATCAACCTTTGTTCTTGTGTTTGTGCTTTGTAGAGAAATTTTTTTTTATAGGTTTTTCACCCCTTTCTAGCCATCAAGATACTTTCACCTAGGTAGCCATCGGGTGTTCGCTCGATTTATGATGTCCTAAGAATAGTTTTAACAGGAATAAAAAAAGATAATGTTTAGCTCGCATATTGCTTCCTGTGATCTAGACTAGATTGTTCTATTCTTCTCTTTTTTTTCTCAGAGGCTGTGAAGCAATATTAATACCTACCATTTGGTTAGAGTTTCATAGATTCATTTATAGTGGTTGATAGTGCTATTTTATTTCTTCAAAAATTACAGGCATACCATGTGAATTCCTTGATTTGTCGAGCATGTTGCTAAGAAAATAACCTTCACGCTCTCTGTCTAGGTTAGCTGTTGCCTTTTTACCTTTGAACTGGGAGGATGATCTTAATATGACACACTCATAATCTACAAATCTGTTTGCCTTTTATATTTCCAATAGGTTTCTTCTCCAAATCTCGAAAAACAACCTAATTGGCTTGCACATTGCTTCCTGTGATCTTTTACTGTTTGCTCATTTGTTAAATATTGAGAAGGGATGACATAGTCACAGTCTCTGAGTGTCTTTCATATGTCTAATATGCTTTTTCCCAAAACCTATAAATATGTTTAGTTTACACATTGTTCCCTGTGATCTTTATTGCTCGTCCAGTTTTTACAAATTGGGAAAGGGATAGGAATATATAACCTAATCATAGTCCTCACAAAAATATGTATATAAAGGGATAGGAATATATAACCTAGTCATAGTCTACAAAGTTAGATATAACATTCAAACATATTAGGCTAACTCGCAGGAGCGCGTATCATCTAATAGTATATATATCAAATGGAGAAGGCAAAGAGATACATGGTTAATGCCTAGGGGAGCATTTTGGTGGGGGTTCGCCTTAATGGGTAGTGAATTGTCGTTCTGAACTTCTGAAGGACAAAGGGCGATTAGCATTGCATGTGTTCCTACGTTGGTGTGTGGGCCATATATATAAGTGACATGGCTCTCTAAAATGGCAGAATTTTTTTAGTAAAAGTCTCATATTTAGATATAGTAGATAGCAGATATCACAAGCCGTTATTGCAATGTCTAGAATTCTACATCCAACTTCCCTCTACGTCCTGTATATATCTTTTATTATTCCTACCGTAAGTCCGTAACCAAGGGAAAGGCAGTCCGCTAGATGACCGGCATGAAGGAAGGATCACCTGGTGGGATGCAGCCATCAGTTACCGCACTTAATGCTAGAATTGGTAAGAAAAACTATAGCTTCTTAGCGTCGTTACACGATTTACATCATTGCATTCGCTGTTCAGAAACTCGTTACTGCTTTCCGTTTTATCCACTGTATAAGATCGGGCGGTGTCAAATTTTGTGATAATCATTGTTCTGATCAACATAAATCAATGAATTTTAAAGGAGGGCAGCGCTACATGTGTCGACTTGCCACTTCACTTTGCGAACTAGTGAGATACAGTAAGTTGCGAGAGTGTCCACACAATCATAATGATCTTGTCGTGTGATGTCAGGAGAAGAAAGAAACGGTCATGTCGTCAGCGCAGAAGAAGCAAAGCTCATCTACACTGTACCGGCTTTCGTGCGGCCGCCTCGCATTCCGCCATCTTAGTCCAATGTTCTGTTTCTTTGATACGATTACTGTTGCTAAAGCAGTAATCAATAGGGGGAACTGTGTACGCTGCGCGATACACTTTTATATAATACTAGTATAAATGGATCAACAGGAATTTACGCATCTAGAAAGATAGTAATTAGTACTACTATTTGTTGTACCATCCTGCACCACACATTGTGAGACTCATATATAAGAATAAAGCATATTGATACCCTTGTTCTTGTTTCGACTTTGCGTCATTACCTGCTGCGAATTCAAATTTGGTTGGTGATCTGAAACCTACAAATATGGAAGTATTAATTGCTTTGTTTCACTCCTATTCCACTCATGGTAGCGTATTTCTGTGGGCATCATACAATAACAGTTACAAAGATGTGAAATTAACAAGAACACCCTAACTTGAAGAAAAAGATAAGACCAGTAACATGATGTTAGCAAACTGAACACAAGATGCCCTCTTTTCTGTTTCCGTTTGCTGCTACTTTTCTATTTTTTGGGGTGATATTTTAAGTCACCCTTGCGTAGTTGCGTACGATAGGATCTTCTCAAGGTTCATGCCCAAGCGGTCTTCTCCAGAAATAGTAGCTCACCCAGAAACCAGTGCAACGGACAAGGGCAGTTTTGTAGGCAAAATTAGGTTGATTTTCCACCCAAGCGAGCGACATATAGCAGTTGGCTAGGACATGTGGTCCATGCCAGGTTTTATGATCACAAGCGTCATAACAACACCCACCTAAATCCAAACCAATGACTATCTTTATCTTAGTAATGTCCATAACAAACAAATAGCTAAAGAGATCTCATCTTCATCAACGACTTAACACAACAACAACAACATAGCATTTTGTCCCAAGTAAGTTGGGGTAGGCTAGAGATGAAACCCAAAAGAGACGAGAAATAGGGAGACACATAAAGGGACATAAAGGGCACAAGACAAAAAGAGGTCACGGTTCAGGCACGTTGATTGCCAATCTCCAAGCGCTCCTGTCCATAGCTAAATCCTTGGAGATATTCCACTCCTTAAGATCTCTCTTAACGGACTCGTCCCAAGTTAGTTTAGGTCGACCTCTACCGCTCTTTATATTATCGGCCCGCTTTAGAACTCTACTACGCACCGGCGCCTCAGGAGGTCTCCGTTGGACATGTCCAAACCATCTCAACCGATGTTGAATCAATTTCTCCTCAATTGATGCCACCCCAACCCTATCCCAAATATCGTCGTTCCGGACTCTATCCCTCCTTGTGTGCCCACAACACCAACGCAACATACGCATCTCTGCTACACTCAAATGCTGGACATATCGCCTTTTTGTAGGCCAACACTCAGCACCGTATAACATCGCCGGACGAATCGCCGTCCTGTAGAACTTACCTTTCAGCTTTTGAGGCATCCTTTTGTCACAGAGGACGCCAGAAGCTTGACGCCATTTCAACCAGCCGGCTAAAATTCTATGCCTAACATCTTTATCAATGTCTCCATCCTTTTGTAGCATCGATCCTAAATACCGAAAAGTATCCTTCTTGGCCACCACTTGTCCATCGAGGCTAACGTCTCCCTCCTCATGCCTAGTCGCGCTGAAATGGCACCTCATGTACTCGGTCTTAGTCCTACTAAGTCTGAACCCTTTTGACTCTAACGTGTGCTTCCATAGTTCTAACTTCCTATTAACCTCTGCCCCACTGTCGTCAACTAGCACCACATCATCAGCAAAGAGCATACACCAAGGAATATCACCTTGTATGTCCCTTGTGACCTCATCTATTACATATAAATTTTCATAACAAGAAGAGAAGGGACGGGGTTATGTGAACCGTATGACTATAAACCCAAAGGATGCTCCCAGCCAAGAGATTCAACAAAACCAAAGGTTGCACCATGCCATTAGCTATTAACCTGAATGAATGATCAAGGTAGGGGCGGATCCAGCACCGGGGCGGGGTGGGCTCGTGCCCCCGCTACCACCGCTTGGACCATGGAGTCCCTCCTAAGCCCCCGATACAAATTTGTACATATTCAAGCTTAGAAGAAGAGGCTAGGGATGAAAGATTATGAGATAAGCCTCTCCTAACTTATTTTTTAGATCCGCCAATGGATCAAGGCACCAAAGGATAGATTCTTAGCAACCTACCAACAGGGGAAAAGAAACACTACCGATCATTCAGAATTGAACCGTCTGTCTTTTCTTGTGCCCAGTTACATTGAACCATTTAGTTGAACTTTCCATCTGGAGATGAGCAACAAACTTTTTCCACAAATTAAGCACACACATCCATTGAGTTACAGATGAAAGAATCTGTGAAGTAAACTGCGTAATGTGCCATTAACCGGAGAAGTTTCCAAATTGCACAGGTAACTAAAGGAGTTCCTCTACAATCAATCAAGATATATCCCAAAGAACTTTAAAACAAAAATTTCCTAACTGACATCAAGCAGGTATCCAAAGTTGCAGAAGGCTTTCAGTAAAGAAAACTTGTTATTCGCTGCAGGATTCGAGGATCTGAACAATCAGCCTGTCAGAAATTTTAGCTTCTGAATGTTAAATCATCACAGCAGTGTAACTAAGGCCTGGTTTAGTTCCCACCTTAAAACTTTACACCCTATCACATCGGATGTTTGGACACATGCATGAAGTATTAAATATAGACTAAAAAAATAACTAATTACACAGATTGCATGTAATTTGCGAGACAAATCCTTTAAGCTTAATTAGTCCATGATTTGACAATAAAGTGCTACAATAACACATGCGCTAATGACCGATTAATTAGGCTTAATAAATTCGTGTCGCGGTTTACTGACGGATTCCGTAATTTGTTTTTTTATTAGTATCCAAACACCCCAGGCAACACCCCCATATAATACCCGATGTGACATCCCAAAACTTTACACCCTAGAACTAAACAAAGCCTAAGTTCCACATACAATAAACAAGGTTACTAACAAAGAGAAGTGAGGATATTTATTATTTACTAACCAGCATTACGTAAATATAGATTTGTGCCACCAATGCATGAGCTTTCCTAGGGATGACCCCTCATCGCTGGCTTCTATCAAATAACTGGAAGCTGCAAGTTTAAAAAATAGTGTACAGTTGGAACCATGTCAATAACTGCTTGGTAATTGTTCGTTTCGGAAAACAGCTTGCTTCACTTGAGGCTCCGATGCGCATTTATTTACCATGGTTTGCTGCACTCTTTGTATCTGTTGTCTGTTCCAAATACGAAAGCAAGGCAATCAACAATTGCAAGATGGTGCAGAAAAGCACAATTGCAGCAGCTGCCACGGCTAAAGGCAAGCCAAGGATTTTTGAAATGGTTATGCCACAACCAGGCCATCCATCTATTTATACGATTCTGGTAGTATTCTTCCATCATATGGCAAACAGATTTAAGGTAGTATGTGCCACTCGGATCAAAATCCAGATTTTTACCCAGCTTTCTGAAAAGATTAGACACTTCATCATCTGTGCGCATGTAGTGTACTATTATACCCTTTCGAGCAAGTAATGCAACATCACTGGGTGTGCTAACGAGTTGAGAAATGAGAACCATGTAGGCAGACAAATCATTTCCAAATTGAGGAAATGTGTTCTCAAATGCAACCAAGTTTCTAAGGAGACAAGCTGTATTTTCCTCAATAAGCAAGCATGGCATTTCCGGCTCACCATTATCAAAAGTAATGTCCAGAAGAGAATGTGGATTCTGCTTATCATGCTCTTTTCTCTTAAACCCAATACCAGCTTCATGATAATGATCTGCTCGACGCCAACGCTTTGGTGCTTCATGATCTAAAGAAGCTTCTTCAGAGTTACAGCTGAGTTTGAAATATTTATGCCCCAAATTCCGGAACCATCTGTTTGTAACTTTCTGCTTTTGTTGTGGCCTTATGCGAGGCCTAAAGTATTTGTGACACAATTGAAGCAAGTGGCCAAAGTCTTCTTTCCCATCAAACTCACAGGCAGTTGTTGTATATTTCTGTACATTATCTTCTACATATTTACATACCTTGTCAACTAGTAGTTCCACATTATTGTTTCCCGCAAACAGCTCATATATTCTCTTGATGACAAAAAAATGGCAATTGATTCTCAAGAAGAAGAAGATCACGCAAAACTTGACTATCATACCATTGCAATATTGGTTCATTTTTTGATTGGTTAAGATCTTTATAGCTCTGTCTCGGCTTATCTGAATCAATCATGGAAACTTCCACACTTTGTGCTGCGCTATTGGATGACCCAGCTCCTGATATCGTGGTTTCAAGTCTTGTTCTGTCATGCTCTGCATTCTCTATAATCTCTTTTTCTTCGGCTACTATATGTTCATTTGTTTCTATACCATGGTGAAAACTAATTTTTGAGTTGTCTTGTTGAGTGTTTACATCTAAATCAATCGTTCCACAAAGATACACAATCATAAAGCATCCATCAAGCAGGAGCATTCGCAGGAACATGTCACTTTCCAGCAAGACTTGCTCATAGTAACAGCTTCTTGCCTTTTTCTCCACACTTTCCAGAACAGTTAGGTAGTCCTCCAACTTATGTCTAGTGTTTAGTTTAAGAAGATAATCCAAGCAGTCCCATTTTACTCTCTCCATAAACAGAAGGGAAGTATTTCCATTGTAATAAGGACCAACTGACAAAACTATGGGCTCATATAGTAACTTGTCAGCTTGTTTCATGTCTTTTTTAACTCTACATATCGTGCAGAATTTTGTCCCCTGATCATGATCCTTGTATGAAGATTGATAATAAGTTAGCTTCCTGATCACGTAATTCTCCAGTTCATCAATGTCTACAGTTTCTTTTCCACTTGTCTCACACGAGCCATCATTAAATGCTCACTAATGTTGATAGTATCTAGCTGGAAAAAGTCAGATATAAACCATGTGTTAAAGCAATAGAACTAAATATTGCTGAACAAACTAAAACCATAAACCTGATACATAATATTAAGGAATGAAGTTGAATAGCAAACAATAATTGCAGATTTTGTATCATGAGTCAACTGCGGCATCCAGGATCCAATCGAACTTTTATGTGCAATCAAATGGTTTTAATTAACAAAGAAGGCAGCTCAAAACCGCCTGTGATTGAGGGGAATTTTGTGCTAAGAGGATCATCTAGAAACTTCCTGTGATGCAATGTTAAATTCCTCGATTCTCCTCCTAACTGACACCAGAAGGAAATTAATAGCTATACAGTTATTAATTGTGATTATACTACCACTCACGTGTGCTTATCAAAATTATTATCTAATAATCCTTATATAAATTGACGCACTAAACAAACTTACGAATTTTTTAACTCAAATAGCAGGAGCTCTGCCTATCCATTAAGAGGGACAGTTATTTTTATAGGAAGTGAACAAGACATGAACACGACCAAACTTAGTGGGGGAGTCCAAACAAAGGAGCATCCCAGCCATTACAAACTTTGTAGCGAGTGCGCCCTTTTGTGGATTTCCACGTTCTCTTTTATCATCCCCACAACTTGTATGTCTGTGGCATGATTGTTCTCGAAAATGGCTACACTCTTTGCAAGTTTCTACATTGTACAGATAACTAGGCCATTGAACCTCACTTGTGATCTTTGGGGATCCAAGGTAGGGAGTGATCCCACCTATCTGCCAGGGAGGTGAAGTTTGCGTGTTGTGCCACATCAAGATCGGCAAAATGCTCCCAAGAAAAAATAAGGCTCCAGACTACTTAGGGCCTGTTTGGTTTGGGTGTTAAAGTTTAACAAACACTGTAACACTTTCGTCTTATTTGACAAAAAGTTTCTAATCTTGGACTAATTAGGCTTAATAGATTCGTCTCGTAAATTACTCCTAACCTGTGCCGACATGCATGCAATTAGTCTACATTTAGTAGTCCATGCATTTGCCGCAACATTGATGTGATGGGAGTTAAACTTTAACATGTGCAAACCAAACAGGGCCTTAGGCGAAGGGCCAAGCCAGGCAAAGGTGGTAACTAGTCTCCAGTGACCATTGCACAGTGCGTAGGCGTCGTGATGTGACCAACCTTGAAGCTCAAGTTTGTCTGTTGCGAGGATCTAGTTTTGAATGATGATGCAGGCAAAGATTATGCATTTGTTTTCCGTGTGCGCCCTCGAAATGGAGTCTACTATGTATGTATCTTCGATAGGAAGCCAGTCCATCTACAGTCATTTTGAAGTTATTTTGTCCTCGATCTCCGGTTGTAGTTGGAGGCTCTGTATACGGATCCATAGGGAGATGAATTCTTCAATCTGACTCGATGTGGTGATCTTACCTTGTAAGGTTTTGATCCAAGTGTCATTTGTAAGCTCTTGTTGCACTCTTGTTTTTTCTTTTCACAAGTTGGAAGAGGTGTGGCGCTAGGTTTCTTGGGGCTTCCCATCAAGCCAACTATGATGCCAGAATTTTGTCTTCTTACCATTTTCAATGGACACACGGGTGGAGGCATTGAAGAAAAGGTGGTCGGTGTCATTACATGGTGTTTCTGCGCCAATCCAAGGTTTGTCTTCTTTAGTCCACTCTTGCTAAAGTCAACATAGGTGCAGTGCTCTGCTGAACTTGTTTAGGTCTGTCACCCCGAGGCCCACCAGGTCTTTGGGCATGCAAAACATTGGTCAGTTCACTAGACAATGGCCACCATTAACGTTTTCATCTCCTTTCCAAAGGAAGGAGTGGCAAATCTTGTCAATGCACGACATTAATATCCATGTATAAGGACAAAATCAAATGGAACTAACTGACAACAAAATCAAATGGAACTAATTGGCAAAAAAAAATCAAATGGAACTGACAGGGATGGGTAATATACCACCAAGTAGACATAGAAGATTCGATTTCAAGGGAGATATCAAATCTTTCAACACAGCCAAAATCTAGAAAACCAAAAGATCGGACAACTAATCTGGATTCTTTGCTGGGTCCTTCAAAATAAAACCCTACCAGCAGCAGAAGATTTGGCCTCAACAGAACATGTGCAAATTCAGCTCTACAGTCAACAAAATTGCGAACGTGTCTTACTAAACTGTCATTTTGCTCAGGAAGTTTGAAAAGGTGTTCAGATAGATTGGATTTCTCAACCTGAGAACCTCATTATTATAGCTCCTGAAAGCTGCCTTGCCTATTGGGGGAAGAGATCAGCATCAGCATTACGAAAGAGACAAAAAGAGAAATCAATTTTACTGTACTCCCTCAGTCCAGAGATATGAGGTATCCTAGAAATTTTAGAATAGAATAAAACAAATGATGTGTGTAACATGCTTACCATATTTTGAATATGTTTTTTTTTGCAATTCATATTTTGAATATGGTGATACACACTAATAGCAGGTGTGCATGAGATTGATGTTTGAGGAGAGTTATTTCACTTAGAATACCTTATAATTTGGGACAAAACTTGAATGCTTCAATACTTAATTTACTCCTTCCATTCCAATTATAAGTCGTTTTGGTTTTTTTTAGATACATAGCTTTTGTTATATATCTAGACATAACCTATATCCAGATAGATAGTCAAAACAACTTATATTAAAATAAAGGGAATATATTTCAGGACTGAGGGTGATGGAGTACCTATTAAGTGCACAAACGTTGAATCTGTAATGTTCGTTGTTTTTTAACAGATAATGACAGCTGAGCTGCCATTCAATTCATATACAGGCGAAAAAACTTTAGGTACAGTGAAAAAACATCCTTGATCTCTCGTCTTGCTCACGTGCACCAGAAATCACCACATACAAACCCACCATCCCTCTTCGATTTTACTAAGATGGCATGCCAGCTCGGCAGCTCGAACGGTCAGCGTGGAGGACCAACAACTGCGAATGACTAGTCATATGAAAAAAAAACCATTTTTTTACTATTTTTAGAAAACCTTTGTTAAAACAGAGCTTTCATGGATTTCATTTTATTTGGCATATTCTTTTCTAGTAATAATTTTCAAACAGTTCATGAATAGGACTTACAGTTTAAAAGATATTTTATTTCGAAATTTTCAATCATATGGAAAGATTTCATGTATGCATGTGTGAAATCAGCATGGTATGACATGGCAGTGTTCCCAAGTCAGTTAGCATGCAGTTTTTTTCTCTCGGCAATTCCATTTGATTTGAACGAATAAGAAGGTATACTCTCTTGAGTAATGACATGTTCCTCACAAAATTTGTTAAAAAAATTTAGGCAAATACTCTATCACGATCCGACCTATGACGCTTATCTTTCTCTCCAGTTAAATTTCAACCTTAGCCTTATAGATTTTAAAGTAGTCTAAGTGTCATCTTTAATCTTTAAATTTTAAATAAACTTAGCAAAATCTAATCACATCATCAATCAACATCATGAAAAATCACTTTCCACCTTTTTTCAAAACACAATTCATCTCGCACATATCAAAATATATGAGTTCTAAAGGTGCAAAGTTTCTCTCCTCAATTACCTTGTGAGACTTTTAAGGTTGCTTCGATGGCACAAAACTATTGCACTTAGAACTTTTAGCAATAGTAAAATTTGGAATTAAACACATGCTAAACAGTCGAGATACTAAACTAAAATCACTGTGATATAAATGAGAGTGTCAAGCACTCGTATCATCAATAACACTGCCATAAATGTGGTTTATTGACTTATTACAAAGATTTGATATATAGGGAAAACAGAACAAACCTTCACACTCAACCTTTACCAATAAGAAGTCTATGTTTCAACATAACTACCGTATTGGATTCTAATGCTACCTTAAATTCATCTTATTAGACTCTAATGCTACCTTAGACTCATCTCTGTATAGATAGGATAACAAGACCCTTGTTCATATAGAAGGGATATGCTTTAGATCTATCATGAAGTAAACTTCAGATTTATTGCGCAATCACCATCCATCACTATCGTGGGTTTGTAACCATAGTGAGTGATTATTGGATCGATCGATGGGTGGATGTGTGGGACTTCGGTGGTTTAACACTCAAGGCAAGGTTTTATCCTAGTTCGGTTGTCTAAGCCATATGTCCAGTAACGAGTTCTTCATGTTAGAATGCTCAAACGAGTTCTTATAATGGAAGAGAGAAAGGGAGATGGTAGGAGAGCATAAGCTAGTTCTGATCTAGGGTTCGCTGGGCTTAGATGGTTTCGTCCCCTCTATTGGAGCTTTTGTCCTGCCTAATATATATTAGAGGGCGAGATGAGTACACAGAGTATAGGATTTCTGAAGCTCCCTTCACCGGCAAGAAGCAGTAAGGTTTCATGTCCTAATCTTCGATTCGTTGGAGGTGCCCGACCGTCTCCATCTCTTATGGTCGTGGCTCATAGCGTCGAACTACCCATGACACAGCCTGCAGGATCCTACAGCTGACTATCACAGCCTAGAGATGCCATTGTGCCCTACATGAGTTCACCTTTCCCATGGTATCCGTTGTATGCCAAGGGAAAGGGCGCTCCCCCAGGATAGGTTGACCGAGGGACCAACCCGCTCTTCTCCTTCCTCATGCAGAGGCGGTGCACGTCTGAAAGGTCCTAAATAGCTAGAGGGGGATGAATAGCCTATAAAAATCTCTACAAATTCACTAGAGTAAAAGGTTAGTAACATAAATGGCGAAATATAATTTTGCTCTAGTTCTACAAGGGTTGCAAGCCACCTATACCAATAATTCTAGTTGCTATGATCTCTAGGTTCACACAAAGGCTATGTCACTACTCTCTAAGCTAGTGAGCTCTCAAAGACTAACTAAAAAGCCTCACTAACCAAACTAATAAGCTCTCAAAGACTAACTACACTAAAGAGCTTGACTAGACAAGAAAGTAGACAAAGTAAATACAAAAAAGTGTGTAGGAAGATTATACCGTCGTGGCAAGAGAGATCAACTAATCAATGAATACCAAATCAGTCACTAGGAGAAATCCAAGAGACAAGTGAGACACAATTTTTCTTCTGAGGTTCGCATGCTTGCCGGCATGCTAGTCCCTGTTGTGTCGACCAACACTTGGTGATTCGGTGACTAATAGGTGTTTCACAAACCTAGCCCAACACTTGGGCGCCGCGAGAACCTACCCACAAGTGAGGTTACTCGATGACATGAGCAATCAACTAGAGTTACCTTTCAACTCTCCACCGGGGAAGGTATATAAGACCACTCACAATCGCCAAGAGATGGCCACGAACAATCACCAACTCATGTCAATGCTCCTCTGCTACTCTAAGCCGTCTAGGTGGCGGTAATCACCAAGAGGATGACGGGAGGCTGCCGGCCCCACCACTAGGACGGTCGACCTGTGGGTCCCACAAGTTAGCCCCTCCTTCGTATGTTAGTTCTCCATTGCCTTGAAGATCAAATCTACATTGTTGCTCAAGGTCGGGTTGATCCGTGGGTCTAGATTTGACGTTGCCCCCCTATATATAGCCACCCATACCCCCCTTCAGAGGCATCTCTTAAATCTCCAATCTCTAGAGAAATCCATCAGAGATCAATACCAAGACATACTAGGAGGATTAGATCTAGAGCTCTCCAATGTAGTAGATTAGTAGCTCAAGAGTGAGTGTCGAGTTGGGCTCATGTTCAGGTTCCGGATCTAGTCTCGGAGGCTCGGTAAAGCCATTGTATTTTCACTTATTTATCTTATGAGACTTTGTTATCAATATATTATTCTTATCTACATGGTTATACTTACCTTGAATATGTATCTTGCTTAGTTAAGGTTATCTTTATTTTTGTGTGCAGGTTCATAGAGCGCTTAGTCTGCTAGTTTATCGATTGGGCTAAGTAGCCGAGCTTCATGTAAGCATGGTGCTTATACGATGCTCTATCAGTGAGTACACCCTGTTTCCTAGTTGTGTGGTAGCAGCGAGTGGTGACAGCCCCGTCTATCCTCTATAGTCCACACCATGTTGAGCAGGTTCTTAAATTGTAGGACCGTAGTCGCATCTGCAGAGTTATCTTTTATGGTGCTCTATCGTCTAGCGGCATCCCGAAGTGCACAAGAGTAGAGTGAGTCTTAGCTAAAGTCGAGTATATATATATACTTTGATCCTGTAATAAAAATATCATAGGAATCTACCTCACCTGTTGATCTCCTGAGTTAACTAGTTTATATTATCTTTATAGATTTATTCCTTGTGTGTCGTTCTATATAATTCCTATCATTACCCCCTGCTCTATTTATGTTGGTATGTTAGTAAATACTCCTTTGTTATTATTTAATAAATCTTTACTCCATTGTTTTCCTGTGATAAATATATAAATAATGATATCTGAAATACTCCTGGTAAAATGCTACACTGATGTCTGTGTGCTTGTGGAATCCTTAATATTATATTTGCACTCACAAATGTCAACAAACATTTTTGGCGCAGTTGCTAGGGAAACAATTGGCGTAAAGATTTAGATGATTAGCATACCACTAGCTTTAGTAGGATTACCCTTATTCTATTATATTGTGAAATAGATAGGACGATAGATGCCATTTTTGACCTTCTGGCAAGATGCTTCCATAAGAAAAAATGAATATTGAAGAACTCAGGGTACCTGAATATTCAAGAACCAACAACAATCGGAACCCTGCCATCTCACAGGTTTGTATAGACACATATATATTCTAACCATTTGTAGATTGGAGAAAAAGATCGACAGCACAAGAATTCAAATCACATCTCAAGTGACGAATACAGATGCTGCACTTCTCACAAAACCCATCATGTGAGTCATGGTAAATTATGATTAAGAAAGGTGAGGCAGTCTTGCTCATGGATTTTAAACTTGATGAGTAGTTACCTTTTATTTTTTTGCATTCCACTGCATATTTATTTGGAATAATCCATGCATCCATTCCGTTTAGTTTAAATTTTTTTCATATCAAATTCATAGCATGTTTAGTTCCATACATATATCCATGCCACTTGCATCCTTTATCTTAAAAGAAAAAAATTACTCACCATGATCATGCCCTTTCATCTCTATTTGAATAAATTTCTATAATGCTTTCATGTTACCTTTATTTGCTATAATATATTTAGGTTTGGAAGTATTTTTATACATCTTTTAAAGTAAGCATGGTGCTTAGTTTAAGTCAAGAGGTGAGTGACCTTATTTCCAAAGGCTTTTTAAATTAAGCATGGTGCTTAGGTTAAAATGCCTTCCTTAATCAAATTAGACATGTAGTTTAGTTTGGTTATTATACTAAAACTTGCTGTAGTAGATACTAGTTATTTTGTTAGACTAACCCCTACAGAAAACTCTAAAATTTAATTTAGGTAAGTCAAAGAGATGAATTCACATCAAAGATGAATCAAGGCATGTGATGAATTTCAATAACTTTGCACAAAGAAAACCCACCTCATTATTCATGAAAGGAAGAATTATGAGTATTAAGGTTGATTCACTTATCTTTTGTTGATAGTTACCTTTGCCTTGAACCATGATAGAATACAGCAACACATAAAATTTGCTATAAGAACATGATAAAATATATGCTAAAGTAATCCTAAAACCATGTTTTCATTAGCATAGAGGAAAATTACAAAAAATATAGACAACAACCCGTGATTCAAATTTGTTGTATTCCCTCGAGTATGTGCCCACTAACATTTTGCATGAAGAATCAATAGAAGCTATGCCTGTCATGGTTTTGTATGAACCTACAAACCCAAACCAAACCACCAATTCAGTAATGGAATGAAGAGGAAAGAAGACAAGTGACATAAAATAGATCTCAATACAAGCACTCACTCATAGGAAGTGGACGAACAAGTCAATAAGTTCCACAAGTAATGTCAAAGACAACCTAGCATTAAGCTTCCCAAAGATAAGCAGGATGCAACTCACCTAGCCAAGCTGATCCTTCTTTTCATCATCTTTGAAGACACCATCTCGCATTTTAGCAACAAGGACAAGGGTGTCAAGGTTGTGAACGAATGACATATAGAGGAGAATTTTTGATGAACGCTTGTGTACTTTTGAGGAGTGAAAGCATTGTAGCAACTACTGATCCATTGCTGAGTTTAGCTTTGCTCAGGGAGTGGCAAAGGTTAAGTTTGGAGGAGATTGTTGACGATAGTTAACGTTCATCATAAACCATCAATATAACTTATATAAATGCATAAATATGATCACCAACATAGGTTTAAGGGTTTAAACTAATAAATTCTATAAGTTTTGGTGAATCTATGTTTGTAAAGGATTTATTCAGAAAATCATCAAGGATGACCTATTAGTCAATGCAAATCACGTTATTCCATAACAAAACCGACTTGGAAAGACTCTAGAACCATCTAGAAGACTTACCACCGAAGATCGAGCCAAGAGGCAGATAGGGGACCAGCTGGCCCCACCACTAGGCTGGCCGGCCTGTGGGTCCCATAGGTCAACCCCTCCTTCATATGTTGGTTCTCCACTGTCTTAAAGATTAAATGTACACCGTTGCTCAAGGTCGGTTTGATCCGAGGGTCTAGATTTGACGTTGCCCCCTATATATGGCCACCCATACCCCTTCCTGAGGCATCTCTTAAATCTCCAATCTCCAAAGAAATTCATCAGATATCAATATCAAGACACACCAGGAGGATTAGATCTAGAGCTCTTCAATATAGTAGATTAGTAGCTTAGGAGTGAGGGTCTAGTTGGGCTCATGCTTAGGTTCCAGATCCAGTCTTGGAGACTCGGTAAAGCCATTATATTTTCACTTATTTATCTTATGATACTTTGTTATCATTATATCATTCTTATCCACATGGATATACTTACCTTAAATATGTATCTTGCTTAGTTAATGTTATCTTTACTTTTGTGTGCGGGTTCATAGAGTGCTTAGTCTACTAGTTTATCGATTGGGCTAAGTAGCTAAGCCTCATATAAGCATGGTGCTTAGATGATGGTCTGCCTGTGAGTACATCCTATTCCCTAGTTGTGTGGTAGCAACGGGTGGTGATAGCCCTGTCTATCCTTTGTAGTCCACCCCTTGTTGACCAGGTTCTTAAATTGTACTACCATAGTCGCGTTAGTAGAGTTATCTTTAGTGGTGCTCTACCGTCTTGCGACGTCCTGAAGTGCACAAGAATAGAGTGAGTCTTAGCTATAGTCGGATATATATATATACTTTGATCCTGAAATAAGAATATCACAGAAATCTACCTCACCTGTTGATCTCCTGAGTTAACTAGTTTATATTATCTTTATATATTTATCCCCTATGTGCCATTCTATATAATTCCAATCACTACCCCCTGCTCTAGTTATGTTGGTATATTAGTAAATACTCTTTTGTTATTATTTAATAAATCTTTACTCCATTGTTTCCTTGTGGTAAAATATAAATAATGTTACCTGAAATACTCCTGGTAAAATGCTACACTGATGTTTTGTGCGCTTGCGGAATCCTTAATATTATATTTGCACTCACAAACATCAACAATGTATCAATGATGGAGATAAGTGGAAGGTGTTTGCTTAGGCTCACAAGAATGTCAAGTATGTCAAAGTGCCAAGAGAGTGAGCCCCAAGCCGACCAAGAACTATTTATAGAGCCCCCTTGGGTTAGAGAGCCATTGGGCTCGCTCAAATAGGACTGGACTCACCGATCAGGCCCTGAGCAGAGTCTGGTCACCTAGGTCCGATCGCTCCAGGCCATCCACATGTCCTCGCGTTGAATCTGGCATGTTAGATCTTCAATGGCTATAACGGTCAACGCATAGTTAAAGTATGACTGGATGCACTAGCGTAGGACCAGACGCACCGCTGCTAGGTCCGCTCATGCGCACGCCTGAGCCAGCGACGCTGAGACCAGACCTAGCACCCAGTGACCGGATGCACCCTTAGCTAGGGTCTGATCAACTCTAGTAAGCATTTAGAGCAAGTTTTTCAAGACCAGACGTGTCCGCTCAAGGTCAACCAGACTCGGGCCAGAGTCCAGTCCTCTCTACGGTCGCTCACAAGCTTACATCACACTACATCACAGCCGATCAGATGCACCCCCTGCGCGTCTGATCTCTTAACCACTCCATGTCCGATCGCTCCTCAGCCCTCTCGACCATAGCACAACACTGACCGAACATGGCCTGTCAGAGTCCAGTCCTGGCAAAGCTAGAGTTCGGTCACTGACCAACACCTTCTTTTCTTTTTCTATCTCCTCAAACACTTCACCCTTGCTTCCAAGTTGCTAACCGCAAAGTGTAGAACTTGTGTGTACGTGTGTTATCAACTTTTAAAGTATTTTTCAAGGGTTAAAATTTAGCACACTAGGTCATTAATGCATATGCAAGAATCATGTCACCTAGTGGCACTCGATAACTACTTAGCTAAAGATTTCCCCTCTTTATAGTATGGCTATTGATCCTAAATACACTCACACCCTCTATGGTATCTTGAGTGCCAAAACAAAAACCTATTTGATACATTTGTCTTGATCAACACTTGGTTTTTGTTTTTCTCTTTCTTCTTTTCCAAGTTGGAGAACTTGATCTTCAAGTTTGGTCACCACCATCACTGTTGGTATTTATTAACTTGACACTTGTTTTGTATAGTCACTTACTAATTACCTACACTCTTAGCTATTTGTACCAGGTTGTCATCACCAGTAATGAAGCTAAAAAATATTTGTTGGCATTACTTAGCAATACTACTAAGTAGTTATCTTGTCATTTCATGTGACTAGAAAGAATATAAAGATATGAATGAAAAATAATCCATAAGTGCACAGATAATTATACCATTGTAGCGAGTATTCCATGTATCGTTATTTATATTTTTATCACAGGGAGGAGCTATGGGGTTGGCTAGAGATGATGAACAAATGTCCATTACTTATGATGGAATCAATCACATAGCACATACTCAAACAGGGGTAAGCCAATAATGATAAATAATAAGTATATAAATTGATAACACCCAGAGATAGAAATAGACTACTCATAAGTTAGTAAGACTAGACAGGAGATTAGTTAAGAGATTAGATTCTTATGTAGTTTCTTATTTACTAAGTCTTTCATACACTCTAGCATATACTCTCATGTATAGCATAATGACTCTTCATCTATGAATAACGAACATTACTAAGAAAAATCAAGAACAGAGCAAGACTTCCTTCGCAATCAGGTTCTACTTATTCTACATACAGGGAGTGGACTACAAAGGACTCAACGGGAGTGTCACTTCCACGATCTACCACATGACCCGACATATAGAGTGCATCCGCAGGTAAACAAGATCTAAGCACTGTGCTTACATAATGTCGACCACTTAACTCACTCAAGTACTGAATGAAACGCTTTGCGATCTTAAGCATAAACTCATTATCAATCATGACTATATCAAATTTACTACTAGAGTAAACTAGGAATATAATAAACAGAAACATAGTATTGAAATAGAATAAAGTCATAACAAGAGGGATACAATGGCTATACTATCCTCAAGATGACGATGAATCCAGAATCTTGAGCAGGAGCCCGAACTCTACGAAAACTTTGCTAGCTAGCCTATACTAGAACTTTGAGTAGCTAACCTATTTCTCTAGTGGAGAAGATATCCTCCTGATCTTCTAGCTCCTTGGCTTCATGGCTTCTCTCCCTAGGGGGTAGGGCTTGTTTATATCGGCCGGTGGGATGAACCAGGGCCCTCAGATCAAACCGACTTCAATCAACAGCGAAGATGCAGACCCTAAGGTGGTGAAGGAACTAATGTAGAAGGACATGGCTAACAGGTGGGCCCCTGGGTTAGCCAACCTGGGGTGGGGTCGGTCGACCTGGGCTTATGCCAGGTGGGCCCCCCTTTGGTGGGTCACCATCTCGTGTCTTCTAGATTCTTCTCAAATTGGTTTCGCGGTGGAATATGTTTTTTAGCCTGACGACCTTGATATCTCGCCTTCTTTTCCTGATAAACCCCTGCAGAAACACAAATTCACTAAAACATGTGGAATTCTATCAGTTCAAACCCTAATTCTATGTTGGAGGTTGATATATGCTCTTTTTTATGTTTTATTGACAGTTTAAAATGATCAATAACTACCATCAACAAACTCCCCCAAGCTTAACCTTTGCTCATCCCTGAGCAAACAGCTAACCAGAGATAGATTATGAATTGTCTCAAATACACATGTTTCAACCAAAAATTCTCTTTTGGATTAGAGTAACTGATCTGACTTTCAAACTCACTCATACTACCTTCAACCATAGAGCTTTTATATTCACTTAGGATGCATGGCTGGGCTGGCAGTGGTGGCCTCTAGAAGGCACCTCCTGTGTATCAAGAGAGTGTCGTCCACTACCTTGGTGGTAATGGTCAAAATAACCTTGCTGCCAGGAATCGTCAGAGCGCTGGGGCGTGGCTTGCTCCCATGGACTATGTACAGCTTGGAAACCTCGAGAGGATCCTATATGGTTAAAAGTTTGATAGGTGGTGTAGGCGGGCCCTTGTGGAGCAGTGTCTGTACCATAGTAGCGTGTCAGTGGCCCTCGGTCTATTCTCGCAGAAGCACTTCTCCCTATAGTCGCACTAGATGGCAACACAATCAAAGACTTCGTGGCATACAAACCAAGACCCAGATTAGGTAACAAGATCTCAGTTATACGACCACGATAAATCATGATAATACCAGTATTTTTTCTCCCTTCACCATTTGACCTTGCCGAAAGTAATCAATACTTATATATGGCCGCCCCCAGGAATGTACTCTATCAACGAATTTTCCATTAGTCTAAGTTTATTGGCAATTTGAGTGACCAAAGAAGAATACTCGATCTCGCCCTTTCATTTGAAAATTCCTGACCAATGGACGATCATGATTTGCACAGGTGACATCTTTCTACGTTTGATCAGGGCAAACATCACTTTCAAGTCTTCTATCTTAACAATACGGGTGTCTTCCTTGGGAAAAAGGGTCATCCCAAATCACTTATGCATAAAACACAAGGTAGGTAACTGAATAGAATTAGTATGGGGGTGGTCACAGACATTTTCATCAGAAATTTCTTTCTAGAATTGGGTCTTCTCAAATTCTGGCATAATAGAATCTACATCTATGACACAGTCATCTTGAAAACCAAGATGCTGACTAAGTTCTTTCCATGTGAGGGAGAATTCTTTTGTAAACATTCTAAAGGTTACTCCAGTATTAAAGAATTGGAGGGTGCACAAAAATTCTTCAGTAAGCAATTTGCAACCTGGCTCCTCTATAGTCCAGAAATTTTCACCCTTTTTCATGAAAAATAAGTGGGAACTCAGTGTCCATACCTAACTCTTTCATGAGGTGAGGATCATAGACGCTCATGAGGGTGAAGGTATGATCCTTCAACGTCGTGTACTTCA
The DNA here is from genome assembly GCA_038087645.1 of Saccharum hybrid cultivar R570. Lineage (NCBI taxonomy): Eukaryota > Viridiplantae > Streptophyta > Magnoliopsida > Poales > Poaceae > Saccharum > Saccharum hybrid cultivar. Next base: position 10,251,952 of record JAQSUU010000084.1, on the reverse strand, counting down.
ATCTCTCTCCTCCCCTTAGCTTCATGTTCTTTTCCTCTATTAGGATGTTCATGGTGGTTGTTGATGGACATGGTGAAGATTGAGCCGACGAAGAGTCGATGTTCATTTCGGTTCCTGCCGAAGAGTTACTCCGGAGCAATCGGGATGATCCCGAGCGAGAAATCTTCATCTAGAAACCACTCATCCTGCAAAAACTTAGCAGATGATAAAAACTTATGGAGAGGATTAGTAAAAGGGTTAGCAGTCAGCGGTCCAAGGAATCAGTCATTCTGGGGATCAGTCGTTTGAGCAATTTTCTATTGATTATTCTAGATGAAAGTTAGATAGCACCTCCTTACAAAATTTTAATCTTCTCTTAATTCTTGGATAGCTCCTCTACTAATGATGTTGCCCTCTACTTACTCTCAAGATTTCACTCCCAAACTTCCACACACTCCACTACTTCACTCTTCTTCTTTCACCTTCTCACTCTTTCTGTACTTAGCTCTAATGATCTCGAAATCTTGCACTATGAAATTCTAAGCGTAGGTAGTGGAATGAGGAGTGTTGTGAAGATAAGTGAGCACGGGAGGCTAGTATTTATAGAAGGAGGTGAGAGGTGGTTGGCCGACCTGGGGTAGGGTCGACTGACCCCACCTTGGGCCCATTTGTGTGGTGCTCATTCCTGGTGCCATCTCGCATGGAATCCAAGCAAAATAAGGTGCCAACTTGATTCCAGAATTCTGGAGACACCAGGTGCAAGAATAAAAATGAATGGTGCATAGTAAAAGATGAGATATGCTATGACATGTGGGTCCCCAGTGTGGGTCTGGTAGACCTATATTTTCTATGTATATACTATGCAAAAATATTACTTTTATGAAACTATGAAAAATGATGGTATTTTTATATTTTTGTGCTTCCATGGTTAATATTTCTTACGGTTTTTTACGCAGCCTAGATTTTTACTAGACAATGATGAGAATTTTTATTTTATTTCCAATGCAAGTGATGAAAGTGAATATGCTATGCAAAAAATAAATATGGATAACTACCGAGTTACCTCCCGGCGAGGGTTCGGAATTTTAAGCCCTCCAAACCGGACTTCTCCACTGTTTATTCTTTGGGTGCACTATTCAATCCCGGAGATAGTAGTCCTAATGATTGATCCTCCTTTTCTTGTCATACCATGTTTGCAGTATGATTGAGTTCTGGTCTTGGCTTGAATGCAAATCGTTCTTCTTTTCTATTTATGTTGAATCTGATTTCTCCTGCTCTGACATCAATGTGGGCATTGGCAGTGCTCAAAAAGGGTCTCCCAAGGACACTTTTGAGTCTGGTTGCATGTCTAGTACCACGAAGTCTACTGGCACAACACAAAGAAATCTCTTATCTTTATCGAAATGTTTTCGGCAATTCCCATAGGGTAGCTAATTGATTGATTGGCCAATTGTATGCACATTGATGTTGGCTCTAGTGTTGGATAACTAAGGCTATCGAAGACCACCTTGGGCATCACACTGACACTTGGTCCAAGGTCACACAGTGCATTGTTGAAATGTTGATCTCCGATCGAGTAATCTATAGTGGGACATCCGGGATCCTTCTTCTTTGTAGGTGATATGTTGAGGATGGCCGCACTACATTCTTCTGTCAGCTTAATCACCTCAGTGGTGGGTAGTGGTCTCTTCTTGTTTAAAATGTCTCTAAGGTACTTTGAAAAGGTAGGAACCTATATAGCATTTAGTAGAGGAACCTATATAATTTCCACTCCTAAGTATTCTCCATATCTGTTTTGAGCATTGAAGGCATCTTGAATAGCCTAATGATCTCTCTTGAAATTGTCTTGCTGTTTGAGCCAATTCACAGTACGTCCATCTTAGTTGACAGTGCACATAATTCTTTCGGTGCCTCTTCACTCTAGTGACAGTGTTGAATGTTGTCCTGGGACTAGCTTTGGTTTCCAGCTATCCTTTCTATAAGAACTTCAGCTTCTCCAAGAGTGAGTGACAGAAATGATCCTCCAGTAGTGGCATCTAGTTGTTCACGAGATCTCTAAATTAATCCATGATAGAAGCCTTGCATGAGCAACCACTCTTCCATTTCATGATGGGGACAATATGAAACATATTCTTGAAAATGCTCTCATGCTTCTGGAATGGTTTCTCCTTTCTGCTGTTGGAAGTTTGAAATCTTTCCTCTAAATTAATCCATGTTATTTTTGTTAGTGTAGAACCACTGCTTCGCTCTTCCCACTAGTAAAAATGGGAATAAGCGGAGTAGTATGATATCTTGAGCAAAGTTTTTGATGACAACTGTGCTACTACCAGAAAATTCTAAAGATGAGCACTAGCATCTTCATGTGCCTTTCCACTGAATGGGGTAGCTTGCACCATGTTAATGAGGCTTGGCTTGAGCTCGAACTCAAGGTTGTTGGTGTTAAGTGTTGGTCCATTGCGGATGTTCGCAGTGCTTGGAGCAGTAAACTCACACAGTGTCTTGTTAGCCATAGCTTCAAAAACTAATGTTGAGCTTTTTCTTGATTGATTTGATTCTGATGAATGGAGTTTGGTGAATCACAACCAACCCTACAATACCATGTCTATGATATAAACAAAAACAAACAAGGGTAAACCTGTAAAAGCAGAGGTACTAGTTATGATTTCATCAATAAGTATGCATTTATTCAGTCTTTCTATAGCTTTTATTGTCCCTCCCCGGCAACGGCGCCAAAAAATGCTTGTTGATATTTATTAACATGACACTTGTTTTGGATAGTCACTTACTAATTACCTACACTCTTAGCTATTTGTACCAGGTTGTCATCCCCGGTAATGAAGCTAAAAATATTTGTTGGCATTACTTAGCATTACTACTAAGTAGTTATCTTGCCATTTCATGTGACTAGAAAGAATATAAAGATATGAATAAAAAATAATCTGCAAGCGCACATATAATTATACCATTATAGCGAGTATTCCATGTATCATTATTTATATTTTTACCATAGGGAGGAGCTATGGGGTTGGCTAGAGATGATGAAAAAATGTACATTACTTATGATGGAATCAATCACATAGCACATACTCAAACATGGGTAAGCCAATAATGATAAATAATAAGTATATAAATTGATAAAACCTAGAGATATAAATAGACTACTCATAAGTTAGTAAGACTAGACAGGAGATTAGTTAAGAGATTAGATTCTTATGTAGTTTCTTATTTACTAAGTCTTTCGTACACTCTAGCATATATACTCTCATGTATAGCATATTGACTCTTCATCTATGAATAAGGAACATTACTAAGGAAAATCAAGAACAGAGCAAGACTTCCTTCGCAACCAGGTTCTACTTGTTCTACATACGCGTAGTGGACTACAAAGGACTCAACGAGAGTGTCACTTCCGTGATCTACCACATGACCCGGCATATCGAGTGCATCCGCAGGCAAACAATATCTAGCACCATGCTTATAAAATGTCGACCACTTAACTCACTCGAGTACTGAATTAAGCGCTTTGAGATCTTATGCATAAACTCATTATCAATCATGACTATATCAAATATACTACTAGAGTAAACTAGGAACATAATAAACAGAAACATAGTATTGCAATGGAACATAATAACAAGAGGGATACAATGGCTATACCAGCCTCCAGATGACGATGAATCTAGAATCCTGAGCAGGAGCCCGAACTCTACGAAACCTTGCTAGCTAGCCTATACTAGAACTTTGAGTAGCTAACCTATTTCTCTAGTGGAGAAGAGATCCTCCTGATCTTCTGGCTCCTTGGCTTCATGGCTTCTCTCCCCAGGAGGGGAAGGGCTTGTTTATATCAGCCGGTGGGATGAACTAGGACCCTTGGATCAAACCGACTTCAATCAACGGTGAAGATGTAAACCCTAAGGCGATGGAGGAACCAACGTAGAAGGCCGTGGCTGACAAGTGGGCCCCTAGGTCAGGCGACCTAGGGTGGGGTCGTCCAACCTGGGCTTATGTCAGGTGGGCCCCCCTTTGGTGGGTCACCTTCTCGTGTCTTCTAGATTTTTCTCAAATTGGTTTTGAGGTGGAATATGCTTTTTAGCCCGACAACCTTGATATCTTCCCTTCTTTTCCTGATAAAACCCTGTAGAAATACAGATTCACCAAAACCAGTGGAATTCTATCAGTTCAAACCCTAATTCTATGTTGGAGGTTGATATATGCTCTTTTTCATGTTTTATTGACTGTTTAAAATGAACAATAACTACCGTCAACAATCACCATGACCATCATCTAGCTCCACCACTTGGTGTGTACAACCCTATCTCAAACACAACACTAGATGACAAGGGTTATTAGAGCATCTCCAACAGTTTTGCAAATAGCTTTGGCGTCCTTGTTTTTTTTTAAAATACTCAAAGACCCCTCTCCAATAGTTTGGCATATGGGTTTGGCATCTTTGGGGATTTGGCAAAAGAGCGAGCAATCGACACATATATGCGCGTGTCGGGGAGCCACACATCCGCTTCGCATCGGTCTTTCTCATGGGGCTCTTCGTTGCTTAGCGGGGCTCTTCATTGCTTAGCGGGGCTCTTCGTTCGCTTAGCGGGCCTCTTCATTTCTTAGTGGGCCTTTTGGGTTTTTGGAAATGAAATTTGCCAAACTGTTGGAGATGCGATCATTTTTTCCTCCCCATATTATTTTGGGAGTTGGCAAACAACTAGATTTGAGAAATCAAATTTGCCAAACTATTGGAGATGCTCTTACACTAGGTTTCATCAATTATCCAAAACCAAACTAGGGCTTTCAATGTGCCCTTTGTAGCATTGCGTCATTCCCTTGGCGTGACCCTAGGTCCAGAGTGGCTCACATAGCCTCACGAGGGCAAGGAAACAGAGCCTCGACAGGGCTTCAAGCTTTGAGGCTCTATCCGCATGTCAGGCTTAGGACCACTGTCAGGTCTACTAGGAGATTCCCTACATCGATGCGAGAGGAGGGTCGGTTGGGGCAGCACCTTGAGGCGCCATGGTTCCCTAGATTCATTGGTCAGTTGTGACCGTTTAAGATTAGGTATGCTCGGGAGCCTTTCGAGCCCCTGAGCATAGGGACCTAATCATGGGCCTATCCCACGGAGTTCGTCCTAGGAGTCAGGGCCACTCTATGATTGGGCCGCCTCAGGCCTGATGGGTTATTGTATCTAGCATGGCGCGAGCACAAACGCTAGGTGTGGCCCCCCGAGTCCCTGATCAATTTCTCAAGCTAATGGCCAAGCTAAGTCGAGCAACAAGACTTTGATCAAGCTAATCAAAGAGAATATCGAGGACAATCTCAGAAGGTGTCATGATGTTTTATCTGTAGGTCTATGGGTTCATTGCATATCTAGACATCGTGTTACCAAGGTTACTCCTTTTGGGCTGGTGTATGGGCAAGAAGCTATGTTACCCATCGAGGTGAACTTGGATGCATATAGGTAGGCAAATCAAAATGATCTTTATACCGTTATGTATCATGATATGATGATAGACTATATTGATGAGGTGATCGACAAAATAATGCAAGTTGTGAAAGATATTGATAGGAATAATACTCGAGTTGCCCGGCCCTATAACAAGAAAGTGAAAAGCAAATCTTTCCATGTTGGAAATTTAGTGTGGAAGACTATTCTGCCACTTGGGATGAAGAGCAACAAGTTTGAGAAGTAGTCGCCAAGCTGGGAAGGTCCATTAAAGGTGATCAAAGTGATATTGGAAAACTCATACATGCTAGAGACGTTGCAATGTGGTCATCTCCCAAGAGCAATTAACGGGAGGTATTTGAAAAAAATATTTTCCAAGTATTTGGCAAGAAGCCTACAGTGCTAACCAAACAACGGCCGATACATGTATCGTCCTTAGAATAAATATGGCCAATGGATACATCGCCCTTAGATGCTAAGTAGTTGATGAGTTGTACATCATTCCTATTAGATGCTTTCATGTTTTCAGGATTGTATAAACCTCGCCTAAAAATAGGGGGCATGTGTTGACAGCAAAAGAGTGTACTACATATGTAATGGACTCCACCATGAGGTTATGGGCATCAAGACGAGGAAAACAGCATTTGGATCATCATATTTGGAGTCCGAACAAAGTAGTGTTTTGGGCCCAATATGCCAAAATCGGCCTAGCTGGATTCCCAAACTGGCTTGGCCGGTTTCTCTTTAACTAGCCTGGCTAGCCTGACTGTCGTCGGCTCTAGGATCTCGCTAAGCCGGTTTCTTTGGTCTCACTCTGGTTTGAGTCCAACTCGATTCTGGCTCATGTGTTGACGTGGAAACTTGGAAAACACGTATATATCGGAGGATCACAACCAATTGGGAGATCCAATATCCAATCATCATAAAAAACTAATCTACTACTCTTTTACCCTAACTTTTCCAACTCCCTGCTCTTCGGCGCGTCTTCCTAAGAGGTGTTCTAGAGCTTTTCAGGCAAAGAATGGGCTTCAAATCGGCTCTATCGATCCGTCAATCGATCTTGCTGATCTTGAGGTGAACTCGCTGTGTGATTAGGTCGTGTGCAACCTCGAGCATGCTAGCTCTTGCTAGCGTGTAATTTGAGATTCAGCGTCAACATATTCTTTTCGGGTTTTAAAACCTTTTCCACGTAGAGAATTCATCTAAAACTTTTCTTTAAATTTAAATCCTGCAGCAACACGTAGAAAATCCGCTTAGGACATATACAACCCACAGACGGGAGGTCGTGAGACTAGTCACAATCCAGAGACGATGGGTCATCTGCAAGCACTTTAATGCTTCGCAAGTTGCCAAGATCAATGATGAATATCGATTTGTATACCATTGTGTTGCCTTCGATGAAAAATGATTCATGCATGAACATCAACTTAACTTGCTGCTATATGTGCTCGAATAAACAAACATGCATAAACTAGAAATGAGCACATTTGGCTATTCGTTTTCTCATGTGAAATCGGCACATAGCCACACGCAGAGACGACAGTGAAATGAACACATTCAGAAACTGTAGTTTAACTGAATCAACTATTAACTGAACAGAAGTTTCAGGACAGATCACCACCTTCTCGTTTTCAGAAAAGTTCCTAAGACTGCAATGGTCATTGTTGTCAAGATCAAGGTAAACAATATACTCAGATTCACATAATAGATGATAACTGAAAAAAAATTCTATAGGCCAGACTCAGTTTCAGCAAGTAGATGGCAACTCAGAGAAATAAAATAGATCACTGTGCTGTCAGGAAACAGCCGCAACTCAGAATACATGCACCACAGAGTAGTATAGCAGCATCAGAGTAGTCCAGTACGCTTCTTGTTTCTCTGCAAACAAAGACACCACCATCAGTCCATCATAACCGATGCCTGAATCAGAAGACAGAGATGCTGTTCGCACTTGTTAAGATAGCTTGGCTGCCACGCCTGGGACCGACACGGCATGGTCAGAGAGTACGCCGAGAACGCCAGAGCAAAGAATGTGGTGCCATCAATGGCCCAGTGCAGGACCCTCCTCTGTGCAGCTGATCCGCTTCTGCGACTGAGGGAGTGGTCCAGCGGGCCGCCGCTGATCCGCTTCTGCGACAGATGGTGTGGACTGCCGCCGCCGCCCCTGCTGACGACGTGCCTTTGCGCGGACATCTTGAGCCACCGTCGCTGCAGAATATTTTGGCACGGCGGTCCATCCCGCGAGCGCCCAAATCTCAACCGTGCGCACGAGCGCTCTAGATCTGCGCACTGTCGAGACAGGATGGCGGCGTCGTACAACGCTGCTCGGGTTGTCTTCTTAGTATCGGAGACAGGGGGATTTTTTCTTTTTAAAAGCTAGATGGTGCCCGTGAGGGGTCACAAATTTTTATCTATGGCCTTGTTTAGATCCTAAATTCTTTCCCTAAATTTCACTATGCAAAAAGGAGATTTCCCATCACATCAAAATGCCGACAAATGCATAGAGTATTAAATGTAGATGAAATCAAAAACTAATTGCACAGTTTTGTTGTACTTTACGAGACGAACATTTTGAGTCTAACTAATCAATTTTTAAATAATTTTTTACACTAAAAAATAAAAGCTGCTACAGTGTTCCGACAGAAACCCTGTAGCAGCTTGCCCCGACTCGGCGTCTCCCTTTCGGGAAGTAAACACGGCCTTTGTATATGACCAGGCACGTGACTGTGGATTAGACGAACATATTAAGAAATCTAGAAATATAATTACATAGAAAATATAAAGCTCGGTTCATGATCTTTGTCACGCATATCATATAGATGTAGTTTATAGAACATATAAGGTCCGTTTTATTTTTCTAATACTTGTGCGGACGAGAGCCATAGACAGGCTGCGCGGCTATGGCCAGCGCACCGTTGTTGGCCGACGTCAAGGGTGGGCGTGGCTGATGACACGACGTGCTGTGGTGTTGTGAGATCTAACGTCATTGGCGGGTGCGACCTGGTGGCGGATTTCGCCAGGAGGTTGTGCACGGATGTCTGGCACGTGATCTTCCATGAGAGCAAAGTTAAAAGACGTGCTCTCGCGCTTGAGGATCGGATCAGTATGTAGAGTCCGATGAAAATCATATGTTGCACGTGCAGGATTGAGTGAAAAAAAATCTTCTAACTCATCTTTGATTGGTGACCAGCTATAGCTCGGTGTCCATATAAAACATGTTCTTCTCTGGTCAAACTATTAAGAAATTAGATTTTAAATTGTAGAACATATTTTATGTGTGCATTTTTTATCTTTTTATTTAATATTTTATGCCGGTTGAAGGGCGCCCGATTTCCTTATTTTAGTAGAACACACATATTTTTATGCCGTATTTTTTTTTTCTGTTTTTTTCAGCTGAGATCGATACTGTTTCTGTGATTGTTTTTTCGTTTTTTACTTGTTTTCTTATTTTAGTCGGGTCTTGTGATTGGCCAAGTCGGTGGACCAACCGAGCGTTGATGCCTTGAGTGGTATGGATTGCTTTGCATGCAGCCATGCAGAGTAGCATAGGCCAAGGTACTTGATTCTATGACTGCGGCTGTGTTCAGTTCCTCAAAAAAAAAAACACTATGTAAAAAAAAGATTTTCCGTCACATCAAACTTGCGATACATGTATGGAGTACTAAATGTAGATGAAATTAAAAACTAATTGTACAGCTTGGTTGTACTTTGCGAGACGAACGTTTTGAACGTAATTATGTAATGGTTGGACACTATTTGCCAAATAAAGCCAAAACGTGCTACAGTACATTTTCACCATTTTTCAGGGAACTAAACATGCATGAGTTCGTGTCAGGTTTGTACGGGCTGGTTTCCTGAACAGGTTCGATGTCGCGACGAGAGCCGAGACGGGGCGAAAGGCGGGGTCCTCCGACGATACCCGTAGGTAATTTTTTTTAAGTCTGTCTCCAACGGGAGGCCTATTGCGAACCCTAAACCCAAAATAGATTTTCAATATAATACCTATAGCCTCAAATAAAGTATCTTTATGGAAGATCCATTTTAGGTGGCAAGAGAGACATAACCCAAATTTGAGTATCCTCTCTCTTTTGGAGACCCATTTGCAGAAAGAGTTGTCTTTTGGGTCTTATTGTAAGAGAAGACCGAAAATAGGTATTGAACTCTTTGTCTGTAGCGCTACCCAAAGGACAAACAGATCTTGTATTTTGGGTCACTGTTGTTGGAGACAGTCTTAGGTGTAGATAGAAATGACGATGAAGGGACAGATCAAAAGAACCGTTGTACATCTATCTACCCTATTAAATCACCCTCTCTTTTTTTTTTCTAGAACCACAACAAAAAAAAACATCCCCGCTGAGAAGCCCCCACCACCCATAAAATTATAACCAGAAAAACAATATCTTTAAAACGGACCGTCTAGATTTATTCAAATCCAAGAGTATCCAAGGGTCAAAATCGTATGCCTCATCCTCCTCATCCCTCCCCATCTCCTCCGCCTGCGCCCAGCCTTTATCTGACTGACACCCTCTCCGCTATCTGCACGTGCATAGGCCCCACTTCATCAATCACGCCTCTACTTCCCTTTCCTTCTCTACCACGGTCCTCGCCTTTCCTTCCCTCGGTCTCTCCCCAAATCATACAATGCCGCCGCCTACAATCGGTGGATTCAGCAATCGACACAACCTCGGCGGCGGGATGGCGCCGCTGGCTGGCGAGGCGCGGACCCGGACGGGGCTGCCGCGCCGGGGGGCGGCAGGGCAGGCTGCACACTAGCGCTGTGTCTCCGTCCCTCGCGAGCAACGGTATCATGCGCCGGCGCCGCGCGCTGGCAACCGCGTCAATTTTCCTCCGGCCTTCGCTTGGCCTCAAGACCCCACCTCGAGGATGCCACTAGCGACGGCGCTCCCGGATCGATCTTTTACGAAAAAAAGTCTATATAACCCCTAACATATCTATGGTGGTCTACATAATCCCTAAACTATAAAATCAGGTACTATACACCTTAAAGTTTGCAAAACTAGACAAATACCTCCCTTGTCTGGTTTTGCTAGCGATTTTGCACATGTGGCGCTCCACGTTGCCTTGTTTCGCTGATGTCACCACCCAGGTCGTCTTCTCTGGCGTCACGGACACGGCCGCGCTGCTCGCGGACTCTCGCCCCGCACGGGCCCCTCCACGCCGTGGTTTGCTGCTGCTGGCCCTTGCCTGGCCATCCTTGGGCTGCTGCTGCTGGCACTACCCACCACCTCCGGCGCCGCTGCCACCAAGCTGCAGCTTCTGGAGCTGGGTCACCACGCGTCCATGCCAGGCTTCATTCGATGACCAGCAACGAGCCGAGCAGGAACGACGCGAGCGAGTAGGCGAGCGGCATCCAGGCGGGCACGCTCGCACCCACGGCGTAGCAGAGGTACCCGAGTAGCACGGGCCCGACGGCGAAGGAGAGCACCGCGACAGTCCTGCGCTGCGCCCACGTAAACCACGCCTGCCACCTGCCTTGTCCTTGGCCGGTCTCGAAGATGTACTGGTCCAGCGAGCCCATGTGCATGTAGTCGTACACGAGGAACATCTGCTTGTCTTGGTCATCAACGGCGGCGGCTATGCAGCAGCTGCGCAGCGACACCAGGTTCCGTTGCCGGCGGCCGCAGTGGTGCTCAGGCTTCCTCGCCATCCTGGTGCTCCTTCCGCGCCTTCAGCGCGGGCAGCTCCACGATGCTGAAGCGTCGTGGTCACACGTTATCGATAGGGGGCGGTCGAACAGTTTCAACCATAAAATAACCGAGTGTAGCTTATTTGTTTGGATTTTTGCACCGTAGATGAGCTTATCCAAAGATAAAATACAAATTTATATGATTTTATTGTCCATAAGTCATAAAAAAATATATGACAAAGCTTTTATTATATCTTCTAATATAGATTATTAAATATATATTACATAAATTTTTTTTGCTATGATGTTGGGGGGCCATGGCCCCTGCCAGCCCCCTGGCTCCGCTAGTGCGTCCTCGGTGTGTGCCGCCGCCGCCGACGCATCGTCGGTGTTGACCACGACCACAACGGCGGCGGCGCGCGAGCAGCAGACGCAACTATTCATACACAACTCGACGTTAATACTGGAAAGTAAAAGAAAGGAAAGGATCGGCCAAGTTAATCTTGCCGTCCGCTTGCAGCATGGTGCCATGCATGACCCCTGGAAACGTGTGCCATCCACAAGCAAGGTCATACGGATTCGTTGCCTTTGATACAAGGACGCGCTCGGGAGGAACTTTCCAAGCCGAGCGCAACGCTCTCTCTATCAGAAAAGAAACGCAAGATCATACGGATTTGATGGCGTCGAGAGTGCCCTGATCCAAGAGTCGTCGCCCAGGCGGCCGAGCGAGGCGATGCAGTGGCGCTTGTGGAAGGCGTGGCCACGGAGCACGGTGGTGGCCGTGGCAGGATAGAGGAAGTCGGCGCGAGTGCGGCGCGGACGCGAGCGTGGCAGCGGCGGCGCGGGCCCGATCCAACGATGGCGTCGAGTGCCCTGATCCAGGCTGACAGGTGAGTTTGGACGCCACATCGTCAAAACCAGCCAACGTGGATTGCTATATCAGTAAAACCACCTCCCAATACCATCCAGAGGGTTATTTGCTCGGTTTGATAAAATTTAATGTGCACAATACCTATTTTTATAGTTCAGGGATTATAAAGACCACCTTGAAAGGGTCAGGGTTTTTTTTTTGGACCTTTTCCATCTCTTTCTTCCCCATGCTTATCCTCCCTAGCGGCTAGCGCCACCCCTCTCTTCACATGGCGTGACCACCAGGCTCCCTCCGATCTGGTGCCGACGAGATCCGCTGCCGCAAGGTCCGCTGCCTCTTCACGGAATGCGAAGGTTTTCTGACTTTTTGTTGCCTGCAGACATCGGCACACCCTGTACCCGTTAGACTCTGGGATCGCAGGCCACGTCGAGAAGAACATTGAAGGTGAAGTTCTTCTTCTCCTGTTGTTACTGACTGCTGCTTGTTTTTACTCTGAACTTTCAGTGAACCAAATGCCTATACCTTTTCACGTTTGTCGTCATTTACTCCAGATTACTACATGGTTGAGAACGTAGGTATTGATGAGAGCAAAATCGAAAACCTGGGCAACCTGCTGTACTAGAACTACGGTAACACCATGGTTGGCTTCATCAGGGTACGTGTATTGCAGCTTCTTGAATTGTTCGATTTTTCTCTTAGTAATCAGTGAACTAAAAAGGCCCTATCTTTTCCCCATTCATTTGGATCTTCCAGGCATGTGTGCTTTTACAACATTGGGTTTTTATTTGTTGCCCTGCTGAAGAATGTGATAATAATTAGGTAAGATTTGTAAATGTTGACATTGCTGCTGCTTCCATGCTTCCTATTAATTCGTAAGTTTGGTGAATGGAAATATACAAAAAATAGCATATTTTTAGTATATAAGAATCCATGGTATACAGAAAATCCTAGAAATGCTGCTAAGGTTTTTAAGCAATATATACCGTGCTCTGGTTTGGTTGTCCATGCCATTTTGAAGCTTGCAATTATGCCGAAAATTCGTAGGAATTAATTTGGAAATTCTAATATTTACATGAGTAATACTGACCACGATTATGGATTTCAAATTACATTATTTTTGTAGTGTTCTGCTTGCTGGATAAGTTCATTTTTAGCTAGCTCTATATGTTCTGCCTGCTATTTGAAGTCACTCATGATGGCATTCAACGAAAAGAAATAGGAGCTTCTTAATTAGTGCCATACACGGGAAAATTCACCGCTACGGCTATATCTAGATTTCTGTTGATCACTCTTGGGCTGCTATTAGTCTCGGCATCAACATAGGCATACACCCAATCTGGGCAGGAGAGAACCTGCACATGTTGGTGGCCAAGAATTTTTCTGGTGTTGCAAAATCTTTAGAAGGTACAATCATCTAAGAAGTGCATATCTGAGCTCCATAATTTGTTCTCATATACATCAAATCCAATTATATTCTCCATTATAGCTCGCGGTTGATTTTCTTGATTCCTCCCGTGATGATCAATTGATTATCCAAGTACCAAAGTAGTTCCCATGGTTACAGCTTTGGTTTGATTGATTCATATGACAGGCCTATATGCAACTGGTGCAGAGCTTGTTCATGCCAACACTAGCCGGTACAGCTGAGCTCTTCGATCACCAACGGATGCTTTCATGCTCAGGTTCATTGCTCATCGAGGTTTACCATTGCTGAATTCTGCAGAGCGTGTCCTCCATTGGAGAGTAGATTTATCATGACCTGATTGGTAGGGGATTGGATGATTTAGATGTTTCTTTTAGCAATTTCTTATGTGCTCCTATCTTAACCACATATTTTTTCTTAAACACACTATATATCTTGGATGCATAGATTAAGTTAATTCTTGTTGTATTGAACAATATAAGTTTGATCCTTTTTGGATTAAATAATATAATAACCCTGTAAGTTTGTATCACTTCTTTTCTGTGAATCTTCAATCTATTTTATTATTTTATACCGTGTTTGGTTCTTACTTTGCATCATCTAAAATGACACCGTGGCGTTAGAATGGGCAATATACTAGTGCCCTATGTTTACCTAGATCCAGGGATGGAATGGGAGTTAATTAACACAGACAGTTAAACAAGAGTGACCGGATATTCGAAACCGATTCGAAGAGTAAGGGCCTGTTTGATTTGCCCCTGCTACTGTTTAGCTACTAAACTTTAGTCACTTTAGTTACTAAACTATCAAATAAACTGACTAAAAAGGGACTAAAGTAGTTTAGTCACATTAGTCACCCAAGAGTAACTAAAAGTGGGCTAAAGTGCCCATTGGATAAGGGCTGCCTCTCATTATTGCTAGTCCACCCTAATTTGTTCATTCATTAGGGGTAATTTGGTCTTTGTTGAACTGTTTTAATGGTCTTTAGTCACTAGAACCAAATAGGGGTGTCGGTGTTTTATAAACCGGACCAGTAAATTTATACAAATGCCGTGCTGCTCTAGGAAGACGATGGTAGCATCCAAAAGACACGAGAATTTATATTATGACCGGTATACAGTACAAGAGGCGCAACCGGTCCAATAGTAGCTGAATAGGCCCGTCTAATTATTTTTTGAGTGAATTAATATTTACCTATTATCTTGAGGGTTATTTTGCAAAAGGATATTTTAGAGTATAAATTCTTGTAATTGAGATTATTGAGAATTAAGCAGAAACAATCTTAATTGTTTCCGGCTTCCATTGGGAGCCGGGATTTGCCCTAGCCGCCTGTTCATCTTCTCCACGCCTGCAACCTCGCGACGGCGCCCAGCCACCGGCAGCGAGGCCCCAAGTCTGCTCTTCCTCCCTCACACCCATACAAGCTACACAACGTTGCTGGTAGGATCAGGAATACTATCAACCTTTTTTTAAGATTGTTTCTGCTTAATTCTCAATAATCCCAGTTATAAGAATTTATACTCTAAAATATCCTTTTGCGAAATAACCCTCAAGCTAATAGGTAAATATTAATTCACTCAAAAAATAACTAGACGGGCCTATTCAGCCACTATTGGACCGATTGCGCCTCTTGTACTGTATACTGGTCATAACAATTTATACTAGTTGACGTCAGAGCCCTACGTCCAGTCTCAGAGATGATCGAGTGCGTGTTCCTTACTTGAATGCTCTCAAGTTCTTACAATGGAGGATGTAAGAATGGTGGAAGATTTAGGAGAGCTAGACCTAGGAGATGGACTGCCCAAAGAAAAACTTTAGGAGCCCTACTGTGGTGTCAATATGTCAGTGTTTCATAAACCGAACTATTAAACTTGTACGATTGCTGTGTTGGTCTAGGAAGATAATGGTAGCATCCAATATATACGAGGATTTATACTAGTTTAGGCTGGAGCCCTACATCTAGTCTCAGAGATGATCGATTGTGTATTCCTCGCTTGAATGCTGTCACACTCGGTTTTCTAAAGAACAAAATCAGGCTAATCATATGTGTACCCAGGAAGTCCACACATATGTCAGAATAAAAAAGTATCAGAAACAATGTTAGTATATAACGTATACATAGCTATATTAACACTTACATCAGAGTATCGTGGAACGGTGACTAAACTTTATGCTCTATTCTTCTTAGGGACGGCTGACTGGTGGCTTCGTATGCCAAACACTTCTGAAAGACTTCTGGAAACTCTACTACCTCTGAATCCTTCTTCTGAATAGCACCTTACTACACACTGGAGTGTGGGGAAATAGCAAGAGTGAGTCCATGTCGAACTCAACAAGTATAACACAGGGTTCATGAGGCACAAAAGATTAGACACTGTTTGACTGCATTTAGCTTTTAATCATCATATATTTAGCAATTGAGTAGCATCAAGATATTCCACTTCCCATTAATGAATCAATGATCAAATGTAATAAGGATAATGAATAGCATTAACATGAGCATAATAATAACAACAGTAATTATGCATGATATAACAATGGTGATCATCTATCTGTAAATGTTCCAAGGCCGTCCGTATCCGTGGGCACGGCTAGTATACCAGTTTTTAACTCTGCGTAGAGGTGTACACTTTCACTATGAGTCATGATTTCCAAATACATGGGTTAATTACTCCCAAAACACTGAAAACCATATAAAGCCATTCAAAAGTTTGTCTAACAAGTTAGGGCCACTAAGGATTCTCAATTGGAAAGCATGAACCTCCCTCTGAGGGGCGACTTACAAAAGACTGCACCCACCTTGGCAGGCGAAGACCATACTAGACATGACCCCTCTTGCGCCTTTCGGTAACCACTAACAAGCTAGAAAATGTCTCTTAAACAACTAGAGCCAGAGCCATATAGCCCTCACAGCTGTACTGTATGTTCCGGATGATCACGTACAGATAAGTTCTTATGGAGAGAAACCAGAGCAACAATATAACCCCTTGCTCTAGCCCCTTTTCAACAGTAATAAAATCATCTTAATGGCTGATTGCTTAATTCATTAATCAAATTACACAATCATTGTTCATAATTACGCACTAGCAATAGCTACCCAAATGCACAAATCATAGGTGACAAAGAAACAAGATATCAATAGCTACGTTATAATCTCTATGGTTGTCAAGGAGGACACATGCATATGTATGATAATTTCAATGAATAGGACAACAAGGATGGTCCCATATTATACTTGCCTTTTTTTTTCAAAGTTAGCTACTCATAAGTCTTCAACCTCTGTCTCTGATCTTGAGCTTCTGCTGTACTTGTCGTCCTCAGCTCCTAGTCTTTAGCACTCGCGAATCACCTTCTACTCGCAGCAACCAAGCACAACAAACAGACAACAAACACACTTAAGAACAAACATCATACAAAGAAGACACTTTAAAAGAAAACGCACTAAACATCACGACTTGTTGCTATGGTTACGAGAACACAAGAACGACTAAGGACGGAGCTATCGGTACCGAGAACACGTCTATCGTGGTTAGCAATATAACTGAAGAAGACAAACTAAACACTTGATTTATTTTGGTTAATGAAATTAAGTGATTAAACAATTTAAAGAATTAATCTAGAACTGAATTAGTCAAATTATAGTTAATTAGAAAAGGCAGAATTAAACCTTAGTTATATTTTATTTATGAATAATCAATAGTATTTAATATTTATAAATTATATAACTTGACACATATACAAGCACTAACCGAACCATATCATGTTTTATATTTAAACTAAACAAATTGTAATCAAGAACCAGTTAATATTAATTGAGTTAAAACTAATCATATTTTATATTTTATTTGATAAAGTATTGTCACATAATTTATATATATTAAGTAAGTTAAACTTTATCTGTGCAAAGAAAATAATTAAACATGTGAGAACTTCTACTCGAACTAGATAGGACATGTGTTCAAACTAATAAATTATAATTTTAAAAAATACATTGATGACAGAAGTTAAATTATGTTAAACTTTGACTTAGCAAAATAAAATGACATGCGAGAACACCTATTTTTGAGTTTAATATATGCAACGGGGTTTATCTAATCAAGTTATAAGTAAAGAAAATATATTCATGTAGCAGTTAATCATATTTAACATCTACATATCAGATAGCATAGTGTAACACCTATATTGCTTATAGATTAGAAAACTAATTACATGCAGATTAATCAAATTAATATTTAACTATATAATAAACAAATAAACACGTGAGATGATAAGCGTCGCTGCTAGGACATAGATCAGAGCGATATGAAACTAACGCAAAAAAAGACCTACTCAAATCGGACTTAGAACGAATAAACGGTGGAGATAAAATGATCGATGGCAAAACTGTAAATAGTATCATCTTCTACCTTGGGCTGCCTGGTGCCTGTACGGACATAGGAGATGAAGGGCTGCTACTGCTCATACGTCGTAGGGAAAGGGAGAGGCCTGGTCAGCCAGCTGGGCAGTGTGGCGGCGCTGGCCGTGACAGCCGCGGCGGCGCGGGGCTGGGCTGGCTCGGAGCCCATGGCTGAGGCTGAGCAGCCAGAGGCGGCGACGGCGTTGCTGCTCCACGGAGTCTCGCACGGGCGCACAAGGAACGGGGCGAGGGGCCGATGAGTCGTGATGGATGATGTAGATACACCGAGACATAAACATACAATACAATACTAAAATAGAATTAATGGAACAGGACTTAGCTTATCAACAAGCCGTCGGGCGAGTTTGTGCTTGCGACATCCATGCATGTTGAATATGTATAGATGTATAATATACTCCCGTATATGCAAGCCAACTAATGCACAGGACTGTGTAGATCATGCGTGCTCGTGACCGTGATCCTGAGCTGGACTGCGATGTCGGCGATGGCGTGGCGCACCTTAGATGCGGCCTTTACGCCGCGGGACTGCACATGCTAGCGCTCGGCCATCGTTGCGGGTCCTCCACCAGATGACCCGCCAGAGACGTAGTGATGAGCGAGGTAGAGACGCGGCCGTCGACTTCTGATCAAGACCTTGCTTGTTAGCATGCAGTATGACTCTAGCTGATTGGATCTTGTAGATGTGTATGTGCTCTTGATTGCTTGCTAGTTGATTAATCGTCTTGCATGTATGGTACATGCATACGTGCGAATTGGCTTCCATGCATGGTTCTGTAGATTGAACTCGCGTCTGGTCTTTTTGACTGGCCACAGCTCAAAGCCAAACCCACAAAAGCAGATTCCCGTGCAGGCGCCACCGGGTTGAACTCGGAGGCAGTGGTCCTGATCGCGATTGGCGTACGTGCACCTCCTAGCGGCAGCCAGTATGAGCAATTGGGTGCCTGAGGCCGTCGTCGAGAACGCGTTGTGTTGATCTGATTATATAGAGGAAGGACGTGGAAACTTTTATACCGGAGGACAACCTAAATTGGAATAGAACCCGAAGTGGGATGGCTAAATTGGGCCGCGAGAAAGCCTAGACCACCTGGCAGACAGAAATCTATGGTGGAAACTAAAAAGTGTGCAGAAATTTTCACAATTTATTATTAGGTATAGATATGAAAAAAATTTAAAACAATAATTTTCTATATTTAAATTAGCAGCAAATTAACTTATCTAATAAATTTATTCAAATGTTGAAATCATTTATTTTATTTAGTGTTTTCTAAGCATAACTCAAAATTAAAAATTTTGAGGTGTGACAATTCTACTCCACTTAACAGAAATCTTGTCCCGAGATTTGGAGAGACTAGGGAGAAAGATAAAGTTGATATGCAAATCTTCACGCTTCTCTAAGCAACTATTATCCAATAATGATGCCACAAGCTCAAAACCAACTTTGTAAAGGTGTCCTTTAGGCACTTACGATTCTTGTAGATGGTTCTAACAGGTTACCACTCTGAGAAAGGATACCTACGCTCGATAGTGACTTTGCAATCATGTAGATAGCTGATGCTTCCAGGTGATGAAATAGAACGTATAAATCCTCCATCTCGTATCGTCTTTAGTTTGGCAAGCCCCTTAAGAAGAGATCAACTAGAGAACACCAAAGGATAGCTTGCATTTGTTTCTGAGTGATAACTAGCATAGTGTCCTTCTGGCATCAAAGAGATTCATGAGCATATGCAAGAACAAGTGACCTGCACTTTCTCGCGAGCAGAAAAATGACAGTGTAGAGATACAGTTATAACTCGAGTTCTGGGAATCCGATGATGTTGTAGCTTATACCGTTGGAAAGCTTATCAAATTTACTACAACTTTCTTATAGAACACTTCTCCAGATTCTACAGTTAATGTAGTCAAAAACTGTGCATAACAGAAACTATTCCAGGTTATTGACAGCACAGATGCATCGCCTTGTGATTTTCATAACTCCCAAACCATAATAGCTATTAGGGTGGTTCTTATAGTCAGAGAAAGATATTGAAGTCTACTATTGTCCAGAATTTATCCATGATTTTTGGGTATCTAAAAATAAAGATATAAGCTAAGGAAGACAGACTGTTCTAAAAAGACAGGATAAGGTAGGAACGAGATTCAGAGAGACTAGAGAGATACATAACGCTAATCTTCAAGTCTTCATGCTTCTTTGATTTGTGTTGATGAGATATAAGACATGAATCGAGGATAGCCAAAAGATGACAAGAAAGATAAAGTTTGATCTTCAGCTCTTCGTACCTTGTCGCTTGAGATATTCATGAGTTGTTATTGTTGACAGTGATGCTACCCCACTTAACAAAGATCCTATTCCATTTGGCGATGTCATTGAAGGAAACACTTTCTCTAAAGCTTGCTGCTATTGATGAGTCCTTCATGTGTTGATCCTCCATTAAGATGAGATAAAGAAGATGTCATGACAACCAAGGATAGACAAGGACGGTATAGGAAAAAGACAACAAGAATTAGGATCGATTGGAAGATAAGTAGGATAGAAGACGACACTACCCCACTTAACATGGATCGAGCTACTCCTCAAGACTTATACTTTTCGAGCCACTTTCAAAACATGAGAACAAGGATAACACACAAGCAACACATCAAGCAAAACAAGCACACATCACATCATCGATACTACACATACTTCTTCAACAATGGTGGTCATCCTAAGGGAAGATTATGGATGATGAAAGGCCATCGAATCTTTGAACCAGGTGAAATCAGAAAACTTTTAGTAAAAACAAAGTAAAACAAAATCCAAGGGAGTAAGAAATAATAGCTCAAAGGAAGCTATCAAGGAGAGGATACAACAAGACGAGGAAGAGAAAATAGTCAAAATCAATGAGTCAAGGGATGACAAAATAGTTTTGTAGTAAAATGAGTTTTAAAATACGTCCAGTGCTACTTGGCATACATCCTACAGTCAACACCGCTCTGATATCACTCTATCGCACCCAGTTTTCTAAAGAACAAAACCAGGCTAATCATATGTGTGCTCAGGAAGTCCACACATATGTTAGAATGAAAAAGTACCAGAAAAATGTTAGTATATAACATATACATAGCTATATTAACACTTACATCAGAGTATCGCGGAACGGTGACTAAACTTTAGACTCCATTCTTCATAGGGACGACTGACTGGTGGCTCCGTATGCCAAACACTTTTGAAAGACTTCTGGAAACTCCACTTCTATAACAGAACCGACCAAATTATAAGAGCACAAGTACAAAAATAATCACCGAAGTGATCAAATTTTCGAACTTGAGCCCATATAATCCCGGTAGTTAATCGAAACCACGAAGGATTTCAAACCAACTCGTTTACAACCAAGATCGCATCATTCAACATAACACATCACACGTTACATTTCATAAGTAGTTCGAAAATCCACTTACAACACATGGAGTCGCAAATTATTACAAACCGAGTTTATAAAGTAGAGGAAGCATAACACACGCATTTAGTTCAAATACCACTACCAGTCTTATAGATCAACATCCCACAAAAGCATTAAGGAAAGTAACTAACAGACGATCATGCCTGAGTGATCTAGTCCTCATCACTCGCAGGGTGGAGGCAGGTCTTGCAGAAGCCCTGATAAAGCATATCATCTGCAATAGGAGAGAATAAACCCTGAGTACGGGAATATACTCAACTATACTTACCCGTCGAAACAAAAAATAAGAGACACCAAGGATCATGCAAGACTTTCATAAGTGAAGCTGGCTGACATCACCTTTGTGGAAAAGCATAAGTAATTTAAACTCTTTTAACCTGTACTAGCAGTTATTTTAGCATTAACCTATCATCTATCTTAGCACCTGTACTACACATTCACTTGATTATAATCAAACAATAATATTATTATATCCATAGCAGGTACAAATTTGTGGCAATATTATATCATTCGCTTAACCATCTGTTCAATTTAATGAGATCTACGTTGCCGCTGCTCAAGTCAAGTGCTCACTAACCGGGAGCGATGACGATTCGAATCAAATTCCAATCTAGCTGGAGGGGTATTTCTAACACTCACCGCGCAGGCCCCTGCCAGGGTCGCACAAGCCACCTTTTGTACAATTCAGGAGTCATAGGCCCAAATGATGCCGCTTCCCCAAGGGCAATACTCTGCCAGGTGATAGGGACTCTAATCCCCCTTGGTCTCACGCCAATGTCCCCAAGCACATCCTTACTACCTCCAAGATGTGAGCTACCATTCGATTCCCGGCCTGAACCGTATTACTCGGCTTCGCGGTCGGAACGACTTATCCGGCCAACTAAGTGTTAGACTGCATTCAACATGACTCAAGGACGTACAACGAATCGGTCCTTCAACGACTCAGACGGGCATAGCTCCGCACCCAAGACGTGAAGTGTCTTGCGGCTGCACTATCGAACTCCCGCCCGGTCTCAAATTCATTTTTATGGCATGGTTCCATCCACGATAGCCAACATAGCCACTCGTGACCCATTCCTACATCTCACGGATGACCGGAAATCACCTTACTTCTACTGGACTAAGCAGGGCTAAGCATTGACACGTGCCTAAACCTAATTTAGGATTTAAGTACGATATCTGGACAAGGATATGTATAATGCAACAAGTGTTTTCATAGAACTCCTACAACTTAATATAGTAAACAAGTAAAAGTACTCAAGATTGATATATAAAACAAACGGTCAGCATGCACCGGGGCTTGCCTTTCAGGAACGAGGACGGGCGATGATCCGGGCACTCAGGTAGATCGTCTACGGGAACTCCTTCACCGGCTGGGTCCTCGGGCTCCCTCGGCTGCTCCTAATCCTCCTCCGGAATTGCTCCCTCGAACTCGAGGAGTGTCACTCCCTTCGGTACACCTATTGCATGAATGCACAATAAATCTCATGGATGCATAAGAAGGAATGCAGCATGCTCGGGATGAAATGCACTATAGAAATTCCTAATGCTCTATTCAAATCACTTCAATAAGTGCAAATCTCTTCTCTATGGTAGAGAAGTACTTACCTAATCTACACAACCTAATGTATAGATGTTCCTCCTCAGTTAAGGCCCTAACACGTAACAATCACAAGAACAATATTACTTAGGTTTCCACCAACCAAGCACAAAATATCACAACACAATCTGGACAGCAGCTAAGTGTTTCCATCACAAATGTAGGTTCAAAAATTCAAATGGCATGATACAAGACAATCTGGAAAGCTTATAAAATGCTCTACAATTCACTTTCAGACCTCAACACTTAATTCCAAAGTTTACTTAGTCGAAAGTCTAAAGTTCCAGAAATCTGTCCTCTCCAAACAGAGAGCAGCCATTTCTAGACAGCCACTTTAAACAGCTACAACTCCTAGACTACTAGGCCAAATGCCACCAAATTCTGACACAAGCTAGTTTAACAAGTTTACTACCACTTTGGTATTCACAAGTTTCCCAGCAAACACTTTTATCAAGGTTCAAATAAAAAATTCTACCAGCTGTCCAGAGAACCTAGAAATATGAAAATTAAATATTTATTCATGTGTCAAACTACCCTTATGACCAAAATAATGATGCTACTAGTTGACACATGACCCAACACCACCAGAAAGTAGGGTGTGTCAACCCAAGACATTTATTTCAACCCCTTTCTTAATTTACTTAATTAATTAAGTGAGAAATTAAACTTATATGCAAGCTGCTTAGAAAATTCTACAAAAATTACAGGAGGCTCTGTGCCCTACAAGGAGGCTACTGTAAAAATTTGAACTAAAGTTATTCATAGAAACTTCCTACACAAAATTCACAAGCTAAAAAAGCTGATTTTTGCATAAATAGGAAACCCTATTGAAAAGTGTCAAACAAGAGATTTCATATTTTTCCTAGTATAATACTAACCTACGAGCAACACTCACAAAATTTTACCTTTACGGAACCTATAGAAAAATTGTGAAAATTCACACAAGATCCATCCATACAAAGAAGAGAAATACATAACTCCTTCATACAGTGTTCAAAATGTATGAGAATTTAACTACAAGCTATTCAAGATATGAACAGTCCACCATAAAAATTTCATGCCATTTGGAGTTACACAAAAAAAGATATAATTACCCCTATTTCCCACATGAATAAAAGAGATAATTAGTAACCCAATTTTGCATAACAGAACATGGCACGTATTATATTTTTAATAAAAAACTAGACACTATTAGGAACTCAACAAAATTAGAACCACAGCATTTGGATCTACCAATCAAGAGATATATATTTTCGAATCTATACACAAATATGTGAAAAAAGAATAAAAGAACAAAATTTGAAAACCCTAAATGGATTATTGGGCCGGCCCGGGAATTTGCCACGGCCCAGAGACGCGCGCGCCTGCTCACGCGATAGCGCGGCTTCGCGTGGTTGACGCGGCCCAACCACGTGCGCGGTCCGCTACGACCATCCCGCCCGCGCGCGCGACTACCATGCGGGGCCCGCCCGTCAGAGAGGGAAAGGTAGGGGAGCGGCGAGCCGCGCGCTCCGGCGAGCTCTCATGGAAAACCAAGCCCACCCTCGTGATCTCCATCAAGCCCTGCATTGATTTGTGTAGGTGGGGTGGCTTGGGTTGGAGCGGAAGGGACTCGCCACCGACGATGGTGGCTCGACTGGTCGGTGGTGGCGCACCTCACCGTTGGTGACCTCAATACCCTACCCTAAACCCTTGGTGAGCACCCCCATGCTACCCTGGCCCCGATGCATCATCAAACACTCGAAGAGGATGGCCCAGAGGCCTTGGCCACGGCGAGCCATCGCGTGGACGAACGCCGGTGAGGTCTTGCGGTG
Source organism: Saccharum hybrid cultivar R570 (assembly GCA_038087645.1). NCBI lineage: Eukaryota > Viridiplantae > Streptophyta > Magnoliopsida > Poales > Poaceae > Saccharum > Saccharum hybrid cultivar. Next base: position 10,227,318 of record JAQSUU010000084.1, on the reverse strand, counting down.
GCGGGATTGGCAATGTGGCCTTACCGTGGTGTGTCTGAGGGTAGGGATGGGACGAGAGGGTAGAGGGGCCCAAGGCGGAGCTAGTGGCCGGTTTGGAGACACGGTGGTGCGGTGGCGAACGCTCGCGAGCACGTCAGAGCGGGCGGCGGTGATGGCGGCTCCATTTTCTCCGCTAGGAGGGAGAGCAAGGAGGAAGGAAGGAATGAGAGCAGCAGCCGCGCCCATGGCATCTTTGAGAGTGTCGCGGACTGACTGGTGGGGCCACGGCCGGCGTACGGTCGCCACCGCGTGTCCATGCATCAGCGTGGGCCTATGGCCGGTCAGCCACGCCGAACTGACGAACTGAATCCGGACTAAATCGATGGTCGCGATGACTGACTGACAACCAATTTTGCTCGCTCGATATCTCCAAAACTGGCTTGATTTAGCAAGAGGTGATAATAGCAAAGTTGTAGAGCTATGTGAGGACTACAACTTTGTTAATTAGAGCTAGGATTGGTTTGGCCTGGTTTGTGAGTTACATGGCGTTGAAGAGGGGTACATTGAAACTAAAATTTCAATTTCAGACTTAGAAAATTTTCTAAGTGTTGAGCACCCCTCAAGCTGACTTATGGGTCATTTTTGAGCATGTTGTGATCATTTTCATGAGATGTCCATATTAGAACTTTTGTTCCTTATGAAATTCTCTACAACTTTGCTTAAGGTTGCTTCTCCATGCAAGATCTCGAAGCTAGACTTTTTAAATGGTCAAACCAAAGCATTCTACGGGTCAAAACCTAGTCAACAACATTTGGAAGGGCAATTTGGTCATTTTGGTCAACATGAACATTGCTCCACTACTTACCCTAAATGTAATTAAGGTGTTATAAGATCTAATTAGCCACTCTACACATTGGTTACACAAACTTCCTAGTGTCCCATGTGATGAAACACAAAACAAGCCTTTCACATAAAATGTTGCGCTATCATGTTGCATATGTTTCATGAGTGTGTTGCGTAGCACTTGCTAATCATGTTTCACTAAAGTGGGTGACATGTCTCAAAAGGAAGTTGCACATGTTGCACTTGGGTGTTGCACACTACTCATTTCATAAACACACATGAAATATAAGCACATGTTGCAATGTTTCAAAAGCATGTTTCACACATTATAAGCTCATGCATGAATGAATGATGCTCAAGTTTATGAAATGAAATGCAATTATGGAAGCCAAACACCTAAGGTGTCACAACCCTCCCCCCTTATAAAAATCTCATCCCGAGATTTGGAAAGCGTACCATTGTTGATAGAATTCCTTATAACCATCACGTAAATAGTCTTCTCGCTCCCACGTAGCATCACTCTCACTACCCTGATTACTCTATATTACTTTATACCACTTAACCACTCGACTTCTAGTTACCCACTCTTGAGTGTCAATCACACGAACTGGCTTTTCTTCGTAAGTTAAATCGGATTCTAGCCTGATATCCTTAATGGAACTCTCTCTTCAGGAACCCGAAGACATTTCTTTAACTGAGATACATGGAAAACATTGAAAATGACGCTCATTTCAGGAGGTAACTGGATCTTATATGCGACAGCACCACTCTTTCCTATGATCTAGAAAGGACCCAAGTATATGGGTGCAAGCTTTCGCTTCACACCAAAACATTGTACACTCTTCATAGGGGAAACTTTCAGATATACGAAGTCTCTAACTTGAAACTCGATCGATTTTCTACGGCGATCAGCATAACTTTTCTATCTAGATTGAGCTGCAGCCATATGGATTTTGATGGTACGAACTTGTTCCTCAGCTTCCTCGACAAAATCAATACCATAATACCTTCTCTCACTAGCTTCTATCCAATTTAGTGGGGTTCTACACTTACGACCATACAATGCTTCGAATGGGGCCATCTTAATGCTCTCTTAATAACTATTATTATACAAAAACTCAGCTAGAGGCAACCATTTCTCCCATGAACCCTTAGACGAAATAACACATGCCCGTAACATATCCTCCAAGATTTGGTTAACTCGTTCAGTCTGACCTGACGTCTAGGGGTGATAAGCAGAGCTTCTCACTAACTTGGTTCCCAGAAGATGATGCAAGTGCTCCCAAAAATGAGCAGTGAACTATGGGCCACAGTAAGAAATGATAGTATGAGGTACTCCATGGAGTCGGACTATCTGATTGAAGTATAACTCAGCATAGTCAGTAGGACGATAGTCTACTTGGATAGGAATGAAGTGAGCCGACTTGGTTAAATGATCTACAATTACCCAGAGAGAATTATGATTCTTGATAGTAGGAGGAAGTCCAACAATGAAATCCATACTTATCTCTTCCCATTTCTAACCTGGGATAGAAAGCAGTTGAAGTAATCCAGCTTTCATGTGCATAGCCTTAACCCTACAGCAGGTATCACACCTAGCAACATATGTCGCTATCTCTTTCTGCATTTTGGTCCACCAATAGTATGGCTTCAAATCGTAATACATCTTATTGCTACCAGGATGGATGGACAACTTAGAGGAATGTGCTTCAGACAGGATCTGATTCCTAAGCTCTCGGTCCTTAGGCACAACTAACCTATCCTTGAACCACAATACACCCTCTTCATCTACCCTGAAATGTTTAGTTTCTTGCTCTTTCATCTTACGCTTGATGTGGAATATACCTGTGTCAGTCTTTTGGAGCTCAATAATTCTACTCTTGAGAGTGCAACTGACAGTGATGTTGTATAGAATTGCTAGGTGTAGAAGGCGAGACAGATGAAATTCACTTTCAACTAAGGAGTGATAATGAGACTTACGGCTTAAAGCATCGGCAGCCACATTTGCCTTGCTAGGATGATAGTGCACTTGAAGATTATAATCTTTAATCAACTAAAGCCATCTTCTTTGATGCATATTCAACTCAGGTTGGGTGAAGATATATTTGAGGCTTTTATGGTCCGTATAGATATTGCAAACATTGCCCAACAGATAGTGCCGCCAGGCTTTCAAAGCATGAACAACTGCAGCGAGTTCTAAGTCATGCGTTGGATAATTCACCTCATGCTTCCGAAGTTGTCGAGAGGTATATGCAATGACTTGACCTTCCTGCATCAGAACACCTCCCAAGCCTATGCCTAAGGCATCACAATACATATCAAATGGTTTCTCGATATCCAGTTGCACCAAAACCAGAGCCGAGATTAGGAGAGTTCGCAGTTTGTGAAAATCCATATCACACTCAGGAGTCCAGACAAACCTGGTGTCTTTTTGCAGCAACCGAGTCATTGGTTTGGCTATTTTAGAGAAATTCAGGATGAAGCGACGATAATACCCAGCCAATCCAAGAAAACTCCGGACCTCGTGAACCAAGATAGGGGCCTTCTAGTTCAGGACTTCTTGTACCTTGGCGGGATCCACCATAATTCCCCCATCGGACAACACATGCCTAAGGAAAGGTACTTCATGAAGCCAGAATTCGCACTTACTGAATTTTGCATATAGTTGATGTTCACGCAGCCTGGTGAGGACTATACGCAGATGTTCAGCGTGGTCTTCCTCATTTTAAGAATATATCAAGATGTCATCAATAAATACCACCACAAACTTGTCCAATTCGGGCATAAACACCGAATTCATCAAGTACATGAAGTGTGTGGGGGCGTTGGTCAAGCCGAAGGACATAACAAGATACTCATAAAGACCGTATCTTGTAGAGAAAGCTATTTTTGAAACATCTTTCGGACAGATTTTAATTTGATGGTAGCCAGACCTCAGATCGATCTTGGAAAAGACTTCAGCTTTAGACAACTGATCAAACAAGATGTCGATGCGCGGTAGAGGATACTTATTTTTTACAGTGACTGCATTCAGAGGCCTATAATCTACGCACATCCGCAATGACTGGTCCTTCTTTACAAAGATCGCAGGACATCCCCACGGAGACGAACTAGGACGAATCAGCCCCTTCTTCAAAAGTTCATTCAACTGCACCTTAAGTTCAGCTAGCTCTTTCGGAGGCATCCTATAGGGTCTTCTAGAGATGGGTGCCGTGCCAGGCAACAACTCGATTTTAAACTCCACATCCCGATCCGGAGGCAGTCCCGACAAATCATCGGGAAAAACATCAGAAAACTCACTCACTACGGGAATACCAGCTAATGTCTTTGCTTGCACCGCATGAACTTCACTAGAAAGATCAATTTTTCTAGGAAGTTGCACTAGAAAACCTTTTTTGATCAGTAGGATCTCTGAGCATAACTACCCGGGTGGATGTATCAATGAGTACCCCATTCTGACTCATCCAATTCATGCCCAAAATAACATCTATGCCTAATCCAGGCAAAACCACTAAGGTAAGCGAGTACTTTCGCCCTTCTATTTCAAATTCTAGATCTCTTACTACTTGATTTGTGGAAATATTCCCACTTGCCGCTCTAATACAATAACCCCCACCTTCAACAGTATGTAATTTATGTGCAAACTTTGATGCAAACATAGGACTGATAAAGAAATGTGAAGCACCTGAATCAAATAGCACCACTGCAGAATGTTAATCAACTAGGAACTTACCAGCAGTGACTACCTCACCAGATGGAATTTCTTCAATACTGTTATAATGAACATGCCCCTAACAGCCACCTTGATTTGCATTCTTCTTAGGATATGGACAATTCCTAGACCAATGACCTGGTTTGTTGCAGTTCTAGCAAGGCATGTTGCTTGGAGGGACACTAGAGCTACCTTGGCCTAAACTACCCTTGGGCAGGGACACTGTATATGCTTTGCAAAACCTAGTCTTAGCTGGAGCCTTCTTCTGCGGGGGACGGAACATAGCAATTGTGGCAGGAGGGCGAGGGGGAGCCCTCGGTGCAGCTAGAGCTCGGGACTGTGAAGCACCCGCCTCAAGGGCCCTCTTACGGTTCTTAGAAGCAGCATAGATATAATTATTATTCTCTTGGGTCAGAGCATCACTGATAAAATCATTGAAAGTAGCACATTTGCTAGTGCCCATGGTCTTCATCAGCTTTGGACCGAGGCCACGCTTGAAGCTAGCAATCTTCTTAGCATCAGTATCCACAAACTCAGTTGCATACCTTGCAAGGTTGTTAAAGGCTTGCAGGTATTCCGTCAAACTCTTATTGCCTTGGTTTAATCTCATGAACTCAGTGTGCTTCATAGCCATCAAGCCTGGAGGAATGTAATTCTTGTGGAAAGTTGTTTTAAACTGGTCCCATGCGATCGGGACATCAGGAGGCAACGTGGAGCGGTGGTGACTCCACCAAATACCAGCCGGGCCATGCAGTTGGTGGGAAGCATACTCGGTCTTCAGCTCCTCAGTCAGACGAAGTAGACAGAACTTCTGCTCAATTGTATTCAACCACTCATCAGCTTACAGAGGTTCCTCCGCCTCCTTAAAGAGCAGGGGCTTGGTGTCAAGAAAATCCTTGAAGTCACTATGCTGATTTGGTGCTGGTCCCTGTCGACCCTGGCGAGCATCTCGGTTGACTAGCTAGCGCATAGCGTCTGCTAACAGGCGCTGACCTTCAACCACCATCTGCATCAGTTCCGCCAGAGTGGGTGGTGGCGGAGGGGGTGGCTCTTCCTCATCCTCAACGCCACGACCACGATGGAGGTTGTACGCCATCTGCAAAATGCATAGCCAATGAGTACTGACGATGTGGGAAATTTATAGATGAATTATGTAAATATGCCAAACTGATTTCATTAGAAATGAATTCGCAAACAACCGAGGCACAGTAATTCATCACAACCACACAAACTCTTCAAGTGCACCGATCGACGCAATTATGCGATGGACATAACAAACAAGATATCTTCTGATGAAAGGATGGAATTTATTAAAGGCTCTCATGTAGGGAGCACAAACGTGACTGAACAGGTTACATTAATATCAACGGAATTTTAACCTTACGTAATGGGTGTCCGGATTCGAACTAAACTTCTAGCCAAATAGAAAAGGCTGACCAAGAAATGACCACGAGGAGACAGCTCATTGGTAGAGTTCCATGGTGGATCATGACTAGCCACCTCGATACCAGCGCGTGCCAAGTAGCACAGCCTTATGTCGCGCGCCACAGGAGGCCCTCGGTTTCGTCACGGCACCAAAGGGTGCTAATCGTGACACCATCACCGAACACAACACAATGAGATACCCATTTGTGACCGAAATTTAACATGTTCAAACTAACATCTAGGATAACATAGGGTTCGATATTACATCCCAAAAGATAAGTTATTACAAAGCCCCACTCTCACACATGGAGGGCACAAAAGATAACTCTAGCGTCATAGCTATGCGATGACTACTCTAAGCATCCTCCTCGGAGTCAGTGTCAAAGATCTCCCCGCCATCCTCGTCACTAGCAGGCTCTAGCTCCTCATCTTCTTCTTCTTCTTCTTCTTCTGGTGGGGCATTCTGTGGCCCATTGACCTCCATGTCATCATCACCTTCAGCCATGAAGACTCCAGAGCCCATCTCCTCATCCTCGTCATTGTCATGAGGAAGCAGAGGATTGAGCTGATTGTTTAGGCAGTGCACTTCCTCATAGAGATTTTTATTGTATTCTTCTGCAGCTTCCAACTATTGCTCAAGCTCCACCTAACGAGCTCTTAGGATGTTCTCTTCGTGCTAGCCTTCATCCCGCTGGTTCATCATGTGTACCAGCATGCGCTGACAATTGCGATTAGCCACAGTCAACCTCTAGACCGCAAGTGTCTCCTGATCTCTGTCATGTATCACTTGCTCCAGCTATTGCTGAGCCGCATTTCTAGTAGTAGTCACCTTAGCCAACTCGGCCCTCAACCTTTCCACCTCGGTGGGCTCAGGGCGGGGCTCACGTGGAGCGAGCTGGTGGCGAGGAGCCCTGCCTCCAGTTGACTTTCGAGCAGTCCTCTTGGTGCGAGCCATCTGTAGCAACAAGATATGACTTAAAGTGAGGATAATTTAGAGGATACGGAATTTAATTTAGTCGGGACCAACGAAAATTTTAAGGAGGGAGTAAAATGAAATGTATGACATGAATTAAACATGATGCATGCACGTTCCGTATGCCCTCTCACCCTAGTTGAATCATAAACTTCTAACGTTAGGCGGTGGCATACATACATTCTCTCATATATGCGAAACTATCGGTCTACTCATTTGCGCCTAACTTATCAATTCCATTTCGGAGGTTATTCTGGTTTTGTCTTTGGAACGGTATATTTCGGTACCGGTGCATTCCGGTGTACCATTCCGGATTTTAATTGCTTTACTATAAATACTTAAATTGTCTTTAGCTTATATATAAGATTTTCTAGTCTTAAACAAAAACAAGTAAATATTTTAAAAGAAACAAAAGAATTATACGTTTGTCCAGATTGTTGTTACGAACTGGGCTTTTACCCTAGTCAACACCAAGGGCCTGGGCACACATTTGCTGAACAGGAACACCCACAGCTGTCGCCTACCTACCATTCCAGCCTGTGCAAGTCACAAAGTCTCGAGTTTAGCGCCTGACCATCCAACTTTAATGCGGAGGTACGCAGTCTTCACGAGGTAATCACCGGTACCGGCACCGTCCGGAGTCTGCATCTCGCCCGGAAGGGCCAAAATCGCCCGGGATGACCGGAATCGTCTGGGATTGTGGCCGGTACTAGATGCAGCTCTTTTTGTTCCGGTTTACAGGGTGGTACGAGGCATACCGGCCGTTCCGGTCGGTACCGGAATGGAATTGATAACTATGATTTGCGCTGTTAGTGTACCCGTAGAAAATCTCATTTTAGCCCAACAGTTCCCTAATATAAGCACACAAGTAAGCAGTAAACTAAATACTTTCCATATACACATCCCCGATGTATATACTTCAGTATCACAACTACCCGACAGATATACCCACAATTAAGTACTTTCATAATTACATGGTTTGAACATGTAAGTATGCAAGTAACCACAACTACTCTCCCCTAGACCGCCGGTTGGACGATCATGCTTTCATAACTCACACTTACCAGAGCGTCGAGGCATTTGATCCATTCATTACCACCCAAGTGGATGACATCCATACAATATCACACCGTATGGATGATGAAACAAAAACAAACAAGACCCCCAAGTTAGTCTTTTAATAGGCCACCTAAGAGTCCTTATTTGGGCTAAGGGATGTGATCACTGACATACTTATAGAAATAAATTTTAGATTTTTTACACTTTTCGCAAACAAGCACTTTTGTTTTCAAATACTCGTACGATGTGTTTAATATTGAATTCTACTCTGGTACCAGTTGTAACAGAATTGACCAAATTATAAGAGCACAAGTACAAAAACAATCACCGAAGTGATCAAATTTTCGAACTTGAGCCCATGTAATCCCGGTAGTCAATCAAAACCACGAAGGATTTCAAACCAACTCGTTTACAACCAAGATCGCATCATTCAACATAACACATCACACGTTACATTTCACAAGTAGTTCAGAAATCCACTTACAACACACGGAGTCGCAAATTATTACAAACCGAGTTTATAAAGTAGCAGAAGTATAACACACGCATTTAGTTCAAATACCACTGCCGGTCTTACAGATCAATATCCCACAAAAGCATTAAGGAAAGTAACTAACAGTCGATCACGCCCGAGTGATCTAGTCCTCATCACCCGCGGGGTGGAGGCAGGTCTTGCAGAAGCCCTGATAAAGCATGTCATCTACAACAGGAGGGAATAAACCTTGAGTACAGGAATGTACTCAGCTAGACTTACTCATCGAAATGGAAAATAAGAGACACCAAGGATCATGCAAGGCTTTCATAAGTGGAGGTAGCTAACATCACCTTTGCGGAAAAGCATAAGTAATTTAAACTCTTTTAACCTGTACTAGCAGTTATTTTAGCATTAACCTATCATCTATCTTAGCACCTGTACTACACATTCACTTGATTATAATCAAACAATAATATTATTATATCCATAGCAGGTACAAATTTGCGGCAACATTATATCATTCGCTTAACCATCTGTTCAATTTAATGAGATCTACGTTGCCGCTGCTCAAGTCAAGTGCTCACTAACCGGGAGCGACGACGATTCGAATCGAATTCCTATCCAGCTGGAGGGGTATTTCTAACACTCACCGCGCAGGCCCCTGTCAGGGTCGCACAAGCCACCTTCCGTACAATTCAGGAGTCACGGGCCCAAATGATGCCGCATCCCCAAGGGCAACACTCTGCCAGGTGATAGGGACTCTAACCCCCCCCCTTGGTCTCACGCCAATGTCCCCAAGCACATCCTTACTACCTCCAAGATGCGACCTACTATTCGATTCCTGGCCTGAACCGTATTACTCGGCTTCGCGGTCGGAACGACTTATCCGGCCAACTAAGTGTTAGAGTGCGTTCAACATGACTCAAGGACGTACAACGAATCGGTCCTTAAACGACTCAGACGGGCATAGCTCCGCACCCAAGACGTGAAGTGTCTTGCGGCTGTACTATCGAACTCTCGCCCGGTCTCAAATTCATTTTTAAGGCATGGTTCCATCCACGATAGCCAACATAGCCACTCGTGACCCATTTCTATATCTCGCGGATGACCGAAAATCACCCAACTTCTACCGGACTAAGCAGGGCTAAGCATTGACACGTGCCTAAACCTAATTTAGGATTTAAGTACGATATCTAGACAAGGATAGGTATAATGCAACAAGTGTTTTCACATAACTCCTACAATTTAATGCAGTAAACAAGTAAAAGTACTCAAGATTGATATATAAAACAAACAGGTCAACATGCACCGGGGCTTGCCTTTCAGGAACGAGGACGGGCGATGATCCGGGCACTCAGGTAGATCGTCTACGGGAACTCCTTCGCCGGCTAGGTCCTCGGGCTCCCTCGGCTGCTCCTGATCCTCCTCCAGAATTGCTCCCTCAATCTCGAGGAGTATCACTCCCTCCAGTACACCTGTTGCATGAATACACAATAAATCTCATGGATGCATAAGAAGGAATGCAGCATGCTCGGGATGAAATGCACTACAGAAATTCCTAATGCTCTATTCAAATCACTTCAATAAGTGCAAATCTCTTCTCTATGGTAGAGAAGTACTTACCTAATCTACACAACCTAATGTATAGATGTTCCTCCTCAGTTAAGGCTCTAACACCTAACAATCACAAGAACAACATTACTTAGGTTTCCACCAACCAAGCACAAAATATCACAACAACACAATCTGGACAGCAGCTAAGTATTTCCATCACAACTGTAGGTTCAAAAATCCAAATGGCATGATACAAGACAATCTGGAAAGCTTATAAAATGCTCTACAATTCACTTTCAGACCTCAACACTTAATTCCAAAATTTACTTAGTCGAAATTCTAAAGTTCAAGAAATCTGTCATCTCCAAACAGAGAGCAGCCATTTCTGGACAGCCACTTTAAACAGCTACAACTCCTAGACTACTAGGCCAAATGCCACCAAATTCTAACACAAGCTAGTTTAACAAGTTTACTACCACTTTGGTATTCATAAGTTTCCCAGCAAACACTTTTATCAAGGTTCAAATCCAAAAATGCTACCAGCTGTCCAGAGAACCTAGAAATGTGAAAATTAAATATTTATTCATGTGTCAAACTACCCTTATGACCAAACTAATGATGCTACTAGTTGACACATGACCCAAAACCACCAGAAAGTAGGGTGTGCCAACCCAAGACATTTATTTCAACCCCTTTCTTAATTTACTTAATTAATTATGTGAGAAATTAAACTTATATGCAAGCTGCTTAGAAAATTCTACAAAAATTACAGGAGGCTCTTTGCCATACAAGGAGGCTACTGTAAAAATTTAAACTAAATTTATTCATAGAAACTCCCTACACAAAATTCATAAGCCAAAAAGGTTGATTTTTGCATAAATAGGAAACCCTATTAAAAAGTGTCAAACAACAGATTTCATATTTTTCCTAGTATCATTCTAACCTAAGAGCAACACTCACAAAATTTTACCTTTACTGGACCTATAGAAGAATTATGAAAATTCACACAAGATCCATCCATACAAACAAGAGAAATACATAACTCCTACATGCTATGTTCAAAATGTATGAGAATTTAACTACAAGCTATTCATGATATGAAGAGTCCACCATAAACATTTCATGCCATTTGGAGTTACACAGAAAAAGATATAATTACCCCTATTTCCCACATGAATAAAAGAGATAATTAGTAACCTGATTTTGCATAACAGAACATGGCACATATCATAGTTTTAATAAAAACTAGACACTATCAGGAACTCAACAAAATTGGAACCATAGCATTTGGATCTATCAATCAAGAGATATACATTTTTGAATCTATACACAAATATGTGAAAAAGAATAAAAGAACAAAATTTAAAAACCCTAAATGGATTACTGGGCCGGCCCGGGAATTTGCCGCGGCCCAGAGACGCGCGCGCCTGCTCACGCGACAGCGCGGCTTCGCGCGGTTGATGCGGCCCAACCGCGTGCACGGCCCGCTACGGCCATCCCGCCCGCGCATGACTGCAGGCGGGGCCCGCCCGTCAGAGAGGGAAAGGCAGGGGAGCAGTGAGCCGCGCGCTCCAGTGAGCTCTAGCTCGTCGAAGGCGAGCTCTCACGGAAAACCAAGCCCACCCTCGTGATCTCCATCAAGCCCTGCATCGATTTGTTTAGGTGGGGTGGCTTGGGTTGGAGCAGAAGGGACTCACCGCCGTCGATGGCGGCTCGACGGGTCGATGGTGGCGCACCTCGCCGTCGGTGACCTCCATACCCTACCCTAAACCCTTGGTGAGCACCCTCGTGCTACCCTGGCCCCGATGCATCGTCAAACACTCGAAGAGGATGGCCTAGAGGCCTTGGCCACGACGAGTCGTCGCGCGGACGAACGCCGGCGAGGTCTTGCAGTGGCGGGATTGGCAATGTGGCCTTACCGTGGTGCGTCTGAGGGCAGGGATGAGACGAGGGGGTAGAGGAGCCCAAGGCGGAGCTGGTGGCCAGTTTGGAGACACGGTGGCGCGGTGGCGAACGCTCGCGAGCACGTCGGAGGGGGCGGCGGCAATGGCGGCTCCGTTTTCTCCGCCAGGAGGGAGAGCGAGGAGGGGGAAGGAAGGAATGGGAGCAGCAGCCGCGCCCGTGGTGTCTTTGAAAGCGTCGCAGACTGACTGGTGGGGCCACGGTCGGCGTACGGCCGCCACCGCACATGCACACGTCGGCGCGGGCCTGTGGCCGGTCGGCCACGCCGGACTAATGAACTAAATCCAGACTGAATCGATGGTCGCGATGACCGACTGACAGCCGGTTTTGCTCGCTCAATATCTCCAAAACTGGCTCGATTTAGCAAGAGGTGATAATAGCAAAGTTGTAGAGCTATGTGAGGACTACAACTTTGTTAACTAGAGCTAGGACTGGTTCAGCCTGGTTTGTGAGTTACATGGCGTTGAAGTGGGGTACATTGAAACTAAAATTTCAATTTCAGACTTAGAAAATTTTCTAAGTGTTTGAGCACCCCTCAAGCTGACTTGTGGGTCATTTTGAGCATGTTCTGGTCATTTTTATGAGATGGCCATATTAGAACTTTTGTTCCTTATGAAATTCTCTACAACTTTTCTTAAGGTTGATTCTCCATGAAACATCTCTAAGCTAGACTTTTTAAATGGTCAAACCAAAGCATTCTATGGGTCAAAACCTAGTCAACAACATTTGGAAGGGCAATTTGGTCATTTTGGTCAACATGAACATTGCTCCACTACTTACCCTAAATGTAATTAAGGTGTTATAAGATCTAATTAGCCACTCTACACATTGGTTACACAAACTTCCTAGTGTCCCATGTGATGAAACACAAAACAAGCCTTTCACATAAAATGTTGCGCTATCATGTTGCATATGTTTCATGAGTGTGTTGCACAGCACTTGCTAATCATGTTTCACTAAAGTGGGTGACATGTCTCAAAAGGAAGTTGCACATGTTGCACTTGGGTGTTGCACACTACTCATTTCATAAACACACATGAAATATAAGCACATGTTGTAATGTTTCAAAAGCATGTTTCACACATTATAAGCTCATGCATGAATGAATGATGCTCAAGTTTATGAAATGAAATGCAATTATGGAAGCCAAACACTTGAGGTGTTACAACTACCTCTGAATCCTTCTTCTGAATAGCACCTTACTAAACACTGGAGTGTGGGGGAAATAGCAAGAGTGAGTCCATGTAGAACTCAACAAGTATAACACAGGGTTCATGAGGCACAAAAGGCTAGACACTGTTTGACTGCATTTAGCTTTTAATCATCATATATTTAGCAATTGAGTAGCATCAAGATATTCCACTTCCCATTAATGAATCAATGATCAATTGTAATAAGGTTAATGAATAGCATTAACATGAGCATAATAATAATAACAACAATAATTAAGCATGATATAACAATGGTGATCATCTATCTGTAAATGATCCAAGGCCGTCCGTGTCCGTGGGCACGGCTAGTATACCAGTTTTTAACTCTACGTAGAGGTGTACACTTTCACTGTGAGTCATGATTTTCAAATGCATGGGTTCATTACTCCCAAAACACTGAAAATCATATAAAGCCATTCAAAAGTTCGTCTAACAAGGTAGGGCCGCTAAGAATTCTCAATTGGAAAGCATGAACCTCCCTCCAAGGGGCGACTTACAAACGACTGCACTCACCTTAGCAGGCGAAGACCATACTAGACATGACCCCTCTTGCGCCTTTCGGTAACCACTAACAAGCTAGAAAAGGTCTCTTAAACAACTAGAGCTAGAGCCATAAAGCCCTCACAGCTGTGCCGTATGTCCCGGATGATCCCGTACAGATAAGTCCTTATGGAGAGAAACCAGAGCAACAATATAACCCCTTGCTCTAGCCCCCTTTTCAACAGTAATAAAATCATCTTAATGGTTGATTGCTTAATCCATTAATCAAATTACAAGATCATTGTTCATAATTAAGCACTAGCAATAGCTACCCAAATGCACAACCCATAGGTGACAAGGAAACAAGATATCAATAGCTACGTTATAATCTCTATGGTTGTCAAGGAGGACACATGCATATGTATGATAATTTCAGTGAATAGGACAACAAGGATGGTCCCATGTTATACTTGCCTTTTTTTTTTCCAAAGTTAGCTACTCATAAGTCTTCAACCTCTGTCTCTGATCTTGAGCTTCTGCTGTACTTATCGGTCCTCAGCTCCTAGTCTTTAGCACTCGCGAATCACACTTCTACTCGCAGCTACCAAGCACAGCAAACAGACAACAAACACACTTAAGAACAAACATCATACAAAGAAGACACTTTAAAAGGAAGCGCACTAAACGTCACGACTTGTTGCTATGGTTACGAGAACACAAGAACGACTAAGGACGGAGCTATCGGTACCGAGGACACGTCTATCGAGGTTGGCAACATAACTGAAGAAGACAAACTAAACACTTGATTTATTTTGGTTAATGAAATTAAGTGATTAAATAATTTAAAGAATTAATCTAGAACTAAATTAGTCAAATTATAGTTAATTAGAAAAGGCAGAATTAAACCTTAGTTATATTTTATTTATGAATAATCAATAGTATTTAATATTCATAAATTATATAACCTGACACATATACCAGCACTAACCGAACCATCTCATGTTTTATATTTAAACTAAACAAATTATAATCAAGAACCAGTTAATATTAATCGAGTTAAAACTAATCATATTTTATATTTTATTTGATAAAGTATTGTCACATAATTTATATATATTAAGCAAGTTAAACTTTATCTGTGCAAAGAAAATAATTAAACATGTGAGAACTTCTACTCGAACTAGATAGGACATGTGTTCAAACTAATAAATTATAATTTAAAAAAAATACATTGATGACAGAAGTTAAATCATGTTAAACTTTGACTTAGCAAAATAAAATGACATGCGAGAACACCTATTTTTGAGTTTAATATATGCAATGGGGTTTATCTAATTAAGTTGTAAGTAAAGAAAATATATTCATATAGCAGTTAATCATATTTAACATCTATATATCAGATAGCATAGTGTAACACCTATATTGCTTATAGATTAAAAAACTAATTACATGCAGATTAATCAAATTAATATTTAACTATATAATAAACAAATAAACATGTGAGATGATAAGTGTCGCTGCTAGGACATAGATCAGAGCGATATGAAACTAACGCAAATAAAGACCTACTCAAATCGGACTTAGAACGAATAAACGGTGGAGATAAAATGATCGATGGCAAAACTATAAATAGTATCATCTTCTACCTTAGGCTGCCTGGTGCCTGTACGGACGTAGGAGATGAAGGGCTACAACTGCTCGTACATCGTAGGGAAAGGGAGAGGCCTGGACGGCCAGCTGGGCAGCGTTGCGGCGCTGGCCACGATAGCCGCGGCGGCTCGGTGCCGGGCTAGCTCGGCGCCCATGGCCGAGGCTGAGCAGCCAGAGGCGGCGACAGCGCTGCTGCTCCACGGAGTCTCGCAGGGGCGCACAAGGAATGGGGCGAGGGGCCGATGAGTCGTGATGGATGATGTAGATACACCGAGACATAAACATACAATACAATACTAAAATAGAATTAATGGAACAGGACTTAGCTTATCAACAAGCCGCCGGGCAAGTTTGTGCTGCGACATCCATGCATGTTGAATATGTATAGATGTATAATATACTCCCGTATATACAAGCCAACTAATGCATAGGACTGTGTAGATCATGCGTCCTCGTGACCGTGATCCTGAGCCGGACTGTGATGTCGGCGATGGCGTGGCGCACCTTAGATACGGCCTTTGCGCCGCGGGACTGCACATGCTAGCGCTCGGCCGTCGTTGCGGGTCCTCCACCAGATGACCCGTCAGAGACGTAGTGATGAGCAAGGTAGATACGCGGCCGTCGGCTTCTGATCAAGACCTTGCTTGTTAGCATGCAGTATGACTCTAGCCGATTGGATCTTGTAGATGCGTATGTGCTCTTGATTGCTTGCTAGTTGATTAATCGTCTTGCATGTATGGTACATGCATACGTGCGAATTGGCTTCCATGCATGGCTCTGTAGATTGAACTCGCGTCTGGTCTTCTTGACTGGCCACAGCTCGAAGCCAAACCCACAGAAGCAGATTCCCGTGCAGGCGCCACCGGGTTGAACTCGGAGGCAGTGGTCCTGATCGCGATTGGCGTACGTGCACCTCCCAGCGGCAGCCAGTATGAGCAATTGGGTGCCTGAGGCCGTCGTCGAGAACGCGCTGTGTTGATCTGATTATATAGAGGACGGACGTGGAAACTTTTATACCGGAGGACAACCTAAACTGGAATGGAACCCGAAGTGGGCTAGCTAAATTGGACCACGAGAAAACCCAGATCACCTGGCAGACAGAAATTTATGGTGGAAACTAAAAAGTGTGCAGAAATTTTCACAATTTAGTATTAGGTATAGATATGAAAAGTTTAAAACCACAATTTTCTATATTTAAATTAGCAGCAAATTAACTTATCTAATAAATTTATTCAAATATTGAAATCATTTATTTTATTTAGTGTTTTCTAAGCATAACCCAAAATTGAAAATTTTGAGGTGTGACAAATGCTCTGAAATTCTTACAATAGAGGGTGCAAGAATGGTGGAAGGACCTATGCTAGGCGAAGGGCTGCCCAAAAAGAAGCTCCAGGAGCCCTACTACAATGGTAAACGAATGGAATGGTAGAGGATGTGAATGAGTTGGGGACTCAGAATGTCTAGAGAGGGTGCCCTGGCTGTCCTTATATAGAGTTCAGGGCCAGGGTGCATACAAAGCTAGAGGTTCTCTTGACCGAAGGGTTGTGAGCCTGAGGGAGGTCCTAGCTCACTTGGCTTGCAAGCTACGCCGTCTTCTGGTGCACGTTCGCTGGTGGCTATCATCATGGTCTTCCGGCCATGCTGTAGTTGGGTGTGACGTGGTGCTATTGTAGCCTTATTGGTGGTTCATCAGCCATCCTGTGCAACACGGTGTCCGTCGTGGCCTTCTCCGGGCTCCTAGGGGTGTCATACCTAAAGTAGGTAGCTGCCCTGGGTCGTTGATCTTTTGGTCGCTTCGCAAGGCCGAGGGCTACGACCCTGAACGTCGGGGTCGGGGTTCTTCGCCGGTCTAGATGGCCTCTGTGTTGAGACACCTATCGTGGATCCCATTCCATAGTGGGTGGGATCGTACAAGCATCTAGTCGGTCCATATTTGGATGGAGGGTGTTGTACCCGTCACCACCGTGGTCAGGTGTTGTCTTGTCAGCGTGGCATGACATAGGGATGGTGTCTGACTGGGCCGAGATGACTTCTATCCCCTTGGTCCTTGTGGGGTCAGTCTGCCATGTTTACTCTTGTCAGAGCAGGTGTTGGTATTTCTTAATGTATGCAGAAAGATTCTGCAAGCGCACAGAATTACCGTTGTAGCTTTCACCCGATGGTATTCAAGGTATCGTATTTCCACAGGAAATGGAGGTACTTCTTCTAACTAATTCATCTAAGACAACACATGGGGTAGAGTTAGAAAGGGTAGAGATGGATTCCTATCATAGTTATCAATTCCATTCCGGTATCGTCTGGAACGGCCGGTATGCCTCGAACCACCCTGTAAACCGGAACAAAAAGAGCTGCATCCAGTGCCAGCCACAATCCCGGACGATTTCGGTCATCCCGGGCGATTTCAGCCCTTCCGGGCGAGATGCAGACTCCGGACGGTGCCGGTACCGGTGATTACCTCGTGAAGACTGCGTACCTCCGCATTAAAGTTGGATAGCCAGGCGCTAAACTCGAGACTTTGCGACTTGCACAGGCTGGAATGGTAGGTAGGCGACAGCTGTGGGTGTTCCTGTTCAGCAAATGTGTGCCCAGGCCCTTGGTGTTGACTAGGGTAAAAGCCCAGTTCGTAACAACAATCTGGACAAACATATAATTCTTTTATTTCTTTTAAAATATTTACTTGTTTTTGTTTAAGACTAGAAAATCTTATATATAAGCTAAAGACAATTTAAGTATTTATAGTAAAGCAATTAAAATCCGGAATGGTACACCGGAATGCACCGGTACCGAAATATACCGTTCCAAAGACAAAACCGGGATGACCTCCGAAATGGAATTGATAAGTTAGATTCCTATGGCTTTCGGGTCTATGAGAAGATAAACTCTACATATACTTGCTTACTTTGGGCATCGGCTTACACCTAGTCTGCCAAGCGATACCGGTCTGTAGCTCTACGCCGTACCCAAACATGGGGAATTACAAGAGATGGACATGGTTGTCACCACCTGCCGCCTACCCCTCAATTGTGGGGCACGAGACAAACGAAGGTAGCCTCTAGCCTAGACACCACGTCTGCGCTATTAACTACTACTCTAGCGCTCCGGTAGGGTTATCCGTCTTTATCAGGGCCCTCTACTAGAGTATATGACGAACCCGTAAGCAAATAAGAGTAAAGATTAACTAATCAAGAGACTTGTAACCATAAGAACCATGAACACTCACTTAGAGGAAAGCTTCATTGAGGCACAAGTGTTCATTGAGGTACAAGCTCGGGTAGTCACTGACAAGTCCAGCTCTTCCCCGTACTCTCCCTCACATCTCTCCCTATCCAAGTCTACAAGCTAGCTAGGGCCTAAACCCTTTGGAATGATGCTCTAGTGGTGTAGCTCTTTCTCCTTGATGTGTTGATGTCAATGGATGAGGGGATGGCCACCTAGGTGGAGAAGAGGGGGGTCCTTGGAAAATGTCTCCTTTCCTCATGAAAAGCACCAAACCGCCTTCAAACCGCCTTGCAGGTGTACTAAACCTGGCCGTAACCAGTGTAACCATTATAGGCAAGGCGGTATCTTTCAATCGACCAAAGATGGGGCCAAACGGAGCCGGTTGGGGTGCGGCCGCACCCGCACTGCTAGTAAGCCCAAACGTGCCCATTTTTGGTGAGCATGCTCCACTGGGCTTCCTGACATGGGCCATGGTGGTGCTTCGCGGGGATACGGTGATTTGGTTTGGGTTTGGCCTCATTCTCCCCTGTGTCTGGGCCCTGATTTATCTAGTAATGGCCTTGCTCCTTCGGGCTTGTGTAGAATGGTATTTGTGCTTGTTCTTTTGCACATTTTTATCCCTTTTATGTGTAGTTCCATAAATGCCATCCTACAAATTGTAAATCACCAAAACTCATGAAATTTGTTAGTTTTAAAGTTCTATTTCTAGTTTTGGTGTTTATATGCTATGATTTTATGTGGGAATTGGCGGTTAGAATTGGGATTTAAGGACCGCCAATAAGCCCCCACACTTAGCTCTTTGCTTGTCCTTGAGCAAAGCTTTGAGATAAAAAGAAATCATGAGCATAACATCCCAAGATATACAACTATACATGAAAGTTATTCCAACACATTCTTTACACAAGTGGGATATGTGGCATTGGCTAACATGTTTCCTTGGGTTGTTGAAAAGTGGAATAGTTCTTGAAACAAAGTCATCTTCCCAATTTCATATCTTTGTAACCTAGAGTTTTAAAATTTTTTCCTCAAGAAAAGCATAGCTCACTTTATACTCCTCAAATGGCACTCTCAAATCACTTAGTGGTGTATATTTCCTCACCTAGGCATAATGAAGTTTTTGCCTTCTTTTGTTTTCTCCTACTTCTAAAAGGTTTATGAGGAGCTTTAGGTAGGGATAAACAAAATAGCATACTTGCATTGCATATATTGTAAAGTCAAATCGAGGATCTAAGGAGAGAAGTGCCATACACTTAGATCAAGATGTGCATGTATATGAAAAAAGGTAAACTAAAACTATAAGATGCACTAAAACTATACTCCTTTTGTATGAGTGATCTCTCTCTAGCTTTTGATTTTGAGATGTGGCTGTTATTGTTTTCTTTTTTTCATGAGCCTTCATGTGCTCAATTTTTTCTTCTTTTTTTCAATACCTGGGACCTTCATGTGTTCCTATTTTTTTCTTTTTCTTCTTGGACCTTTATGTGTCCATATTTTTTCTTTTTCATACTTTTTCATATCCTATGTCTCTTAAACCATATATTAAGAGATCACTATCTTATAAAACATGGAGTATTTCATTAACAAATATTTTTTGTCTACTCTTAGTGTAGGAGCAAAATTTTGGTGGACGGAGACATGTTTTTACGTACTCCTAGTGTAGAAGCAGCAAGTGTATGTGGGTGTACATGATCTTGATCTTGGGAGCATGATAAATCTCTCAACAAGGATCAACAAGACTTGACCAAACTCAACACAATAACAACCAGCATATGTGCAAGGTTTAAAACTTGCTAGATGTTATATTTAGCTTTGGTAGGAATTTCTCACCAAATGAGGAGTATATGGTACTATGATTTTATAATATTTTTATCAAAATAAATTCTCCAAGTGCTTTGAATAGAAACGGTAGGATTTCTAAGTCAGAACTATATCACACCCTACAACAACTTAGTCAACATGATTGTCCTATTAGAATATTTTCCCACAAGCATAAATATATGTATATGGAACAAACTTTGTGCAAGCTTCTGTCTCAGAATATTATGAACATGTCACTTTATAATTCTGAACGAAGTGTGGTTTAAAAATTTGCATGGAGCGATATTTGTTTTGCATTTTCAATTTGTTCATAATTTTAAACTTCAAAATTTTGGGAGAGTTGAGGGTAGAGTTGCACAAACCACCGTTGAAGAGAAGAGTTGAGTCAGAAGTGGTTTGGTTAAACCAAAAGTTTAGCCAACCCTCTCTTGAGCTATTTATCCTGTCCTTCTGCATATTGGAAAAGTCGATGTTTGTGCAACGTGGTGGTGGGAGATCTCGAATGAGTGCTCATCATGCTTGAGAGGTCTCCCCCACACTTGTTCTTGTACCTACTTTTATTCAAACAAAAAGAAACAAAGTGGAAATAAAAAAGGGCTCTGCTGGTTTGAACACCGGGGAGCCTAAAGTTTATTATTAATTTTATTATCTTTATTATTTTTTCTTGTTAAATTATTATTAGAATTATTATCTATTAATCTATTATGTTTATGTTTATTTATTATTGTTTCATATATTATTCACCAAACTTTGTATACTCAAGCAAGGCTAAAGTAAAGATGCATTGTATTTCTAGCCTTGATTCATCTTCATAGTAGATCACTTCCTTTGTTTATGAAAATAGTACTCAAAGTTCATTAACCAAAAATTAACACCATGTCAAATATTGATTAAAGAAGGCTATTTTAACCTAGACACCATGCTTAATTTAAAGAGCCTATGGGTATACGAATATTCGAATATACCCAAACTAGAGCATTTGTCATAAGCAAAAGAAGCATAATCTTGTATGAGCAAGTTTTTCATGGAGACAAACATGAATAAATGGATTGGTGAACATTTTATTTACCTTTGCATACCGGAGTGTTCTTAGCAGCAGCATTTGTATGAAAGCTCTAGGTTGCTGCAGTGGTGACTTGGTTGTACATGGTCCAACTCAGGCGAAACCACCAGGCTTGGCCATACACACATGTAGTGTGCATAGACATGGGCCTTAGTGGTAGCAAAGGTCATGAAGAGTAGAATGTTCCTTCTCTCTTCTTTTTTTATTCTATACTTCTTTTTTTTCTCATCATCAAAATACTTTTTTATAAATTGCTTTTTGTTTATAGCAAGATAGAGCCAACATCAACATATCTCCCCTTTTTTAAGCAGGATAGTATTTGGTGTGTAATGGAACTTAGGATTCTTACCATCCTCCCCCACACTTAGACTTTTGTGTAAAAGTCAAGTGTGCAGAATCTGGGTCTTCTCTTAAGTATTTTCCATCACCTTAGATCATCAAGTATATAGTTGATGCAACCTTCATGTTTTCTTGCATGTACGCTCCTTGTTCTTCTTATTCTTAACCTAAAATGGTTAGTGCCAAGAATAGCCGAAGGTGTATACTAACTTGAAAATATGTTCTTGCTTTTATTGAAAAAGAAAATTTGTTTGTTTTTTATCATTATATTAATATTATATATAATATTATTTGATTTTTGATAATCTATATATTATATTTTTTATGATATTCCGGGATATCTCCCGGTAGTGCTTGATTTAAGGTCTTAAGGTCGATCGTGGGAACTTTGTCCTGCTGCTATCAATGGTGGTATAGTTCCTAGCTTTTATCACCAAATATTTAGCAAGAAGGTTTAAGCTGCAAGGTTAGTACCACAGTGCTACTACGGGATTTGCAATTTTTGTGATAAACATATGAATCCACAACCATCCTCCTAAAAAGCTTGGAAATGAGGAGTACAAGGAGGTTGGGATCCCCGTAGGAGCATGTGGTTTTTAGTAAAACGAGCTCTAGAGATTCCAAAATTGAGCATGAAACATGAGGGTCTCAATTGAGAAGCTTTCATGCTCATCTGTGGAATTCATTTCCTTGGTCTTTAGAGTCAATGCTGTAGGAATGTCTGTGGCACATAAGTTTTTGTTTTCAAGAACAATGTTTGATAGACAGAGGGATATGGTTCTAGCTTGAGTTTGGGCAAGGGTGATGATGGACGTTCAACTTCACAAGGATGTGAAATGAATGGGGAAATGAACTTCACTTCCTCGTTCGGATTGTGATTGGGATTATGCTTTGCCATTGGGATTTCTGGGTGGAAGATAAGAATGGTAGAAGCAGTTTTCCCAAACTTCTCATCAAGGCTCCAAGGGAAGGTTTTTCTTTGAAAAGATTTTCTAGAGGGTAGCCTATGAGAAGATCAAACTCGAGGATGGCAAAAACATGGAAGTCTAGGTGAACCTTGGTTTTGTCAATTATGACTAGCACATCCCTGGTAATCCCACAACACTCAAAAAATAGTCCCAATAGACTTTTGAAGAGTTTGTTGGTCAAGACTAGAGGCATGTTGAAAGGTCTTGATGGCTAGAGGGGGGTGAATAGCCTTTCAAAAATTTCTACAAAGATAAGCTAAACAAGTTTATCAATATAACAAGTAGCGAGGATGCGAGTTTTGCTTAGCCTAAGGGGTGTTTGTAAGCCACCTAACCAATTCACAAATCTAGTAGATTTGCACTCAACTACACAAGTCAAACCGAGAAGGTAACTACAACTACAACTAGCAAGCTACACAAAAGAGCTACTCTAGCAAAGCTAACTAGCCAGCAAAGAGAACTAAGAAAGTAATGTGGAGTTGAGTTAGGAAAGTTTCACCAAGGGGCAAAGTATTGAGCCAACCAATATGATCAACAATAAATACCAAAACAACCGAACACCAGGATCAATCAATCACAATATGAAAGAGATGACATGAAGATTTATCCCAAGGTTCACGTGCTTGCCGGCACGCTAGTCCCCGTTGTGTCCCTCTTCACCACGTGGTTCAGTGGCTAATTGGTCTCACACCAAGCCTCTCAAAGGCACCACAAGAACCTACCAAATGGCAAAAGGTTGCAAATGACACGAGCAATCCACTAATGTTGCCTTTGGTGCTTCGCCGAGGTAGGCACAAACCCCTCACAATCACTGGAGGTGGCCAAGAACAATCACCAACTCTTGCCAACGCCTCCAAGCTGCTCCAAGCCGTCTAGGTGGCGGCAACCACCAAGAGAAACAAGAATTCCGTAGCAAATCAACCACCAAGTGCCAACTAGATGCAATCTCACAATGCAAATGCACTTGGATCACTCAATCTCACTTCGAATATGCAAAGAAGCAAGAGAGATGAGTGGAAGGGGAGTTGCTTAGCTCAAAGTGCTCACATGTATGTCAAAGAATGAAAGAGATGGAGCTTTGAGCCAGCCAACGAGTATTTATAGATGTACCCCTTCGAATATAGCTGTTAGGCACTCGAAACAGCTGCAGTCGCACTGACCGGATGCGCTAGTCGAATTGACCAGACGCGCCGATCACACAGCGCCTACGCTGCGAAGCACTGACCGGACGCGCTCGTCGCGCGCACCGGACGCACTGGTCAAGCCTGAGTAGCGCTCCACTGAGACAGCGACCGGATGTGCTACAGAACTAACCTAGACACTATAGTGCCAGCGTCCGGTTGAAGTCCAGTAAGCTCCTAGATCGACCGGACACGTCTGGTCGACTGTGACCTGACGCGCCACTGCGTCCGATCAAAAAATCGAAACACGTGCAGACGCTGAACAATGACCGGACGCATCCGGTCACACAGAGACCGCGTCCGGTCTAGCGTCCGGTCACCACTATGACCTCTGTTCGCCTCTGTTTGATTCACCCTTTCACATATGAGCTAGACTAAGTATGTGTGTCACTTTAGCACATGTTTTAGCTCATGAAACAACATGTGACAACGCCTCCAAAACTCGACATTTGCATAAAGGAAAATAGGCATTTCAATTCCTCTAACATCAATATGTTTTGTTCTTTGATGTTGAACCGAATTGTTGGTTAGCTTCATGGCACTTTCATTGTCACATAGCAATGGTATATTTTTTAAATTGATTCTAAAATCCTTCAATGTTGCCTTCATGCACAAGATTTGTGCACAACAACTACCCGCGGCGATGTATTCGGCCTCGGCGGTAGATAGTGCAATACTATTTTGCTTCTTGGATGACCATGAGACAAGTGATCTTCCCAACAATTGACAAGTTCTGGAGGTGCTCTTTCTCTCAACTTTGTCACCGGCATAGTCGGAATCCGAATATCCAACTAGCTCAAAACTTGCACCCTTGGGATACCATAATCCAACATCTTATGTTAGCGGCTGAGGATGGTGGGCTCCGCACGTCAGCGGCCAAGGAGGGCGCACGCTGCGGCTTGGTCTGCGGGCCAGCCCAAGAAGAGGGGTGTGCGGGCCACTTGGCTAGGCCGTGGGAAAGGAGGGGTAGTGCCCTCATGGGCCTGCGGAAGTGAGGGGGGGCGGCTGGCTAGGCCAGCGGGCCAAATCCAAGGAATGAGAAAAGAATAAATGCTTTCCTTTTTCTTTTATGAACAATTTTGTAAATTCATTTTCAAGAGATTTTGAACTCCTTTTTGAATTCTATAAAAACCACTCAACTCATAAATAAATATGCAGCAACATGAGTGCAACAACATGTAGCTAGCCTTATATTTGATTTTAATTTCATAAAATTTATTATCTCCCAAAGTTAAATGGTCACACAAATACATAATTAAATCCATTTCTTCTATTTTAAAAGATGCAAAAATTTTGGGTGTTACATGTGTAAAAGTCAAGTGTGCAGAATCAGGGTCTTCTCTTAAGTATTTTCCATCACCTTAGATCATCAAGTATATAGTTGATGCAACCTTCATGTTTTCTTGCATGTACGCTCCTTGTTCTTCTTATTCTTAACCTAAAATGGTTAGTGCCAAGAATACCCGAAGGTGTATACTAACTTAAAAATATGTTCTTGCTTTTATTGAAAAGGAAAATTTGTTTGTTTTTTTATCATTATATTAATATTATATATAATATTATTTGATTTTTTTGATAATCTATATATTATATTTTTTATGATATTTTGGGATATCTCCTGGTAGTGCTTGATTTATGGTCTTAAGGTCGATCGTGGGAACTTTGTCCTACAACTATCAATGGTGGTATAGTTCCTAGCTTTTACCACCAAATATTTAGCAATAAGGTTTAAGCTACAAGGTTAGTACCACAATGCTACTACGGGATTTGCAATTTTTGTGATAAACATATGAATCCACAACCATCCTCCTAAAAATCTTGGAAATGAGGAGTAGAAGGAGGTTGGGATCCCCGTAGGAGCATGTGGTTTTTAGTAAAACGAGCTCTAGAGATTCCAAAATTGAGCATGAAACATGAGGGTCTCAATTGAGAAGCTTTCATGCTCATCTTTGGAATTCATTTCCTTGGTCTTTAGAGTCGATGCTGCAGGAATGTCCATGGCACATAAGTTTTTGTTTTCAAGAACAATGTTTGATAGACAGAGGGATATGGTTCTAGCTTGAGTTTGGGCAAGGGTGATGATGGACGTTCAACTTCACAAGGATGTGAAATGAATGGGGAAATGAACTTCGCTTCCTCGATCGGATTGTGATTGGGATTATGCTTTGCCATTGGGATTTCTGGGTGGAAGATAAGAATGGTAGAAGCAGTTTTCCCAAACTTCTCATCAAGGCTCCAAGGGAAGGTTTTTCTTTGAAAAGATTTTCTAGAGGGTAGCCTATGAGAAGATCAAACTCGAGGATGGCAAAAACATGGAAGTCTAGGTGAACCTTGGTTTTTTCAATTATGACTGGCACATCCCTGGTAATCCCACAACACTCAAAAAATAGTCCTAATAGACTTTTGAAGAGTTTGTTGGTCGGGACTAGAGGCATGTTGAAAGGTCCTGATGGCTAGAGGGGGGGGTGAATAGCCTTTCAAAAATTTCTACAAAGATAAGCTAAACAAGTTTATCAATATAACAAGTAGCGAGATGCGAGTTTTGCTTAGCCTAAGGGGTGTTTGCAAGCCACCTAACCAATTCACAAATCTAGTAGATTTGCACTCAACCGCACAAGTCAAACGGAGAAGGTAACTACAACTACAACTAGCAAGCTACACAAAAGAGCTACTCTAGCGAAGCTAACTAGCTAGCAAAGATAACTAAGAAAGTAATGCGAAGTTGAGTTAGGAAAGTTTCACCGAGGGGTGAAGTATTGAGCCAACTAATATGATCAACAATGAATACCAAAACAACCGAACACCGGGATCAATCAATCACAATATGAAAGAGATGACACGAAGATTTATCCCGAGGTTCACGTGCTTGCCGGCACGCTAGTCCACGTTGTGTCCCTCTTCACCACGTGGTTCAGTGGCTAATCGGTCTCACACCGAGCCTCTTAAAGGCGCCATAAGAACCTACCAAATGGCAAAATGTTGCAAATGACACGAGCAATCCACTAATGTTGCCTTTGGTGCTTCGCCGAGGTAGGCACAAACCCCTCACAATCACTGGAGGTGGCCAAGAACAATCACCAACTCTTGCCAATGCCTCCAAGCTGCTCCAAGTTGCTTAGCTCAAAGTGCTCACAAGTATGTCAAAGAATGCAAGAGATGGAGCTTTGAGCCAGCTAACGAGTATTTATAGACGTACCCCTTCGAATATAGCTGTTAGGCACTCGAAACAACTGTAGTTGCGCTGATCGGATGAGCTGGTCGAATTGACCGGACGTGCCGATCGCACAACGCCTATGCCGCGAAGCACTGACCGGACGCGCTCGTCGCGCGCATCGGACGTGCGAAGTATGACCGGACGCGCTGGTCCCGTAATGGACCGGACGCGCTGGTCAAGCCTGAGTAGCGCTCCACCGAGACAGCGATCGGATGCGCTGCAGAACTAACCGGACGCTACAGTGCCAGCGTCCGGTTGAAGTCCAGTAAGCTCCCAGATCGACCGGACGCGTCCGGTCGACTATGACCGGACGCGCCACCACGTCCGATCAAAAAACCGAAACACGCGCAGACGCTGAACACTGACCAGATGCATCCGGTCACACAGAGACCGCGTCCGGTCCAGCGTCTGGTCACCACTGTGACCTCCGTTCGCCTCCGTTTGATTCACCCTTTCACATATGAGCTAGACTAAGTATGTGTGTCACTTTAGCACATGTTTTAGCTTGTGAAACAACATGTGACAATGCCTCCAAAACTCGACATTTGCGTGAAGGAAAATAGGCATTTCAATTCCTCAAAAACGCCTAAATCCCGCCTCGCAAGCTCGGCGAGAGGGAGAGAGGACCCCAAACCCTCTCTACCACTCAAACTCCAACGCCATCACAAATGTGCTAACACCACCAAGTGATCACGTCATGTGCGAGTGTGTTAGCATTTTCACAATCATTTTTCGAGGCGTTATTAGTTCTATCCAAATGCATATGATTATGAAATGCACACCTAGAGGCACTTAGGAGTTCAATAGACGCGTCATTCCCCTCTTTATAGTATGGCTATCTATCCTATAATGTAACCACACCCACTAGGTGTCTTGGTTACTAAAACACAACCCTTAAGCATATACCTTTGCCTTGATCACGTAGGGTTGCATCCAAATCCAAGTGTGGCCATCATGATCACCATGTCCATCTTGCCACCAACCTTGGAATGTACTAATCCTCATATGCTATATACAACTTAGGCATAGGATTAGTACTTAGGCATTGTCACTAATTACCAACACCAAACATGGTTCTTTCAATCTCCCCCTTGTTGGTAATTGATGACAATCCTTTCACAAAGATATTATGATAAAATTTTAATTGAACCCATGTCACATTGTCCAAGTATATTACCATGTGTAAGAATTATGGACATGTGATCATGAATTCAAATTGATAGCAATAGCTCCCCCTACATGTATGCTATATGTTTGGATTTTGGAAGCATACATGTTAGATAGGAAAGATTAGGAGCATTGACTACCAATTAGTGCTAAGTGTTTTAGATTATAGACCTTTGAAGTGTGATACCATCGGAGTAGCGATAAACACCATCTTAGCACCTTGTGTATTTAGATACCACTTGGAAAAGCACAAACATAACTAGAAACCTAGTGAGATCAATATTATAAGCAAGGCTCTAGAACCACTTTGAAAATCATGAAGCAAGAAAAATCTAACTACTTCCTATTTATGCTAGTACCTCAATACATCATTCAAATTATACTAGCAAGTCACCACACAAGCAATGTATCGGATAAAAAGAAAAGCATAACTATGCATCATACATATGAAGTGCACATAGAAATGCAACATTCATGTTTAAGAGCTTGCTCCCCCTACTTGTGTGCTCAAAATTTTAGTTGATCCCCTTCTTTTATCAATTCTCCCCTTTAGGTTTTCTCCCCCTTTAGAATCTATCTTTGTGAACAATATTTTCTCCCCCTTTGGCACCAATGACCACAAGGGACCAATTTTAGATAGAATATCATGTCATGTTATGGGGTGAGGATCAAGTTTGTGATTCAACCTAGATTGCTTGCATGAATAAAATGCTTCGGTTTGATCCAAGGGTAAGCTTCTTCACACCTCACTAGAAGGGTTATCATGCACCATGTTGAAGCAAATATTTAGATAAGTTTTCTAGATTAAACACTTAGGATCACAAGCTACTTAAACAAGTTATATGCTACCACTAGATCATACAAGACATGGAAACAATAGTGGCACCATATAAACTTCAAATTCATTTGATTTTCATGAATGAGCCTAGAACATGTAAATTATGACTAGATGCACTAAACGAGTCCTTAGCATAGAATGTATGACATGTCAACCAATTATACCTTGGTTCTCGAAGGAGAGGCATGTCATATCATGGAGGTGCATCAACTCATGTTGGAGAAGTCAAGTATGTTCAACTCATTCTTTAGCTTGTGAAATCTCTTCTCATCAAGTGGCTTGGTGAATAGATCGGCTAATTAATCTTTGGTGCCTACACTCTCAATAGCAATGTCACCCTTTTGTTGATGATCTCTAATAAAGTGATGGCGAACATCAATATGCTTTGTTCTTTGATGTTGAACCAGATTGTTGGTTAGCTTCACGACACTTTCATTGTCACATAGCATTGACACATTCTTGAAATTGATTCTAAAATCCTTCAATGTTGCCTTCATCCACAAGATTTGTGCACAACAACTACCCACGACGATGTATTCGGCCTCGGCGGTAGATAGTGCAATACTAGTTTGCTTCTTGGATGACCATGAGACAAGTGATCTTCCCAACAATTGACAAGTCCCGGAGGTGCTCTTTCTCTCAACTTTGTCACCGACATAGTCGGAATCTGAATATCCAACTAGCTCAAAACTTGCACCCTTGGGATACCACAATCCAACATCTTGTGTATGCTTTAAGTACCTCAATATTCTCTTTGTTGCCTTCAAATGACTTTCTCTTGGTGAGGCTTGAAATCTTGCACACATGCATACACTAAACATCACATCGGGCCTTGATGCCATCACATAGAGTAGGCTACCAAGCATTGATCTATATAGCTTTTGATCCACCATTTTGCCATTCTTGTCACTATCCAAGCTTCCATTAGTGCTCATTGGAGTAGTGATTCCTTTTGCATCTTTCATACCAAACTTCTTTAGCATATCCTTTATGTATTTGGTTTGGCTCACAAATGTTCCTTCCTTCATTTGTTTGATTTGAAGTCCAAGAAAGAAACTAAGTTCACCAATCATTGACATTTCAAATTCCTTTGCCATCATTTTCCCAAACTCATCACAATAATCTTGATTGGTTGAACCGAATATGATATCATCAACATATATTTGCAACACAAACAAGTCTTTCCCAATCTTCTTGGTGAAGAGAGTAGTATCCACTTTGCCCATGACAAATCCTTTGGATAGCAAGAAGTCCCTTAATCTTTCATACCATGCTCTAGGTGTTTGCTTCAATCTATACAAAGCTTTTCTCAATTTATAGACATGATTGGGTTTCTTGTCATCTTCAAAACCGGGAGGTTGCTCCACATACACCTCCTCTTGGATGTACCCATTGAGAAATACACTCTTCACATCCATTTGATATATCTTGATATTGTGAGCACAAGCATAGGCAAGTAAGATCCTAATTGCTTTCAATCTTGCAACCGGGGCATATGTTTCACCAAAGTCAAGACCCTCTATTTGTGTGTAACCTTGAGCCACTACTCTTGCTTTGTTTCTTACTACTATTCCATCTTGATCTTGCTTGTTGTGAAAGACCCATCTTGTTTCAATGACATTGTGATCACTAGGTCTCTCAACTAATTCCCATACTTCATTTCTCTTAAAGTTGTTGATCTCTTCATGCATTGCATTTACCCAATCCGGATCTCTTAATGCTTTATCAATGTCCTTAGGTTCTTCCATTGACACAAAAGAAGAGTGAGCACAAAATGATGCCAATCTTGATCTAGTTTGAACTCCCCTTTGTATGTCACCAATGATGGAATCCAATGGATGGTCTCTTGCAATGTTAGTAGGTTGAAGCACTTGGACTTGA
Source organism: Saccharum hybrid cultivar R570 (assembly GCA_038087645.1). Lineage (NCBI taxonomy): Eukaryota > Viridiplantae > Streptophyta > Magnoliopsida > Poales > Poaceae > Saccharum > Saccharum hybrid cultivar. The sequence continues at coordinate 10,196,307 of JAQSUU010000084.1, read as the reverse complement.
TTGCTTGGATGTTGATGTTGATCATGAGTTGGAGATGATGAACTAGCCACTTTTTGATCTTGTTGCACTTGAGATGATGTACTAGCTTGATTTTGCATTAGAGAACCCCTATCTTGAGTGATTGGACTTTGGAGCACTTGATCTTTGTAGTCATCCACATCAATCACTTGCTTTGGCCTAACATCACCAATATCTATTTCTTTCATAGCATTAGTCAATTGAGTTCCTCTCACATCATCCAAGTTATCTTCCTCATCTTGAGAGCCATTTGTTTCATCAAACTCAACATCATGAACTTCCTCAAGTAAACCACTAGCCAAATTCCAAACTCTATAAGCTTTGCTAGTAGTGGAGTAACCAAGTAAGAATCCTTCATCACATTTCTTCTCAAACTTGCTCAATCTAGTGCCCTTCTTCAAGATGTAGCATTTGCAACCAAATACCCAAAAGTATGCAATGTTAGGCTTTCTTCCATTTAAGATGTCATATGGTGTCTTCTTTAAAAACTTGTGGCAATAGAGGCGGTTGCTATAGAAGCAAGCCGTGTTGATTGCTTCGGCCCAAAATGAATGACTCACATTATACTCATTCAACATTGATCTTGCTATATCAATTAAGGTTCTATTCTTCCTCTCAACTAGGCCATTTGATTGAGGTGTATACTTGGCCGAGAATTGATGCCTGATTCCAAGCTCATCACATAGCTCATCAACTCTTGTGTTTCGAAACTCACTTCCATTGTCACTTATCACTTTCTTGATTGTGGTCTCAAACTCATTTTGCACTCTTTTGATGAACTTCTTGAATATGTCAAAAACATAACTTTTGTCCACAAGAAAGAATACTCATGTATATCTAGTGAAATCATCCACAATCACAAAACCATACTGGTTGCTACCAATGCTTGTATATGTAGTTGGCCCAAATAGATCCATGTGCAACAACTCAAATGCCTTGGAAGTACTCATAATGCTCTTCAATGGAGGAGTGTTGCCCACTTGCTTTCCGGCTTGACATGCACTACATAGCTTATCTTTCTCAAATGTGACATTCTTCAAGCCTCTAACTAAGTCATGCTTCACTAACTTGTTTAATTGCTTCATGCCAACATGACCAAGTCTTCTATGCCATAACCAACCCATACTTGATTTGGTGAGCAAGCATGTTGAGAGTTGAGTGTCACTAGCATTGAAATCAACCAAGTATAGATTCTTATATCTAAAGCCCTTGAAGATCAAATTGGAGCCATCAACACTAACTATCTCCACATAATCAACACGAAATATGCACTTGAAACCAAGATCACACAATTGAGCAACCGAGAGAAGATTGAAGTTCAACTTTTCAACTAAGAGCACATTGGAAATGCTATGATCATTTGAGATTGCAATCCTTCCAAGAGCCTTTACATCACCCTTGCTATTGTCACCAAATGTGATGCTATCAATGCCACTATCATTTGATTTGAGAGAGTTGAACATTCTTGAATCACCGGTCATATGTTGCGAGCACCCACTATCAAGCACCCAATGCCTTCCTCTGGCCTTGTAATTTACCTACAAAACAAATTAATCTCTTTTAGGTACCCATACTTGCTTGGGTCCTTGGAGGTTAGTAACTAAGCTCTTTGGTACCCAAATGGTCTTCTTCTTTGGACCCACAATTGGTGTACCAACAAACCTAGCATGCACACCTTTCTCACCCTTGGTAAGCACATAACAAGAATCAAAAGGAATGTAAGGTACATTAGCATTTTTCTTGTTCTTGTTTATTTCATTGCAATTATGCTCTAGATGCCCAACTTGTTTGCATCTATTGCAAAACCGACCATTGCTCTTCATAAAGCTAGGCTTATGAGTTGCAAAGGCCGCCTTGCCCTTCTTGGGAGTATAGCCTAAACCCTCTTTGTTAAGAGAGAACCTTTGACTACCTAAGCATTTTAGCAAGCGGGCATCCCCACCATGGGCATTGCCTAATGCGCGAGTGAGATCATCCACCTCTCTCTTGAGAGTCTCATTCTCAACCACGAGTGATGAATCACTAGTAGTAGAGATATAGTTGGTTGTGGTGGATGATGATGAGCTACATGAAGCATTAGTAGAACCAACAAATAAAGAATCATCAATAATATCACATGTTAGTCCAATATTACAAGTGACAATCACTTGCTCCTCCTTAGCTTCCTTCATGAACTTCTCCAACTTGAGGTCCTTTTCCTTGTTGAGCTCAAGTAGAGTGGAGTGGGCTTCCTTAAGCCTAGTGTGAGCAACTTCAAGGTCCTCGTGGTCTTCCTTTAGACACTCACGAGAGGCCTCTAGCTCATCAAAGGATTTCCTAAGAGCTTTGAGCTCTTGTTCAATTCCTTTGCACTCCTTACTCTTTTTGAGAGCAACAAGCTCCTCCATCAAGGCATCATTTTCATTGCTCTTGGCAATGAGCTCTTGCTCTAATATTTTGCACTTCTTGGTTGTCCTCTTGTAGCCCTTGCTCATTTGATCTATTATGCCTAATAGATCATCCTTGGAGTAGTCCTCATCCTCCTCATCATCACTCCTATAACCATCACTAGCACAAGAATCATCATCACTATCATCATATTTTACCTTGGTAAGTTTGGCCATAAGGCATATCGATGTAGTATCAAAGATGGATGGCTTGTTGGAGAGGGTGATGCTTGCAATGGCTCGCCGAGTGGTCCTTTCATTATCACTAGAGCTTGCATCATCATCACTATCAGAGTTGTCACTATCCCAAGTGACCACATAACCACCACCCTTCTTCTTGTTGAATGTGAAGCTCTTCTTTGCTTTCTTATCCTTCTCTTTCTTATCCTTCTTGTTCTTCTTGAGCTTCAAGTCCCCATTATGAAATCTCTTATCTTCATAGGGGCAATCCGACACTATGTGATCGGGGCTATTGCAATTGTAGCAAAGGATCTTTGCCTTCATAGTGTCTCTCCTCTTTCTTGCCCCATATCCTTTCTTCTTCATGAACCTTCCCATCTTGTGCACAAGGAGGGCCATGGTTTCATCATCGAATGGATCATCATCATCGCTCTCCACCTTGCTCTTGCCCTTAGAAGATGAAGCCTTGAATGCAATGGGCTTCTCTTGCTTGACCTTGATCTCCTTCTTCTCATCTTCATCTTCATCATCATCATATTGAGCATCGATCATGACATCTCCAAGCACTTGGTTTGGAGTCACCTTGTCCAAACCCTGTCTTTGGATCATCTTCCTCAAGATAGCAAACTTCTTAGGTAAGTTTATCAAAAACTTATGTGAGAAGTCCTTGTCCTTGACATCTTCTCCTAGGCTCTTGAGATCATTGACAATAACTTGTAGCCTATAGAACATTTCCGGTATGGACTCATCATCCTTCATCTTGAAGCTTGCAAACTTATCCTTGAGCATATAGAGCTTGGCACTCTTTACCGTTGAAGTGCCCTCATATGTTTCCTCTAATCTTGTCCACACTTCACTTGCCATCTCAAGATCCTTGATTTGCTCAAAAACCTTTGCATCAATCCCATTGTAGAGAGTGTTGAGAGCCATAGTGTTGCATTGGTTGTTGATGCGGTCATTATTGATGAGGTTGTTGGGATCAATGATAGCATAATCATGATGTGTCACCTCCCAAACCTTCTCATTGATAGAGCCAAGATATTGCTTCATCTTTCTTTTCTAATGATCAAAAGATGAGACACCATCAAAGAATGGAGGCTTGCCCCTGACATGGTTGAACACAACTTGAGCCATCTTACACCGAGGTTGTTAAGCCTTACAAACGGTGACCACGGCTCTGATACCACTTGAAACATCTTGATGGCTAGAGGGGGGTGAATAGCCTTTCAAAAATTTCTACAAAGATAAGCTAAACAAGTTTATCAATATAACAAGTAGCGAGATGCGAGTTTTGCTTAGCCTAAGGGGTGTTTGCAAGCCACCTAACCAATTCACAAATCTAGTAGATTTGCACTCAACCACACAAGTCAAACTGAGAAGGTAACTACAACTACAACTAGCAAGCTACACAAAAGAGCTTCTCTAGCAAAGCTAACTAGCTAGCAAAGATAACTAAGAAAGTAATGCGGAGTTGAGTTAGGAAAGTTTCACCGAGTGGTGAAGTATTGAATCAACCAATATGATCAACAATGAATACCAAAACAACCGAACACCGGGATCAATCAATCACAATATGAAAGAGATGACACGAAGATTTATCCTGAGGTTCACGTTCTTGCCGGCACGCTAGTCCCCATTGTGTCCCACTTCACTATGTGGTTCAGTGGCTAATCGGTCTCACACCGAGCCTCTCAAAGGCGCCATAAGAACCTACCAAATGGCAAAAGGTTGCAAATGACACGAGCAATCCACTAATGTTGCCTTTGGCACTTCGCAGAGGTAGGCACAAACCCCTCACAATCACCGAAGGTGGCTAAGAACAATCACCAACTCTTGCCAACACCTCCAAGCTGTTTAGGTGGCGGCAACCACCAAGAGAAACAAGAATTCCACAGCAAATCAACCACCAAGTGCCAACTAGATGCAATCTCACAATGTAAATGCACTTGGATCACTCAATCTCACTTCGAATATGCAAAGAAGCAAGAAAGATGAGTGGGAGGGGAGTTGCTTAGCTCAAAATGCTCACAAGTATGTCAAAGAATGCAAGAGATGGAGCTTTGAGCTGGCCAACGAGTATTTATAGACGTACCCCTTCGAATATAGCCGTTAGGCACTCGAAATAGCTGTAGTCGCGCTGACCGGACGCGCTGGTCGAATTGATCGGACGCGCCGATCGCAAATAAGAGTAAAGCTTAACTAATCAAGAGACTTGTAACTATAAGAACCATGAACACTCACTTAGCAGAAAGCTCCATTGAGGCACAAGTGTTCATCGAGGTACAAGCTCGGGGAGTCACCGACATGTCCGACTCTTCCCCGTACTCTCTCTCTCTCACGTCTCTCCCTATCCAAGTCTACAAGCTAGCTAGGGCCTAAACCCTTTGGAATGATGCTCTAGTGGTGTAGCTCTTTCTCCTTGATGTGTTGATGTCAATGGAGGAGGGGATGGCCATCTTTTGTAGGTGAAGGCGGGTGTCCTTGGAAAATGCCTCCTCCCCTCATGGAAAGCACCAAACTGCCTTGTAGGTGCACTGAACCTAGTCGTAACCAGCGTGACCGTCATATGCATGGTAGTATCTTTCAACCGACCAAAGATGGGGTTGAACGGAGCCAGTTAGGGTGTGGCCGCACCGCTAGTGAGCCCAAATGCGCCCATTTTTGGTGAGCATGCTCCATTGGGCTTCCTGACATGGGCCATGGGGTGCTTCTCGAAGATACGGTGATTTGGTTTGGGTTTGGCCTCATTCTCCCTGTGTCTGGGCCTTGATTTATCTGGTAATGGGCCTCGCTCCTTCGGGCTTGTGTAGAATGGTATTTGTGCTTGTTTGTTTGCACATTTTTAGCCCTTTTATGTGTATTTCCATAAATGCCCTCTTGCAAATGGTAAATCACCAAAACTTATGGAATTCGTTAGTTTTAAAGTCCTATTTCTAGTTTTGGTGTTTATATGCTATGATTTTATGTTGGAATTGGCGGATAGAATTGGGAGTTAAGGACCGCCAATAGCAGGCATCTTTGGCTAAGCGTGACCTCTCTCTACCTCTTCTGGGGGTCATGATGGAGGAGAGGTCGTGCGTTTTGTGGGTGCCATATGGCTAAGGTGGATGGCAGGGATCATGGCTGACCGCAGCCTTAGTGTGCTCGGCTTAGTAGGGCCTCAGTCGTTCAGGATTTTGCTAATGGGTAAGTTGGGGGCCGCGTGGCCTACCTACTAATCGGTGCCTTGAGATGCTCTGGGTTATAACCCTGACAGTAGCCCCCTAGCATTTTTATGATCACGAAGTGGTCGTGAAAAAGCTGTTATGCATGCTCATTTGGAGTGCGAGCTCATAGTCATGGCCTGGTCGAGCTTCGTTGCTCGTCCCCTTGCGGGTAGGTGCGTTTAAGCGGTAGGTGGCCGTCATGCTTTGTGGCCGCTGAGCCTTGCTGTGTCATTGTGCCGTGCATCAGGGTTTGTGACCTAGGTGGGGCCGAGTGGTCTCATCGTCGTCGTACTAGCTTTGCCTTTAGGAAGGTCTCATTTTCCCCAACCTTCCACGGGCATCTGTCATTGGCTGTGGCTTCCAGCGGGGGTCCTAGGCTACGCGGTTTGCTTCCAGGCCTATAAATAATGGCCTTCCTTTCGCTTGAGTTTTTCGCAATTGTGTTTGAATGTTATTTCTCTTAGTCCCTTTGAAACATTTGGTTTTGATGGAAAAAGAGGAGCACTGTGAGTTTTTAGTTTTAGATTTTTGTTATGGTGGTTGGGCGCCTGCGTTTGTCTACCTATCGTCTGGTGCTAGGAGGGATCTTGCGATTTGAGCACTCTAGAACCATAGCTTTGGGGTTCCCTCAGCCTCCGGAGCGCTCTGGCTTGGGTGTGCAAGGTGGCCCTTGCTATGGGCTGTTCCACCATGTCGTCCCTGTCCTTGTGAGATGGCGGCATTGAAGCCATCCCTCACCCTCATGTCCCGTGCTCTGGGAGCTGTGACACTAGATAGAGTTTTGCGGGGTGCTTATCTCCGTCATGTTTTACGATGAAGAGGAGCGTCCTGCAAGCCCCTATTTAGCTCCATAGCTCCTGGAGCTTGGGGTGCTACTGCCATGCCTAAGGTCGCTAGGCCATGTGGCACTAGTTGTGCTTATTTTGTTGGGAAGTAGAGAAGGGTTTGTTTGTGAAGTGACGCGGTGCTCAGCTGGGTTAGTTTGTAAATTCTCAGGCTTTGACCTGGGATTGATTATTTAAGTGAAAATTTTGTTTAGGCTTGGCGCTAGGGTTTTAGAGGTGTCTTCCTTGACCAGAGGTAGTCACCTCAATCTGGCACCATTAGGGTCGTGGTTCTCACGGGATGCATTGCCATCCAATTGAGAGTCGAGGGTTCGAGGGCGCTGGCGCCCTCCTTTTTTATTCCCTGATGACCTTTGCGACCCAAGGGGTCGTGATGCCTTTGTTGTAGGCAGGTTGTTTTTTAGTTTCACCCGCGGGGAGAGGCATGTCCACTGTAACCACGCGGTTGGAGCGGTGTGTCTCGTCGGGGTCGATGGGTCACTACTACACTTGTACCTTTCACAGCTGCGTCGTAACCCACATCACAGTCTAATTTTGGCCTCGGCAGTAAGCTGTGGGTAGTGATACTCATAGCCACCATTGTCGGTATCTGATACCGACTTGGTGTACACTACACCGCCATATTGGCTTATCATCCGTCCGTGATAAGGTCCTTACTTTCGCCGCATTGGAGCACAACCCACATGTGTGGGTATGCACTAACACCGCCGCATGGCTTATGCTTCGTCCATGATCAAATCCTTATTCTCTCGCATTAGAGCGTGACCCACCTATGTCAAGGCAAACATCATAGTCACTTCAGTGTATGAACCATCTGGTCATAGGGCATGATCACCGTCGCGTTGCAATACGATCCGCCGATGATGATCCTATAGTCGGTGTTGAGTTACTAAATGATTTGGCAGTGATGCACTATTGACCCCTACCGTATCAGACAAATAGCGGTGGTGATGGCCGTCTGCTTCACTAAAGGAGAGTGGTATGGCGATGATGACAAAACAACCAACGGTCCTTACATCCGACGGTGACAGAATTGCATCTGGTTTTCACAATGTATTTACTAATTCAGCTAGGCCTTAACAACTTATTGAACACAAACCATATAGATATAATCATTACACATCAGGCATCATGTCCACAATGAAGAGTACTTGTTATAATAACAATGCTCGACACTAACAAAACAATTGTGTCAACGGATGAATTAATACAAGCGGTACATAGATAGCATAATAAGGGTTCTGCTCCCTACAGACTCACATAACTAAAACGAGGTAGATGTGCTCCACTCCTTCAGATTGGCACTCCTTGATCAACTTGGCAGCCAATGCTGCATAGAACCCCTCTTCCTCCTATAATCATTGCAGGAAAATCATTCAAAAGCACAGAGACTCCAAAACCTGCACAATGTAAAGCCGCAAAATTAATAATATTCAACATACCATTGGTTTAGTTACCAAGCCAAAATTGGACTATATATAGACTCAAAACAACTCCTTACCTGAACAAAGACATGTCCTAACAACAAACAACATATGCACCTTTACTACTCTGTTAATGATTCGATGAACAAGGGAACATAAGGCAGATAGTGAGGTTCATTAAAATAAATACTTTAGGTGCTTTTAGGATAGCGGATGACCTAGGCAGAGAGGACATGAACTTTTCTGTGGCTCATGTCATATGCCATCAGTGTTCTTTCCTCCCCAACAAGGAAAATCAAATTCCATTCTAGGTGAACTACAATCACTCTGTAGTCCACATTGGCAGCCTCATAACTGAGTCCAATATTATTCAGTCCAAATAGTTGTAGCATGTTCACCGTATGCTTCAATGTCCATTTACTAGTACCATAGTCTTCAAGGATTCAGATTAAAAGGTTAGACATATTGAAAATATCAGCAATACATAGACACAACTGACCCTGATCTCCATGGATGGACATTGCAGGACCTAGTGGCCTAAGATTTTTCCTCCATATCACAGCAACTATGTGGGACACCTCAAACATGTGCATAAAACCATTAAGAAACATAGTTACTAAAAATTTGCATACTAGAATATCCTCTCCCTGTTCAGATTCTTTACACATCCATGATCTAGTTTTGGATGAGTAGATGTTGACAACTAACACCCCAGGCAACCTTACCCATAGTTCTACCACATGGAAGTGCGAGGAGATTATAGGTTTGAACCCCAAGTGACCTGAACCATAACAAAGGTTGCTATGCGGCAGCACCACTGATTTTCTAGTCACCAGATTGAAGACAACATAGCAAAGCCCAATGCACTAGTAGAGGAAGAGGCCTCTACAGCAATCTGAGATGTCTAAATCCTGAATGGGAAAGGACAAGAAGGAAAAGGAGGGGTACTCACCGGTGAAGCTGGTGAATTGGCATTTGCCTTTCTAGTTACCATACATAAATCTAGCGACAAACTGGGGTAGCTTCTTACAGTGGTCGGATTCAAAGATGAGGCAGTACTAGGAGCGACACACACACTTGCAGCTGCACAAGGTGCGGGTAGTGAGGCGACAGACGATAAGGACCAAGGCATCATCTATGAGGATGTCTACTTCATTCTTCTTTTTTGTGGCCTCCTCCATCTTGACTAGGATATGGTGGAGTGGGGCCAGTGATAGAAGCGGTAGCGCTGTCGCCTAAATCAGAGTAGGAGCACCTATGGGGATGTGCTCGTGAGCTCCTTAATGATCAGATGGAAGCTTGATTCATACTCAGAAGAGATAAGAGGGGAATAAAAATCCAAGAAACATGGATAAGGGAGTGCGAGAAAGGATTACCCTTGCCTTTGGATCTTGTGGCAGTGAGCTCGAGTGGCCACGGCGGTGATGAGTACTAGCCTGGTCATCGGTGGATCCATGCGGGCGTGTTGGTGAGTTGTACCGGAGCGGAGCACTAGCTTGTCAGCGGTGAGTGGCGGCTTGCACGCCAATGAGTATGTGAGGAATACCAGCACTTGAGGAGGAGACGAACATGGTGGTAGTTGGATGGGTAGCGGTCTTTGTAAGCTAACTACAAACATGTAAAAAATTCTAAAAACACGTGGGAATCTCGCGTTGGCTTTCAAATTTTGATGATATCAGCAGTGAAGGCTACCCTCGGTGGTGATTGGGTCTTAAATAAGATGGTACGTAGCACCTAACGATGGGCGTGTCATATGAAAAATGAACATTAGAAAGGAATATAATATTATGAACATTATTTTTGCAGGTTACAGCAAGAAGATGTTAGCATCTAACGGCGACTAGCGATAGTGATACAATTTTTTCAACGCCGCTTATATCCGATGGTGACATAATTGTACAATGTAATTCAGCTGGGCCTTAGTAGCTTACTGAACACATAGTGTACATTTTACAATAACAATGGATGCCAACATGACAAAGTTCATCAGCTGATGTTGCACAATAAAGGTATTGATCTCTACAATAACAATGGACGCGATTACAAAGCCACACCATACGGTGGTTTGCACATACAAACTAGCACCCCACCAGCATCATAGTGAGGTAACAATGTTCAAAATCAATAAAAGACATTCTTTTTTGATTAATTCTGTTACACTTTTCATTCACCATGCATACAATAACAAGGATCTATTAGCAACTACAGTGATGATGACAAAAACCTTGGCCCTGTTCTTTAGCACTACTTGAGCAGTACTACTTTTCAGCGAATAAATAGTGTTTTTCTCTCATAACAAATTAGCGTAAGCATCGGCATAAGCCAAATTTAAGCGATGACCGTAGGTTTATCCCCGCACTGAGCAATGGACATCTCATGAAGCATAGAAGCCAGATGAAGGTGTAACTATCCTTCACCGTGCCTCTAAATCTTCTCCACGAGCAGGGACAACGATTGGAAGAAGCCTAGGGAAGAACCACCATGCGGAACTCCATTTAACATCCGAGAGGATGAGGAGCCCTGCGAGGAGCCTTGCCCACATCGGGGAGGAACACATGCCATGGCGTCAAGAGATCCCGTTCAAGATCTGTGGGCTCAAAAGGTTTTCGGCAACAACAAGGCACACTCCGCTCTCTAGGATTTCCTACAGATATTCTGACCTAGAAGCCTCCAGCACGCCGACCATCAATGAGACTAGCTACCGTGTCATCAGTGACCCAAGCCACCGAAGATGGTATTGTTTTCTCCATCTCTTTGTGGAACTTCCTCTAACACCCTAGACGAACGGCCACTAGCAGGCCGCTGTAGAACCCGATCTTGAAAGCCTTCTTACAGCAACAGCGGAGCCACCGAAGTACACCATGAACCATGGTGGACGAAAGGAGTTACCGCTCTCTCACTTAGTGTAATGCTAAGGGATGTGGAGGGAGGGGAGGGGCAAGAGACTCAGTGCACCAAGACCTGGCTTAAATAGGCTAGCCTTGAAGATGCATCCAGACTCAGTGTAGTTAAGATGCGTGATCTAGGGAGCACGTGTTAGGGAAGACGAGGTATACGATGGTTCTCGGCTTACTAAGTGGTAGGGATAGTGTTGGAAGTTGGGACAACATTCAACACTCACGCACGCTTTGCTAAGTTTTGGGCTTCCTGTGCATCTTCCTAGATTTTAGTGTGAACACATTCCCCAAATTTTGGAATAAATTTTGGTGTGACTCGGCTATTTTGAGACGATGAGACTCAGCTATCAAGCATTGACCCAAATTGAATACTTTGGTAGTACTTCTTTACATATTTTCCATTGAGGTCTATGTGATAACAGATCCATACCATACAGTGGTTTGAACATACAAAGCAACAGATCCTCCGAGGTATAAAGATTATGGAATCTAAAGAATGACACAGCACATCGCAAAACTTCACCCTCAGTGGGGTTCTCTACCTTTCATCTTGCAACCCTCATAGTCAAGGGATATGATCTGCTTCTTGACCATGAGAGCTACAAGACGGAATATAAAGCACCCAATCTTGAAGAACAAGCACCTCGCAAACTTGAAGCACCCCTAATTGTGTATGGAGCCCCTGAACAAGAGAGAACCATATGATTATAGATCTTCTGTTAACACAAGATCTGCAAGAAGATCTACAATCATCAAGGTCAAGCTCCTGTTCAGCGGCAACACCTCACCAAGGATGGAGAAGGAGCACCTCGCAAAACTTGCACCTGCATCTCAGTGGGGTTCTTTATATTGCATAACCTTGCTACCTCTTAGCGTTGAGGGATGCAGATCAGCATCTTGATGCTAAAGGGAAGCAAGGTTATGGAATCTAAAGCACCCAATCTTGAAGGCCTTCTCCAAACACCCGGTGAGCTACTTTATCTCCATCTTACACCTCTCATGGCCTAGGATGAAGACAAAGCACTTCTTGGCGATGAGAAAAGATACAATAGCACTCACGAGTGTGTGGATTCAAGAGTGTGTGGATTGAGCCCAAGAGGTGCATCCAAACCCTAGTTAAATAGGCCAACCTTGAAGATGGAGAAGTGCAACTAGTTGGGAAATAACTCGTGCTCACTTTACCACCGGAAGACCAAACAGTCATGGAGGGCTGGTGGTCATAAAACGTATCCCAGTTGGCTTGGCTTTTCATATGGCTGAGAAAATACCACTGCCGCATCTATTGTTAACCCGTCGGTGGTAGAAGTTTCAACTGCCAATTTCTTTCCTAAAGAGGCCTTGCTATCGGTCCAATCGGTAGTGGAAGCATAACACAGTCACTTCTATTGCTACGACAGTGAAAGTGGTGATAGTGATAAGTCAATCTGTACTAGTGGGTAATCCAAGCGAGATCCAATATCCTCCCTAATCGACATGGAGTTTGGCTGTGCCTCACATGAGACGTCCCATAAATCATCGACCGTCAATCCTATTGGTCCCTAACTGCCTCCATAGCGGTCAGAGGGCAAGATGCCTTCCTCCAAGAGGGGGTCAACTCGGAAGACTTCAAAACGGACAACTCGAACACAGGGAAAGACAATTGTGTGGTTTCACACCATCGATTAGAGCTACGGGGGCCCATCTCCTCCTTGCCCCTATCCCTTTTGTGGCCTCGAACCCTTCTAAGGACCGGCCTAGAGGTGGATTCCTAAGTACGATGTCAGGTCACGACCATGACCTGGCCTCCCTGCGCACAGGCTCAAGGGCTTTTGGGCCTCTTTCGCCGGGGTCATGATTTGCTAGTCATTCACTCGACGCGTAATCATGGTGTTCCCTTTACCCAAGCTGACCTCTTTCCTTGTTCTCGCCTTCTGCTACCGTTCCTACAGTTTTTGAAGGAAAAAACAGAAGGAGAGGGGTCAAGTTTGTGAGGTTTACCTTTGGATCGTGTGCGCCGCTACCATTGCCATCTGTACCACCGCCTCCGCTTCCTTCTCTGCCTATAACGCAAGATAGGGGAGTGGATTTCTTCATCGGTGATGAAGCCAAAGTTGTACACCTCATGGCAAAGGGTCTTCTTCTACCAAAGGAGATTGCCGGATTGAGAGCCCCCGCCAGCAAGGCGGTGCCTCATCTATAGCCTAGGGAAGTGGTGTTGCTCACCGACTTCCACAAGCGTGGGTTTGGGATCCTGGCATCTGACTTCCTCCGTGGTTTCCTCCACAAGAACGGGGTCTAGCTGCAACACCTTACCCCAATGCGGTGTCACAGCTAGCGTGCTTCGTCATCATGTGTGATGCCTTTTTGGGGATTGCCCCCAACAAGGATCTGTTTCAGAGGGTTTTTGAGGTGAAAACCCACATGGCACATGGTTCGGATGGCAGCATTCTTGCCCCCATGGGCAGGATGAACCTACAGAGGCGCCAGGGCGTCTCTCGTAGTTATCCGTGCTTGCTACTAGAAACTTTGAATTCTAGCTAGCACAACCATTGGTTCTACGTCCAGGACGATGTCGCCGCCCCCTTCTCCCTTTCTCTAGCACTGCTCTAGTGAGGATAGACTCATGGAGTTGGGGTGTAGCAAGAAGTGAATGTCGAAGGTAATAGAGATCCTAGAGATCCTTGAAGGCCAAGTGTCAGTCGGGTTGGGTGGCGTCATGGTCCTGTGGACCATGATCGAGCAGTGGGTCCAACCCTTGAAGCGGTAGGCGACCTTGTTGTGTGATTACTTAGGGGTCAAGGACTCGACCTGTGAGACCATGAAGACGCTCGATGCTTCCAAGGTCACGAAGTGGGTCAAGGGATTGGCCTCTTCTAGAACCATCGTTGCCATCGAATGTGCTGTGGAGGTGTTCTCGGTGACCCATCGGCCTAATTTGGTAAAGTGCCTTGATTCATTCTTTGTCTCTTCGCTAAAGGTTGTCAGCTAATCAGTTTTGTTTCCACAGCCCATACCCTCATTCTGCTCTCACTTCCATCTCACCTGCCCTAGAGGTGCCGAGCGTGCCACCCAAGAGAAGGCGACCGCCGAGAAGCGAAAGTGCCTCAGGCGGGAGAGGGCGAGGAAGCAGATGGAGCATCAGAAATGTGGGACTTCATCGTCAGATGATGGTGATGAGGAGGAGGAGGAGGACTCCGAGAAGATGATGAGGACTCGATGGCCCTTCAGATCATCCTCGATGTCTTGCTCGATCCCGGTAGCGGTGGTAGGCCGAGCGGTGCAGACAATCCAGTGGGTGCCAGAGCCGAGGAGAGTTCTACCTAAAAGCGAGCAGCTTCATCACCACTGGGGGGCCAAACCCAAAGCATCCTCCGCCGCCACCGATGACAGTAGGAGCTCTTCACATGTGGCTTCCGTCGCCCCCTTCCTGCCAGGGTTTGAGGCTCTCGCCGTGGACATAGTGGAGTACCGCCCTTCCCTAGAGATTCCCAAGGGGGACCCAAACCTCCTCTAGTGCCTCCTCACAAATATAGTGCCCGAGCCTCCTACATCCCTGGCTTTTCATGTGGGATCATTAGGGCCTGAGGATGCTGGGGCCGTTGGGGATCGTGTCATGGAGGAGGTTGGTGCTGCCGATGCCATCGGGGATGCCTCGCTAGCTTACCATAACCCCTTCTCCTAAGCTACGCATGGGGGCATATCATCTTGCCTCTTGTGGAGTGCTCCACTAGGTACGCTGCTCTTTTGAATTTCCCTTATGGCATCTGTCGCTAACGTTTAGCTGCTTGAGCTTTGTCAATCTTCATGATGTAGGGGGGCCCTGTCAGAATCTACGGTCTTGAAGCCCTTGAGAAGCGGTGCATGCCCCTCTATGTGGCCGGAGTCGTTGGGTGATGGTCATGCGCCCTCCGTTGTGGCCCTACACTCACTCCTCGAGGATGAGCTTGACCTGGGCGAGGATCTCTTCTCATGGCCCCATCCGACAAGCTCTGGTGAGGCACTATTCATGGTGGATGATGCGTCCGAGCAGGCTATGAGGGAAGTTGCATCCCAGAGCCATGAGAGGGTAGCCTTGGCCGAGATGGGTGTCACGATCACCACGATCACTAGGTTTGGCGCTGAGGCCAAACGTCAAATGATCAACAACGTGGAGGCTCAAGCATAGGAAAGTTTTTCAGCCATCTGCCTCCACCATGCTTGTTTCTCCCTTGTTGCGGTCATCCGATTGCCCTTCTCTTCTACAAGGGCTAATGAAGATTTAAGTGAAGAAATCTCAGTTCTGGCGCCTAGCTTATCAAGCATAGGTAGGAAGTGCCGCCGACCACGACCGTCTAGCCGTGGCGGAGGCCAAGGTGCAGCGCTTGTGTGAGGAGCTGGAGGCCTCCTAGAGATCGAGGGAAGAGCTGGCTCATTGGGAGGCACGGGCTTGGTCCTAGATTGAGGCTCTGGCGTCCTAGGTGGCTGGTCTCAAGGATGTGATGGCTGTCCAAGGGTCCGAGCTTGCCTCGACTAGTGCTGCTCGGGAAATGGCCAAGCAGGGGCGTCAGCACCTTGAAGCCTAGTGCTAGAAGCTGCGCTCCACTTGTAGCAGCAAGTCCCCCTCTGTTCTGCATTGTGTCTTTATTTCATCATTATGTCTAGCCGTGAACTAGTTACCCTTTCTCAGAATTACGCATGAGGGCACTCTCAGAAGGTGACCGTGAACTAGAGGATGCTGGAAGTGGACAACCAGTTGGCCGCGCTGACAACCTCTAGATGAGCCCTTTGCGACATTGTGCTTGGCACCGACCGGGGTAGTGCCCAACTGACTCTTTGTCTTGATGAGGCTCGCCTCCACGTGGATACTTTAATTTCTGAGGGTGTTCGCTATGGTGCTCATGCCGCCTTGGTGTCAGTCACCTCACACTACGGTGGTGTTGATTTCAAAGTCATCGGGTGAGGGCATGCTCTGGGAGGTCTGAGAGCGATATCCTTGCCATTAAGGGTGCTATTGTTCTAGGCGTAGAGGCCCTTGCGAGTAGGGTGTCGGGTGTAAGCGTTTGCCGCTAGCTCTAATCTTTTGGGGTGTAGGGCTTTGTCATGGACATCTAGGGCTCTATGGATAGTTAGTTTGTAATGGACATGTTTGGTTTTGCTTGAAGGACAAGTGATCGGCACATTCTTTTGCCGTTAGGTTGTCTGTGAGTATAGCCCCCACAAGTGAGTCATGTCTAGCCATGAGGACGAATTAGATCGAGTCACTCGGGAATCGAGTGCTACTAGGACATCCTGTGTGAATATCGTCCTACCTTGTTTGCTCTAAGGGTTGACCCCAGGTTTCTGCGGCTATCAATAGGCTCATATGTGTATGTGGACGTGCTTGGGTGACAAGGCTAAGGTCAAGGTGGACGTGACTAACTGATGTACTGAAAGCTGGTGATGAACTGGTCATCGTAGCTTGGGGTACGGTGAGCCCCCGAGTGTTGGCTCATGGCAGAGTTGTTGCTCGAGGCATTATGAGCCCCTAAGCATTCGCCCATGATGGAGTTGTTGTAGACCCTAGGCCATGAATTGATGGGGATGCTTCCTTACCACTTTGAGCAGTCATAGCTGGCGTGGGTCGGCCTTTTAGGCAGCCTTGGGCCGATTCTTGCAAGCTTGACATCCTCGAGGGGCCTGCGAGCCCCCAAGGAGGGCTTCTTCACACCTAGCTCGTCGTAGCTTCAGGCCAGGAGGGCTCACGTGTTTTGGCACTTGAATCTTCTTGGTACGATGGCGTCGCTGTTGTCTCGTCTCCACTTCTAGGTGGAGCGGCCACTTCTGATGAGGAACTACCATGACCTGTCACTATGGAAGCTAGCCTTGAGCGCAGCACAGTTTGATCCGCTCATTGTGGCACACGGTGCAGTCAGGGGGCCTGCTTCCTCGGACACACGTGCCTCTGTGCAATGGCTGACAGTCCTTCGAAGCATGTTGCACAACTTTCCCTATTATGCAGGATTAGATCCTGGTTCTAGGCTTGACCTACGTGGTGTGGTGCTAGTTAGCAGCTCAATTACTAATGACGATGCCGCATGACGGCGGGTAGCTTCATCGTCCATACGTGCCCTGGCTCATTGTGTTCCAATGGCGAAGATGTTGTTCTGGGGTGAGATCCTACCATAGGGTCCAGTTTTGCCATGCAGTGAGTCTAGACTGTGTAACAGCTAGTGACAGGCATTGCCCCATCGGCTCGGGTGATCTTGTGGTTCCCTGAGAGGATGTGGCTGCCACAGGCCATTCCTTGGGCAAGGTCGCCTTGAGCCATGGCCATCTGGCTTCCTAGGTGGAAGTCCTGGCCATGGCCAGTAATGAGAGAGGGCAATGGCCCCCCTACATTGATGAACTCTGGGATGTAGCCTCCGTGGGCAGTTCCAAGAGTGTGTCTACCATAGGCCGTGGGACCCATATTTCCAAGGTGGAGGTCTAAGCCGTGGCTAGAGACAGGCGTGGGCGCTGGCCCTTTGATGCTGATGAACTCATAGTGTTTGTGGAGGATGTGGCCTCCATGCACCATTCCATCAGCAAATTCACTGGCAGTGCAAGGAGCCATTGCTTCCTTCTCAACAAAACGAGAGTGCACGACTGTCTCCTACCTAGCGTGCCAACTATCGGTGTTTTGTAAACCGGACTAGTAAACTTATACAATTGCCATTCTGCTCTAGGAAGATGATGGTAGCATCCAATAGACATGAGGATTTATATTGGTTTAGGCTGAAGCCCTACGTCCAGTCTCAGAGATGATCAGGTGCGTGTTCCTCACTTGAATGATCTGGAGTTCTTATAATGGGGGTGCGAGAATGGTGGAAGAGGTGCAAGGACCTATGCTAGGCGCAGGGCTGCCCAAAGAGAACCACCATGAGCTCTACTACAATGGTAAATAAATGGAATGGTAAAGGATGTGAATGAGTAGGGGACTCAGAATGTCTAGAGAGGGTGCCCTAGCTGCCCTTATATAGAGTTCGGGACCAGGGTGCATACAAAGCTGGAGGTTCTCCCGACCGAAGGGTCATGAGCCTGAGAGAGGTCCTAGCTAACTTGGCTTGCAAGCTATGTTTTCTTCTGGTGCATGTCTAGTCATGGCTATCATCATGGTCTTTCGGCCATGCTGCAACAGGGTGTGACGTGGTGCTACTGTGCCGGCCGTGGTGGCACTGTAGCCTTGTTGGTGGTTCATCAGCAGTCATGTGCAACGCTATGTCCGTCGTGGCCTTCATCATCATCTTTGGGCTCCCAGGGGTGTCATACCCAAAGTAGGTAGCTGCCCTGGGTCGTTGATCATTTGGTCGCTTCATGGGGCCAAGGGCCATGACCCTGAACGTCAGGGTTGGGGTTCTCTGCCGATCTGGATGGCCCCTGTGTTGAGACCCCTGTCATGGATCCCATCCCATAGTGGGTGGGGTCGTACAAGCGTCTAGTCGGTCTGTATTTGGAAGATGGGTGTCGTACCCATTGCCACCATGGTACGGTGTTGTCTCATCGGCACGGCATGACACAGGGATGGTGTCTAACCGAACCAAGGTGACCGCTATCCCCTCAATCCTTGCGGGGTCAGTGTGGCGTGCTTACTCTTGTCAGAGCAGGCACGTTTGGCTAGGCGCAACCTCTCTCCACCCCTTCCGGGGATCGTGACGGAGGAGAGGTCGTGCGTTTTGCGGGCGTCGTATGGCTAAGGTGGCTGCTAGGGGTCATGGCCGACCCTAGCCTTAGCGTACTCGGCTTAGTTGGGCCTCGGTCGTTCGGGCTTTTGCTAACGGGTAAGTTGGGGGCCACGTGGCCTGCCAACTAATCGGTGCCATGCGACGCCCCGAGGTTATAACCTTGACACAATGAGAGAATGTAAAAGATTATGGATCTCTGATGATGAGGACATCGCCACGCTAGACACTGTTTGGGTCATAAATCTCTCATACGACATCAAAACGCGGTGTATACTGGCCCGATCTTCCGAGAGGTAACCGGTAAGTTCGACTTGTGGAGAACTCGACGTTGGCGATCCGGCTTCAAATCAGACACGATTCGAACCCTGCAACTGTTACACCACTGCTCCGTTGGTTATCAACCAAGCACAACTTGATTGACCTCGCCAAGAAGGCTTTTCCTGCAAGCAAATTGAAGCGCACAAGCAAGAAGGTAAAAACACGCAATCTTAAATTGCAAATATGAATGACGCGAATATCAATAGAGGTTCAAGAACTCGGTTCCAAAGGACTAATCGACACAGTGGAGGAGATCAAGAACGGGGGCCCTGGATCACTGTAAAAGGATTTGTCACCACAGTTACAATGAACGATTTAGTTTCTCGATGGAAAACTAAACTCTAAACAAAACCCAATTGTCTAACAGCGGCGGCGGCTATATTTATAGTCTAAGACTCGACCTAGGGTTGGGAACGGCCAGGGGTTGGGCGCCACAACTTGGGCTTAAGGCCCGACATGATACATGGCCAAGTTTGCCCAAATAGGTGACGCAGCACCTTGACGTGGTCACACAGAATGATCCATGAACCTTCTGGAGCTAGGACTAGATCCAAAATGATGGCGTCGTCGTTCCCTTTCCAACGCATCCAAGAACGCCCCGTTTTGATGTCGTATGAGAGAGTTATGACCCAAACAGTGATGACGTGTCTGCTGAATCCGAGGGTGATGTGGCAGCTGAGTTGGGGACGAATTGCAACTTGGGGAAGACCATAACGTTAGTGTGTCCAGCGTGGCGATGTCCTCATCATCCTCCCTTTCTTGAATTAGAGTCGTCCTCGACTCCATCTTGGCAATGTCCTCATCATCCCCTCCTTCTAGAATTGGAGTTGTCCTCGACTTCATCCCATCATCAGCGAACTCCTGCAAAAGGTTAGTGACAGCAGGCAATGCACCAGACAGAATAGGTTGACAAAACATAGTATAACATGGCGCATCAGGATTATCACATAACTCAGCAGTAGCAGAAGTTGTAGCAAGAAAAGTACCTCCTTTTAACTTAATCCCATTATTTTTAGCAATGTAATTTTCTTGTCCTTATGTATGATAGTGTATGTATTAGTTCTACCATGGTGTAAAGCATCATTATCAAATTCCCATGGGCGACCTAATAAAATGGAACAAGCTTGCATAGGAACAACATCAAAATCAGCAGTATCATGATAAGAGCCTATAAAAAAGCTAATGCGTGCTGATTTAGTTACCTTAGTCTTACCACTATTATTGAACCATTGAAGTTTATTTGGATACGAATGTTGTCGTGTGGTCAAACCAAGCTTGTCAACCAAATCTGAACTCACCAAGTTATTGCAACTCCCGCTATCAATGATAGTGATAACACGATAACCCTGCACAATAAAATACATGTGGAACAAATTGTGGCGTTGGATCATCATCTCTTCTTCATGTCCCACACGTGTACTCAACACACGCTGCACAAGAAGGCTAGGGTAGTCTGCGGCAGCAGCCACGGAGTCAATGCTGATGGCCTCCTTGTCTTGATCGTCCTCGGTGGAATCTGCATCAATGTTAGCAACAAGGGCTAAATCATCTTCAACATCACTAGCACTTACATATCCATCCTCGGTAGCAATGAAAGCACGACGACTGGGGCAATCCTTCATGACAAGTCCCATGCCTTTGCATCGGTGGCAAATGATTTTAGAGCTGGACGAGGAGGAGCGAGGGGAAACACCTGGAGTGGCACTTTTGTTCTGCACATTAGACAATTTACTTACCCCGGAAGGTGTAGACGGCTGTGATGCAACAGGAATCTTGGGCGTCTCTGGCTCTGAACGGTGCTAAAAAGTCCTCCCATTGTTAGACTGGAAAGGATGGTGTTGTTTGCGTCCCTGTACTTCACGTTCTGCCTTAATAGCAAGATGATACAATTGGGAAAAATTACGCCATTCTTTGTAATCTAGGATGTTCTGTATATCATGGTTTAAACCACCAAAAAATCTAGCACTAGAATCATTATCATCTTCATTTATACCACAACGGGCTAAACCAATAAGCAATTCTTGATAGTATGCTTTGACTCCTTTATCACCTTGTTTTAAAGTTTGTAGTTTCAAACGTAAATCACGTTGGTAATAAGGAGGAACAAAACGAGATTTCATACGTTGCTTTAAAGCATTCCAAGTTTGAGGCACAGCAGCAGCATTATTAGTATTGCAAAGATCACTCCACCAGAACAAAGCAAAATTAGTAAACTCACTAGTAGCAAGTCTAACTCTATGCTCAGCAGGAACATTATGAGAATCAAATTTTTGTTGAACAGCAAGCTCCCAATCTAAATAAGCCTCTAGATCAACATTACCAGCAAAAGGAGGAAGGCTAAATTTAATTTTAGTAAAAGGATCATTATTACCTTGAATATTACCTCCCATACCGCGACGGTTGAAGTTGAGGCGGCGACGGGCATAACCGTCAGCATCCGCATCTTCATCACCAAAATCATCCGCATCTACATCATCACCACGATGAGGGAGAAGGCGGTGCTCGAGTTGTTCAATGCGGGTGACCAAATTGTTCACATTGCGCGTCAGCTCGGTCATAAGATTGCGTTGTTCAGTCATGAACGTTGTAAGCTCGCCCTTTGACACGCACTCATTGAAGTCCGTCGGAGATCCTGACATGGTTAGAAGATAGAAAAAGACAACACCAAAGTATTATCCCTATCAACTAAAAGGAAACAAGTGGTGGTGGTAGTGAAAGTGGAATGCAAAATCACAAGCGGCTTACCACCGTCTTGCCTGTATTCTTACCAACGCCAAACAGGAGCCAAATCAAAATGGCAAAGTAATCTGTTATTGAGCGTGGGTACAGTTGCAAGATGAACCTGTGATGACAGAAGAATATGTGGAGCTATGGGTAGGCACACAATATGACAGCAAGGATTAGCAATTAACGAATGCAGATTAACGATTGTTCAATCCGGATCCAAAGTACAAATCACAGCTGCTGGCTAAGACGTGTCGAGACGTAGCGCAACAAGGTAAAAGGAAAGGACGATGGAAATAACTCACAGAACAAGCAAATAACCCGAATTTTTCCTTTTTCTAAATTTTTCCCAGAATTTCCCAAAAGGCACTAGTAGGAATCAAACTTTTTTTTTATTTTTTTGCTATTTTTAAAATATTTTTCTCTGAACAAGGATCACAAAAGATGCAACCACAAAAATTGGCACCTACAACTGAGGTGGGATGTGGTCTACAGAAATACAGCAAGTTCTCTGAAAAGCGTGCAAAAACGTTGACAATTTTTTTTCTTTATTTTCCTGAATTTTTTTGGCAATTTTGATGAAACCAAACAGGGCAAAGCCAAGTTTGGGTCGGCCTCAAATGGTGTCAAGAAGCTGCTCAAAAAATTTCAGATTTTTCTGATAAACGAGCGAAAAGTTATGCCTGTTTTACCGAAGGTATCTCAAGTTATGTTTTCCGGAAGGCACAATACGGCAGTTTGGGCAAAACGTCCATAAACTCCAACACCGATCACAAGATGGTTCCTGTGACTAACAGCAATAGGTAGTCGCACCGATCACAAGATGGTTCCTGTGACTAACAGCAGTAGGTATTTGCCTGATGATGTAAGGAGGGTTGCGATGCAGGCAAAATAAGAGCGGCTGACAACCTATCTAAGGTTTGCGCGGTGGCGAGAAGTTACACAAGGCGGCTAGCGGGGCAAGTCGAGTAATGTGGTGGCTTCAACTTGTTGTTTGGAAACGGTAGATGGGATAGCGGCGGAAAACAAAAATCACAGCAACGGGCGATTGAACTACGACTACGAACACAATCCTAAACTAGCAACAAGACTCGACCACAGACACAAACTCAACAACGCGAATCTGAAACGAAATTGCAAAGGCACAAAGGTGATAGGACAGCGGAAATTAAAATAGTATTGGGCTTTTTGTGGACTCTAGGTAATGAACAAATATGAATCTAAGGCAAACGAGAGTATACCTCGCGGTAAACCTGAAAGCTCCGATACCAATTAATGTATACTGGCCCGATCTTCCGAGAGGTAACTGGTAAGTTCGACTTGTGGAGAACTCGACGTTGGCGATCTGGCTTCAAATCAGACACGATTCGAACCCTGCAACCGTTACACTACTGCTCCGTTGATTATCAACCAAGCACAACTTGATTGACCTCGCCAAGAAGGCTTTTCCTGCAAGCGAATCGAAGCGCACAAGCAAGAAGGTAAAAACACGCAATCTGAAATTGCAAATATGAATGACGCGAATATCAATAGAGGTTCAAGAACTCGGTTCCAAAGGATTAATCGACACAATGGAGGAGATCAAGAACGGGGGCCCTGGATCACTGTAAAAGGATTTGTCACCACAGTTACAATGAACGATTCAGTTTCTCAATGGAAAACTAAACTCTAAACAAAACTCAATTATCTAACAGCGGTGGTGGCTATATTTATAGTCTAAGACTCGACCTAGGGTTGGGAACGACCAGGGGTTGGGCGCCCACAACTTGGGCTTAAGGCCCGACACGATATATGGCCAAGTTGGCCCAAATAGGTGACACAGCACCTTGACGTGGTCACACAGAATGATCCACGGACCTTCTGGAGCTAGGACCAGATCCAAAACGACGGCGTTGTCGTCCCCTTTCCAACGCATCCAAGAACGGCCCGTTTTGATGTCGTATGAGAGAGTTATGACCCAAACAGTGACGACGTGTCTGCTGAATCCGATGGTGACGTGGCAGCTGAGTTGGGAACGAATTGCAACTTGGAGAAGACCATAACGTCGGTGTGTCCAGCGTGGCGATATCCTCTTCATCCTCCCTTTCTTGAATTAGAGTCGTCCTCGACTCCATCTTGGCGATGTCCTCATCATCTGAGAATAGCGTCCTGGCTGCCCTTATATAGAGTTCGGGGCCAGAGCGTGTACAAAGAAGAAGGTTCTCTTGACTGAAGGATCATGAGCCTGAGGGAGGGACCTAGCTAACTTGGCTTGCAAGCTATGTCATCTTGAGGTGCACGTTCGGGAGTGCTTGTCGTCATGGTCTTGTGCCCGCATCGCGGTAAGGTGTGACGTGGTGCTACTGTGCCGACTATTGCGGAACTGTAGGCACGGTGGTGGTTCGCCAGCCGTCCTATGCGACGTGGTTTCCACTGTGGTCTTCGTCATTGCCTCCTGGTTTCCTAGGGGCGTCATACAAGAGTTGATAGCCGCCCCTAGGTCGCCGGTCACTTGGGGGTCTTGTGGAGTTGGTGGCCATAATCTAGAGCTCTGGTGTCGTGGCTCTCACTAGTCTAGGTGGCCTCTAAGTCAAGGCCTCCATCGTGGATCCCATCCCGTGGTGGGTACAATCGTACATATGTTTTATTGGACCGTATCTGGACGTTGGGCACCACACCTGGCTGTCACCGCCATGCGATGTTGTCTTTTCCTCGATGCGTGGCGCAGGGATGGTGCCTGACCGGATCGACGTGACTACTGTCCCCTCGGTCCTTGCAGGGTCAATGTGGCATGCTTACTCCTGTCAGAGCAGGCACGCTTGGCTAGGGGTCTGACCTCTCCTTGTTCCTCCCAGGGGTCGAGATGGTGTAGAGGTCGTGAGTTTGTTGTGTGTCGTGCGGCTAGGTCAGAAGGGAGAGGTCGTGGTTGACTTGGCCTCAGCGTCTGGCCTGGTTCCCCTGGCTTAGCTAGGCCTCGGTTGTTTGGGCCTTCGCTAGGCTAATGTATCGTAGGCCGCTCGGCCTGTTAACTAATCGTTGCCTTGAGATACTTGAGGATCATAACCTCGACAAGGAGTGACTAAAGTTTAGTCATTGGATTTTGATACATCCGGCCCAGATAGAGTTGGCCGAGGCCCAATAAATTAAGGTTGCCCGGACCCCAACAGTTCTTATGCACACCCACTCGGGGAAAGGCCCAATGTCCCTAAAAGACTAGTCTGATAGGGGAAGGGTGGCTCTCTCTTTTAAGGTGGCTTCCTCCTCCCAAGCTAAGCAAGGTGGGATTATTCAGAGGCTCACACGGTCGCCGCCCGACTACAACTAGGCCACTTGGCCTTTTTTGTTGCGTCTTTGCCAGCGGGTAATAGTGGAGGATGTCCTCATCATTCCCACCCCCTTAAACAAGGGTCCAGCTCTGATACCAAATGATGTATACTGGCCCGATCTTTCGAGAGGTAACCGATAAGTTCGACTTGTGGAGATCTCGACGTTGGCGATCCGGCTTCAAATCAGACACGATTCGAACCCTGCAACCGTTACACCACTGCTCCGTTGGTTATCAACCAAGCACAACTTGATTGACCTCGCCAAGAAGGTTTTTCCTGCAAGCGAATCGAAGAGCACAAGCAAGAAGGTAAAAACACGCAATCTGAAATTGCAAATATGAATGATGCGATTATCAATATAGGGTTCAAGAACTCGGTTCCAAAGGACTAATCGACACAGTGGAGGAGATCAAGAACAGGGGCCCTGGATCACTGTAAAAGGATTTGTCACCACAGTTACAATGAATGATTCAGTTTCTCGATGGAAAACTAAACTCTAAACAAAACCCAATTTGTCTAACAGCGGCGACGGCTGTATTTATAGTCTAAGACTCGACCTAGGGTTGGGAACGGCCAGGGGTTGGGCGTCCACAACTTGGGCTTAAGGCCCGACATGATACATGGCCAAGTTGGTTCAAATAGGTGACGCAGCACCTTGACGTGGTCACACAGAATGATCCATGGACCTTCTGGAGCTGGAACTAGATCCAAAACGACGGCGTCGTCGTCCCCTTTCCAACGCATCCAAGAACGCCCCGTTTTGATATCGTATGAAAGAGTTATGACCAAAACAGTGATGATGTGTCTGCTGAATCCGAGGGTGGCGTGGTAGCTGAGTTGGGGACAAATTGCAACTTGGGAAAGACCATAACATCGGTGTGTCCAGCGTGGCGATGTCCTCATCAGATTTAGTAGCTAAACTTTAGCAGGGGGAACCAAACAGGCCCTAACCACTCGCTTGCGCCACAGTACCATAATGATGGGGAGTGGTATGCAGATATGGCTACTATAAACACGTTTGTGTGACAGAAACGCGTGAAAGTTCTATGGCCTAACAACAGATAAGTTGTTCGGCTAATGGTTTTTGCGGCTGATAAGTCAAATGAAACTGATTTGTTGTGAGAAAAAATACTATTCCATGGCTGATAAGACAGACTGATAAGTTGAAGCGAACCGTGCCCGCAGCGGCCACCCTCTTCATCACCCCCCGCCCTCTTCCCGCCGCTGCTTTCTTTCCCAGCTCCAGCGAGCTCGGCCGCCGCCATCTTCTCCAACTGTGGTAAGACTTGCTCGCCTCGACTTGGCCCGGCCGCCGTTACCACCGCCAGGCCCTTAAACCGTCTGGACTGCCTGCCTCTCCCCGGCCGGCCCCTTCTATAGCTGCCAGAGTTAGAGAAGAAAGAAGGTGAGAGGCTCGCCGGAACCCTAGCCACCACCATCATCATCTTCGTCCCTGTTGGGCACATATCTCGGAGGAGTAGGAGCCTGCCTATCTCATCGGCGCTGCCGGAGGGCTGGGGTGGGAGGGAGAGGAGCCGTGTGGGGGCGCGGGCACAGGCGTCGCGGGTGCTCAAAAATCGAGTGTTGAGGGCGGCTAAAACAACCAAGTGTTGTTTAGCATCCCTGTTCATTTTATTTTATTGATGTAGTCTTCAAAACAATGCTATAAAACTCTTTGATGAGAATAGCTTTATAAAACTATATGCGTGGGAGTGAGTGGCGCTCGGCATCGAACGCGCTAGGCTGAGCTTGGCACAGAACCTCTCTCAGGATGCTTCCGAAGCGATTCCTGCTCCTGATCAGGGTTTTTTTTTTGACAACATGCACCTGATCAGCTTGGTCGTCTCTCTGGTCGTTGCAGAGGCGGCCGTCCTCCATGCTGCAAGCAAGGGGTCAATTCTCCCCTCTCAAGTTGCCAAACCAACTATCAGCTCCGAGGCCATCATTTCTGAGAAGATACTGATTGCCCCTCCGCCACGCCTTCCACCGAACAAGATGAGAACCAGGAGGGCTGCTGCCGCTCCGTGAGGGGCAGCGAGTTTCGTCGGCTATGCAAGCTAATATAAGGTGTCCAATAAATGAAGGTAGTGGCCAATCTCGTATATTGTAATAATTACTACGTATATGTCTGCTTAATATTTGCCCTATCACCCGCAATATTTGTGCCATAGGCACAGAAATAAACAAATGAAAAGCCTGTCGCAGAAGTATATACATCATGCTAGAATGAAATGTACTGCAGCTTGTAATCAGGACAGTGACTGACATCTCTGTTGCCGTAAACTTATATATATATATATATATATATATATATATATATATATATATATATATACACACACGCGCGCGCGCTCGTGTTTTCTGTGTTGATTGCATTTTACGTTCAACATAATATAAGCCGTGGGATGATTGCGATCTGAACTGCAAATATGTGGTACTCAACATGTTGAGCACTAGTATGTCAGATACACATCAGAATAGAAGACGCCAATTGTCTGAATAAATGAATCCCATATTCTGTGAATCTGTAGACGGACATGTCTTCTTTTTGCGCGGCTTCCTTCTCCTTATAGCGAGTGAAAAAAAATGAAAATGGATATTAGTTCGGGAAGGTGAAAGCTGAGGCAGAGGCAGAGACCAACCGTATTTCTACCCAGTAACAGGGAAGCACCGCAACAAGTTGAATTTGCTCACTTACTGTGTAATAGGGAACGGAAAACGGGAAGATATCCAGCGACTCAAACAACACAATACTGCAAAGCTACTAGTACTGATTAGCTCCTAATTAAGATACACAGCATGATCACGTTGACCACTCACATGTTGGAATTATCGTGGGCTTGGCCCATAATACATTTAATAAATCAATAAACTCTATGGTCCATAACATTACGTGGTGTATGATTTGTACCGCATGAGAGTTTGACTAAACGTTGACTCAACTTATATGGTTGGATTTTATCTGTCTATATTGAGGGGTTGAGGAAAGGATAAATGCGTGCCGCGCGCGCCGCCGCCGGCTGGGCCGTGGGCGTGGGCTGGCCCGGTTTTGCCACCTCTCATAATTGTGGGAGTTTCAACTCTTTTGCATTATGGTGAATGTGAGTTGGCATTAATCCCATGAGTTACCATCTCATGATCTCCTCAGCTGTCCCTTCTCCTCCCCGCTGCGGGAATAAGAGTTCTCGCTCCTATCCTTCTTCTTCTGGGAGACAACAGAAACACAGACACCACCGCTCCGCTGCTAGATGGTGATCTCTCTCCCGTGACTTCGCGTGCACAAGGTTGCGAGAGAGCAGGTGCCTCCGAACCACCGCTCGCCTGAGAACCCTGCTCGGGTTTTGCGGGCGATTAGGTTTTTGGGGAGCGACTATGTGACTGCTCCTCTCCACATGATCGGTCGACGTCTTCTTCCCTGATCGACTGCTCCTCTCCACGTCATCGGTCGACGTCTTCTTCCCTGATCCACGCACACCATCGTCTTCTTCCTCTGGTGCGTGGGAGTCGGCATTGCAAACGCCTTCCTGCAACGACTGTGGTCCACTACTTCGAGCAACGCACTAATCTGCACACCATGACTGGAGGTGCTAGTGCGAGTGGTGCCTCCGATGCCTTCGGCATGAGACTCTCCTCTAGGTATATCCGCAAACTCCCTCTTGTTTTTATATTTATATATGTTCTATATATGTTCTCTCTGGTATGTCATGTTTTGATGCTTTGGGTCATGTCGTTGTTGTTCATATGCTACATGATCTTGCTGGTATGCTTTATATGACAAATATACCATGCTTACATGTTTTGAATCATGGTTTTATGTTTCATATAAGTATATATGATGTTATAATTACTATGCTAATTTTTATATATGTCATCATATTTATGGTGTTATTTTTCTAGATTAATTTGACATGGAAATTACTTAAACATCTAACATGACAACCAGCAAGCGAAACCCCACGTGACCTGTTCCCTTTTGTCGCATGAACTGTGTGCTCCTCGCCTCTTAACACCTAGAATTAAACTTTGTTTGCACTGCAATGCTGATAAGAGTTTCTTGACGTGTTGATGCATCAACGAATTAAGAGATGTGTATAGTTAGGCGGTCACTGCTACAAGATTTACCCCCTGATGCAACGGCCAAAAAGTGTTGCAATAGGCCAAAAAGTGTTGCAATAGACAAATTTGCAACAAAAAAAGAATTTGGAAGGCGTTGCTACTGTAACCGTGGTCTAAAGTTTGCACCACGGTTCATTTTGGTGTTGCAATAGGTTTACCTTTATTACAACACAATGAAGTGTTGTTGCAACACAATAGAGTGTTGCAAGACATAGTATAAGCAACCACCGTGGGTGTTGCAAATGTAACTATTGCAACAAACCTGAGTTGCTAGAGATACCTGTTGCCACGTACCCACAGAGTAGCAATAGGTGCACTAGCAACGACAATGGGTGTTGCCATATATAGACATTATTGCCACGCATCAATAGCATTGCAATAGATGGTCCCTCTATTGCCACACTAGCTATGTGGTTGGTATAGGTAGACCCTCTATTTTCATGACAAGTATTTAGTTGCTACAGGTGGCCTCGCTATTGCCTCGCCACACTATCTATGTGGTTGCTATAGGTGGAATCCTTTATTACCACGAAAAATATTTGGTTGCCAGATGTAGTATCTTTATTGCCACACTAAACATTGAGGTTGTTATAGGTGGAACCCTCTATTGTTACGAAAAATATGTGGTTGCTATACTTGTACCCCCTATTGCTACATTTACTATTGTGTTGCTATAGGTTGGAGACTCTATTGCCACGCCCGCTGTTTTGTTGGTATGAGGTTTTTTGCTACACCTTTTGTTTGTTGTTGTAGCATATATTGCAATACCAAATGATTATGCCAATAGTCCATATTGCAATGTATTGTTTGGTAGCTTCAAACAATAATTGCATGCCGAACAATATATGATGATGAAGCATTTAGACATCCATTAAACCAAAATATGCTTTGTTCATACAAATCAGCGATGAAACCATCCAATGTCAAACCTAGTCGATAATACACGCACAAGGCACAACACAACTAAAACATATAAGATATCCGACACACATTAGCTAGTTTGAACACATCAAAATGTAATGAGCTATGTCTAGCACTGCAGTGTGGTTGGCTTGCTGTTGATCAACCCATCAATCGTGCGCTCCACTCTATCTTGCTCCTGAAAAGAATCATTAACATTAGTATATGCATTAGGTAAACTAAAATTATATTATTTTGGCAACAATAGCATGGACTCAACAAAGTAAATTTGAAACCTTAAACTAAAGACTAACAGGTTTACAAAAAATTCACCTCTACGTTGCCGACTTGTTGGTTCCTTTTGCTTGATTGTCTCTTAGCTGTATTCTCAATGGAAGACGACCAATAGTTCCACTTACTTTTGTTATCAAAGATATACTCTAATCCATCAGAACCAACTAAAATGTCACCTGCAGGATTCTCGCACAATTTAGGACAACTCAAGAAGTGTACTAATTCAACAACTTTATCATACTAGTATATTGCTCGTGCTAACCCTATGGGCCACACATTAAGTCTAAAGTTAATTCTATCAAAATTTAAGTACTTATCTAATTGTGCTTTGTCAAAGTTGTTTGCCTGTAGGGAGTGATTATTAAATACAAGTGCGAAGTGCATACCAGAAGCTTGGAGGCCAGCTAGCTAGCTTACCGTGCGTCATCTCAACTCTCAGCTAGAAGCGCAGGTGGGCTTATGAGAGGGCAGATGGTGGTGAGGTGTTCTCTGGACAACTCGGTGTTTTGGAATTTCAGATAGGGAAACTGTTTGACCATAGTTACTTTCTAAAATCTCTAAACCTGATATTAGGGATGAAAACGATCGGAAACGATCGATAGAAGGCCAAATCACTTTTGTTTTCACATCTTTTTCTCGAAAATAAAATCGATACGATATTGTCGGAAACGAATACGGCGCCGATATTCCGGTAATTTCGAAAACGATATTAGTCAATCGGAAAATACATCGATAACGATCGGAATCCATGAAAACGGTATCTAAAAAACGATAAACACGCCAAACTGTAGAACATGAGAAGATCCATATAACTCGACCTATCTCACATGATAATAGTAAATAAAGCCACAATTGACAAGATCACAAGCTGAAACCACACAATTCATACAATCTTAGGTCTCAAATAGTGGCAAACCACGCAACAGTATGACAATTCTTGACAAAGATACAAATAAACGATCATGTTCTAAGTTGACTCGACATAAATAGTGATCAAAACATGAATTATTAGAGTTCCTTTTTCAGTGGAGGCTGTAGCCTGTAGGTTTCTTAAAGATGAACGTCATGCATGTCATCGTCGTCCCCGGCCACATCTTCCCATCCATATTCTGAGTATTCATCCTACATAGTTTGTGATGGATACATACATATGTTAGTTCTCATACAAGGCAACGGTAGATGAGTTAGTAACAAGCATCATATTAATGTACGGAGATATATAAGGCTCGTAGCAATAGATGTATTAGCGCAATAGTGCTAATAAGAAATAAAAATCTGAGAAATACATAGCTAATAAGAAGCAAACACAATATAGGTATGTGTCGCAGGTAGCAGCCAACACATCATATACAAGGTAAAGGCTAGAAAAAAGAATCTCGAGTGTTGATTGCCTTCTTGTTATATACATGAAATACTTCCGTTAGATAGTTCCTTTCCAAAAATTATTTGCCTTGTGTGCAGATGTGATCCTTTCAAAAAAAAATTGTCTTGTGTGCTTGCAGCTTGTGTGTACAGATGTGATCCTTTCCAAAAAAAATTGTCTTTTGTGCTTGCGTGTGTAATGCATTGTATATCTATAAATAAATAAGGATTCATTAATTAAAGGCCTTTGAATCGGTAATTACCGACGGTAAATTACCGGTTAAATACGGGAATCTTCGAAAACGATCGGAAGAGGGCAAAATCATTTTCGCTTTCGTTTCCGATTATTTTTACCGTTATCATTTTCGTTTTTTCGGTTACCGCTATCATTTTCATTTAGGCATAAAAATCGGAAAAAACTCGAAAACGATTTTGGGAAATCGGAGATTATCATTTTCGTTTTCATCCCTACCTGATATCATGCTAGATATAGATACTCTTTTGAAGACACAATTATTAATATTGTTTTTATGATTTTATTTATTTATTATATATTTAATTCTCACGAAAATATATTTTGAGTCCGTAAACTTTCCAATAAAAATACATTTTATTTTCATAAAGTGGTATTATACATTTGGTATATTTTAAGGTTGCTTCCAAAGGCACCTTCTCTGTTTACTTGATATAGAAAAACATTATGTTTGCACATGAAGGTGTCTTCTGTATTTACTTATGGATAGATGTCAAGGCTAGTGGCTACGTAAATTTATTTTTTTTATATGGAAAATTAATAAACATTTATTTCATATATTGGTTTATTGTAAACAATTTGATTATAATTTATTAGAATTACTTTGTGTTTTTTTCTCAAACGTGCATGCTGCACGGAATTCATTAAGCATGAATAGAGTGGAATACAAATCAAAGTCTTTGATTCTGTAATCAGAGATTACCGAAGCTTACACAGCCGAATGGCACCACGCATAGACTATTACATAAAGAACTTGTTACGACAGCTAGAAGGCCCTGCTTATATCATGGCAAGCAGAGGCGACAGGTGCCTGAAACCTGCGCAACACCACTCTCCTGCTTCTTCCTGAATCGACGATGCCAGGACACGGGGGTCAGAAGCTGTGTCGAGCACGCCCCCAGCGGCACCAACCGACGGAAGACAATCATAATCAAGCATAGTTCCTAGTATCTCATTAGTGTGGCTGGTAAACGAGCTGGCTCGGCTCGGCTCGTTCTGGCTCGTTAGGATAACGAGCCAGCTCGGCTCGGCTCGTTATCTTAACGAGCTAGAAAGCCAGCTCGGCTCGGCTCGTTACGAGCTCGAGCTGGCTCGTTAGGCTCGCGAGCCAGGAAAAAAAAATACAAAATATAATATTTGTATTTATCTAAAGCATAAAAATTTTAATAATATAAAAATAATATATTCAATAGCTTTAAATCGAACAAAATATTCATATGAGCTAACATATTATCTATTTGTGAAGTGCAAAACATGAAGTAATACAAAACTAATATAAGTTATGATGATTTTTTCTCTAAAACTACGGCTCGTTTGGTTCACGAGCGGCTCACGAGCCAGCTCGAGTTGGCTCGTTATAGCTAACGAGCTAAAATCCTGGCTCGGCTCGGCTCGTTATCCTAACGAGCCGAGCCAGTCACGAGCCGAGCGAGCTAACGAGCTTCGAGTTTTTCGTCCAGCCTTACTCATTAGCCAAAGCAGTACACAGGTTTGGAAGTTTTGTCTCCTGGAGACACACGAGCGTAGCACGCTCCTGGGAAACAACATCCCTCACGACATTGCGACGGTCGCGGTCATTGAGACCACGAACATTCCACACTAAGCAGTTGTCCATCATAAGTACACGTTTGTGCGACAGGTCGGAGCGCAACCATTCACAGCTCCCCTTCTTCCAGGTCGACCATGTTGAGGTTCATGGCCACCGGATCAAACTCAGGCGAGAAAAGGGCCTGGAGTGCTTCCTCCTTTGTCGGCGTCGGCGGCTCGTTGAAGGCAGCAATATATCTACCGAGGGCGTACAGGTCAGCTGGCGGGGTTTGGACCGGAATGCCCAGCTTCCTCATCAGCACGGACTGGGCCTGCAGTGTCGCATTCGCCGCCCGCGGCTTGGCAGCTAGCCGCGTGCTCCGCTTGAGCGTGACAACCGTTGCTGGAGTGCGAGACCTGCGGAGGATTGGTGCAGCCTTGATTACAGGCGTCTGGAGCGGGATGCAGATCGCTGCCTCAATGTCTCCGATCTGTGTGGAGCCCGGCGATCTTGCGGGCGAAGTACTTTGTGTTTTATCTATAATACATACTCAAAGGCCATGTGCGTGGGTTTTTTTTTCTAAAAAAACATTGCTCCATCCAACAGGTAACCATAGTAGGCCTACTGAGTGCTGGGAGGGAAAAATTCACTTTGACGTTCCTTCATTCCTTGGGCGGGAGGCGCCGAGGCTTCGCCGCATGGGAAAATTAAATACTTAAATCTGCCCCGGTGCGCATGTCAGGACAGTGGCGCGACATCGGGTGGTGACCGGCGCGAATCGGGTGGCCGCGGCCGCGGCCGCGGCCGCGATGCAGGCGCGCATTGGCGGCGGCATGGCTACGCAGCTGGGCGGTAGGCGCGAATCCGGCGGCCGTGGCTGCATGGCCGGGCGACGGCGGCCGTGGTGGTGTGGATGTACAGCTCGGCGGCGGTAGCGCTAGCGGCACGGACTCGCATCTAGGTGGCGGACGCGGGCATGCATTCGGCAAGCACAGTAGCACACGGCGGGTTCTCCATCTCCAGTCTCCACACACTCCACCTGGCCGCTGGTCACCAGGTCTTCTGCGGCAGTGCACCCCTGCCATGGCTAAAAAGGTTAGTATTCAGATTTGTACTCAAATGACTAGATTTGCTTAGTGTTCAGAGTACTCTGATTTGCTTGCAGATAAAGTGGGCGTTATTAGAACTTCGAAGAGCAAACACGCCGTGTCAGTACTCAGTACTCTATGTTTTTTCTTTTTGCGAGAAATACTGAGTACTCAATAGGCTACTGAATAATTTAGAGTTTTATAATATATATTTAAATTTTAGATTTGGTTAGTCCCAATTCATTTTGCTGTCAAACTTTTAGCTGCAGTTATTATTTGTTGGAATTTAGAGAAACATCACAAAAATTGTCATCGCCAAGCGTTCAGCAAACTTGCAGCCTCATTTTTTTTTCTTTCAGACCCTGAGCATTACTACTAGCTAGTACTGTTGTATGTAATTTATCTGTTATTTCTGCTTTTGTTCACTTTGTCAGACCATGAACAATATTACTAATTTAGTTGTTCTTCTCTTTTATGTTATTTTGTTTTC
Source organism: Saccharum hybrid cultivar R570 (assembly GCA_038087645.1). NCBI lineage: Eukaryota > Viridiplantae > Streptophyta > Magnoliopsida > Poales > Poaceae > Saccharum > Saccharum hybrid cultivar. The sequence continues at coordinate 10,161,275 of JAQSUU010000084.1, read as the reverse complement.
ACTGTGATTCAGAGGCTGCAAATGATAAAAATTGTACATACAGTATACAAATATGAGAATTTTCACTATAATAATTGGTCAGGAGATATGCATGGACAGGGATGTTTGACGAACTTGATTAGTGAAGGTACTGATGATGTTGGTTTGAGTAATCAGATTAGCCAATCTGACGAGCAAATAGCAGCACATGAGAAAGTTCTTCCATCCGTGCGAGCAAATAGCAGCACATGAGGTAGTTCAAATGCTGCCATATATGCTTTGACTGACTGCTGATTTCTTGAAGTAGTGAAGTATGGAAGTATATTGTTAGTAGACTGAACATTTTCACCCTATAATATGCTGTTGCCATGTTGGGCTAGAATTTTTTTTGTCTTCTATTATGATGTTGGAATTATGGCCGTGCTTGCACGGCCTAGCTAGTGAATTTTTTGTCCATGAAATTAAATTGCAGGTTCTATGTAATGTTTGCCAGTTGCATCTGTTTTGTAATTAGACTATGTGTTTTAAAAGAATTGATAGATTGTGTCAGAGTGGCATCTATATTGTAAATCTCAAGGTAAGGTAAAACTAGTTTTATCTAGTATGAATGAATAATGTTCAGCTATGCACATTGCAAAACATGTTTACTGTTGGAATCTAGTCTTAGAAACTCTTGTCATCTGATTTTCTAAAAGGTATAGATGTTAGCACACCAAGACTACACATATTTGCTCTTGCTGTCTTGGTCTCACCAAAATGCTGCCTCAGCACGCTGTGCAGGTGTGCCTATGCCTCTCATCAAAAGTTTGGGCTCTTAGTAGTTCTTTCTGGAACAAAGGACATGCTTTTATCAAAATTTCTTGCAGGAGTGTTATCAAATGTCACTGAATTTTCTATTAACTACTGGAAAATTTAAGAAAGCTTGTTTTTTTTCCAATTAAAGCTCGTGATTTAAAATTTCACTTAACGTCGCTGTGAAGGATCGGAGAGTATGTGCCCAAATTAAATTAGAATTACACAAGTTTGCAGCTTGGGAGAGTATTTGTGCTCGAGATCATTGGAAGAACTTTACCAAAAGAACCTTGTTTGTTTTTTGTATTCTATTTCAGTCCACCAGGTCGGAGTTTCTATACTGAGTGACATGGAGACAAAAATCCACAGTAGTGGACTGAAATATTTGCTTGTGACTTTCCAAACCAGTTCTCAGAAAGAGCGCTGCTCAGACCTTTGTATTCCATAGTTTTAGTTCAGTTTAGAGAAGCCATCCTTTTATTTTCAGTTCAGAAGCAGTTGCTAGCACCCTATTTGTCTTGTGTGCCATTAATTCAGGGTTAACAGATTAATTTTCTCTTCTGTCACAGCATGTCTCTAGTGGTCATCCTCACCAATCTGCAGCTGTGCTTTCTCTTGAAATTCTTTTCTACATCTTGCTTGGAACAATTGTGTTCTTCTCTGTTCACAAAAAAAGAAGACATCCCAAAGCTACCTAAGGTGTGCCGACATGTGGGGAAGAAGTATCGATGATACGAGATATGATCGAAGGGTTTTGCAAATGGTGTGGGGCTTAGGAAATGGTTTTTGGCTAGCCCTAGCCAGCAAAAGGCCCATGAAATGCAAGTGTCACATACAACAACATATTGCAACAAAATACAATAGTCTATAGCAACACAAAAAAACCATGGCAATAGTAATGTGATATTGCGTCCATTTAGGATTGTAGTTGCAATGAGTACCAAACAATTGCAACAACGTAGAAGATTATTACAACCCCAAAACACCGTGGCAATAAGAACATGGTACTTGTCGGGCACCAGTGCTAAGATACCCGGTTAGAGGGCATCGTCATTGGTGCCAAGACCGACTTGCAATCCAGAGCGCGGCCGGAGCCTGATCGTGGGCCTTTGCAGAAAGGGCCCAGTCCCCGCTCGGGCGGTCCAGGCATTAGCCTAGGATTGTCCGACGATCGTGGTACGAGCTCCGCCTTGCCCGACCCCTGGAGGCGTGGGGTGAGAGAGAGCATGAGTTCCGTCCCGCTCGATGGCTGAGGCACGGGCTCTGGTCCTGCCGGCCCGATAAACGTCAATCTCGCCTCGCCCGACCCTTCGGAGCAAGACTCCGCCTCGCCCAACGGCTCGGGGGGATGGCAAGGCATCATCCGGGCCCACGGAGGGCCCAGGCTGTCTCCCCATGTCTCAGCGATCAAACAATTAATGTCGCAGTGCCACGTCGTGGCATTGAAATCGTCGCACCCCATAAGACCGTCGTAGCCACGTTGGGTTACTCTTAGGGGCGCCCCCGCGCTACATTGACCGGTGGACCAGCACTGCACCATTTGCGCTCGGTACGCCCCAGACAATGGGGCCGTGGAGGGCGCCGCAAGCCACGCTACACATTGTGGCAGAACAAGATGTGATGGCTGGGCGGACAGCATGTCGTCATTGCTTGCTGTGACAATGGCACGACAGCATGAGGGGCTGCCCCCGTCCTCGATAACCGGGCTAGAGGGGCCCCGCGCCGTGGGAGAAGCAGCATCGCCACAGAAGCCTCTTGTAACAAAACCAACCAAATTATAAGAACATAAGTACAAAAACAATAATCGAAGTGATCAAATTCATGTACTTAAACTCCCATAATCTTGGTAGTCTAGAAATCTCGAAGAATTTCAAACAACTTTTGACATACAAACCAAGATCGTAGTGATTCAACACAACACATCATTCGTTACAACTGTTCGCAAGTGGAAGCGGATTACATCCATCGAAGTTCAAAATAAAATATTACAAACTGAATTTATTTCGCGGAAGCAACATAGTTCGTACATACTTCATAAGTTTAAATACATTACCAGATAGTAGTCATGTCCCACAAAAGCATCTTAGATAAGATAGCTAGTAGAGATCGCGCCCGACGATCTAGTCCTCATCTCCGGCTGGGACGAGAAAGTATTTGCAACACCCAGAATAGAACATGTCATCTGCAACAGGTGGGAAATAAACCCAGAGTACGAGAAGGTACTCAACTAGACTTACCCGTCAAAAACCAGAAATAAGGACACCAAGGATCATGCAAGGCTTTATATGGTGGAGCTAGCTTGACACATTTGCATAAAAGAGCTTATGAGCATAAGTAACCAAGTAAACTTAGCATCAAGTTCATCATCATTAACCTATCAACTATATTAGCACCTGTACTAGAACACTCACTTATTAGGAGCAAACAATATTAACCATAGAAGGTATAATAAGGTTGTCATCATCATATCACCATTCTTGAACCATCATGTTATTTGGTATATCTACTGTGGAGATATACCCGTCAAGTTCTCACTAACCGGTGAGAGTCAGGGACTCGAATCGAATTACAACTCAGCTGAGGGGTATCCCTAACTCTCACTCTGGCATACTTTGCAAGCGTAGCCGTGGGTCACCTTTGGTACAACTTAAGAACCAACTTCGTAGGTTCGGTCAGCGCCAGCACTCTCAGGGATTTCCCTTCCGCTAGGATAATCAAGACTTTTAAATCACCTGCCCTTGGACTCACGCCTACAGCTTCCTTTCGAGGTGCACTTTATACTTGGCGACTCCCTGCCGGAATTAAGCTACTCGGATTCGCAGTCAAGCACTCGGGCCCGACCAACTAAGAGAGAGGCATGCGTTCAACATGAACAGGAAAGGCTCCCAGAATCAGTCCTTAATCGACACAGACGGAGTCACTGCACACCGGCAAGCCGTTGTCTAGTCTTTATTCAAATTAAACTAGGTTCTTTTCCATGATAGCAAATATAGTCAACCGTGCCACATGTATATTCCTATAGCTCGCAGGTGACAGGGAATCACCCGACTTCTACCGCTTAAAGCAGGGCTAAGCATCTACTCGATCCTGAGCTATATAGGATTCATGATATAGTTTCTAGACAAGGATGGAATATCAATGCAGCAAGTGTTTTTATCCAACACATATAACTTAATGCAACAATATATATAACATAGTACTTAATTGCATTTCAGAAATTAGGAGGCTTATAATGCTCTGGGGCTTGCCTTTAACAAAGTTGCACGGCTTGTGATCCGGGCACTCAACCACCACGTCTCCTGGCTCCACGATTGCGAGTTGCACCTCTTGAGCTTTCGGTTTGGGCTGCTGCACTTCTGGAGTTTCTGGCTTGTCCCGTCGAACTCCAGCAAAGTTACGTCCTCCGGTACACCTATTACATGCATATGCACAAGATAAATATCACGGATGCATAAGGAATGACATGATGCTCATGATGGGTGAATAACAGTGGGTAAGAAAATAGCATGACACTACTGGACACTCATTTACTGAGTAAGAATAGCCCTATTCAAATCACTTTACAAACAGGTGTCTATCTTTCTTCTAAAGAACAAGATTAACTCACCTAACTTGCACGACCTAAGATAAATATGTTCATCTTCAGTTAAAGGCCTAACACCTGCACCTAAACTCACCTTAATCAAATTTAAGTATCTAATACATCACCAATATGCTTAAGTATAATAAAGGCATACTAACTCAGAAAGTTCAAGTTTCACATATAAAGGAGCAGTTCAGTAAATCAATCACAACAGGAGTTCTACAAATCCAATTGACTTGCAAGAGGAAATTTTGGAAAGCTTATAAAATTCTCTACGATTCATTTATAACCATTAAAGCATGATTCCAAATTTTACTAGGTCTAATTACAGTAAACACAGAATCTGTTCTACGCAAACAGAGAGCAACCAAAGCTGAGAGCCCACTATAAACAGCTATAACTCCTAAACTATATAGCCAAATATCACCAAAATTTAATAACTACTAGATCATGAAATTCACAACAACTTTGTTATAGACCACAAGACATGAAACCATCATTTACATAGAGTATTTAACAATATCTTGAAATCTGTCCAGAATTGATAGATTTACTAAATTAAATATTTAGTGATGTAGCAAATGCACATTTAAGCTAAACTAAGTTCACCAACTTATTACACATCAAAGGAACACCAGAAAGTGTGGTGCCAACATCCAAATAATTTCAATGCCCTTTATTAATTTATTTAGATAATTAGGTGAACAAAGGAACCATCATGGATTTGGAACTACAGAGCCCTAAAGTGGGGTACATCAAATTGCAACCCAGTTTTACACTTAGCCAAAAAAACTGCTAAGTCCAAAACAGCCCCTTAACTGACTTGTGGGCCACTTTTGAGGGTGTTCTGTTCATTTTCATGAGATGGCCATATTACAACTTTTGTTCCATAACAAATTTGCTACAACTTTATTTTAGGGTGCACCACCATGCATTGACTTCTAGCTGCACTTTTTAATCAGTCAAACAGAGTAGTCCTAGGGTCAACATAAGTCATACCAACACTTAGAGGCATAATTAGAACTAATGACCTTAATGAACATTGTTCCTAATGACATTCTAAGTGTAGCTAGGAGGTTTTGGTGAGTCACCACATTCATTTGCACATGATCCATGTATTCTAGCTTCTCAAATTAACTGAAACATAGAATTAAAACATATAAAACATTCGATTGAAACAAGCGAAACAATCAATTGAAACATTAAAACAATGGCATGCAACACTTGAAACATGGCCTATGAGGCATGTTCAACCCCTCTAGGGTACTAGGGGTAACAGAGGGACACCACAATTGATATCCCTATGCATGAGCACCATTGAAACATTATGTTGAAACATTGAAACATACAAAGATGCACATGTGATAATGAAATGAATGTGCTTATGTTATGCAATGCATATGCACAAATGCAAGCCAAACACCTGGGGTGTTACAGTCTCCCCTTTATAAAAATCTCGTCCCAAGATTTGGAAAGCGTACCATTCATTATAGAATTTAGGATATTTGTCCTTTAAATAATCTTCCCGCTCCCATATTGCATCTCGTTCACTATGATTACTCCAAACCACCTTGTATAACTTAACTACTCGATTACGAGTCACCCTTTCTTAAGTATCCAGAACATATATGAGCTTCTCCTCATAAGAGAGATTGGATTTCAATTTGACTCCCCTCACTGCTACTCTCTCCTCAGGAAGACGGAGACATTTTTTCAATTGAGAAACATGGAAGACCGAAAAGATAGCTCCCAGCTCACACGGTAGATTGAGGTTATAAGCTACTCTTTCACTTTTCTTGATAATCTGATATGGTCCAACATAGCGTGGCTCAAGCTTCCTTTTGATTCCAAAACGTTTTACTCCCTGCATAGGCAAGACCTTTAGATAAACATGGTCACCTACTTCAAACTCAATAGGTTTTCTTCTCTTATCTGCATAGCTCTTTTATCTAGCCTGAGTGGTTGTCATATTCTTCTATATAACACGGACTTGTTCTTCGACTTCTTTTACAAAATCAATACCATAGAACCTCCTTTCTCTAGGTTCCACCCAGTTCAATGGAGTTCTACACTTGCGACCATATAAAGCTTCAAACGGAGCTATTTTGATACTCTCTTGATAATTGTTGTTATAAGATAATTCAGCGAGTGGCAACCATTTCTCCCAAGAATCTTTGTAAGAGATAAGGAAAGCTCTAAGCATGTCTTCAAGAATTTGATTAACACGTTCAGTCTGCCCAGAGGTTTGTAGATGATACGTAGAACTGCGGATTAGATTGGTGCTAAGATTCTGATGTAAACATTCCTAGAAACGAGTTGTGAACTGAGGTCCTTTATCATAAACTATAGTCTTGGGTACTCCATGAAGATGTATAACTTGTTGGAAATAAATGTCCGCATAGTGATACGGATGATAATTGGTCCTCATAGGAATGAAATGAGCCGACTTCATCAAACGATCAACAATTACCCAAATAGAGTCAAAACCCTTTTCCGTAGTGGGTAACCCAACAATGAAATACATAACAATTTCTTCCCACTTCCAACCAGGAATAGAGAGTGGTTTCAATAAACCAGGCTTCATGTGAATAGCCTTGACTCTGCAACAGTTATCACACCTAGCAACATAGGCTACGATTTCTTTCTTCTTCTTGGTCCACCAATAGTAAGGCTTAAGATCTTGATATATTTTACTACTACTAGGATGAATAGACAATTTCAAAGAATGAGCTTCAGTCATGATTTGATTTCTAAGTTCTTTATCCTTGGGTACGACAAGTCTATCGTTGAACTAGAGAATTCCTTTATCATCCACTCTAAAGTGCTTGGTTTCTTGCTCTTTCATCTTTCGCTTGATGTGAAACACCCCCACATCAGTCTTTTGGAGCTCGATAATCCGACTTCTAAGAGAGCAATCCACAATGATATTGTGGAGTACCACAAGATGGAGATGTGATAGATGAAAGTCTTCACCTACCAAAGAATTGTAATGAGATTTTCTGCTTAAGGCATCAGCAACCACATTTGCCTTGCCAGGATGATAGTGTGCTCGAGATTGTAGTCTTTGATTAACTCTAACCATCATCATTGACGCATGTTCAACTCTAGTTGAGTAAAGATATACTTGAGACTTTTATGGTCAGTGTAAACGTTACACATATTACCAAGCAAGTAATGTCTCCAAATCTTCAGGGCATGAACAACTATGGCTAGCTCTAAGTCATGAGTAGGATAATTGACTTCATGCTTTTGAAGCTAGCATGAGGCATAAGCAATGACTTGGCCTTCTTACATAAGCACACACCCTAAACTGGTTCCTGATGCGTCATAATATACATCAAAAGGCTTCTCGATGTCAGGTTGTGCCAAAACAGGAGCAAAAGTTAGTAAGGTCCATAAAGTCTGGAAAGCCTCTTCACACTTTGGGGTCCAGACAAACTTCACATCTTTATGAAGCAATTGAGTCATAGGCTTGGCTATTTTAGAGAAATCCAGGATGAAGCAACGATAATAACTAGCCAAACCAAGGAAACTTTGGACTTCTGAGACCGTAGTAGGTGCCTTCCAATCCAACACCTCTTGCACCTTGGTAGGGTCAACAGAGATTCCATCTTCAGATAGGACATGACCTAGAAAAGGTACTTTCTTCAACCAGAACTCATATTTGCTGAACTTGGCAAAAAGCTTATGGTCACGCAATCGAGTTAGGACAATGCTCAGATGTTTAGCATGCTCTTATTCATTCTGAGAGTATACAAGATATCATCGATAAAAACCACCACGAACCTATCTAACTCCGGCATGAATACCGAATTCATCAGGTACATGAAATATGCAGGAGCATTTGTCAATCCAAAGGACATGACAAGATACTCGAACAAGCCATAACGAGTAGAGAATGTCGTCTTCGGTATATCTTCAGGACAAAATTTGATCTGATGGTATCCAAACCTCAAATCAATCTTGGAGAATACCTTAGCTTCGGATAGTTGATCAAAAAGAATGTCGATGCGAGAAAGAGGATATTTGTTCTTGATGGTGACAGCATTGAGTGGTCGATAGTCCACACACATGCGTAGAGATTCATCCTTCTTCTTCACAAAGATAGCAGGACAATCCCAAGGAGAGGAACTAGGCCGAATCAACCCTTTCTTCAATAACTCATTCAATTGAATTTTTAGCTCAGCCAACTCATTGGGTGGCATTCGATAAGGCCTTCGAGAGATAGGAGCCGTACCCAGAATAAATTCTATCTTGAATTCCACTTCACGGTCCGTAGGTAATCTAGACAAGTCATCTAGAAAGACATCTGGGAACTCATAGACAACAGGTATATCCTCAATGGCCTTGGCTAGGGTAGCATTGGCCACATTGTGGATAGCGATATCACGAGGAAGTTAAACTAGAAAACCCTTCTTATCTACAAGATCTCTCAACATTACCATGCGAGTTGAGGTATCGATTAACACTCCATTACCACTCATCCACTTCATTCCTAAAATCACATCAATTCCTACACCCGATAGGACTACAAGATCCACTAGAAACTCTTAATCCCCAATCTCAATCTTTACATCTTTAACTACTTGGTTAGTCATGATGTTGTTCCCAGCAGCACTAATACAATAACCATCCTTGGCAATTGTAATCACATTCAGCTTATGCTCAGATGCAAAAGTAGAACTCACAAAGGAATGTGAAGCACCTGAATCAAAGAGCACAACTGCAGGATGATCATTAACAAGAAACTTACCAGCGGTGACCACTTCGCTAGCAGGAATTTCCTTAATAGTAGTATAGTGAACACACCCTTGATGAATGTTTCCCAGAGAGTTCTGCTTGGGAGGATAAGTACAACTATTAGCCCAGTGACTAGGTGTTGGGTATTTTAATGCACACAGAAAAAGATCCGCAAGCATACGGATACTAATGTAGCTTTCACCCGAGAGTATTCCAAGGTATCAATTTCCACGGGGAACGTGAAGTGTGCTAGAAGTATTAGGAATGTCCAAGAAAAGGGTAATTATAGGGTAGAGAGGGATTTTAGGGTTTTCTAAGTGATCCTATCTTGTTGAAGGCTTACTCTACTTTACTTACTTCAGAGCAGCAGGTCCTTTCCAAATCTCGAAAAAGACTAGGAAAACAGTAGTTCGGAGAAGGCTACCAAAAGCTCTACGAAAACACCAACCCTAACTGTTGGGTTATGAGAGTGCTACGCTAGCCATAAAATCAAAATTTTTGACCTCATAAACTAGGATCTACTGCTAGTTACAGGTTACGGGATTACCACTAGACGCGCAGGTGCAGCGGAAGCGACTTGATGTAGTCGAATGCGTCATAGCAATGCCGTGCAGTTGCATGGTCATCCGTCACGTCCACTCTCCACTCGTATATCATCCCTCTCGTGCGGTTCGTCCTTGAGCTTCAGATGCAGCACCTCCAAAGTATCCCACATGTACGGGGAGGAAGCGTTGCGCCTCTAGACTGCTAGGTCCGCGAGGAGTAGTAGGCGTGAGCGTGGGGGGGGGGCGACGGCGGCTGCCTTATAGCGTGAGTTCACTTCGGCCGCACCCCCTCCCTCTCTTATATAGGTGCCTCTAATCAGCTCCAAGTAGAAGGCCCAATTAGAAAACCCTAAGCCTAGTCAAATTCGGGTCCCACCCGAATTAGTCTTCCAGCCCCTTAAGTGTGCGACCCTATAGGTTCACGCACACGGAGACGTGGCCTGAGTACTCCTACTCGGCCATTAGTTGATAGCAGTCTCTAGCAAGACGTCTCAACTTCTATGTGTACATAAAGATCATATCAGACGAACCACCACAAACCATATACATGTTATTTCTTTTGCCACACGATATTTGATCCAACTCATAGGTTAACACTTAACCTAAGCACGACCATGCATTTGTTGATCCAATCATTAGAGTGTTCCATTGATATCTCTCTCACATAGAGAGGGGCCAATTCCATCTTGATCGTTTATGTCTCACAGCATGTTTCTTGACAAACCCGAAGATCACCTTTATAACTACCCAGTTACGGAGTACTGTTTGATAGTCTCTAAGTAGGTCATTTCACATCTTGAGTACATACAACAATCTTAGGTCTAAGGACATAATGTACATGATGTGAATCAAGACAATAACATCTCACGTTGGGTCAGTTCAGCCTACATGTCACACATGTGCCCACATTATTAGTTTGACATCTCTATGTCTATGACTTGCGAAACATAGTCATCAACTAATAATATGCTGATCTAATATTCATGTGTGTCCTAACATGAACTCCGATCAGGGACCATTCTAGAATAACCATACAAGTAAAAAAGTTTCACAAATAATTCACATAATTGCTAATCAATACAAGTTGTCTTTATTGGATATTCAATGGACTCATAATATGTCATGGATAGAAGGTAATACAATCATGTCTATGATAACCTCTAGGGCATACTCCCAACAATCTCCCACTTGCACTAGAGTTAATCTCGAAGATATCTAATACCCATAGGTCTCACGTGTGCCTCTGTGGGGGTATAAACCCCTATATCCTTATGGCTAGACATGGACAAGCCCAGACCAGACGGTCCGACCCATTACATGACGATGCGCGATCCAGATCATCGAGATGGAGTCTCACGTAAGGCATCAAACTAGACTTGGAGATCAAGCAAGGTCTTGGTCGGTTAGGTTAGGAATCCTTATCCGGCTCCATATGGCAATTGTAACCGGTTAAGATTAGTTTCCAGATCTGTAACCCTGCCTCCCAGACTATATAAGGAGGGCAGGGGACCCTCCTTAAAAAAACATTGAAACACTTTAGGACAATCTAGCTTGTAATACATTGTTTGAGACAGCAATAACAAAGCAGAGCAGGACATAAGCTATTACGCCCACACGGTGGCCTGAACCTAGGTAAACCCGCGTGTTATTCTGCATCACCAACTCGTTCGTGGCTTGCACACCTGTCTGCCGACAATCTAATACCTTGGGCATACCCCTCGGTAGACTGCTGACCAGATTTTGTCGACAATGGCGCGCCAGGTAGGGGGTGTGTGTACTGCTTTTCAGGCGTTCAAGATGGTCATCTTCCCTGATTCCATGGCCACGGCGGCGGGCCTCATGTTCACGATCGGCCAGATCACCTAGACCACCGGCTCCAATGACTTCATCGTCACAACCATGGAGGAGGCGCAAATCCGATCTGCATCGACTACTTCCCCGACACCGGCATCGACTACGACTACGCTGGCTCCGGCTCTGCCTGCACCAGCACCGTCACCGACCACGCTGGCAACTCGTCAACTTCTTCCTAATTTGTAGTTGCATTAATTAATTATGACCCATAGTAGTAATCCATCGCCATAGTAGCCATCCCCGTAGCAGTAGTTAACCCCGTATATTCGCGTATGTGCATATACCATGACACATACCCGAATATATATCCGTACCAATCACCTAAAATGGTAACCACCCATATATATATACATACATGGATATGCCCGATACCCGGGTATACGTCTATGTATGGCTAACCTTGTTTTTCACCCTAACCTAACTAACCCTAGATGCATACATATGCATGTGCGTATGTGCCACTAACCCCGTGGACCTGTAGAAGTCAGACAATGATTCAGTCAGGCTATCTCTTTCAGGTTCACATAATAGTGAATATAATAATGTGGCCTAGTTTTTCGTCAGACCAACCACTCAATCTAACCTAGCCTGTAGGAGCCACCTTGTTGGATGAAATACCTCTATCCAAATCTTACTTCAAATTGACATAATAATGATAGGCTAGGTAACGATCCATCACCCTGTTAGGACCAACCCGTCTAGGATTGATTGATTACCTACGTGTGTCTTACATGCCTTAATTGTTATTTTCCTTGTTTGTGCTTCTTGTTTGTCGACACTAGACGATGTAGGATAGAAAACGTGGAGACGACCCATGGGATCCCAAGAGCACGGCTACACCAGGACAGGAGCAAGAAGCATGAAGGATCAACAGCCTTAGATATACTCGTCAGCAAGCAGAGGCAAGTTCTAACACCCACTTGTTTCTTCCTCTACATTACATGTCACTCCTTAACCACCTTCTTTCCACCACCTCTACATTTTGCTAGCCTCCACCATAAAGACATCATACCTCCCTTTTCCCATCCAATAATAACCTTAACCTATACTACTTAAATCCTCAATTGTGAATTAATATGAAATCATGATGAATCATGAGACTGTTTATAGTTACCTTGATATAGATATTGTGAACCTGACAATAATGACTATGGAACTTAAACTAGTAAAATTAGACTAAACCCTGATAGGGGACGAGAGGGGGTAATTTATGTAGGGATAGATTACCTTGGCAGGAACGCCTGGAGAGGGTTTCTGTGGGAGATACTCGCCTTGGTCACACAAGGATCGGTTCATAGCCTCTTTCACCTAGTGAGATATTATGTACAACCACAAGTCTATATGGGTAGACTTGATCTCACATCCCATTGGATAGAAGTAAAGTTCTTACTAGGAGGCCAGTGTAGGCAGCAGAATGTCAGGAGCAGGCACGGATGCTAGGTGACCTTCCATGGTCCGGTTGGCATGGTTGCTTTGTGGTCTTCCATGTTAAGCCCTTGGATATTTTGGCCGAGTTCGAACCCATGTTATTGTTTGAATGGCCGGGTACGAGCCGTGTTATGAGATTTTGGCTAGGTACAAGCCTATGATTATCATTGGGGCCAGGTACGAGCCCATGACTATTGATTAGGCCGCGTGCGAGCCCATAATATGGTTTTAGTAGTCAGATAATCGAGTTGATTTCTAACCCCTGAGAAGCCGTAGTAGAACTATATGAACATCTAGGGTAGCACCCAAGCGGGCACAGGATCTCGTTAGGCCTGTTACAGCCAATCGCGATGGTGTTGGACTGTGCCTATCATGTGGGAAAATTTCTACACCTCTGCAGATTTTCTCAAATATATTCGAATAGCCATGTCCTTGAAATGGGCAAATGCTAGGATGTGACACTATGATTAGACTTTCACAACCATTATGATTTGGTAAGATGTATTTTTACTAATTTGGTAACCATAATTAAGCACGGAAACTGGTGAGAATGGTAATACTCTACGAGGGTCCAACCTATAATATAATTACTTTACCCTATCACTTTTATCATAACCACTTTAACCACCACCTTATAGCCTTTCCCTTCCACCTATCCTCCACCTAAAAGTTTAGGGCTTGCTGAGTACGTACGTAATCAATCCCCCCTCCACTCTATGTTTTTAGGAATAAAGCTGCAAGAGTATATCCGAGGATGAAGCTACCAAGGACTACACAAGGATAGGATGTCTGGAGCACACTCGAAGACGGAGCCGTACGACTACACAAAGGAGTTACGCTAGGACTATGATGACTGGGTTATAGGAATACGCTTAAGGAATACGTCTAGGGTTACGTCCGCACTCTAAGTTGCCTGTAGGAATGGAGCCACGATGTCATAGGACCGCTATCTTAGAACTCTGATATATGATGTAAGGCCAGTGGTCCAAGCTATGTAACTTGAACCATGTAATATATTTCTTCTTTAGCAATAAAAGTATGGTTTTTTATATCAATCTTGTTCGATTTGTGCGTATCAGCTACTGATCCAGGGACTGATACATGACGCATAGAGGACCCTAAATTGGGGGCCCGACAATCATCGTGATGTCGCCGCTGTTCGCTGGATCTATGCGCTGTCGCCCCTCGTCGCTGGATCCATGCGCGCCATCATGGATCCGCGAGCCTCGGTCCTGCAAGCCTCCGCCGAATGGCCTGGCCTTGCACACCGTCACCGGAGCAGGAGGCGGTCCTTGTGTGCCACGCCAGAGGAGGGAGTCGCGCGCTGCCGCTGGAGGAGGGGACCAGACCCCATGCACCGTGCTGGAGGAGGGCCTTCCACACCGCGCCCTACCCTGCCGCTAGAAAAGAGAGAGACGGAGGGAGGGACATGGCGGTGTGGGAGGGATTAGAAAATAAATGGGCAACTTTTGTGGGGCTTTTATATTCTAGCGTTTCCTAGTGGTTCACCTCTGGTTTCTCAAAAAATCAATGGAGGCGGGGCTTACCTCAATTAATGGAGTTGGGCCGATGGGCTTACCTCAATTAATGGAGGCGGAGCTGTTAAGAGGTTCGCCTCTGGTTTCTCTAAAAAAAGAGGTTCATCTCTGAAAATGACATCCATTTCGCCTCTGTTAATTGATTTTGAGAGGCAGACATTTTATGACCGTCTCCATAATAGATTTTGAGAGACGAACAATATTTGGCCACCTCCATAAATAAAATGATTACCTCCTTAAATCCTCATGTATTTTAGAGTCACGTAAGTTTTGTGACTGCCTCTGTTAATGTTTGGGCCCTGTCTCGCAGAATCTTTTATGTAGTAGTGTACGCCTCCATACTAGGTGATGACCCACACGTTGTTCGAGGCATTTTGTAGAAGGATTTATGGACAATTCTTTTGGATTTAAGTGAAAGTGTCAACAATTAGTGAATGAATTTAAAACTTGTTGTATGTTATAAAACTGCTAGCGTCCCGTACATCCGATCGGGTGCTAGCGATGGAAGGTGCTCCCATGCCCACACCTGACGCACCCAGCTCCCTTGCCCCGCACCCATCCCGCTCCAGAGTCCGCGCAAGCCCACACATGCACTGGACCGCCCTGAACCAACTCCGTTTCACGCGCCCACATGCACGCAACAACACCACCACCACCAGCAAAGCATGCGGTGACCCACGGCAACGCACTAGTAGCAACAACATGTGCATCTCCGAGATCTACTTTTGAAGTATCCAAATGAAACACTTGCAACGTACATCTGAAACAGATGAAACACTTGAAACATGCGTGTATAGTCTTAGCAACATGTGCAACAACTGATCTACTTTTGAAACATCCAGACGTAACACTTGCAACATACAAAAGAAAGTCAGATGAAACACTTAAAACATGCATCTGCAGCACTTGCAAAAAACACCTGAAAACACTTGAAAATTATTGCAAATCATACGCAACATCCAGATAGAACACTTGTAACATATGTGTGAAACGTATGCAACATCCAGATAAACACACTTGCAACATGTGTCCGAAAAACAAATGAAACAATAAGAATAGGCACTTGCAATATATGTGTACAAACCATTGCAATATATGCAAGATGCAACATCCATATGAAACACTTGTAACATACCTCTGAAACATCTAAAACACTTGAATATGTGCTTGCATCATGCACTTTTAGCAAAACCTAGCAGGCTGGGAGCACTGCAAAGCGAGATCCGGCGCTAGGCCACGGTGGAGAAGGAGAATGGCAGTGGGCAAGTGCGGCCTCACGCGGCGAGGCGCCCCCGCGCTAGAGAAGGTCGTGGCGTGCGGCTGCCATGCCCGCGGCGAGGTGCCCTGAGCTGGAGAAGGCCATGGTGAGCGGCAACCACGCTGGAGAAGGTGAGCGGCGGGCGAGCGGTGGGGAATGCCGCGACGGCTGTGCAAGTTGGGAAATGCCACTATTTCTTTTTTGGAGAAGCCATGAAGGAAGGTAGAGGGAAGTAGGCCTGTTTGGTAGCGTGCAGGTCTAGGAAGCGCATCGTCTGGATAGACGAACGCCCGTACCACCGCTTTCTGATATAATAATGCTTCTGTAGCATATAGAAATAGATAGGATCCATCCAAAATGGGATAAGTTATATTCACGGAGATACATCATCGGATCACCGGTTAGAAATACTAATAGTTTTCCTTCTTGAGTATCAATAATAGTTCTAATTAATAAAAATGTAAAATTCTGTGGTAGGGTAAAGAAATAGAGATCGGATCCATCCAAAAAGATTAAGTCATATTCATGAAGATACATCACTAGATTACCGTAACAGAAGTACTAATGAGATTTCTTCTTGTAATAACCAATGATATTTCTAATTTTAGGCAGTGGGCATTGTAGTCAGTGAAGTGAAAATCACTTGATGCAAACTCCGTGACAACTGGCAACAACTCAGACAACTCAGAGAAGCTCGCACTCTCCTAGTACCACCGCAGCATGAATCCTATAGATATCGACCAAGTATAATCCATTTGGTTCATAATTCTAAAATAACGTTAACTATTTTTTTTAACTCTCACATCAATAATAAAGTAAATATGTTTGGGCATAAGAAGCCACAATCAGGTCTCTTGTGGAATGCTCGTGGCTAGTTGGAGTGCACCACTTCATTGATTCTTGAGACACCCAAGTTGTGAGTCTAGCTTGTAACACTAGTTAGCGTGTGAATCATCATTTGAAGACTTGCCACAATGAGGATGTAGGTTGCCGGCAAACAACCGAACCTCGGTGATAAATCTTATGTCTATTCATTTGCCTGATTCAGTATATTGCTTCCACACTTGTTGTTTCATTGTCGTCTTCTTGCTTGTAGTGGTAGCTTGTTAAGAGTAGTAGCTAGTCGTAGCTAGTTTTAGTTGTTCTTGTTAGTAGTTCCTGCTAGCTCTGGTTAGTTGTTGCTCTTGTGTGGTGCTTGTAGTTATAGAATCAGAATCAATGCTACTGGAATTGTGTAGGAGGGCTTACTTTGGGTGAAATTAAAGCTAGTGCAAAATAGTTGCTATTAGGACCTCATATTGTACTAATCAACCTTTGTTCTTGTGTTTGTGCTTTGTAGAGAAATTTTTTTATAGGCTTTTCACCCCTTTCTAGCCATCAAGATACTTTCACCTAGGTAGCCATCGGGTGTTCGCTCGATTTATGATGTCCTAAGAATAGTTTTAACAGGAATAAAAAAAGATAATGTTTAGCTCGCATATTGCTTCCTGTGATCTAGACTAGATTGTTCTATTCTTCTCTTTTTTTTCTCAGAGGCTGTGAAGCAATATTAATACCTACCATTTGGTTAGAGTTTCATAGATTCATTTATAGTGGTTGATAGTGCTATTTTATTTCTTCAAAAATTACAGGCATACCATGTGAATTCCTTGATTTGTCGAGCATGTTGCTAAGAAAATAACCTTCACGCTTTCTGTCTAGGTTAGCTGTTGCCTTTTTACCTTTGAACTGGGAGGATGATCTTAATATGACACACTCATAATCTACAAATCTGTTTGCCTTTTATATTTCCAATAGGTTTCTTCTCCAAATCTCGAAAAACAACCTAATTGGCTTGCACATTGCTTCCTGTGATCTTTTACTGTTTGCTCATTTGTTAAATATTGAGAAGGGATGACATAGTCACAGTCTCTGAGTGTCTTTCATATGTCTAATATGCTTTTTCCCAAAACCTATAAATATGTTTAGTTTACACATTGTTCCCTGTGATCTTTATTGCTCGTCCAGTTTTTACAAATTGGGAAAGGGATAGGAATATATAACCTAATCATAGTCCTCACAAAAATATGTATATAAAGGGATAGGAATATATAACCTAGTCATAGTCTACAAAGTTAGATATAACATTCAAACATATTAGGCTAACTCGCAGGAGCGCGTATCATCTAATAGTATATATATCAAATGGAGAAGGCAAAGAGATACATGGTTAATGCCTAGGGGAGCATTTTGGTGGGGGTTCGCCTTAATGGGTAGTGAATTGTCGTTCTGAACTTCTGAAGGACAAAGGGCGATTAGCATTGCATGTGTTCCTACGTTGGTGTGAAGGCCATATATATATAAGTGTCACACCCGTTTTTAAGGAACAAATGGAATGTATAATCTTATGTGCGTCCAGAGATCAATCACACATAAGATGACAAATATAAATAGTATCATCACAACTGTTTATTACATAACGAATAATATCACAGAATCTTCACGTATTTAAGCGGAAACATAAGATAATTCTTGTGGCAGCTGGCTCCATAGCACAGGCACGTCAACTGGTTAACCACAAGTCTAGTAATCTTCAGGGAAGTAGTAGTAATCACTATTTGCACATTCGGGAGTCCATCCTGAGGTGTGGGGGAATGCAAGGGTGAGCACACAAGTACTCAATAAGTGTAACATGGGGTTCATTGATGGGTACTGGCCCGATCTTCCGAGAGGTAACCGGTAAGTTCGATTTGTGGAGATCTCGACGTTGGCGATCCGGCTTCAAATCAGACACGATTCGAACCCTGCAACCGTTACACACTGCTCCGTTGGTTATCAACCAAGCACAACTTGATTGACCTCGCCAAGAAGGCTTTTCCTGTAAGCGAATTGAAGAGCACAAGGAAGAAGGTAAAAACATGCAATCTGAAATTACAAATATGAATGATGCGAATATCAATAGAGGGTTCAAGAACTCGGTTCCAAAGGACTAATCGACACAGTGGAGGAGATCAAGAACAGGGGCCCTGGATCACTGTAAAAGGATTTGTCACCACAGTTACAATGAACGATTCAGTTTCTTGATGGAAAACTAAACTCTAAACAAAACCCGATTGTCTAACAGCGGCGACGGCTGTGTTTATAGTCTAAGACTCGACCTAGGGTTGGGTACGGCCAGGGGTTGGACGCCCATAACATGGGCTTAAGGCCCGACATGATACATGGCCAAGTTGGCCCAAATAGGTGACGCAGCACCTTGATGTGATCACACAGAATGATCCACGGACCTTCTGGAGCTGGGACCAGATCCAAAACGATGGCGTCGTCGTCCCCTTTCCAACGCATCCAAGAACGCCCCGTTTTGATGTCGTATGAGAGAGTTATGACCAAAACAGTGACGACGTGTCTGCTGAATCCGAGGGTGACGTGGCAGCTGAGTTGGGGATGAATTGCAACTTGGGAAAGACCATAACGTCGGTGTGTCTAGCGTGGCGATGTCCTCATCATCCTCCCATTCTTGAATTGGAGTCGTCCTCGACTCCATCTTGGTGATGTCCTCATCATTCATGAAGCTCAAATAGGATAGACACTGGTTTAACTGCATGTAGCTTTTAGTTGGTCATATTTTAAGCAATTGAGTAGCAACAAATAGGTGATGTTCCCATAATAAACACATGATCATGTAAAGAGAATAATAAATAGCAAGAACAAGTAAATTAATAGTGATCTCTATTCCATAAGGATCCAAGGCCGCTCGTGACCGTGAGCATGGCTGATATACCGGTTTTACACTCTGCAGAGGTTGTACACTTTCACTATGAGTCGTGATCCCCAAAAGTCCGAGGTCATGACTCCCCATTGGACAGTTAAGTTTCTGACACGTAGCCTATACTCATAAGGACAGAAGCCGCACTACACTCAACCCGGAACACACCCCTCTTACGCCATAAAGGTAACCACTAACAAGCTAGAAAAGGTCCTCTTATATGACTAAAGCCAGAGCCATGTAGCCCTCATAGCTGTACTGTAAGTCTCGGTTGTTCGCTTACAGATAAGTCTTTATGGAGAGGAATCTAGAGAAAACTCTAGCCCTCTTATTCCCTGTTGCTAAAAATCATCTTTTAGTGTTATTGCATATATCATTAGTCAAATTACAAGATCATTGTTTATGTGAGCACTAGCAAACTACCCAATGCTATAACCATGGGATTCAAGGAACAAGATCAATACTAAGACATCCTTAACAAGGAGACACATGCATAATGAATTAAGTGAATTAAAGTGAATAGGTAACAAGGATAATCACATGCTATACTTGTCTTGATCTAGCTAATCCTGTTGATCTGGTTCGTAATAGTACTCTTGATCACCAACGAACTGCTCACCTTCTATTCTCGATTAACACATCAACAACAATCATCCAAGAGCAATCATACAAAGCAAACACAGCTACAATTAGAATAGTACACCAACAGTAGCAAAATAAGATGACAAGTTTGTTAAACGAATCTACATCTCACTAGGATCACACAGACACGAATTGCATGCAAATCGGAGCTAAAACGAAAAAATTATGATTTAAACAAGCTGTACTTTATTAAAGTAATAGATTAAATCTAATCTCAAAATTTAAAAGTTGAGAACCTACTAAAAAGTAGCACTAACATGTAGATTATGAAAATTACGAACCTAACGCAACTTGAACGGATCAAATCGGAGTTAAAACAGAGATTTTATAAGCAATTAAAGACAGTGGCAAAATTGTAAATAAACTGAACTTAATTACGATTTAAAATAAATAAAAACTGGGTTTTTAATCTGATTCGAGGACGGCGAGTAGAATTATAGAAGAACTGAGGGACTCTTTAGAAAAAGTGACACGCGAAGAGGTATCACGTGATCTGGATCGTTGGATCTTATTTGGATGGCCGAGATCAGAAGATGGGAAGTGAAGAGAGAGGGCGAACCGGCCGACACTGTTCCCGCACGGGGGAGGCCATGGCCGGCGGCGAGAAACCTTGCCGGCGTTCTTGAATCCGGCCCTAGAGACCACTATCGAGCTCCAGAAAAACATAGAAAGAGAGAGAAGCTCAAGGCAAACTCACCGGAGACGAAAACATGGGCGAGGATGGATTGGGGACGATGCACGGCTCAGGATGGCGACAACAGTGGTCCTGTGAACAACGGCAACGCACAATGAGCGAACCGAGATGAGAGAAGAAGGAAGAAGAGGCTTGGAGGCTTCGCAATCATGTTGCGAATCTCGACGACTTGCTTACGGTGATGACGGAGTCGACGACTTCGTCGGATTAGCTCGGGCGGTGGCGGATTAGGGTTGCGGTGGCTAGAGCTCAAATCAAGGGCGTTGGCTTGCAGTTAGGGTTGGGTAGAGAGGTGGTAGAGCGCGGGGCTATTTATGAGGAGCTCAACGTGCGGTTCAAGCCAAGAAGTAGACGTCGGGGCGGAGGCGGACTCCTCCGACGGTGTCCGGCTCGGTTACGAGCGGGAGGTGGAAGACGCCGACGCCGACAAGCTGGCCCAAGGTGTCAGCTAGAGAAAGAGAAGGGCAAGGCGGCAGGCGGCTTCGGCTGATTGACTGGGCCGGCCCGTTACGTGACTCGCGGCAAGAGAGGCTGGCTTGCTGGCTTCGGGCCGAACAAGAAAAGAGATGCGGGCTGGGCCAAGGAGGGAGGAAGAAGGCCTGCGGGCCAAAACAGAGATGAAGAAGGCTTCCATTTTCTTTTCCTTTTCAATTTTCCAATTGCATTCTCAAATAGTTTTTGAAATCATTTTCTTCTTGAAATAAGAACCAATCAACACAAATAAAAATTATGCAGCAGCATGTATGCACAAGCATATATCTAACCTTATAGTTGATTTTATTTATTGAAAATTATTATTTCTCTAGGTTAAAATGTTCACAAAATTGCGTAAATAAATCCAATTCTTCTATTTTTAAAATGATGTAAATTTTAGGGTGTTACAATTCTACCCCCTTTAAAATGAATCTCGTCCCGAGATTTGGACGATGCTTACTCAAACAACTGTGGGTACGCTTTTCTTAAATCTTCCTCTCTTTCCCATGTAGCCTCTGCTTCCTAATACTGACTCCACTGAACTTTACACATCTTTATAACTCGGCTCCTAGTAACTCTTTCCGCTGTCTCCAAGATCTTTACTGGATACTCCTCATAAGTGAGATTTTCCTTAACAGTGAGTTCCTCTAGCGGTATCTGTTCTTCCGACACACGCAAACATTTCTTTAACTAAGACACATGGAACACATCATGCACACCTGCTAAGCTCTCAAGCAATTCCAATTGATATGCCACTTCTCCACGTCTCTCTAAGATCTTAAAAGGACCGACATACCTCGGTGCTAACTTTCCTTTCCAGTTGAACCTTTTCACACCTCTCATAGGTGACACTTTTAGGTAGACATAATCTCCTACTTCAAAAGTCAATTCTCTCCATCGAGTATCGGCATAACTTTTCTGTCGTGACTGAGCTGCTTTCAAAATGTTTCTAATCATTCTTACTTGTTTCTCAGCATTCTTAAGCACATCGGGACCGAACACTTAACTTTCTCCTGTCTGATTCCAGAACAACAGAGTTCTACACTTCCTACCATACAAAGCTTCAAAAGGTGCCATCTGTAGACTTTTCTGATAACTATTATTGTAGGCAAACTCTTATCCCAACTAATACCATACTGCAAAGCACAAGCTCTCAACATATCTTCCAATATCTTATTAATCCTTTCAGTCTGCCCATCCATCGGAGGATGATATGTTGTGCTAAAATTTAGCTTAGTCCCTAATGACTCTTGAACTTTCTGCCAGTAATATGATGTGAATTGAGTGCCTCGATCTGACACTATCTTCTTTGGAACTCCATGCAAACTTACTATCCTTTCCAAATACAGTTCAGCCAACTTTGCACTGGAATATGTTGTTCTGACCGGTATAAAATGAGCAACTTTAGTCAGACGATCCACTATCACCCATATTGAATCAAAACCTCTCTGAGTGTGTGGTAACCCTACGATGAAGTCCATACCAACTTCTTCCCACTTCCACTCAGGTATCTGCATCGGTTGCAACAATCCTGCAGGCCTCTGATGTTCAGCTTTAACCCTCTGACACGTATCACATAGTGCAACATACTCTGCAACATCTCTTTTCAACCCATACCACCAATACTTCTCTTTCAAATCCATATATATCTTGGTACTTCCAGGATGAATAGAGTAAGCGGACCCATGAGCTTCACGTAGAATTACTTCTCTTATAGCCTTGTCCTCAGGCACACATAATCGTTTCCCAAACCATAGAGTTCCTTTATCATCCAAATGGAATCCAGGTGCCTTACCTTTTGGTATATTCCCAACTATCTCCTTTATTTTGTCATCTATCAACTGACCCTTGCGTATTTCTTGCTCCAATACAGGCTCTATCACCAATTCTACTGCATTAATGGCAATACCCAAGTTCAAATGCTCAATCTCAGCACACAACTCATTTGACATAGGCATTACCTGTACCTCATTAGCATAGCTCTTTCTACTAAGAGCCTCAGCAACAACATTAGCCTTGCCCGGATGATAATGTACTTCCAAATCATAATCCTTAATCAACTCTAACCATCGACGTTGTCTCAAGTTTAGATCTGACTGGGTGAAAATATACTTCAAGCTCTTATGATCAGTGTAAATATCACTCTTATGCCCAATCAAATAATGCCTCCATATTTTCAAAGCATGTACCACTGCTGCTAACTCCAAGTCATGAGTAGGGTAATTTAACTCATGCTTCCTGAACTGTCGAGATGCATAGGCCACTACTTTGCCTTCTTGCATAAGCACACAACCAAGACCCAAACGAGATGCATCACAATAGATAGAGAAATTCTTACTCAAATCTGGCAAACCTAACACCGGGGCTGTTGTCAATCTTTTCTTTAACTCACAAATCTAGATTTTATCACGAAGTTAACCAAAAATATGACCCATCAGAAACTGTTTCTGATTTCCAGACTGCGTAGAAACTTCATCTTGTAATGATTATATCTCATGATCTAGAATAGATAAAAATGTGATTCTAGAGACATTAGAAAAGTACGTGGGTCTAGTTACTCTCATAAAAATTTCAGAATTTTTCGCTAAACAGTTAATTTCGAGCATAAAAGGAAAGGCAGACCGCTCCAAAAAGGATAGAACAGAGAGAAAAGGTTAACCCAACTAAACTATTTATTTATCATACTTAACTTAGTATCTTTAACTAGAAACTTTTGTAGACAAGCCCACAAAGCTCCAGCACTTATTACATGGAAAAACCAACTCACACATAGGCACAATAATAACTCAACTAACAACACAAAGTTCACACGACACCACAAAACTCAACTTAACTCGACACTACTCGTACTATCGTATTATTACATAGATGGTATTCCAACTCCTAGGGACGGGCTTGATGTTCATGATAGTCATAGATCGCCTCTATGCCTTGATCAATCCTTAGACCATCTATCACCTCTTGTTACCTCTTGACGTCTTTTCCCAAAGCTTTAACCATGGCTTCTAACCGACGATTCTTCACGATCATGTCATGACCAAAATCCACCATGACTCGGGGAATTAGTTCCAAATTCGTAGGGTTCATCATTACCCATCCTTGCTCAGGGTCTCCACGGGGAAAATAGCGATATTGATCATCTTGCATAACATCATAGCGGAGGTGACAAAGTCCCAAGCATGCTTCAAAGGCTGCATTTTCTATGCCATCTTCTATAGTGCACGACGACCACTATGGGAAAAGCACCTGTCCAGTAGATAAGTATCCATCTCTTCATTCTTAAAGAAGACACACACATTGCACTTCCAGTAAGTAGCTTCCAACGAATGCTTGTGCTCCCAGCAGACGTACTCAAATGCAGGATCCCAATCTGTGAAGTAGGCACTAAGCATGCCAACCAGTCGATGGTGTGAAGGAGTGTCACAGCTTGACTTGTGATGGATCTTCATAATCCAACCCATAGGAAGGGACGGCACACCAACTTCAACGGAACCATCTTGTGGAGGCGACGGGGGCTGTTCTCCATCTTGGGCAAGCTCATCATCTTCATCATCACTCAAGTAGACAACCTCCTCTTTAGGTTGAAGTTCTTCCTAGGGAAAATCTGGTTCTGGCATCTGAAATGGTGAAGGTGGCGGGGTTGGTGCAGTGTCTTCTGGTTCCTCCTGAGGCTCCATTGGTTCATACAGGGAACGGGGTGGAAAGTAGCCTCCAGTGGTGATACGAGCAGTCTTACGGGCACGAGGCATCTACAGAATTTAGTCCAAGAGTAAGTTAGAATAGAAGCAATGTTTTCACAATAGAATAAGGCGAAAGGAGCATAAAAATTTAGCAATTATCAAGAGTAAGGTGATAAGCATGAAGCAAGTGAAGAAAAGGGAACTAACATGACCATTACTAACTAGGCTTGTGTCCTACAGTCAACATAGCTCTGATACCAATCTGTCACACCCATTTTTAAGGAACAAATGGAATGTATAACCTTATGTGCGCCCAGAGATCAATCACACATAAGATAACAAATATAAATAGTATCATCACAACTGTTTATTACATAACGAATAATATCACAGAGTCTTCATGTATTTAAGCGGAAACATAAGATAATTCTTGTGGTAGCTAGCTCTATAGCACAGGCACGTCAACTGGTTGACCATAAGTCTAGTAATCTTCAGGGAAGTAGTAGTAGTAATTACTATTTGCACGTTCGGGAGTCCATCCTGAGGTGTGGGGGAATGCAAGGGTGAGCACACAAGTACTCAACAAGTGTAATATGGGGTTCATGAAGCTCAAATAGGATAGACACTGGTTTAACTGCATGTAGCTTTTAGTTGGTCATATTTTAAGCAATTGAGTAGCAACAAATAGGTGATGTTCCCATAATAAACACATGATCATGTAAAGAGAATAATGAATAGCAAGAACAAGTAAATTAATAGTGATCTCTATTCCATAAGGGTCCAAGGCCGCTCATGACTGTGAGCACGGCTGATATACTAGTTTTACACTCTGTAGAGGTTGTACACTTTCACTATGAGTCGTGATCCCCAAAAGTCCGAGGTCATGGCTCCCCATTGGACAGTTAAGTTTCACTATGAAGTCTTTCCAAGGTTCGTCTAACAAGTTAGGGCTGCTAGGTTTCTGTGCCCTGCAAATGTAGAGCTCCCCTTCCGTATGGCACAATGACACGCAGCCTATACTCATAAGGACAGAAGCCGCACTACACCCAACCCGGAACACACCCCTCTTGCGCCATAAAGGTAACCACTAACAAGCTAGAAAAGGTCCTCTTATATGACTAAAACCAGAGCCATGTAGCCCTCATAGCTATACTGTAAGTCCCGGATGTTCGCTTACAGATAAGTCCTTATGGAGAGAAATCTAGAGAAAACTCTACCCTCTTGTTCCCTGTTGCTAAAAATCATCTCTTAGTGTTATTGCATATATCATCAGTCAAATTACAAGATCATTGTTTATGTGAGCACTAGCAAACTACCCAATGCTATAACCATAGGATTTAAGGAACAAGATCAATACTAAGGCATCCTTAACAAGGAGACACATGCATAATGAATTAAGTGAATTAAAGTGAATAGATAACAAAGATAATCCCATGCTATACTTGCCTTGATCTAGCTGATCATGTTGATTTGGTTCATAATAGTACTCTTGATCACCAACGAACTGCTCACCCTCTATTCTGGATTAACACATCAACAACAATCATCCAAGAGTAATCATACAAAGCAAACACAGCTACAATTAGAACAGTACACCAACAGTAGAAAAATAAGATGAAAAGTTTGTAAAACGAATCTACATCTCACTAGGATCACACAGACGCGAATTGCACGCAAATCGGAGCTAAAACGAAAAAGTTATGATTTAAACAAGCTTTACTTTATTAAAGTAATATATTAAATCTAATCTCAAAATTTAAAAGTTGAGAACCTACTAAACAGTAGCACTAACATGTAGATTATAAAAATTACAAACCTAACGCAACTTGAACGGGTCAAATCAGAGTTAAAACGGAGATTTTATAAGCAATTAAAGACAGTGGCAAAATTATAAATAAATTGAACTTAATTACGATTTAAAATAAATAAAAACTGGGTTTTTAATATGATTCCAGGACGGCGGGCATAATTATAGAAGAACTGAGGGACTCTTTAGAAAAAGTGACACGCGAAGAGGTATCACGCGATCTGGATCGTTGGATCTTATTTGGATGGCCGAGATCAGAAGATGGGAAGTGAAGAGAGAGGGCGAACCGGCCAACACTGTTCCCGCATGGTGGAGGCCATGGCCGGTGGCGAGAAACCTTGCCGGCGTTCTTGAATCCGGCCCTAGAGACCACTATCGAGCTCGGGAAAAACATAGAAAGAGAGAGAAGCTCAAGGCAAACTCACCGGAGACGAAAATGTGGGCGAGGATGGATTGGGGACAATGCACGGCTCGGGATGGCGGCAACGGTGGTCCTGTGAACAACGGCGACGCATAGTGAGCGAACCGAGATGAGAGAAGAAGGAAGAAGAGGCTTAGAGGCTTCGCAATCATGTTGCGAATCTCGACGACTTGCTTACGGTGATGACGGAGTCGGCGACTTCGTCGGATTAGCTCGGGCCGCGGCGGATTAGGGTTGCGATGGCTAGAGCTCAAATCAAGGGTGTAGGCTTGCAGTTAGGGTCAGAGCCCACGGCTATTTATGAGGAGCTCGACGTGCGGTTCAAGCCAAGAAGTAGACGTCGGGGCGGAGGCGGACTCCTCCGATGGTGTCCGGCTCGGTTACGAGCGGGAGGTGGAAGACGACGACGCCGACAAGCGGGCCCGAGGTGTCAACCAGAGAAAGAGAAGGGCAAGGCGGCGGGCGGCTTCGGCTGATTGACTGGGCCGGCCCGTTACGTGACTCGCGGCGAGAGAGGCTGGCTTGCTGGCTTCGGGCCGAACAAGAAAAGAGATGCGGGCTGGGCCAAGGAGGGAGGAGAGAAGGCCTGCGGGCCAAAACAGAGATGAAGAAGGCTTCCATTTTTCTTTTCCTTTTCAATTTTCCAATTGCATTCTCAAATAGTTTTTAAAATCATTTTCTTCTTGAAATAAAAACCAATCAACACAAATAAAAATTATGCAGCGGTATGTATGCACAAGCATATATCTAACCTATTGTGTAAATAGTTGATTTTATTTATTGAAAATTATTATTTCTCTAGGTTAAAATGTTCACAAAATTGCGTAAATAAATTCAATTCTCCTATTTTTAAAATGATGCAAATTTTAGGGTGTTACAATAAGTGACATGGCTCTCTAATATAGCAGAATTTTTTTAGTAAAAGTCTCCTATTTAGATATAGTAGATAGCAGATATCACAAGCCGTTATTGCAATGTCTAGAACTCTACATCCAACTTCCCTCTACGTCCTGTATATATCTTTTATTATTCCTACCGTAAGTCCGTAACCAAAGGAAAGGCAGTCCGCTAGAAGATATTTGGCTCCTCCTACAACACTACTGTAGAAGATATTGATTCCTTCTCTTACGTCTTCATTGCCCATAAAAAGCGAGAACATATAATCAATGCCTAGCCTAACCGCGAAACTGCTTCTAAACTTCAACTATATATATTGACCTCTTAGCTAGTACATGCCACTGCGACACATCTGAACCAAATCACTTAGGAGGAGGGGAGCATTGGCAAAGGAAGGAGAAATGGTGTCCAAGTTGGTAATCATAGCTCTGGTTTTGCTAGTGACTGCGGGTGACCAGCCTGGTCATGCCGTGCCGCTCAGGAGCGATCTGAGTGTTGGCTGGATGACCGGCATGAAGGGATCACCTGGTGGGATGCAGCCATCACTTACCGCACTTAATGCTAGAATTGGTAAGAAAAACTATAGCTTCTTAGCGTCGTTACACGATTTACATCTTTGCATTCGCTGTTCAGAAACTCGTTACTGCTTTCCGTTTTATCCACTGTATAAGATCGGGCGGTGTCAAATTTTGTGATAATCATTGTTCTGATCAACATAAATCAATGAATTTTAAAGGAGGGCAGCGCTACATGTGTCGACTTTAGAGATGGCAACGGGTACATACCCGACGGGCGGTGGCCACCCGTACCCGCACCCGCACCCGCCACTTTGTACCCGTCGGGTTACCCGCACCCACACATGGGTAGAAAAGTGCTCCCGTACCCACAGCTGCGTGGGTAAATTATACCCGACGGGTAACCCGTACCCGACATCATACCCGAGAATTACATGTAAATATCTAATATTCACGTACAAAAATAAATCATTCCAAGCTTCCAACAAGTTACAAACTAATATTCATATAATGACATCATTGCAATATATATAATAGAAAGGTTTAGTTGGATTTGGGCCAAATTCATGGGTTGTATGGACTAAAATGATGAGGGTGGTTGATTCTTTTTGCGGGTATATTT
Source organism: Saccharum hybrid cultivar R570 (assembly GCA_038087645.1). Classification (NCBI taxonomy): domain Eukaryota; kingdom Viridiplantae; phylum Streptophyta; class Magnoliopsida; order Poales; family Poaceae; genus Saccharum; species Saccharum hybrid cultivar. The sequence goes on along the minus strand of JAQSUU010000084.1, from coordinate 10,132,061 downwards.
TACCCGTGGGTAGACGGGTATGGGTAGTATACACCCGCACCCGTACCCGCCATACCCGATGAGTATATGATTTTGCCCAATAACGTACCCACGGGTAGAAAATTCATCCCATACCCGTCTCTTTATCGGGTAATACCCGTCGGGTACTCGGATTTCGGGTACCCGTTGCCATCTCTCGACTTGCCACTTCACTGTCCGAACTAGTGAGATACAGTAAGTTGCGAGAGTGTCCACACAATCATAATGATCTTGTCGTGTGATGTCAGGAGAAGAAAGAAACGGTCATGTCGTCAGCGCAGAAGAAGCAAAGCTCATCTACACTGTACCGGCTTTCGTGCGGCCGCCTCGCATTCCGCCATCTTAGTCCAATGTTCTGTTTCTTTGATACGATTACTGTTGCTAAAGCAGTAATCAATAGGGGAACTGTGTACGCTGCGCGATACACTTTTATATAATACTAGTATAAATGGATCAACAGGAATTTACGCATCTAGAAAGATAGTAATTAGTACTACTATTTGTTGTACCATCCTGCACCACACATTGTGAGACTCATATATAAGAATAAAGCATATTGATACCCTTGTTCTTGTTTCGACTTTGCGTCATTACCTGCTGCGAATTCAAATTTGGTTGGTGATCTGAAACCTACAAATATGGAAGTATTAATTGCTTTATTTCACTCCTATTCCACTCATGGTAGCGTATTTCTGTGGGCATCATACAATAACAGTTACAAAGATGTGAAATTAACAAGAACACCCTAACTTGAAGAAAAAGATAAGACCAGTAACATGATGTTAGCAAACTGAACACAAGATGCCCTCTTTTCTGTTTCCGTTTGCTGCTAATTTTCTATTTTTTGGGGTGATATTTTAAGTCACCCTTGCGTAGTTGCGTACGATAGGATCTTCTCAAGGTTCATGCCCAAGCGGTCTTCTCCAGAAATAGCAGCTCACCCAGAAACCAGTGCAACGGACAAGGGCAGTTTTGTAGGCAAAATTAGGTTGCTTTTCCACCCAAGCGAGCGACATATAGCAGTTGGCTAGGACATGTGGTCCATGCCAGGTTTTATGATCACAAGCGTCATAACAACACCCACCTAAATCCAAACCAATGACTATCTTTATTTCAGTAATGTCCATAACAAACAAATAGCTAAAGAGATCTATCTTCATCAACGACTTAACACAACAACAACATATCATTTTGTCCCAAGTAAGTTGGGGTAGGCTAGAGATGAAACACAAAAGAGACGAGAAATAGGGAGACACATAAAGGGACATAAAGGGCATAAGACAAAAAGAGATCACGGTTCAGGCACGTTGATTGCCAATCTCCAAGCGCTCCTGTCTATAGCTAAATCCTTGGAGATATTCCACTCCTTAAGATCTCTCTTAACGGACTCGTCCCAAGTTAGTTTAGGTCGACCTCTACAGCTCTTTACATTATTGCCCCGCTTTAGAACTCTACTACGCACCGGCGCCTCAGAAGGCCTCCGTTGGACATGTCCAAACCATCTCAACCGATGTTGAATCAATTTCTCCTCAATTGATGCCACCCCAACCCTATCCCGAATATCGTCGTTCTGGACTCTATCCCTCCTTGTGTGCCCACAACACCAACGCAACATACGCATCTCTGCTACACTCAATTGCTGGACATGTCGCCTTTTTGTAGGCCAACACTCAGCACCGTATAACATCGCCGGACGAATCGCCGTCCTATAGAACTTACCTTTCAGCTTCGGAGGCATCCTTTTGTCACAGAGGACGCCAGAAGCTTGACGCCATTTCAACCAGCCGGCTGAAATTCTATGCCTAACATCTTTATCAATGTCTCCATCCTTTTGTAGCATCGACTCTAAATACCGAAAAGTATCCTTCTTGGCCACCACTTGTCTATCGAGGCTAACGTCTCCCTCCTCATGCCTAGTCGCGCTGAAATCGCACCTCATGTACTCGGTCTTAGTCCTACTAAGTCTGAACCCTTTTGACTCTAACGTGTGCCTCCATAGTTCTAACTTCCTATTAACCTCTGCCCTACTGTCGTCAACTAGCACCACATCATCAGCAAAGAGCATACACCAAGGGATATCACCTTGTATGTCCCTTGTGACCTCATCCATTACATATAAATTTTCATAAAAGAAGAGAAGGGACGGGGTTATGTGAACCATATGACTATAAACCCAAAGGATGCTCCCAGCCAAGAGATTCAACAAAACCAAAGGTTGCACCATGCCATTAGCTATTAACCTGAATGAATAATGATCAAGGCAGGGGTGGATCCAGCACGGGGCGGGGTGGGCTCGGGCCCTCGCTATCGCCGCTCGGACCATGGAGTCCCTCCTAAGCCCCCGCTACAAATTTATACATATTCAAGCTTAGAAGGAGAGGCTAGGGATGAAAGATTATGAGATAAGCCTCTCCTAACTTATTTTTTAGATCTGCCACTGGATCAAGGCACCAAAGGATAGATTCTTAGCAACCTACCAACAGGGGAAAAGAAACACTGCCGATCATTCAGAATTGAACCGTCTGTCTTTTCTTGTGCCCAGTTACATTGAACCATTTAGTTGAACTTTCCATCTGGAGATGAGCAACAAACTTTTTCCACAAATTAAGCACACACATCCATTGAGTTACAGATGAAAGAATCTGTGAAGTAAACTGCGTAATGTGCCATTAACCGGAGAAGTTTCCAAATTGCACAGGTAACTAAAGGAGTTCCTCTACAATCAATCAAGATATATCCCAAAGAACTTTAAAACACAAATTTCCTAACTGACATCAAGCAGGTATCCAAAGTTGCAGAAGGCTTTCAGTAAAGAAAACTTGTTATTCGCTGCAGGATTCGAGGATCTGAACAATCAGCCTGTCAGAAATTTTAGCTTCTGAATGTTAAATCATCACAGCAGTGTAACTAAGGCCTTGTTTAGTTCCCACCTTAAAACTTTACACCCTATCACATCGGATGTTTAGACACATGCAAGAAGTATTAAATATAAACTAAAAAAATAACTAATTACATAGATTGCATGTAATTTGTGAGACGAATCCTTTAAGCTTAATTAGTCCATGATTTGACAATAAAGTGCTACAATAACACATGCGCTAATGACTGATTAATTAGGCTTAATAAATTCGTCTCGCGGTTTACTGACGGATTCCGTAATTTGTTTTTTTATTAGTATCCAAACACCCCAGACAACACCCACATATAATACCCGATGTGACATCCCAAAACTTTACACCCTGGAACTAAACAAAGCCTAAGTTCCACAAACAATAAACAAGGTTGCTAACAAGCAAAGAGAAGTGAGGATATTTATTATTTACTAACCAGCATTACGTAAATATAGATTTGTGCCACCAATGCATGAGCTTTCCTAGGGATGACCCCTCATCGCTGGCTTCTATCAAATAACTGGAAGCTGCAAGTTTAAAAAATAGTGTACAGTTGGAACCATGTCAATAACTGCTTGGTAATTGTTCGTTTCGGAAAACAGCTTGCTTCACTTGAGGCTCCGATGCGCATTTATTTACCATGGTTTGCTGCACTCTTTGTATCTGTTGTCTGTTCCAAATACGAAAGCAAGGCAATCAACGATTGAAAGATGGTGCAGAAAAGCACAATTGCAGCAGCTGCCACGGCTAAGGCAAGCCAAGGATTTTTGAAATGGTTATGCCACAACCAGGCCATCCATCTATTTATACGATTCTGGTAGTATTCTTCCATCATATGGCAAACAGATTTAAGGTAGTATGTGCCACTCGGATCAAAATCCAGATTTTTACCCAGCTTTCTGAAAAGATTAGACACTTCATCATCTGTGCGCATGTAGTGTACTATTATACCCTTTCGAGCAAGTAATGCAACATCACTGGGTGTGCTAACGAGTTGAGAAATGAGAACCATGTAGGCAGACAAATCATTTCCAAATTGAGGAAATGTGTTCTCAAATGCAACCAAGTTTCTAAGGAGACAAGCTGTATTTTCTTCAATAAGCAAGCATGGCATTTCCAGCTCACCATTATCAAAAGTAATGTCCAGAAGAGAATGTGGATTCTGCTTATCATGCTCTTTTCTCTTAAACTCAATACCAGCTTCGTGATAATGATCTGCTCGACGCCAACGCTTTGGTGCTTCATGATCTAAAGAAGCTTCTTCAGAGTTACAGCTGAGTTTGAAATATTTATGCCCCAAATTCCGGAACCATCTGTTTGTAACTTTCTGCTTTTGTTGTGGCCTTATGCGAGGCCTAAAGTATTTGTGACACAATTGAAGCAAGTGGACAAAGTCTTCTTTCCCATCAAACTCACAGGCAGTTGTTGTATATTTCTGTACATTATCTTCTACATATTTACATACCTTGTCAACTAGTAGTTCCACATTATTGTTTCCCGCAAACAGCTCATATATTCTCTTGATGACAAAAAATGGCAATTGATTCTCAAGAAGAAGAAGATCACGCAAAACTTGACTATCATACCATTGCAATATTGGTTCATTTTTTGATTGGTTAAGATCTTTATAGCTCGGTCTCGGCTTATCTGAATCAATCATGGAAACTTCCACACTTTGTGCTGCGCTATTGGATGACCCAGCTCCTGATATCGTGGTTTCAAGTCTTGTTCTGTCATGCTCTGCATTCTCTATAATCTCTTTTTCTTCGGCTACTATATGTTCATTTGTTTCTATACCATGGTGAAAACTAATTTTTGAGTTGTCTTGTTGAGTGTTTACATCTAAATCAATCGTTCCACAAAGATACACAATCATAAAGCATCCATCCAGCAGGAGCATTCGCAGGAACATGTCACTTTCCAGCAAGACTTCCTCATAGTAACAACTTCTTGCCTTTTTCTCCACACTTTCCAGAACAGTTAGGTAGTCCTCCAACTTATGTCTAGTGTTTAGTTTAAGAAGATAATCCAAGCAGTCCCATTTTACTCTCTCCATAAACAGAAGGGAAGTATTTCCATTGTAATAAGGACCAACTGACAAAACTATGGGCTTATATAGTAACTTGTCAGCTTGTTTCATGTCTTTTTTAACTCTACATATCGTGCAGAATTTTGTCCCCTGATCATGATCCTTGTATGAAGATTGATAATAAGTGAGCTTCCTGATCATGTAATTCTCCAGTTCATCAATGTCTACAGTTTCTTTTCCACTTGTCTCACACTGAGCCATCATTAAATGCTCACTAATGTTGATAGTATCTAGCTGGAAAAAGTCAGATATAAACCATGTGTTAAAGCAATAGAACTAAATATTGCTGAACAAACTAAAACCATAAACCTGATACATAATATTAAGGAATGAAGTTGAATAGCAAACAATAATTGCAGATTTTGTATCATGAGTCAACTGCGGCATCCAGGATCCAATCGAACTTTTATGTGCAATCAAATGGTTTTAATTAACAAAGAAGGCAGCTCAAAACCGCCTGTGATTGAGGGGAATTTTGTGCTAAGAGGATCATCTAGAAACTTCCTGTGATGCAATGTTAAATTCCACGATTCTCCTCCTAACTGACACCAGAAGGAAATTAATAGCTATACAGTTATTAATTGCGATTATATTACCACTCACGTGTGCTTATCAAAATTATTATCTAATAATCCTTATATAAATTGACGCACTAAACAAACTTAGGAATTTTTTAACGCAAATAGCAGGAGCTCTGCCTATCCATTAAGAGGGACAGTTATTTTTACAGGAAGTGAACAAGACATGAACACGACCAAACTTAGTGGGGGAGTCCAAACAAAGGAGCCATCCCAGCCATTACAAACTTTGTAGCGAGTGCGCCCTTTTGTGGATTTCTACGTTCTCTTTTATCATCCCCGCAGCTTGTATGTCTGTGGCATGATTGTTCTCGAAAATGGCTACACTCTTTGCAAGTTTCTACATTGTACAGATAACTAGGCCATTGAACCTCACTTGTGATCTTTGGGGATCCAAGGTAGGGAGTGATCCCACCTATCTGCCAGGGAGGTGAAGTTTGCGTGCTGTGCCACATCAAGATCGGCAAAATGCTCCCCAGAAAAAATAATGCTCCAGACTACTTAGGGCTTGTTTGGTTTGGGTGTTAAAGTTTAACAAATATTGTAGCACTTTCGTCATATTTGACAAAAAGTTTTTAATCTTGGACTAATTAGGCTTAATAGATTCGTCTCGTAAATTACTCCTAATCTGTGCTGACATGCATGCAATTAGTCTACATTTAGTACTCCATGCATTTGCCACAACATTGATGTGATGGGAGTTAAACTTTAACATGTGCAAACCAAACAGGGCCTTAGGCGAAGGGCCAAGCCAGGCAAAGGTGGTAACTAGTCTCCAGTGACCATTGCACAGTGCGTAGGCGTCGTGATGTGACCAACCTTGAAGCTCAAGTTTGTCTGTTGCGAGGATCTAGTTTTGAATGATGATGCAGGCAAAGAGTATGCATTTGTTTTCCGTGTGCGCCCTCCAAATGGAGTCTACAATGTATGTATCTTCGATAGGAAGCCAGTCCGTCTACAGTCCATTTTGAAGTTATTTTGTCCTCGATCTCCGGTTGTAGTTGGAGGCTCTGTATACGGATCCATAGGGAGACGAATTCTTCAATCTGACTCATGTGGTGATCTTACCTTGTAAGGTTTTGATCCAAGTGTCATTTGTAAGCTCTTGTTGCAGTCTTGTTTTTTCTTTCCACAAGTTGGAAGAGGTGTGGTGCTAGGTTTCTTGGGGCTTCCCATCAAGCCAACTATGATGCCAGAATTTTGTCTTCTTACCATTTTCAATGGACACACGGGTGGAGGCATTGAAGAAAAGGTGGTCGGTGTCATTACATGGTGTTTCTGCGTCAATCCAAGGTTTGTCTTCTTCAGTCCACTCTTGCTAAAGTCAACATAGGTGCAGTGCTCTGCTGAACTTGTTTAGGTCTGTCACCCCGAGGCCCACCAGGTCTTTGGGCATGCAAAACATTGGCCAGTTCACTAGACAATGGCCACCATTAACGTTTTCATCTCCTTTCCAAAGGAAGGAGTGGCAAATCTTGTCAATGCACGACATTAATATCCATGTATAAGGACAAAATCAAATGGAACTAACTGACAACAAAATCAAATGGAACTAATTGGCAAAAAAATCAAATGGAACTGACAGGGATGGGTAATATACCACCAAGTAGACATAGAAGATTCGATTTCAAGGGAGATATCAAATCTTTCAACACAGCCAAAATCTAGAAAACCAAAAGATCGGACAACTAATCTGGATTCTTTGCTGGGTCCTGCAAAATAAAACCCTACCAGCAGCAGAAGATTTGGCCTCAACAGAACATGTGCAAATTCAGCTCTACAGTCAACAAAATTGCGAACGTGTCTTACTAGACTGTCATTTTGCTCAGGAAGTTTGAAAAGGTGTTCAGATAGATTGGATTTCTCAACCTGAGAACCTCATTATTATATCTCCTGAAAGCTGCCTTGCCTATTGGGGGAAGAGATCAGCATCAGCATTACGAAAGAGACAAAAAGAGAAATCAATTTTACTGTACTCCCTCAGTCCAGAGATATGAGGTATCCTAGAAATTTTAGAATAGAATAAAACAAATGATGTGTGTAACATGCTTACCATATTTTGAATATGTTTTTTTTTTGCAATTCATATTTTGAATATGGTGATACACACTAATAGCAGGTGTGCATGAGATTGATGTTTGAGGAGAGTTATTTCACTTAGAATACCTTATAATTTGGGACAAAACTTGAATGCTTCAATACTTAATTTACTCCTTCCATTCCAATTATAAGTCGTTTTGGCTTTTTTTAGATACATAGCTTTTGTTATATATCTATACATAACCTATATCCAGATAGATAGTCAAAACAACTTATATTAAAATAAAGGGAATATATTTCAGGACTGAGGGTGATGGAGTACCTATTAAGTGCACAGACGTTGAGTCTGTAATGTTCGTTGTTTTTTAACAGATAATGACAGCTGAGCTGCCATTCAATTCATATACAGGCGAAAAAACTTTACGTACAGTGAAAAAACATCCTTGATCTCTCGTCTTGCTCACGTGCACCAGAAATCACCACATACAAACCCACCATCCTTCTTGGATTTTAATAATCATTTCGGAAATGAACACACTAAGGTACGGCTTCAAATCACCAATTTCGCTTTTCGTGAGGTTCTTCATATGCTATAAAACCACGCTCGTTCCCTAATCCCCTCAAGGGTCACTGTACGTCTGTGCCCTAATCTACAAAATGTAGGTAAAAGTTTCACCGCCTGATCAATTAACGGCCGTTATAGTCATCTTTGCGCATCGTATCAGACTGCGTAGCGTGATTACTGATTAAACCTAAAATATTTGAACAAGAACAAAGCCGGAGAAGCCGTTGAGAGATGGGGGATATTTCAGTACCATGTGACGAGGCTTCAACTTCAATCATACGGGGGTAGAACCACCGATCGAAGTTACGCCTGCGCTTCCCAGGCAGCAGGCAGGCTCTCAAATCCATCTACCATGCCTAAATTTTATTGGAGACGGCCACGAGGGAGAGTAGGCGAGTCACGGGAGTCCCTGTTACACCTGGGGCTGTTTTCCCGGTCAGCCTCCGCATTTACTTATTGCCATTCTGACAAACGGTAAATCTACATATTTTCCAGAGAGAGATAAGGCTGTCCGCACCCGTGTTCGGTAAAGACGACTGAACGTTAAATAAAGCGAACAACGTGCCGCATCGTGCAACGCTAAAGCAATCGCTACAGTAACGTTTGTTACAGTAACACGCCAGAGGTAGAGTTTGCCTGTGCGCGCCTGTAAAAGAAAAGGAGGAGAGAGAAAGAGAGAGAGGAGAGAGGAGGGAGGAGAGAGAAAGAGAGAGAGGAGAGAGGATATGGAATGGTTGTTGATATAGAGTATGATATAGAGTAAATATGAGTGCGGAAGGAGTTGGTATAGAGGTGAGAATTCCAGATGACTAGGACGGAATATTCCTTTAGAGGTGTGTTTAGAGAGTGGTGCGGTGTGGAAGCCTAAGAAACGCTATATTTTTGCTATTTTTCCATTTTTAATAAATCTACATATTTTCTACTAGAGGAAACACACAGCCTGTTTGGTTTGGAGATCGGGTCCGTTACGCATGGGTTGGTCAGGCACCAGAAGGAACCCGCCCGTCCGACGTTTATTTGCGGAACGACCTCGTCTGAGAGATCAGCTGCTGTTAGTTCACGGAATCACCGCCCGTGGAATAGCTCCATGACGGACGACTTGATAACGTGCCGCAAACCAAACGTCTCAGCTAGGCTCGGATATTGGGTCGGATGATTTCGGACTGCTTGTAACACCCTAAAATTTCGAAAAGAAGAAAAATATGAGAAATATGATTTTTGTATATTTTTGTGAGCATGCAAACTTAGAATAATAATAATTTTTATAAATTTAAAATCAAATATAAGTGTAGAAACATGATTGAGCATTCATGCTGCTGCATTTGAAGTTTTGTATTGAGTGGTTTAAATCAAATTCAAATTTGATTTGAAAATCATTTGAAAAATGAATTTGAAAAATTGGAAAAGGATTTCTTATTCTCTCTGCTCTCGGGCCGGTTTTCTTCACGGCCCAGTGCGTGCGGCCCGCTCTTCCCTCCCTCCCGGCCGGCCTCCTCCTGGGCCGAGCCCAAGCCAGCGCACGCGGCCTGCTAAGCCAGCCGCCGCCCCGTTTTTTTTTTCTGAGTCGCCGACATGTGGGTCCCGTCTATCAGCGACTGTCTTCACTTTCCTTTCTTCTTCCTCCCGACGTCGGACGGATTCTCCTTCCTTCTTCCACCGATCCGAATCGATCTCTCAATCTCTCTCTTTCCTTTCTTGAGGCCGCCTCCGGGCTATAAAACGGAACCCCGTGCCTCCCCGCTTCTCATTGAGCCCCTTAAACCCTAGCCTCGACATCCCGGGAAGGTCACCGTCGAAGCTCCGCCTCCACTGCCGCCTTGCCGAGCTAGCCGCCGCCCTCCGGTTGCTCTCCAGCTTCGTTCTCGCGCGGGGTAAGGTCGCGATGATGCGCTCTTTCTTTTAGTACTTTCGGTTTGGCGATGGGTGCTCGGGATGGTCCTCTTCACAAGCTCCGGCGAGCTCGGGCTCCATCCGGCCATGGCGCCGCCGTCGGGGTTACTGTGGCCGCCGGCCGCTCTCTTTCTCTCTCCCCGATCCGATCTCGGCCGTCCGTTTTGAATCGGACAGATCTTATTTAATGATACCGGTTCGCGTGAATTTTTGTAAAAGAGACCCTAAACTTTTGTGTTATCGAACCCGCGGTCCAAAGCGTAAACCGGAAAATACGTTTTGATTAAATGAAAACGTAATTCGTTTCGGAAAAGAAAAATACGCTTTCTGATATTTACAGTTTTGCCATTTAATTTGTTTTAGTCGTAGAATCTTCGTTTTAACTCCGATTTGGTCATTCAAATTGCGTTAGATTCATATTTGCGAGCTCTATGTAACTATACAACTGTACAGTAGGTTTGGATTAATTTATTTTCGAGTTTTTAATTAAAGTATTCATTTTTCTATAGGAAATCTTTGGAAATTCATAACTTTGTCGTTTTAGCTCCGATTTTCGTGATTTTCGCGTCTGTGTGATCCTAGCGAGTTGTAGATTCGTTTTAAAGACTTTTTATCTTATTTTCCTACTGTTGGTGTATTGTTCTAATTATAGTCTTGTTTGTCTATGCATGATTGCTCTGGATGAATGTTGTTGCTATTGTTGATCGAGTATAGACGGTGAGCAATTCGTTGGAGATCAAGAGTTTTACTACGAACAAGATCACCAGGACCAGTTTGAGCAAGGCAAGTATAGCATGGGATTATCCTTGTTGTCCTATTCACAATAAGCAAATAATATCATTATGCATATATTCCTTGATAAGGATGACTTAGTATTGATCTTATTCCTTGATACCTATTATATTGTATGGATTAGTATTGCTAGTGCTCAACTTGAACTATGATCATGTAATTTGACTAATGGAATATGCAATAAACATTAAAAGATGATTTTATTACTGTTTAAGGGTACTAGAGCATGGGGTTACTTTGTTGCTCTTGTTACTCTCCATAAGGACTCATCTATAAGCGAAAATCCGGGATTTACAGTACAACTGTGAGGGCTAAAATGACTCTGGCTTTAGTCATATAGAAGGACCTTTTCTAGCTTGTTAGAGGTATTCCTTTATGGCGTAAGAATGGCTTGACGAATCGGGTATAGTGCGGCCTCTGTCCTCATGTGTATAGGCTGCGTGTTATTGTGCCATCAGGAAGGGGGGGCTCTACATCTGTTTGCCGAGTGAAATCTAATGGCCCTAACTTGTTAGACGAACCTTCGAAAGACTTCATAGTGAACCCTGTCGACCTTCCTTGGAAGTGGGTCAAGAGATTAGCTACCTCGGGCGAAAGGGTAAATCACGACTCACAGTGAAAGTGTACCACCTCTGCAGAGTGTAAACCTATTATAACAGCCGTGCTCACGGTCACGAGTGGCCTTGGACCCTTATGGAATAGTGGATCATTAATAATGAATATGTTTTTGCTATTCGTTAATCATTTCACATGGATCATATGTTTATTGATTATATTGAGACACTTTGATATAATTGATATACTGAATTAATGCTATTTAAAAGCTACATGCTGATAAACCTATGTTATGCCTTTGAGCCTCATGAACCCCATGTTACATTTGTTGAGTACGAGATGTACTTACGCTTGTTTATTTTTCTTACTTGGATAAAAATCCCGGATGGGTAACAGATGGTGCAAGTAGTGACTACTTCTACTTTCCGGAAGATTACTAGACTTGCTGTCAACCAGTCAATGTGCCTGTGATTGGAGCTACCACGAGAGTTTTCATATTTTACTTCCGCTATATTATTGTAAAGACTATGTGTTATTAATCGTGATGTAATAACATTTGTGATGATACATCCTTTATAATTTGTTAACTTATGTGTGATTGATCTCTGGGCACACATAAGGGTATGCATTCCATTTGGTCGATAAATGGGTGTGACAAATTGGTATCAAAGCTATTGTTGACTGTAGGACGCAAGCCTAGATAGAAATGGTCGATTTAGTGTCATCTTTTCACTATTTTTTTATGCTCATTATCTTGCCCTTGTTATTTGATAAATTTTTATGCTTCTTATGTCTCATTCTATTACGAAATTTTGCCTCTATTCTAATTACATCTAAAAACTCTGTAGATGGTTCGTGGCCGCAAGACTGCCCGCATCACCACTGGAGGACACTACCCACCTCGTGCTTTGATTTCACCTGAAGAGCCACAAGAGGAAGTATCCCAGGAGAATGAGCAGACCCCTGAAGTACCAATCCAAGTGCCAGCACCTTCTCAGGAAGAACCCGAGCCTGAAGAAGACCCTGAGATCATCGAGATTGAAGATGATGAAGAGGAGGAAGCCAATGGAGGAGAGCAACCCCCGTCTCCCCCACCTAGTGCAGCTGCTGAGGATGTGCCACCCCCTCCAATGGGTTGGACTATGAAGATCTACCACAAGGCAGGAGGAAATGCTGTTTCTCACCATCGACTTGTGGGAATGCTCTCTGCCTACTTCGCTGATTGGCACCCAGCTGTGGAGTATGTCTGTTGGGAGTACACCCATCCGCTGGAGGACACTTACTGGAAGGCAAGAGCGAGCATTTTTCCTAAGGATGAAGAAAAAGGAGCATACCAGCTGGACAGGATGTATGCTCACATGGGTCGTCGAGCTACCATGGAGGATAGTATTGAAGATGCTGCTTTTGAAGCGTGTATGGGCCTTCGCTACCTTTGCTTTGACAGCATGAAGCATGATATCCACCGCTACCTCCCTCGTGCACACCCCGACCTTGGATGGGCCATGATGGATCCAGTGCAGTTGAAACCACTTCCTCGGGTGATGGTGAACTTTGTCTATGACATGATGGAGAGGAAGTTGCAGTTAGAGGAGATGGTGAAAGCACAAGGGAAGACCATCAAGAGGTGCCAAGCAATGATTGATGAACTCCGAGCAAACCAAGGCATGGCAATGATTTATGAGACATTAGAGCATGAGCCACGCCAGTAGAAAATAGGAGTCCTTTATGTAATAAGAACGTTCTTAGTAACGTCAGTTGAGTCTTCGAGTCTGTCGTGTGGTTTAAACTTTGGTGTGATAGTTGCTTTATCATTATGTTTATGTGTGAGTTGGATTTTTATTATGAGTGCTGGGGCTTGTAGGCATGTCTACAAGTTCCATTTTTAAGAATAACAGTCTTTTAGTCAAGGGAATAATAGTTGGGTTTGGTATTGTCTCGTTTCTGTCCTTGCTGTTTTCTGGAGCAGTCTGCAATATTTCTAATATGGTTCAAAAACGGTTCGTGCAACATTTATGAAATTTTTATGAGAGAAACTAGGCTTAAGTACCTTTCAAAGGCCACTGGAATCACCTTTTTATCTGATCTGGTTCGGGAGATATAACTGTTACAAGTTAAAGTTTCTGCACAGTCTGGAATCTAGAACAGTTTTTGTTGCGCCTTAGTTTTCATTAACTTAACGACAGAATCTGGTATTATGGTCTAAATAGAAGTTGTGGGGAACTTCATAAGCTTTCCAACCATATAGAGCACTCCTCTATGGGACTTCTGTAGTTCGAGATATGATTGATTTACTGAACTGATCACATTGATATTCGCTCAGAAAACTTTCAGATATCATTCTTTATCTTATAAGTGGTTGATAACATGGAAATCTCAAAGTTTGCATTCTTATGGATGTCAGATGGCCGGAAGAGGAAGAGGCAGGGGTCGTGGAGGTGTTCCCCCAAATCCACCACCACCACCGCCACCAACTATTGAGCAACTTCTGGCAGTGCAAACACAACTCATGCAACAATTGGTGCAGAACCAACATAATCATCTAGTTGCTGGAGTAACACCACGTGATAAGCGTGGTGAGTTTTTGAAGGGTCATCCCCCGGTGTTCACGCATGCCGCTAATCCATTGGAAGCGGATGATTGGCTCCGTGCCGTGGAAAAGCAACTCAACATTGCTCAATGTGATGACCGTCAGAAGGTGTTGTTTGCTTCTGGACAACTCCAGGGAGAAGCTCAGGACTGGTGGGAATCATATGAGTATGGTCGTCCCGCCAATGCTCCTGCAGTCACTTGGCAGGAGTTTAGAGAGAACTTCAGAGCTTATCATATACCAGAAGGAATAATAGAACTGAAGGCAGAGGAATTCCGGAATTTGACCCAGGGGTCATTGTCTGTAGCTGAGTATCGTGACAAGTTTGCCCAGTTGTCACGATATGCACCACATGAGGTGGCCAATGACAATGATAAGCAGCGCCGTTTTTTGAAGGGATTGTATGATGGATTACAACTGCAGCTGATGTCTAATACCTATCCCAATTTTCAGACGCTTGTGAACCGCGCTATCGTGGTGGACAACAAGCGCAAGGAGATGGATGCCAAGAGGAAAAGGCTTCAGGGACAGACTTCTGGTAGTAACACTCGTCCCCGTACTAGTTTCCAGCAGGTTAATCAACAGAGGCCTCCTTCTGGTCAGTGGAATCGTGGACAGGTCTCTTTCCGCAATTAGTTTCCACAACGTCCCCTATTCCAGCCGCAGAATGGTAACCAACGCCCTCCGCAGCAGAATGGGAATCAACCTCAGCGCCAGGGTCCTTCCAATAATACTCCCATGAAAACCAGTGCTCCCAATACCCCCAACAAGTGTTTCTGATGTGGAAAAGAAGGTCACTTGTCTTACAACTGCCCTGAGAAGATCAATCAGCAGACTCCACAGAGGCAGGGTAGTCACCAGAAGCCTGCATCTAATACTGGAAGGGTGAACCACTTGTCCCAGGAAACCACAGTGGAGGAACCAGAAGTTATGCTTGGTACGTTCGATGTCCATTCCACTCCCGCCACTGTTCTTTTTGATTCTGGAGCATCACATTCTTTCATATCACAATCATTTGTTAGAATACATAGAATTCATTTGTGTGCCATGAAGAATCCTATATTAGTAAACTCACCTGGTGGAAGTATGCCAGCATCTTATCGTTGTATCCCGATTAGTCTCATTCTAAGGGGGGTAGAGTTTAAGGTGAGTCCTATAGTATTGAGAACAGCTGGGGTCGACCTTATCTTGGGAATGGATTGGATGATGCAACAACAAGCAGAGATTCAGTGCAAAGGTAAATCAGTAGTGCTGACAACACCAAAGGGAGATAGGATCAGAGTTGATGTGAAAGTGCAGAAACAGGAGACCGCTTTAGTGAATCAGCTTACTGATGGTGCCAACAAGGAGGACCAGGTTGTGGAAGAGTTCTCCGATGTGTTTCCCGAGGAATTGCCAGGTATGCCGCCCGACCGTGACATTGAATTTATTATTGAATTATTACCTGGGACTGCACCCATAGCTAAGCGTCCATATAGAATGGGAGTAGATGAATTAGAAGAACTTAAGAAACAAATTAAGGAATTGCAGGATAAGGGTTTCATTCGTCCTAGTTCTTCACCTTGGGGAGCACCAGTGATTTTTGTGGATAAGAAAGATGGTACACAGAGGATGTGTGTAGATTATCGGTCTCTCAATGAGGTCACCATCAAGAATAAGTACCCATTGCCCAGGATTGATGACTTGTTTGATCAGTTAAGAGGTGCTTGTGTATTCTCCAAGATTGATCTTCGTTCTGGATATCATCAGTTGAAGATTCGTGCTAGTGATGTACCAAAGACAGCTTTTACCACACGGTATGGGTTGTATGAGTATACAGTGATGTCTTTTGGTCTGACTAATGCTCCTGCATACTTTATGTATTTGATGAATAAGGTATTCATGGAATATCTAGACAAGTTTGTAGTGGTATTCATCGATGATATTCTAGTATTCTCCAAGACTGAGGAGGAACATGTTGAACATTTGAGGCTAGTATTGCAAAAGCTCAGAGAACACCGGTTATATGCCAAGCGGAGTAAATGTGAGTTTTGGTTGAAGGAAGTTTCCTTTCTTGGTCATGTTGTCTCAAATGGAGGAATATCAGTAGATCCTAGCAAAGTGAAAGACGTATTGGACTGGAAGCCACCAACCAGTGCAAGTGAGATCCGTAGTTTCTTGGGATTAGCAGGCTATTACAGAAGATTTATTGAGGGATTTTCTAAGCTTGCGAAGCCAATGACTGCACTATTAGAGAAGAACGCCAAGTTTATATGGTCTGAGAAGTGTCAGGCTAATTTTGAGGAATTAAAGAAAAGATTGACCACTGCACCAGTATTAGTTTTGCCAGATCTGAGTAAACAGTTCTCTATTTACTGTGATGCATCTCGTTTGGGTTTAGGATGTGTTCTTATGCAAGAAGGTAGAGTTGTGGCATATGCATCAAGACAGTTGAGAAAGCATGAATTAAATTATCCTACTCATGACTTGGAATTAGCTGCAGTGGTTCATGCATTAAAGATATGGAGACACTATTTGATTGGACATAAAAGTGATATATATACTGATCACAAGAGTTTGAAGTATATCTTCACTCAATTAGATCTGAACTTGAGGCAGCGTAGATGGCTGGAGTTGATAAAGGATTATGATCTAGAGGTGCATTATCACCCAGGAAAGGCTAACATCGTTGCTGATGCTCTTAGTAGGAAAAGCTACGCTAATGAAATGCAAGTAATGCCTTTGACAAGAGAGTTGTGTGCTGAATGTGAGTATCTGAACTTAGGGTTTACCATCAATGCAGTAGAATTGGTACTAGAACCTACTCTGGAGCAAGAGATACGCAAGAGTCAGATGAAAGATGCAAAATTGAGAGAGATAGCAGAGAATATAGTGAAGGGCAAATCACTAGGATTCCATAAGGATGATAAGGGTACATTATGGTTTGGAAAAAGGTTGTGTGTGCCAGAGGATAAGACTATCAGAAAATCAATTTTGAGTGAAGCTCATGAGTCAGCTTATTCCATACATCCAGGGAGTACTAAGATGTATCTGGATCTGAGGGAGAAATATTGGTGGTATGGTTTAAAAAGAGATGTTGCTGAATATGTTGCTTTGTGTGACACATGTCAAAGGGTGAAAGCGGAACATCAGAGACCTGCAGGATTGTTACAACCTATGCAGATACCCGAATGGAAATGGGAAGAAGTTGGTATGGATTTTATAGTTGGATTGCCACGTACTCAGAGAGGGTATGATTCGATTTGGGTAATAGTAGATCGCTTAACAAAGGTTGCTCATTTTCTGCCAGTTAGGACTACATATAGCAGTGCGAGGTTGACAGAATTGTATATGGAAAGAATAGTGAGTCTGCATGGAGTTTCTAAGAAAATTGTGTCTGATCGAGGTACCCAATTTACATCTCATTATTGGCAAAAGATACATGAATCACTAGGAACCAAGCTGAATTTTAGTACAGCTTACCATCCACAGACAGATGGACAGACGGAAAGAATTAATCAGATATTGGAGGATATGTTGAGAGCTTGTGCTTTACAATATTGTACTAGTTGGGATAAGAGTTTGCCTTATGCAGAGTTCTCCTATAACAATAGTTATCAGAAGAGTCTTCAGATGGCACCGTTTGAGGCTCTGTATGGACGAAAGTTTAGAACCCCGTTGTTCTGGAATCAGACAGGGGAAAGTCAAGTGTTTGGGCCTGATGTACTCAAGGATGCTGAAAAGAAAGTAAGAATGATTAGGAATAATCTAAAAATAGCTCAGTCCAGACAGAAAAGTTACGCTGATACTCGGAGAAGAGAGTTAATCTTTGAAGTAGGAGATTATGTATATTTGAAAGTATCGCCAATGAGGAGTGTGAGAAGGTTCAACATGAAAGGTAAATTGGCACCAAGATATATTGGACCTTTCAAGATTATAGAGAGACGTGGTGAAGTAGCATATCAGTTGGAATTACCAGAAAGTTTGGCGGGTGTACATGATGTGTTCCATGTGTCTCAACTGAAGAAATGTTTGCGAGTACCAGAGGAACAAATTTCGCTAGAGGAGCTCACTGTTAAGGAGGATCTTACATATGAAGAGTTTCCAGTGAAAATTCTAGAGACTGCCGAAAAAGTTACGAGAAGTCGAACTATTAAGATGTGCAAAGTTCAGTGAAATCGGTACACAGAGGGTGAGGCCACTTGGGAAAGAGAAGAGGATCTGAGAAAAACCTACCCGAAACTATTTAAGTAAGCATCTTCCGAATCTCGGGATGAGATTCATCTTAAGGGGGGTAGAATTGTAACAACCTAAAATTTCGAAAAGAAGAAAAATAGGAGAAATATGATTTTTGTATATTTTTGTGAGCATGCAAACTTAGAATAATAATAATTTTTATAAATTTAAAATCAAATATAAGTGTAGAAACATGATTGAGCATTCATGCTGCTGCATTTGAAGTTTTGTATTGAGTGGTTTAAATCAAATTCAAATTTGATTTGAAAATCATTTGAAAAATGAATTTGAAAAATTGGAAAAGGATTTCTTATTCTCTCTGCTCTCGGGCCGGTTTTCTTCACGGCCCTGTGCGTGCGGCCCGCTCTTCCCTCCCTCCCGGCCGGCCTCCTCCTCCTGGGCCGAGCCCAAGCCAGCGCACGCGGCCTGCTAAGCCAGCCGCCGCCCCGTTTTTTTTCTGAGTCGCCGACATGTGGGTCCCGCCTGTTAGCGACTGTCTTCACTTTCCTTTCTTCTTCCTCCCGACGTCGGACGGATTCTCCTTCCTTCTTCCACCGATCCGAATCGATCTCTCAATCTCTCTCTTTCCTTTCTTGAGGCCGCCTCCGGGCTATAAAACGGAACCCCGTGCCTCCCCGCTTCTCATTGAGCCCCTTAAACCCTAGCCTCGACATCCCGGGAAGGTCACCGTCGAAGCTCCGCCTCCACCGCCGCCTTGCCGAGCTAGCCGCCGCCCTCCGGTTGCTCTCTAGCTTCGTTCTCGCGCGGGGTAAGATCGCGATGATGCACTCTTTCTTTTGGTACTTTCGGTTTGGCGATTGGTGCTCGGGATGGTCCTCTTCACAAGCTCCGGCGAGCTCGGGCTCCATCCGGCCATGGCGCCGCCGTCGGGGTTACTGTGGCCGCCGGCCGCTCTCTTTCTCTCTCCCCGATCCGATCTCGGCCGTCCGTTTTGAATCGGACGGATCTTATTTAATGATACCGGTTCGTGTGAATTTTTGTAAAAGAGACCCTAAACTTTTGTGTTATCGAACCCGCGGTCCAAAGCGTAAACCGGAAAATACGTTTTGATTAAATGAAAACGTAATTCGTTTCGGAAAAGAAAAATACGCTTTCTGATATTTACAGTTTTGCCATTTAATTTGTTTTAGTCGTAGAATCTTCGTTTTAACTCCGATTTGGTCCATTCAAATTGCGTTAGATTCATATTTGCGAGCTCTATGTAACTATACAACTGTACAGTAGGTTTGGATTAATTTATTTTCGAGTTTTTAATTAAAGTATTCATTTTTCTATAGGAAATCTTTGGAAAATCATAACTTTGTCGTTTTAGCTCCGATTTTTGTGATCTTCGCGTCTGTGTGATCCTAGCGAGTTGTAGATTCGTTTTAAAGACTTTTTATCTTATTTTCTTACTGTAGGTGTATTGTTCTAATTATAGTCTTGTTTGTCTATGCATGATTGCTCTGGATGAATGTTGTTGCTATTGTTGATCGAGTATAGACGGTGAGCAATTCGTTGGAGATCAAGAGTTTTACTACGAACAAGATCACCAGGACCAGTTTGAGCAAGGCAAGTATAGCATGGGATTATCCTTGTTGTCCTATTCATAATAAGCAAATAATATCATTATGCATATATTCCTTGATAAGGATGACTTAGTATTGATCTTATTCCTTGATACCCATTATATTGTATGGATTAGTATTGCTAGTGCTCAACTTGAACTATGATCATGTAATTTGACTAATGGAATATGCAATAAACATTAAAAGATGATTTTATTACTGTTTAAGGGTACTAGAGCATGGGGTTACTTTGTTGCTCTTGTTACTCTCCATAAGGACTCATCTATAAGGGAAAATCCGGGATTTACAGTACAACTGTGAGGGCTAAAATGGCTCTGGCTTTAGTCATATAGAAGGACCTTTTCTAGCTTGTTAGAGGTATTCCTTTATGGCGTAAGAATGGCTTGATGAATCGGGTATAGTGCGGCCTCTGTCCTCATGTGTATAGGCTGCGTGTTATTGTGCCATCAGGAAGGGGGGCTCTACATCTGTTTGCCGAGTGAAATCTAATGACCCTAACTTGTTAGACGAACCTTCGAAAGACTTCATAGTGAACCCTGCCGACCTTCCTTGGAAGTGGGTCAAGAGATTAGCTATCTCGGGCGAAAGGGTAAATCACGACTCACAGTGAAAGTGTACAACCTCTGCAGAGTGTAAAACTATTATAACAGCCGTGCTCACGGTCACGAGTGGCCTTGGACCCTTATGGAATAGTGGATCATTAATAATGAATATGTTTTTGCTATTCGTTAATCATTTCACATGGATCATATGTTTATTGATTATATTGAGACACTTTGATATCATTGATATACTGAATTAATGCTATTTAAAAGCTACATGCTGATAAACCTATGTTATGCCTTTGAGCCTCATGAACCCCATGTTACATTTGTTGAGTACGAGATGTACTTACGCTTGTTTATTTTTCTTACTTGGATAAAAATCCCGGATGGGTAACAGATGGTGCAAGTAGTGACTACTTCTACTTTCCGGAAGATTACTAGACTTGCTGTCAACCAGTCAATGTGCCTGTGATTGGAGCTACCACGAGAGTTTTCATATTTTACTTCCGCTATATTATTGTAAAGACTATGTGTTATTAATCGTGATGTAATAACATTTGTGATGATACATCCTTTATAATTTGTTAACTTATGTGTGATTGATCTCTGAGCACACATAAGGGTATGCATTCCATTTGGTCGATAAATGGGTGTGACACTGCTTCGTGATTTAAACCAAACACACTAGCTATTTTTTTACTAAGATGGCATGCCAGCTCGGCAGCTCGAACGGTCAGCGTGGAGGACCAACAACTGCGAATGACTAGTCATATGAAAAAAACCAGTTTTTACTATTTTTAGAAAACCTTTGTTAAAACAGAGCTTTCATGGATTTCATTTTATTTGGCATATTCTTTTCTAGTAATAATTTTCAATCAGTTCATGAAAAGGACTTACAGTTTAAAAGATATTTTATTTTGAAATTTTCAATCATATGGAAAGATTTCATGTATGCATGTGTGAAGTCAGCATGGTATGACATGGCGTGTTCCCAAGTCAGTTAGCATGCAGTTTTTTCTCTCGCCAATCCCGTTTGATTTGAACGAATAAGAAGGTATACTCTCTTGAGTAATGACATGTTCCTCACAAAATTTGTTAAAAAAAATTAGGCAAATACTCTATCACAATCCAACCTATGACGCTTATCTTTCTCTCCAATTAAATTTTAACCTTAGCCTTATAGATTTTAAAGTAGTCTAACTCTCATCTTTAATCTTTAAATTTTAAATAAACTTAGCAAAATCTAATCACATCATCAATCAACATCATGAAAAAACAATTTCCACCTTTTTTCAAAACACAATTCATCTCGCACATATCAGAATATATGAGTTCTAAAGGTGCAAAGTTTCTCTCCTCAATTACCTTGTGAGACTTTTAAGGTTGCTTCGATGGCATAAAACTATTGCACTTAGAACTTTTAGCAATAGTAAAATTTGGAATTAAACACATGCTAAACAGTTGAGATACTAAACTAAAATCACTGTGATATAAATGAGAGTGTCAAACACTCGTATCATCAATAACACTGCCATAAATGTGGTTTATTGACTTATTACAAAGATTTGATATATAGGGAAAAACAGAACAAACCTTCACACTCAATCTTTACCAATAAGAAGTCTATGTTTCAACATAACTACCGTATTGGATTCTAATGCTACCTTAAATTCATCTTATTAGACTCTAATGCTACCTTAGATTCATCTCTGTATAGATAGGATAACAAGACCCTTGTTCATATAGAAGGGATATGCTTTAGATATATCATGAAGTAAACTTCAGATTTATTGCGCAATCACCATCCATCACTATCATGGGTTTGTAACCATAGTGAGTGATTATTGGATCGATCGATGGGTGGATGTGTGGGACTTCGGTGGTTTAACACTCAAGACAAGGTTTTATCCTAGTTCGGTTGTCTAAGCCATATGTCCAGTAACGAGTTCTTTGTGTTAGAATGCTCAAACGAGTTCTTATAATGGAAGAGAGAAAGGGAGATGGTAGGAGAGCATAAGCTAGTTCTGATCTAGGGTTCGCTGGGCTTAGATGGATTCGTCCCCTCTATTGGAGCTTTTGCCCTGCCTAATATATATTAGAGGGCGAGATGAGTACACAGAGTATAGGATTCTGAAGCTCCCTTCACCGGTAAGAAGCAGTAAGGTTTCATGTCCTAATCTTTGATTCGTTGGAGGTGCCCGACCGTCTCCATCTCTTATGGTCGTGGCTCATAGCGTCGAACTACCCATGACACAGCCTACAGGATCCTACAGCTGACTATCAGAGCCTAGAGATGCCATTGTGCCCTACATGAGTTCACCTTTCCTATGGCATCCGTTGTATGCCAAGGGAAAGGGCGCTCCCCTAGGATAGGTTGACCGAGGGACCAACCCGCTCTTCTCTCCTCATGCAGAGGCGGTGCACGTCTGAAAGGTCCTAAATAGCTAGAGGGGGATGAATAGCCTATAAAAATCTCTACAAATTCACTAGAGCAAAAGGTTAGTAACATAAATGGCGAAATACAATTTTGCTCTAGTTCTACAAGGGTTGCAAGCCACCTATACCAATAATTCTAATTGCTATGATCTCTAGGTTCACACAAAGGCTATGTCACTACTCTCTAAGCTAGTGAGCTCTCAAAGACTAACTAAAAAGCCTCACTAACCAAACTAATAAGCTCTCAAAGACTAACTACACTAAAGAGCTTGACTAGGCAAGAAAGTAGACAAAGTAAATACAAAAAAGTGTGTAGGAAGATTATACCGCCGTGGCAAGAGAGATCAACTAATCAATGAATACCAAATCAGTCACCAGGAGAAATCCAAGAGACAAGTGAGACACAATTTTTCTTCTGAGGTTCGCATGCTTGCCGGCACGCTAGTCCCCGTTGTGTCGACCAACACTTGGTGGTTCGGCAAATAATAGGTGTTTCACAAACCTAGCCCAACACTTGGGCGCCGCGAGAACCTACCCAAAAGTGAGGTTACTCGATGACATGAGCAATCAACTAGAGTTACCTTTCAACTCTCCACCGGGGAAGGTATATAAGACCACTCACAATCGTCGGGAGATGGCCACGAACAATCACCAACTCGTGTCAATGCTCCTCTGCTGCTCTAAGCCGTTTAGGTGGCGGTAACCATCAAGAGTAACAAGAAATCCATAGCCACAATGATCCTCAAGTGCCACTAGATGCAATCACTCAAGGAAATGCACTAAGAATCACTCCCAACCTCATTTTGATGATGAATGTTGATGGTAGTTAACGTTCATCATAAACCGTCAATATAACTTATATAAATGCATAAATATGATCACCAACATAGGTTTAGGGGTTTAAACTAATAAATTTCACAAGTTTTGGTAAATTTGTGTTTGTAGAGGATTTATTTAGGAAACCATCAAGGAGGACCTATTCGTCAAAGAAAATCACGTTATTCCACGACGAAATCAACTTGGAAAGACTCTAGAACCATCTAGAAGACTTATCACCAAAGATCGAGCTAAGAGGATGACGGGAGGCTACCGGCCCCACCACTAGGACGGCCGACCTGTGGGTCCCAGAAGACTTTGTTATTAATATATTATTCTTATCTACATGGCTATACTTACCTTGAATATGTATCTTGCTTAGTTAAGGTTATCTTTATTTTTGTGTGCAGGTTCATAGAGCGCTTAGTCTGCTAGTTTATCGATTGGGCTAAGTAGTCGAGCTTCATGTAAGCATGATGCTTATATGATGCTCTACCAGTGAGTACACCCTATTTCCTGATTGTGTGGTAGCAACGGGTGGTGACAGCCCTGTCTATCCTCTATAGTCTACGCCATGTTGAGCAGGTTCTTAAATTGTAGGACCACAGTTGCGTCAGCAGAGTTATCTTTTATGGTGCTCTATCGTCTAGCGGCGTCCCGAAGTGCACAAGAATAGAGTGAGTCTTAGCTATAGTCGAGTATATATATATACTTTGATCCTATAATAAAAAATATCATAGGAATCTACCTCACCTGTTGATCTCCTTAGTTAACTAGTTTATATTATCTTTATAGATTTATTCCTTGTGTGTCGTTCTATATAATTCCTATCATTACCCCCTGCTCTATTTATGTTGGTATGTTAGTAAATACTCCTTTGTTATTATTTAATAAATCTTTACTCCATTATTTTCCTGTGATAAATATATAAATAATGATACCTGAAATATTCCTGGTAAAATGCTACACTGATGTATGTGTGCTTGTGGAATCCTTAATATTATATTTGCACTCACAAACGTCAACAAGCATTTTTGGCGTAGTTGCTAGGGAAACAATTAGCGTAAAGATTTAGATGATTAACATACCACTAGCTTTAGTAGAATTACCCTTATTCTATTATATTGTGAAATAGACAGGACGACAGATGCCATTTTTGACCTTCTGGCAAGCACCTTCCATAAGAAAAAAAGAAATATTGAAGAACTCAGGGTACCTGAACATTCAAGAACCATCAATAATCGGAACCCTGCCATCTCACAGGTTTGTATAGACACATATATATTCTAACCATGTGTAGATTGGAGAAAAAGGTCGACGCCACAAGAATTCAAATCACATCTCACGTGACGAGTAAAGATGCTGCACTTCTCACAAAACCCATCATGTGAGTCATGGTAAAGTACGATTAAGAAAGGTGAAGCAGTCTTGCTCATGGACTTTAAACTTGATGAGTAGTTACCTTTTATCTTTTTTGCATTCCACTACATATTTACTTGGAATAATCCATACATCCATTCCGTTTAGTTTAATTTTTTTTCATATCAAATTCATAGCATGTTTAGTTCCATACATATATCCATGCCACTTGCATCCTTTATCTTAAAAGAAAAAAATTTACTCACCATAATCATGCCCTTTCATCTCTATTTGAATAAATTTCTATAATGCTTTCATGTTACATTTATTTGCTATAATATGTTTAGGTTTGAAAATATCTTTATACATCTTTTAAAGTAAGCATGGTGCTTAGTTTAAGTCAAGAGGTGAGTGACCTTATTTCCAAAGGCTTTTTAAATTAAGCATGGTGCTTAGGTTAAAATGCCTTCCTTAATCAAATTAGACATGGAGTTTAGTTTGGTTATTATACTAAAACTTGCTATAGTAGATACTAGTTATTTTGTTAGACTAACCCCTATAGAAAACTCTAAAATTTAATCTGGGTAAGTCAAAGAGATGAATTCACATCAAAGATGAATCAAGGCATGTGATGAATTTCAATAACTTTGCACAAAGAAAACCCACCTCGTTATTCATGGAAGGAAGAATTGTGAGTATTAAGGTTGATTCACTTATCTTTTGTTGATAGTTACCTTTGCCTTGAACCATGATAGAATGCAGCAACACATAAAATTTGCTATAAGAACATGATAAACAAAAATATATGCTAAAGTAATCCTAAAACCATGTTTTCATTAGCATAGAGGAAAATTACAAAAAATATAGACAACAACCCATGATTCAAATTTGTTGTATTCCCTCGAGTATGTGCCCACTAACATTTTGCATGAAGAATCAATAGAAGCTATGCCTGTCATGGTTTTGTATGAACCTGCAAACCCAAACCAAACCACCAATTCAGTAATGGAATGAAGAGGAAAGAAGACAAGTGACATAAAATAGATCTCAATACAAGCACTCATTCATAGGAAGTGGACGAACAAGTCAATAAGTTCCACAAGTAATGTCAAAGACAACCTGACATTAAGCTTCCCAAAGATAAGCAGGATGCAACTCACCTAGCCAAGCTGATCCTTCTTTTCATCATCTTTGAAGACACCATCTCACATTTTAGCAACAAGGACAAGGGTGTCAAGGTTGTGAACGAATGACATATAGAGGAGAATTTTTGATGAACGCTTGTGTACTTTTGAGGAGTGAAAGTATTGTAGCAACTACTGATCCATTGCTGAGTTTAACTTTGCTCAGGGAGTGGCAAAGGTTAAGCTTGGAGGAGTTTGTTGACGGTAGTTAACGTTCATCATAAACCATCAATATAACTTATATAAATGCATAAATATGATCACCAACATAGGTTTAAGGGTTTAAACTAATAAATTCTATAAGTTTTGGTGAATCTGTGTTTGTAAAGGATTTATTTAGAAAATCATCAAGGATGACCTATTAGTCAATGCAAATCATGTTATTCCATGACGAAACCAACTTAGGAAGACTCTAGAACCATCTAGAAGACTTACCACCGAAGATCGAGCCAAGAGGCTGACAGGGGGCCAGCTGGCCCCACCACTAGGCTAGCCAACCTGTGGGTCCCATAGGTCAACCCCTCCTTCATATGTTGGTTCTCCACTGTCTTAAAGATTAAATCTATGCCGTTGCTCAAGGTCGGTTTGATCCGAAGGTCTAGATTTGACGTTGCCCCCTATATATGGCCACCCATACCCCTTCCTGAGGCATCTCTTAAATCTCCAATCTCTAAAGAAATTCATCAGAGATCAATATCAAGACACACCAGGAGGATTAGATCTAGAGCTCTTCAATATAGTAGATTAGTAGCTTAGGAGTGAGGGTCTAGTTGGGCTCATGCTCAGGTTCTAGATCCAGTCTTGGAGACTCGGTAAAGTCATTGTATTTTCACTTATTTATCTTATGATACTTTGTTATCATTATATCATTCTTATCTACATGGCTATACTTACCTTAAATATGTATCTTGCTTAGTTAAGGTTATCTTTACTTTTGTGTGCGGGTTCATAGAGCGCTTAGTCTACTAGTTTATCGATTGGGCTAAGTAGCTAAGCCTTATATAAGCATGGTGCTTAGATGATGGTCTGCCTGTGAGTACACCCTATTCCCTAGTTGTGTGGTAGCAACGGGTGGTGATAGCCCTGTCTATCCTTTGTAGTCCACCCCTTGTTGACCAGGTTCTTAAATTGTACGACCGTAGTCGCGTTAGTAGAGTTATCTTTAGTGGTGCTCTACCGTCTTTGCAACGTCCTGAAGTGCACAAGAATAGAGTGAGTCTTAGCTATAATCAGATATATATATACTTTGATCCTGTAATAAGAATATCACAGAAATCTACCTCACCTGTTGATCTCCTGAGTTAACTAGTTTATATTATCTTTATATATTTATCCCCTATGTGCCATTCTATATAATTCCTATCACTACCACCTGCTCTAGTTATGTTGGTATGTTAGTAAATACTCTTTTGTTATTATTTAATAAATCTTTACTCCATTGTTTCCTTGTGGTAAAATATAAATAATGATACCTGAAATACTCTCGGTAAAATGCTACACTGATGTTTTGTGCGCTTGCAGAATCCTTAATATTATATTTGCACTCACAAACGTCAATAATGTATCAATGATGGAGATAAGTGGAAGGTGTTTTCTTAGGCTCACAAGAATGTCAAGTATGTCAAAATGCCAAGAGAGTGAGCCCCAAGGCCCAAGCCGGCCAAGAACTATTTATAGAGCCCCCTTGGCTTAGAGAGCCATTGGGCTCGCGTAGACAGGACTGGACTCACCGATCGGACCCTGAGCAGAGTCCGGTCACCTAGGTCCGATCGCTCCAGGCCATCCACATGTCCTCGCGTTGAATTTGGCATGTTAGATCTTCAATGGCTATAATGGTCAACGCATAGTTAAAGTCTGACTGGATGCACTAGCGTAGGAACAGACGCACCGCTGCTAGGTCCGCTTGTGCGCACGCCCGAGCCAGCGACGCTGAGACCAGACCTAGCACCCAGTGATCGGATGCACCCTTAGCTAGGTCTGATCAACTCTAGTAAGCATTTAGAGCAAGTTTTTCAAGACCGAACGCATCCGCTCAAGGTCAACCAGACTCGGGCCAGAGTCCGGTCCTCTCTACGGTCGCTCACAAGCTTACGTCACACTACATCACAGCCGATCGGATGCACCCCCTACGCGTCTGATCTCTTAACCACTCCATGTCCGATCGCTCCTCAGCCCTCTCGACCGTAGCACAACACTGACCGACACATGGCCTGTCAGAGTCCAGTCCTGGCAAAGCTAGAGTCCCGTCACTAACCAACACCTTCTTTTCTTTTTCTATCTCCTCAAACACTTCACCCTTGCTTCCAAGTTGCTAACCGCAAAGTGTAGAACTTGTGTGTACGTGTGTTATCAACTTTTAAAGTATTTTTCAAGGGTTAAAATTTAGCACACTAGGTCCTTAATGCATATGCAAGAATCATGTCACCTAGTGGCACTCGATAACTGCTTAGCTAAAGATTTCCCCTCTTTATAGTACGGCTATTGATCCTAAATACACTCACACCCTCTATGGTATCTTGAGTGCCAAAACAAAAACCTATTTGATACATTTGCCTTGATCAACACTTGGTTTTTGTTTTTCTCTTTCTTCTTTTCCAAGTTGGAGAACTTTATCTTCAAGTTTGGTCACCACCATCACTATTTATTTATTAACTTGACACTTGTTTTGTATAGTCACTTACTAATTACCTACACTCTTAGCTATTTGAACCAGGTTGCCATCCCCGGTAATGAGGGAGAAAGGAAACAATTTCTATCTAAGAGTTTCTTTTGTCATGCTCGAGATGCTCAGGCATGAACATATTTCCTTGAATTCTAGCAGGTGATGGCATGGGTTTTCACTATCAAGCCCAGAGAAGGGTTGTGCCCGAACCATGGCTATTAAGCCAGGGTGGAGTTCATAGCTAGATGAACGGTTTGGTTTTGGAGAAAGTGGTGGCTTATGGAACTCCCCCTTTGAAGCGGAACGATTTTGAAATGGAGTTGGCTTCATGATGAAAAAGGATAACAAAAATATTTTTCTTTTTATAATAGAAAAGATAAAAGATATAGATACATGGACAAACTAGGTTCAAATAAAATAGCAACTGTTCCCTAGCAATGGCGCCAGAAAGCTTGTTGATATTTCTTAACATATGCAGAAAGATTCCACAAGCGCATGGAATTACCGTTGTAGCTTTCACCCGGTGGTATTCAGGATATCGTATTTCCACAGGGAACGAAGGTACTTCTTCTAACTAATTCATCCAAGAACAACACAAGGGGTAGAGTTAGAAAGGGTAGAGACAGATTCCTATGGCTTTTGGGTTTATGAGAAGATAAACTCTACTTCTACTTGCTTACTTCAAGCACCGGCTTACACCTAGTCTACCAAGTGATATCGCCCTGTAGCTCTACATCGTACCTGAATGTGGGGATTACAAGAGATGGACAGGGCTGTCACCACCTATCGCCTACCCCTCAACCGTGGGGCACAAGGCAAATGAAGGCAGCCTCTAGTCTAGAAACCACGTCTACGCTATCAACTACTACTCTAGTGCTCTGGTAGGGTTATCCGTCTTTATCAGGGCCCTCTACTAGAGTATCCACTACAAGAACGGATAATGAACCCGTAAGCAAATAAGAGTAAAGCTTAACTAATCAAGAGACTTGTAACCATAAGAACCATGAACACTCACTTAGCAGAAAGCTCCATTGAGGCACAAGTGTTCGTCGAGGTACAAGCTCAGGGAGTCACCGACAAGTCTAACTCTTCCCCATACTCTCTCTCACGTCTCTCCCTATCCAAGTCTACAAGCTAGCTAGGGCCTAAACCCTTTGGAATGATGCTCTAGTGGTGTAGCTCATTCTCCTTAATGTGTTGATGTCAATGGTGGAGGCGATGGCCACCTTTTGTAGGTGAAGAGGGGTGTCCTTGGAAAATTCCTCCTCCCCTCATGGAAAGCACCAAACTGCCTTGTAGGTGCACTGTACCTGGTCGCAACCAGCATGACCATCATAGGCATGGTAGTATCTTTCAACCGACCAAAGATGGGGCTGAACGAAGCCAGTTAGGGTGTGGCCGCACCGCTAGTGAGCCCAAATGCCTTTGTTGTAGGCAGGTTGTTTTTTAGTTTCTCCCACGGGGAGAGGCATGTCCACTGTAACCACGCGGTTGGAGCGGTGCGCCTCGTCGGGGTTGATGGGTCACTACTACACTCGCACCTTTCATAGCCGCGTCATAACCCACATCGCAGTCTAATTTTGGCCTCTACAGTAAGCTATGGGCAGTGATACTCATAGCCACCATTGTCGGTATCTGAGACTGACTTGGTGTACACTACACCGCCATATTGGCTTATCATCCATCCATGATAAGGTCCTTACTTTCGCCGCATTGGAGCACAACCCACATGTGTGGGTATGCACTAACACTACCGCATGGCTTATGCTCCGTCCATGATCAGATCCTTATTCTCTCGCATTAGAGCGTGACCCACCTATGCCAAGGCAAACATCACCGTCACTTCAGTTTATGAACCATCTGGTCATAGGGCATGATCACCGTCACGCTGCAATACGATCCACCGATGATGATCCTATAGTCGGTGTTGAGTTACTAAATGATTTAGCGGTGATGCACTATTGACCCCTGCCGTATCAGACAAATAGCGGTGGTGATGGCCGTCTACTTCACCAAAGGCGAGTGGTACGGCGATGATGACAAAAACAACCAACGGTCCTTACATCCGACGGTGATAGAATTGCATCTGGTTTTCACAATGTATTTACTAATTCAGCTAGGCCTTAACAACTTATTGAACACAAACCATATAGATATAATCATTACACATCAAGCATCATGTCCACAATGAAGAGTACTTGTTATAATAACAATGCTCGACACTAACAAAACAACTGTGTCAACGGATGAATTAATACAAGCGGTACATAGATAGCATAATAAGGGTTCTGCTCCCTACAGACTCACATAACTAAAACAAGGTAGATGTGCTCCACTCCTTCAGATTGGCACTCCTTGATCAACTTGGCAGCCAATGCAGCATGGAACCCCTCTTCCTCATATAACCATTGCAGGAAAATCATTCAAAAGCATAGAGACTCCAAAACCTGCACAATGTAAAGTAGCAAAATTAATAATATTCAACATACCATTGGTTTAGTTACCAAACCAAAATTGGACTATATATAGACTCAAAACAACTCCCTACATGAACAAAGACATGTCCTAACAACAAACAACATATGCACCTTTACTACTCTGCTAATGATTCGATGAACAAGGGAACATAAGACAGATAGTGAGGTTCATTAAAATAAATACTTTAGGTGCTTTTAGGATAGCGGATGACCTAGGCAGAGAGGACATGAACTTTTCTGCGGCTCATGTCATATGCCATCAGTGTTCTTTCCTCCCCAACAAGGAAAATCAAATTCCATTCTAGGTGAACTACAATCACTCTGTAGTCCACATTGGTAGCCTCATAACTGAGTCCAATATTGTTTAGTCCAAATAGTTGCAGCATGTTCACTGTATGCTTCAATGTCCATTTACTAGTACCATAGTCTTCAAGGATTCAGATTAAAAGGTTAGACATATTGAAAATATCAGAAATACATAGACACAACTGACCTTGATCTCCATGGATGGACATTGCAGGACCTAGTGGCCTAAGATTTTTCCTCCATATCACAGCAACTATGTGGGACACCTCAAACATGTGCATAAAACCATTAAGAAACACAGTTACTAAAAATTTGCATACTAGAATATCCTCTCCCCATTCAGATTCTTTACACATCCATGCTCTAGTTTTGGATGAGTAGATGCTGACAACTAACACCCTAGGCAACCTTACCCATAGTTCTACCACATGGAAGTGCGAGGAGATTATAGGTTTGAACCCCAAGTGACCTAAACCATAACAAAGGTTGCTATGCAGCAGCACCACTGATTTTCTAGTCACCAGATTGAAGACAACATAGCAAAGCCCAATGCACTAGTAGAGGAAGAGGCCTCTACAGCAATCTGAGATGTCTAAATCCTAAATGGGAAAGGACAAGAAGGAAAAGGAGGGGTATTCACCGGTGAAGCTGGTGAATTGGCATTTGCCTTTCTAGTTACCATACATAAATCTAGCGACAAACTAGGGCAGCTCCTTACAGTGGTCGGATTCAGAGATGAGGCGATACTAGGAGCGACACACACACTTGCAACTGCACAAGGTGCGGGTAGTGAGGCGATAGACAATAAGGACCAAGGCATCATCTATGAGGATGTCTACTTCATTCTTCTTGTTGGTGGCCTCCTCCATCTTGACTAGGATATGGTGGAGCGGGGCCAGTGATGGAAGCGGTAGCGCTGTCACCTGAATCAGAGTAGGAGCACCTATGGGGATGTGCTCGTGAGCTCCTTAATGATTAGATGGAAGCTTGATTCGTACTCAGAAGAGATAAGAGGGGAATAAAAAGCCAAGAATCATGGATAAGAGAAGTGCGAGAAAGGATTACCCTTGCCTTTGGATCTTGTGGCAGTGAGCTCGAGTGGCCACGACGGTGATGAATACTAGCCTGGTCACCGGTGGATCCATGCGGGCGTGTTGGTGAGTTGTACCGGCGCGGAGCACTAGCTTGTCGGCGGTGAGTGGCGGCTTGCACGCTAATGAGTATGTGAGGAATAGCAGCACTTGAGGAGGAGATGAACATGGTGGCAGTTGGATGGGTAGCGGTCTTTGTAAGCTAACTACAAATGTGCAAAAAATTCTAAAAACACATGGGAATCTCGCGCTGGATTTCAAATTTTGATGATATCAGCAGTGAAGGCTACCCGCGGTGGTGATTGGGTCTTAAAGAAGATGGTACATAGCACCTAACGATGGGCGTGTCATATGAAAATTGAACATTAGAAAGGAATATAATATTATGAACATTATTTTTGCAGGTTACAGCAAGAAGATGTTAGCATCTAACGGCGACTAGCGACAGTGATACAATTTTTTCAACGCCGCTTATATCCGATGGTGACATAATTGTACAATGTAATTTAGTTGGGCCTTAGTAGCTTACTGAACACATATTGTACATTTTACAATAACAATGGATGCCAACATGACAAAGTTCATCAGCTGATGTTGCACAATAAAGGCACTGATCTCTACAATAACAATGGACGCGATTACAAAGCCACACCATATGGTGGTTTGCACATACAAACTAGCACCCCACCAGCATCACAGTGAGGTAACAATGTTCAAAATCAATAAAAGACATTCTTTTTTGATTAATTCTGTTACACTTTTCATTCACCATGCATACAATAACAAGGATCTATTAGCAACTACAGTGATGGCGACAAAAACCTTGGCCCTGTTCTTTAGCACTACTTGAGCAGTACTACTTTTCAGCGAATAAATAGTGTTTTTCTCTCATAACAAATTAGCGTAAGCATCGGCATAAGCCAAATTTAAGCGATGACCGTAGGTTTATCCCCGCATTGAGCAATGGACATCTCATGAAGCATCGAAGCCAGATGAAGGCGTAACTATCCTTCACTGTGCCTCTAAATCTTCTCCACGAGCAGGGACAACGACTGGAAGAAGCCTAGGGAAGAACCACCATGCGGAACTCCATCTAACATCCAATAGGATGAGGAGCCCTGTGAGGAGCCTTGCCCACGTCAGGGAGGAACGCATGCCATGGCGTCAAGAGATCCTGGTCAAGATCTGTGGGCTCAAAAGGTTTTTCGGCAACAACAAGGCACACTCCGCTCTATAGGATTTCCTATAGATATTCTAACCTAGAAGTCTCTAGCACGCCGACCATCAATGAGACTAGCTACCGTGTCATCGGTGACCCAAGCCACCGAAGATGGTATTGTTTTCTCCATCTCTTCGTGGAACTTCCTCTAACACCCTAGACGAACGGCCACTAGCAGGCCGCTGCAGAACCCGATCTTGAAAGCCTTCTTACAGCAACAACAGAGCCACCGAAGTACACCATGAACCATGGTGGACGAAAAGAGTTACCGCTCTCTCACTTAGTGTAATGCTAAGGGATGTGGAGGGAGGGGAGGGGCAAGAGACTCAGTGCACCAAGACTCGGCTTAAATAGGCTAGCCTTGAAGATGCATCCAGACTCAGTGCAGTTAAGATGCGTGATCTAGGGAGCACGCGTTAGGGAAGATGAGGTATACGATGGTTCTCGGCTTACTAAGTGGTAGGGATAGTGTTGGAAGTTGGGATGAAATTCAACACTCACGCACGCTTCGCTAAGTTTTGGGCTTCCTGTGCATCTTCCTAGATTTTAGTGTGACCACATTCCCCAAATTTTGGAATAAATTTTGGTGTGACTCGGCTATTTTGAGCCGATGAGACTCAGCTATCAAGCATTGACCCAAATTGAATACTTCGGTGGTACTTCTTTACATATTTTCCATTGAGGTCTACGTGATAATAGATCCATATCATACGGCGGTTTGCACATACAAAGCAACAGATCCTCCAAGGTATAAAGATTATGGAATCTAAAGAATGACACAGCACATCGCAAAACTTCACCCTCAGTGGGGTTCTCTACCTTTCATCTTGCAACCCTCACAGTCAAGGAATATGATCTGCTTCTTGACCATGAGAGCTACAAGACAGAATATAAAGCACCCAATCTTGAAGAACAAGCACCTCGCAAACTTGAAGCACCCCTAATTGTGTATGGAGCCCCTGAACAAGAGAGAACTAGATGATTACAGATCTTCTGTTAACACAAGATCTGCAAGAAGATCTACAATCATCAAGGTCAAGCTCCTGTTCAGCGGCAGCACCTCACCAAGGATGGAGAAGGAGCATCTCGTAAAACTTGCACCTACATCTTAGTGGGGTTCTTTATATTGCATAACCTTGCTACCTCTTAGCGTTGAGGGATGCAGATCAGCATCTTGATGCTAAAGGGAAGCAAGGTTATGGAATCTAAAGCACCCAATCTTGAAGGCCTTCTCCAAACACCCGGTGAGCTACTTTATCTCTATCTTACACCTCTCACGGCCTAGGATGAAGACAAAGCACTTCTGGGCGATGAGAAAAGATACAATAGCACTCACGAGTGTGTGGATTCAAGAGTGTGTGGATTGAGCCCAAGAGGTGCATCCAAACCCTGGTTAAATAGGCCAACCTTGAATATGGAGAAGTGCAACTAGTTGGGAAATAACTCATGCTCACTTTACCACCAGAAGACCAAACAGTCGTGGAGGGCCGGTGGTCATAAAATGTATCCCAGTTGGCTCGGCTTTTCATATGGCTGAGAAAATACCACTGCTGCATCTATTTTTAACCCGTCGGTGGTAGAAGTTTCAACTGCCAATTTCCTTCCTAAAGAGGCATTGCTATCGGTCCAATCGGCGGTGGAAGCATAACACAGTCACTTCTATTGCTATGACAGTGAAAGTGGCGATAGTGATAAGTCAATCTGTACTAGTGGGTAATCCAAGCGGGATCCAATATCCTCCCTAATCGACATGGAGTTTGGTTGTGCCTCACATGAGACATCCCATAAATCATCGACCGTCAGTCCTGTTGGTCCCTAACTGCCTCCATAGCGGTCAGAGGGCAAGATGCCTTCCTCCAAGAGGGGGTCAACCTGGAAGACTTTGAAGCGGATGACTCGAACATAGGGAAAGACAATTGTGTGGTTTCGCACCATCGATTAGAGCTATGGGGGCCCATCTCCTCCTGGCCCCTATCCCTTTTGTGGCCTCGAACCCTTCTAAGGACCGGCCTAGAGGTGGATTCCTAAGTACGACGTCAGGTCACGACCACGACCTGGCCTCCCTGTGCATAGGCTCAAGGGCTTTTGGGCCTCTTTCACCGAGGTCATGATTTGCTAGTCATTTACTTGACGTGTAATCGTGGTGTTCCCTTTATCCAAGCTGACCTCTTTCCTTGTTCTCGCCTTCTGCTACCATTCCTATAGTTTTTTAAGGAAAAATAGAAGGAGAGGGGTCAAGTTTGTGAGGTTTACCTTTGGATCGTATGCGCCGCTACCATTTCCATCTGTACCACCGCCTCCACTTCCTTCTCTGCCTGCAACGCAAGATGGGGGAGTGGATTTCTTCATCAGTGATGAAGCCAAAGTTGTACACCTCATGGCGAAGGGTCTTCTTCTACCAAAGGAGATTGCTAGATTGAGAGCCCCCGCTAGCAAGGCGGTACCTCATCTATAGCCTAGGGAAGTGGTGTTGCTCACCGACTTCCACAAGCGTGGGTTTGGGATCCTGGCATCTGACTTCCTCTGTGGTTTCCTCCGCAAGCACGGGGTCCAGCTGCAGCACCTTACCCCAATGCAGTGTCACAGCTGGCGTGTTTCGTCATCATGTGTGAGGCCTTTTTGGGGATTGCCCCCAACAAGGATCTGTTTCATAGGGTTTTCGAGGTGAAATCCCACATGGCACATGGTTCGGATGGCAGCATTCTTGCCCCCATGGGCAGGATGAACCTATAGAGGCGCTAGGGAGTCTCTCGTAGTTATTCGTGCTTGCTACTAGAGACTTTGAATTCCGGCTAGCACAACCATTGGTTCTACGTCTGGGACAATGTTGCCGCCCCCTTCTCCCTTTCTCTAGCACTGCTCTGGTGAGGATAGACTCATGGAGTTGGGGTGTAGCAAGAAGTGAATGTCAAAGGTAACAGAGATCCTAGAGATCCTTGAAGGCCAAGTGTCGGTCGGGTTGGGTGGCGTCGTGGTCCTGTGGACCATGATCGAGCGGTGGGTCCAACCCTTGAAGCGGTAGGCGACCTTGTTGTGTGATTACTTGGGGGTCAAGGACTCGACCTATGAGACCATGAAGATGCTCAACACTTCCAAGGTCACGAAGCGGGTCAAGGGATTGGCCTCTTCTAGAACCATCGCTGCCATCGAATGTGCTGTGGAGGTGTTCTCGGTGACCCATCGGCCTAATCTGGTAAAGTGCCTTGATTCATTCTTTGTCTCTTTGCTAAAGGTTGTTAGCTAATCAGTTTTGTTTCTATAGCCCATACCCTTGTTCTGCTCTTGCTTCCATCTCACCTGCCCTAGAGGTGGCGAGCGTGCCACCCAAGAGAAGGCGACCACCAAGAAGCGAAAGTGCCTCAGGCGGGAGAGGGCGAGGAAGTAGATGGAGCATTAGAAATGTGGGACTTCATCATCATATGATGGTGATGAGGAGGAGGAGGACTCCGAGAAGATGATGAGGACCCGACAGCCCTTCAGAGCATCCTCGATGTCTTGCTTGATCCTGGCAGCGATGGTAGGCCGAGCAGTGCGGACAATCCGGTGGGTGCCAGAGCCGAGGAGAGTTCTACCTAAAAGCGAGCAGCTTCATCACCACTGGGGCGCCAAACCCAAAGCGTCCCTCCACCGCCACCAATGACAGTAGGAGCTCTTCACATGTGGCTTCCGTCACCCCCTTCCTGCCAGGGTTTGAGGCTCTCGCCGTGGACATAGTGGAGTACCGCCCTTCCCTAGAGATTCCCAAGGGGGACCCAAACCTCCTCTAGTGCCTCCTCACAAATACAGTGCCTGGGCCTCCTACATCCCTGGCTTTTCATGTGGGATCATTAGGGCCCGAGGATGCTGGGGCCGTTGGGGATCATGTCACGGAGGAGGTTGGTGCTGCCGATGCCATCGGGGATGCCTCGCTAGCTTACCATAACCCCTTCTCCTGAGCTACGCATGGGGGGCAGATCATCTTGCCTCTTGTGGAGTGCTCCACTAGGTATGCTGCTCTTTTGAATTTCCCTTATGGCATCTGTCGCTAACGTTTAGCTGCTTGAGCTTTGTCAATCTTCATGATGTAGGGGGGCCCTGCTAGAATCTGCGGTCTTGAAGCCCTTGAGAAGCGGTGCATGCCCCTCTATGTGGCCGGAGTCGTTGGGTGATGGTGCTGTCTTGCAGGTGATGGTCATGCGCCCTCCGTTGTGGCCCTGCACTCACTCCTCGAGGATGAGCTTGACCTGGGCGAGGATCTCTTCTCATGGCCCCATCTGACAAGCTCTGGTGAGGCACTGTTCATGGTGGATGATGCGGTCGAGCGGGCTACGAGGGAAGTTGCATCCCAGAGCCGTGAGAGGGTAGCCTTGGCCGATATGGGCGTCACGGTCACCACGATCACTAGGTTTGGCGCTGAGGCCAAACGTCAAATGATCAACAACGCGGAGGCTCAGGCATAGGAAAGTTTTTTAGCCATCTGCCTCCACCGTGCTTGTTTCGCCCTTGTTGCGGTCATTCGATCGCCCTTCTCTTCTACAAGGGCTAATGAAGATTTCAGTGAAGAAATCTCGGTTCTTGCGCCTAGCTTATCAAGCATAGGTAGGAAGTGCCGCCGACCATGACCGTCTAGCCATGGCGGAGGCCAAGGTGCAACGCTTGTGTGAGGAGCTGGAGGCCTCCTAGAGATCGAGGGAAGAGCTAGCTCATTGGGAGGCACGGGCTTGGTCCTAGATCGAGGCTCTGGCTTCCTAGGTGGCTGGTCTCAAGGATGTGATGGATGTCCAAGGGTCCGAGCTTGCCTCGACTAGTGCTGCTCAGGAAATGACCAAGCAGGGGCGTCAGCACCTTGAAGCCTAGTGCCAGAAGCTGCGCTCCACTTGTAGCAGCAAGTCCCCCTCTGTTCTGCATTGTGTCTTTATTTCATCATTGTGTCTAGCCATGAACTAGTTACCCTTTCTCAGGATTACGCATGAGGGCACTCTCAGATCAGGAGGAGAAGGTGACCGTGAACTAGAGGATGCTAGAAGTGGACAACCAGCTAGCCACACTGACAACTTCTAGATGAGCCCTTTGCGACATTGTGCTTGGCACCGACCGGGGTAGTGTCCAACTGACTCTTTGTCTTGATGAGGCTCACCTCCATGTGGATACTTTAATTTCTGAGGGTGTTCACCGTGGTGCTCATGCCGCCTTGGTGTCAGTCACCTCACACTATGGTGGTGTTGATTTCAAAGTCATTGGGTGAGGGCATGCTCTGGGAGGTCTCAGAGCGATATCCTTGCCATTAAGGGTGCTACTGTTCTAGGCATAGAGGCCCTTGCGAGTAGGGTGTCAAGTGTAAGCATTTGCCACTAGCCCTAATCTTTTGGGGTGTAGGACTTTGTCATGGACATCTAGGGCTCTATGGATAGTCAGTTTGTAATGGACATGTTTGGTTTTGCTTGAAGGACAAGTGGTCAGCGCATTCTTTTGTTGTTAGGTTGCCTCATTGCCTTTCTTTTCATTTAGATTGGAATGTGCTTCATCCCCTTTGGTCCCATGCTCGTGGGTGCATACTTTAGCCTAGGCACTGGCCCACGGGGCTTAAAGGGTACACAGTCTATTAGAGTGTCATGATGTCGAGGGTAGGTCGTAGATCCAGCTCGATGCAAGAAAAAAGTGAGCGGGCAACTTGGTCGATAGGGCGATGACAAATAGTGCTACGCCGTGGGTCATGTGTGTGTATGTCTGCGAGTACAGCCCCCACAAGTGAGTCATGTCTAGCCACGAGGACGAATTAGATCGAGTCACTTGGGAATCGAGTGCTACTAGGACATCCTATGTGAATATCGTCCTACCTTGTTTGCTCTAAGGGTTGACCCCAGGTTTCTGTGGCTATCAATAGGCTCATATGTGTATGTGGACGTGCTTGGGTGACAAGGCTAAGGTCAAGGTGGATGTGACTAACTGATGTACTGAAAGCTGGTGATGAACTGGTCACCGTAGCTTGGGGTACGGTGAGCCCCTAAGCGTTGGCTCATGGCAGAGTTGTTGCTCGAGGCATTGTGAGCCCCTAAGCATTCGCCCATGATGGAGTTGTTGTAGACCCTAGGCCATGAACTGATGGGGATGCTTCCTTACCACTTTGAGCGGTCATAGCTGGCGTGGGTCAGCCTTTTAGGCAGCCTTGGGCCGATTCTTGCTAGCTTGACATCCTCGAGGGGCCTGCGAGCCCCCAAGGAGGGCTTCTTCGCACCCAGCTCGTCGTAGCTTCAGGACAGGAGGGCTCACGTGTTCTGGTACTTGAATCTTCTTGGTGCGACGACGTCGCTGTTGTCATGTCTCCACTTCTAGGTAGAGCTGCCACTTCTGATGAGGAACTACCATGACATGTCGCTGTGGAAGCTGGCATTGAGCGCAACACAGTTCGATCCGCTCGTTGTGGCACACGGTGCAGTCAGCGGGCCTTCCTCCTCGGACACATGTGCCTCTGTGCAACGGCTGACAGTCCTTCAAAGCATGTTGCACAACTTTCCCTATTATGCAGGATCAGATCCTGGTTCTGGGCTTGACCTACATGGTGTGGTGCCAATTAGCGGCTCAATTACTAACGACGATGCTGCATGACGGCGGGTAGCTTCGTCGTCCATGCGTGCCCTGACTCGTTGTGTTCCAATGGCGAAGATGTTGTTCCGGGGTGAGATCCTTCTGTAGGGTCTAGTTTTGCCATCTAGCGAGTCTAGACTGTGTAACAGCTAGTGATAGGCATTGCCCCATCGGCTCGGGCGATCTTGTGGTTCCCTGAGAGGATGTGGCTGCCACAGGCCATTCCTTGGGCAAGGTCGCCTTGAGTCATGGCCATCTGGCTTCCTAGGTGGAAGTCCTGGCCATGGCTAGTAATGAGAGAGGGCAATGGGCCCCCTACATTGATGAACTCTAGGATGTAGCCTCCGTGGGCAGTTCCAAGAGTGTGTCTACTGTAGGCCGTGGGACCTAGATTTCCAAGGTGGAGGTCTAAGCCGTGGCTAGAGACAGGCGTGGGCGCTGGCCCTTTGATGCTGATGAACTCATAGTGTTTTGTGGAGGATGTGGCCTCCATGCACCATTCCATCAGCAAATTCACTGGTAGTGCAAGGAGCCATTGCTTCCTTCTCAACAAAACGAGAGTGCACGACTGTCTCCTACCTGGCATGCCAACTTTTGGTGTTTCATAAACCAGACTAGAAAACTTATACAATTGCCATTCTTCTCTAGGAAGACAATGGTAGCATCCAATAGACACGAGGATTTATATTGGTTTAGGCCGAAGCCCTACGTCCAGTCTCAGAGATGATCAAGTGCGTGTTCCTCACTTGAATGATCTGGAGTTCTTATAATGGGGGTGCAAGAATGGTGGAAGAGGTGCAAGGACCTATGCTAGGCGCAGGGCTACCCGAAGAGAACCGCCATGAGCTCTACTACAATGGTAAATGAATGGAATGGTAAAGGATGTGAATGAGTAGGGGACTCAGAATGTCTAGAGAGGGTGCCCTGGCTGCCCTTATATAGAGTTCGGGACCAGGGTGCATACAAAGCTGGAGGTTCTCCCGACCGAAGGGTCATGAGCCTGAGGGAGGTCCTAGCTAACTTGGCTTGCAAGCTATGTTTTCTTCTGGTGCACGTCTGGTCATGGCTATCATCATGGTCTTTCGGCCATGCTGCAGCAGGGTGTGACGTGGTGCTACTGTGCTGGCCATGGTGGCACTATAGCCTTGTTGGTGGTTCATCAGCAGTCTTGTGCAACGCTATGTCCGTCGTGGCCTTCATCATCATCTTCGGGATCCTAGGGGTGTCATACCCAAAGTAGGTAGCTGCCCTGGGTCGTTGATCATTTGGTCGCTTCGTGGGGCCAAGGGCCATGACCCCGAACGTCAGGGTTGGGGTTCTCTGCCGATCTAGATGGCCTCTGTGTTGAGACCCCTGTCATGGATCCCATCCCATAGTGGGTGGGGTCGTACAAGCGTCTAGTCGGTCTGTATTTGGAAGATGGGTGTCGTACCCATTGCCACCATGGTGCGGTGTTGTCTCATCGGCGCAGCATGACACAGGGATGGTGTCTGACCGAACCGAGGTGACCGCTATCCCCTCAATCCTTGCGGGGTCAGTGTGGCATGCTTACTCTTGTCAGAGCAGGCACATTTGGCTAGGCGCAACCTCTCTCCACCCCTTCCAGGGATCGTGACGGAGGAGAGGTCGTGCGTTTTGCGGGCGCCGTATGGCTAAGGTGGCTGCTAGGGGTCATGGCCGACCCCAGCCTTAGCGTACTCGGCTTAGCTAGGCCTCGGTCGTTCGGGCTTTTGCTAACGGGTAAGTTGGGGGCCACGTGGCCTGCCAACTAATCGGTGCCATGCGACGCCCCGAGGTTATAACCTTGACACAATGAGAGAATGTAAAAGATTATGGATCTCTGAGAATAGCGTCCTGGCTGCCCTTATATAGAGTTTGGGGCCAGAGCGTGTACAAAGAAGAAGGTTCTCTCGACTGAAGGATCGTGAGCCTGAGGGAGGGACCTAGCTAACTTGGCTTGCAAGCTACGTCGTCTTGAGGTGCACGTTCGGGCGTGGTTGTCATCATGGTCTTGTGCCCGCATCGCGGTAAGGTGTGACATGGTGCTACTGTGCCGACTATGGTGGCACTGTAGGCACGGTGGTGGTTCACCAGCCATCCTATGCGACGTGGTTTTCACTGTGGTCTTCGTCATTGCCTCCTGGTTTCCTAGGGGCGTCATACAAGAGTTGGTAGCTGCCCCTAGGTCGCCGGTCACTTGGGGGCCTTGTGGAGTTGGTGGCCATAATCTCGAGCTCTGGTGTCGTGGCTCTCACTAGTCTAGGTGGCCTCTAAGTCAAGGCCTCCATCGTGGATCCCATCTCGTGGTGGGTAGAATCGTACATACGTTTTATCGGGCCGTATCTGGACGTTGGGCACCATACCTGGCTGTCACCGCCATGCGATGTTGTCTTTTCCTCGATGCGTGGCGCAGGGATGGTGCCTGACTAGACCGACGTGACTACTGTCCCCTCGGTCCTTGCAGGGTCAATGTGGCATGCTTACTCCTGTCAGAGCAGGCACACTTGGCTAGGGGTCTGACCTCTCCTTGTTCCTCCCAGGGGTCGGGATGGTGTAGAGGTCGTGAGTTTGTTGTGTGTCGTGCGGCTAGGTCAGAAGGGAGAGGTCGCGGTTGACCTGGCCTCAGCGTCTGGCCTGGTTCCCCTAGCTTAGCTAGGCCTCGGTTGTTTGGGCCTTCACTAGGCTGATGTATCGTAGGCCGCTTGGCCTGTTAACTAATCGTTGCCTTGAGATACTCGAGGATCATAACCTCGATAAGGAGTGACTAAAGTTTAGTCATTGGCTTTAGTAGCTAAACTTTAGCAGGGGGAACCAAACAGGCCCTAACCACTCGCTTGCGCCACAGTACCATAATGATGGGGAGTGGTATGCAGATATGGCCACTATAAACACGTTTGTGTGACAGAAACGCGTGAAAGTTCTATGGCCTAACAACAGATAAGTTGTTCGGCTAATGGTTTTTGCGGCTGATAAGTCGAATGAAACTGATTTGTTGTGAGAGAAAAATATTATTTCATGGCTGATAAGACAGACTGATAAGTTGAAGCGAACCGTGCCCGCAGCGGCCACCCTCTTCATCACCCCCGCCCTCTTCCCGCCGCTGCTTTCTTTCCCAGCTCCAGCGAGCTCGGCCGCCGCCATCTTCTCCAACTGTGGCAAGACTTGCTCGCCTCGACTTGGCTCGGCCGCCATTACCACCGCCAGGCCCTTAAACTGCCTCGACTGCCTGCCTCTCCCCGGCCGGCCCCTTCTATAGCTGCCAGAGTTAGAGAAGAAAGAAGGTGAGTGGCTCGCCGGAACCCTAGCCACCGTCATCATCGTCTTCGTCCCTGTTGGGCACAGATCTCGGAGGAGTAGGAGCCCGCCTATCTCGTCGGCGCTGCCGGAGGGCCGGGGTGGGAGGGAGAGGAGCTGTGTGGGGGCGCGGGCACAGGCGTCGCGGGTGCTCAAAAATCGAGTGTTGAGGGCGGCTAAAACAACCGAGTGTTGTTTAGCATCCCTGTTCATTTTATTTTATTGATGTGGTCTTCAAAACAATGCTATAAAACTCTTTGATGAGAATAGCTTTATAAAACTATATGCGTGGGAGTGAGTGGCGCTCGGCATCGAACGCGCTAGGCTGAGCTTGGCACAGAACCTCTCTCAGGATGCTTCCGAAGCGATTCCTGCTCCTGATCAGGGTTTTTTTTTTTTGACAACATGCACCTGATCAGCTTGGTCGTCTCTCTGGTCGTTGCAGAGGCGGCCGTCCTCCATGCTGCAAGCAAGGGGTCAATTCTTCCCTCTCAAGTTGCCAAACCAACTATCAGCTCCGAGGCCATCATTTCTGAGAAGATACTGATTGCCCCTCCG
Source organism: Saccharum hybrid cultivar R570 (assembly GCA_038087645.1). Taxonomy (NCBI): domain Eukaryota; kingdom Viridiplantae; phylum Streptophyta; class Magnoliopsida; order Poales; family Poaceae; genus Saccharum; species Saccharum hybrid cultivar. The sequence goes on along the minus strand of JAQSUU010000084.1, from coordinate 10,087,741 downwards.
CCACGCCTTCCACCGAACAAGATGAGAACCAGGAGGGCTGCTGCCGCTCTGTGAGGGGCAGCGAGTTTCGTCGGCTATGCAAGCTAATATAAGGTGTCCAATAAATGAAGGTAGTGGCCAATCTCGTATATTGTAATAATTACTACGTATATGTCTGCTTAATATTTGCCCTATCACCCGCAATATTTGTGCCATAGGCACAGAAATAAACAAATGAAAAGCCTGTCGCAGAAGTATATACATCATGCTAGAATGAAATGTACTGCAGCTTGTAATCAGGACAGTGATTGACATCTCTGTTGCCGTAAACTTATATATATATATACACGCGCGCGCGCACGTGTTTTCTGTGTTGATTGCATTTTACGTTCAACATAATATAAGCCGTGGGATGATTGCGATCTGAACTGCAAATATGTGGTACTCAACATGTTGAGCACTAGTATGTCAGATACACATCAGAATAGAAGACGCCAATTGTCTGAATAAATGAATCCCATATTCTGTGCATCTGTAGACGGACATGTCTTCTTTTTGCGCGGCTTCCTTCTCCTTATGGAGACATAGCGAGTGAAAAAAAATGAAAATGGATATTAGTTCGGGAAGGTGAAAGCTGAGGCAGAGGCAGAGACCAACCGTATTTCTACCCAGTAACAGGGAAGCACCGCAACAAGTTGAATTTGCTCATTTACTGTGTAATAGGGAACGGAAAACGGGAAGATATCCAGCGACTCAAACAACACAATACTGCAAGCTACTAGTACTGATTAGCTCCTCCTAATTAAGATACACAGCATGATCACGTTGACCACTCACATGTTGGAATTCTCGTGGGCTTGGCCCATACATTTAATAAATCAATAAACTCTATGGTCCGTAATATTATGTGGTGTATGATTTGTACCGTAGGAGAGTTTGACTAAACGTTGACTCAACTTATATGGTTGGATTTTATCCGTCTATATTGAGGGGTTGAGGAAAGGATAAAGGCGTGCCGCGCGCGCCGCCGCCGGCCGGGCCGTGGGCGTGGGTTGGCTCGGTTTTGCCACCTCTCATAATTGTGGGAGTTTCAACTCTTTTGCATTATGGTGAATTTGGTTGGCATTAATCCCATGAGTTACCATCTCATGATCTCCTCAGCTGGTCCCTTCTCCTCCCTGCTGCGGGAATAAGAGTTCTCGTTCCTATCCTTCTTCTTCTGAGAGACAACAGAAACACAAACACCACCGCTCCGCTGCTAGATGGTGATCTCTCTCCCGTGACTTCGCGTGCACGAGGTTGCGAGAGAGCAGGTGCCTCCAAACCACCGCTCGCCTGAGAACCCTGCTCGGGTTGTGCGGGCGATTAGGTTTTTGGGGAGCGACTACGCGACTGCTCCTCTCCACATCATCGGTCGACGTCTTCTTCCCTCATCGACTGCTCCTCTCCACGTCATCGGTCGACGTCTTCTTCCCTAATCCACGCACACCATCATCTTCTTCCTCTGATGCGTGGGAGTCGGCATTGCAAACGCCTTCCTGCAACGACTGTGGTCCACTACTTCGAGCAACGCACTAATCTGCACACCATGACTGCAGGTGGTAGTGCGAGTGGAGCCTCCGATGCCTTCGGCATGGGACTCTCCTGTAGGTATATCCGCAAACTCCCTCTTGTTTTTAGATTTATATATGTTATATATATATTCTCTCTGGTATGTCATGTTTTGATGCTTTGGGTCATGTCGTTGTTGTTCATATGCTACATGATCTTGCTGGTATGCTTTATATGACAAATATACCATGCTTACATGTTTTGAATCATGGTTTTATGTTTCATATAAGTATATATGATGTTATAATTACTATGCTAATTTTTATATATGTCATCATCTTTATGGTGTTATTTTTCTAGATTAAATTGACATGGAAATTACTTAAACATCTCACATCACAACCAGCGAGCGAAACCCCACGTGACCTGTTCCCTTTTGTCACATGAACTGTGTGCTCCTCGCCTCTTAACACCTAGAATTAAAACTTTGTTTGCACTGCAATGCTGATAAGAGTTTCTTGACGTGTTGATGCATCAACGAATTAAGATATGTGTATAGTTAGGCCGCCACTGCTACAAGATTTATCCCATGATGCAACGGCCTAAAAGTGTTGCAATAGGCCAAAAAGTGTTGCAATAGACAAATTTGCAACAAAAAAAGCATTGGGAGGCGTTGCCACTGTAACCGTGGTCTAAAGTTTACACCACGGTTCATTTTGGTGCTGCAATAGGTTTACCTTTATTACAACACAATGGAGTGTTGTGCAACACAATAGAGTGTTGGAAGACATAGTATAAGCAACCACCGTGGGTGTTGCAAATGTAACTATTGCAACAAACCTGAAGTTGCTAGAGATACTTGTTGCCACGTACCCACAGAGTAGCAATAGGTGCACTAGCAACGACAATGGGTGTTGCCATATATAGACATTATTGCCACGCATCAAATAGCATTGCAATAGATGGTCCCTCTATTGCCACACTAGCTATGTGGTTGGTATAGGTAGACCCTCTATTTTCACGACAAGTATTTAGTTGCTACAGGTGGCCTCGCTATTGCCTCGCCACACTATCTATGTGGTTGCTATAGGTGGAACCCTTTATTACCACGAAAAATATTTGGTTGCCAGATGTAGTATCTTTATTGCCACACTAAACATTGAGGTTGTTATAGGTGGAACCCTCTATTGTTACGACAAATATGTGGTTGCTATACTTGTACCCCCTATTGCTACATTTACTATTGTGTTGCTATAGGTTGGAGACTCTATTGCCACGCCCGCTGTTTTGTTGGTATGAGGTTATTTTGCTACACCTTTTGTTTGTTGTTGTAGCATATATTGCAATACCAAATGATTATGCCAATAGTCCATATTGCAACGTTTTGTTTGGTAGCTTCAAACAATAATTGCACGCCGAACAATATATGATGATGAAGCATTTAGACATCCATTAAACCAAAATATGCTTTGTTCATACAAATCAGCGATGAAACCATCCAATGTCAAACCTAGTCGATAATACACGCACAAGGCACAACACAACTAAAACATATAAGATATCCGACACACATTAGCTAGTTTGAACACATCGAGCTATGTCTAGCACTGCAGTGTGGTTGGCTTGCTGTTGATCAACCCATCAATCGTGCGTCCACTCTATCTTGCTCCTGAAAAGAATCATTAACATTAGTATATGCATTAGGTAAACTAAAATTATATTATTTTGGCAACAATAGCATGGACTCAACAAAATAAATTTGAAATCTTAAACTAAAGACTAACAGGTTTACAAAAAATTCACCTCTGCGTTGCCGACTTGTTGGTTCCTTTTGCTTGATTGTCTCTTAGCTGTATTCTCAATGGAAGACGACCAATAGTTCCACTTACTTTTGTTATCAAAGATATACTCTAATCCATCGGAACCAACTAAAATGTCACCTGCAGGATTCTCGCACAATTTAGGACAACTCAAGAAGTGTACTAATTCAACAACTTTATCATACTAGTATATTGCTCGTGCTAACCCTATGGGCCACACATTAAGTCTAAAGTTAATTCTATCAAAATTTAAGTACTTAGCTAATTGTGCTTTGTCAAAGTTGTTTGCCTGTAGGGAGTGATTATTAAATACAAGTGCGAAGTGCATACCAGAAGCTTGGAGGCCAGCTAGCTAGCTTACCGTGCGTCATCTCAACTCTCAGCTAGAAGCGCAGGTGGGCTTATGAGAGGGCAGATGGTGGTGAGGTGTTCTCTGGACAACTCGGTGTTTTGGAATTTCAGATAGGGAAACTGTTTGACCATAGTTACTTTCTTAAATCTCTAAACCTGATATCATGCTAGATATAGATACTCTTTTGAAGACACATTTATTAATATTGTTTTTATGATTTTATTTATTTATTATATATTTAATTCTCACGAAAATATATTTTGAGTCCATAAACTTTCCAATAAAAATACATTTTATTTTCATAAAGTGGTATTATACATTTGGTATATTTTAAGGTTGCTTCCAAAGGCACCTTCTCTGCTTACTTGATATAGAAAAACATTATGTTTGCACATGAAGGTGTCTTCTGTATTTACTTATGGATAGATGTCAAGGCTAGTGGCTACGTAAATTTATATTTTTATATGGAAAATTAATAAACATTTATTTCATATATTGGTTTATTGTAAACAATTTGATTATAATTTATTAGAATTACTTTGTGTTTTTCTCTCAAACGTGCATGCTGCACGGAATTCATTAAGCATGAATAGAGTGGAATACAAATCAAAGTATTTGATTCTGTAATCAGAGATTACCGAAGCTTACACAGCCGAATGGCACCACGCATAGACTATTACAGAAAGAACTTGTTACGACAGCTAGAAGGCCCTGCTTATATCATGGCAAGCAGAGGCGATAGGTGCCTGAAACCTGCGCGACACCACTCTCCTGCTTCTTCCTGAATCGACGATGCCAGGACACGGGGGTCAGAAGCTGTGTCGAGCACGCCCCCAGCGGCACCAACCGACGGAAGACAATCATAATCAAGCATAGTTCCTAGTATCTCATTAGCCAAAGCAGTACACAGGTTTGGAAGTTTTGTCTCCTGGAGACACACGAGCGTAGCACGCTCCTGGGAAACAACATCCCTCACGACATTGCGACGGTCGCGGTCATTGAGACCACGAACATTCCACACTAAGCAGTTGTCCGTCATAAGTACACGTTTGTGCGACAGGTCGGAGCGCAACCATTCACAGCTCCCCTTCTTCCAGGTCGACCATGTTGAGGTTCATGGCCACCGGATCAAACTCCTGCGAGAAAAGGGCCTGGAGTGCTTCCTCCTTTGTCGGCGTCGGCGGCTCGTTGAAGGCAGCAATATATCTACCGAGGGCGTCCAGGTCAGCTGGCGGGGTTTGGACCGGAATGCCCAGCTTCCTCATCAGCACGGACTGGGCCTGCAGTGTCGCATTCGCCGCCCGCGGCTTGCAGCTAGCCGCGTGCTCCGCTTGAGCGTGACCACCGTTGCTGTAGTACGAGACCTGCGGAGGATTGGTGCAGCCTTGATTACAGGCGTCTGGAGCGGGATGCAGATCGCTGCCTCAATGTCTCCGATCTGTGTTGTGCCCGGCGATCTTGCGGGCGAATTACTTTTTGTTTTATCTATCGTAAAAAATATATTAATAAGTACAAAATACATACTCAAAGGCCATGTGCGTGGGTTTTTTTTTCTAAAAAAACATTGCTCCATCCAACAGGTAACCGTAGTAGGCCTACTGAGTGCTGGGAGGGAAAAATTCACTTTGACGTTCCTTCATTCCTTGGGCGGAAGGCGCCGAGGCTTCGCCGCATGAGAAAATTAAATACTTAAGGGCTCGTTCGTTTTACCTTGATTCCACCGGGAACCATTCCAGGTGATGAAAGATAGTTCAAATTAACACTACAATCCTGCCTGAAATGGTTTCAGGGCTGCATTCCCTGGCAACCGAACAGCCCTTAAATCTGCCCCGGGTGCGCATGTCAGGACAGTGGCGCGACATCGGGTGGTGACCGGCGTGAATCGGGTGGCCGCGGCCGCGGCCGCGATGCAGGCGCGCATTGGCGGCGGCATGGCTACGCAGCTGGGCGGTAGGCGCGAATCCGGCGGCCGTGGCTGCATGGCCGGGCGACGGCGGCCGTGGTGGTGTGGATGTACAGCTCGGCGGCGGTAGCGCTAGCGGCACGGACTCGCATCTAGGTGGCGGACGCGGGCATGCATTCGGCAAGCACAGTAGCACACGGCGGGTTCTCCATCTCCAGTCTCCACACACTCCACCTGGCCGCTGGTCACCAGGTCTTCTGCGGCAGTGCACCCCTGCCATGGCTAAAAAGGTTAGTATTCAGATTTGTACTCAAATGACTAGATTTGCTTAGTGTTCAGAGTACTCTGATTTGCTTGCAGATAAAGTGGGCGTTATTAGAACTTCGAAGAGCAAACACGCCGTGTCAGTACTCAGTACTCTATGTTTTTTCTTTTTGCGAGGAATACTGAGTACTCAATAGGCTACTGAATAATTTAGAGTTTTATAATATATATTTAAATTTTAGATTTGGTTAGTCCCAATTCATTTTGCTGTCAAACATTTAGCTGCAGTTATTATTTGTTGGAATTTAGAGAAACATCACAAAAATTGTCATCGCCAAGCGTTCAGCAAACTTGCAGCCTCTTTTTTTTTTCTTTCAGACCCTGAGCATTACTACTAGCTAGTACTGTTCTATGTAATTTATCTGTTATTTCTGCTTTTGTTCACTTTGTCAGACCATGAACAATATTACTAATTTAGTTGTTCTTCTCTTTTATGTTATTTTGTTTTCACTGCGATTCAGAGGCTGCAAATGATAAAAATTGTACATACAGTGTACAAATATGAGAATTTTCACTATAATAATTGGTCAGGAAATATGCATGGACAGGGATGTTTGACGAACTTGATTAGTGAAGGTACTGATGATGTTGGTTTGAGTAATCAGATTAGCCAATCTGACGAGCAAATAGCAGCACATGAGAAAGTTCTTCCATCCGTGCGAGCAAATAGCAGCACATGAGGTAGTTCAAATGCTGCCATATATGCTTTGACTGACTGCTGATTTCCTGAAGTAGTGAAGTATGGAAGTATATTGTTAGTAGACTGAACATTTTCACCCTATAATATGCTGTTGCCATGTTGGGCTAGAATTTTTTTTTTTGTCTTCTATTATGATGTTGGAATTATGGCGGTGCTTGCACGGCCTAGCTAGTGATTTTTTTGTCCATGAAATTAAATTGCAGGTTCTATGTAATGTTTGCCAGTTGCATCTGTTTTGTAATTAGACTATGTGTTTTAAAAGAATTGATAGACCCGTCAAGTTCTCACTAACCGGTGAGAGACAAGGACTCGAATCGAATTACAACTCAGCTGAGGGGTATCCCTAACTCTCACCCTGGCATACTTTGCAAGCGTAGTCGTGGGTCACCTTTGGTACAACTTAAGAACCAACTTCGCGGGTTCGGTCAGCGCCAGCACTCTCAGGGATTTCTCTTCTGCTAGGATAATCAAGACTTTTAAATCACCTGCCCTTGGACTCACGCCTACAGCTTCCTTTCGAGGTGCAGTTTATATTTGGCGACTCCCTGCCTGAATTGAGCTACTCGGATTCGTAGTCAAGCACTCGGGCCCGGCCAACTAAGAGAGAGGCATGTGTTCAACATGAACAGGAAAGGCTCCAAGAATCGGTCCGTAATCAACACAGACGGAGTCACTGCACACCGGCAAGCCGTTGTCCGGTCTTTATTCAAATTAAACCAGGTTCTTTTCCATGATAGCAAATATAGTCAACCGTGCCACATGTATATTCCTATAGCTCGCAGGTGACAGGGAATCACCCGACTTCTACCGCTTAAAGCAAGGCTAAGCATCTACTCGATCCTGAGCTATATAGGATTCATGATATAGTTTCTAGACAAGGATGGAATATCAATACAGCAAGTGTTTTTATCCAACACATATAACTTAATGCAACAATATATATAACATAATACTTAATTGCATTTCAGAAATTAGGAGGCTTATAATGCTCTGGGGCTTGCCTTTAACAAAGTTGCACGGCTTGTGATCCGGGCACTCAACCACCACGTCTCCTAGCTCCACGATTGCGAGCTGCACCTCTTGAGCTTTCAGTTCGGGCTGCTGCACTTCTGGAGTTTCTGGCTCATCCCGTCGAACTCCAGCAAAGTTACGTCCTCCGGTACACCTATTACATGCATATGCACAAGATGAATATCACAGATGCATCAGGAAGGACATGATGCTCATGATGGGTGAATAACAGTGGGTAAGAAAATAGCATGACACTACTGGACACTCGTTTACTGAGTAAGAATAGCCCTATTCAAATCACTTTACAAACAGGTGTCTATCTATCTTCTAAAGAACAAGATTAACTCACCTAACTTGCACAACCTAAGATAAAGATGTTCATCTTCAGTTAAAGGCCTAACACCTGCACCTAAACTCACCTTAATCAAATTTAAGTATCTAATACATCACCAATATGCTTAAGTATAATAAAGGCATACTAACTCAGAAAGTTCAAGTTTCACATATAAAGGAGCAGTTCAGTAAATCAATCACAACAGGAGTTCTACAAATCCAATTAACTTTCAAGAGGAAATTTTGGAAAGCTTATAAAATTCTCTACGATTCATTTATAACCATTAAAGCACGATTCCAAATTTTACTAGGTCTAATTACAGTAAACACAGAATCTGTTCTACGCAAACAGAGAGCAACCAAAGCTGAGAGCCCACTATAAACAGCTATAACTCCTATACTATATAGCTAAATATCACCAAAATTTAATAACTACTAGATCATGAAATTCACAACAACTTTGTTATAGACCATAAGACATGAAACCATCATTTACATAGAGTATTTAACAATATCTTGAAATCTGTCCAGAATTGACAGATTCACTAAATTAAATATTTAGTGATGTAGCAAATGCACATTTAAGCTAAACTAATTTCACCAACTTATTACACATCAAAGGAACACCAGAAAGTGTGGTGCCAACATCCAAATAATTTCAATGCCCTTTATTAATTTATTTAGATAATTAGGTGAACAAAGGAACCATCATGGATTTGGAACTACAGAGCCCTAAAGTGGGGTACATCAAACTGCAACCCAATTTTACACTTAGCCAAAAAACTGCTAAGTCCAAAACAGCCCCTTAACTGACTTGTGGGCCACTTTTGAGGGTGTTCTGGTCATTTTCATGAGATGGCCATATTACAACTTTTGTTCCATAACAAATTTGCTACAACTTTATTTTAGGGTGCACCACCATGCATTGACTTCTAGCTGCACTTTTTAATCAGTCAAACAGAGTAGTCCTAGGGTCAACATAAGTCATACCAACACTTAGAGGCATAATTAGAACTAATGACCTTAATGAACATTGTTCCTAATGACATTCTAAGTGTAGCTAGGAGGTTTTGGTGAGTCACCACATTCATTTGCACATGATCCATGTATTCTAGCTTCTCAAATTAACTGAAACATAGAATTAAAACATATAAAACATTCGATTGAAACAAGCAAAACAATCAATTGAAACATTTAAACAATGGCATGCAACACTTGCAACATGGCCTATGAGGCATGTTCAACCCCTCTAGGGTACTAGGGGTAACAAAGGGACACCACAATTGATATCCCTATGCATGAGCACCATTGAAACATTATGTTGAAACATTGAAACATACAAAGATGCACATGTGATAATGAAATGAATTTGCTTATGTTATGCAATGCATATGCACAAATGCAAGCCAAACACCTGGGGTGTTATAGCCTCCCCCTTATAAAAATCTTGTCCCAAGATTTGGAAAGCGTACCATTCGTTATAGAATTTAGGATATTTGTCCTTTACATAATATTCCCGCTCCCATATTGCATCTCGTTCACTATGATTACTCCAAAACACCTTGTATAACTTAACTACTCGATTACGAGTCACCCTTTCTTGAGTATCCAGAACATATATGAGCTTCTCCTCATAAGAGAGATCGGATTTCAATTTGATTCCCCTCACTGCTACTCTCTCCTCAGGAAGACGGAGACATTTTTTCAATTGAGAAACATGGAAGACCGAAAAGATAGCTCCCAGCTCACGCGGTAGATTGAGCTTATAAGCTACTCTTCCACTTTTCTTGATAATCTGATATGGTCCAACATAGCGTGGCTCAAGCTTCCTTTTGATTCCAAAACATTTTACTCCCTGCATAGGCGAGACCTTTAGATAAACATGGTCACCTACTTCAAACTCAATAGGTTTTCTTCTCTTATCTGCATAGCTCTTTTGTCTAGCCTGAGTGGCTATCATATTCTTCTGTATAACACGGACTTGTTCTTCGACTTCTTTTACAAAATCAATACCATAGAACCTCCTTTCTCTAGGTTCCACCCAGTTCAAAGGAGTTCTACACTTGCGACCATATAAAGCTTCAAACGGAGCTATCTTGATACTCTCTTGATAATTGTTGTTATAAGATAATTCAGCGAGTGGCAATCATTTCTCCCAAGAATCTTTGTAAGAGATAAGGAAAGCTCTAAGCATGTCTTCAAGAATTTGATTAACACGTTCAGTCTGCCTAGAGGTTTGCAGATGATACGTAGAACTGTGGATTAGATTGGTGCTAAGATTCTGATGTAAACATTCCTAGAAACGAGTTGTGAACTGAGGTCCTTTATCAGAAACTATAGTCTTGGGTACCCCATAAAGATGTATAACTTGTTGGAAATAAATGTCCGCATAGTGATACGGATGATAATTGGTCCTCACAGGAATGAAATGAGCCGACTTCATCAAACGATCAACAATTACCCAAATAGAGTCAAAACCCTTTTTTTGTAGTGGGTAACCCAACAATGAAATACATAACAATTTCTTCCCACTTCCAACCAGGAATAGAGAGTGGTTGCAATAAACCAGGCTTCATGTCAATAGCCTTGACTCTACAACAGTTATCACACCTAGCAACATAGGCTATGATTTCTTTCTTCATCTTGGTCCACCAATAGTAAGGCTTGAGATCTTGATATATTTTACTACTACCAGGATGAATAGACAATTTCAAAGAATGAGCTTCAGTCATGATTTGATTTCTAAGTTCTTTATCCTTGGGTACGAGATGTCTATCATTGAACTAGAGAATTCCTTTATCATCCACTCTAAAGTGCTTGGTTTCTTGCTCTTTCATCTTTCGCTTGATGTGAAACACCCCCACATCAGTCTTCTGGAGCTCGATAATCCGACTTCTAAGAGAGCAATCCACAATGATATTGTGGAGTACCACAAGATGGAGATGTGACAGATGAAAGTCTTCACCTACCAAAGAATTGTAATGAGATTTTCTGCTTAAGGCATCAGCAACCACATTTGCCTTGCCAGGATGATAGTGCACTCGAGATTGTAGTCTTTGATTAACTCTAACCATCATCATTGATGCATGTTCAACTCTACTTGAGTAAAGATATACTTGAGACTTTTATGGTCAGTATAAACATTACACATATTACCAAGTAAGTAATGTCTCCAAATCTTCAGGGCATGAACAACTACGGCTAGCTCTAAGTCATGAGTAGGATAATTGACTTCATGCTTTCAAAGCTAGCACAAGGCATAAGCAATGACTCGGCCTTCTTGCATAAGCACACACCCTAAACTGGTTCCTGATGCATCATAATATACATCAAAAGGCTTCTCGATGTCAGGTTGTGCCAAAATAGGAGCAAAAGTTAGTAAGGTCCATAAAGTGTGGAAAGCCTCTTCACACTTTGGGGTCCAGACAAACTTCACATCTTTATGAAGCAATTGAGTCACAGGCTTGGCTATTTTAGAGAAATCTGGGATGAAGCAACGATAATAACTAGCCAAACCAAGGAAACTTCGGACTTCTGAGACCGTAGTAGGTGCCTTCCAATCCAACACCTCTTGCACCTTGGTAGGGTCAACAGAGATTCCATCTTCAGATAGCACATGACCTAGAAAAGGTACTTTCTTCAACTAGAACTCATATTTGCTGAACTTGGCATAAAGGTTATGGTCACACAATCGAGTTAGGACAATGCTCAGATGTTCAGCATGCTCTTCTTCATTCTGAGAGTATACAAGATATCATCGATAAAAACTACCACAAACCTATCTAACTCCGGCATGAATACTAAATTCATCAGGTACATGAAATGTGCAGGAGCATTTGTCAATCCAAAGGACATGACAAGATACTCGAACAAGCCATAACGAGTAGAGAATGTCGTCTTCGGTATATCTTCAGGACGAATTTTGATCTAATGGTAGCCAAACCTCAAATCAATCTTGGAGAATACCTTAGCTTTGGATAGTTAATCAAAAAGAATGTCGATGCGAGAAAGAGGATATTTGTTCTTGATGGTGACAGCATTGAGTGGTCGATAGTCCACACACATGCGCAGAGATTCATCCTTCTTCTTCACAAAGATAGTAGGACAACCCCAAGGAGAGGAACTAGGCAGAATCAACCCTTTCTTCAATAACTCATTCAATTGAATTTTTAGCTCAGCCAACTCATTGGGTGGCATTCAATAAGGCCTTCGAGAGATAGGAGCCGTACCCAGAATAAATTCTATCTTGAATTCCACTTCACGGTCCGTAGGTAATCTAGACAAGTCATCCAGAAAGACATCTGGGAACTCACAGACAACAGGTATATCCTCAATGGCCTTGGCTAGGGTAGCATTGGCCACATTGTGGATAGCGATATCGCGAGGAAGTTGAACTAGAAAACCCTTCTTATCTACAGGATCTCTCAACATTACCACGCGAGTTGAGGTATCGATTAACACTCCATTACCACTCATTCACTTCATTCCTAAGATCACATCAATTCCTACACCCGGTAGGACTACAAGATCCACTAGAAACTCTCAATCCCCAATCTCAATCTTTACATCTTTAACTACTTGGTTAGTCATGATGTTGTTCCCAGCAGCACTAATACAATAACCACCCTTGGCAATTGTAATCACATTCAGCTTATGCTCAGATGCAAAAGTAGAACTCACAAAGGAATGTGAAGCACCTGAATCAAAGAGCACAACTGCAGGATGATCATTAACAATAAACTTACCAGTGGTGACCACTTCGCCAGCAGGAATTTCCTTAATAGTAGTATAGTGAACACACCCTTGATGAATGTTTCCCAGAGAGTTCTGCTTGGGAGGATAAGTACAACTATTAGCCCAGTGACTAGTTGTTGGGTATTTTAATGCACATAGAAAAAGATCTGCAAGCATACGAATACCGATGTAGCTTTCACCCAAGAGTATTCCAAGGTATCGATTTCCACGGGGAACGTGAAGTGTGCTAGAAGTATTAGGAATGTCCAAGAAAAGGGTAATTATAGGGTAGAGAGGGATTTTAGGGTTTTCTAAGTGATCCTATCTTGTTGAAGGCTTACTCTACTTTACTTACTTCGGAGCAGCAGGTCCTTTCCAACTCTCAAAAAAGACTAGGAAAACAGTAGTTGGGAGAAGGCTGCCAAAAGCTCTACGAAAACACCAACCCTAATTGTTGGGTTATGAGAGTGCTACGCTAGCCATAAAATCAAAATTTTTGACCTCATAAACTAGGATCTACTGCTAGTTACAGGTTACGGGATTACCACTAGACGCGCAGGTGCAACGGAAGCGACTTGATGTAGTCGAATGCGTCATAGCAATGTCGTGCAATTGCGTGGTCATCCATCATGTCCACTCTCCGCTCGCAAATCATCCCTCTCGTGCGGTTCGTCCTTGAGCTTCAGATGCAGCACCTCCAAAGTATCCCACATGTACGGGGAGGAAGCGTTGCGCCTCCAGACTGCTAGGTCCGCGAGGAGCAGTAGGCGTGAGCGTTGGGGGGCGACGACGGCTGCCTTATAGCATGAGTTCACTTTGGCCGCGCCCCCTCCCTCTCTTATATAGGTGCCTCTAATCAGCTCCAAGTAGGAGGCCCAATTAGAAAACCCTAAGCCTAGTCAAATTCGGGTCCCACCCGAATTAGTCTTCCAACCCCTTAAGCGTGCGACCCTATAGGTTCACGCACACGAAGACGTGGCCTGATTACTCCTACTCGGCCATTAGTTGATAGCAGTCTCTAGCAAGACGTCTCAACTTCTATGTGTACGTAAAGATCATATCAGACGAACCACCACAAACCATATACATGTTATTCCTTTTGCCACACGATATTTGATCCAACTCATAGGTTAACACTTAACCTAAGCATGACCATGCATTTGTTGATCCAATCATTAGAGTGTTCCATTGATATCTCTCTCACATAGAGAGGGGCAAATTCCATCTTGATCGTCTATGTCTCACAACATGTTTCTTGACAAACCCGAAGATCACCTTTATAACTACCCAATTACGGAGTAGTGTTTGATAGTCTCTAAGTAGGTCATTTCACATCTTGAGTACACACAACAATCTCAAGTCTAAGGACATAATGTACATGATGTGAATCGAGACAATAACAACATCTCACGTTGGGTCAGTCCAGCCTACATGTCACACATGTGCCCACATTATTAGTTTGACATCTCTATGTCTATGACTTGTGAAACATAGTCATCAACTAATAATATGCTGATCTAATATTCATGTGTGTCCTAACATGAACTCCGATCAGGGACCATTCTAGAATAACCATACAAGTAAAAGAGTTTCATAAATAATTCACATAATTGCTAATCGATACAAGTTGTCTTTAATGGATATTCAATGGACTCATAATATGTCATGGATACAAGGTAATACAATCATGTCTATGATAACCTCTAGGGCATACTTCCAACAATCTCCCACTTGCACTAGAGTTAATCTCGAAGATATCTAATACCCATAGGTCTCACGTGTGCCTCTGTGGGGGTATAAACCCCTATATCCTTACGGCTAGACATGGGCAAGCCCAGACCAGATGGTCCGGCCCATTACATGACGATGCGCGATCTAGATCATCGAGATGGAGTCTCGCGCAAGGCATCAAACCAGACTTGGAGATCAAGCAAGGTCTTGGTCGGTTAGGTTAGGAATCCTTATCCGGCTCCATATGGCAATTGTAACCGGCTAAGATTAGTTTCTAGATCTGTAACCCTGCCTCTCGGACTATATAAGGAGGGCAGGGGACCCTCCTTAAAAAAACATCAAAACACTCTAGGGCAATCTAGCTTGTAATACATTGTTTGAGACAGCAATAACAAAGCAGAGCAGGACATAAGGTATTACGCCCACACGGTGGCCTGAACCTGGGTAAACCCGCGTGTTGTTCTGCATCACCAACTCGTTCGTGGCTTGCACACCTGTCTATCGACAATCTACTACCTTGGGCATACCCCTCGGTAGACTGCCGACCAAATTTTGTCGACAATGGCGCGCCAGGTAGGGGGTGTATGTACTGCTTTTTAGGCATGCGAGATGGTCATCTTCCCTGATTCCATGGCCATGGCGGCGGGCCTCACGTTCACGATCGGCCAGATCACCTAGACCACCGGCTCCAACGACTTCATCGTCACAACCATGGAGGAGGCGCAGATCCGATCTGCATCGACTACTTCCTTGACACCAGCATCGACTACGACTACGCTGGCTCCGGCTTCGCCTGCACCAGCACCGTCACCGACCACGCTAGCAACTCATCAACTTCTTCCTAATTTTTGGTGCCCATTTAAATTCTACATATGATTGCTTTTTTTATTTAAATATTAATTTGTAGTTGCATTAATTAATAATGACCCATAGTAGTAATCCATCGCCATAGTAGCCATCCCTGTAGCAGTAGTTAACCCCGTATATTCGCGTATGTGCATATACCATGACACATACCCGAATATATATCCGTACCAATCACCTAAAATGGTAACCACCCATATATATATATATATATATATATATATATATATATATATATATATATATATATATATATATATATATATATACATATACATATATATATATATATATATATATACATATACATATATATATACATATATATATATATACATATATACATATACATATACATATATATATATATATATATATATATACATATACATATATATATATATATATATACATATATATATATATATATATATATATATATATATATATATATATATATATATATATATATATATATATATGCCCGATACCCGGGTATACGTCTATGTATGGCTAACCTTGTTTTTCGCCCTAACCTAACTAACCCTAGATGCATACATATGCATGTGCGTATGTGCCACTAACCCCGTGGACCTGTACAAGTTAGACAATGATTCGGTCAGGCTATCTCTTTCAGGTTCACATAATAGTGAATATAATAATGTGGCCTAGTTTTTCGTCAAACCAACCACTCAATCTAATCTAGCCCGTAGGAGCCACCTTGTTGGATGAAATACCTCTATCCAAATCTTACTTCAAATTGACATAATAATGATAGGCTAGGTAACGATCCATCACCCTGTTAGGACCAACCCGTCTAGGATCGATTGATTGCCTACGTGTGTCTTACATGCCTTAATTGTTATTTTCCTTGTTTGTGCTTCTTGTTTGTCGACACTAGACGACGTAGGATAGAAGACATGGAGACGACCCATGGGATCCCAAGAGCACGGCTACACCAGGACAGGAGCAAGAAGCACGAAGGATCAACAGCCTTGGACATACTCGTCAGCAAGCAGAGGCAAGTTCTAACACCCACTTGTTTCTTCCTCTACATTACATGTCACTCCTTAACCACCTTCTTTCCACCACCTCTACATTTTGCTAGCCTCCACCATAAAGACGTCATACCTCCCTCTTCCCATCCAATAATAACCTTAACCTATACTACTTAAATCCTCAATTGTGAATTAATATGAAATCATGATGAATCATGAGACTGTTTATAGTTACCTTGATATAGATATTGTGAACCTGACAATAATGACTATGGAACTTAAACTGATAAAATTAGACAAAACCCTGATAGGGGACGAGAGGGGGTAATTTATGTAGGGATAGATTACCTTGGCAGGAACGCCTGGAGAGGGTTCCTGTGGGAGATACTCGCCTTGGTCACACAAGGATCGGTTCATAGCCTCTTTCACCTAGTGAGATATTATGTACAACCACATGTCTATATGGGTAGACTTGATCTCACATCCCGTTGGATAGAAGTATAGTTCTTACTAGGAGGCCGGTGTAGGCAGCAGAATGTCAGGAGCAGGCACGGATGCTAGGTGACCTTCCATGGTCCGGTTGGCGTGGTTGCTTTGTGGTCTTCCACGTTAAGCCCTTGGATATTTTGGCCGAGTTCGAACCCATGTTATTGTTTGAATGGCCGGGTACGAGCCGTGTTATGAGATTTTGGCTAGGTACGAGCCTATGATTATCA
The DNA here is from genome assembly GCA_038087645.1 of Saccharum hybrid cultivar R570. Lineage (NCBI taxonomy): Eukaryota > Viridiplantae > Streptophyta > Magnoliopsida > Poales > Poaceae > Saccharum > Saccharum hybrid cultivar. The sequence goes on along the minus strand of JAQSUU010000084.1, from coordinate 10,070,725 downwards.
TTGGGGCCAGGTACGAGCCCATGACTATTGATTAGGCCGCGTGCGAGCCCATAATATGGTTTTAGTAGTCGGATAATCGAGTTGATTTCTAACCCCTGAGAAGTCGTAGTAGAACTATATGAACATCTAGGGTAGCACCCAAGCGGGCACAGGATCTCGTTAGGCTGTTACAGCCAATCGCGATGGTGTTGGACTGTGCCTATCATGTGGGAAAATTTCTACACCTCTGCAGATTTTCTCAAATATATTCGAATAGCCATGTCCTTGAAATGGGCAAATGCTAGGATGTGACACTATGATTAGACTTTCACAACCATGATGATTTGGTAAGATGTACTTTTACTAATTTGGTAACCATAATTAAGCACAGAAACTGGCGAGAATGGTAATACTCTACCAGGGTCCAACCTATAATATAATTACTTTACCCTATCACTTTTACCCTAACCACTTTAACCACCACCATATAGCCTTTCCCTTCCACCTATCCTCCACCTAAAAGTTTAGGGCTTGCTGAGTACGTACGTAATCAATCCCCCTCCACTCTATGTTTTTAGGAATAAAGCTGCAAGAGTATATCCGAGGATGAAGCTACCAAGGACTACACAAGGATAGGATGTCTGGAGCACACTCGAAGACGGAGCCATACGACTACACGAAGGAGTTACGCTGGGACTATGATGACTGGGTTATAGAAATACGCTTAAGGAATAAGTCTAGGGTTACGTCCGCACTCTAAGTTGCCTATAGGAATGGAGCCACGATGTCATAGGACCGCTATCTTAGAACTCTGATATATGATGTAAGGCCAGTGGTCCAAGCTATGTAACCTGAACCATGTAATATATTTCTCCTTTAGCAATAAAAGTATGGTTTTTTATATCAATCTTGTTCAATTTGTGCGTATCAGCTACTGATCCAGGGACTGATATGTGACGCATAGAGGACCCTAAATTGGGGGCCCGACAATCATCGTGCTGTCGCCGCCGCTCGCTGGATCTATGCGCTGTCGCCCCTCGTCGCTGGATCCATGCGCGCCATCATGGATCCGCGAGCCTCGGTCCTGCAACCCTCCGCCGAATGGCCTGGCCTTGCACACCGTCACCGGAGCAGGAGGCGGTCCTTGTGTGCCACGCCAGAGGAGGGAGTCACGCGCTGCCGCTAGAGGAGGGGACCAGACCCCATGCACCGTGCTGGATGAGGGCCTTGCACACCGCGCCCTACCCTGCCGCTAGAGAAGAGAGAGGCGGAGGGAGGGACATGGCGGTGTGGGAGGGATTAGAAAATAAATGGGCAACTTTTGTGGGGGCTTTTATATTCTAGTGTTTCCTAGTGGGCTGAGTTGGGCCGATGGGCTTACCTCAATTAATGGAGGCGGGGCTGTTAAGAGGTTCGCCTCTGGTTTCTAAAAAAAAGAGGTTCGTCTCTGAAAATGACATCCATTTTGCCTCTGTTAATAGATTTTGAGAGGTAGACATTTTATGACCGTCTCCATAATAGATTTTGAGAGACGAACAATTTTTGGCCACCTCCGCAAATAAAATGATTACCTCCTTAAATCCTCATGTATTTTAGAGTCACGTAAGTTTTGTGACTGCCTCTGTTAATGTTTGGGCCCTGTCTCACAGAATCTTTTATGTAGTAGTGTACGCCTCCATACTAGGTGATGACCCACACGTTGTTCGAGGCATTTTGTAGAAGGATTTATGGACAATTCTTTTGGATTTAAGTGAAAGTGTCAACAATTAGTGAATGAATTTAAAACTTGTTGTATGTTATAAAACTGCTAGCGCCCCATACATCCGATCGGGTGCTAGCGATGGAAGGTGCTCCCATGCCCACACCTGACGCACCCAGCTCCCTTGCCCCGCACCCATCCCGCTCCAGAGGCCGCGCAAGCCCACACATGCACTGGACCGCCCCGAACCAACTCCGTTTCACGCGCCCACATGCACGCAACAGCACCACCACCAGCAAAGCATGCGGTGACCCACGGCAGCGCACTAGTGGCAACAACATGTGCATCTCCGAGATCTACTTTTGAAGTATTCAAATAAAACACTTGCAATGTACATCTGAAACAGATGAAACACTTTAAACATGCATGTATAGTCTTAGCAACATGTGCAACAACTGATCTACTTTTGAAACATCCAGACGTAACACTCGCAACATACAAAAGAAGTCAGATGAAACACTTAAAACATGCATCTGCAGTACTTGCAAAAAACACCTGAAAACACTTGAAAATCATTGCAAATCATACGCAACATCCATATAGAACACTTGTAACATATGTGTGAAACGTATGCAACATTCAGATAAACACACTTGCAACATCTGTCCGAAAAACAAATGAAACAATAAGAATAGGCACTTGCAATATACGTGTACAAACCATTGCAATATATGCAAGATGCAACATCCATATGAAACACTTGCAACATACCTCTGAAACATCTGAAACACTTGAATATGCGCTTGCATCATGCACATTTAGCAAAACCTAGCAGGCGGGGAGCACTGCAAAGTGAGATCCGGCGCTAGGCCACGGTGGAGAAGGAGAATGGCAGTGGGCAAGTGCGGCGTGACGCGGCGAGGCGCCCCCGCGCTAGAGAAGGTCGTGGCGTGCGGCTGTCGTGCCCGCGGCGAGGTGCCCTGAGCTGGAGAAGGCCATGGTGAGCGGCAACCACGCTGGAGAAGGTGAGCGGCGGGCGAGCGGTGGGGAATGCCGCGATGGCTGTGCAAGTTGGGAAATGCCACTATTTCTTTTTTGGAGAAGCCATGAAGGAAGGTAGAGGGAAGTAGGCCTGTTTGGTAGCGTGCAGGTCTAGGAAGCGCATCGTCTGGATAGACGAACGCCCGCACCACCGCTTTCTGATATAATAATGCTTCTGTAGCGTATAGAAATAGATAGGATCCATCCAAAATGGGATAAGTTATATTCACGGAGATACATCATCGGATCACCAGTTAGAAATACTAATAGTTTTCCTTCTTGAGTATCAATAATAGTTCTAATTAATAAAAATGTAAAATTCTGTGGTAGGGTAAAGAAATAGAGATCGGATCCATCCAAAAAGATTAAGTCATATTCATGAAGATACATCACTAGATTACCGTAACAGAAGTACTAATGAGATTTCTTCTTGTAATAACCAATGATATTTCTAATTTTAGGCAGTGGGCATTGTAGTCAGTGAAGTGAAAATCACTTGATGCAAACTCCGTGACAACTGGCAACAACTCAGACAACTCAGAGAAGCTCGCACTCTCCTAGTACCACCGCAGCATGAATCCTATAGATATCGACCAAGTATAATCCATTTGGGGTGTGTTCACTTCGCGAAAAGTAGCTGAAAAGTTACTGTAGCACTTTTCGTTGTTATTTGGTAAAATTTGTCCAACTATGGATTAATTAGACTCAAAAGATTCGTTTCGAACTTTACAGACAAACTATGCAATTAGTTATCTTTTTTACCTACGTTTAATGTTCCATGCATGCGTCGAAAGATTTGATGTGACGTGTGTAAGAGGAAATATTTTGGGTTAGGAGGGGGAAGTGAACGCGGCCTTGGTTCATAATTCTAAAAAAACGTTAACTATTTTTTTAACTCTCACATCAATAATAAAGTAAATATGTTTGGGCATAAGAAACCACAATCAGGTCTCTTGTGGAATGCTCGTGGCCAGTTGAAGTGCACCACTTCATTGATTCTTGAGACACCCAAGTTGTGAGTCTAGCTTGTAACACTAGTTAGCGTGTGAATCATCATTTGAAGACTTGCCACAATGAGGATGTAGGTTGCCGGCAAACAACCGAACCTCGGTGATAAATCTTATGTCTATTCATTTGCCTGATTCGGTATATTGCTTCCACACTTGTTGTTTCATTGTCGTCTTCTTGCTTGTAGTGGTAGCTTGTTAAGAGTAGTAGCTAGTCGTAGCTAGTTTTAGTTGTTCTTGTTAGTAGTTCCTTCTAGCTCTGGTTAGTTGTTGCTCTTGTGTGGTGCTTGTATAGAATCAGAATCAATGCTACTAGAATTGTGTAGGAGGGCTTACTTTGGGTGAAATTAAAGCTAGTGCAAAATAGTTGCTATTAGGACCTCATATTGTACTAATCAACCTTTGTTCTTGTGTTTGTGCTTTGTAGAGAAATTTTTTTATAGGCTTTTCACCCCTTTCTAGCCATCAAGATACTTTCACCTAGGTAGCCATCGGGTGTTCGCTCAATTTATGATGTCCTAAGAATAGTTTTAACAGGAATAAAAAAAAGATAATGTTTAGCTCGCATATTGCTTCCTGTGATCTAGACTAGATTGTTCTATTCTTCTCTTTTTTTCTCAGAGGCTGTGAAGCAATATTAATACCTACCATTTGGTTAGAGTTTCATAGATTCATTTATAGTGGTTGATAGTGCTATTTTATTTCTTCAAAAATTACAGGCATACCATGTGAATTCCTTGATTTGTCGAGCATGTTGCTAAGAAAATAACCTTCACGCTTTCTGTCTAGGTTAGCTGTTGCCTTTTTACCTTTGAACTGGGAGGATGATCTTAATATGACACACTCATAATCTACAAATCTGTTTGCCTTTTATATTTCCAATAGGTTTCTTCTCCAAATCTCGAAAAACAACCTAATTGGCTTGCACATTGCTTCCTGTGATCTTTTACTGTTTGCTCATTTGTTAAATATTGAGAAGGGATGACATAGTCACAGTCTCTGAGTGTCTTTCATATGTCTAATATGCTTTTTCCCAAAACCTATAAATATGTTTAGTTTACACATTGTTCCCTGTGATCTTTATTGCTCGTCCAGTTTTTACAAATTGGGAAAGGGATAGGAATATATAACCTAATCATAGTCCTCACAAAAATATGTATATAAAGGGATAGGAATATATAACCTAGTCATAGTCTACAAAATTAGATATAACATTCAAACATATTGGGCTAACTCGCAGGAGCGCGTATCATCTAATAGTATATATATCAAATGGAGAAGGCAAAGATATACATGGTTAATGCCTAGGGGAGCATTTTGGTGGGGGTTCGCCTTAATGGGTAGTGAATTGTCGTTCTGAACTTCTGAAGGACAAAGGGCGATTAGCATTGCATGTGTTCCTACGTTGGTGTGAGGGCCATATATATATAAGTGTCACACCCGTTTTTAAGGAACAAATAGAATGTATAATCTTATGTGCGTCCAGAGATCAATCACACATAAGATGACAAATATAAATAGTATCATCACAACTGTTTATTACATAACGAATAATATCACAGAATCTTCACGTATTTAAGCGGAAACATAAGATAATTCTTGTGGCAGCTAGCTCCATAGCACAGGCACGTCAACTGGTTAACCACAAGTCTAGTAATCTTCAGGGAAGTAGTAGTAGTAATAACTATTTACACATTCGGGAGTCCATCCTGAGGTGTGGGGGAATGCAAGGGTGAGCACACAAGTACTCAACAAGTGTAACATGGGGTTCATGAAGCTCAAATAGGATAGACACTGGTTTAACTGCATGTAGCTTTTAGTTGGTCATATTTTAAGCAATTGAGTAGCAACAAATAGGTGATGTTCCCATAATAAACACATGATCATGTAAAGAGAATAATGAATAGCAAGAACAAGTAAATTAATAGTGATCTCTATTCCATAATGGTCTAAGGCCGCTCGTGACCGTGAGCACGGCTGATATACCAGTTATACACTCTGCAGAGGTTCTACACTATTACAATGAGTCATGATCCCCAAAAGTCCGAGGTCATGACTCCCAATTGGACAGTTAAGTTTCACTATGAAGTCTTTCCAAGGTTCGTCTAACAAGTTAGGGTCGCTAGGTTTCTGTGCCCTGCAAATGTAGAGCTCCCCTTCTGTATGGCACAATGACACGTAGCCTATACTCATAAGGACAGAAGCCGCACTACACCCAACCCAGAACACACCCCTCTTGCGCCATAAAGGTAACCACTAACAAGCTAGAAAAGGTCCTCTTATATGACTAAAACCAGAGCCATGTAGCCCTTATAGCTATAGTATAAGTCCCGGATGTTCGCTTACAGATAAGTCCTTATGGAGAGGAATCTAGAGAAAACTCTAGCCCTCTTGTTCCCTGTTGCTAAAAATCATCTTTTAGTGTTATTGCATATATCATTAGTCAAATTACAAGATCACTGTTTATGTGAGCACTAGCAAACTACCCAATGCTATAACCATAGGATTCAAGGAACAAGATCAATACTAAGGCATCCTTAACAAGGAGACACATGCATAATGAATTAAGTGAATTAAAGTGAATAGGTAACAAGGATAATCCCATGCTATACTTGCCTTGATCTAGCTGATCCTATTGATCTGGTTCGTAATAGTACTCTTGATCACCAACGAACTGCTCACCCTCTATTCTCGATTAACACATCAACAACAATCATCCAAGAGCAATCATACAAAGCAAACATAGCTATAATTATAATAGTACATCAATAGTAGCAAAATAAGATGAAAAGTTTGTAAAACGAATCTACATCTCACTAGGATCACACAGACGCGAATTGCACGCAAATCGGAGCTAAAACAAAAAAGTTATGATTTAAATAAGTTTTACTTTATTAAAGTAATAGATTAAATCTAATCTCAAAATTTAAAAGTTGAGAAGCTACTAAACAGTAGCACTAACATGTAGATTATGAAATTACGAACCTAACGCAACTTGAACGGGTCAAATCGGAGTTAAAACGGAGATTTTATAAGCAATTAAAGACAGTGGCAAAATTGTAAATAAACTGAACTTAATTACGATTTAAAATAAATAAAAACTAGGTTTTTAATCTGATTCGAGGACGGCGGGCATAATTATAGAAGAACTGAGGGACTCTTTAGAAAAAGTGACACGCGAAGAGGTATCATGCGATCTGGATCATTGGATCTTATTTGGATGGCCGAGATCAGAAGATGGGAAGTGAAGAGAGATGGCGAACCGGCTGACACTGTTCCCGCACGGTGGAGGCCATGGCTGGCGGCGATAAACCTCACCGGGGTTCTTGAATCCGGCCCTAGAGACCACTATCGAGCTCGGGAAAAACATAGAAAGAGAGAGAAGCTCAAGGAAAACTCACCGGAGACGAAAACATGGGCGAGGATGTATTGGGGACGATGCACGGCTCGGGATGGCGGCAACGGTGGTCCTATAAACAACGGCGACGCACAGTGAGCGAACCGAGATGAGAGAAGAAGGAAGAAGAGGCTTGGAGGCTTCGCAATCATGTTGCGAATCTCGACGACTTGCTTACGGTGATGACGGAGTCGATGACTTCGTTGGATTAGCTCGGGCGGTGGCGGATTAGGGTTGCGGTGGCTAGAGCTCAAATCAAGGGCGTTGGCTTGCAGTTAGGGTTGGGTAGAGAGGTGGTAGAGCCCGGGGCTATTTATGAGGAGCTCAACGTGCGGTTCAAGCCAAGAAGTAGACGTCGGGGCGGAGGCGGACTCCTCCGACGGTGTCCGGCTCGGTTACGAGCGGGAGGTGGAAGACGCCGACGCCGACAAGCTGGCCCGAGGTATCAGCTAGAGAAAGAGAAGGGCAAGGCGGCAGGCGGCTTCGACTGATTGACTGGGCCGGCCCGTTACGTGACTCGCGGCAAGAGAGGCTGGCTTGCTGGCTTCGGGCCGAACAAGAAAAGAGATGCGGGCTGGGCCAAGGAGGGAGGAGAGAAGGCCTGCGGGCCAAAACAGAGATGAAGAAGGCTTCCATTTTCTTTTCCTTTTCAATTTTCCAATTGCATTCTCAAATAGTTTTTGAAATCATTTTCTTCTTGAAATAAGAACCAATCAACACAAATAAAAATTATGCAGCAGCATGTATGCACAAGCATATATCTAACCTTATAGTTGATTTTATTTATTGAAAATTATTATTTCTCTAGGTTAAAATGTTCACAAAATTGCGTAAATAAATCCAATTCTCCTATTTTTAAAATGATGCAAATTTTAGGGTGTTACAATTCTACCCCCTTTAAAATGAATCTCGTCCCGAGATTTGGACGATGCTTACTCAAACAACTGTGGGTACGCTTTTCTTAAATCTTCCTCTCTTTCCCATGTAGCCTCTGCTTCCTAATACTGACTCCACTGAACTTTACACATCTTTATAACTCGGCTCCTAGTAACTCTTTCCACTGTCTCCAAGATCTTTACTGGATACTCCTCATAAGTGAGATTTTTCTTAACAGTGAGTTCCTCTAGCGGTATCTGTTCTTCCAACACACGCAAACATTTCTTTAACTAAGACACATGGAACACATCATGCACACCTGCTAAGCTCTCAGGCAATTCCAATTGATATGCCACTTCTCCACGTCTCTCTAAGATCTTAAAAGGACCGACATACCTTGGTGCTAACTTTCCTTTCCGGTTGAACCTTTTCACACCTCTCATAGGTGACACTTTTAGGTAGACATAATCTCCTACTTCAAAAGTTAATTCTCTCCATCGAGTATCGGCATAACTTTTCTGTCGTGACTGAGCTGCTTTCAAAATGTTTCTAATCATTCTTACTTGTTTCTCAGCATTCTTAAGCACATCGGGACCGAACACTTAACTTTCTCCTGTCTGATTCCAGAACAACGGAGTTCTACACTTCCTACCATACAAAGCTTCAAAAGGTGCCATCTGTAGACTTTTCTGATAACTATTATTGTAGGAAAACTCTGCATATGGCAAACTCTTATCCCAACTAATACCATACTGCAAAGCACAAGCTCTCAACATATCTTCCAATATCTGATTAATCCTTTCAGTCTGCCCATCCATCGGAGGATGATATGCTGTGCTAAAATTTAGCTTAGTCCCTAATGACTCTTGAACTTTCTGCCAGTAATATGATGTGAATTGAGTGCCTCGATCTGACACTATCTTCTTTGGAACTCCGTGCAAACTTACTATCCTTTCCAAATACAGTTCAGCCAACTTTGCACTAGAATATGTTGTTCTGACCGGTATAAAATGAGCAACTTTAGTCAGACGATCCACTATCACCCATATTGAATCAAAACCTCTCTGAGTGTGTGGTAACCCTACGATGAAGTCCATACCAACTTCTTCCCACTTCCACTCAGGTATCTGCATCGGTTGCAACAATCCTGCAGGCCTCTGATGTTCAGCTTTAACCCTCTGACACGTATCACATAGTGCAACATACTCTGCAACATCTCTTTTCAACCCATACCATCAATACTTCTCTTTCAGATCCATATACATCTTGGTACTTCCAGGATGAATAGAGTAAGCGGACCCATGAGCTTCACGTAGAATTACTTCTCTTATAGCCTTGTCCTCAGGCACACATAATCGTTTTCCAAACCATAGAGTTCCTTTATCATCCAAATGGAATCTAGGTGCCTTACCTTTTGGTATATTCCCAACTATCTCCTTTATTTTGTCATCTATCAACTGACCCTTGCGTATTTCTTGCTCCAATACAGGCTCTATCACCAATTCTACTGCATTAATGGCAATACCCAAGTTCAAATGCTCAATCTCAGCACACAACTCATTTGACATAGGCATTACCTGTACCTCATTAGCATAGCTCTTTCTACTAAGAGCCTCAGCAACAACATTAGCCTTGCCCGGATGATAATGTACTTCCAAATCATAATCCTTAATCAACTCTAACCATCGACGTTGTCTCAAGTTTAGATCTGACTAGGTGAAAATATACTTCAAGCTCTTATGATCAGTGTAAATATCACTCTTATGCCCAATCAAATAATGCATCCATATTTTCAAAGCATGTACCACTGCTGCTAACTCCAAGTCATGAGTAGGGTAATTTAACTCATGCTTCCTGAACTGTCGAGATGCATAGGCCACTACTTTGCCTTCTTGCATAAGCACACAACCAAGACCCAAACGAGATGCATCACAATAGATAGAGAAATTCTTACTCAAATCTGGCAAACCTAACACCGGGGTTGTTGTCAATCTTTTCTTTAACTCACAAATCTAGATTCTATCACGAAGTTAACCAAAAATATGACCCATCAGAAACTGTTTCTGATTTCCAGACTGCGTAGAAACTTCATCTTGTAACGATTATATCTCATGATCCAGAATAGATAAAAAGGTGATTCTAGAGACATTGGAAAAGTACGTGGGTCTAGTTACTCTCATAAAAATTTCAGAATTTTTCGCTAAACAGTTAATTTCAAGCATAAAAGGAAAGGCAGACCGCTCCAGAAAGGATAGAACAGAGAGAAAAGGTTAACCCAACTAAACTATTTATTTATCATACTTAACTTAGTATCTTTAACTAGAAACTTTTGTAGACAAGCCCACAAAGCTCCAGCACTTATTACATGGAAAAACCAACTCACACATAGGCACAATAATAACTCAACTAACAACACAAAGTTCACACGACACCACAAAACTCAACTTAACTCGACACTACTCGTACTATCGTATTATTACATAGATGGTATTCCAACTCCTAGGGACGGGCTTGATGTTCATGATAGTCATAGATCGCCTCTATGCCTTGATCAATCCTTAGACCATCTATCACCTCTTGTTACCTCTTGACGTCTTTTCCCAAAGCTTTAACCATGGCTTCTAACCGACGATTCTTCACGATCATGTCATGACCAAAATCCACCATGACTCGAGGAATTAGTTCCAAATTCGTAGGGTTCATCATTACCCATCCTTGCTCAGGGTCTCCACGGGGAAAATAGCGATATTGATCATCTTGCATAACATCATAGCGGAGGTGACAAAGTCCCAAGCATGCTTCAAAGGCTGCATTTTCTATGCCATCTTCTATAGTGGCACGACGACCACTATGGGAAAAGCACCTGTCCAGTAGATAAGTATCCATCTCTTCATTCTTAAAGAAGACACACACATTGCACTTCCAGTAAGTAGCTTCCAACGGATGCTTGTGCTCCCAGCAGACGTACTCAAATGCAGGATCCCAATCTATGAAGTAGGCACTAAGCATGCCAACCAGTCGATGGTGTGAAGGAGTGTCACAGCTTGACTTGTGATGGATCTTCATAATCCAACCCATAGGAAGGGACGGCACATCAACTTCAACGGAACCATCTTGTGGAGGCGACGGGGGCTGTTCTCCATCTTGGGCAAGCTCATCATCTTCATCATCACTCAAGTAGACAACCTCCTCTTTAGGTTGAAGTTCTTCCTAGGGCAAATCTGGTTCTGGCATCTGAAATGGTGAAGGCGGCGGGGTTGGTGCAGTGTCTTCTGGTTCCTCCTGAGGCTCCATTGGTTCATACAGGGAACGGGGTGGAAAGTAGCCTCCAGTGGTGATACGAGCAGTCTTACGGGCACGAGGCATCTACATAATTTAGTCCAAGAGTAAGTTAGAATAGAAGCAATGTTTTCACAATAGAATAAGGCGAAAGGAGCATAAAAATTTAGCAATTATCAAGAGTAAGGTGATAAGCATGAAGCAAGTGAAGAAAAGGGAACTAACACGACTATTACTAACTAGGCTTGTGTCCTACAGTCAACATAGCTCTGATACCAATCTGTCACACCCATTTTTAAGGAACAAATGGAATGTATAACCTTATGTGCGCCCAGAGATCAATCACACATAAGAAAACAAATATAAATAGTATCATCACAACTGTTTATTACATAACGAATAATATCACAGAGTCTTCATGTATTTAAGCGGAAACATAAGATAATTCTTGTGGTAGCTAGCTCTATAGCACAGGCACGTCAACTGGTTGACCATAAGTCTAGTAATCTTCAGGGAAGTAGTAGTAGTAATTACTATTTGCACGTTCGGGAGTCCATCCTGAGGTGTGGGAGAATGCAAGGGTGAGCACACAAGTACTCAACAAGTGTAATATGGGGTTCATGAAGCTCAAATAGGATAGACACTGGTTTAACTGCATGTAGCTTTTAGTTGGTCATATTTTAAGCAATTGAGTAGCAACAAATAGGAGATGTTCCCATAATAAACACATGATCATGTAAAGAGAATAATGAATAGCAAGAACAAGTAAATTAATAGTGATCTCTATTCCATAAGGGTCCAAGGCCGCTCATGACTGTGAGCACGGCTGATATACCAGTTTTACACTCTGTAGAGGTTATACACTTTCACTATGAGTCGTGATCCTCAAAAGTCCGAGGTCATGGCTCCCCATTGGACAGTTAAGTTTCACTATGAAGTCTTTCCAAGGTTCGTCTAACAAGTTAGGGCTGCTAGGTTTCTGTGCCCTGCAAATGTAGAGCTCCCCTTCCGTATGGCACAATGACACGCAGTCTATACTCATAAGGACAGAAGCCGCACTACACCCAACCCGGAACACACCCCTCTTGCGCCATAAAGGTAACCACTAACAAGCTAGAAAAGGTCCTCTTATATGACTAAAACCAGAGCCATGTAGCCCTCATAGCTATACTGTAAGTCCCGGATGTTCGCTTACAGATAAGTCCTTATGGAGAGAAATCTAGAGAAAACTCTACCCTCTTGTTCCCTGTTGCTAAAAATCATCTTTTAGTGTTATTGCATATATCATTAGTCAAATTACAAGATCATTGTTTATGTGAGCACTAGCAAACTACCCAATGCTATAACCATAGGATTCAAGGAACAAGATCAATACTAAGGCATCGTTAACAAGGAGACACATGCATAATGAATTAAGTGAATTAAAGTGAATAGGTAACAAAGATAATCCCATGCTATACTTGCCTTGATCTAGCTGATCCTGTTGATCTGGTTCATAGTAGTACTCTTGATCACCAACGAACTGCTCACCCTCTATTCTGGATTAACACATCAACAACAATCATCCAAGAGTAATCATACAAAGCAAACACAGCTACAATTAGAACAGTACACCAACAGTAGAAAAATAAGATGAAAAGTTTGTAAAACGAATCTACATCTCACTAGGATCACACAGACGCGAATTGCACGCAAATCGGAGCTAAAACGAAAAAGTTATGATTTAAACAAGCTTTACTTTATTAAAGTAATATATTAAATCTAATCTCAAAATTTAAAAGTTGAGAACCTACTAAACAGTAGCACTAACATGTAGATTATGAAAATTACGAACCTAACGCAACTTGAACGGGTCAAATCAGAGTTAAAACGGAGATTTTATAAGCAATTAAAGACAGTGGCAAAATTATAAATAAATTGAACTTAATTACGATTTAAAATAAATAAAAACTGGGTTTTTAATATGATTCGAGGACGGCGGGCATAATTATAGAAGAACTGAGGGACTCTTTAGAAAAAGTGACACGCGAAGAGGTATCACGTGATCTGGATCGTTGGATCTTATTTGGATGGCCGAGATCAGAAGATGGGAAGTGAAGAGAGAGGGCGAACCGGCTGACACTGTTCCCGCATGGTGGAGGCCATGGCCGGCGGCGAGAAACCTTGCCGGCGTTCTTGAATCCGGCCCTAGAGACCACTATCGAGCTCGGGAAAAACATAGAAAGAGAGAGAAGCTCAAGGCAAACTCACAGGAGACGAAAATGTGGGCGAGGATGGATTGGGGACAATGCACGGCTCGGGATGGCGGCAACGGTGGTCCTGTGAACAACGGCGACGCACAGTGAGCGAACCGAGATGAGAGAAGAAGGAAGAAGAGGCTTGGAGGCTTCGCAATCATGTTGCGAATCTCGACGACTTGCTTACGGTGATGACGGAGTCGACGACTTCGTCGAATTAGCTCGGGCGGCGGCGGATTAGGGTTGCGATGGCTAGAGCTCAAATCAAGGGTGTTGGCTCGCAGTTAGGGTCAGAGCCCACGGCTATTTATGAGGAGCTCGACGTGCGGTTCAAGCCAAGAAGTAGACGTCGGGGCGGAGGCGGACTCCTCCGATGGTGTCCGGCTCGGTTACGAGCGGGAGGTGGAAGACGACGACGCCGACAAGCGGGCCCGAGGTGTCAACCAGAGAAAGAGAAGGGCAAGGCGGCGGGCGGCTTCGGCTGATTGACTGGGCCGGCCCGTTACGCGACTCGCGGCGAGAGAGGCTGGCTTGCTGGCTTCGGGCCGAACAAGAAAAGAGATGCGGGCTGGGCCAAGGAGGGAGGAGAAAAGGCCTGCGGGCCAAAACAGAGATGAAGAAGGCTTCCATTTTTCTTTTCCTTTTCAATTTTCCAATTGCATTCTCAAATAGTTTTTAAAATCATTTTCTTCTTGAAATAAAAACCAATCAACACAAATAAAAATTATGCAGCGGTATGTATGCACAAGCATATATCTAACCTATTGCGTAAATAGTTGATTTTATTTATTGAAAATTATTATTTCTCTAGGTTAAAATGTTCACAAAATTGCGTAAATAAATTCAATTCTCCTATTTTTAAAATGATGTAAATTTTAGGGTGTTACAATAAGTGACATGGCTCTCTAATATAGCAGAATTTTTTTAGTAAAAGTCTCCTATTTAGATATAGTAGATAGCAGATATCACAAGCCGTTATTGCAATGTCTAGAACTCTACATCCAACTTCCCTCTACGTCCTGTATATATCTTTTATTATTCCTACCGTAAGTCCGTAACCAAAGGAAAGGCAGTCCGCTAGAAGATATTTGGCTCCTCCTACAACACTACTGTAGAAGATATTGATTCCTTCTCTTACGTCTTCATTGCCCATAAAAAGCGAGAACATATAATCAATGCCTAGCCTAACCGCGAAACTGCTTCTAAACTTCAACTATATATATTGACCTCTTAGCTAGTACATGCCACTGCGACACATCTGAACCAAATCACTTAGGAGGAGGGGAGCATTGGCAAAGGAAGGAGAAATGGTGTCCAAGTTGGTAATCATAGCTCTGGTTTTGCTAGTGATTGCGGGTGACCAGCCTGGTCATGCCGTGCCGCTCAGGAGCGATCTGAGTGTTGGCTGGATGACCGGCATGAAGGAAGGATCACCTGGTGGGATGCAGCCATCACTTACCGCACTTAATGCTAGAATTGGTAAGAAAAACTATAGCTTCTTAGCGTCGTTACACGATTTACATCTTTGCATTCGCTGTTCAGAAACTCGTTACCGCTTTCCGTTTTATCCACTGTATAAGATCGGGCGGTGTCAAATTTTGTGATAATCATTGTTCTGATCAACATAAATCAATGAATTTTAAAGGAGGGCAGCGCTACATGTGTCGACTTTAGAGATGGCAACGGGTACATACCCGACGGGCGGTGGCCACCCGTACCCGCACCCGCCACTTTGTACCCGTCGGGTTACCCGCACCCACACATGGGTAGAAAAGTGCTCCCGTACCCACAGCTGCGTGGGTAAATTCTACCCGACGGGTAACCCGTACCCGACATCATACCCGAGAATTACATGTAAATATCTAATATTCACGTACAAAAATAAATCATTCCAAGCTTCCAACTAGTTACAAACTAATATTCATATAATGACATCATTGCAATATATATAATAGAAAGGTTTAGTTGGATTTGGGCCAAATTCATGGGTTCTATGGACTAAAATGATGAGGGTGGTTGATTCTTTTTGCGGGTATATTTTACCCGTGGGTAGACGGGTATGGGTAGTATACATCCGCACCCGTACCCACCATACCCGATGAGTATAAGATTTTGCCCAATAACGTACCCACGGGTAGAAAATTCATCCCATACCCGTCTCTTTATCGGGTAATACCCGTCGGGTACTCGGATTTCGGGTACCCGTTGCCATCTCTCAACTTGCCACTTCACTGTCCGAACTAGTGAGATACAGTAAGTTGCGAGAGTGTCCACACAATCATAATGATCTTGTCGTGTGATGTCAGGAGAAGAAAGAAACGGTCATGTCGTCAGCGCAGAAGAAGCAAAGCTCATCTACACTGTACCGGCTTTCGTGCGGCCGCCTCGCATTCCGCCATCTTAGTCCAATGTTCTGTTTCTTTGATACGATTACTGTTGCTAAAGCAGTAATCAATAGGGGAACTGTGTACGCTGCGCGATACACTTTTATATAATACTAGTATAAATGGATCAACAGGAATTTACGCATCTAGAAAGATAGTAATTAGTACTACTATTTGTTGTACCATCCTGCACCACACATTGTGAGACTCATATATAAGAATAAAGCATATTGATACCCTTGTTCTTGTTTCGACTTTGCGTCATTACCTGCTGCGAATTCAAATTTGGTTGGTGATCTGAAACCTACAAATAAGGAAGTATTAATTGCTTTATTTCACTCCTATTCCACTCATGGTAGCGTATTTCTGTGGGCATCATACAATAACAGTTACAAAGATGTGAAATTAACAAGAACACCCTAACTTGAAGAAAAAGATAAGACCAGTAACATGATGTTAGCAAACTGAACACAAGATGCCCTCTTTTCTGTTTCCGTTTGCTGCTACTTTTCTATTTTTTGGGGTGATATTTTAAGTCACCCTTGCGTAGTTGCGTACGATAGGATCTTCTCAAGGTTCATGCCCAAGCGGTCTTCTCCAGAAATAGCAGCTCACCCAGAAACCAGTGCAACGGACAAGGGCAGTTTTGTAGGCAAAATTAGGTTGATTTTCCACCCAAGCGAGCGACATATAGCAGTTGGCTAGGACATGTGGTCCATGCCAGGTTTTATGATCACAAGCGTCATAACAACACCCACCTAAATCCAAACCAATGACTATCTTTATTTCAGTAATGTCCATAACAAACAAATAGCTAAAGAGATCTCATCTTCATCAACGACTTAACACAACAACAACATACCATTTTGTCCCAAGTAAGTTGGGGTAGGCTAGAGATGAAACCCAAAAGAGACGAGAAATAGGGAGACACATAAAGGGACATAAAGGGCATAAGACAAAAAGAGATCACGGTTCAGGCACGTTGATTGCCAATCTCCAAGCGCTCCTGTCTATAGCTAAATCCTTGGAGATAATCCACTCCTTAAGATCTCTCTTAACGGACTCGTCCCAAGTTAGTTTAGGTCAACCTCTACTGCTCTTTACATTATTGCCCCGCTTTAGAACTCTACTACGCACCGGCGCCTCAGGAGGCCTCCGTTGGACATGTCCAAACCATCTCAACCGATGTTGAATCAATTTCTCCTCAATTGATGCCACCCCAACCCTATCCCGAATATCGTCGTTCTGGACTCTATCCCTCCTTGTGTGCCCACAACACCAACGCAACATACGCATCTCTGCTACACTCAATTGCTGGACATGTCGCCTTTTTGTAGGCCAACACTCAGCACCGTATAACATCGCCGGACGAATCGCCGTCCTTTAGAACTTACCTTTCAGCTTCGGAGGCATCCTTTTGTCACAGAGGACGCCAGAAGCTTGACGCCATTTCAACCAGCCGGCTGAAATTCTATGCCTAACATCTTTATCAATGTCTCCATCCTTTTGTAGCATCGACTCTAAATACCGAAAAGTATCCTTCTTGGCCACCACTTGTCTATCGAGGCTAACGTCTCCCTCCTCATGCCTAGTCGCGCTGAAATCGCACCTCATGTACTCGGTCTTAGTCCTACTAAGTCTGAACCCTTTTGACTCTAACGTGTGCCTCCATAGTTCTAACTTCTTATTAACCTCTGCCCTACTGTCGTCAACTAGCACCACATCATCAGCAAAGAGCATACACCAAGGGATATCACCTTGTATGTCCCTTGTAACCTCATCCATTACATATAAATTTTCATAAAAGAAGAGAAGGGACGGGGTTATGTGAACCATATGACTATAAACCCAAAGGATGCTCCCAGCCAAGAGATTCAACAAAACCAAAGGTTGCACCATGCCATTAGCTAACCTGAATGAATAATGATCAAGGCAGGGGCGGATCCAGCACGGGGCGGGGTGGGCTCGGGCCCCCGCTATCGCCGCTCGGACCATGGAGTCCCTCCTAAGCCCCCGCTACAAATTTGTACATATTCAAGCTTAGAAGGAGAGGCTAGGGATGAAAGATTATGAGATAAGCCTCTCCTAACTTATTTTTTAGATCCGCCACTAGATCAAGGCACCAAAGGATAGATTCTTAGCAACCTACCAACAGGGGAAAAGAAACACTGCCGATCATTCAGAATTGAACCGTCTGTCTTTTCTTGTGCCCAGTTACATTGAACCATTTAGTTGAACTTTCCATCTGGAGATGAGCAACAAACTTTTTCCACAAATTAAGCACACACATCCATTGAGTTACAGATGAAAGAATCTGTGAAGTAAACTGCGTAATGTGCCATTAACCGGAGAAGTTTCCAAATTGCACAGGTAACTAAAGGAGTTCCTCTACAATCAATCAAGATATATCCCAAAGAACTTTAAAACACAAATTTCCTAACTGACATCAAGCAGGTATCCAAAGTTGCAGAAGGCTTTCAGTAAAGAAAACTTGTTATTCGCTGCAGGATTCGAGGATCTAAACAATCAGCCTGTCAGAAATTTTAGCTTCTGAATGTTAAATCATCACAGCAGTGTAACTAAGGCCTTGTTTAGTTCCCACCTTAAAACTTTACACCCTATCACATCGGATGTTTAGACACATGCAAGAAGTATTAAATATAAACTAAAAAAATAACTAATTACATAGATTGCATGTAATTTGTGAGACGAATCATTTAAGCTTAATTAGTCCATGATTTGACAATAAAGTGCTACAATAACACATGCGCTAATGACCGATTAATTAGGCTTAATAAATTCGTCTCGCGGTTTACTGACGGATTCCGTAATTTGTTTTTTTATTAGTATCCAAACACCCCAGACAACACCCACGTATAATACCCGATGTGACATCCCAAAACTTTATACCCTGGAACTAAACAAAGCCTAAGTTCCACAAACAATAAACAAGGTTGCTAACAAGCAAAGAGAAGTGAGGATATTTATTATTTACTAACCAGCATTACGTAAATATAGATTTGTGCCACCAATGCATGAGCTTTCCTAGGGATGACCCCTCATCGCTGGCTTCTATCAAATAACTGGAAGCTGCAAGTTTAAAAAATAGTGTACAGTTGGAACCATGTCAATAACTGCTTGGTAATTGTTCGTTTCGGAAAACAGCTTGCTTCACTTGAGGCTCCGATGCGCATTTATTTACCATGGTTTGCTGCACTCTTTGTATCTGTTGTCTGTTCCAAATACGAAAGCAAGGCAATCAACGATTGAAAGATGGTGCAGAAAAGCACAATTGCAGCAGCTGCCACGGCTAAGGCAAGCCAAGGATTTTTGAAATGGTTATGCCACAACCAGGCCATCCATCTATTTATACGATTCTGGTAGTATTCTTCCATCATATGGCAAACAGATTTAAGGTAGTATGTGCCACTCGGATCAAAATCCAGATTTTTACCCAGCTTTCTGAAAAGATTAGACACTTCATCATCTGTGCGCATGTAGTGTACTATTATACCCTTTCGAGCAAGTAATGCAACATCACTGGGTGTGCTAACGAGTTGAGAAATGAGAACCATGTAGGCAGACAAATCATTTCCAAATTGAGGAAATGTGTTCTCAAATGCAACCAAGTTTCTAAGGAGACAAGCTGTATTTTCTTCAATAAGCAAGCATGGCATTTCCAGCTCACCATTATCAAAAGTAATGTCCAGAAGAGAATGTGGATTCTGCTTATCATGCTCTTTTCTCTTAAACTCAATACCAGCTTCATGATAATGATCTGCTCGACGCCAACGCTTTGGTGCTTCATGATCTAAAGAAGCTTCTTCAGAGTTACAGCTGAGTTTGAAATATTTATGCCCCAAATTCCGGAACCATCTGTTTGTAACTTTCTGCTTTTGTTGTGGCCTTATGCGAGGCCTAAAGTATTTGTGACACAATTGAAGCAAGTGGACAAAGTCTTCTTTCCCATCAAACTCACAGGCAGTTGTTGTATATTTCTGTACATTATCTTCTACATATTTACATACCTTGTCAACTAGTAGTTCCACATTATTGTTTCCCGCAAACAGCTCATATATTCTCTTGATGACAAAAAATGGCAATTGATTCTCAAGAAGAAGAAGATCACGCAAAACTTGACTATCATACCATTGCAATATTGGTTCATTTTTTGATTGGTTAAGATCTTTATAGCTCGGTCTCGGCTTATCTGAATCAATCATGGAAACTTCCACACTTTGTGCTGCGCTATTGGATGACCCAGCTCCTGATATCGTGGTTTCAAGTCTTGTTCTGTCATGCTCTGCATTCTCTATAATCTCTTTTTCTTCGGCTACTATATGTTCATTTGTTTCTATACCATGGTGAAAACTAATTTTTGAGTTGTCTTGTTGAGTGTTTACATCTAAATCAATCGTTCCACAAAGATACACAATCATAAAGCATCCATCAAGCAGGAGCATTCGCAGGAACATGTCACTTTCCAGCAAGACTTCCTCATAGTAACAGCTTCTTGCCTTTTTCTCCACACTTTCCAGAACAGTTAGGTAGTCCTCCAACTTATGTCTAGTGTTTAGTTTAAGAAGATAATCCAAGCAGTCCCATTTTACTCTCTCCATAAACAGAAGGGAAGTATTTCCATTGTAATAAGGACCAACTGACAAAACTATGGGCTCATATAGTAACTTGTCAGCTTGTTTCATGTCTTTTTTAACTCTACATATCGTGCAGAATTTTGTCCCCTGATCATGATCCTTGTATGAAGATTGATAATAAGTGAGCTTCCTGATCATGTAATTCTCCAGTTCATCAATGTCTACAGTTTCTTTTCCACTTGTCTCACACTGAGCCATCATTAAATGCTCACTAATGTTGATAGTATCTAGCTGGAAAAAGTCAGATATAAACCATGTGTTAAAGCAATAGAACTAAATATTGCTGAACAAACTAAAACCATAAACCTGATACATAATATTAAGGAATGAAGTTGAATAGCAAACAATAATTGCAGATTTTGTATCATAAGTCAACTGCGGCATCCAGGATCCAATCGAACTTTTATGTGCAATCAAATGGTTTTAATTAACAAAGAAGGCAGCTCAAAACCGCCTGTGATTGAGGGGAATTTTGTGCTAAGAGGATCATCTAGAAACTTCCTGTGATGCAATGTTAAATTCCACGATTCTCCTCCTAACTGACACCAGAAGGAAATTAATAGCTATACAGTTATTAATTGCGATTATATTACCACTCACGTGTGCTTATCAAAATTATTATCTAATAATCCTTATATAAATTGACGCACTAAACAAACTTAGGAATTTTTTAACGCAAATAGCAGGAGCTCTGCCTATCCATTAAGAGGGACAGTTATTTTTACAGGAAGTGAACAAGACATGAACACGACCAAACTTAGTGGGGGAGTCCAAACAAAGGAGCCATCCCAGCCATTACAAACTTTGTAGCGAGTGCGCCCTTTTGTGGATTTCCACGTTCTCTTTTATCATCCCCGCAGCTTGTATGTCTGTGGCATGATTGTTCTCGAAAATGGCTACACTCTTTGCAAGTTTCTACATTGTACAGATAACTAGGCCATTGAACCTCACTTGTGATCTTTGGGGATCCAAGGTAGGGAGTGATCCCACCTATCTGCCAGGGAGGTGAAGTTTGCGTGCTGTGCCACATCAAGATCGGCAAAATGCTCCCAAGAAAAAATAAGGCTCCAGACTACTTAGGGCTTGTTTGGTTTGGGTGTTAAAGTTTAACAAATATTGTAGCACTTTCGTCATATTTGACAAAAAGTTTCTAATCTTGGACTAATTAGGCTTAATAGATTCGTCTCGTAAATTACTCCTAATCTGTGCTGACATGCATGCAATTAGTCTACATTTAGTACTCCATGCATTTGCCACAACATTGATGTGATGGGAGTTAAACTTTAACATGTGCAAACCAAACAGGGCCTTAGGCGAAGGGCCAAGCCAGGCAAAGGTGGTAACTAGTCTCCAGTGACCATTGCACAGTGCGTAGGCGTCGTGATGTGACCAACCTTGAAGCTCAAGTTTGTCTGTTGCGAGGATCTAGTTTTGAATGATGATGCAGGCAAAGAGTATGCATTTGTTTTCCGTGTGCGCCCTCCAAATGGAGTCTACAATGTATGTATCTTCGATAGGAAGCCAGTCCGTCTACAGTCCATTTTGAAGTTATTTTGTCCTCGATCTCCGGTTGTAGTTGGAGGCTTTGTATACGGATCCATAGGGAGATGAATTCTTCAATCTGACTCGATGTGGTGATCTTACCTTGTAAGGTTTTGATCCAAGTGTCATTTGTAAGCTCTTGTTGCAGTCTTGTTTTTTCTTTCCACAAGTTGGAAGAGGTGTGGTGCTAGGTTTCTTGGGGCTTCCCATCAAGCCAACTATGATGCCAGAATTTTGTCTTCTTACCATTTTCAATGGACACACGGGTGGAGGCATTGAAGAAAAGGTGGTCGGTGTCATTACATGGTGTTTCTGCGTCAATCCAAGGTTTGTCTTCTTCAGTCCACTCTTGCTAAAGTCAACATAGGTGCAGTGCTCTGCTGAACTTGTTTAGGTCTGTCACCCCGAGGCCCACCAGGTCTTTGGGCATGCAAAACATTGGCCAGTTCACTAGACAATGGCCACCATTAACGTTTTCATCTCCTTTCCAAAGGAAGGAGTGGCAAATCTTGTCAATGCACGACATTAATATCCATGTATAAGGACAAAATCAAATGGAACTAACTGACAACAAAATCAAATGGAACTAATTGGCAAAAAAATCAAATGGAACTGACAGGGATGGGTAATATACCACCAAGTAGACATAGAAGATTCGATTTCAAGGGAGATATCAAATCTTTCAACACAGCCAAAATCTAGAAAACCAAAAGATCGGACAACTAATCTGGATTCTTTGCTGGGTCCTGCAAAATAAAACCCTACCAGCAGCAGAAGATTTGGCCTCAACAGAACATGTGCAAATTCAGCTCTACAGTCAACAAAATTGCGAACGTGTCTTACTAGACTGTCATTTTGCTCAGGAAGTTTGAAAAGGTGTTCAGATAGATTGGATTTCTCAACCTGAGAACCTCATTATTATAGCTCCTGAAAGCTGCCTTGCCTATTGGGGGAAGAGATCAGCATCAGCATTACGAAAGAGACAAAAAGAGAAATCAATTTTACTGTACTCCCTCAGTCCAGAGATATGAGGTATCCTAGAAATTTTAGAATAGAATAAAACAAATGATGTGTGTAACATGCTTACCATATTTTGAATATGTTTTTTTTTGCAATTCATATTTTGAATATGGTGATACACACTAATAGCAGGTGTGCATGAGATTGATGTTTGAGGAGAGTTATTTCACTTAGAATACCTTATAATTTGGGACAAAACTTGAATGCTTCAATACTTAATTTACTCCTTCCATTCCAATTATAAGTCGTTTTGGCTTTTTTTAGATACATAGCTTTTGTTATATATCTATACATAACCTATATCCAGATAGATAGTCAAAACAACTTATATTAAAATAAAGGGAATATATTTCAGGACTGAGGGTGATGGAGTACCTATTAAGTGCACAGACGTTGAGTCTGTAATGTTCGTTGTTTTTTAACAGATAATGACAGCTGAGCTGCCATTCAATTCATATACAGGCGAAAAAACTTTACGTACAGTGAAAAAACATCCTTGATCTCTCGTCTTGCTCACGTGCACCAGAAATCACCACATACAAACCCACCATCCTTCTTGGATTTTAATAATCATTTCGGAAATGAACACACTAAGGTACGGCTTCAAATCACCAATTTCGCTTTTCGTGAGGTTCTTCATATGCTATAAAACCACGCTCGTTCCCTAATCCCCTCAAGGGTCACTGTACGTCTGTGCCCTAATCTACAAAATGTAGGTAAAAGTTTCACCGCCTGATCAATTAACGGCCGTTATAGTCATCTTTGCGCATCGTATCAGACTGCGTAGCGTGATTACTGATTAAACCTAAAATATTTGAACAAGAACAAAGCCGGAGAAGCCGTTGAGAGATGGGGGATATTTCAGTACCATGTGACGAGGCTTCAACTTCAATCATACGGGGGTAGAACCACCGATCGAAGTTACGCCTGCGCTTCCCAGGCAGCAGGCAGGCTCTCAAATCCATCTACCATGCCTAAATTTTATTGGAGACGGCCACGAGGGAGAGTAGGCGAGTCACGGGAGTCCCTGTTACACCTGGGGCTGTTTTCCCGGTCAGCCTCCGCATTTACTTATTGCCATTCTGACAAACGGTAAATCTACATATTTTCCAGAGAGAGAGATAAGGCTGTCCGCACCCGTGTTCGGTAAAGACGACTGAACGGTAAATAAAGCGAACAACGCGCCGCACCGCGCAACGCTAAAGCAATCGCTACAGTAACATTTGTTACAGTAACACGCCAGAGGTAGAGTTTGCCTGTGCGCGCCTGTAAAAGAAAAGGAGGAGAGAGAAAGAGAGAGGAGAGAGGAGGGAGGAGAGAGAAAGAGAGAGAGGAGAGAGGATATGGAATGGTTGTTGATATAGAGTATGATATAGAGTAAATATGAGTGCGGGAGGAGTTGGTATAGAGGTGAGAATTCCAGATGACTAGGACGGAATATTCCTTTAGAGGTGTGTTTAGAGAGTGGTGCGGTGTGGAAGCCTAAGAAACGCTATATTTTTGCTATTTTTCCATTTTTAATAAATCTACATATTTTCTACTAGAGGAAACACACAGCCTGTTTGGTTTGGAGATCGGGTCCGTTACGCATGGGTTGGTCAGGCACCAGAAGGAACCTGCCCGTCCGACGTTTATTTGCGGAACGACCTCGTCTGAGAGATCAGCTGCTGTTAGTTCACGGAATCACCGCCCGTGGAATAGCTCCATGACGGACGACTTGATGACGTGCCGCAAACCAAACGTCTCAGCTAGGCTCGGATATTGGGTCGGATGATTTCGGACTGCTTGTAACACCCTAAAATTTCAAAAAGAAGAAAAATAGGAGAAATATGATTTTTGTATATTTTTGTGAGCATGCAAACTTAGAATAATAATAATTTTTATAAATTAAAAATCAAATATAAGTGTAGAAACATGATTGAGCATTCATGCTGCTGCATTTGAAGTTTTGTATTGAGTGGTTTAAATCAAATTCAAATTTGATTTGAAAATCATTTGAAAAATGAATTTGAAAAATTAGAAAAGGATTTCTTATTCTCTCTGCTCTCGGGCCGGTTTTCTTCACGGCCCAGTGCGTGCGGCCCGCTCTTCCCTCCCTCCTGGCCGGCCTCCTCCTCCTGGGCCGAGCCCAAGCCAGCGCACGCGGCCTGCTAAGCCAGCCGCCGCCCCGTTTTTTTTTCTGAGTCGCCGACATATGGGTCCCGCCTGTCAGCGACTGTCTTCACTTTCCTTTCTTCTTCCTCCCGACGTCGGACGGATTCTCCTTCCTTCTTCCACCGATCCGAATCGATCTCTCAATCTCTCTCTTTCCTTTCTTGAGGCCGCCTCCGGGCTATAAAACGGAACCCCGTGCCTCCCCGCTTCTCATTGAGCCCCTTAAACCCTAGCCTCGACATCCCGGGAAGGTCACCGTCGAAGCTCCGCCTCCACCGCCGCCTTGACGAGCTAGCCGCCGCCCTCCGGTTGCTCTCCAGCTTCGTTCTCGCGCGGGGTAAGGTCGCGATGATGCGCTCTTTCTTTTGGTACTTTCGGTTTGGCGATTGGTGCTCGGGATGGTCCTCTTCACAAGCTCCGGCGAGCTCGGGCTCCATCCGGCCATGGCGCCGCCGTCGGGGTTACTGTGGCCGCCGCCGGCCGCTCTCTTTCTCTCTCCCCGATCCGATCTCGGCGTCCGTTTTGAATCGGACGGATCTTATTTAATGATACCGGTTCGCGTGAATTTTTGTAAAAGAGACCCTAAACTTTTGTGTTATCGAACCCGCGGTCCAAAGCGTAAACCGGAAAATACGTTTTGATTAAATGAAAACGTAATTCGTTTCGGAAAAGAAAAATACGCTTTCTGATATTTACAGTTTTGCCATTTAATTTGTTTTAGTCGTAGAATCTTCGTTTTAACTCCGATTTGGTCCATTCAAATTGCGTTAGATTCATATTTGCGAGCTCTATGTAACTATACAACTGTACAGTAGGTTTGGATTAATTTATTTTCGAGTTTTTAATTAAAGTATTCATTTTTCTATAGGAAATCTTTGGAAATTCATAACTTTGTCGTTTTAGCTCCGATTTTCGTGATCTTCGTGTCTGTGTGATCCTAGCGAGTTGTAGATTCGTTTTAAAGACTTTTTATCTTATTTTCTTACTGTTGGTGTATTGTTCTAATTATAGTCTTGTTTGTCTATGCATGATTGCTCTGGATGAATGTTGTTGCTATTGTTGATCGAGTATAGACGGTGAGCAATTCGTTGGAGATCAAGAGTTTTACTACGAACAAGATCACCAGGACCAGTTTGAGCAAGGCAAGTATAGCATGGGATTATCCTTGTTGTCCTATTCACAATAAGCAAATAATATCATTATGCATATATTCCTTGATAAAGATGACTTAGTATTGATCTTATTCCTTGATACCTATTATATTGTATGGATTAGTATTGCTAGTGCTCAACTTGAACTATGATCATGTAATTTGACTAATGGAATATGCAATAAACATTAAAAGATGATTTTATTACTGTTTAAGGGTACTAGAGCATGGGGTTACTTTGTTGCTCTTGTTACTCTCCATAAGGACTCATCTATAAGCGAAAATCCGGGATTTACAGTACAACTGTGAGGGCTAAAATGGCTCTGGCTTTAGTCATATAGAAGGACCTTTTCTAGCTTATTAGAGGTATTCCTTTATGGCGTAAGAATGGCTTGACGAATCGGGTATAGTGCGGCCTCTGTCCTCATGTGTATAGGCTGCGTGTTATTGTGCCATCAGGAAGGGGGGCTCTACATCTATTTGCCGAGTGAAATCTAATGGCCCTAACTTGTTAGACGAATCTTCGAAAGACTTCATAGTGAACCCTGCCGACCTTCCTTAGAAGTGGGTCAAGAGATTAGCTACCTCGGGCGAAAGGGTAAATCACGACTCACAGTGAAAGTGTACAACCTCTGCAGAGTGTAAAACTGTTATAACAGCCGTGCTCACGGTCACGAGTGGCCTTGGACCCTTATGGAATAGTAGATCATTAATAATGAATATGTTTTTGCTATTCGTTAATCATTTCACATGGATCATATGTTTATTGATTATATTGAGACACTTTGATATCATTGATATACTGAATTAATGCTATTTAAAAGCTACATGCTGATAAACCTATGTTATGCCTTTGAGCCTCATGAACCCCATGTTACATTTGTTGAGTACGAGATGTACTTACGCTTGTTTATTTTTCTTACTTGGATAAAAATCCCGGATGGGTAACAGATGGTGCAAGTAGTGACTACTTCTACTTTCCGGAAGATTACTAAACTTGCTATCAACCAGTCAATGTGCCTGTGATTGGAGCTACCACGAGAGTTTTTATATTTTACTTCCGCTATATTATTGTAAAGACTATGTGTTATTAATCGTGATGTAATAACATTTGTGATGATACATCCTTTATAATTTGTTAACTTATGTGTGATTGATCTCTGGGCACACATAAGGGTATGCATTCCATTTGGTCGATAAATGGGTGTGACAAATTGGTATCAAAGCTATTGTTGACTGTAGGACGCAAGCCTAGATAGAAATGGTCGATTTAGTGTCATCTTTTCACTATTTTTTTATGCTCATTATCTTGCCCTTGTTATTTGATAAATTTTTATGCTTCTTATGTCTCATTCTATTATGAAATTTTGCCTCTATTCTAATTACATCTAAAAACTCTGTAGATGGTTCGTGGCCGCAAGACTGCCCGCATCACCACTGGAGGACACTACCCACCTCGTGCTTTGATTTCACCTGAAGAGCCACAAGAGGAAGTACCCCAGGAGAATGAGCAGACCCCTGAAGTACCAATCCAAGTGCTAGCACCTTCTCAGGAAGAACCCGAGCCTGAAGAAGACCCTGAGATCATCGAGATTGAAGATGATGAAGAGGAGGAAGCCAATGGAGGAGAGCAACCCCCGTCTCCCCCACCTGGTGCAGCTGCTGAGGATGTGCCACCCCCTCCAATGGGTTGGACTGTGAAGATCTACCACAAGGCAGGAGGAAATGCTGTTTCTCACCATCGACTTGTGGGAATGCTCTCTGCCTACTTCGCTGATTGGCACCCAGCTGTGGAGTATGTCTGTTGGGAGTACACCCATCCGCTGGAGGACACTTACTGGAAGGCAAGAGCGAGCATTTTTCCTAAGGATGAAGAAAAAGGAGCATACCAGCTGGACAGGATGTATGCTCACATGGGTCGTCGAGCTACCATGGAGGATAGTATTGAAGATGTTGCTTTTGAAGCGTGTATGGGCCTTCGCTACCTTCTCTTTGACAGCATGAAGCATGATATCCACCGCTACCTCCCTCGTGCACACCCCGACCTTGGATGGGCCATGATGGATCCAGTGCAGTTGGAACCACTTCCTCGGGTGATGGTGAACTTTGTCTATGACATGATGGAGAGGAAGTTGCAGTTAGAGGAGATGGTGAAAGCACAAGGGAAGACCATCAAGAGGTGCCAAGCAATGATTGATGAACTCCGAGCAAACCAAGGCATGACAAAGATTTATGAGACATTAGAGCATGAGCCACGCCAGTAGAAAATAGGAGTCCTTTATGTAATAAGAACGTTCTTAGTAACGTCAGTTGAGTCTTCGAGTCTGTCGTGTGGTTTGAACTTTGGTGTGATAGTTGCTTTATCATTATGTTTATGTGTGAGTTGGATTTTTGTTATGAGTGCTGGGGCTTGTAGGCATGTCTACAAGTTCCATTTTTAAGAATAACAGTCTTTTAGTCAAGGGAATAATAGTTGGGTTTGGTATTGTCTCGTTTCTGTCCTTGCTGTTTTCTGGAGCAGTCTGCAATATTTCTGATATGGTTCAAAAACGGTTCATGCAACATTTATGAAATTTTTATGAGAGAAACTAGGCTTAAGCACCTTTCAAAGGCCACTGGAATCACCTTTTTATCTGATCTGGTTCGGGAGATATAACTGTTACAAGTTAAAGTTTTTGCACAGTCTGGAATCTAGAACAGTTTTTGTTGCGCCTTAGTTTTCATTAACTTAACGACAGAATCTGGTATTATGGTCTAAATAGAAGTTGTGGGGAACTTCATAAGCTTTCCAACCATATAGAGCACTCCTCTATGGGACTTCTGTAGTTCGAGATATGATTGATTTACTGAACTGATCACATTGATATTCGCTCAGAAAACTTTCAGATATCATTCTTTATCTTATAAGTGGTTGATAACATAGAAATCTCAAAGTTTGCATTCTTATGGATGTCAGATGGCCGGAAGAGGAAGAGGCAGGGGTCGTGGAGGTGTTCCCCCAAATCCACCACCACCACCGCCACCAACTATTGAGCAACTTCTGGCAGTGCAAACACAACTCATGCAACAATTGGTGCAGAACCAACATAATCATCCAGTTGCTGGAGTACCACCACGTGATAAGCGTGGTGAGTTTTTGAAGGGTCATCCCCCGGTGTTCACGCATGCCGCTAATCCATTGGAAGCAGATGATTGGCTCCGTGCCGTGGAAAAGCAACTCAACATTGCTCAATGTGATGACCGTCAGAAGGTGTTGTTTGCTTCTGGACAACTCCAGGGAGAAGCTCAGGACTGGTGGGAATCATATGAGTATGGTCGTCCCGCCAATGCTCCTGCAGTCACTTGGCAGGAGTTTAGAGAGAACTTCAGAGCTTATCATATACCAGAAGGAATAATAGAACTGAAGGCAGAGGAATTCCGAAATTTGACCCAGGGGTCATTGTCTGTAGCTGAGTATCATGACAAGTTTGCCCAGTTGTCACGATATGCACCACATGAGGTGGCCAATGACAATGATAAGCAGCGCCGTTTTTTGAAGGGATTGTATGATGGATTACAACTGCAGCTGATGTCTAATACCTATCCCAATTTTCAGACGCTTGTGAACCGCGCTATCATGGTGGACAACAAGCGCAAGGAGATGGATGCCAAGAGGAAAAGGCTTCAGGGACAGACTTCTGGTAGTAACACTCGTCCCCGTACTGGTTTCCAGCAGGTTAATCAACAGAGGCCTCCTTCTGGTCAGTGGAATCATGGACAGGTCTCTTTCCGCAATCAGTTTCCGCAACGTCCCCTATTCCAGCCGCAGAATGGTAACCAACGCCCTCCGCAGCAGAATGGGAATCAACCTCAGCGCCAGGGTCCTTCCAATAATACTCCCATGAAAACCAGTGCTCCCAATACCCCCAACAAGTGTTTCGGATGTGGAAAAGAAGGTCACTTGTCTTACAACTGCCCTGAGAAGATCAATCAGCAGACTCCACAGAGGCAGGGTAGTCACCAGAAGCTTGCATCTAATACTGGAAGGGTGAACCACTTGTCCCAGGAAACCACAGTGGAGGAACCAGAAGTTATGCTTGGTACGTTCGATGTCCATTCCACTCCCGCCACTGTTCTTTTTGATTCTGGAGCATCACATTCTTTCATATCACAATCATTTGTTAGAATACATAGAATTCATTTGTGTGCCATGAAGAATCCTATATTAGTAAACTCACCTAGTGGAAGTATGCCAGCATCTTATCGTTGTATCCCGATTAGTCTCATTCTAAGGGGGGTAGAGTTTTAAGGTGAGTCCTATAGTATTGAGAACAGCTGGGATCGACCTTATATTGGGAATGGATTGGATGATGCAACAACAAGCAGAGATTCAGTGCAAAGGTAAATCAGTAGTGCTGACAACACCAAAGGGAGATAGGATCAGAGTTGATGTGAAAGTGCAGAAACAGGAGACCGCTTTAGTGAATCAGCTTACTGATGGTGCCAACAAGGAGGACCAGGTTGTGGAAGAGTTCTCCGATGTGTTTCCTGAGGAATTGCCAGGTATGCCGCCCGACCGTGACATTGAATTTATTATTGAATTATTACCTAGGACTGCACCCATAGCTAAGCGTCCATATAGAATGGGAGTAGATGAATTAGAAGAACTTAAGAAACAAATTAAGGAATTGCAGGATAAGGGTTTCATTCGTCCTAGTTCTTCACCTTGGGGAGCACCAGTGATTTTTGTGGATAAGAAAGATGGTACACAGAGGATGTGTGTAGATTATCGGTCTCTCAATGAGGTCACCATCAAGAATAAGTACCCATTGCCTAGGATTGATGACTTGTTTGATCAGTTAATAGGTGCTTGTGTATTCTCCAAGATTGATCTTCGTTCTGGATATCATCAGTTGAAGATTCGTGCTAGTGATGTACCAAAGACAGCTTTTACCACACGGTATGGGTTGTATGAGTATACAGTGATGTCTTTTGGTCTGACTAATGCTCCTGCGTACTTTATGTATTTGATGAATAAGGTATTCATGGAATATCTAGACAAGTTTGTAGTGGTATTCATCGATAATATTCTAATATTCTCCAAGACTGAGGAGGAACATGCTGAACATTTGAGGCTAGTATTGCAAAAGCTCAGAGAACACCGGTTATATGCCAAGCGGAGTAAATGTGAGTTTTGGTTGAAGGAAGTTTCCTTTCTTGGTCATGTTGTCTCAAATGGAGGAATATCAGTAGATCCTAGCAAAGTGAAAGACGTATTGGACTGGAAGCCACCAACCAGTGCAAGTGAGATCCGTAGTTTCTTGGGATTAGCAGGCTATTACAGAAGATTTATTGAGGGATTTTCTAAGCTTGCGAAGCCAATGACTGCACTATTAGAGAAGAACGCCAAGTTTGTGTGGTCTGAGAAGTGTCAGGCTAATTTTGAGGAATTAAAGAAAAGATTGACCACTGCACCAGTATTAGTTTTGCCAGATCTGAGTAAACAGTTCTCTATTTACTGTGATGCATCTCGTTTGGGTTTAGGATGTGTTCTTATGCAAGAAGGTAGAGTTGTGGCATATGCATCAAGACAGTTGAGAAAGCATGAATTAAATTATCCTACTCATGACTTGGAATTAGCTGCAGTGGTTCATGCATTAAAGATATGAAGACACTATTTGATTGGACATAAAAGTGATATATATACTGATCACAAGAGTTTGAAGTATATCTTCACTCAATCAGATCTGAACTTGAGGCAGCGTAGATGGCTGGAGTTGATAAAGGATTATGATCTAGAGGTGCATTATCACCCAGGAAAGGCTAACGTCGTTGCTGATGCTCTTAGTAGGAAAAGCTACGCTAATGAAATGCAAGTAATGCCTTTGACAAGAGAGTTGTGTGCTGAATGTGAGTATCTGAACTTAGGGTTTACCATCAATGCAGTAGAATTGGTACTAGAACCTACTCTGAAGCAAGAGATACGCAAGAGTCAGATGAAAGATGCAAAATTGAGAGAGATAGCAGAGAATATAGTGAAGGGCAAATCACCAGGATTCCATAAGGATGATAAGGGTACATTATGGTTTGGAAAAAGGTTGTGTGTGCCAGAGGATAAGACTATCA
Source organism: Saccharum hybrid cultivar R570 (assembly GCA_038087645.1). Lineage (NCBI taxonomy): Eukaryota > Viridiplantae > Streptophyta > Magnoliopsida > Poales > Poaceae > Saccharum > Saccharum hybrid cultivar. The sequence goes on along the minus strand of JAQSUU010000084.1, from coordinate 10,038,200 downwards.
GAAAAGCAATTTTGAGTGAAGCTCATGAGTCAGCTTATTCCATACATCCAGGGAGTACTAAGATGTATCTGGATCTGAGGAAGAAATATTAGTGGTATGGTTTAAAAAGAGATGTTGCTGAATATGTTGCTTTGTGTGACACATGTCAAAGGGTGAAAGCGGAACATCAGAGACCTACAGGATTGTTACAACCTATGCAGATACCCGAATGGAAATGGGAAGAAGTTGGTATGGATTTTATAGTTGGATTGCCACGTACTCAGAGAGGGTATGATTCGATTTGGGTAATAGTAGATCGCTTAACAAAGGTTGCTCATTTTCTGCCAGTTAGGACTACATATAGCAGTGCGAGGTTGACAGAATTGTATATGGAAAGAATAGTGAGTCTGCATGGAGTTCCTAAGAAAATTGTGTCTGATCGAGGTACCCAATTTACATCTCATTATTGGCAAAAGATACATGAATCACTAGGAACCAAGCTGAATTTTAGTACAGCTTACCATCCACAGACAGATGGACAGGCGGAAAGAATTAATCAGATATTGGAGGATATGTTGAGAGCTTGTGCTTTACAATATGGTACTAGTTGGGATAAGAGTTTGCCTTATGCAGAGTTCTCCTATAACAATAGTTATCAGAAGAGTCTTCAGATGGCACCGTTTGAGACTCTGTATGGACGAAAGTGTAGAACCGCATTGTTCTGGAATCAGACAGGGGAAAGTCAAGTGTTTGGGCCTGATGTACTCAAGGATGCTGAAAAGAAAGTAAGAATGATTAGGAATAATCTAAAAATAGCTCAGTCCAGACAGAAGAGTTACGCTGATACTCGGAGAAGAGAGTTAATCTTTGAAGTAGGAGATTATGTATATTTGAAAGTATCGCCAATGAGGAGTGTGAGAAGGTTCAACATGAAAGGTAAATTGGCACCAAGATATATTGGACCTTTCAAGATTATAGAGAGACATGGTGAAGTAGCATATCAGTTGGAATTACCAGAAAGTTTGGCGGGTGTACATGATGTGTTCCATGTGTCTCAACTGAAGAAATGTTTGCGAGTACCAGAGGAACAGATTTCGCTAGAGGAGCTCACTGTTAAGGAGGATCTTACATATGAAGAGTTTCCAGTGAAAATTCTAGAGACTGCCGAAAAAGTTACGAGAAGTCGAACTATTAAGATGTGCAAAGTTCAGTGGAATCGGTACACAGAGGGTGAGGCCACTTGGGAAAGAGAAGAGGATCTGAGAAAAACCTACCCGAAACTGTTTGAGTAAGCATCTTTCGAATCTCGGGACGAGATTCATCTTAAGGGGGGTAGAATTGTAACACCCTAAAATTTCGAACAGAAGAAAAATAGGAGAAATATGATTTTTGTATATTTTTGTGAGCATGCAAACTTAGAATAATAATAATTTTTATAAATTTAAAATTAAATATAAGTGTAGAAACATGATTGAGCATTCATGCTGCTGCATTTGAAGTTTTGTATTGAGTGGTTTAAATCAAATTCAAATTTGATTTGAAAATCATTTGAAAAATGAATTTGAAAAATTGGAAAAGGATTTCTTATTCTCTCTCCTCTCGGGCCGGTTTTCTTCACGGCCCTGTGCGTGCGGCCCGCTCTTCCCTCCCTCCCGGCCGGCCTCCTCCTCCTGGGCCGAGCCCAAGCCAGCGCACGCGGCCTGCTAAGCCAGCCGCCGCCCCGTTTTTTTTTTCTGAGTCGCCGACATGTGGGTCCCGCCTGTCAGCGACTGTCTTCACTTTCCTTTCTTCTTCCTCCCGACGTCGGACGGATTCTCCTTCCTTCTTCCACCGATCCGAATCGATCTCTCAATCTCTCTCTTTCCTTTCTTGAGGCCGCCTCCGGGCTATAAAACGGAACCCCGTGCCTCCCCGCTTCTCATTGAGCCCCTTAAACCCTAGCCTCGACATCCCGGGAAGGTCACCGTCGAAGCTCCGCCTCCACCGCCGCCTTGCCGAGCTAGCCGCCGCCCTCCGGTTGCTCTCCAGCTTCGTTCTCGCGCGGGGTAAGATCGCGATGATGCGCTCTTTCTTTTGGTACTTTCGGTTTGGCGATTGGTGCTCGGGATGGTCCTCTTCACAAGCTCCGGCGAGCTCGGGCTCCATCCGGCCATGGCGCCGCCGTCGGGGTTACTGTGGCCGCCGGCCGCTCTCTTTCTCTCTCCCCGATCCGATCTCGGCCGTCCGTTTTGAATCGGACGGATCTTATTTAATGATACCGGTTCGTGTGAATTTTTGTAAAAGAGACCCTAAACTTTTGTGTTATCGAACCCGCGGTCCAAAGCGTAAACTGGAAAATACGTTTTGATTAAATGAAAACATAATTCGTTTCCGAAAAGAAAAATACGCTTTCTGATATTTACAGTTTTGCCATTTAATTTGTTTTAGTCGTAGAATCTTCGTTTTAACTCCGATTTGGTCCATTCAAATTGCGTTAGATTCATATTTGCGAGCTCTATGTAACTATACAACTGTACAGTAGGTTTGGATTAATTTATTTTTGAGTTTTTAATTAAAATATTCATTTTTCTATAGGAAATCTTTGGAAATTCATAACTTTGTCGTTTTAGCTCTGATTTTCGTGATCTTCGCGTCTGTGTGATCCTAGCGAGTTGTAGATTCGTTTTAAAGACTTTTTATCTTATTTTCTTACTGTTGGTGTATTATTCTAATTATAGTCTTGTTTGTCTATGCATGATTGCTCTGGATGAATGTTGTTGCTATTGTTGATCGAGTATAGACGGTGAGCAATTCGTTGGAGATCAAGAGTTTTACTATGAACAAGATCACCAGGACCAGTTTGAGCAAGGCAAGTATAGCATGGGATTATCCTTGTTGTCCTATTCACAATAAGGAAATAATATCATTATGCATATATTCCTTGATAAGGATGACTTAGTATTGATCTTATTCCTTGATACCTATTATATTGTATGGATTAGTATTGCTAGTGCTCAACTTGAACTATGATCATGTAATTTGACTAATGGAATATGCAATAAACATTAAAAGATGATTTTATTACTGTTTAAGGGTACTAGAGCATGGGGTTACTTTGTTGCTCTTGTTACTCTCCATAAGGACTCATCTATAAGCGAAAATCCGGGATTTACAGTACAACTGTGAGGGCTAAAATGGCTCTGGCTTTAGTCATATAGAATGATCTTTTCTAGCTTGTTAGAGGTATTCCTTTATGGCGTAAGAATGGCTTGACGAATCGGGTATAGTGCGGCCTCTGTCCTCATGTGTATAGGCTGCGTGTTATTGTGCCATCAGGAAGGGGGGCTCTACATCTGTTTGCCGAGTGAAATCTAATGGCCCTAACTTGTTAGACGAACCTTCGAAAGACTTCATAGTGAACCCTGCCGACCTTCCTTGGAAGTGGGTCAAGAGATTAGCTACCTCGGGCGAAAGGGTAAATCACGACTCACAGTGAAAGTGTACAACCTCTGCAGAGTGTAAAACTATTATAACAGCCGTGCTCACGGTCACGAGTGGCCTTGGACCCTTATGGAATAGTGGATCATTAATAATGAATATGTTTTTGCTATTCGTTAATCATTTCACATGGATCATATGTTTATTGATTATATTGAGACACTTTGATATCATTGATATACTGAATTAATGCTATTTAAAAGCTACATGCTGATAAACCTATGTTATGCCTTTGAGCCTCATGAACCCCATGTTACATTTGTTGAGTACGAGATGTACTTACGCTTGTTTATTTTTCTTACTTGGATAAAAATCCCGGATGGGTAACAGATGGTGCAAGTAGTGACTACTTCTACTTTCCGGAAGATTACTAGACTTGCTGTCAACCAGTCAATGTGCCTGTGATTGGAGCTACCACGAGAGTTTTCATATTTTACTTCCGCTATATTATTGTAAAGACTATGTGTTATTAATCGTGATGTAATAACATTTGTGATGATACATCCTTTATAATTTGTTAACTTATGTGTGATTGATCTCTGGGCACACATAAGGGTATGCATTCCATTTGGTCGATAAATGGGTGTGACACTGCTTCGTGACTTAAACCAAACACACTAGCTATTTTTTTTTACTAAGATGGCATGCCAGCTCGGCAGCTCGAACGGTCAGCGTGGAGGACCAACAACTGCGAATGACTAGTCATATGAAAAAAACCATTTTTTACTATTTTTAGAAAACCTTTGTTAAAACAGAGCTTTCATGGATTTCATTTTATTTGGCATATTCTTTTCTAGTAATAATTTTCAAACAGTTCATGAAAAGGACTTACAGTTTAAAAGATATTTTATTTTGAAATTTTCAATCATATGGAAAGATTTCATGTATGCATGTGTGAAGTCAGCATGGTATGACATGGCGTGTTCCCAAGTCAGTTAGCATGCAGTTTTTTCTCTCGCCAATCCCATTTGATTTGAACGAATAAGAAGGTATACTCTCTTGAGTAATGACATGTTCCTCACAAAATTTGTTAAAAAAAATTAGGCAAATACTCTATCACAATCCGACCTATGACGCTTATCTTTCTCTCCAGTTAAATTTCAACCTTAGCCTTATAGATTTTAAAGTAGTCTAACTCTCATCTTTAATCTTTAAATTTTAAATAAACTTAGCAAAATCTAATCACATCATCAATCAACATCATGAAAAAACAATTTCCACCTTTTTTCAAAACACAATTCATCTCGCACATATCAGAATATATGAGTTCTAAAGGTGCAAAGTTTCTCTCCTCAATTACCTTGTGACACTTTTAAGGTTGCTTCGATGGCACAAAACTATTGCACTTAGAACTTTTAGCAATAGTAAAATTTGGAATTAAACACATGCTAAACAGTTGAGATACTAAACTAAAATCACTGTGATATAAATGAGAGTGTCAAACACTCGTATCATCAATAACACTGCCATAAATGTGGTTTATTGACTTATTACAAAGATTTGATATATAGGGAAAAACAGAACAAACCTTCACACTCAATCTTTACCAATAAGAAGTCTATGTTTCAACATAACTACCGTATTGGATTCTAATGCTACCTTAAATTCATCTTATTAGACTCTAATGCTACCTTAGATTCATCTTTGTATAGATAGGATAACAAGACCCTTGTTCATATAGAAGGGATATGCTTTAGATCTATCATGAAGTAAACTTCAGATTTATTGCGCAATCACCATCCATCACTATCATGGGTTTGTAACCATAGTGAGTGATTATTGGATCGATCGATGGGTGGATGTGTGGGACTTCGGTGGTTTAACACTCAAGACAAGGTTTTATCCTAGTTCGGTTGTCTAAGCCATATGTCCAGTAACGAGTTCTTTGTGTTAGAATGCTCAAACGAGTTCTTATAATGGAAGAGAGAAAGGGAGATGGTAGGAGAGCATAAGCTAGTTCTGATCTAGGGTTCGCTGGGCTTAGATGGATTCGTCCCCTCTATTGGAGCTTTTGCCCTGCCTAATATATATTAGAGGGCGAGATGAGTACACAGAGTATAGGATTCTGAAGCTCCCTTCACCGGTAAGAAGCAGTAAGGTTTCATGTCCTAATCTTCGATTCGTTGGAGGTGCCCGACCGTCTCCATCTCTTATGGTCGTGGCTCATAGCATCGAACTACCCATGACACAGCCTACAGGATCCTACAGCTGACTATCAGAGCCTAGAGATGCCATTGTGCCCTACATGAGTTCACCTTTCCTATGGCATCCGTTGTATGCCAAGGGAAAGGGCGCTCCCCTAGGATAGGTTGACCGAGGGACCAACCCGCTCTTCTCCTTCCTCATGCAGAGGCGGTGCACATCTGAAAGGTCCTAAATAGCTAGAGGGGGATGAATAGCCTATAAAAATCTCTACAAATTCACTAGAGCAAAAGGTTAGTAACATAAATGGTGAAATACAATTTTGCTCTAGTTCTACAAGGGTTGCAAGCCACCTATACCAATAATTCTAATTGCTATGATCTCTAGGTTCACACAAAGGCTATGTCACTACTCTCTAAGCTAGTGAGCTCTCAAAGACTAACTAAAAAGCCTCACTAACCAAACTAATAAGCTCTCAAAGACTAACTACACTAAAGAGCTTGACTAGGCAAGAAAGTAGACAAAGTAAATACAAAAAAGTGTGTAGGAAGATTATACCGCCGTGGCAAGAGAGATCAACTAATCAATGAATACCAAATCAGTCACCAGGAGAAATCCAAGAGACAAGTGAGACACAATTTTTCTTCTGAGGTTCGCATGCTTGCCGGCACGCTAGTCCCCGTTGTGTCGACCAACACTTGGTGGTTCGGCAAATAATAGGTGTTTCACAAACCTAGCCCAACACTTGGGCGCCGCGAGAACCTACCCAAAAGTGAGGTTACTCGATGACATGAGCAATCAACTAGAGTTACCTTTCAATTGTCCACCGGGGAAGGTATATAAGACCACTCACAATCGTCGGGAGATGGCCACGAACAATCACCAACATAGGTTTAGGGGTTTAAACTAATAAATTTCACAAGTTTTGGTAAATTTGTGTTTGTAGAGGATTTATTTAGGAAACCATCAAGGAGGACCTATTCGTCAAAGCAAATCACGTTATTCCACGACGAAATCAACTTGGAAAGACTCTAGAACCATCTAGAAGACTTATCACCAAAGATCGAGCTAAGAGGATGACGGGAGGCTGCCGGCCCCACCACTAGGACGGCCGACCTGTGGGTCCCACAAGTTAGCCCCTCCTTCGTATGTTAGTTCTCCATTGCCTTGAAGATCAAATCTACATCGTTGCTCAATGTCGGTTTGATCCATGGGTCTAGATTTGATGTTGCCCCCCTATATATAGCCACCCATACCCCCCTTCAGAGGCATCTCTTAAATCTCCAATCTCTAGAGAAATCTATCAGAGATCAATATCAAGATATACTAGGAGGATTAGATCTAGAGCTCTCCAATGTAGTAGATTAGTAGCTCAAGAGTGAGGGTCGAGTGGGGCTCATGTTCAGGTTCCGGATCTAGTCTCGGAGGCTCGATAAAGCCATTGTATTTTCACTTATTTATCTTATGAGACTTTGTTATTAATATATTATTCTTATCTACATGGCTATACTTACCTTGAATATGTATCTTGCTTAGTTAAGGTTATCTTTATTTTTGTGTGCAGGTTCATAGAGCGCTTAGTCTGCTAGTTTATCGATTGGGCTAAGTAGTCGAGCTTCATGTAAGCATGATGCTTATATGATGCTCTACCAGTGAGTACACCATGTTTCCTGATTGTGTGGTAGCAACGGGTGGTGATAGCCCTGTCTATCCTCTATAGTCTACACCATGTTGAGCAGGTTCTTAAATTGTAGGACCACAGTCGCGTCAGCAGAGTTATCTTTTATGGTGCTCTATCGTCTAGCGGCGTCCCAAAGTGCACAAGAATAGAGTGAGTCTTAGCTATAGTCGAGTATATATATACTTTGATCCTATAATAAAAAATATCATAGGAATCTACCTCACCTGTTGATCTCCTGAGTTAACTAGTTTATATTATCTTTATAGATTTATTCCTTGTGTGTCGTTCTATATAATTCCTATCATTACCCCCTGCTCTATTTATGTTGGTATGTTAGTAAATACTCCTTTGTTATTATTTAATAAATCTTTACTCCATTATTTTCCTGTGATAAATATATAAATAATGATACCTGAAATATTCCTGGTAAAATGCTACACTGATGTATGTGTGCTTGTGGAATCCTTAATATTATATTTGCACTCACAAACGTCAACAAGCATTTTTGGCGCAGTTGCTAGGGAAACAATTAGCGTAAAGATTTAGATGATTAACATACCACTAGCTTTAGTAGAATTACCCTTATTCTATTATATTGTGAAATAGACAGGACGACAGATGCCATTTTTGACCTTCTGGCAAGCAGCTTCCATAAGAAAAAAAAGAAATATTGAAGAACTCAGGGTACCTGAACATTCAAGAACCATCAATAATCGGAACCCTGCCATCTCACAGGTTTGTATAGACACATATATATTCTAACCATGTGTAGATTGGAGAAAAAGGTCGATGCCACAAGAATTCAAATCACATCTCACGTGACGAGTAAAGATGCTGCACTTCTCACAAAACCCATCATGTGAGTCATGGTAAAGTACGATTAAGAAAGGTGAGGCAGTCTTGATCATGGACTTTAAACTTGATGAGTAGTTACCTTTTATCTTTTTTGCATTCCACTACATATTTACTTGGAATAATCCATACATCCATTCCGTTTAGTTTAAATTTTTTTCATATCAAATTCATAGCATGTTTAGTTCCATACATATATCCATGCCACTTGCATCCTTTATCTTAAAAGAAAAAAATTTACTCACCATGATCATGCCCTTTCATCTCTATTTGAATAAATTTCTATAATGCTTTCATGTTACATTTATTTGCTATAATATGTTTAGGTTTGAAAATATCTTTATACATCTTTTAAAGTAAGCATGGTGCTTAGTTTAAGTCAAGAGGTGAGTGACCTTATTTCCAAAGGCTTTTTAAATTAAGCATGGTGCTTAGGTTAAAATGCCTTCCTTAATCAAATTAGACATGGAGTTTAGTTTGGTTATTATACTAAAACTTGCTATAGTAGATACTAGTTATTTTGTTAGACTAACCCCTATAGAAAACTCTAAAATTTAATCTGGGTAAGTCAAAGAGATGAATTCACATCAAAGATGAATCAAGGCATGTGATGAATTTCAATAACTTTGCACAAAGAAAACCCACCTCATTATTCATGGAAGGAAGAATTGTGAGTATTAAGGTTGATTCACTTATCTTTTGTTGATAGTTACCTTTGCCTTGAACCATGATAGAATGCAGCAACACATAAAATTTGCTATAAGAACATGATAAACAAAAATATATGCTAAAGTAATCCTAAAACCATGTTTTCATTAGCATAGAGGAAAATTACAAAAAATATAGACAACAACCCATGATTCAAATTTGTTGTATTCCCTTGAGTATGTGCCCACTAACATTTTGCATGAAGAATCAATAGAAGCTATGCCTGTCATGGTTTTGTATGAACCTGCAAACCCAAACCAAACCACCAATTCAGTAATGGAATGAAGAGGAAAGAAGACAAGTGACATAAAATAGATCTCAATACAAGCACTCATTCATAGGAAGTGGACGAACAAGTCAATAAGTTCCACAAGTAATGTCAAAGACAACCTGACATTAAGCTTCCCAAAGATAAGCAGGATGCAACTCACCTAGCCAAGCTGATCCTTCTTTTCATCATCTTTGAAGACACCATCTCACATTTTAGCAACAAGGACAAGGGTGTCAAGGTTGTGAACGAATGACATATAGAGGAGAATTTTTGATGAACGCTTGTGTACTTTTGAGGAGTGAAAGTATTGTAGCAACTACTGATCCATTGCTGAGTTTAACTTTGCTCAGGGAGTGGCAAAGGTTAAGCTTGGAGGAGTTTGTTGACGGTAGTTAACGTTCATCATAAACCATCAATATAACTTATATAAATGCATAAATATGATCACCAACATAGGTTTAAGGGTTTAAACTAATAAATTCTATAAGTTTTGGTGAATCTGTGTTTGTAAAGGATTTATTCAGAAAATCATCAAGGATGACCTATTAGTCAATGCAAATCATGTTATTCCATGACAAAACCAACTTAGGAAGACTCTAGAACCATCTAGAAGACTTACCACCGAAGATCGAGCCAAGAGGCTGACAGGGGGCCAGCTGGCCCCACCACTAGGCTAGCCAACCTGTGGGTCCCATAGGTCAACCCCTCCTTCATATGTTGGTTCTCCACTGTCTTAAAGATTAAATCTACGCTGTTGCTCAAGGTCGGTTTGATCCGAAGGTCTAGATTTGACGTTGCCCCCTATATATGGCCACCCATACCCCTTCCTGAGGCATCTCTTAAATCTCCAATCTCTAAAGAAATTCATCAGAGATCAATATCAAGACACACCAGGAGGATTAGATCTAGAGCTCTTCAATATAGTAGATTAGTAGCTTAGGAGTGAGGGTCTAGTTGGGCTCATGCTCAGGTTCTAGATCCAGTCTTGGAGACTCGGTAAAGTCATTGTATTTTCACTTATTTATCTTATGATACTTTGTTATCATTATATCATTCTTATCTACATGGCTATACTTACCTTAAATATGTATCTTGCTTAGTTAAGGTTATCTTTACTTTTGTGTGCGGGTTCATAGAGCGCTTAGTCTACTAGTTTATCGATTGGGCTAAGTAGCTAAGCCTTATATAAGCATGGTGCTTAGATGATGGTCTGCCTGTGAGTACACCCTATTCCCTAGTTGTGTGGTAGCAACGGGTGGTGATAGCCCTGTCTATCCTTTGTAGTCCACCCCTTGTTGACCAGGTTCTTAAATTGTACGACCGTAGTCGCGTTAGTAGAGTTATCTTTAGTGGTGCTCTACTGTCTTTGCAACGTCCTGAAGTGCACAAGAATAGAGTGAGTCTTAGCTATAATCGGATATATATATACTTTGATCCTGTAATAAGAATATCACAAAAATCTACCTCACCTGTTGATCTCCTGAGTTAACTAGTTTATATTATCTTTATATATTTATCCCCTATGTGCCATTCTATATAATTCCTATCACTACCACCTGCTCTAGTTATGTTGGTATGTTAGTAAATACTCTTTTGTTATTATTTAATAAATCTTTACTCCATTGTTTCCTTGTGGTAAAATATAAATAATAATACCTGAAATACTCTCGGTAAAATGCTACACTGATGTTTTGTGCGCTTGCGGAATCCTTAATATTATATTCGCACTCACAAACGTCAATAATGTATCAATGATGGAGATAAGTGGAAGGTGTTTTCTTAGGCTCACAAGAATGTCAAGTATGTCAAAATGCCAAGAGAGTGAGCCCTAAGGCCCAAGCCGGCCAAGAACTATTTATAGAGCCCCCTTGGCTTAGAGAGCCATTGGGCTCGCGTAGATAGGACTGGACTCACCGATCGGACCCTAAGCAGAGTCCGGTCACCTGGGTCTGATCGCTCCAGGCCATCCACATGTCCTCGCGTTGAATCTGGCATGTTAGATCTTCAATGGCTATAACGGTCAACGCATAGTTAAAGTCTGACTGGATGCACTAGCGTAGGAACAGACGCACCGCTGCTAGGTCCGCTTGTGCGCACGCCCGAGCCAGCGACGCTGAGACCAGACCTAGCACCCAGTGACCGGATGCACCCTTAGCTAGGTCTGATCAACTCTAGTAAGCATTTAGAGCAAGTTTTTCAAGACCGAACGCATCCGCTCAAGGTCAACCAGACTCGGGCCAGAGTCCGGTCCTCTCTACGGTCGCTCACAAGCTTATGTCACACTACATCACAGCCGATCGGATGCACCCCCTGCGCGTCTGATCTCTTAACCACTCCATGTCCGATCGCTCCTCAGCCCTCTCGACCGTAGCACAACACTGACCGAACATGGCCTGTCAGAGTCCAGTCCTGGCAAAGCTAGAGTCCCGTCACTAACCAACACCTTCTTTTCTTTTTCTATCTCCTCAAACACTTCACCCTTGCTTCCAAGTTGCTAACCGCAAAGTGTAGAACTTGTGTGTACGTGTGTTATCAACTTTTAAAGTATTTTTCAAGGGTTAAAATTTAGCACACTAGGTCCTTAATGCATATGCAAGAATCATGTCACCTAGTGGCACTCGATAACTGCTTAGCTAAAGATTTCCCCTCTTTATAGTACGGCTATTGATCCTAAATACACTCACACCCTCTATGGTATCTTGAGTGCCAAAACAAAAACCTATTTGATACATTTGCCTTGATCAACACTTGGTTTTTGTTTTTCTCTTTCTTCTTTTCCAAGTTGGAGAACTTTATCTTCAAGTTTGGTCACCACCATCACTATTTATTTATTAACTTGACACTTGTTTTGTATAGTCACTTACTAATTACCTACACTCTTAGCTATTTGAACCAGGTTGCCATCCCCGGTAATGAGGGAGAAAGGAAACAATTTCTATCTAAGAGTTTCTTTTGTCATGCTCGAGATGCTCAGGCATGAACATATTTCCTTGAATTCTAGCAGGTGATGGCATGGGTTTTCACTATCAAGCCCAGAGAAGGGTTGTGCCCGAACCATGGCTATTAAGCCAGGGTGGAGTTCATAGCTAGATGAACGGTTTGGTTTTGGAGAAAGTGGTGGCTTATGGAACTCCCCCTTTGAAGCGGAACGATTTTGAAATGGAGTTGGCTTCATGATGAAAAAGGATAACAAAAATATTTTTCTTTTTATAATAGAAAAGATAAAAGATATAGATACAAGGACAAACTAGGTTCAAATAAAATAGCAACTGTTCCCTAGCAATGGCGCCAGAAAGCTTGTTGATATTTCTTAACATATGCAGAAAGATTCCACAAGCGCATGGAATTACCGTTGTAGCTTTCACCCGGTGGTATTCAGGATATCGTATTTCCACAGGGAACGAAGGTACTTCTTCTAACTAATTCATCCAAGAACAACACAAGGGGTAGAGTTAGAAAGGGTAGAGACAGATTCCTATGGCTTTTGGGTTTATGAGAAGATAAACTCTACTTCTACTTGCTTACTTCAAGCACCGGCTTACACCTAGTCTACCAAGTGATACCGCCCTGTAGCTCTACATCGTACCTGAATGTGGGGATTACAAGAGATGGACAGGGCTGTCACCACCTATCGCCTACCCCTCAACCGTGGGGCACAAGGCAAATGAAGGCAGCCTCTAGTCTAGAAACCACGTCTACGCTATCAACTACTACTCTAGTGCTCCGGTAGGGTTATCCGTCTTTATCAGGGCCCTCTACTAGAGTATCCACTACAAGAACGGATAATGAACCCGTAAGCAAATAAGAGTAAAGCTTAACTAATCAAGAGACTTGTAACCATAAGAACCATAAACACTCACTTAGCAGAAAGCTCCATTGAGGCACAAGTGTTCATCGAGGTACAAGCTCAGGGAGTCACCGACAAGTCTGACTCTTCCCCATACTCTCTCTCACGTCTCTCCCTATCCAAGTCTACAAGCTAGCTAGGGCCTAAACCCTTTGGAATGATGCTCTAGTGGTGTAGCTCATTCTCCTTAATGTGTTGATGTCAATGGTGGAGGGGATGGCCACCTTTTGTAGGTGAAGAGGGGTGTCCTTGGAAAATTCCTCCTCCCCTCATGGAAAGCACCAAACTGCCTTGTAGGTGCACTGTACCTGGTCGTAACCAGCATGACCATCATAGGCATGGTAGTATCTTTCAACCGACCAAAGATGGGGCTGAACGAAGCCAGTTAGGGTGTGGCCGCACCGCTAGTGAGCCCAAATGCCTTTGTTGTAGGCAGGTTGTTTTTTAGTTTCTCCCACGGGGAGAGGCATGTCCACTGTAACCACGCGGTTGGAGCGGTGCGCCTCGTCGGGGTTGATGGGTCACTACTACACTCGCACCTTTCATAGCCGCGTCATAACCCACATCGCAGTCTAATTTTGGCCTCGACAGTAAGCTATGGGCAGTGATACTCATAGCCACCATTGTCGGTATCTGAGACTGACTTGGTGTACACTACACCGCCATATTGGCTTATCATCCATCCATGATAAGGTCCTTACTTTCGCCGCATTGGAGCACAACCCACATGTGTGGGTATGCACTAACACTACCGCATGGCTTATGCTCCGTCCATGATCAGATCCTTATTCTCTCGCATTAGAGCGTGACCCACCTATGCCAAGGCAAACATCACCGTCACTTCAGTTTATGAACCATCTGGTCATAGGGCATGATCACCGTCACGCTGCAATACGATCCACCGATGATGATCCTATAGTCGGTGTTGAGTTACTAAATGATTTAGCGGTGATGCACTATTGACCCCTGCCGTATCAGACAAATAGCGGTGGTGATGGCCGTCTACTTCACCAAAGGCGAGTGGTACGGCGATGATGACAAAAACAACCAACGGTCCTTACATCCGACGGTGACAGAATTGCATCTGGTTTTCACAATGTATTTACTAATTCAGCTAGGCCTTAACAACTTATTGAACACAAACCATATAGATATAATCATTACACATCAGGCATCATGTCCACAATGAAGAGTACTTGTTATAATAACAATGCTCGACACTAACAAAACAACTGTGTCAACGGATGAATTAATACAAGCGGTACATAGATAGCATAATAAGGGTTCTGCTCCCTACAGACTCACATAACTAAAACGAGGTAGATGTGCTCCACTCCTTCAGATTGGCACTCCTTGATCAACTTGGCAGCCAATGCAGCATGGAACCCCTCTTCCTCATATAACCATTGCAGGAAAATCATTCAAAAGCACAGAGACTCCAAAACCTGCACAATGTAAAGTAGCAAAATTAATAATATTCAACATACCATTGGTTTAGTTACCAAACCAAAATTGGACTATATATAGACTCAAAACAACTCCCTACATGAACAAAGACATGTCCTAACAACAAACAACATATGCACCTTTACTACTCTGCTAATGATTCGATGAACAAGGGAACATAAGACAGATAGTGAGGTTCATTAAAATAAATACTTTAGGTGCTTTTAGGATAGCGGATGACCTAGGCAGAGAGGACATGAACTTTTCTGCGGCTCATGTCATATGCCATCAGTGTTCTTTCCTCCCCAACAAGGAAAATCAAATTCCATTCTAGGTGAACTACAATCACTCTGTAGTCCACATTGGTAGCCTCATAACTGAGTCCAATATTGTTTAGTCCAAATAGTTGCAGCATGTTCACTGTATGCTTCAATGTCCATTTACTAGTACCATAGTCTTCAAGGATTCAGATTAAAAGGTTAGACATATTGAAAATATCAGAAATACATAGACACAACTGACCTTGATCTCCATGGATGGACATTGCAGGACCTAGTGGCCTAAGATTTTTCCTCCATATCACAACAACTATGTGGGACACCTCAAACATGTGCATAAAACCATTAAGAAACACAGTTACTAAAAATTTGCATACTAGAATATCCTCTCCCCATTCAGATTCTTTACACATCCATGCTCTAGTTTTGGATGAGTAGATGCTGACAACTAACACCCTAGGCAACCTTACCCATAGTTCTACCACATGGAAGTGCGAGGAGATTATAGGTTTGAACCCCAAGTGACCTAAACCATAACAAAGGTTGCTATGCGGCAGCACCACTGATTTTCTAGTCACCAGATTGAAGACAACATAGCAAAGCCCAATGCACTAGTAGAGGAAGAGGCCTCTACAGCAATCTGAGATGTCTAAATCCTAAATGGGAAAGGACAAGAAGGAAAAGGAGGGGTATTCACCGGTGAAGCTGGTGAATTGGCATTTGCCTTTCTAGTTACCATACATAAATCTAGCGACAAACTAGGGCAGCTCCTTACAGTGGTCGGATTCAGAGATGAGGCGATACTAGGAGCGACACACACACTTGCAACTGCACAAGGTGCGGGTAGTGAGGCGATAGACAATAAGGACCAAGGCATCATCTATGAGGATGTCTACTTCATTCTTCTTGTTGGTGGCCTCCTCCATCTTGACTAGGATATGGTGGAGCGGGGCCAGTGATGGAAGCGGTAGCGCTGTCGCCTGAATCAGAGTAGGAGCACCTATGGGGATGTGCTCGTGAGCTCCTTAATGATCAGATGGAAGCTTGATTCGTACTCAGAAGAGATAAGAGGGGAATAAAAAGCCAAGAATCATGGATAAGAGAAGTGCGAGAAAGGATTACCCTTGCCTTTGGATCTTGTGGCAGTGAGCTCGAGTGGCCACGGCGGTGATGAATACTAGCCTGGTCACCGGTGGATCCATGCGGGCGTGTTGGTGAGTTGTACCGGCACAGAGCACTAGCTTGTCAGCGGTGAGTGGCGGCTTGCACGCTAATGAGTATGTGAGGAATAGCAGCACTTGAGGAGGAGATGAACATGGTGGTAGTTGGATGGGTAGTGGTCTTTGTAAGCTAACTACAAATGTGCAAAAAATTCTAAAAACACATGGGAATCTCGCACTGGCTTTCAAATTTTGATGATATCAGCAGTGAAGGCTACCCGCGGTGGTGATTGGGTCTTAAAGAAGATGGTACATAGCACCTAACGATGGGCGTGTCATATGAAAATTGAACATTAGAAAGGAATATAATATTATGAACATTATTTTTGCAGGTTACAGCAAGAAGATGTTAGCATCTAACGGCGACTAGCGACAGTGATACAATTTTTTCAACGCCGCTTATATCCGATGGTGACATAATTGTACAATGTAATTTAGTTGGGCCTTAGTAGCTTACTGAACACATATTGTACATTTTACAATAACAATGGATGCCAACATGACAAAGTTCATCAGCTGATGTTGCACAATAAAGGCACTGATCTCTACAATAACAATGGACGCGATTACAAAGCCACACCATATGGTGGTTTGCACATACAAACTAGCACCCCACCAGCATCACAGTGAGGTAACAATGTTCAAAATCAATAAAAGACATTCTTTTTTGATTAATTCTGTTACACTTTTCATTCACCATGCATACAATAACAAGGATCTATTAGCAACTACAGTGATGACGACAAAAACCTTGGCCCTGTTCTTTAGCACTACTTGAGCAGTACTACTTTTCAGCGAATAAATAGTGTTTTTCTCTCATAACAAATTAGCGTAAGCATCGGCATAAGCCAAATTTAAGCGATGACCGTAGGTTTATCCCCGCATTGAGCAATGGACATCTCATGAAGCATCAAAGCCAGATGAAGGCGTAACTATCCTTCACTGTGCCTCTAAATCTTCTCCACGAGCAGGGACAACGACTGGAAGAAGCCTAGGGAAGAACCACCATGCGGAACTCCATCTAACATCCAATAGGATGAGGAGCCCTGTGAGGAGCCTTGCCCACGTCAGGGAGGAACGCATGCCATGGCGTCAAGAGATCCCGGTCAAGATCTGTGGGCTCAAAAGGTTTTTCGGCAACAACAAGGCACACTCCGCTCTATAGGATTTCCTACAGATATTCTAACCTAGAAGTCTCCAGCACGCCGACCATCAATGAGACTAGCTACCGTGTCATCGGTGACCCAAGCCACCGAAGATGGTATTGTTTTCTCCATCTCTTCGTGGAACTTCCTCTAACACCCTAGACGAACGGCCACTAGCAGGCCGCTGCAGAACCCGATCTTGAAAGCCTTCTTACAGCAACAACAGAGCCACCGAAGTACACCATGAACCATGGTGGACGAAAAGAGTTACCGCTCTCTCACTTAGTGTAATGCTAAGGGATGTGGAAGGAGGGGAGGGGCAAGAGACTCAGTGCACCAAGACTCGGCTTAAATAGGCTAGCCTTGAAGATGCATCCAGACTCAGTGCAGTTAAGATGCGTGATCTAGGGAGCACGCATTAGGGAAGACGAGGTATACGATGGTTCTCGGCTTACTAAGTGGTAGGGATAGTGTTGGAAGTTGGGATGAAATTCAACACTCACGCACGCTTCGCTAAGTTTTGGGCTTCCTGTGCATCTTCCTAGATTTTAGTGTGACCACATTCCCCAAATTTTGGAATAAATTTTGGTGTGACTCGGCTATTTTGAGCCGATGAGACTCAGCTATCAAGCATTGACCCAAATTGAATACTTCGGTGGTACTTCTTTACATATTTTCCATTGAGGTCTACGTGATAATAGATCCATATCATACGGCGGTTTGCACATACAAAGCAACAGATCCTCCAAGGTATAAAGATTATGGAATCTAAAGAATGACACAGCACATCGCAAAACTTCACCCTCAGTGGGGTTCTCTACCTTTCATCTTGCAACCCTCACAGTCAAGGGATATGATCTGCTTCTTGACCATGAGAGCTACAAGACAGAATATAAAGCACCCAATCTTGAAGAACAAGCTCCTCACAAACTTGAAGCACCCCTAATTGTGTATGGAGCCCTTGAACAAGAGAGAACTAGATGATTACAGATCTTCTGTTAACACAAGATCTGCAAGAAGATCTACAATCATCAAGGTCAAGCTCCTGTTCAGCGGCAGCACCTCACCAAGGATGGAGAAGGAGCATCTCGTAAAACTTGCACCTACATCTCAGTGGGGTTCTTTATATTGCATAACCTTGCTACCTCTTAGCGTTGAGGGATGCAGATCAGCATCTTGATGCTAAAGGGAAGCAAGGTTATGGAATCTAAAGCACCCAATCTTGAAGGCCTTCTCCAAACACCCGGTGAGCTACTTTATCTCTATCTTACACCTCTCACGGCCTAGGATGAAGACAAAGCACTTCTGGGCGATGAGAAAAGATACAATAGCACTCACGAGTGTGTGGATTCAAGAGTGTGTGGATTGAGCCCAAGAGGTGCATCCAAACCCTAGTTAAATAGGCCAACCTTGAAGATGGAGAAGTGCAACTAGTTGGGAAATAACTCATGCTCACTTTACCACCAGAAGACCAAACAGTCGTGGAGGGCCGGTGGTCATAAAACGTATCCCAGTTGGCTCGGCTTTTCATATGGCTGAGGAAATACCACTGCTGCATCTATTTTTAACCCGTCGGTGGTAGAAGTTTCAACTGCCAATTTCCTTCCTAAAGAGGCATTGCTATCGGTCCAATCGGCGGTGGAAGCATAACACAGTCACTTCTATTGCTATGATAGTGAAAGTGGCGATAGTGATAAGTCAATCTGTACTAGTGGGTAATCCAAGCGGGATCCAATATCCTCCCTAATCGACATGGAGTTTGGTTGTGCCTCACATGAGACGTCCCATAAATCATCGACCGTCAGTCCTGTTGGTCCCTAACTGCCTCCATAGCGGTCAGAGGGCAAGATGCCTTCCTCCAAGAGGGGGTCAACCCGGAAGACTTCGAAGCGGATGACTCGAACATAGGGAAAGACAATTGTGTGGTTTCGCACCATCGATTAGAGCTATGGGGGCCCATCTCCTCCTGGCCCCTATCCCTTTTGTGGCCTCGAACCCTTCTAAGGACCGGCCTAGAGGTGGATTCCTAAGTACGACGTCAGGTCACGACCACGACCTGGCCTCCCTGTGCATAGGCTCAAGGGCTTTTGGGCCTCTTTCACCGAGGTCATGGTTTGCTAGTCATTCACTTGACGCGTAATCGTGGTGTTCCCTTTATCCAAGCTGACCTCTTTCCTTGTTCTCGCCTTCTGCTACCATTCCTATAGTTTTTTAAGGAAAAATAGAAGGAGAGGGGTCAAGTTTGTGAGGTTTACCTTTGGATCGTGTGCACCGCTACCATTTCCATCTGTACCACCGCCTCCACTTCCTTCTCTGCCTGCAACGCAAGATGGGGGAGTGGATTTCTTCATCAGTGATGAAGCCAAAGTTGTACACCTCATGGCGAAGGGTCTTCTTCTACCAAAGGAGATTGCCAGATTGAGAGCCCCTGCTAGCAAGGCGGTACCTCATCTACAGCCTAGGGAAGTGGTGTTGCTCACCGACTTCCACAAGCGTGGGTTTGGGATCCTGGCATCTGACTTCCTCTGTGGTTTCCTCCGCAAGCACGGGGTCCAGCTGCAGCACCTTACTCCAATGCAGTGTCACAGCTGGCGTGTTTCGTCATCATGTGTGAGGCCTTTTTGGGGATTGCCCCCAACAAGGATCTGTTTCATAGGGTTTTCGAGGTGAAATCCCACATGGCACATGGTTCGGATGGCAGCATTCTTGCCCCCATGGGCAGGATGAACCTATAGAGGCGCTAGGGAGTCTCTCGTAGTTATTCGTGCTTGCTACTAGAGACTTTGAATTCCGGCTAGCACAACCATTGGTTCTACGTCTGGGACAATGTTGCCGCCCCCTTCTCCCTTTCTCCAGCACTGCTCTGGTGAGGATAGACTCATGGAGTTGGGGTGTAGCAAGAAGTGAATGTCAAAGGTAACAGAGATCCTAGAGATCCTTGAAGGCCAAGTGTCGGTCGGGTTGGGTGGCGTCGTGGTCCTGTGGACCATGATCGAGCGGTGGGTCCAACCCTTGAAGCGGTAGGCGACCTTGTTGTGTGATTACTTGGGGGTCAAGGACTCGACCTGTGAGACCATGAAGATGCTCAACACTTCCAAGGTCACGAAGCGGGTCAAGGGATTGGCCTCTTCTAGAACCATCGCTGCCATCGAATGTGCTGTGGAGGTGTTCTCGGTGACCCATCAGCCTAATCTGGTAAAGTGCCTTGATTCATTCTTTGTCTCTTTTCTAAAGGTTGTTAGCTAATCAGTTTTGTTTCTATAGCCCATACCCTTGTTCTGCTCTTGCTTCCATCTCACCTGCCCTAGAGGTGGCGAGCGTGCCACCCAAGAGAAGGCGACCACCAAGAAGCGAAAGTGCCTCAGGCGGGAGAGGGCGAGGAAGTAGATGGAGCATCAGAAATGTGGGACTTCATCGTCATATGATGGTGATGAGGAGGAGGAGGACTCCGAGAAGATGATGAGGACCCGACAGCCCTTCAGAGCATCCTCGATGTCTTGCTCGATCCCGGCAGCGATGGTAGGCCGAGCGGTGCGGACAATCCGGTGGGTGCCAGAGCCGAGGAGAGTTCTACCTAAAAGCGAGCAGCTTCATCACCACTGGGGCGCCAAACCCAAAGCGTCCCTCCACCACCACCGATGACAGTAGGAGCTCTTCACATGTGGCTTCCGTCACCCCCTTCCTGCCAGGGTTTGAGGCTCTCGCCGTGGACATAGTGGAGTACCGCCCTTCCCTAGAGATTCCCAAGGGGGACCCAAACCTCCTCTAGTGCCTCCTCACAAATACAGTGCCTGGGCCTCCTACATCCCTGGCTTTTCATGTGGGATCATTAGGGCCCGAGGATGCTGGGGCCGTTGGGGATCATGTCACGGAGGAGGTTGGTGCTGCCGATGCCATCGGGGATGCCTCGCTAGCTTACCATAACCCCTTCTCCTGAGCTACGCATGGGGGGCAGATCATCTTGCCTCTTGTGGAGTGCTCCACTAGGTATGCTGCTCTTTTGAATTTCCCTTATGGCATCTGTCGCTAACGTTTAGCTGCTTGAGCTTTGTCAATCTTCATGATGTAGGGGGGCCCTGCTAGAATCTGCGGTCTTAAAGCCCTTGAGAAGCGGTGCATGCCCCTCTATGTGGCCGGAGTCGTTGGGTGATGGTGCTGTCTTGCAGGTGATGGTCATGCGCCCTCCGTTGTGGCCCTGCACTCACTCCTCGAGGATGAGCTTGACCTGGGCGAGGATCTCTTCTCATGGCCCCATCTGACAAGCTCTGGTGAGGCACTGTTCATGGTGGATGATGCGGTCGAGCGGGCTACGAGGGAAGTTGCATCCCAGAGCCGTGAGAGGGTAGCCTTGGCCGATATGGGCGTCACGGTCACCATGATCACTAGGTTTGGCGCCGAGGCCAAACGTCAAATGATCAACAACGCGGAGGCTCAGGCATAGGAAAGTTTTTTAGCCATCTGCCTCCACCGTGCTTGTTTCGCCCTTGTTGCGGTCATTCGATCGCCCTTCTCTTCTACAAGGGCTAATGAAGATTTCAGTGAAGAAATCTCGGTTCTTGCGCCTAGCTTATCAAGCATAGGTAGGAAGTGTCGCCGACCATGACCGTCTAGCCATGGCGGAGGCCAAGGTGCAACGCTTGTGTGAGGAGCTGGAGGCCTCCTAGAGATCAAGGGAAGAGCTAGCTCATTGGGAGGCACGGGCTTGGTCCTAGATCGAGGCTCTGGCTTCCTAGGTGGCTGGTCTCAAGGATGTGATGGATGTCCAAGGGTCCGAGCTTGCCTCGACTAGTGCTGCTCGGGAAATGACCAAGCAGGGGCGTCAGCACCTTGAAGCCTAGTGCCAAAAGCTGCGCTCCACTTGTAGCAGCAAGTCCCCCTCTGTTCTGCATTGTGTCTTTATTTCATCATTGTGTCTAGCCATGAACTAGTTACCCTTTCTCAGGATTACGCATGAGGGCACTCTCAGATCAGGAGGAGAAGGTGACCATGAACTAGAGGATGCTAGAAGTGGACAACCAGCTAGCCACACTGACAACTTCTAGATGAGCCCTTTGTGACATTGTGCTTGGCACCGACCGGGGTAGTGCCCAACTGACTCTTTGTCTTGATGAGGCTCACCTCCATGTGGATACTTTAATTTCTGAGGGTGTTCACCGTGGTGCTCATGCCGCCTTGGTGTCAGTCACCTCACACTATGGTGGTGTTGATTTCAAAGTCATTGGGTGAGGGCATGCTCTAGGAGGTCTGAGAGCGATATCCTTGCCATTAAGGGTGCTACTGTTCTAGGCATAGAGGCCCTTGCGAGTAGGGTGTCAAGTGTAAGCGTTTGCCACTAGCCCTAATCTTTTGGGGTGTAGGACTTTGTCATGGACATCTAGGGCTCTATGGATAGTCAGTTTGTAATGGACATGTTTGGTTTTGCTTGAAGGACAAGTGGTCAGCGCATTCTTTTGTTGTTAGGTTGCCTCATTGCCTTTCTTTTCATTTAGATTGGAATGTGCTTCATCCCCTTTGGTCCCATGCTCGTGGGTGCATACTTTAGCCTAGGCACTGGCCCACGGGGCTTAAAGGGTACACAGTCTATTAGAGTGTCATGATGTCGAGGGTAGGTCATTGTCACACCCGGTTTTAAGGACAAAACCAGACATACACTATATGTGAAATAAAGACGACAAATCTCACATATAGCCACAGATAAGTGTAATATCAAAAGACAAATGCTTAATATACATAACTCAATAGTATAAAGTATACCTTAAAGAGCAACACAGCGGAAAGACAACTCCGAACACCAGGTGCAACCTTCACTCCAGGATCAAACTAACTGGTTGATCACAAGCCTAACAATTCCAGAATCTAACAGTCTGGTACCCTTCCTGAGATGTGGGGAAATAGCAAGGGTGAGTCCATGTCGAACTCAACAAATATATCATGGGGTTCATGCAGCTCAAAAGGTTTGACACGGTTTACTGCAATAGCTTTTAGTGAGTTATCTTTTTAGCATTTGAGTAGCACCAAGTTTACCATAAGCCCAAATAACCTCATGATCATGTAAACGAGAATAATGTATAGCAAGAAACAATAATCATTAGTGAACATCAATATCATCAGTGTTATCATTATCATCAGTGTTCATCATTTATTCTGTAAGGGTCCAAGGCCACTCGTGACCGTGAGCACGGCTGTTATAACAGTTTTACACTCTGCAGAGGTTGTACACTTTCACTGTGAGTCGCGATTTACCCTTTCGCCCGAGGTAGCTAATCTCTTGACCCACTTCCAAGGAAGGTCGGCAGGGTTCACTATGAAGTCTTTCAAAGGTTCGTCTAACAAGTTAGGGCCGCTAGATTCACTCGGCAAACAGATGTAGAGCCCCCCTTCCAAATGGCACAATAATGCGCAGCCTATACACATAAGGACAGAGGCCGCACTATACCCGATTCGTCAAGCCGTTCTTACGCCATGAAGGTTACCACTAACAAGCTAGAAAAGGTCCTCATACTTGACTAAAGCCAGAGCCATATAGCCCTCACAGTTGTACTGTAAGTCCCGGATGTTCGCTTACAGATAAGTCCTTATGGAGAGAAACTAGAGCACCAAAAATACCCCATGCTCTAGCCCTCTTGAGCCATGTTTCTATAAAGCATCTTTTAAACGTTTATTGCATATACCATTAGTCAAGTTACAGATCATGGTTATTTATCTTGAGCACTAGCATAAATACTACCCAATGCAATGTCCCATAGGTGTCAAGGTACAAGATACAAGAACTAGGATATCCTTAGTGGTAACAAGGTAGACACATGCACATGAATTAAGTATATTAAAGGTGAATAGGAAACAAGGATAATCCCATGCTATACTTGCCTTAAACACCGATCCTTCGGTAAGCTTTAATCTTCAACGTTCTTCTTCTTCTTCTTGATAACCACGTATATCTCACCGACTGGACTTGATCAATAAATCACCACACACATCGAGCAATCATACACGAAGCAACAATAGATCTAAATTAGAATAGTACACCAAACATATGAAACAATATGTGAAAAGATTTTAAAGAGGTTCTACGCATTGCTATGAACACACAGGCGCGAAAAGCACTCTAATCGAAGCTACGGTTGAGAAGATACATCTACCGAAAGATTTGCTCATAGAAGAAAATATAAAACTATTAGTTTCATGTGTTTTATATATAAGATATTTTATAAATACTATATATGGAATTAAGTCAAATTTAGATTCAAATTATAAAACTAAAGTAAAACAATTCATATTTTATTTACAAAACCCAGTTGCATAATTATTAATCAAGATATGATTTAAACCATAAAATTTCAGAATTAGTAATATGGTAAATACTGTCACTAACGCGTAAATCTCATTGCTATGAATCTAACGCAACTCGAATGAGCTAAAACGGATCTAAAACGTAGAAGATATGATTTAAACAAGATCTACTTTATTAAAGTAATAGATTAAATCTCACATCGGAACTTAAAGATAGAAAACCTAACCAATAGTAACACTAACAGTATAACAAGTTTGTAAAACTCTTCTACACGTTACTACGATCACATAGACATAAAGATCACGAAATTTTGATTTAAAACGTAAAAGTTATGAGTTTTCTAAGATTTCCTATAGATAAATAATTACTTTAATATAAACTCGAAAATAAATTATCTCAAACCTACTGTACAGTTCTATCATCATGTAGAGCTCGCAAATACGAATCTAACGCAATTTGAATGGATCAAATCGGAGTTAAAACGGATAATTTATGACTAAAACAAACTCAGTGGCAAAACTGTAAATATCAGAAAGCGTATTTTTCTTTTTCCGAAACGAATTACGTTTTCAATTTAATCAAAACATATTTTCCAGATTACGCTTTGGACCACGGGTTTGAAAAGATAAAAACTCAGGGTCTCTTTAGCAAAAACGTCGGCCGAATCGGTATCTTCTAATTTAGACCGTCGGATTCAAATCGGAGGGTCCAGATTGGATCTGGGAAGAACCGGCGGCGCTCCGGCCGGGCTCCGGCCGTCGGTGAGCTTCCCGCAGCGGCGCCATCGTCGGAACACGCGAAAACACGACTCCGGGCACCATTCAACGAAGGGGAAACACCGGGAGGTAGCTTGGAGCACGGCGAACTCACCTCGGACAAGAACGAGGGCACGGGATGGACGAAGACGGCGGCGTGCTTGCGGTGGCGGACGGTGGAGGCGGTGGTGCTCACGGTGGCGGCGCTAGGCGGTTGCGGCTGCTCCAAAAGGGTGAGATGAGGGCGGTACGATGCAGGGGTCTCGTTTTTATAGCCCGAAGGCATCGCTAAAGAAGGAAAGGGGAGGATTGAGGAGATGGAATCGGATCGGGGAAAAGAGGGAAAGGAATCCGGCGGCGTGGGGAGGAAGAAGCGCCTGACACGTGGGTCCGGGTTGTCAGCGACGCGGGAGTGGGGGAAGGCTCTCGCGCGGTGAAGTTGGGCCGGCGGCTGCGGCTGGGCTCGGCCCACGCGGGAGCGAAGCGCGGCGGAGAGGAAAAGGGAGATGGGCCATGCGTGGGAGGCAGGCCGAGGCGGTGCTGGCGGGCTGAGCTGGGCCAAACCGAAAGAATTCCTTTTCTTTTATTTCAAAGCATTTTCAATTGATTTTGAAACCTAATTTGAATTTAAATCAAACCACTCATCACAAAAATCCCAGATGCAACAGCATGAATGCTCAATCATGTTCCTACCCTTATATTAAAATTTTTAAATTTATAAAAATTATTATCATTCTAAATTTTCATGCTCACAAAAATATACAAAAATCATATTTTTCCTATTTTTCTTCTTTTCAAATTTTTAGGGTGTTACAATTCTACCCCCCTTAAGATGAATCTCGTCCCGAGATTCGGAAGATGATGATAAAAGAGATAATGACACTTTGTCTTTATTTGATCCTCATTTTCCAAATTACTCTTTCGTGCAGAGTCATGAGACAGTTTCTCATATCCCGACTGACTAATCTGCCTAAACATGATCATCTCTCCTATTGAGCTCCTCCAAAGTTATTTGTTCCTCTGCTATGACTTTAGTAAACTCATGGTCCACTTTGCTATCCTTGGTGTACCTATCTTCTAATTGATCATTCTCATCTCCCTCAGGTAAAAGTCGACCACCTTGATACTCAATTCTTTTTCCTGACGGTGTTGTTAAGAGCATTGTGCACCGAGTACCATGAATCACTCCTTTGTATGCACAGAGCCATCCATTACCAAGAACCACGCGAATTTTAAGTGATTCCAACACAATGAGTGTCGCGGTGAAGTTTTTCCTTGTTTATGACAAGACTGACATTTGGGCATATCTGATCTGTCTGCATTTCTCCCACTAGGGTTTGAACTAGCAAAGGCCTCCTCATTGGACACTTCACCATCTTGCACGTCTCTTCCATGTCGGCGGAAATGAAAGAATGCGAAGCACCAGGGTCAAATAAAGCAAAAACTTGTACTGAGCTTACTTGAATATAACCTCCCACTACTTTGGTAACTCCATGAATTTTATCCATATCCACATTGCTCAGTCTTCCATTGACATAGTTTGGCTGCGCTTTGCTTCCTTGAGCAGGCTTCTTATGGACTTTCCTTTTTCGCTTTCGTTGTTGTGGATTCTGACTTAGTTCACTCCCAACTTGCTCTTCAACATTGTTATTTTGATAGTGCTCGGCTTCATCATACCCATAACATCCTTCAATGGCAGAAACATCAATCTTTTTCCACATATTAGTGCGAGACGTCATATAGGGCTCCTGAGTCATGAGACACTACACTTCCTGTCATCAAGCGACCAACATCAGCAACACGAGCAAGTATAGATGATCATAATCATGAACTATCCAAAGAGACAACTCTCGTCTCCATGGACCCAAAATTATCAACCTTGTTCACAGGACATTTTTGCTCAAGAGTGGCAACTCAATCATGGAGACTAACCAATACTTCCAACCAAAGAGTTCAATCTTAATAATCCTTCTTTACATTGGCTACCCCCCTTAAAATAAGAGACACCAAATAAGGTAGCTTGAACCCTTCTTCTAGATGAGCTACTTAGCATAAAAGTGTTCTGACATCCCAATGATACTCTTGTGTATGGGTAAGAACAAGAAATCTGAAATTTCTCACGAGCAGAAAATCAGCAGTGCAGTAAAACAGCTGTAACTCTCATTCTGTTAATCCAATGAAACTGTAGTTTATACCGATGGAAAACTTATAAAATTCTCTGCAACTTTCTTATAGAACACACTTCCAGATTCTGTAGTTAACTTGGTCGAAAACAGCACATAACAGATTCTGTTCCAGGTTTCAGACAGCACAGTTGCATCGTCTTGTGATTTTTGTATCTCCCAATCCAAAATAGCTATGAGGGTAGTTCTTGCATTTAGAGAGAGATGTTGAAGTCCACTCTTGTCCAGAATTCTCTCATGATTTTTGGTCTTTCAAGAACAGAGATATAAGTTGATAAAGACAGGCTGCTCCGAAAGACAAGATATAGAAAGCAGGAGATAACCAAAACCCAGCTATTTATTTCATTAATCCTTATACCTTATACATATAAACTAAATGAAATCATGGTCAAAACCCACGAGATCATTCCACTCATTACAAAATTCCAACTCAAGCATAAACATAAGCACAAAGCAACTAAACACTTAAATGTTCATTAGCCACACATTAAGACGACTCAACTTGGCTACTAACGGTTTTATTACACGGGACATAACTCCTATTCCTTAAATATGGTGTGATTGTAGCAGCTTCCAGAGTAGATAACGTCTCTTACATTCTTTATATGGACATCTGAATCTCTGCATCTCTCTTTACCATTCTTATAACTCATACCTTAAGATGGGTCAACCTGGTATCCCTCAGGTGTAGATTTAATACCCTCATACTCAATCCTTTCTCCTGAAAGTGTAGTTAGAAACACTGAACATTGGGCATACTCAATCACTCCTTTACAAGTAGATAACCAGTCTATTCCAAGGATAACATCAATGCCCATTAATTCCAAAACAATGAGGTTTACCTTAAAATTTACCCCCTTTATGTCAAGACTAACTTTTGGGCATACGCGGTCTGCCTTTATTTCACCTCTTGGAGTTTCAACCATAACTGTTTTTCCCCTTGGAAGCATAAGTATGTTATGATCTTTTGCATATTGTCTAGACATGAACGAATGTGAGGCACTGGGGTCAAACAAAACCTTGGCATTTCCTGAACTTACTGGAATTGATCCAAACACGACCTCCTTAGCTCCGGGAATGGTGGAAATATCCACATGTTTCAACCTTCCATGGATGTAATTTCTTTTTAATTTATTTCCCTGCACATGCTCCTTTTGGACATCCTGTCCTGGGTCTTGCTGTTGTTGATTCTTCTGTGGGCAAGATTTGATATAATGTCCTTCCTGTTGGCAATGATAACACTTTCTCTTAGCTGGATCTTTTGTGATGTCATACTCCAAGGAACTGTTGTGTGGTATGCTGCTATATTGCTGGCCATAGAAGTTCACCTTCGTCCCTTTGGCTTGTTTCCTAGCTTGTTTGGCCTTTCGGGGTTGATACTCCTTATAGGTAATTGTCCACCCATCTATGACTACTTCATGGGGAGTAGTTTTAGCGGGAGGGGCTTCTAACTCTTTAGGGTTTGGATTTGTTTGACAGGGGATCAGGGCTGCATGTGACAATGTAGTATAACTCGCCTGCTCATTGCTTTACACAAGTGGTTCTAATGAGATTGCCTTTCTCTTCTTGTCCATGTTGATCTCAAAATTTGGATCCACCTTGACTTTCCCCTTATTAGACTCGTTTCGAAGACAGGGAAAACCATAATGCTTACAGCAGTGACATTGTTCCTGCTCCCCAAATGCCTTATTATCAACATCTTTATTGGATTTCATATTCTTCCAAGCTTCTACTACTTGTACCTTCTCTGGCCCCTTGGATATGTTGGCTTGACCTTGAGATGAGCATCGTTGAGAATTCCCATGTTGAGCCATTTCTTCTAGTAATTGGTTTTGCATTGCTAATGGTTTCTTGTCAAAAGTGAGCAAGAGCGACACAATTCAGTCCTCTGAACCTCTGAAATCCATAGTCTTCTCGTCACGAGCCGTCTAATAGACAAGGAGAAAAGGTTCAAAATAGAGACAAGGTTTTTTATAACAGAATGGGGATAGAATTAAGCATAACTTTGAGAAAATAACAAAGTTAAAGAGAAGCAAGAAATAGGCAACAATGAGAACATGCTAAACGTCCAGTTCTAACTAGGCTTGCGTCCTACAGTCAGCATTGCTCTGATACCACTCTGTCACACCCGGTTTTAAGGACAAAACCAGACATACACTATATGTGAAATAAAGACGACAAATCTCACATATAGCCACAGATAAGTGTAATATCAAAAGACAAATGCTTAATATACATAACTCAATAGTATAAAGTATACCTTAAAGAGCAACATAGCGGAAAGACAACTCCGAACACCGGGTGCAACCTTCACTCCAGGATCAAACTAACTGGTTGATCACAAGCCTAACAATTCCAGAATCTAACAGTCTGGTACCCTTCCTGAGATGTGGGGAAATAGCAAGGGTGAGTCCATGTCGAACTCAACAAATATATCATGGGGTTCATGCAGCTCAAAAGGTTTGACACGGTTTACTGCAATAGCTTTTAGTGAGTTATCTTTTTAGCATTTGAGTAGCACCAAGTTTACCATAAGCCCAAATAACCTCATGATCATGTAAACGAGAATAATGTATAGCAAGAAACAATAATCATTAGTGAACATCAATATCATCAGTGTTATCATTATCATCAGTGTTCATCATTTATTCTGTAAGGGTCCAAGGCCACTCGTGACCGTGAGCACGGCTGTTATAACAGTTTTACACTCTGCAGAGGTTGTACACTTTCACTGTGAGTCGCGATTTACCCTTTCGCCCGAGGTAGCTAATCTCTTGACCCACTTCCAAGGAAGGTCGGCAGGGTTCACTATGAAGTCTTTCAAAGGTTCGTCTAACAAGTTAGGGCCGCTAGATTCACTCGGCAAACAGATGTAGAACCCCCCTTCCAAATGGCACAATAACGCGCAGCCTATACACATAAGGACAGAGGCCGCACTATACCCGATTCGTCAAGCCGTTCTTACGCCATAAAGGTTACCACTAACAAGCTAGAAAAGGTCCTCATACTTGACTAAAGCCAGAGCCATATAGCCCTCAAGTTGTACTGTAAGTCCCGGATGTTCGCTTACAGATAAGTCCTTATGGAGAGAAACTAGAGCACCAAAAATACCCCATGCTCTAGCCCTCTTGAGCCATGTTTCTATAAAGCATCTTTTAAACGTTTATTGCATATACCATTAGTCAAGTTACAGATCATGGTTATTTATCTTGAGCACTAGCATAAATACTACCCAATGCAATGTCCCATAGGTGTCAAGGTACAAGATACAAAAACTAGGATATCCTTAGTGGTAACAAGGTAGACACATGCACATGAATTAAGTATATTAAAGGTGAATAGGAAACAAGGATAATCCCATGCTATACTTGCCTTAAACACCGATCCTTCGGTAAGCTTTAATCTTCAACGTTCTTCTTCTTCTTCTTGATAACCACGTATATCTCACCGACTGGACTTGATCAATAAATCACCACACACACATCGAGCAATCATACATGAAGCAACAATAGATCTAAATTAGAACAGTACACCAAACATATGAAACAATATGTGAAAAGATTTTAAAGAGGTTCTACGCATTGCTATGAACACACAGGCGCGAAAAGCACTCTAATCGAAGCTACGGTTGAAAAGATACATCTACCGAAAGATTTGCTCATAGAAGAAAATATAAAACTATTAGTTTCATGTGTTTTATATATAAGATATTTTATAAATACTATATATGGAATTAAATCAAATTTAGATTCAAATTATAAAACTAAAGTAAAACAATTCATATTTTATTTACAAAACTCAGTTGCATAATTATTAATCAAGATATGATTTAAACCATAAAATTTCAGAATTAGTAATATGGTAAATACTGTCACTAACGCGTAAATCTCATTGCTATGAATCTAACGCAACTCGAATGAGCTAAAACGGATCTAAAACGTAGAAGATATGATTTAAACAAGATCTACTTTATTAAAGTAATAGATTAAATCTCACATCGGAACTTAAAGATAGAAAACCTAACCAATAGTAACACTAACAGTATAACAAGTTTGTAAAACTCTTCTACACGTTACTACGATCACATAGACATAAAGATCACGAAATTTTGATTTAAAACGTAAAAGTTATGAGTTTTCTAAGATTTTCTACAGATAAATAATTACTTTAATATAAACTCGAAAATAAATTATCTCAAACCTACTGTACAGTTCTATCATCATGTAGAGCTCGCAAATACGAATCTAACGCAATTTGAATGGATCAAATCGGAGTTAAAACGGATAATTTATGACTAAAACAAACTCAGTGGCAAAACTGTAAATATCAGAAAGCGTATTTTTCTTTTTCCGAAACGAATTACGTTTTCAATTTAATCAAAACGTATTTTTCCAAATTACGCTTTGGACCGCGGGTTCGAAAAGATAAAAACTCAGGGTCTCTTTAGCAAAAACGTCGGCCGAATCGGTATCTTCTAATTTAGACCGTCGGATTCAAATCGGAGGGTCCAGATTGGATCTGGGAAGAACCGGCGGCGCTCCGGCCGGACTCCGGCCGTCGGTGAGCTTCCCGCGGCGGCGCCATCGTCGGAACACACGAAAACACGACTCCGGGCACCATTCAACGAAGGGGAAACACCGGGAGGTAGCTTGGAGCACGGCGAACTCACCTCGGACAAGAACGAGGGCACGGGATGGACGAAGACGGCGGCGTGCTTGCGGTGGCGGACGGTGGAGGCGGTGGTGCTCACGGTGGCGGCGCTAGGCGGTTGCGGCTGCTCCAAAAGGGTGAGATGAGGGCGGTACAATGCAGGGGTCTCGTTTTTATAGCCCGAAGGCATCGCTAAAGAAGGAAAGGGGAGGATTGAGGAGATGGAATCGGATCGGGGAAAAGAGGGAAAGGAATCCGGCGGCGTGGGGAGGAAGAAGCGCCTGACACGTGGGTCCGGGCTGTCAGCGACGCGGGAGTGGGGGAAGGCTCTCGCGCGGTGAAGCTGGGCCGGCGGCTGCGGCTGGGCTCGGCCCACGCGGGAGCGAAGCGCGGCGAAGAGGAAAAGGGAGATGGGCCATGTGTGGGAGGCAGGCCGAGGCGGTGCTGGCGGGCTGAGCTGGGCCAAACCGAAAGAATTCCTTTTCTTTTATTTCAAAGCATTTTCAATTGATTTTGAAACCTAATTTGAATTTAAATCAAACCACTCATCACAAAAATCCCAGATGCAACAGCATGAATGCTCAATCATGTTCCTACCCTTATATTAAAATTTTTAAATTTATAAAAATTATTATCATTCTAAATTTTCATGCTCACAAAAATATACAAAAATCATATTTTTCCTATTTTTCTTCTTTTCAAATTTTTAGGGTGTTACAGTCGTAGATCCAGCTCGATGCAAGAAAAAAGTGAGCGGGCAACTTGGTCGATAGGGCGATGACAAATAGTGCTACGCCGTGGGTCATGTGTGTGTATGTCTGCGAGTACAGCCCCCACAAGTGAGTCATGTCTAGCCACGAGGACAAATTAGATCGAGTCACTTGGGAATCGAGTGCTACTAGGACATCCTATGTGAATATCGTCCTACCTTGTTTGCTCTAAGGGTTGACCCCAGGTTTCTGTGGCTATCAATAGGCTCATATGTGTATGTGGATGTGCTTGGGTGACAAGGCTAAGGTCAAGGTGGATGTGACTAACTGATGTACTGAAAGCTGGTGATGAACTGGTCACCGTAGCTTGGGGTACGGTGAGCCCCTAAGCGTTGGCTCATGGCAGAGTTGTTGCTTGAGGCATTGTGAGCCCCTAAGCATTCGCCCATGATGGAGTTGTTGTAGACCCTAGGCCATGAACTGATGGGGATGCTTCCTTACCACTTTGAGCGGTCATAGCTGGCGTGGGTCAGCCTTTTAGGCAGCCTTGGGCCGATTCTTGCTAGCTTGACATCCTCGAGGGGCCTGCGAGCCCCCAAGGAGGGCTTCTTCACACCCAGCTCGTCGTAGCTTCAGGCCAGGAGGGCTCGCGTGTTCTGGCACTTGAATCTTCTTGGTGCGATGACGTCGCTGTTGTCACGTCTCCACTTCTAGGTAGAGCTGCCACTTCTGATGAGGAACTACCATGACATGTCGCTGTGGAAGCTGGCATTGAGCGCAACACAGTTCAATCCGCTCGTTGTGGCACACGGTGCAGTCAGCGGGCCTGCCTCCTCGGACACATGTGCCTCTGTGCAATGGCTGACAATCCTTCAAAGCATGTTGCACAACTTTCCCTATTATGCTGGATCAGATCCTGGTTCTGGGCTTGACCTGCATGGTGTGGTGCCAATTAGCGGCTCAATTACTAACGACGATGCTGCATGACGGCGGGTAGCTTCGTCGTCCATGCGTGCCCTGACTCGTTGTGTTCCAATGGCAAAGATGTTGTTCCGGGGTGAGATCCTACTGTAGGGTCTAGTTTTGCCATCTAGCGAGTCTAGACTGTGTAACAGCTAGTGATAGGCATTGCCCCATCGGCTCAGGCGATCTTGTGGTTCCTTGAGAGGATGTGGCTGCCACAGGCCATTCCTTGGGCAAGGTCGCCTTGAGTCATGGCCATC
The DNA here is from genome assembly GCA_038087645.1 of Saccharum hybrid cultivar R570. Classification (NCBI taxonomy): domain Eukaryota; kingdom Viridiplantae; phylum Streptophyta; class Magnoliopsida; order Poales; family Poaceae; genus Saccharum; species Saccharum hybrid cultivar. The sequence goes on along the minus strand of JAQSUU010000084.1, from coordinate 10,004,342 downwards.
TGGCTTCCTAGGTGGAAGTCCTGGCCATGGCCAGTAATGAGAGAGGGCAATGGGCCCCCTACATTGATGAACTCTAGGATGTAGCCTCCGTGGGCAGTTCCAAGAGTGTGTCTACTGTAGGCCGTGGGACCCAGATTTCCAAGGTGGAGGTCTAAGCCGTGGCTAGAGACAGGCATGGGCGCTGGCCCTTTGATGCTGATGAACTCATAGTGTTTGTGGAGGATGTGGCCTCCATGCACCATTCCATCAGCAAATTCACTGGTAGTGCAAGGAGCCATTGCTTCCTTCTCAACAAAACGAGAGTGCACGACTGTCTCCTACCTGGCATGCCAACTTTCGGTGTTTCATAAACCAGACTAGAAAACTTATACAATTGCCATTCTTCTCTAGGAAGACAATGGTAGCATCCAATAGACATGAGGATTTATATTGGTTTAGGCCGAAGCCCTACGTCCAGTCTCAGAGATGATCAAGTGCGTGTTCCTCACTTGAATGATCTGGAGTTCTTATAATGGGGGTGCAAGAATGGTGGAAGAGGTGCAAGGACCTATGCTAGGCGCAGGGCTACCCGAAGAGAACCGCCATGAGCTCTACTACAATGGTAAATGAATGGAATGGTAAAGGATGTGAATGAGTAGAGGACTCAGAATGTCTAGAGAGGGTGCCCTGGCTGCCCTTATATAGAGTTCGGGACCAGGGTGCATACAAAGCTGGAGGTTCTCCCGACCGAAGGGTCATGAGCCTGAGGGAGGTCCTAGCTAACTTGGCTTGCAAGCTATGTTTTCTTCTAGTGCACGTCTGGTCATGGCTATCAGCATGGTCTTTCGGCCATGCTGCAGTAGGGTGTGACGTGGTGCTACTGTGCTGGCCATGGTGGCACTATAGCCTTGTTGGTGGTTCATCAGCAGTCTTGTGCAACGCTATGTCCGTCGTGGCCTTCATCATCATCTTCGGGATCCTAGGGGTGTCATACCCAAAGTAGGTAGCTGCCCTGGGTCGTTGATCATTTGGTCACTTCGTGGGGCCAAGGGCCATGACCCCGAACGTCAGGGTTGGGGTTCTCTGCCGATCTAGATGGCCTCTGTGTTGAGACCCCTATCATGGATCCCATCCCATAGTGGGTGGGGTCGTACAAGCATCTAGTCGGTCTGTATTTGGAAGATGGGTGTCGTACCCATTGCCACCATGGTGCGGTGTTGTCTCATCGGCGTAGCATGACACAGGGATGGTGTCTGACCGAACTGAGGTGACCGCTATCCCCTCAATCCTTGCGGGGTCAGTGTGGCGTGCTTACTCTTGTCAGAGCAGGCACATTTGGCTAGGCGCAACCTCTCTCCACCCCTTCCAGGGATCGTGACGGAGGAGAGGTCGTGCGTTTTGCGGGCGCCGTATGGCTAAGGTGGCTGCTAGGGGTCATGGCCGACCCCAGCCTTAGCGTACTCGGCTTAGCTAGGCCTCGGTCGTTCGGGCTTTTGCTAACGGGTAAGTTGGGGGCCACGTGGCCTGCCAACTAATCGGTGCCATGCGACGCCCCGAGGTTATAACCTTGACACAATGAGATAATGTAAAAGATTATGGATCTCTGAGAATAGCATCCTGGCTGCCCTTATATAGAGTTTGGGGCCAGAGCGTGTACAAAGAAGAAGGTTCTCTCGACTGAAGGATCGTGAGCCTGAGGGAGGGACCTAGCTAACTTGGCTTGCAAGCTACGTCGTCTTGAGGTGCACGTTCGGGCGTGGTTGTCATCATGGTCTTGTGCCCGCATCGCGGTAAGGTGTGACATGGTGCTACTGTGCCGACTATGGTGGCACTGTAGGCACGGTGGTGGTTCACCAGCCGTCCTATGCGACGTGGTTTCCACTGTGGTCTTCGTCATTGCCTCCTGGTTTCCTAGGGGCGTCATACAAGAGTTGGTAGCCGCCCCTAGGTCGCCGGTCACTTGGGGGCCTTATGGAGTTGGTGGCCATAATCTCGAGCTCTGGTGTCGTGGCTCTCACTAGTCTAGGTGGCCTCTAAGTCAAGGCCTCCATCGTGGATCCCATCTCGTGGTGGGTAGAATCGTACATACGTTTTATCGGGCCGTATCTGGACGTTGGGCACCATACCTGGCTATCACCGCCATGCGATGTTGTCTTTTCCTCGATGCGTGGCGCAGGGATGGTGCCTGACCAGACTGACGTGACTACTGTCCCCTCGGTCCTTGCAGGGTCAATGTGGCATGCTTACTCCTGTCAGAGCAGGCACACTTGGCTAGGGGTCTGACCTCTCCTTGTTCCTCCCAGGGGTCGGGATGGTGTAGAGGTCGTGAGTTTGTTGTGTGTCGTGCGGCTAGGTCAGAAGGGAGAGGTCGCGGTTGACCTGGCCTCAGCGTCTGGCCTGGTTCCCCTAGCTTAGCTAGGCCTCGGTTGTTTGGGCCTTCACTAGGCTGATGTATCGTAGGCCGCTCGGCCTGTTAACTAATCGTTGCCTTGAGATACTCGAGGATCATAACCTCGACAAGGAGTGACTAAAGTTTAGTCATTGGCTTTAGTAGCTAAACTTTAGCAGGGGGAACCAAACATGCCCTAACCACTCGCTTGCGCCACAGTACCATAATGATGGGGAGTGGTATGAAGATATGGCCACTATAAACACGTTTGTGTGACAGAAACGCGTGAAAGTTCTATGGCCTAACAACAGATAAGTTGTTCGGCTAATGGTTTTTGCGGCTGATAAGTCGAATGAAACTGATTTGTTGTGAGAGAAAAATATTATTTCATGGCTGATAAGACAGACTGATAAGTTGAAGCGAACCGTGCCCGCAGCGGCCACCCTCTTCATCACCCCCGCCCTCTTCCCGCCGCTGCTTTCTTTCCCAGCTCCAGCGAGCTCGGCCGCCGCCATCTTCTCCAACTGTGGCAAGACTTGCTCGCCTCGACTTGGCTCGGCCGCCATTACCACCACCAGGCCCTTAAACTGCCTCGACTGCCTGCCTCTCCCCGGCCGGCCCCTTCTATAGCTGCCAGAGTTAGAGAAGAAAGAAGGTGAGAGGCTCGCCGGAACCCTAGCCACCGTCATCATCGTCTTCGTCCCTATTGGGCACAGATCTCGGAGGAGTAGGAGCCCGCCTATCTCGTCGGCGCTGCCGGAGGGCCGGGGTGGGAGGGAGAGGAGCTGTGTGGGGGCGCGGGCACAGGCGTCGCGGGTGCTCAAAAATCGAGTGTTGAGGGCGGCTAAAACAACCGAGTGTTGTTTAGCATCCCTGTTCATTTTATTTTATTGATGTAGTCTTCAAAACAATGCTATAAAACTCTTTGATGAGAATAGCTTTATAAAACTATATGCGTGGGAGTGAGTGGCGCTCGGCATCGAACGCGCTAGGCTGAGCTTGGCACAGAACCTCTCTCAGGATGCTTCCGAAGCGATTCCTGCTCCTGATCAGGGTTTTTTTTTTTGACAACATGCACCTGATCAGCTTGGTCGTCTCTCTGGTCGTTGCAGAGGCGGCCGTCCTCCATGCTGCAAGCAAGGGGTCAATTCTCCCCTCTCAAGTTGCCAAACCAACTATCAGCTCCGAGGCCATCATTTCTGAGAAGATACTGATTGCCCCTCCGCCACGCCTTCCACCGAACAAGATGAGAACCAGGAGGGCTGCTGCCGCTCCGTGAGGGGCAGCGAGTTTCGTCGGCTATGCAAGCTAATATAAGGTGTCCAATAAATGAAGGTAGTGGCCAATCTCGTATATTGTAATAATTACTACGTATATGTCTGCTTAATATTTGCCCTATCACCCGCAATATTTGTGCCATAGGCACAGAAATAAACAAATGAAAAGCCTGTCGCAGAAGTATATACATCATGCTAGAATGAAATGTACTGCAGCTTGTAATCAGGACAGTGATTGACATCTCTGTTGCCGTAAACTTATATATATATATATATATATATATATATATATATATATATATATATATACGCGCGCGCGCGCACGTGTTTTCTGTGTTGATTGCATTTTACGTTCAACATAATATAAGCCGTGGGATGATTGCGATCTGAACTGCAAATATGTGGTACTCAACATGTTGAGCACTAGTATGTCAGATACACATCAGAATAGAAGACGCCAATTGTCTGAATAAATGAATCCCATATTCTGTGCATCTGTAGACGGACATGTCTTCTTTTTGCGCGGCTTCCTTCTCCTTATGGAGACATAGCGAGTGAAAAAAAATGAAAATGGATATTAATTCGGGAAGGTGAAAGCTGAGGCAGAGGCAGAGACCAACCGTATTTCTACCCAGTAACAGGGAAGCACCGCAACAAGTTGAATTTGCTCATTTACTGTGTAATAGGGAACGGAAAACGGGAAGATATCCAGCGACTCAAACAACACAATACTGCAAGCTACTAGTACTGATTAGCTCCTCCTAATTAAGATACACAGCATGATCACGTTGACCACTCACATGTTGGAATTCTCGTGGGCTTGGCCCATACATTTAATAAATCAATAAACTCTATGGTCCGTAATATTATGTGGTGTATGATTTGTACCGTAGGAGAGTTTGACTAAACGTTGACTCAACTTATATGGTTGGATTTTATCCGTCTATATTGAGGGGTTGAGGAAAGGATAAAGGCGTGCCGCGCGCGCCGCCGCCGGCCGGGCCGTGGGCGTGGGTTGGCTCGGTTTTGCCACCTCTCATAATTGTGGGAGTTTCAACTCTTTTGCATTATGGTGAATTTGGTTGGCATTAATCCCATGAGTTACCATCTCATGATCTCCTCAGCTGGTCCCTTCTCCTCCCTGCTGCGGGAATAAGAGTTCTCGTTCCTATCCTTCTTCTTCTGAGAGACAACAGAAACACAAACACCACCGCTCCGCTGCTAGATGGTGATCTCTCTCCCGTGACTTCGCGTGCACGAGGTTGCGAGAGAGCAGGTGCCTCCAAACCACTGCTCGCCTGAGAACCCTGCTCGGGTTGTGCGGGCGATTAGGTTTTTGGGGAGCGACTACACGACTGCTCCTCTCCACATCATCGGTCGACGTCTTCTTCCCTCATCGACTGCTCCTCTCCACGTCATCGGTCGACGTCTTCTTCCCTGATCCACGCACACCATCGTCTTCTTCCTCTGATGCGTGGGAGTCGGCATTGCAAACGCCTTCCTGCAACGACTGTGGTCCACTACTTCGAGCAACGCACTAATCTGCACACCATGACTGCAGGTGGTAGTGCGAGTGGAGCCTCCGATGCCTTCGGCATGGGACTCTCCTGTAGGTATATCCGCAAACTCCCTCTTGTTTTTAGATTTATATATGTTATATATATATTCTCTCTGGTATGTCATGTTTTGATGCTTTGGGTCATGTCGTTGTTGTTCATATGCTACATGATCTTGCTGGTATGCTTTATATGACAAATATACCATGCTTACATGTTTTGAATCATGGTTTTATGTTTCATATAAGTATATATGATGTTATAATTACTATGCTAATTTTTATATATGTCATCATCTTTATGGTGTTATTTTTCTAGATTAAATTGACATGGAAATTACTTAAACATCTCACATCACAACCAGCGAGCGAAACCCCATGTGACCTGTTCCCTTTTGTCACATGAACTGTGTGCTCCTCGCCTCTTAACACCTAGAATTAAAACTTTGTTTGCACTGCAATGCTGATAAGAGTTTCTTGACGTGTTGATGCATCAACGAATTAAGATATGTGTATAGTTAGGCCGCCACTGCTACAAGATTTATCCCATGATGCAACGGCCTAAAAGTGTTGCAATAGGCCAAAAAGTGTTGCAATAGACAAATTTGCAACAAAAAAAGCATTGGGAGGCGTTGCCACTGTAACCGTGGTCTAAAGTTTGCACCACGGTTCATTTTGGTGCTGCAATAGGTTTACCTTTATTACAACACAATGGAGTGTTGTGCAACACAACAGAGTGTTGCAAGACATAGTATAAGCAACCACCGTGGGTGTTGCAAATGTAACTATTGCAACAAACCTGAAGTTGCTAGAGATACTTGTTGCCACGTACCCACAGAGTAGCAATAGGTGCACTAGCAACGACAATGGGTGTTGCCATATATAGACATTATTGCCACGCATCAATAGCATTGCAATAGATGGTCCCTCTATTGCCACACTAGCTATGTGGCACAACACAACTAAAACATATAAGATATCCGACACACATTAGCTAGTTTGAACACATCAAAATGTAATGAGCTATGTCTAGCACTGCAGTGTGGTTGGCTTGCTGTTGATCAACCCATCAATCGTGCGTCCACTCTATCTTGCTCCTGAAAAGAATCATTAACATTAGTATATGCATTAGGTAAACTAAAATTATATTATTTTGGCAACAATAGCATGGACTCAACAAAATAAATTTGAAATCTTAAACTAAAGACTAACAGGTTTACAAAAAATTCACCTCTGCGTTGCCGACTTGTTGGTTCCTTTTGCTTGATTGTCTCTTAGCTGTATTCTCAATGGAAGACGACCAATAGTTCCACTTACTTTTGTTATCAAAGATATACTCTAATCCATCAGAACCAACTAAAATGTCACCTGCAGGATTCTCGCACAATTTAGGACAACTCAAGAAGTGTACTAATTCAACAACTTTATCATACTAGTATATTGCTCGTGCTAACCCTATGGGCCACACATTAAGTCTAAAGTTAATTCTATCAAAATTTAAGTACTTAGCTAATTGTGCTTTGTCAAAGTTGTTTGCCTGTAGGGAGTGATTATTAAATACAAGTGCGAAGTGCATACCAGAAGCTTGGAGGCCAGCTAGCTAGCTTACCGTGCGTCATCTCAACTCTCAGCTAGAAGCGCAGGTGGGCTTATGAGAGGGCAGATGGTGGTGAGGTGTTCTCTGGACAACTCGGTGTTTTGGAATTTCAGATAGGGAAACTGTTTGACCATAGTTACTTTCTTAAATCTCTAAACCTGATATCATGCTAGATATAGATACTCTTTTGAAGACACATTTATTAATATTGTTTTTATGATTTTATTTATTTATTATATATTTAATTCTCACGAAAATATATTTTGAGTCCATAAACTTTCCAATAAAAATACATTTTATTTTCATAAAGTGGTATTATACATTTGGTATATTTTAAGGTTGCTTCCAAAGGCACCTTCTCTGCTTACTTGATATAGAAAAACATTATGTTTGCACATGAAGGTGTCTTCTGTATTTACTTATGGATAGATGTCAAGGCTAGTGGCTACGTAAATTTATATTTTTATATGGAAAATTAATAAACATTTATTTCATATATTGGTTTATTGTAAACAATTTGATTATAATTTATTAGAATTACTTTGTGTTTTTCTCTCAAACGTGCATGCTGCACGGAATTCATTAAGCATGAATAGAGTGGAATACAAATCAAAGTATTTGATTCTGTAATCAGAGATTACCGAAGCTTACACAGCCGAATGGCACCACGCATAGACTATTACAGAAAGAACTTGTTACGACAGCTAGAAGGCCCTGCTTATATCATGGCAAGCAGAGGCGATAGGTGCCTGAAACCTGCGCGACACCACTCTCCTGCTTCTTCCTGAATCGACGATGCCAGGACACGGGGGTCAGAAGCTGTGTCGAGCACGCCCCCAGCGGCACCAACCGACGGAAGACAATCATAATCAAGCATAGTTCCTAGTATCTCATTAGCCAAAGCAGTACACAGGTTTGGAAGTTTTGTCTCCTGGAGACACACGAGCGTAGCACGCTCCTGGGAAACAACATCCCTCACGACATTGCGACGGTCGCGGTCATTGAGACCACGAACATTCCACACTAAGCAGTTGTCCGTCATAAGTACACGTTTGTGCGACAGGTCGGAGCGCAACCATTCACAGCTCCCCTTCTTCCAGGTCGACCATGTTGAGGTTCATGGCCACCGGATCAAACTCCTGCGAGAAAAGGGCCTGGAGTGCTTCCTCCTTTGTCGGCGTCGGCGGCTCGTTGAAGGCAGCAATATATCTACCGAGGGCGTCCAGGTCAGCTGGCGGGGTTTGGACCGGAATGCCCAGCTTCCTCATCAGCACGGACTGGGCCTGCAGTGTCGCATTCGCCGCCCGCGGCTTGCAGCTAGCCGCGTGCTCCGCTTGAGCGTGACCACCGTTGCTGTAGTGCGAGACCTGCGGAGGATTGGTGCAGCCTTGATTACAGGCGTCTGGAGCGGGATGCAGATCGCTGCCTCAATGTCTCCGATCTGTGTTGTGCCCGGCGATCTTGCGGGCGAATTACTTTTTGTTTTATCTATCGTAAAAAATATATTAATAAGTACAAAATACATACTCAAAGGCCATGTGCGTGGGTTTTTTTTTCTAAAAAAACATTGCTCCATCCAACAGGTAACCGTAGTAGGCCTACTGAGTGCTGGGAGGGAAAAATTCACTTTGACGTTCCTTCATTCCTTGGGCGGAAGGCGCCGAGGCTTCGCCGCATGAGAAAATTAAATACTTAAGGGCTCGTTCGTTTTACCTTGATTCCACCGGGAACCATTCCAGGTGATGAAAGATAGTTCAAATTAACACTACAATCCTGCCTGAAATGGTTCCAGGGCTGCATTCCCTGGCAACCGAACAGCCCTTAAATCTGCCCCGGGTGCGCATGTCAGGACAGTGGCGCGACATCGGGTGGTGACCGGCGTGAATCGGGTGGCCGCGGCCGCGGCCGCGATGCAGGCGCGCATTGGCGGCGGCATGGCTACGCAGCTGGGCGGTAGGCGCGAATCCGGCGGCCGTGGCTGCATGGCCGGGCGACGGCGGCCGTGGTGGTGTGGATGTACAGCTCGGCGGCGGTAGCGCTAGCGGCACGGACTCGCATCTAGGTGGCGGACGCGGGCATGCATTCGGCAAGCACAGTAGCACACGGCGGGTTCTCCATCTCCAGTCTCCACACACTCCACCTGGCCGCTGGTCACCAGGTCTTCTGCGGCAGTGCACCCCTGCCATGGCTAAAAAGGTTAGTATTCAGATTTGTACTCAAATGACTAGATTTGCTTAGTGTTCAGAGTACTCTGATTTGCTTGCAGATAAAGTGGGCGTTATTAGAACTTCGAAGAGCAAACACGCCGTGTCAGTACTCAGTACTCTATGTTTTTTCTTTTTGCGAGGAATACTGAGTACTCAATAGGCTACTGAATAATTTAGAGTTTTATAATATATATTTAAATTTTAGATTTGGTTAGTCCCAATTCATTTTGCTGTCAAACATTTAGCTGCAGTTATTATTTGTTGGAATTTAGAGAAACATCACAAAAATTGTCATCGCCAAGCGTTCAGCAAACTTGCAGCCTCTTTTTTTTTCTTTCAGACCCTGAGCATTACTACTAGCTAGTACTGTTCTATGTAATTTATCTGTTATTTCTGCTTTTGTTCACTTTGTCAGACCATGAACAATATTACTAATTTAGTTGTTCTTCTCTTTTATGTTATTTTGTTTTCACTGCGATTCAGAGGCTGCAAATGATAAAAATTGTACATACAGTGTACAAATATGAGAATTTTCACTATAATAATTGGTCAGGAAATATGCATGGACAGGGATGTTTGACGAACTTGATTAGTGAAGGTACTGATGATGTTGGTTTGAGTAATCAGATTAGCCAATCTGACGAGCAAATAGCAGCACATGAGAAAGTTCTTCCATCCGTGCGAGCAAATAGCAGCACATGAGGTAGTTCAAATGCTGCCATATATGCTTTGACTGACTGCTGATTTCCTGAAGTAGTGAAGTATGGAAGTATATTGTTAGTAGACTGAACATTTTCACCCTATAATATGCTGTTGCCATGTTGGGCTAGAATTTTTTTTTGTCTTCTATTATGATGTTGGAATTATGGCGGTGCTTGCACGGCCTAGCTAGTGATTTTTTTGTCCATGAAATTAAATTGCAGGTTCTATGTAATGTTTGCCAGTTGCATCTGTTTTGTAATTAGACTATGTGTTTTAAAAGAATTGATAGACCCGTCAAGTTCTCACTAACCGGTGAGAGATAAGGACTCGAATCGAATTACAACTCAGCTGAGGGGTATCCCTAACTCTCACCCTGGCATACTTTGCAAGCGTAGTCGTGGGTCACCTTTGGTACAACTTAAGAACCAACTTCGCGGGTTCGGTCAGCGCCAGCACTCTCAGGGATTTCCCTTCTGCTAGGATAATCAAGACTTTTAAATCACCTGCCCTTGGACTCACGCCTACAGCTTCCTTTCGAGGTGCAGTTTATACTTGGCGACTCCCTGCCTGAATTGAGCTACTCGGATTCGTAGTCAAGCACTCGGGCCCGGCCAACTAAGAGAGAGGCATGTGTTCAACATGAACAGGAAAGGCTCCAAGAATCGGTCCGTAATCAACACAGACGGAGTCACTGCACACCGGCAAGCCGTTGTCCGGTCTTTATTCAAATTAAACCAGGTTCTTTTCCATGATAGCAAATATAGTCAACCGTGCCACATGTATATTCCTATAGCTCGCAGGTGACAGGGAATCACCCGACTTCTACCGCTTAAAGCAGGGCTAAGCATCTACTCGATCCTGAGCTATATAGGATTCGTGATATAGTTTCTAGACAAGGATGGAATATCAATACAGCAAGTGTTTTTATCCAACACATATAACTTAATGCAACAATATATATAACATAATACTTAATTGCATTTCAGAAATTAGGAGGCTTATAATGCTCTGGGGCTTACCTTTAACAAAGTTGCACGACTTGTGATCCGGGCACTCAACCACCACGTCTCCTAGCTCCACGATTGCGAGCTGCACCTCTTGAGCTTTCAGTTCGGGCTGCTGCACTTCTGGAGTTTCTGGCTCATCCCGTCGAACTCCAGCAAAGTTACGTCCTCCGGTACACCTATTACATGCATATGCACAAGATGAATATCACAGATGCATAAGGAATGACATGATGCTCATGATGGGTGAATAACAGTGGGTAAGAAAATAGCATGACACTACTGGACACTCGTTTACTGAGTAAGAATAGCCCTATTCAAATCACTTTACAAACAGGTGTCTATCTATCTTCTAAAGAACAAGATTAACTCACCTAACTTGCACAACCTAAGATAAAGATGTTCATCTTCAGTTAAAGGCCTAACACCTGCACCTAAACTCACCTTAATCAAATTTAAGTATCTAATACATCACCAATATGCTTAAGTATAATAAAGGCATACTAACTCAGAAAGTTCAAGTTTCACATATAAAGGAGCAGTTCAGTAAATCAATCACAACAGGAGTTCTACAAATCCAATTAACTTGCAAGAGGAAATTTTGGAAAGCTTATAAAATTCTCTACGATTCATTTATAACCATTAAAGCACGATTCCAAATTTTACTAGGTCTAATTACAGTAAACACAGAATCTGTTCTACGCAAACAGAGAGCAACCAAAGCTGAGAGCCCACTATAAACAGCTATAACTCCTATACTATATAGCTAAATATCACCAAAATTTAATAACTACTAGATCATGAAATTCACAACAACTTTGTTATAGACCACAAGACATGAAACCATCATTTACATAGAGTATTTAACAATATCTTGAAATCTGTCCAGAATTGACAGATTCACTAAATTAAATATTTAGTGATGTAGCAAATGCACATTTAAGCTAAACTAATTTCACCAACTTATTACACATCAAAGGAACACCAGAAAGTGTGGTGCCAACATCCAAATAATTTCAATGCCCTTTATTAATTTATTTAGATAATTAGGTGAACAAAGGAACCATCATGGATTTGGAACTACAGAGCCCTAAAGTGGGGGGTACATCAAACTGCAACCCAGTTTTACACTTAGCCAAAAAACTGCTAAGTCCAAAACAGCCCCTTAACTGACTTGTGGGCCACTTTTGAGGGTGTTCTGGTCATTTTCATGAGATGGCCATATTACAACTTTTGTTCCATAACAAATTTGCTACAACTTTATTTTAGGGTGCACCACCATGCATTGACTTCTAGCTGCACTTTTTAATCAGTCAAACAGAGTAGTCCTAGGGTCAACATAAGTCATACCAACACTTAGAGGCATAATTAGAACTAATGACCTTAATGAACATTGTTCCTAATGACATTCTAAGTGTAGCTAGGAGGTTTTGGTGAGTCACCACATTCATTTGCACATGATCCATGTATTCTAGCTTCTCAAATTAACTGAAACATAGAATTAAAACATATAAAACATTCGATTGAAACAAGCAAAACAATCAATTGAAACATTTAAACAATGGCATGCAACACTTGCAACATGGCCTATGAGGCATGTTCAACCCCTCTAGGGTACTAGGGGTAACAAAGGGACACCACAATTGATATCCCTATGCATGAGCACCATTGAAACATTATGTTGAAACATTGAAACATACAAAGATGCACATGTGATAATGAAATGAATTTGCTTATGTTATGCAATGCATATGCACAAATGCAAGCCAAACACCTGGGGTGTTATAGCCTCCCCCTTATAAAAATCTCGTCCCAAGATTTGGAAAGTGTACCATTCGTTATAGAATTTAGGATATTTGTCCTTTAAATAATATTCCCGCTCCCATATTGCATCTCGTTCACTATGATTACTCCAAAACACCTTGTATAACTTAACTACTCGATTACGAGTCACCCTTTCTTGAGTATCCAGAACATATATGAGCTTCTCCTCATAAGAGAGATCGGATTTCAATTTGATTCCCCTCACTGCTACTCTCTCCTCAGGAAGACGGAGACATTTTTTCAATTGAGAAACATGGAAGACCGAAAAGATAGCTCCCAGCTCACGCGGTAGATTGAGCTTATAAGCTACTCTTCCACTTTTCTTGATAATCTGATATGGTCCAACATAGCGTGGCTCAAGCTTCCTTTTGATTCCAAAACGTTTTACTCCCTGCATAGGCGAGACCTTTAGATAAACATGGTCACCTACTTCAAACTCAATAGGTTTTCTTCTCTTATCTGCATAGCTCTTTTGTCTAGCCTGAGTGGCTATCATATTCTTCTGTATAACACGGACTTGTTCTTCGACTTCTTTTACAAAATCAATACCATAGAACCTCCTTTCTCTAGGTTCCACCCAGTTCAAAGGAGTTCTACACTTGCGACCATATAAAGCTTCAAACGGAGCTATCTTGATACTCTCTTGATAATTGTTGTTATAAGATAATTCAGCGAGTGGCAATCATTTCTCCCAAGAATCTTTGTAAGAGATAAGGAAAGCTCTAAGCATGTCTTCAAGAATTTGATTAACACGTTCAGTCTGCCTAGAGGTTTGCAGATGATACGTAGAACTGTGGATTAGATTGGTGCTAAGATTCTGATGTAAACATTCCTAGAAACGAGTTGTGAACTGAGGTCCTTTATCAGAAACTATAGTCTTGGGTACCCCATAAAGATGTATAACTTGTTGGAAATAAATGTCCGCATAGTGATACGGATGATAATTGGTCCTCACAGGAATGAAATGAGCGACTTCATCAAACGACCAACAATTACCCAAATAGAGTCAAAACCCTTTTTCCGTAGTGGGTAACCCAACAATGAAATACATAACAATTTCTTCCCACTTCCAACCAGGAATAGAGAGTGGTTGCAATAAACCAGGCTTCATGTCAATAGCCTTGACTCTACAACAGTTATCACACCTAGCAACATAGGCTACGATTTCTTTCTTCATCTTGGTCCACCAATAGTAAGGCTTGAGATCTTGATATATTTTACTACTACCAGGATGAATAGACAATTTCAAAGAATGAGCTTCAGTCATGATTTGATTTCTAAGTTCTTTATCCTTGGGTACGAGAAGTCTATCGTTGAACTAGAGAATTCCTTTATCATCCACTCTAAAGTGCTTGGTTTCTTGCTCTTTCATCTTTCGCTTGATGTGAAACACCCCCACATCAGTCTTCTGGAGCTCGATAATCTGACTTCTAAGAGAGCAATCCACAATGATATTGTGGAGTACCACAAGATGGAGATGTGACAGATGAAAGTCTTCACCTACCAAAGAATTGTAATGAGATTTTCTGCTTAAGGCATCAGCAACCACATTTGCCTTGCCAAGATGATAGTGCACTCGAGATTGTAGTCTTTGATTAACTCTAACCATCATCATTGATGCATGTTCAACTCTACTTGAGTAAAGATATACTTGAGACTTTTATGGTCAGTATAAACATTACACATATTACCAAGTAAGTAATGTCTCCAAATCTTCAGGGCATGAACAACTACGGCTAGCTCTAAGTCATGAGTAGGATAATTGACTTCATGCTTTCAAAGCTAGCACAAGGCATAAGCAATGACTCGGCCTTCTTGCATAAGCACACACCCTAAACTGGTTCCTGATGCATCATAATATACATCAAAAGGCTTCTCGATGTCAGGTTGTGCCAAAATAGGAGCAAAAGTTAGTAAGGTCCATAAAGTGTGGAAAGCCTCTTCACACTTTGGGGTCCAGACAAACTTCACATCTTTATGAAGCAATTGAGTCATAGGCTTGGCTATTTTAGAGAAATCTGGGATGAAGCAACAATAATAACTAGCCAAACCAAGGAAACTTCGGACTTCTGAGACCGTAGTAGGTGCCTTCCAATCCAACACCTCTTGCACCTTGGTAGGGTCAACAGAGATTCCATCTTCAGATAGCACATGACCTAGAAAAGGTACTTTCTTCAACTAGAACTCATATTTGCTGAACTTGGCATAAAGCTTATGGTCACACAATCGAGTTAGGACAATGCTCAGATGTTCAGCATGCTCTTCTTCATTCTGAGAGTATACAAGATATCATCGATAAAAACTACCACAAACCTATCTAACTCCGGCATGAATACCAAATTCATCAGGTACATGAAATGTGCAGGAGCATTTGTCAATCCAAAGGACATGACAAGATACTCGAACAAGCCATAACGAGTAGAGAATGACGTCTTCGGTATATCTTCAGGACGAATTTTGATCTAATGGTAGCCAAACCTCAAATCAATCTTGGAGAATACCTTAGCTTTGGATAGTTAATCAAAAAGAATGTCGATGCGAGAAAGAGGATATTTGTTCTTGATGGTGACAGCATTGAGTGGTCGATAGTCCACACACATGCGCAGAGATTCATCCTTCTTCTTCACAAAGATAGCAGGACAACCCCAAGGAGAGGAACTAGGCAGAATCAACCCTTTCTTCAATAACTCATTCAATTGAATTTTTAGCTCAGCCAACTCATTGGGTGGCATTCAATAAGGCCTTCGAGAGATAGGAGTCGTACCCAGAATAAATTCTATCTTGAATTCCACTTCACGGTCCGTAGGTAATCTAGACAAGTCATCCAGAAAGACATCTGGGAACTCACAGACAACAGGTATATCCTCAATGGCCTTGGCTAGGGTAGCATTGGCCACATTGTGGATAGCGATATCGCGAGGAAGTTGAACTAGAAAACCCTTCTTATCTACAGGATCTCTCAACATTACCACGCGAGTTGAGGTATCGATTAACACTCCATTACCACTCATCCACTTCATTCCTAAGATCACATCAATTCCTACACCCGGTAGGACTACAAGATCCACTAGAAACTCTCAATCCCCAATCTCAATCTTTACATCTTTAACTACTTGGTTAGTCATGATGTTGTTCCCAGCAGCACTAATACAATAACCACCCTTGGCAATTGTAATCACATTCAGCTTATGCTCAGATGCAAAAGTAGAACTCACAAAGGAATGTGAAGCACCTGAATCAAAGAGCACAACTGCAGGATGATCATTAACAAGAAACTTACCAGCGGTGACCACTTCGCCAGCAGGAATTTCCTTAATAGTAGTATAGTGAACACACCCTTGATGAATGTTTCCCAGAGAGTTTTGCTTGGGAGGATAAGTACAACTATTAGCCCAGTGACTAGTTGTTGGGTATTTTAATGCACATAGAAAAAGATCCGCAAGCATACGAATACCGATGTAGCTTTCACCCAAGAGTATTCCAAGGTATCGATTTCCACGGGGAACGTGAAGTGTGCTAGAAGTATTAGGAATATCCAAGAAAATGGTAATTATAGGGTAGAGAGGGATTTTAGGGTTTTCTAACTGATCCTATCTTGTTGAAGGCTTACTCTACTTTACTTACTTCGGAGCAGTAGGTCCTTTCCAACTCTCGAAAAAGACTAGGAAAACAGTAGTTGGGAGAAGGCTGCCAAAAGCTCTACGAAAACACCAACCCTAATTGTTGGGTTATGAGAGTGCTACGCTAGCCATAAAATCAAAATTTTTGACCTCATAAACTAGGATCTACTGCTAGTTACAGGTTACGGGATTACCACTAGACGCGCAGGTGCAACGGAAGCGACTTGATGTAGTCGAATGCGTCATAGCAATGCCGTGCAATTGCGTGGTCATCCATCATGTCCACCCTCCGCTCGCAGATCATCCCTCTCGTGCGGTTCGTCCTTGAGCTTCAGATGCAGCACCTCCAAAGTATCCCACATGTACGGGGAGGAAGCGTTGCGCCTCCAGACTGCTAGGTCCGCGAGGAGCAGTAGGCGTGAGCGTTGGGGGGCGACGACGGCTGCCTTATAGCATGAGTTCACTTTGGCCGCGCCCCCTCCCTCTCTTATATAGGTGCCTCTAATCAGCTCCAAGTAGGAGGCCCAATTAGAAAACCCTAAGCCTAGTCAAATTCGGGTCCCACCCGAATTAGTCTTCTAGCCCCTTAAGCGTGCGACCCTATAGGTTCACGCACACGAAGACGTGGCCTGATTACTCCTACTCGGCCATTAGTTGATAGCAGTCTCTAGCAAGACGTCTCAACTTCTATGTGTACATAAAGATCATATCAGACGAACCACCACAAACCATATACATGTTATTCCTTTTGCCACACGATATTTGATCCAACTCATAGGTTAACACTTAACCTAAGCACGACCATGCAATTGTTGATCCAATCATTAGAGTGTTCCATTGATATCTCTCTCACATAGAGAGGGGCAAATTCCATCTTGATCGTCTATGTCTCACAGCATGTTTCTTGACAAACCCGAAGATCACCTTTATAACTACCCAATTACGGAGTAGTGTTTGATAGTCTCTAAGTAGGTCATTTCACATCTTGAGTACACACAACAATCTCAAGTCTAAGGACATAATGTACATGATGTGAATCGAGACAATAACAACATCTCACATTGGGTCAGTCCAGCCTACATGTCACACATGTGCCCACATTATTAGTTTGACATCTCTATGTCTATGACTTGTGAAACATAGTCATCAACTAATAATATGCTGATCTAATATTCATGTGTGTCCTAACATGAACTCCGATCAGGGACCATTCTAGAATAACCATACAAGTAAAAGAGTTTCACAAATAATTCACATAATTGCTAATCGATACAAGTTGTCTTTAATGGATATTCAATGGACTCATAATATGTCATGGATACAAGGTAATACAATCATGTCTATGATAACCTCTAGGGCATACTTCCAACAATCTCCCACTTGCACTAGAGTTAATCTCGAAGATATCTAATACCCATAGGTCTCACGTGTGCCTCTGTGGGGGTATAAACCCCTATATCCTTACGGCTAGACATGGGCAAGCCCAGACCAGATGGTCCGGCCCATTACATGACGATGCGCGATCTAGATCATCGAGATGGAGTCTCGCGCAAGGCATCAAACCAGACTTGGAGATCAAGCAAGGTCTTGGTCGGTTAGGTTAGGAATCCTTATCCGGCTCCATATGGCAATTGTAACCGGCTAAGATTAGTTTCTAGATCTGTAACCCTGCCTCTCGGACTATATAAGGATGGCAGGGGACCCTCCTTAAAAAAACATCGAAACACTCTAGGGCAATCTAGCTTGTAATACATTGTTTGAGACAGCAATAACAAAGCAGAGCAGGACATAAGGTATTACGCCCACACGGTGGCCTGAACCTGGGTAAACCCGCGTGTTGTTCTGCATCACCAACTCGTTCGTGGCTTGCACACCTGTCTATCGACAATCTACTACCTTGGGCATACCCCTCGGTAGACTGCCGACCAAATTTTGTCGACAATGGCGCGCCAGGTAGGGGGTGTATGTACTGCTTTTTAGGCATGCGAGATGGTCATCTTCCCTGATTCCATGGCCACGGCGGCGGGCCTCACGTTCACGATCGGCCAGATCACCTAGACCACCGGCTCCAATGACTTCATCGTCACAACCATGGAGGAGGCGCAGATCCGATCTGCATCGACTACTTCCTTGACACCGGCATCGACTACGACTACGCTGGCTCCGGCTTCGCCTGCACCAGCACCGTCACCGACCACACTAGCAACTCATCAACTTCTTCCTAATTTTTGGTGCCCATTTAAATTCTACATATGATTGCTTTTTTATTTAAATATTAATTTGTAGTTGCATTAATTAATAACGACCCATAGTAGTAATCCATCGCCATAGTAGCCATCCCTGTAGCAGTAGTTAACCCCGTATATTCGCGTATGTGCATATACCATGACACATACCCGAATATATATCCGTACCAATCACCTAAAATGGTAACCACCCATATATATATATATACATATATATATATATATACATATATATATATATACATACATATATATATATATGCCCGATACCCGGGTATACGTCTATGTATGGCTAACCTTGTTTTTCGCCCTAACCTAACTAACCCTAGATGCATACATATGCATGTGCGTATGTGCCACTAACCCCGTGGACCTGTACAAGTTAGACAATGATTCGGTCAGGCTATCTCTTTTAGGTTCACATAATAGTGAATATAATAATGTGGCCTAGTTTTTCGTCAAACCAACCACTCAATCTAATCTAGCCCGTAGGAGCCACCTTGTTGGATGAAATACCTCTATCCAAATCTTACTTCAAATTGACATAATAATGATAGGCTAGGTAACGATCCATCACCCTGTTAGGACCAACCCGTCTAGGATCGATTGATTGCCTACGTGTGTCTTACATGCCTTAATTGTTATTTTCCTTATTTGTGCTTCTTGTTTGTCGACACTAGACGACGTAGGATAGAAGACATGGAGACGACCCATGGGATCCCAAGAGCACGGCTACACCAGGACAGGAGCAAGAAGCACGAAGGATCAACAGCCTTGGACATACTCGTCAGCAAGCAGAGGCAAGTTCTAACACCCACTTGTTTCTTCCTCTACATTACATGTCACTCCTTAACCACCTTCTTTCCACCACCTCTACATTTTGCTAGCCTCCACCATAAAGACATCATACCTCCCTCTTCCCATCCAATAATAACCTTAACCTATACTACTTAAATCCTCAATTGTGAATTAATATGAAATCATGATGAATCATGAGACTGTTTATAGTTACCTTGATATAGATATTGTGAACCTGACAATAATGACTATGGAACTTAAACTGATAAAATTAGACAAAACCCTAATAGGGGACGAGAGGGGGTAATTTATGTAGGGATAGATTACCTTGGCAGGAACGCCTGGAGAGGGTTCCTGTGGGAGATACTCGCCTCGGTCACACAAGGATCGGTTCATAGCCTCTTTCACCTAGTGAGATATTATGTACAGCCACATGTCTATATGGGTAGACTTGATCTCACATCCCGTTGGATAGAAGTATAGTTCTTACTAGGAGGCCGATGTAGGCAGTAGAATGTCAGGAGCAGGCACGGATGCTAGGTGACCTTCCATGGTCCGGTTGGCGTGGTTGCTTTGTGGTCTTCCACGTTAAGCCCTTGGATATTTTGGCCGAGTTTGAACCCATGTTATTGTTTGAATGGCCGGGTACGAGCCGTGTTATGAGATTTTGGCTAGGTACGAGCCTATGATTATCATTGGGGCCAGGTACGAGCCCATGACTATTGATTAGGCCGCGTGCGAGCCCATAATATGGTTTTAGTAGTCGGATAATCGAGTTGATTTCTAACCCCTGAGAAGCCGTAGTAGAACTATATGAACATCTAGGGTAGCACCCAAGCGGGCACAGGATCTCGTTAGGCTGTTACAGCCAATCGCGATGGTGTTGGACTGTGCCTATCATGTGGGAAAATTTCTACACCTCTGCAGATTTTCTCAAATATATTCGAATAGCCATGTCCTTGAAATGGGCAAATGCTAGGATGTGACACTATGATTAGACTTTCACAACCATGATGATTTGGTAAGATGTACTTTTACTAATTTGGTAACCATAATTAAGCACAGAAACTGGCGAGAATGGTAATACTCTACCAGGGTCCAACCTATAATATAATTACTTTACCCTATCACTTTTACCCTAACCACTTTAACCACCACCATATAGCCTTTCCCTTCCACCTATCCTCCACCTAAAAGTTTAGGGCTTGCTGAGTACGTACGTAATCAATCCCCCTCCACTCTATGTTTTTAGGAATAAAGCTGCAAGAGTATATCCGAGGATGAAGCTACCAAGGACTACGCAAGGATAGGATGTCTGGAGCACACTCGAAGACGGAGCCATACGACTACACGAAGGAGTTACGCTGGGACTATGATGACTGGGTTATAGAAATACGCTTAAGGAATAAGTCTAGGGTTACGTCCGCACTCTAAGTTGCCTATAGGAATGGAGCCACGATGTCATAGGACCGCTATCTTAGAACTCTGATATATGATGTAAGGCCAGTGGTCCAAGCTATGTAACCTGAACCATGTAATATATTTCTCCTTTAGCAATAAAAGTATGGTTTTTTATATCAATCTTGTTCAATTTGTGCGTATCAGCTACTGATCCAGGGACTGATACGTGACGCATAGAGGACCCTAAATTGGGGGCCCGACAATCATCGTGATGTCGCCGCCGCTCGCTGGATCTATGCGCTGTCGCCCCTCGTCGCTGGATCCATGCGCGCCATCATGGATCCGCGAGCCTCGGTCCTGCAACCCTCCGCCGAATGGCCTGGCCTTGCACACCGTCACCGGAGCAGGAGGCGGTCCTTGTGTGCCACGCCAGAGGAGGGAGTCACGCGTTGCCGCTAGAGGAGGGGACCAGACCCCACGCACCGTGCTGGATGAGGGCCTTGCACACCGCGCCCTACCCTGCCGCTAGAGAAGAGAGAGGCGGAGGGAGGGACATGGCGGTGTGGGAGGGATTAGAAAATAAATGGGCAACTTTTGTGGGGGCTTTTATATTCTAGTGTTTCCTAGTGGGCTGAGTTGGGCCGATGGGCTTACCTCAATTAATGGAGGCGGGGCTGTTAAGAGGTTCGCCTCTGGTTTCTAAAAAAAAGAGGTTCGTCTCTGAAAATGACATCCATTTTGCCTCTGTTAATAGATTTTGAGAGGCAGACATTTTATGACCGTCTCCATAATAGATTTTGAGAGACGAACAATTTTTGGCCACCTCCGCAAATAAAATGATTACCTCCTTAAATCCTCATGTATTTTAGAGTCACGTAAGTTTTGTGACTGCCTCTGTTAATGTTTGGGCCCTATCTCACAGAATCTTTTATGTAGTAGTGTACGCCTCCATACTAGGTGATGACCCACACGTTGTTGGAGGCATTTTGTAGAAGGATTTATGGACAATTCTTTTGGATTTAAGTGAAAGTGTCAACAATTAGTGAATGAATTTAAAACTTGTTGTATGTTATAAAACTGCTAGCGCCCCATACATCCGATCGGGTGCTAGCGATGGAAGGTGCTCCCATGCCCACACCTGACGCACCCAGCTCCCTTGCCCCGCACCCATCCCGCTCCAGAGGCCGCGCAAGCCCACACATGCACTGGACCGCCCCGAACCAACTCCGTTTCACGCGCCCACATGCACGCAACAGCACCACCACCAGCAAAGCATGCGGTGACCCACGGCAGCGCACTAGTAGCAACAACATGTGCATCTCCGAGATCTACTTTTGAAGTATTCAAATAAAACACTTGCAATGTACATCTGAAACAGATGAAACACTTTAAACATGCGTGTATAGTCTTAGCAACATGTGCAACATCTGATCTACTTTTGAAACATCCAGACGTAACACTTGCAACATACAAAAGAAGTCAGATGAAACACTTAAAACATGCATCTGCAGTACTTGCAAAAAACACCTGAAAACACTTGAAAATCATTGCAAATCATACGCAACATCCATATAGAACACTTGTAACATATGTGTGAAACGTATGTAACATTCAGATAAACACACTTGCAACATCTGTCCGAAAAACAAATGAAACAATAAGAATAGGCACTTGCAATATACGTGTACAAACCATTGCAATATATGCAAGATGCAACATCCATATGAAACACTTGCAACATACCTCTGAAACATCTGAAACACTTGAATATGCGCTTGCATCATGCACTTTTAGCAAAACCTAGCAGGCGGGGAGCACTGCAAAGTGAGATCCGGCGCTAGGCCACGGTGGAGAAGGAGAATGGCAGTGGGCAAGTGCGGCGTGACGCGGCGAGGCGCCCCCGCGCTAGAGAAGGTCGTGGCGTGCGGCTGTCGTGCCCGCGGCGAGGTGCCCTGAGCTGGAGAAGGCCATGGTGAGCGGCAACCACGCTGGAGAAGGTGAGCGGCGGGCGAGCGGTGGGGAATGCCGCGATGGCTGTGCAAGTTGGGAAATGCCACTATTTCTTTTTTGGAGAAGCCATGAAGGAAGATAGAGGGAAGTAGGCCTGTTTGGTAGCGTGCAGGTCTAGGAAGCGCATCGTCTGGATAGACGAACGCCCGCACCACCGCTTTCTGATATAATAATGCTTCTGTAGCGTATAGAAATAGATAGGATCCATCCAAAATGGGATAAGTTATATTCACGGAGATACATCATCGGATCACCAGTTAGAAATACTAATAGTTTTCCTTCTTGAGTATCAATAATAGTTCTAATTAATAAAAATGTAAAATTCTGTGGTAGGGTAAAGAAATAGAGATCGGATCCATCCAAAAAGATTAAGTCATATTCATGAAGATACATCACTAGATTACCGTAACAGAAGTACTAATGAGATTTCTTCTTGTAATAACCAATGATATTTCTAATTTTAGGCAGTGGGCATTGTAGTCAGTGAAGTGAAAATCACTTGATGCAAACTCCGTGACAACTGGCAACAACTCAGACAACTCAGAGAAGCTCGCACTCTCCTAGTACCACCGCAGCATGAATCCTATAGATATCGACCAAGTATAATCCATTTGGTTCATAATTCTAAAAAAACGTTAACTATTTTTTTAACTCTCACATCAATAATAAAGTAAATATGTTTGGGCATAAGAAACCACAATCAGGTCTCTTGTGGAATGCTCGTGGCCAGTTGAAGTGCACCACTTCATTGATTCTTGAGACACCCAAGTTGTGAGTCTAGCTTGTAACACTAGTTAGCGTGTGAATCATCATTTGAAGACTTGCCACAATGAGGATGTAGGTTGCCGGCAAACAACCGAACCTCGGTGATAAATCTTATGTCTATTCATTTGCCTGATTCGGTATATTGCTTCCACACTTGTTGTTTCATTGTCGTCTTCTTGCTTGTAGTGGTAGCTTGTTAAGAGTAGTAGCTAGTCGTAGCTAGTTTTAGTTGTTCTTGTTAGTAGTTCCTTCTAGCTCTGGTTAGTTGTTGCTCTTGTGTGGTGCTTGTATAGAATCAGAATCAATGCTACTAGAATTGTGTAGGAGGGCTTACTTTGGGTGAAATTAAAGCTAGTGCAAAATAGTTGCTATTAGGACCTCATATTGTACTAATCAACCTTTGTTCTTGTGTTTGTGCTTTGTAGAGAAATTTTTTTATAGGCTTTTCACCCCTTTCTAGCCATCAAGATACTTTCACCTAGGTAGCCATCGGGTGTTCGCTCAATTTATGATGTCCTAAGAATAGTTTTAACAGGAATAAAAAAAGATAATGTTTAGCTCGCATATTGCTTCCTGTGATCTAGACTAGATTGTTCTATTCTTCTCTTTTTTTCTCAGAGGCTGTGAAGCAATATTAATACCTACCATTTGGTTAGAGTTTCATAGATTCATTTATAGTGGTTGATAGTGCTATTTTATTTCTTCAAAAATTACAGGCATACCATGTGAATTCCTTGATTTGTCGAGCATGTTGCTAAGAAAATAACCTTCACGCTTTCTGTCTAGGTTAGCTGTTGCCTTTTTACCTTTGAACTGGGAGGATGATCTTAATATGACACACTCATAATCTACAAATCTGTTTGCCTTTTATATTTCCAATAGGTTTCTTCTCCAAATCTCGAAAAACAACCTAATTGGCTTGCACATTGCTTCCTGTGATCTTTTACTGTTTGCTCATTTGTTAAATATTGAGAAGGGATGACATAGTCACAGTCTCTGAGTGTCTTTCATATGTCTAATATGCTTTTTCCCAAAACCTATAAATATGTTTAGTTTACACATTGTTCCCTGTGATCTTTATTGCTCGTCCAGTTTTTACAAATTGGGAAAGGGATAGGAATATATAACCTAATCATAGTCCTCACAAAAATATGTATATAAAGGGATAGGAATATATAACCTAGTCATAGTCTACAAAATTAGATATAACATTCAAACATATTGGGCTAACTCGCAGGAGCGCGTATCATCTAATAGTATATATATCAAATGGAGAAGGCAAAGAGATACATGGTTAATGCCTAGGGGAGCATTTTGGTGGGGGTTCGCCTTAATGGGTAGTGAATTGTCGTTCTGAACTTCTGAAGGACAAAGGGCGATTAGCATTGCATGTGTTCCTACGTTGGTGTGAGGGCCATATATATATATAAGTGTCACACCCGTTTTTAAGGAACAAATAGAATGTATAATCTTATGTGCGTCCAGAGATCAATCACACATAAGATGACAAATATAAATAGTATCATCACAACTGTTTATTACATAACGAATAATATCACAGAATCTTCACGTATTTAAGCAGAAACATAAGATAATTCTTGTGGCAGCTAGCTCCATAGCACAGGCACGTCAACTGGTTAACCACAAATCTAGTAATCTTCAGGGAAGTAGTAGTAGTAATAACTATTTACACATTCGGGAGTCCATCCTGAGGTGTGGGGGAATGCAAGGGTGAGCACACAAGTACTCAACAAGTGTAACATGGGGTTCATGAAGCTCAAATAGGATAGACACTGGTTTAACTGCATGTAGCTTTTAGTTGGTCATATTTTAAGCAATTGAGTAGCAACAAATAGGTGATGTTCCCATAATAAACACATGATCATGTAAAGAGAATAATGAATAGCAAGAACAAGTAAATTAATAGTGATCTCTATTCCATAATGGTCTAAGGCCGCTCGTGACCGTGAGCACGGCTCATATACCAGTTATACACTCTGCAGAGGTTGTACACTTTCACAATGAGTCGTGATCCCCAAAAGTCCGAGGTCATGGCTCCCCATTGGACAGTTAAGTTTCACTATGAAGTCTTTCCAAGGTTCGTCTAACAAGTTAGGGTTGCTAGGTTTCTGTGCCCTGCAAATGTAGAGCTCACCTTCTGTATGGCACAATGACACGCAGCCTATACTCATAAGGACAGAAGCCGCACTACACCCAACCCGGAACACACCCCTCTTGCGCCATAAAGGTAACCACTAACAAGCTAGAAAAGGTCCTCTTATATGACTAAAACCAGAGCCATGTAGCCCTCATAGCTATACTGTAAGTCCCGGATGTTCGCTTACAGATAAGTCCTTATGGAGAGAAATCTAGAGAAAACTCTACCCTCTTGTTCCCTGTTGCTAAAAATCATCTTTTAGTGTTATTGCATATATCATTAGTCAAATTACAAGATCATTGTTTATGTGAGCACTAGCAAACTACCCAATGCTATAACCATAGGATTCAAGGAACAAGATCAATACTAAGACATCCTTAACAAGGATATACATGCATAATGAATTAAGTGAATTAAAGTGAATAGGTAACAAAGATAATCCCATGCTATACTTGCCTTGATCTAGCTGATCCTGTTGATCTGGTTCATAATAGTACTCTTGATCACCAACGAACTGCTCACCCTCTATTCTGGATTAACACATCAACAACAATCATCCAAGAGTAATCATACAAAGCAAACACAGCTACAATTAGAACAGTACACCAACAGTAGAAAAATAAGATGAAAAGTTTGTAAAACGAATCTACATCTCACTAGGATCACACAGACGTGAATTGCACGTAAATCGGAGCTAAAACGAAAAAGTTATGATTTAAACAAGCTTTACTTTATTAAAGTAATATATTAAATCTAATCTCAAAATTTAAAAGTTGAGAACCTACTAAACAGTAGCACTAACATGTAGATTATGAAAATTACGAACCTAACGCAACTTGAACGGGTCAAATCAGAGTTAAAACGGAGATTTTATAAGCAATTAAAGACAGTGGCAAAATTATGAATAAATTGAACTTAATTACGATTTAAAATAAATAAAAATTGGGTTTTTAATATGATTCCAGGACGGCGGGCATAATTATAGAAGAACTGAGGGACTCTTTAGAAAAAGTGACACGCGAAGAGGTATCACGCGATCTGGATCGTTGGATCTTATTTGGATGGCCGAGATCAGAAGATGGGAAGTGAAGAGAGAGGGTGAACCGGCCGACACTGTTCCCGCATGGTGGAGGCCATGGCCGGCGGCGAGAAACCTTGCCGGCGTTCTTGAATCCGGCCCTAGAGACCACTATCGAGCTCGGGAAAAACATAGAAAGAGAGAGAAGCTCAAGGCAAACTCACAGGAGACGAAAATGTGGGCGAGGATGGATTGGGGACAATGCACGGCTCGGGATGGCGGCAACGGTGGTCCTGTGAACAACGGCGACGCACAGTGAGCGAACCGAGATGAGAGAAGAAGGAAGAAGAGGCTTGGAGGCTTCGCAATCATGTTGCGAATCTCGACGACTTGCTTACGGTGATGACGGAGTCGACGACTTCGTCGAATTAGCTCGGGCGGCGGCGGATTAGGGTTGCGATGGCTAGAGCTCAAATCAAGGGTGTTGGCTCGCAGTTAGGGTCAGAGCCCACGGCTATTTATGAGGAGCTCGACGTGCGGTTCAAGCCAAGAAGTAGACGTCAGGGCGGAGGCGGACTCCTCCGATGGTGTCCGGCTCGGTTACGAGTGGGAGGTGGAAGACGACGACGCCGACAAGCGGGCCCGAGGTGTCAACCAGAGAAAGAGAAGGGCAAGGCGGCGGGCGGCTTCGGCTGATTGACTGGGCCGGCCCGTTACGTGACTCGCGGCGAGAGAGGCTGGCTTGCTGGCTTCGGGCCGAACAAGAAAAGAGATGCGGGCTGGGCCAAGGAGGGAGGAGAGAAGGCCTGCGGGCCAAAACAGAGATGAAGAAGGCTTCCATTTTTCTTTTCCTTTTCAATTTTCCAATTGCATTCTCAAATAGTTTTTAAAATCATTTTCTTCTTGAAATAAAAATCAATCAACACAAATAAAAATTATGCAGCGGTATGTATGCACAAGCATATATCTAACCTATTGCGTAAATAGTTGATTTTATTTATTGAAAATTATTATTTCTCTAGGTTAAAATGTTCACAAAATTGCGTAAATAAATTCAATTCTCCTATTTTTAAAATGATGCAAATTTTAGGGTGTTAAAATAAGTGACATGGCTCTCTAATATAGCAGAATTTTTTTAGTAAAAGTCTCCTATTTAGATATAGTAGATAGCAGATATCACAAGCCGTTATTGCAATGTCTAGAACTCTACATCCAACTTCCCTCTACGTCCTGTATATATCTTTTATTATTCCTACCGTAAGTCCGTAACCAAAGGAAAGGCAGTCCGCTAGAAGATATTTGGCTCCTCCTACAACACTACTGTAGAAGATATTGATTCCTTCTCTTACGTCTTCATTGCCCATAAAAAGCGAGAACATATAATCAATGCCTAGCCTAACCGCGAAACTGCTTCTAAACTTCAACTATATATATTGACCTCTTAGCTAGTACATGCCACTGCGACACATCTGAACCAAATCACTTAGGAGGAGGGGAGCATTGGCAAAGGAAGGAGAAATGGTGTCCAAGTTGGTAATCATAGCTCTGGTTTTGCTAGTGACTGCGGGTGACCAGCCTGGTCATGCCGTGCCGCTCAGGAGCGATCTGAGTGTTGGCTGGATGACCGGCATGAAGGAAGGATCACCTGGTGGGATGCAGCCATCACTTACCGCACTTAATGCTAGAATTGTTAAGAAAAACTATAGCTTCTTAGCGTCGTTACACGATTTACATCTTTGCATTCGCTGTTCAGAAACTCGTTACTGCTTTCCGTTTTATCCACTGTATAAGATCGGGCGGTGTCAAATTTTGTGATAATCATTGTTCTGATCAACATAAATCAATGAATTTTAAAGGAGGGCAGCGCTACATGTGTCGACTTTAGAGATGGCAACGGGTACATACCCGACGGGCGGTGGCCACCCGTACCCACACCCGCACCCGCCACTTTGTACCCGTCGGGTTACCCGCACCCACACACGGGTAGAAAAGTGCTCCCGTACCCACAGCTGCGTGGGTAAATTCTACCCGACGGGTAACCCGTACCCGACATCATACCCGAGAATTACATGTAAATATCTAATATTCACGTACAAAAATAAATCATTCCAAGCTTCCAACAAGTTACAAACTAATATTCATATAATGACATCATTGCAATATATATAATAGAAAGGTTTAGTTGGATTTGGGCCAAATTCATGGGTTGTATGGACTAAAATGATGAGGGTGGTTGATTCTTTTTGCGGGTATTTTTTACCCGTGGGTAGACGGGTATGGGTAGTATACACCCGCACCCGTACCCGCCATACCCGATGAGTATAGGATTTTGCCCAATAACGTACCCACGGGTAGAAAATTCATCCCATACCCGTCTCTTTATCGGGTAATACCCGTCGGGTACTCGGATTTCGGTTACCCGTTGCCATCTCTAGTCGACTTGCCACTTCACTGTCCGAACTAGTGAGATACAGTAAGTTGCGAGAGTGTCCACACAATCATAATGATCTTGTCGTGTGATATCAGGAGAAGAAAGAAACGGTCATGTCGTCAGCGCAGAAGAAGCAAAGCTCATCTACACTGTACCGGCTTTCGTGCGGCCGCCTCGCATTCCGCCATCTTAGTCCAATGTTCTGTTTCTTTGATACGATTACTGTTGCTAAAGCAGTAATCAATAGGGGAACTGTGTACGCTGCGCGATACACTTTTATATAATACTAGTATAAATGGATCAACAGGAATTTACGCATCTAGAAAGATAGTAATTAGTACTACTATTTGTTGTACCATCCTGCACCACACATTGTGAGACTCATATATAAGAATAAAGCATATTGATACCCTTGTTCTTGTTTCGACTTTGCGTCATTACCTGCTGCGAATTCAAATTTGGTTGGTGATCTGAAACCTACAAATATGGAAGTATTAATTGCTTTATTTCACTCCTATTCCACTCATGGTAGCGTATTTCTGTGGGCATCATACAATAACAGTTACAAAGATGTGAAATTAACAAGAACACCCTAACTTGAAGAAAAAGATAAGACCAGTAACATGATGTTAGCAAACTGAACACAAGATGCCCTCTTTTCTGTTTCCGTTTGCTGCTACTTTTCTATTTTTTGGGGTGATATTTTAAGTCACCCTTGCGTAGTTGCGTACGATAGGATCTTCTCAAGGTTCATGCCCAAGCGGTCTTCTCCAGAAATAGCAGCTCACCCAGAAACCAGTTCAACGGACAAGGGCAGTTTTGTAGGCAAAATTAGGTTGATTTTCCACCCAAGCGAGCGACATATAGCAGTTGGCTAGGACATGTGGTCCATGCCAGGTTTTATGATCACAAGCGTCATAACAACACCCACCTAAATCCAAACCAATGACTATCTTTATCTCAGTAATGTCCATAACAAACAAATAGCTAAAGAGATCTCATCTTCATCAACGACTTAACACAACAACAACATACCATTTTGTCCCAAGTAAGTTGGGGTAGGCTAGAGATGAAACCCAAAAGAGACGAGAAATAGTGAGACACATAAAGGGACATAAAGGGCACAAGACAAAAAGAGATCACGGTTCAGGCACGTTGATTGCCAATCTCCAAGCGCTCCTGTCTATAGCTAAATCCTTGGAGATATTCCACTCCTTAAGATCTCTCTTAACGGACTCGTCCCAAGTTAGTTTAGGTCGACCTCTACTGCTCTTTACATTATTGCCCCGCTTTAGAACTCTACTACGCACCGGCGCCTCAGGAGGCCTCCGTTGGACATGTCCAAACCATCTCAACCGATGTTGAATCAATTTTTCCTCAATTGATGCCACCCCAACCCTATCCCGAATATCATCGTTCCGGACTCTATCCCTCCTTGTGTGCCCACAACACCAACGCAACATACACATCTCTGCTACACTCAATTGCTGGACATGTCGCCTTTTTGTAGGCCAACACTCAACACCGTATAACATCGCCGAATGAATCGCCGTCCTATAGAACTTACCTTTCAGCTTCGGAGGCATCCTTTTGTCACAGAGGATGCTAGAAGCTTGACGCCATTTCAACCAGCCGGCTGAAATTCTATGCCTAACATCTTTATCAATGTCTCCATCCTTTTGTAGCATCGACTCTAAATAACGAAAAGTATCCTTCTTGGCCACCACTTGTCTATCGAGGCTAACGTCTCCCTCCTCATGCCTAGTCGCGCTGAAATTGCACCTCATGTACTCGGTCTTAGTCCTACTAAGTCTGAACCCTTTTGACTCTAACGTGTGCCTCCATAGTTCTAACTTCCTATTAACCTCTGCTCTACTGTCGTCAACTAGCACCACATCATCAGCAAAGAGCATACACCAAGGGATATCACCTTGTATGTCCCTTGTGACCTCATCCATTACATATAAATTTTCATAAAAGAAGAGAAGGGACGGGGTTATGTGAACCGTATGACTATAAACCCAAAGGATGCTCCCAGCCAAGAGATTCAACAAAACCAAAGGTTGCACCATGCCATTAGCTATTAACCTGAATGAATGATCAAGGCAGGGGCGGATCCAGCACGGGGCGGGGTGGGCTCGGGCCCCCGCTATCGCCGCTCGGACCATGGAGTCCCTCCTAAGGCCCCGCTACAAATTTGTACATATTCAAGCTTAGAAGGAGAGACTAGGGATGAAAGATTATGAGATAAGCCTCTCCTAACTTATTTTTTAGATCCGCCACTGGATCAAGGCACCAAAGGATAGATTCTTAGCAACCTACCAACATGGGAAAAGAAACACTACCGATCATTCAGAATTGAACCGTCTGTCTTTTCTTGTGCCCAGTTACATTGAACCATTTAGTTGAACTTTCCATCTGGAGATGAGCAACAAACTTTTTCCACAAATTAAGCACACACATCCATTGAGTTACAGATGAAAGAATCTGTGAAGTAAACTGCGTAATGTGCCATTAACCGGAGAAGTTTCCAAATTGCACAGGTAACTAAAGGAGTTCCTCTACAATCAATCAAGATATATCCCAAAGAACTTTAAAACACAAATTTCCTAACTGACATCAAGCAGGTATCCAAAGTTGCAGAAGGCTTTCAGTAAAGAAAACTTGTTATTCGCTGCAGGATTCGAGGATCTGAACAATCAGCCTGTCAGAAATTTTAGCTTCTGAATGTTAAATCATCACAGCAGTGTAACTAAGGCCTTGTTTAGTTCCCACCTTAAAACTTTACACCCTATCACATCGGATGTTTAGACACATGCAAGAAGTATTAAATATAAACTAAAAAAATAACTAATTACACAGATTGCATGTAATTTGTGAGACGAATCCTTTAAGCTTAATTAGTCCATGATTTGACAATAAAGTGCTACAATAACACATGCGCTAATGACTGATTAATTAGGCTTAATAAATTCATCTCGCGGTTTACTGACGGATTCCGTAATTTGTTTTTTTATTAGTATCTAAACACCCCAGACAACACCCACATATAATACCCGATGTGACATCCCAAAACTTTACACCCTGGAACTAAACAAAGCCTAAGTTCCACAAACAATAAACAAGGTTGCTAACAAGCAAAGAGAAGTGAGGATATTTATTATTTACTAACCAGCATTACGTAAATATAGATTTGTGCCACCAATGCATGAGCTTTCCTAGGGATGACCCCTCATCGCTGGCTTCTATCAAATAACTGGAAGCTGCAAGTTTAAAAAATAGTGTACAGTTGGAACCATGTCAATAACTGCTTGGTAATTGTTCGTTTCGGAAAACAGCTTGCTTCACTTGAGGCTCCGATGCGCATTTATTTACCATGGTTTGCTGCACTCTTTGTATCTGTTGTCTGTTCCAAATACGAAAGCAAGGCAATCAACGATTGAAAGATGGTGCAGAAAAGCACAATTGCAGCAGCTGCCACGGCTAAGGCAAGCCAAGGATTTTTGAAATGGTTATGCCACAACCAGGCCATCCATCTATTTATACGATTCTGGTAGTATTCTTCCATCATATGGCAAACAGATTTAA
Organism: Saccharum hybrid cultivar R570; assembly: GCA_038087645.1. Classification (NCBI taxonomy): domain Eukaryota; kingdom Viridiplantae; phylum Streptophyta; class Magnoliopsida; order Poales; family Poaceae; genus Saccharum; species Saccharum hybrid cultivar. The sequence continues at coordinate 9,971,773 of JAQSUU010000084.1, read as the reverse complement.
GGTAGTATGTGCCACTCGGATCAAAATCCAGATTTTTACCCAGCTTTCTGAAAAGATTAGACACTTCATCATCTGTGCGCATGTAGTGTACTATTATACCCTTTCGAGCAAGTAATGCAACATCACTGGGTGTGCTAACGAGTTGAGAAATGAGAACCATGTAGCCAGACAAATCATTTCCAAATTGAGGAAATGTGTTCTCAAATGCAACCAAGTTTCTAAGGAGACAAGCTGTATTTTCTTCAATAAGCAAGCATGGCATTTCCAGCTCACCATTATCAAAAGTAATGTCCAGAAGAGAATGTGGATTCTGATTATCATGCTCTTTTCTCTTAAACTCAATACCAGCTTCATGATAATGATCTGCTCGACGCCAACGCTTTGGTGCTTCATGATCTAAAGAAGCTTCTTCAGAGTTACAGCTGAGTTTGAAATATTTATGCCCCAAATTCCGGAACCATCTGTTTGTAACTTTCTGCTTTTGTTGTGGCCTTATGCGAGGCCTAAAGTATTTGTGACACAATTGAAGCAAGTGGACAAAGTCTTCTTTCCCATCAAACTCACAGGCAGTTGTTGTATATTTCTGTACATTATCTTCTACATATTTACATACCTTGTCAACTAGTAGTTCCACATTATTGTTTCCCGCAAACTGCTCATATATTCTCTTGATGACAAAAAATGGCAATTGATTCTCAAGAAGAAGATCACGCAAAACTTGACTATCATACCATTGCAATATTGGTTCATTTTTTGATTGGTTAAGATCTTTATAGCTCGGTCTCGGCTTATCTGAATCAATCATGGAAACTTCCACACTTTGTGCTGCGCTATTGGATGACCCAGCTCCTGATATCGTGGTTTCAAGTCTTGTTCTGTCATGCTCTGCATTCTCTATAATCTCTTTTTCTTCGGCTACTATATGTTCATTTGTTTCTATACCATGGTGAAAACTAATTTTTGAGTTGTCTTGTTGAGTGTTTACATCTAAATCAATCGTTCCACAAAGATACACAATCATAAAGCATCCATCAAGCAGGAGCATTCGCAGGAACATGTCACTTTCCAGCAAGACTTCCTCATAGTAACAGCTTCTTGCCTTTTTCTCCACACTTTCCAGAACAGTTAGGTAGTCCTCCAAATTATGTCTAGTGTTTAGTTTAAGAAGATAATCCAAGCAGTCCCATTTTACTCTCTCCATAAACAGAAGGGAAGTATTTCCATTGTAATAAGGACCAACTGACAAAACTATGGGCGCATATAGTAACTTGTCAGCTTGTTTCATGTCTTTTTTAACTCTACATATCGTGCAGAATTTTGTCCCCTGATCATGATCCTTGTATGAAGATTGATAATAAGTGAGCTTCCTGATCATGTAATTCTCCAGTTCATCAATGTCTACAGTTTCTTTTCCACTTGTCTCACACTGAGCCATCATTAAATGCTCACTAATGTTGATAGTATCTAGCTGGAAAAAGTCAGATATAAACCATGTGTTAAAGCAATAGAACTAAATATTGCTGAACAAACTAAAACCATAAACCTGATACATAATATTAAGGAATGAAGTTGAATAGCAAACAATAATTGCAGATTTTGTATCATGAGTCAACTGCGGCATCCAGGATCCAATCGAACTTTTATGTGCAATCAAATGGTTTTAATTAACAAAGAAGGCAGCTCAAAACCGCCTGTGATTGAGGGGTATTTTGTGCTAAGAGGATCATCTAGAAACTTCCTGTGATGCAATGTTAAATTCCACGATTCTCCTCCTAACTGACACCAGAAGGAAATTAATAGCTATACAGTTATTAATTGTGATTATATTACCACTCACGTGTGCTTATCAAAATTATTATCTAATAATCCTTATATAAATTGACGCACTAAACAAACTTAGGAATTTTTTAACGCAAATAGCAAGAGCTCTGCCTATCCATTAAGAGGGACAGTTATTTTTACAGGAAGTGAACAAGACATGAACACGACCAAACTTAGTGGGGGAGTCCAAACAAAGGAGCCATCCCAGCCATTACAAACTTTGTAGCGAGTGCGCCCTTTTGTGGATTTCCACGTTCTCTTTTATCATCCCCGCAGCTTGTATGTCTGTGGCATGATTGTTCTCGAAAATGGCTACACTCTTTGCAAGTTTCTACATTGTACAGATAACTAGGCCATTGAACCTCACTTGTGATCTTTGGGGATCCAAGGTAGGGAGTGATCCCACCTATCTGCCAGGGAGGTGAAGTTTGCGTGCTGTGCCACATCAAGATCGGCAAAATGCTCCCAAGAAAAAATAAGGCTCCAGACTACTTAGGGCCTGTTTGGTTTGGGTGTTAAAGTTTAACAAATATTGTAGCACTTTCGTCATATTTGACAAAAAGTTTCTAATCTTGGACTAATTAGGCTTAATAGATTCGTCTCGTAAATTACTCCTAATCTGTGTTGACATGCATGCAATTAGTCTACATTTAGTACTCCATGCATTTGCCGCAACATTGATGTGATGGGAGTTAAACTTTAACATGTGCAAACCAAACAGGACCTTAGGCGAAGGGCCAAGCCAGGCAAAGGTGGTAACTAGTCTCCAGTGACCATTGCACAGTGCGTAGGCGTCGTGATGTGACCTTGAAGCTCAAGTTTGTCTGTTGCAAGGATCTAGTTTTGAATGATGATGCAGGCAAAGAGTATGCATTTGTTTTCCGTGTGCGCCCTCCAAATGGAGTCTACAATGTATGTATCTTCGATAGGAAGCCAGTCCGTCTACAGTCCATTTTGAAGTTATTTTGTCCTCGATCTCCGGTTGTAGTTGGAGGCTCTGTATACGGATCCATAGGGAGACGAATTCTTCAATCTGACTCGATGTGGTGATCTTACCTTGTAAGGTTTTGATCCAAGTGTCATTTGTAAGCTCTTGTTGCAGTCTTGTTTTTTATTTCCACAAGTTGGAAGAGGTGTGGTGCTAGGTTTCTTGGGGCTTCCCATCAAGCCAACTATGATGCCAGAATTTTGTCTTCTTACCATTTTCAATGGACACACGGGTGGAGGCATTGAAGAAAAGGTGGTCGGTGTCATTACATGGTGTTTCTGCGTCAATCCAAGGTTTGTCTTCTTCAGTCCACTCTTGCTAAAGTCAACATAGGTGCAGTGCTCTGCTGAACTTGTTTAGGTCTGTCACCCCGAGGCCCACCAGGTCTTTGGGCATGCAAAACATTGGTCAGTTCACTAGACAATGGCCACCATTAACGTTTTCATCTCCTTTCCAAAGGAAGGAGTGGCAAATCTTGTCAATGCACGACATTAATATCCATGTATAAGGACAAAATCAAATGGAACTAACTGACAACAAAATCAAATGGAACTAATTGGCAAAAAAATCAAATGGAACTGACAGGGATGGGTAATATACCACCAAGTAGACATAGAAGATTCGATTTCAAGGGAGATATCAAATCTTTCAACACAGCCAAAATCTAGAAAACCAAAAGATCGGACAACTAATCTGGATTCTTTGCTGGGTCCTGCAAAATAAAACCCTACCAGCAGCAGAAGATTTGGCCTCAACAGAACATGTGCAAATTCAGCTCTACAGTCAACAAAATCGCGAACGTGTCTTACTAGACTGTCATTTTGCTCAGGAAGTTTGAAAAGGTGTTCAGATAGATTGGATTTCTCAACCTGAGAACCTCATTATTATAGCTCCTGAAAGCTGCCTTGCCTATTGGGGGAAGAGATCAGCATCAGCATTACGAAAGAGACAAAAAGAGAAATCAATTTTACTGTACTCCCTCAGTCCAGAGATATGAGGTATCCTAGAAATTTTAGAATAGAATAAAACAAATGATGTGTGTAACATGCTTACCATATTTTGAATATGTTTTTTTTTTGCAATTCATATTTTGAATATGGTGATACACACTAATAGCAGGTGTGCATGAGATTGATGTTTGAGGAGAGTTATTTCACTTAGAATACCTTATAATTTGGGACAAAACTTGAATGCTTCAATACTTAATTTACTCCGTCCATTCCAATTATAAGTCGTTTTGGCTTTTTTTAGATACATAGCTTTTGTTATATATCTAGACATAACCTATATCCAGATAGATAGTCAAAACAACTTATATTAAAATAAAGGGAATATATTTCAGGACTGAGGGTGATGGAGTACCTATTAAGTGCACAGACGTTGAGTCTGTAATGTTCGTTGTTTTTTAACAGATAATGACAGCTGAGCTGCCATTCAATTCATATACTGGCGAAAAAACTTTACGTTGCTCACGTGCACCAGAAATCACCACATACAAACCCACCATCCTTCTTGGATTTTAATAATCATTTCGGAAATGAACACACTAAGGTACGGCTTCAAATCACCAATTTCGCTTTTCGTGAGGTTCTTCATATGCTATAAAACCACGCTCGTTCCCTAATCCCCTCAAGGGTCACTGTACGTCTGTGCCCTAATCTACAAAATGTAGGTAAAAGTTTCACCGCCTGATCAATTAACGGCCGTTATAGTCATCTTTGCGCATCGTATCAGACTGCGTAGCGTAATTACTGATTAAACCTAAAATATTTGAACAAGAACAAAGCCGGAGAAGCCGTTGAGAGATGGGGGATATTTCAGTACCATGTGACGAGGCTTCAACTTCAATCATACGGGGGTAGAACCACCGATCGAAGTTACGCCTGCGCTTCCCAGGCAGCAGGCAGGCTCTCAAATCCATCTACCATGCCTAAATTTTCTTGGAGACGGCCACGACGGAGAGTAGGCGAGTCACGGGAGTCCCTGTTACACCTGGGGCTGTTTTCCCGGTCAGCCTCCGCATTTACTTATTGCCATTCTGACAAACGGTAAATCTACATATTTTCCAGAGAGAGATAAGGCTGTCCGCACCCGCATTCGGTAAAGACGACTGAACGGTAAATAAAGCGAACAACACGCCGTACCGCGCAACGCTAAAGCAATCGCTACAGTAATATTTGTTACAGTAACACGCCAGAGGTAGAGTTTGCCTGTGCGTGCCTGTAAAAGAGAAGGAGGAGAGAAAAAGAGAGAGGAGAGAGGATATGGAATGGTTGTTGATATAGAGTATGATATAGAGTAAATATGAGTACGGGAGGAGTTGGTATAGAGGTGAGAATTCCAGATGACTAGGACGGAATATTCCTTTAGAGATGTGTTTAGAGAGTGGCGCGGTGCGGATAGCCTAAGAAACGCTATATTTTTGCTATTTTTCCATTTTTAATAAATCTACATATTTTCTACTAGAGAACTAAGAAACACACAGCCTGTTTGGTTTGGAGATCGGGTCCGTTACGCATGGGTTGGTCAGGCACCAGAAGGAACCCGGCCGTCCGACGTTTATTTGCGGAACGACCTCGTCTGAGAGATCAGCTGCTGTTAGTTCACGGAATCACCGCCCGTGGAATAGCTCCATGACGGACGACTTGATGACGTGCCGCAAACCAAACGTCTCAGCTAGGCTCGGATATTGGGTCGGATGATTTCGGACTGCTTCGTGACTTAAACCAAACACACTAGCTATTTTTTTTTACTAAGATGGCATGCCAGCTCGGCAGCTCGAACGGTCAGCGTGGAGGACCAACAACTGCGAATGACTAGTCATATGAAAAAAACCATTTTTTTACTATTTTTAGAAAACCTTTGTTAAAACAGAGCTTTCATGGATTTCATTTTATTTGGCATATTCTTTTCTAGTAATAATTTTCAAACAGTTCATGAAAAGGACTTACAGTTTAAAAGATATTTTATTTCGAAATTTTCAATCATATGGAAAGATTTCATGTATGCATGTGTGAAGTCAGCATGGTATGACATGGCGTGTTCCCAAGTCAGTTAGCATGCAGTTTTTTTCTCTCGCCAATCCCGTTTGATTTGAACGAATAAGAAGGTATACTCTCTTGAGTAATGACATGTTCCTCACAAAATTTGTTAAAAAAAATTAGGCAAATACTCTATCACAATCCGACCTATGACGCTTATCTTTCTCTCCAGTTAAATTTCAACCTTAGCCTTATAGATTTTAAAGTAGTCTAACTCTCATCTTTAATCTTTAAATTTTAAATAAACTTTGCAAAATCTAATCACATCATCAATCAACATCATGAAAAATCAATTTCCACCTTTTTTCAAAACACAATTCATCTCGCACATATCAGAATATATGAGTTCTAAAGGTGCAAAGTTTCTCTCCTCAATTACCTTGTGAGACTTTTAAGGTTGCTTCGATGGCACAAAACTATTGCACTTAGAACTTTTAGCAATAGTAAAAATTGGAATTAAACACATGCTAAACAGTTGAGATACTAAACTAAAATCACTGTGATATAAATGAGAGTGTCAAACACTCGTATCATCAATAACACTGCCATAAATGTGGTTTATTGACTTATTACAAAGATTTGATATATAGGGAAAAACATAACAAACCTTCACACTCAATCTTTACCAATAAGAAGTCTATGTTTCAACATAACTACCGTATTGGATTCTAATGCTACCTTAAATTCATCTTATTAGACTCTAATGCTACCTTAGATTCATCTCTGTATAGATAGGATAACAAGACCCTTGTTCATATAGAAGGGATATGCTTTAGATCTATCATGAAGTAAACTTCAGATTTATTGCGCAATCACCATCCATCACTATCATGGGTTTGTAACCATAGTGAGTGATTATTGGATCGATCGATGGGTGGATGTGTGGGACTTCGGTGGTTTAACACTCAAGACAAGGTTTTATCCTAGTTCGGTTGTCTAAGCCATATGTCCAGTAACGAGTTCTTTGTGTTAGAATGCTCAAACGAGTTCTTATAATGGAAGAGAGAAAGGGAGATGGTAGGAGAGCATAAGCTAGTTCTGATCTAGGGTTCGCTGGGCTTAGATGGATTCGTCCCCTCTATTGGAGCTGTTGCCCTGCCTAATATATATTAGAGGGCGAGATGAGTACACAGAGTATAGGATTCTGAAGCTCCCTTCACCGGTAAGAAGCAGTAAGGTTTCATGTCCTAATCTTCCATTTGTTGGAGGTGCCCGACCGTCTCCATCTCTTATGGTCATGGCTCATAGCGTCGAACTACCCATGACACAGCCTATAGGATCCTACAGCTGACTATCAGAGCCTAGAGATGCCATTGTGCCCTACATGAGTTCACCTTTCCTATGGCATCCGTTGTATGCCAAGGGAAAGGGCGCTCCCCTAGGATAGGTTGACCGAGGGACCAACCCGCTCTTCTCCTTCCTCATGCAGAGGCGGTGCACGTCTAAAAGGTCCTAAATAGCTAGAGGGGGATGAATAGCCTATAAAAATCTCTACCAATTCACTAGAGCAAAAGGTTAGTAACATAAATGGCGAAATACAATTTTGCTCTAGTTTTACAAGGGTTGCATGCCACCTATACCAATAATTCTAATTGCTATGATCTCTAGGTTCACACAAAGGCTATGTCACTACTCTCTAAGCTAGTGAGATCTCAAAGACTAACTAAAAAGCCTCACTAACCAAACTAATAAGCTCTCAAAGACTAACTACACAAAAGAGCTTGACTAGGCAAGAAAGTAGACAAAGTAAATACAAAAAAGTGTGTAGGAAGATTATACCGCCGTGGCAAGAGAGATCAACTAATCAATGAATACCAAATCAGTCACCAGGAGAAATCCAAGAGACAAGTGAGACACAATTTTTCTTCTGAGGTTCGTATGCTTGCCGACATGCTAGTCCCCGTTGTGTCGACCAACACTTGGTGGTTCGGAAAATAATAGGTGTTTCACAAACCTAGCCCAACACTTGGGCGCCGCGAGAACCTACCCAAAAGTGAGGTTACTCGATGACATGAGCAATCAACTAGAGTTACCTTTCAACTCTCCACCGGGGAAGGGATATAAGACCACTCACAATCGTCGGGAGATGGCCACGAACAATCACCAACTCGTGTCAATGCTCCTCTGCTGCTCTAAGCCGTTTAGGTGGCGGTAACCATCAAGAGTAATAAGAAATCCATAGCCACAACGATCCCCAAGTGCCACTAGATGCAATCACTCAAGGAAATGCACTAGGAATCACTCCCAATCTCATTTTGATGATGAATGTTGATGGTAGTTAACGTTCATCATAAACCGTCAATATAACTTATATAAATGCATAAATATGATCACCAACATAGGTTTAGGGGTTTAAACTAATAAATTTCATAAGTTTTGGTAAATTTGTGTTTGTAGAGGATTTATTTAGGAAACCATCAAGGAGGACCTATTCGTCAAAGCAAATCACGTTATTCCACGACGAAATCAACTTGGAAAGACTCTAGAACCATCTAGAAGACTTATCACCAAAGATCGAGCTAAGAGGATGACGGGAGGCTGCCGGCCCCACCACTAGGACGGCCGACCTGTGGGTCCCACAAGTTAGCCCCTCCTTCGTATGTTAGTTCTCCATTGCCTTGAAGATCAAATCTACATCGTTGCTCAAGGTCGGTTTGATCCGTGGGTCTAGATTTGATGTTGCCCCCCCTATATATAGCCACCCATACCCCCCCTTCAGAGGCATCTCTTAAATCTCCAATCTCTAGAGAAATCCATCAGAGATCAATATCAAGACATACTAGGAGGATTAGATCTAGAGCTCTCCAATGTAGTAGATTAGTAGCTCAAGAGTGAGGGTCGAGTGGGGCTCATGTTCAGGTTCCGGATCTAGTCTCGGAGGCTCGATAAAGCCATTGTATTTTCACTTATTTATCTTATGAGACTTTGTTATTAATATATTATTCTTATCTACATGGCTATACTTACCTTGAATATGTATCTTGCTTAGTTAAGGTTATCTTTATTTTTGTGTGCAGGTTCATAGAGCGCTTAGTCTGCTAGTTTATCGATTGGGCTAAGTAGTCGAGCTTCATGTAAGCATGATGCTTATATGATGCTCTACCAGTGAGTACACCCTGTTTCCTGATTGTGTGGGTAGCAACGGGTGGTGACAGCCCTGTCTATCCTCTATAGTCTACACCATGTTGAGCAGGTTTTAAATTGTAGGACCACAGTCGCGTCAGCAGAGTTATCTTTTATGGTGCTCTATCGTCTAGCGGCGTCCCGAAGTGCACAAGAATAGAGTGAGTCTTAGCTATAGTCGAGTATATATATATACTTTGATCCTGTAATAAAAAATATCATAGGAATCTACCTCACCTGTTGATCTCCTGAGTTAACTAGTTTATATTATCTTTATAGATTTATTCCTTGTGTGTCGTTCTATATAATTCCTATCATTACCCCTGCTCTATTTATGTTGGTATGTTAGTAAATACTCCTTTGTTATTATTTAATAAATCTTTACTCCATTGTTTTCCTGTGATAAATATATAAATAATGATACCTGAAATATTCCTGGTAAAATGCTACACTGATGTATGTGTGCTTGTGGAATCCTTAATATTATATTTGCACTCACAAACGTCAACAAGCATTTTTGGCGCAGTTGCTAGGGAAACAATTGGCGTAAAGATTTAGATGATTAACATACCACTAGCTTTAGTAGAATTACCCTTATTCTATTATATTGTGAAATAGACAGGACGACAGATGCCATTTTTGACCTTCTGGCAAGCAGCTTCCATAAGAAAAAAATAAATATTGAAGAACTCAGGGTACTTGAACATTCAAGAACCATCAACAATCGGAACCCTGCCATCTCACAGGTTTGTATAGACACATATATATTCTAACCATGTGTAGATTGGAGAAAAAGGTCGACGCCACAAGAATTCAAATCACATCTCACGTGACGAGTAAAGATGCTGCACTTCTCACAAAACCCATTATGTGAGTCATGGTAAAGTACGATTAAGAAAGGTGAGGCAGTCTTGCTCATGGACTTTAAACTTGATGAGTAGTTACCTTTTATCTTTTTTGCATTCCACTGCATATTTACTTGGAATAATCCATACATCCATTCCGTTTAGTTTAAATTTTTTTTCATATCAAATTCATAGCATGTTTAGTTCCATACATATATCCATGCCACTTGCATCCTTTATCTTAAAAGAAAAAAATTTACTCACCATGATCCTGCCCTTTCATCTCTATTTGAATAAATTTCTATAATGCTTTCATGTTACCTTTATTTGCTATAATATGTTTAGGTTTGAAAATATCTTTATACATCTTTTAAAGTAAGCATGGTGCTTAGTTTAAGTCAAGAGGTGAGTGACCTTATTTCCAAAGGCTTTTTAAATTAAGCATGGTGCTTAGGTTAAAATGCCTTCCTTAATCAAATTAGACATGGAGTTTAGTTTGGTTATTATACTAAAACTTGCTATAGTAGATACTAGTTATTTTGTTAGACTAACCCATATAGAAAACTCTAAAATTTAATCTGGGTAAGTCAAAGAGATGAATTCACATCAAGATGAATCAAGGCATGTGATGAATTTCAATAACTTTGCACAAAGAAAACCCACCTCATTATTCATGGAAGGAAGAATTGTGAGTATTAAGGTTGATTCACTTATCTTTTGTTGATAGTTACCTTTGCCTTGAACCATGATAGAATGCAGCAACACATAAAATTTGCTATAAGAACATGATAAACAAAATATATGCTAAAGTAATCCTAAAACCATGTTTTCATTAGCATAGAGGAAAATTACAAAAAATATAGACAACAACCCGTGATTCAAATTTGTTGTATTCCCTCGAGTATGTGCCCACTAACATTTTGCATGAAGAATCAATAGAAGTTATGCCTGTCATGGTTTTGTATGAACCTGCAAACCCAAACCAAACCACCAATTCAGTAATGGAATGAAGAGGAAAGAAGACAAGTGACATAAAATAGATCTCAATACAAGCACTCATTCATAGGAAGTGGACGAACAAGTCAATAAGTTCCACAAGTAATGTCAAAGACAACCTGACATTAAGCTTCCCAAAGATAAGCAGGATGCAACTCACCTAGCCAAGCTGATCCTTCTTTTCATCATCTTTGAAGACACCATCTCGCATTTTAGCAACAAGGACAAGGGTGTCAAGGTTGTGAACGAATGACATATAGAGGAGAATTTTTGATGAACGGTTGTGTACTTTTGAGGAGTGAAAGTATTGTAGCAACTACTGATCCATTGCTGAGTTTAACTTTGCTCAGGGAGTGGCAAAGGTTAAGCTTGGAGGAGTTTGTTGACGGTAGTTAACGTTCATCATAAACCATCAATATAACTTATATAAATGCATAAATATGATCACCAACATAGGTTTAAGGGTTTAAACTAATAAATTCTATAAGTTTTGGTGAATCTGTGTTTGTAAAGGATTTATTCAGAAAATCATCAAGGATGACCTATTAGTCAATGCAAATCATGTTATTCCATGACGAAACCGACTTAGGAAGACTCTAGAACCATGTAGAAGACTTACCACCGAAGATCGAGCCAAGAGGCTGACAGGGGGCCAGCTGGCCCCACCACTAGGCTAGCCAACTTGTGGGTCCCATAGGTCAACCCCTCCTTCATATGTTGGTTCTCCACTGTCTTAAAGATTAAATCTACGCCGTTGCTCAAGGTCGGTTTGATCCGAAGGTCTAGATTTGACGTTGCCCCCTATATATGGCCACCCATACCCCTTCCTGAGGCATCTCTTAAATCTCCAATCTCTAAAGAAATTCATCAGAGATCAATATCAAGACACACCAGGAGGATTAGATCTAGAGCTCTTCAATATAGTAGATTAGTAGCTTAGGTGTGAGGGTCTAGTTGGGCTCATGCTCAGGTTCTAGATCCAGTCTTGGAGACTCGGTAAAGCCATTGTATTTTCACTTATTTATCTTATGATACTTTGTTATCATTATATCATTCTTATCTACATGGCTATACTTACCTTAAATATGTATCTTGCTTAATTAAGGTTATCTTTACTTTTGTGTGCGGGTTCATAGAGCACTTAGTCTACTAGTTTATCGATTGGGCTAAGTAGCTAAGCCTTATATAAGCATGGTGCTTAGATGATGGTCTGCCTGTGAGTACACCCTATTCCCTAGTTGTGTGGTAGCAACGGGTGGTGATAGCCCTGTCTATCCTTTGTAGTCCACCCCTTGTTGACCAGGTTCTTAAATTGTACGACCGTAGTCGCGTTAGTAGAGTTATCTTTAGTGGTGCTCTACCGTCTTTGCGACGTCTGAAGTGCACAAGAATAGAGTGAGTCTTAGCTATAATCGGATATATATATACTTTGATCCTGTAATAAGAATATCACAGAAATCTACCTCACCTGTTGATCTCCTGAGTTAACTAGTTTATATTATCTTTATATATTTATCTCCTATGTGCCATTCTATATAATTCCTATCACTACCACCTGCTCTAGTTATGTTGGTATGTTAGTAAATACTCTTTTGTTATTATTTAATAAATCTTTACTCCATTGTTTCCTTGTGGTAAAATATAAATAATGATACCTGAAATACTCTCGGTAAAATGCTACACTGATGTTTTGTGCGCTTGCGGAATCCTTAATATTATATTTGCACTCACAAACGTCAATAATGTATCAATGATGGAGATAAGTGGAAGGTGTTTTCTTAGGCTCACAAGAATGTCAAGTATGTCAAAGTGCCAAGAGAGTGAGCCCCAAGCTAAGTCTGGGCGTTCGGGTTACCCGATTAGTTCGGGTCGGGTAGTTCGGGTTTTGAGAAATTCGGGTAATGAGATTTGTTACCCGATAACAGCCCTGAAAAAACGCTACCCGCAAATTCGGGTTCGGATTCGGGTATACCCGATTTATCCGAAATATATAGAATCACAGTACACACTCAAACAACATAGAATTTTGCATAGAACTAGTACTGGACAGATTAATTAATAACTGATAAGTTCAAATTGACTGGATAGATACTTAATAGTCTTGTGCAAATGCGACATGTAAGTGCAAACCACGACAGATTCACAGAGTCAAAGACACAGCCACACTACACAGTGTGCTCGACAAGATAGAAAAGCACAAATTCAACAGTTCAAGATGTGAAGCCTGTTGCCTGCCAAGTGCCATTGCATCACACAAAGAACAAAATGATGGTTCAGAGTCCACACGCCAGTTCTCCACTCTAGTGGCAGCAATCCAGTTCCCATCCTCCATACTGTGCAAGTGCAATAAAAAAATGATGGTTCAAATCTGGGCACAACACACAACATCATATTTGAAAAGCATACTGAAACATACTTGACATACCTTTAAGGTTTCGGATGAGCCGTAGTTGAGGCCTGAACATTACTGCTTGGTGTTTGTGACTTGGAGTTGGGGGTGCCGACAGTCACAGATGTCTGCTCATTCTTTTTTCCGTTGCCGCCAAATTCTTCTATCCACTCTGTAAATGCACAACACAGTCACAAATTTAATATTACATATAGTTTGGTTTGTTGGGCTTTGACCACGGCAATGCAGAATGCTTGGCCACGGCCAGCTCGCGACTTCACGATTTCAGGGGACGCATTCCTATTACGGGTAGTTCGGGTACCGGGCGTAGTTACCCGAATTACCCAATATAAATTCGGGTAACAGGATTTACTATCCGAACTAGATATCGGGTAGTGCGGGTTCGGGTACTTCGGTTCCGGGTCCGGGTATTTTGGGTTCGGGTATCGGGTAGCGGGTAATATGCCCAGGCTTACCCCAAGCCGGCCAAGAACTATTTATAGAGCCCCCTTGGCTTAGAGAGCCATTGGGCTCGCGCAGACAGGACTGGACTCACCGATCGGACCCTGAGCAGAGTCCGGTCACCTGGGTCCGATCGCTCCAGGCCATCCACATGTCCTCGCGTTGAATCTGGCATGTTAGATCTTCAATGGCTATAACGGTCAATGCACAGTTAAAGTCTGACTGGATGCACTAGCGTAGGAACAGACGCACCGCTGCTAGGTCCGCTCGTGCGCACGCCCGAGCCAGCGACGCTGAGACCAGACCTAGCACCCAGTGACCGGATGCACCCTTAGCTAGGTCCGATCAACTCTAGTAAGCATTTAGAGCAAGTTTTTCAAGACCGAACGCATCCGCTCAAGGTCAACCAGACTCGGGCCAGAGTCCGGTCCTCTCTACGGTCGCTCACAAGCTTACGTCACACTACATCACAGCCGATCGGATGCACCCCCTGCGCGTCTGATCTCTTAACCACTCCATGTCCGATCGCTCCTCAGCCCTCTCGACCGTAGCACAACACTGACCGAACATGGCCTGTCAGAGTCCAGTCCTGGCAAAGCTAGAGTCCCGTCACTAACCAACACCTTCTTTTCTTTTTCTATCTCCTCAAACACTTCACCCTTGCTTCCAAGTTGCTAACCGCAAAGTGTAGAACTTGTGTGTACGTGTGTTATCAACTTTTAAAGTATTTTTCAAGGGTTAAAATTTAGCACACTAGGTCCTTAATGCATATGCAAGAATCATGTCACCTAGTGGCACTCGATAACTGCTTAGCTAAAGATTTCCCCTCTTTATAGTACGGCTATTGATCCTAAATACACTCACACCCTCTATGGTATCTTGAGTGCCAAAACAAAAACCTATTTGATACATTTGCCTTGATCAACACTTGGTTTTTGTTTTTCTCTTTCTTCTTTTCCAAGTTGGAGAACTTGATCTTCAAGTTTGGTCACCACCATCACTATTTATTTATTAACTTGACACTTGTTTTGTATAGTCACTTACTAATTACCTACACTCTTAGCTATTTGAACCAGGTTGCCATCCCCGGTAATGAAGCTAAAAAATATTTGTTGGCATTACTTAGCATTACTACTAAGTAGTTATCTTGTCATTTCATGTGACTAGAAAGAATATAAAGATATGAATGAAAAATAATTCGTAAGTGCACAGATAATTATACCATTGTAGCGAGTATTCCATGTATCGTTATTTATATTTTTATCACAGGGAGGAGCTATGGGGTTGGCTAGAGATGATGAACAAATGTACATTACTTATGATGGAATCAATCACATAGGACATACTCAAACAGGGGTAAGCCAATAATGATAAATAATAAGTATATAAATTGATAACACCCAGAGATAGAAATAGACTACTCATAAGTTAGTAAGACTAGACAGGAGATTAGTTAAGAGATTATATTCTTATGTAGTTTCTTATTTACTAAGTCTTTCATACACTCTAGCATATACTCTCATGTATAGCATAATGACTCTTCATCTATGAATAATGAACATTACTAAGAAAAATCAAGAACAGAGCAAGACTTCCTTCGCAACCAGGTTCTACTTATTCTACATACATGGAGTGGACTACAAAGGACTCAACGGGAGTGTCACTTCCACTATCTACCACATGACCCAACATATAGAGTGCATCCGCAGGTAAACAAGATCTAAGCACTATGCTTACATAATGTCGACCACTTAACTCACTCAAGTACTGAATGAAACGCTTTGCGATCTTATGCATAAACTCATTATCAATCATGACTATATCAAATTTACTACTAGAGTAAACTAGGAATATAATAAATAGAAACATAGTATTGAAATAGAATAAAGTCATAACAAGAGGGATACAATGGCTATACTAGCCTCCAGATGACGATGAATCCAGAATCTTAAGCAGGAGCCCAAACTCTACGAAAACCTTGCTAGCTAGCCTATACTAGAACTTTGAGTAGCTAACCTATTTCTCTAGTGGAGAAGATATCCTCCTGATCTTCTAGCTCCTTGGCTTCATGGCTTCTCTCCCCAGGGGGTAGGGCTTGTTTATATCAGCCGGTGGGATGAACCAGGGCCCTCAGATCAAACCGACTTCAATCAACAGCGAAGATGCACACCCTAAGGTGGTGAAGGAACTAACGTAGAAGGCCATGGCTGACAGGTGGGCCCCTGAATCAGCCGACCTAGGGTGGGGTCGGTCGACCTGGGCTTATGCTAGGTAGGCCCCCCCTTTGGTGGGTCACCATCTCGTGTCTTCTAGATTCTTCTCAAATTGGTTTCGCGGTGGAATATATTTTTTAGCCTGACGACCTTGATATCTTGCCTTCTTTTCCTAATAAACCCCTACAGAAACACATATTCACTAAAACATGTGGAATTCTATCAGTTTAAACCCTAATTATATGTTGGAGGTTGATATATGCTCTTTTTTATGTTTTATTGACGGTTTAAAATGAACAATAACTACCGTCAACAAACTCCCCCAAGCTTAACCTTTGCTCGTCCCTGAGCAAACAGCTAACCAGAGATAGATTATGAGTTGTCTCAAATACACATGTTTCAACCAAAAATTCTCTTTTGGATTAGAGTAACTGATCTGACTTTCAAACTCACTCATACTACCTTCAACCATAGAGCTTTTATATTCACTTAGGTCTTGAGAAATTGAAAGATAGAACAATCAAGTCAAGCACTATCTCAAGTTATTCATTTCACCTCTGTTTTAGAGATTTTATAAGTTTTCAAAATAAAACTCAGAGATTCCCATCGTATGACACTCTCAAGTCTCTCATATGTAGTATTTGTGAATCCTTACCAAGGCAATAATCATGTTATGCCTTCTCTCACACCCTACAACTAATAAAGCTTATTTGTAGCTCATAGGTGTGGAAATAGCGTTTAATACTTGCAAGCATATATTGTAAAGTCAAATAATGGATCCAAAGAGAGTTAAGTCATATAACCAAATCAAGATATTCATGTGTGTGGAATGATTAGTATATATGGTGGCCAATCCTAATTCTATTTTGCTCTTTGAAAACATATCTCTCTTTTGGAACTTAAAAATAACTTTGCAAGAAAATATGGGCTATCTTATTCATCTCTCTTTTTTTAGGTGGGCATCAAAGTACCCATTGTTTTATTTATTCGGACACTTATCCCTTTTTTCCAATACTTTCTCTTTTTTATTTTTCTTTTTTTATGAATAACTTTTGCATAGCCACATGCCCTTCTTTGTTGCAATGAAAAATGATTGAGAGCTAGCAACAAGAATTTGGAGCATTTATTTTGTGGCAACCTATATGGAATATTTTTGGTGTTTTCTCCCAGTGTAGGAGTAAAACATTTTTGAAAGGATGGATGGCATGTTTTGGTGCCTACTCCTAGTGTAGGAGTAGTGCCTATGTGGATGGAGTGTATGTGATCTTGATTTTAAAAGTATGACAAAGCTCTCATAAGGTATCAACAAAGCTTGACTAAACTCAGTGCAAATGCAAGCAGTAATGATGTGTGGCTTTCTTAGTCTAGCATTTTTGTATGGTTGTGGTAGAAATTCAAGCTCTATCATATAAGGAACTCATCATGTTATACTTTTAAAATATTCAAGAAGTAAAGCATCCGGAATTTAGTCACTAGGAACAAGATAAACAGTAGCTCAAACCTTCTTCTATCATGTCCGTCAATTACCTAGACTTAGCTTAAGCATGCTCCCACAGATTTCAAGTTCAAAGTGAATCTTTAAGTCAAACCAATTTCATTCAATCTTTGGAAGAGCTCTAGGTTGAAAACTAGGCACTTAGAGCAACTATCCATCATGTCTTTTGTGAGCATCTTCAGAGTTCTTTTTATTTTAATAACAGGAATTTAGAGCAAACTTATCTACATACTCTTTTTATTTGATTTTTATTTATTTTTAAATATGCAAAAGATAAATGAACTAAAAGAAATACTTATCTTGATATACGGGATACCTTTCCCCAAGTTGCATGTTGCTCTCGGTGTTCAGTACGGTGGTTAGAACTGAGGATGGCCAAACAACCTGTCCTAGTTGTGGTTCTGTTGGATCTGGTTCTGTTAGATCTCAAAGAGAGTTTGTCTAGCTAGGTCTTGCCATTGCTGCTGCTGGTGAAGTGGATGTTGTATGGCGGCTTGGGTCTCTTCAATGCCTCTGAGTCTGGTGCAAATCTCTTGCCTCTCCATCTGTTGTTCATGGTACCCTTGTCCAGAGAAGGATGAATGGCTAGGCTGGCAGTGGTGGCCTCCAGAAGGCACCTCCTGTGTATCAATAGAGTGACGTCCACTACCTTGGTGGTAATGGTCAAAATAACCTTGCTGCTAGGAATCGTCAGAGCGCTGGGGCGTGGCTTGCTCCCATGGACTGTGTACAGCTTGGAAACCTCGAGAGGATCCTGTATGGTTAAAAGTTTGATAGATGGTGTAGGCGGCCCCCTGTGGAGCAGTGTCTGTACCGTAGTAGCATGTCGGTGGCCCTCGGTCTATTCTCGCAGAAGCACTTCTCCCTATAGTCGCACTAGATGGCAACACAATCAAAGACTTCGTGGCATACAAACCAAGACCCAGATTAGGTAACAGGATCTCAGTTATACGACCACGATAAATCATGATAATACCAGTATTTTTTCTCCCTTCACCATTTGACCTTGCCGAAAATAATCAATACTTATATATGGCCGCCCCTAGGAATGTACTCTACCAACGAATTTTCCATTAGTCTAAGTTTATTGGCAATTTGAGTGACCAAAGAAGAATACTCGATCTCGCCATTTCGTTTGAAAATTCCTGACCAATGGACTATCATGATTTGCACAGGTGACATCTTTCTACGTTTGATCATGGCAAACATCACTTTCACGTCTTCTATCTTAACAATACCGGTGTCTTCCCTGGGAAAAAGGGTCATCCCAAATCACTTATGCATAAAAAACAAGGTAGGTAACTGAATAGAATTAATATGGGGGTGGTCACAAACATTTTCATCAGAAATTTCTTTCTAGAATTGGGTCCTCTCAAATTCTGGCATATTAGAATCTACATCTATGACACAGTCATCTTGAAAACCAAGATGCTAACTAAGTTCTTTCCATGTGAGGGAGAATTCTTTTGTAAACATTCTAAAGGTTACTCTAGTATTAAAGAATTGGAGGGTGCACAAAAATTCTTCAGTAAGCAATTTGCAACCTGGCTCCTCTATAGTCCAGAAATTTTCACCCTTTTTCATGAAAAATAAGTGGGAACTTAGTGTCCATACCTAACTCTTTCATAAGGTGAGGATCATAGACGCTCATGAGGGTGAAGGTATGATCCTTCAACGTCGTGTACTTCAATCTCCTTCCTCCCCTTAGCTTCATGTTCTTTTCCTCTATTAGGATGTTCATGGTGGTTGTTGACGGATATGGTGAAGATTGAGCCGACGAAGAGTCGATGTTCATTTTGGTTCCTGCCAAAGAGTTACTCTAGAGCGATCGGGATGATCCTGAGTGAGAAATCTTCATCTAGAAACCACTCATCCTGCAAAAACTTAGCAGATGACAAAAACTTATGGAGAGGATTAGTAAAAGGGTTAGCAGTCTGTGGTCCAAGGAATCAGTCGTTCTGGGGATCAGTCGTCTGAGCAATTTTCTATTGATTATTCTAGATGAAAGTTAGATAGCACCTCCTTACAAAATTTAATCTTCTCTGAATTCTTGGATAGCTCCTCTACTAATGATGTTGCTCTCTACTTACTCTCAAGATTTCACTCCCAAACTTCCACACACTCCACTACTTCACTCTTCTTCTTTCACCTTCTCACTCTTTCTGTACTTAGCTCTAATGATCTCCAAATCTTGCACTATGAAATTCTAAGCGTAGGTAGTGGAATGAGGAGTGTTGTGAAGATAAGTGAGCACGGGAGGCTAGTATTTATAGAAGAAGGTGGAGAGGTGGTCGGCCGACCTAGGGTAGGGTGGGCCGACCTGGGGTAGGGTCGACTGACCCCACCTTGGGCCCATTTGTGTGGTGCTCATTCCTGGTGCCATCTCGCATGGAATCCAAGCAAAATAAGGTGCCAACTTGATTCCAGAATGATGGAGACACCAGGTGCAAGAATAAAAATGAATGGTGCACAATAAAAGATGAGATATGCTATGACATGTGGGTCCCCAGTGTGGGTCTAGTAGACCTATATTTTCTATGTATATACTATGCAAAAATATTACTTTTTATGAAACTATGAAATATGATGGTATTTTTATATTTTTGTGCTTCCATGGTAAATATTTCTTACGGGTTTTTACGTAGCCTAGATTTTTACTAGACAATGATGAGAATTTTTATTTTATTTCCAATGCAAGTGATGAAAGTGAATATGCTATGCAAAAAATAAATATGGATAACTACCGAGTTACCTCCCGACGAGGGTTTGGAATTTTAAGTCCTCCAAACCGGACTTCTCCACTGTTTATTCTTTGGGTGCACTATTCAATCCCAGAGATAGTAGTCCTAATGATTGATCCTCCTTTTCTTGTCATACCATGTTTGCAGTATGATTGAGTTCTGGTCTTGGCTTGAATGCGAATCGTTCTTCTTTTCTATTTATGTTGAATCTGATTTCTCCTGCTCCGACATCAATGTGGGCATTGGCAGTGCTCAAAAAGGGTCTCCCAAGGACACTTTTGAGTCTGGTTGCATGTCCAGTACCACGAAGTCTACTGGCACAACACAAAGAAATCTCTTATCTTTATCGGAATGTTTTCGGCAATTCCCACAGGGTAGCTAATTGATTGATTGGCCAATTGTATGCACATTGATGTTGGCTACAGTGTTGGATAACTAAGGCTATCGAAGACCACCTTGGACATCACACTGACACTTGGTCCAAGGTCACACAGTGCATTGTTGAAGTGTTGATCTTCGATCGAGCAATCTATAGTGGGACATCCGGGATCCTTCTTCTTTGTAGGTGATTGTTGAGGATGGCCGCACTACATTCTTCTGTCAGCTTAATCACCTCAGTGGTGGATAGTGGTCTCTTCTTGTTTAAAATGTCTCTAAGGTACTTTGAATTGGTAGGAACCTATATAGCATTTAGTAGAGGTATATTGATATATAATTTCTGAATGACCTCTATAAACTTATCAAACTGCTCATCCGTTTGGATTCTTTGATTTCTTCGTGGGAATGGTAAGAAGTTGGTGTCATGAAAATCTTGTCTTATTTCTTGATCTTGTGACTCTTGTCGGACAACTTCTTCCACTTTATCATCTTTCTTTTCTTCTAGTACTACTGGTGCTGCCGGTGTCCTTCCTGTCCCTTTTGGATATGGCGGATCTTGTGTAGACTTGCCACCTCTCGTGGTTATAGCATTGACCTGCTCGTGGTGAGTAGCAAAAGGCAGTGTAGTAGATAACTGTGCTATTTGTAGTTCTATCTTTTTGTTATAGCTAAGTTGATCTTTATGATAGAAGAAAAACTATCTGTTTTAATATTTATATTTTCCAAAATTTTATCATTAGCAGCAAGCTTCTTAGCAACATTATCATTAATATTAGCTTGCTCTAGAATTAATTCTCTTAAGGATGGTTGTTTGGAGTAATTACCTGGGTACTTACCTTGGTAGTTGGATCGCTGTTGATTCCATTCTTGTTTCTGTTGTAGTGGAGCAGAAGTACTGATGATAGTGTTTATGTCTTCTTGGGATTTAGGGAGTTCCACTCCTAAGTATTCTCCACATCTGTTTTAAGCATTGAAGGCATCTTGAATAGCCTGATGATCTCTCTTGAAATTGTCTTGTTGTTTGAGCCAATTCAACAGTACGTCCATCTTAGTTGACAGTGCACATAATTCTTCTGGTGCCTCTTTACTCTAGTGACAGTGTTGAATGTTGTCTTGGGACTAGCTTTGGTTTTCAGCTATCCTTTCTATAAGAACTTCATCTTCTCCAAGAGTGAGTGACAGAAATGATCCTCCAGCAGTGGCATCTAGTTGTTCACGAGCCCTCTAAATTAATCCACGATAGAAGCCTTGCATGAGCAACCACTCTTCCATTTCATAATGGGGACAATATGAAACATATTCTTGAAAATGCTCTCATGCTTCTGGAATGGTTTCTCCTTTCTGCTGTTGGAAGTTTAAAATCTTTCCTCTTAAGACATTGGTTTTGCCTACAGGAAAAAACTTTTCTAAAAAGGCCTTTGAACACTTTACCTTTGTGTTTATATTATTTTTGTTGGTGTAGAACCACTGCTTCGCTCTTCCCTCCGGCCGCCGCTGATCCGCTTCTGCGACAGATGGTGTGGACTGCCGCCGCCGCCCCTGCCGACGACGTGCCTTTGCGCGGACATCTCGAGCCACCGTCGCTGCAGAATATTTTGGCACGGCGGTCCATCCCGTGAGCGCCCAAATCTCAACCGTGCGCACGAGCACTCTAGATCTGCGCACTGTCGAGACAGGATGGCGGCGTCGTACAACGCTACTCGGGTTGTCTTCTCAGTATCGGAGACAGGGGGATTTTCCTTTTTTAAAGCTAGATAGTGCCCGTGAGGGGTCACAAATTTTTATCTATGTATATGACCAGGCACGTGACTGGATTAGACGAACATATTAAGAAATCTAGAAATATAATTACATAGAAAATATAAAGCTCGGTTTGATCTTTGTCACGTATATCATATAGATGCAGTTTATAGAACATATAAGGTCCGTTTTATTTTTCTAATACTTGTGCGGACGAGAGCCATAGACAGGCTGCGCGGCTATGGCCAGCGCACC
Source organism: Saccharum hybrid cultivar R570 (assembly GCA_038087645.1). NCBI lineage: Eukaryota > Viridiplantae > Streptophyta > Magnoliopsida > Poales > Poaceae > Saccharum > Saccharum hybrid cultivar. The sequence goes on along the minus strand of JAQSUU010000084.1, from coordinate 9,949,286 downwards.
GTTGTTGGCCGACGTCAAGGGTGGGCGTGGCTGACGACACGACGTACTGTGGTGTTGTGAGATCTGACGTCATTGGCGGGTGCGACCTGGTGGCGGATTTCGCCAGGAGGTTGTGCACGGATGTCTGGCACGTGATCTTCCATGAGGGCAAAGTTAAAAGATGTGCTCTCGCGCTTGAGGATCGGATCAGTATGTAGAGTCCGATGAAAATCATATGTTGCACGTGCAGGATTGAGTGAAAAAAAAACTTCTAACTCATCTTTGATTGGTGACCAGCTATAGCTCGGTGTCCATATAAAACATGTTCTTCTCTTTTTTTTTTTTGCGAAACAAACATGTTCTTCTCTGGTCAAACTATTAAGAAATTAGATTTTAAATTGTAGAACATATTTTTTGTGTGCATTTTTTATCTTTTTATTTAATATTTTATGCCAGTTGAAGGGCGCCCGATTTCCTTATTTTAGTAGAACACACATATTTTTATGCCGTATCTTTTTATTATTTTTTCTGTTTTTTTTCAGCTGAGATCGATACTGTTTCTGTGATTGTTTTTTCGTTTTTTACTTGTTTTCTTATTTTAGTCGGGTCTTGTGATTGGCCAAGTCGGTGGACCAACCGAGCGTTGATGCCTTGAGTGGTATGGATTGCTTTGCATGCAGCCATGCAGAGTAGCATAGGCCAAGGTACTTGATTCTGTGACTGCATGAGTTCGTGTCGGGTTTGTACGGGCTGGTTTCCTGAACAGGTTCGATGTCGCGACGAGAGCCGAGACGGGGCGAAAGGCGGGGTCCTCCGACGATACCCGTAGGTAATTTTTTTTTAACTCTGTCTCCGACGGGAGGCCTATTGCGAACCCTAAACCGAAAATAGATTTTCAATACAATACCTATAATCTCAAATAAAGTATCTTTATGGATGATCCATTTTAGGTGCCAAGATAGACATAACCCAAATTTGAGTATCCTCTCTCTTTTGGAGACCCATTTGCAGAAAGAGTAGTCTTTTGAGTCTTATTGTAAGAGAAAACCGAAAATAGGTATTGAACCCTTTGTCTGTAGCGCTACCCAAAGGACAAACAGATCTTGTATTTTGGGTCACTGATGTTGGAGACAGTCTTAGGTGTAGATAGAAATGACGATGAAGGGACGGGTCAAAAGAACCGTTGTACATCTATCTACCCTATTAAATCACCCTCTTTTTTTTTCTAGAACCACAGCAAAAAAAACATCCCCGCTGAGAAGCCCCAATCACCCATAAAATTATAACCAGAAAAACAATATCTTTAAAACGGACCGTCTAGATTTATTCAAATCCAAGAGTATCCAAGGGTCAAAATCGTATGCCTCATCCCTCCCCATCTCCTCCGCCTGCACCAAGCCTTTACCTGACTGACACCCTCTCCGCTATCTGCGCGTGCGTAGGCCCCACTTCATCAATCGCGCCTCTACTTCCCTTTCCTTCTCTACCACGGTCCTCGCCTTTCCTTCCCTCGGTCTCTCCCCAAATCATACAATGCCGCCGCCTACAATCGGTGGATTCAGCGATCGACACAACCTCGGCGGCGGGATGGTGCCGCTAGCTGGCGAGGCGCGGACCCCTAGCTGGCGAGGCGCGGACCCGGATGGGGCTGCCGCGCCGGGGGCGGCAGGGCAGGCTGCACACTAGCGCCGTGTCTCCGTCCCTCGCGAGCAACGGTATCATGCGCTGGCGCCGCGCGCTGGCAACAACGTCAATTTTCCTCCGGCCTTCGCTTGGCCTCAAGACCCCACCTCGAGGATGCCACTAGCGACGGCGCTCCCGGATCGATCTTTTACGAAAAAAGTCTATATAACGCCTAACATATCTATGGTGGTCTACATAATCCCTAAACTATAAAATCAGGTATTATACACCTTAAATTTTGCACATGTGGCGCTCCACGTTGCCTTGTTTCGCTGATGTCACCACCCAGGTCGTCTTCTCTGACGTCACGGACACGGCCGCGCTGCTCGCGGACTCTCGCCCCGCACGGGCCCCTCCACGCCGTGGTTTGCTGCTGCTGGCCCTTGCCTGGCCATCTTTGGGCTGCTGCTGCTGGCACTACCCACCACCGCCGGCGCCGCTGCCACCAAGCTGCAGCTTCTGGAGCTGGGTCACCACGCGTCCATGCCAGGCTTCATTCGATGACCAGCAACGAGCCGAGCAGGAACGACGCGAGCGAGTAGGCGAGCGGCATCCAGGCGGGCACGCTCGCACCCACGGCGTAGCAGAGGTACCCGAGTAGCGTGGGCCCGACGGCGAAGGAGAGCACCGCGACAGTCCTGCGCTGCGCCCACGTAAAAAACCGAGTGCAGCTCCACGATGCTGAAGTGTCGTGGTCACACGTCCTCGCAGCGGCGGAGCCAGAAATTATCGATAGGGGGCCGGTCGAAGAGTTTCAACCATAAAATAACCGAGTGCAGCTTATTTGTTTGGATTTTTTCACCGTAGATGAGCTTATCCAAAGATAAAATGCAAATTTATGTGATTTTATTGTCCAGAAGTCATCAAAAAAATATATAACAAAGCTTTTATTATATCTTTCTAATATAGATTATTAAATATATATTACATAAATTTTTTTTGCGTCCTCAGTGTGTGCCGCCGCCGCCGACGCATCGTCGGTGCTGACCACGACCACAACGGCGGCGGCGCGCGAGCCGCAGACGCAACTATTCATACACAACTCGACGTTAATACTGGAAAGTAAAAGAAAGGAAAGGATCGGCCAAGTTAATCTTGCCGTCCGCTATGCAGCATGGTGCCATGCATGACCGTGCCATGCATGACCCCTGGAAACGTGTGCCATCCACAAGCAAGGTCATACGGATTTGTTGCCTTGATACAAGGACGCGCTCGGGAGGAACTTTCCAAGCCGAGCTCAACGCTCTCTCTATCAGAAAAGAAACGCAAGATCATACGGATTTGATGGCGTCGAGAGTGCCCTGATCCAAGAGTCGTCGCCCAGGCGGCCGAGCGAGGCGATGCAGTGGCGCTTGTGGAAGGCGTGGCCATGGAGCACGGTGGTGGCCGTGGCAGGATAGAGGAAGTCGGCGCGAGTGCGGCGCGGACGCGAGCGTGGCAGCGGCGGCGCGGCCCCGATCCAAGGATGGCGTCGAGTGCCCTGATCCAGGCTGACAGGTGAGTTTGGACGCCACATCGTCAAAACCAGCCAACGTGGATTGCTATATCAGTAAAACCACCTCCCAATACCATCCAGAGGGTTATTTGCTCGGTTTGATGAAATTTAATGTGCACAATACCTATTTTTATAGTTCAGGGGTTATAAAGACCACCTTGAAAGCGTCAGGGTTTTTTTTTGGACTTTTTCCATCTCTTTCTTCCCCATGTTTATCCTCCCTAGCGGCTAGCGCCACCCCTCTCTTCACATGGCGTGACCACCAGGCTCCCTCCGATCTGGTGCCGACGAGATCCGCTGCCGCAAGGTCCGCTGCCTCTTCACGGAATGCGAAGGTTTTCTGACTTTTTCTTGCCTGCAGACATCGGCACACCCTGTACCCGTTAGACTCTGGGATCGCAGGCCACGTCGAGAAGAACATCGAAGGTGAAGTTCTTCTTCTCCTGTTGTTACTGACTGCTGCTTGTTTTTACTCTGAACTTTCAGTGAACCAAATGCCTATACCTTTTCACGTTTGTCGTCATTTACTCCAGATTACTACATGGTTGAGAACGTAGGTATTGATGAGAGCAAAATCGAAAACCTGGGCAACCTGCTGTACTAGAACTACGGTAACACCATGGTTGGCTTCATCAGGGTACGTGTATTGCAGCTTCTTGAATTGTTCGATTTTTCTCTTAGTAATCAGTGAACTAAAAAGGCCCTATCTTTTCCCCATTCATTTGGATCTTCCAGGCATGTGTGCTTTTACAACATTGGGTTTTTATTTGTTGCCCTGCTGAAGAATGTGATAATAATTAGGTAAGATTTGTAAATGTTGACATTGCTGCTGCTTCCATGCTTCCTATTAATTCGTAAGTTTGGTGAATGGAAATATACAAAAAATAGCATATTTTTAGTATATAAGAATCCATGGTATACAGAAAATCCAAGAAATGCTGCTATAAGGTTTTTAAGCAATATATACCGTGCTCTGGTTTGGTTGTCCATGCCATTTTAAAGCTTGCAATTATGCCGAAAATTCGTAGGAATTAATTTGGAAATTCTAATATTTACATGAGTAATACTGACCACGATTATGGATTTCAATTACATTATTTTTGTAGTGTTCTGCTTGCTGGATAAGTTCATTTTTAGCTAGCTCTATATGTTCTGCCTGCTATTTGAAGTCACTCATGATGGCATTCAACGAAAAGAAATAGGAGCTTCTTAATTAGTGCCATACACGGGAAAATTCACCGCTACGGCTATATCTAGATTTCTGTTGATCACTCTTGGGCTGCTATTAGTCTCGGCATCAACATAGGCATACACCCAATCTGGGCAGGAGAGAACCTGCACATGTTGGTGGCCAAGAATTTTTCTGGTGTTGCAAAATCTTTAGAAGTTACAATCATCTAAGAAGTGCATATCTGAGCTCCATAATTTGTTCTCATATACATCAAATCCAATTATATTCTCCATTATAGCTCGCGGTTGGTTTTCTTGATTCCTCCCGTGATGATCAATTGATTATCCAAGTACCAAAGTAGTTCCCATGGTTACAGCTTTGGCTTGATTGATTCATATGACAGGCCTATATGCAACTGGTGCAGAGCTTGTTCATGCCAACACTAGCAGGTACAGCTGAGCTCTTCGATCACTAACGGATGCTTTCATGCTCAGGTTCATTGCTCATCGAGGTTTACCATTGCTGAATTCTGCAGAGCGTGTCCTCCATTGGAGAGTAGATTTATCATGACCTGATTGGTAGGGGATTGGATGATTTAGATGTTTCTTTTAGCAATTTCTTATGTGCTCCTATCTTAACCACATATTTTTCTTAAACACACTATATATCTTGGATGCATAGATTAAGTTAATTCTTGTTGTATTGAACAATATAAGTTTGATCCTTTTTGGATTAAATAATATAATAACCCTGTAAGTTTGTATCACTTCTTTTCTGTGAATCTTCAATCTATTTTATTATTTTATACCGGACTATTAAAATTTATACAAATGTCGCGCTGCTCTAGGAAGACGATGGTAGCATCCAAAAGACACGAGAATTTATGTTATGACCGGTATACAGTACAAGAGGCGCAACCGGTCCAATAGTAGCTGAATAGGCCCGTCTAATTATTTTTTGAGTGAATTAATATTTACCTATTAGCTTGAGGGTTATTTCGCAAAAGGATATTTTAGAGTATAAATTCTTGTAATTGAGATTATTGAGAATTAAGCAAAAACAATCTTAATTGTTTTCGGCTTCCATTGGGAGCCGGGATTTGCCCTAGCCGCCTGTTCATCTTCTCCACGCCTGCAACCTCGCGACGACGCCCAGCCGCCGGCAGCGAGGCCCCAAGCCTGCTCTTCCTCCCTCACACCCATACAAGCTACACAACGTTGCTGGTAGGATCAGGAATCCTATCAACCTTTTTTAAAATTGTTTCTGCTTAATTCTCAATAATCCCAATTACAAGAATTTATACTCTAAAATATCCTTTTGCGAAATAACCCTCAAGCTAATAGGTAAATATTAATTCACTCAAAAAATAACTAGACGGGCCTATTCAGCCACTATTGGACCGGTTGCGTCTCTTGTACTATATACCGGTCATAACAATTTATACTAGTTCAGGTCGGAGCCCTACGTCCAGTCTCAGAGATGATCGAGTGCATGTTTCTTGCTTGAATGCTATCAAGTTCTTACAATGAAGAATGCAAGAATGGTGGAAGATTTAGGAGAGCTAGAGCTAGGAGATGGACTGCCCAAAGGAAAACTTTAGGAGCCCTACTATAGTGTCAATATGTCAGTGTTTCATAAACCAAACTATTAAACTTATACGATTGCTGCGCTGCTCTAGGAAGATAATGGTAGCGTCTAATATATACGAGGATTTATACTAGTTTAGGCTGGAGCCCTACATCTAGTCTCAGAGATGATCGATTGCGTATTTCTCGCTTGAATACTGTCACATCCGGTTTTCTAAAGAACAAAACCAGGCTAATCATATGTGTGCCCAGAAAGTTCACACATATGTCAGAATGAAAAAGTATCAGAAACAATGTTAGTATATAACATATACATAGCTATATTAACACTTACATCAGAGTATCGCGGAATGGTGACTAAACTTCAGGCTCCATTCTTCTTAGGGACGGTTGACTGGTGGCTCTGTATGTCAAACACTTCTGAAAGACTTCTGGAAACTCCACTACCTCTGAATCCTTCTTCTGAATAGCACCTTACTACACACTGGAGTGTGGGGAAAATAGTAAGAGTGAGTCCATGTCGAACTCAACAAGTATAACACAGGGTTCATAAGGCACAAAAGGCTAGACACTGTTTGACTGCATTTAACTTTTAATCATCATATATTTAGCAATTGAGTAGCATCAAGATATTCCACTTCCCATTAATGAATCAATGATCAATTATAATAAGGATAATGAATAACATTAACATGAGCATAATAATAACAACAGTAATTAAGCATGATATAACAATGGTGATCATCTATCTGTAAATGTTCCAAGGTCGTCCGTATCCGTGGGCACGGCTAGTATACCAGTTTTTAACTCTGCGCAGAGGTGTACACTTTCATTGTGAGTCATGATTTCCAAATGCATGGGTTAATTACTCCCAAAACACTGAAAACCATATAAAGCCATTCAAAAGTTCGTGTAACAAGTTAGGGCCGCTAAGGATTCTCAATTGGAAAGCATGAACCTCCCTCTAAGGGGCGACTTACAAAAGACTGCACCCACCTTGGCAGGCCAAGACCATACTAGACATGACTCCTCTTGCGCCTTTCGGTAACCACTAACAAGCTAGAAAATGTCTTTTAAACAACTAGAGCCAGAGCCATATAGCTCTCACAGCTATACTGTATGTCCCGGATGATCACGTACAGATAAGTCCTTATGGAGAGAAACCAGAGCAACAATATAACCCCTTGCTCTAGCCCCCTTTTCAACAGTAATAAAATCATCTTAATGGTTGATTGCTTAATCCATTAATTAAATTACAAGATCATTATTCATAATTAAGCACTAGCAATAGCTACCCAAATGCACAACCCATAGGTGACAAGGAAACAAGATATCAATAGCTACGTTATAATCTCTATGGTTGTCAAGGAGGACACATGCATATGTATGATAATTTCAGTGAATAGGAAAATAAGGATGGTCTCATGTTATACTTGCCTTTTTTTCAAAGTTAGCTACTCATAAGTCTTCAACCTCTGTCTCTGATCTTGAGCTTCTGTTGTACTTGTCGGTCCTCAGCTCCTAGTCTTCAGCACTCGCGAATCACACTTCTACTCGCAGCAACCAAGCACAGCAAACAGACAACGAACACACTTAAGAACAAACATCATACAAAGAAGACACTTTAAAAGGAAGCATACTAAACGTCATGACTTGTTGCTATGGTTACGAGAACGCAAGAACGACTAAGGACGGAGCTATCGGTACCGAGGACACGTCTATCGAGGTTGGTAACATAACTGAAGAAGATAAACTAAACACTTGATTTATTTTGGTTAATGAAATTAAGTGATTAAACAATTTAAAGAATTAATCTAGAACTGAATTAGTCAAATTATAGTTAATTAGAAAAGGCAGAATTAAACCTTAGTTATATTTTATTTATGAATAATCAATAGTATTTAATATTTATAAATTATATAACCTGACACATATACAAGCACTAACTGAACCATCTCATGTTTTATATTTAAACTAAACAAATTATAATCAAGAACCAGTTAATATTAATCAAGTTAAAACTAATCATATTTTATTTGATAAAGTATTGTCACATAATTTATATATATTAAGCAAGTTAAACTTTATCTGTGCAAAGAAAATAATTAAACATGTGAGAACTTCTACTCGAACTAGATAGGACATTTGTTCAAACTAATAAATTATAATTTAAAAAAAATACATTGATGACAGAAGTTAAATCATATTAAACTTTGACTTAGCAAAATAAAATAACATGCGAGAACACCTATTTTTGAGTTTAATATATGCAACGGGGTTTATCTAATCAAGTTATAAGTAAAGAAAATATATTCATGTAGCAGTTAATCATATTTAACATCTATATATCAGATAGGATAGTGTAACACCTATATTGTTTATAGATTAGAAAACTAATTACATGCAGATTAATCAAATTAATATTTAACTATATAATAAACAAATAAACACGTGAGATGATAAGCGTCGCTGCTAGGACATAGATCAGAGCGATTTGAAACTAACGCAAAAAAAGACCTACTCAAATCGGACTTAACGAATAAACGGTGGAGATAAAATGATCGATGGCAAAACTGTAAACAGTATCATCTTCTACCTTGGGCTGCCTGGTGCCTGTACGGACGTAGGAGATGAAGGGCTGCTGCTGCTGTCGTAGGGAAAGGGAGAGGCCTGGCCGGCCAGCTGGGCAGCGTGGCGGCGCTGGCCACGACAGCCGCGGCGGCGCGGGGCTGGGCTAGCTCGGCGCCCATGGTCGAGGCTGAGCCGCCAGAGGCGGCGACGGCGCTGCTGCTCCACGGAGTCTCGCAGGGGCGCACAAGGAACGAGGCGAGGGGCCGATGAGTCGTGATGGATGATGTAGATACACCGAGACATAAACATACAATACAATACTAAAATAGAATTAATGGAACCGGACTTAGCTTATCAACAAGCCGCCGGGTGAGTTTGTGCTTGCGACATCCATGCATGTTGAATATGTATAGATGTATAATATACTCCCGTATATGCAAGCCAACGAATGCATAGGACTGTGTAGATCATGCGTCCTCGTGACCGTGATCCTGAGCCGGACTGCGATGTCGGCGATGGCGTGGCGCACCTTACATATGGCCTTTGCGCCGCGGGACTGCACATGCTAGCGCTCGGCCGTCGTTGCGGGTCCTCCACTAGATGACCCGTCAGAGACGTAGTGATGAGCGAGGTAGAGACGCGGCCGTCGGCTTCTGATCAAGACCTTGCTTGTTAGCATGCAGTATGACTCTAGCCGATTGGATCTTGTAGATGCGCATGTGCTCTTGATTGCTTGCTAGTTGATTAATCGTCTTGCATGTATGGTACATGCATACGTGCGAATTGGCTTCCATGCATGGTTCTGTAGATTGAACTCACGTCTGGTCTTCTTGACTGGCCACAGCTCGAAGCCAAACCCACAGAAGCAGATTCCCGTGCAGGCGCCACTGGGTTGAACTCGGAGGCAGTGGTCCTGATCGCGATTGGCGTACGTGCACCTCCCAGCGGCGGCCAGTATGAGCAATTGGGTGCCTGAGGCCGTCGTCGAGAACGCGCTGTGTTGATTTGATTATATAGAGGACGGACATGGAAACTTTTATACCGGAGGACAACCTAAACTAGAATAGAACCCGAAGTGGGCTGGCTAAATTGGGCCGCGAGAAAGCCCAGACCACCTGACAGACAGAAATCTATGGTGGAAACTAAAAAGTGTGCAGAAATTTTCACAATTTATTATTAGGTATAGATATGAAAAAGTTTAAAACCACAATTTTCTATATTTAAATTAGTAGCAAATTAACTTATCTAATAAATTTATTCAAATATTGAAATCATTTATTTTATTTAGTGTTTTCTAGGCATAACCCAAAATTAAAATTTTTGAGGTGTGACAAATGCTCTGAAATTCTTACAATAGATGGTGCAAGAATGGTGGAAGAGGTGGAAGGACATATGCTAGGCGAAGGGCTGCCCAAAAATAAGCTCCAGGAGCCCTACTACAATGGTAAATGAATGGAATGGTAGAGGATGTGAATGAGTAGGGGACTCAGAATGTCTAGAGAGGGTGCCCTGGCTGCCCTTATATAGAGTTCAGGGCCAGGGTGCATACAAAGCTAGAGGTTCTCCTGACCGAAGGGTTGTGAGCCTGAGGGAGGTCCTAGCTCACTTGGCTTGCAAGCTACGCCGTCTTTTGGTGCACGTTCGGTGGGGGCTATCATCATGGTCTTTCGGCCATGCTATAGTTGGGTGTGACGTGGTGCTATTGTAGCCTTATTGGTGGTTCATCAGCCGTCCTGTGCAACACGGTGTTCGTCGTGGCCTTCGTCATTATCTCCGGGCTACCAGGGGTGTCATACCTAAAGTAGGTAGCTGCCCTGGGTCGTTGATCTTTTGGTCGCTTCACAAGGCCGAGAGCTACGACCCTGAAAGTCGGGGTCGGGGTTCTCCAACGGTCTGGATGGCCTCTATGTCGAGACACCTATCGTGGATCCCATTCCATAGTGGGTGGGATCGTACAAGCGTCTAGTCGGTCCATATTTGGATGGAGGGTGTCGTACCCGTCACCACCATGGTCAGGTGTTGTCTTGTCAGCGTGGCATGACACAGGGATAGTGTCTAACCGGGCTGAGATGACTGCTATCTCCTTGGTCCTTGTGGGGTCAGTCTGCCGTGTTTACTCTTGTCAGAGCAGGTGTTGGTATTTCTTAACGTATGCAGAAAGATTCTGCTAGCGCACGGAATTACCGTTGTAGCTTTCACCCGGTGGTATTCAAGGTATCGTATTTCCACAAGAAATGGAGGTACTTCTTCTAACTAATTCATCTAAGACAACACAAGGGGTAGAGTTAGAAAGGGAAGAGATGGATTCCTATGGCTTTCGGGTCTATGAGAAGATAAACTCTACATATACTTGCTTACTTCGGGCATCGGTTTACACCTAGTCTGCCAAGCAATACCGGCCTGTAGCTCTACGCCTTACCCAAACGTGGGGAATTACAAGAGATGGACATGGTTGTCACCACCTGCCGCCTACCCCTCAACTATGGGGCACGAGACAAACGAAGGTAGCCTCTAGCCTAGACACCACGTCTGCGCTATTAACTACTACTCTAGCGCTCTGGTAGGGTTATCCGTCTTTATCAGGGCCCTCTACTAGAGTATCCATTACAAGAACGGACGACGAACCCGTAAGCAAATAAGAGTAAAGCTTAACTAATCAAGAGACTTGTAACCATAAGAACCATGAACACTCACTTAGCGGAAAGCTTCATTGAGGCACAAGTGTTCATTGAGGTACAAGCTCAGGTAGTCACTGACAAGTCCAGCTCTTCCCCGTACTCTCCCTCACATCTCTCCCTATCCAAGTCTACAAGCTAGCTAGGGCCTAAACCCTTTGGAATGATGCTCTAGTGGTGTAGCTCTTTCTCCTTGATGTGTTGATGTCAATGGATAAGGGGATGGCCACCTTGGTGGAGAAGAGGGGGGTCCATGGAAAATGTCTCCTTTCCTCATGAAAAGCACCAAACCGCCTTCAAACTGCCTTGTAGGTGTACTGAACCTAGCCGTAACCAGCGTAACCGTCATAGGCAAGGCGGTATCTTTCAATCGACCAAAGATGGGGCCGAATGGAGCCGGTTGGGGTGCGGCCGCACCCACACTGCCAGTAAGCCCAAACATGCCCATTTTTGGTGAGCATGCTCCATTGGGCTTCCTGACATGGGCCATGGTGGTGCTTCACAGGGATACGGTGATTTGGTTTGGGTTTAGCCGCATTCTCCCCTGTGTCTGGGCCCTGATTTATCTGGTAATGGGCCTTGCTCCTTCGGGCTTGTGTAGAATTGTATTTGTGCTGGTTCTTTTGCACATTTTTTAGCCCTTTTATGTGTATTTCCATAAATGCCATTCTGCAAATGGTAAATCACCAAAACTCATGAAATTTGTTAGTTTTAAAGTTCTATTTCTAGTTTTGGTGTTTATATGCTATGATTTTATGTGGGAATTGGCGGTTAGAATTGGGATTTAAGGACCGCCAATAACCCCCCACACTTAGCTCTTTGCTTGTCCTTGAGCAAAGCTTTGAGATAGAAAGAAATCATGAGCATAACATCCCAAGATATACATCTATACATGAAAGTTATTCCAACACATTCTTTACACAAGTGGGATATGTGGCATTGGCTAACATGTTTCCTTGGGTTGTTGAAAAGTGGAATAGTTCTTGAAACAAAGTCATCTTCCCAATTTCATATCTTTGTAACCTGGAGTTTTAAAATTTTTTCCTCAAGAAAAGCATAGCTCACTTTATACTCCTCAAATGGCACTCTCAAATCACTTAGTGGTGTATATTTCCTCACCTAGGCATAACGAAGTTTTTGCCTTCTTTTGTTTTCTCCTACTTCTAAAAGGTTTATGAGGAGCTTTAGGTAGGGATAAACAAAATAGCATACTTGCATTGCATATATTGTAAAGTCAAATCGAGGATCTAAGGAGAGAAGTGTCATACTCTTAGATCAAGATGTGCATGTATATGAAAAAAGGTAAACTAAAACTATAAGATGCACTAAAACTATACTCCTTTTGTATGAGTGATCTCTCTCTAGCTTTTGATTTTGAGATGTGGCTGTTATTGTTTTCTTTTTTTCATGAGCCTTCATGTGCTCAATTTTTTCTTCTTTTTTTCAATACCTAGGACCTTCATGTGTTCCTATTTTTTTCTTTTTCTTCTTGGACCTTTATATGTCCATATTTTTTTTTCTTTTTCATACTTTTGCATATCCTATGTCTCTTAAACCATATATTAAGAGATCACTATCTTATAAAACATGGAGTATTTCATTAACAAATATTTTTTTTGTCTACTCTTAGTGTAGGAGCAAAATTTTGGTGGACGGAGACACGTTTTTACGTACTCCTAGTGTAGAAGCAGCAAGTGTATGTGGGTGTACGTGATCTTGATCTTGGGATCATGATAAATCTCTCAACAAGGATCAACAAGACTTGACCAAACTCAACACAATAACAAGTAGCATATGTGGAAGGTTTAAAACTTGCTAGATATTATATTTAGCTTTGGTAGTAATTTCTCACCAAATGAGGAGTATATGGTACTATGATTTTATAATATTTTTATCAAAATAAATTCTCCAAGTGCTTTGAATAGAAACGGTAGGATTTCTAAGTCAGAACTATATCACACCCTACAACAACTTAGTCAACATGATTGTCCTATTAGAATATTTTCCCACAAGCATAAATATATGTATATGGAACAAACTTTGTGCAAGCTTCTATCTCAGAATATTATGAACATGTCACTTTATAATTCTGAACGAAGTGTGGTTTATAAATTTGCATGGAGCGACATTTGTTTTGCATTTTCAATTTGTTCATAGTTTTAAACTTCAAAATTTTGGGAGAGTTGAGGTTAGAGTTGCACAAACCACCGTTGAAGAGAAGAGTTGAGTCAGAAGTGGTTTGGTTAAACCAAAAGTTCAGCCAACCCTCTCTTGAGCCATTTATCCTGTCCTTCTGCATGTTGGAATAGTCGATGTTTGTGCAATGTGGTGGTGGGAGATCTCGAATGAGTGCTCATCATGCTTGAGAGGTCTCCCCCACACTTGTTCTTGTACCTGCTTTTATTCAAACAAAAAGAAACAAAGTGGAAATAAAAAAGGGCTCTGTTGGTTTGAACACCAGGGAGCCTAAAGTTTATTATTAATTTTATTATATTTATTATTTTTTTCTTGTTAAATTATTATTAGAATTATTATCTATTAATCTATTATGTTTATGCTTATTTATTATTTTTTCATATATTATTCACTAGACTTTGTATACTCAAGCAAGGATAAAGTAAAGATGCATTGTATTTCTAGCCTTGATTCATCTTCATAGTAGATCACTTCCTTTGTTTATGAAAATAGTACTCAAAGTTCATTAACCAAAATTTAACACCATGTCAAATATTGATTAAAGAAGGCTATTTTAACCTAGACACCATGCTTAATTTAAAGAGCCTATGGGTATACGAATATTCGAATATACCCAAACTAGAGCATTTGTCATAAGCAACAGAAGCATAATCTTGTATGAGCAAGTTTTTCATGGAGACAAACATGAATAAATGGATTGGTGAACATTTTATTTACCTTTGCATACCAGAGTGTTCTTAGCAGCAGCATTTGTATGAAAGCTCTAGGTTGCTGCAGCGGTGACTTGGTTGTACATGGTCCAACTTAGGCGAAACCACCAGGCTTGGCCATACACACATGTAGTGTGCATAGACATGGGCCTTAGTGGTAGCAAAGGTCATGAAGAGGAGAATGTTACTTCTCTCTTCTTTTTTCTTCTATACTTCTTTTTTTTCTCATCATCAAAATTCTTTTTTATAAATTGCTTTTTGTTTATAGCAAGATAGAGCCAACATCAACATCTCTCCCCTTTTTTAAGTAGGATAGTATTTGGTGTGTAATGGAACTTAGGTTTCTTACCATCCTCCCCCACACTTAGACTTTTGTGTTGTCACGCCCATATTTTGTAACCATAAAATTTGGATGCAAACCATATGTAAAGAACATATAGAACAAATTGTAAAGGAGAAATATCATACTCAGTGCCTTATTACAATAGCAAACCGTAGTTCATTACATAAAATAAAAACATCTCAAAGTCTGAAGATCTCATAAAAAAAAACTAAACACTCCAAGGGCGTCTCCATCACCATAGGATCTGGTCGACTGGTTGACAACAACCTAGTTGTCCTCAAAGTAATCGTCGTAGTCATTGCCATCTGTACCCATCCGGGATTTTTATCCAATAATGAAAAATAAACAAGCATAAGTACATCTCGTACTTAACAAGATAATATGGGGTTCATGAGGCTCAGAAGGTTGACACTGGTTGTACTGCAGTTAGGTTTTAATAAGTAACATCCTAATATTAATTAAGTTATGGTTATGCTTAAGCCCCAGGTAACCACAGTAGTACCATGAATAAGTAACACATCATCATTAATCATTATTATTATCATCATCAGCAAAACTTCAGTAATTCCATCAGTTTTCCAGGCCACCCGTAACCGTGGGCACGGCTGTTATAATAGTTTGTTAAACTTTGCGCAGAGGTGTACACTTTCACTGTGAGTCATGATTCCCATATGCCCGGGGCCCGTTGACCCCCTAACACTTCCAAGGTGAGTGGGCAGGGTACACTATGGAGCCTTTCAAAAGTTCGTCTAACATGTTAGGGCCGCTAGGTTTCGGTGGCAAGCAGATATAGGTTCCCCCTTCCCAAATGGCACAATGACACGCAGCCTATACACATAGGGACATGAGCCAAACTATACCCGAGTCGGCAGACCCCTCTTGCACCCTTTCGGGTAACCTCTAACATGCTAGAAAAGGTCTTCATACTTGACTAAAGCCAGAGCCATATGACCCTCATAGTTGTACTGCAGGTCCTAGCTTTTGCCAATGAATGAGTCCTTATGGAGGGCCAAGAGCATCGTGATACACAAGCTCTCTCACCCTAAGTCCATGTTTCTCAGAATCACGTTTTAACAAGTATTGTATATAATCATTAGTCATTGTCCATATTCATAGTATTTAAGTGGAGCGCTAGCAACTACCCTATGCAAGTGTAACCCATCGGTAACAAGGTACAAGATAATCAAAGACTAGGATATCCTTATGTTGAGCAAATTGACACATGCAAATGACTAATTAGATAATGAATAGGACAACAAGGAATATCCCATATTATACTTGCCTTGCTTGTAGAACTCCTGCTGGTCTAGATTATCACAGTAGAAGATCTCGTCACCCGTGTAGCAATTACGGTCTACTCGAACCACAATCAACAACACGCATTCCAAGAACATCCATGCAAGGAAAACAAGACTAGATTAGAACAGTACATCAATAGAGAGAAATCAATCTAAAAGGTTTATGACACTATTCTACACGTTGCTACGATCACACAAATATAAAGATCACGAAAAACGGAGTTGAAACGCGAAAGTTATGAATTTACTAAGATTTCCTATAGATAAATAATTACTTTAATACAAATCCAAAATTTAAATATTACAAACCTACTATACAATAGTACTAACATGTAGAGCTCACGAGTACGAACCTAACGGAATTTGAACAGGTCAAAATGGAGTTAAAATAAGCATTTTATGGCTAAAACAAAATCAGTGGCAAACTTGTAAATAAAGGAAAACGTATTCTTGAATTTACCGATATCAACTACGTTTTCAAAAGAAGAAAACATATTCGGGATTTACGCTTTGGACTGTGGGTTTGATTCAAGAAAAACCCGAGGGCTCTTTAGCAAAATTACCCCCGAAGGGGTATCCAGCGATCTGGACCGTCGGATCAGATCCGAATGGTCCCGATTTAAAAGAGGGAGGACGGGGGCGGCTGCTGGCCGGAGAAGAAGGCCACACGGTGGCGCGCCATTACTAGCGGCGACCGAGCTCGCCGGCGCAAGCGAAAATGGCCTTAGAGGCCACCATTTGACACCGGACTTGCACGAAATGAAAGAGGAGGTCAAGGCGGTTCTCACCGAGAGGAAAACGAAGATGGAAGTTGACCAAGGACAGCTCGCGGCGAGAGATGGCGGACGGCTCCTCCCTGTGAAGTTCAGCGATGAATCACGGGTCTCCCGAGAGCCAAACAAAGGAAAAATGGTGTGGGGAAGGTCCCTACCGCGCAGCGGAGCTCAGCAACGTGCGAAATCCGATGATGGGTCGTCGGGGAGGAGAAACCCGAGCTCGACTGACTAGCTAGGGTTCTAGGGTTGTGCGAGCTCGTTTTCTGTGGAGCGAGGTGGAAATAGAGCTTAGGGGGGCGCGACTGGCTTTATAGGCGACGAAAATCGCGTCCAAAAGGAAGGAAAGGAGCAGATTGCTCGATCCCCGGCCGTGGTGGCAAAAGAGGAAGGCTCCTCTAGTTGCGGCGGGAGGTAGGAGACAGCGGGGTGGTGGGCCCACGCGTCAGCGGCTGAGGATGGTGGGCTCCGCACGTCAGTGGCCAAGGAGGACAGAAGCGCGTGCTACGGCTTGGTCTGCGGGCCGGCCCAAGAAGAGGGGTGCGCGAGCCACTTGGCCAGGCCGAGGGAAAGGAGGGGCAGCGCCCTCATGGGCCTGCAGAAGTGAGAGGGGGCGGCTGGCTGGGCCAGCGGGCCAAATCCAAGGAATGAGAAAAGAATAAATGCTTTCCTTTTTCTTTTATGAACAATTTTTTAAATTCATTTTCAAGAGATTTTGAACTCCTTTTTGAATTCTGTAAAAACCACTCAACTCATAAATAAATATGCAGCAGCATGAGTGCAACAACATGTAGCTAGCCTTATATTTGATTTTAATTTCATAAAATTTATTATCTCCCTAAGTTAAATGCTCACACAAATACATAATTAAATCCATTTCTTCTATTTTAAAAGATGCAAAAATTTTGGGTGTTACAATTCTACCCCCCTTAAAGATAATCTCGTCCTCGAGATTGGATGGTGCTTACTCGAACAACTGTGGATATGCCTTTCTCAGATCCTCTTCTCTTTCCCAAGTGGCCTCTTCCTCACTGTGCCTATTCCACTGTACCTTACACATCTTGATTGTCCGACTTCTTGTAACCCTTTCTGTTGTTTCCAAGATTTTTACAGGTCTTTAACTGTGACAGATGGAACACATCATGCACACCAGATAGATTTTCAGGCAATTCTAGTTGGTAGGCCACTTATCCACGTCTCTCGAGAATCTTAAAAGGACCAATATACTTTGGTGATAACTTTCCTTTCATATTGAACCTTTTCACACCTTTCATTGGAGACACTTTCAAATACACATAATCCCCTACTTCGAAGGTCAATTCCCTTCTTCTAGTGTCAGCATAGCTGTTCTGTCGAGACTGTGCCACCCTCAAGTTTTCTCTGATCTTTCTCACCTTCTTCTCAGCATTTCTAAGAACATCAGGTCCAAACACCTAGGTCTCCCTTGTCTGATTCCAAAACTGTAACACCCTAGGTGTTTAGCTCCTTAATTGCATTGCATTTGCATGAGCATAAGCAAGCATCATTCATTTCATGCATAAGCTTATAATATGTTTATATTTCATGTGAAGAAAAAGTGAGTAGTGTGCAACACACAAGTACCTTATGTGCAATTTCCTTTGTGAGATATGTCAACCACTTTAGTGTAACATAATTAGCAAATGTTGTGCAACACACTCATGCAACATGTGCAACATGAGTTTGCAACATTTGGGTAAAAGTGTTGAATTACTTGTGCCAAAGTATGTGACACTAGGAATTTTGTGCAACCAATGTGTAGAGTGGCTAATTAGGTCTTATAACACCTTAATTACATTTAGGGTAAATAGTGGAGCAATGTTCATGTTGACCAAAATTACCAAATTGCCCTTCCAAATGTTGTTGACCAAGTTTGGAACCCTAGAGTGATCTGGTTTGACCAATTAAAAAGTCCAGCTTAGAAATCTTGCATGGAGGAGCAACCTTAAGCAAAGTTGTAGAGAATTTCATAAGGAACAAAAGTTCTAATATGGCCATCTCATGAAAATGATCAGAACATGCTCAAAAATGGCCCACAAGTCAGTATTAGGGGCTGTTTGGGGACTTAGCAAATTTTGCTAAGTGTTGAGCTGAAAACCGTTTCACTGTACCTCACTTTGACAACTTGTAACTCACAAACCAGTCCAAACCAGTCCTTGAGCCAATTGACAAACTTGTAGTCCTCATGTAGCTCTACAACATTGTCAACATCACCATCACCTAGTTCTAAATGGTTTAGGAGATATGGTGCCTGGAAAAATGGGTTTCAGTCGGTTAGTTAACTGAAACTCGGTTTCAGATTTCGGGTGCCTCACCTTGGAGTGTTGTATCTCACTAACCAAGCCGAATTGGCTCACGACCCTATTGGCAATGTTGAAGCCCTCACGTAGCTCTACCAATTTGTCAACTACGGTTCTCACCGAATCAGCCTCGATCACGAGCTATGAGGCGATGAAATCTCCCTGTCACTCGCTGTGGAACGCCGATGGCCATGTCAGTCATTCTGAAAAGTTCAGAAAACCGAACTCGGCGCGTGGCCGACCGGGGACAGGAAGCCTCCGCCGCGTGGCAACACGCGTCGACGCGATGCTCACCTCGGTTGCCCAAAGACGCCACGACGCCCGGAGTCCCTTCCTCGCTGCTCCTTCTTCTGCCTCCTTGTTTCCTTCGCCACCGAGCGCGCGGCAACCGGAGGAGCATCAGCGGCCGCCACCAAAAAAATCCACCACAGTCAAGCACCACCACCCAATTCCCCGTAGGCACAGTCGCACAGTGAGCTCCTCCACATCGCGGACCACACCGTACGACCGCTTGACCTCAGGTAGAGCTCGCCGAGCTTGCGCCTCCACCGCGGCCGCCATTGGCGTCGCCAAGTTGAGCTCGCGCGTGGCCGTGCTTCTCGGTGCCCTTACCGCCTTCCTTCTCCAGTGTTCTAGGTTCGCCTCGGTGTGCTGGTGCTCACGGGGTATACCGTTTGGGGGTCGAGCCGCTGCTAGCTCGCCGGAGCCGGCAAGCACGCGGACGTGGCCGCCATTGCCGCTGCCACCCCCCCTAGCCACGGTCATAGTGTCAATTAGTTATACCAATCGTTGCGCGAGGTTGAGGTGAACGCGCTGGTACGGTAGCTTCGCCGGAGCTGCCGCCGGCGGCGAGCTATCGCCGTCGCCTTCTTTTCCCCCTCTGCCTCCCTCGCTGACTAGTGGGGTCCCCAGGTCAGGCGCGCGCGAGCGGGAGGCCGGTCGCGTGCCGCGCGCGGGAGCGGGCCGTCGCGCGAGAGCGGGCCGTCGCGTGGGAGCGGGCTGTAGCACGGGGAGTGGGCCGCGTGGGTCTCCCAGGCCGGCCCGGTAGCAGGGTTTCGATTTTCGTTTTTATTTCCTTTCTATATTTGCCACAGATTTTGGGTAAAGTTAGGAAATGTATATCTAGGGTTTTACTTACTCAAAAATTATGAGGTAAATTTTGTTAGGCTCTGCATGATGTTTAGTATTTTAGAAAAATATAAATCTGGAATGTGATGTTTAATTTCTAGGAGAATTTAATAGATCCTTTAAATGTGTTTTGGAATGCATGCAAATTTGTTAAATTTATAACTTGAGCTGTAGTGTTCCATAAATCATGAATTTTGGTGGGTAGGTTACTCTATGCTAGCCCTAGCTCTGGTAAAAATTTGGGCATCAGTGCTTAAGTAATTTTCAAGTTATAATGCTATCTTTTTATTCTAGGAAATACTTAAATGACTTTTTGTAATTTTTCTACATGTGCAATGTTCATATAAATTTTTGGAGAATGTCTTGGTACCCTAGATTGTCCAAGAAAATTAATAAATCTGTTGGTTGACACTTTTTACTATGCTTTGTTATTTATACAAAAATCAGCCTTTTGGGCTTGTGAATTGTGTTCAGAGAGTTTCTGTGAATAAATTGAGTTCAAATTTTTACAGTAGTCTCTTTTTGGGTCAGAGAGTCCCCTGTAATTTTTGTAGAATTTTAGGAGCAGTTTACATATATGTTTGAAATTCCACTTAATTACTTAAGTAAATTAAGAAATGAGTTTAAATAAATATTCTAGGTGGGCACACCTTACTTTCTGGTGTTTTTGTGACATTTGTGAACTTGTAGTAGTATTAGTTTGGTCTTAGAGAATGTTTGTCACATCAATAAATATTTAACCTTTACAATTTAAGGTTTTCTGGACAGCTGATAGTATTTCTAGGTTTGACCTTGGATAAAGGTGGTTGCTGAAAAACTTGTAAATACCAAAGTTGTAGTAAAACTTGTAAATGAGCTTGTGTCAAAATTTGGGAGCATTTGGCTTAGTAGTTTGAGAGTTACTGTTGTTTAAAGTGGCAGTTCAAAATCTGCTACTCTCTGTTTTGAGAGGACAGATTCTGGAACTTGTGAAGTTTGACATGGAAAACTTAGGAGTTTGGAGTTGAGGTCTGAAAATGAATTGTAGTGCATTTCTTAGGCTTTCCAGATTGTCTTAGATCATATCTTTTGGAATTGTAAATCTCCAGTTGTGATAAAAACAAGTAGCTGCTGTCCAGAATGCTTACTGTGGTGTTTTGCTGATTGATATGGTGTGATATCCTAAGACATGCTACTTTTGTAATTGTTAGGTGTTAGGGCCTTAACTGAGGATGAGCAGCTTTATCTTAGGTTAAGTAGATTAGGTGAGTACTTCTCTACCGGAGAGGAAATTTGCACCTACTCTTTTGAAGTGATTTGAATAGAGCGTTAAATTGTTGTAATGCATTTCATTCCGAGCATATTGCATCTTTCATTATGCATTTATGGGATTTATTATGCACTCATGCAATAGGTGTACCGGAGGGGGTGACACTCCTCGAATTCGAGCAAGCGATACCGGAGGAGGTGCTGAGTCAACCGGAGGAATTAGCAGAAGAACCCAACGTCGGGGAAGCTCCGTCAGAAGATCTACCCGAGTGTCCGGACCATAGACCCGCAACCTTTCTCAAAGGCAAGCCCCGGTGCATGCTGAACCTACTGTTTTATAAATTAATCTTGAGTACTTTTAATTGTTTAATGCATTAAGTTGTAGGAGTTATATGAAAACACTTGTTGCATTATACCTGTCCTTGTCCAGATATCGTACTTAATCCTATATTAGATTTAGGCACGTGTCAATGCTTAGCCCTGCTTAGTACGGTAGAAGTCGGGTGATTTCCGGTCATCCGCGAGATGTAGGAAGGAGTCACGAGTGGCTTTATGGCTATCGTGATGGAATCATGCTTTAAAATGAAGTTGAGACCGGGCGGGAGTTCGATGGTACAGCCGCAAGACACTTCACGTCTTGGGTGTGGAGCCATGCCCGTCTGAGTCGTTTAAGGACCGATTCGCTGTACGTCCTTGAGTCATGTTGAACGCAGTCTAACACTTAGTTGGCCGGATAAGTCGTTCCGACCGCGAAGCCGAGTAATGTGATTCAGGCCGGGAATCGAATGGTAGGTTGCTTCTTGGAGGAGAGAAAGGATGTGCTTGGGGACATTGGCGTGAGACCAAGGGGGGGTTAGAGTCCCTATCACCTGGCAGAGTGTCGCCCTTAGGGTCACGACATTATTCGGACCCGCGATTCCTGAATCATATGAAACGGTGGCCTGTGCGACCCTGGCAGGGGTCTGCACGGTGAGTGTTAGAAATACCCCTCCAGCTGGATAGGAATTCGATTCGAATCGCCGTCGCTCCCGGTTAGTGAGCACTTGACTTGAGCAGCGGCAACGTAGATCTCATTAAATGAACAGATGGTTAAGTGAATGATACAATGTTGCCACAATTTATACCTGCTCTGGATATAATACTGATAATTGTTTGATTATGATCAAGTGCATGCTTAGTACAGGTGCTAAGATAGATGACAGGTAAATGCTAAAAATAACTGCTAGTACAGGCTATAAGAGTTTCAATTACTTATGCCTTTATGCAAAATGTTATGTCAGCTAGCCTCTTGTGTAAGCCTTGAATAATCCTTGGTGTTATTTTATTTCTGGTTTTTGACGGATAAGTCTAGCTGAGTACATTCCAGTACTCAGGGTTTATTCCCTCCTGTTGCAGATGACATGCTTTATCAGGGATTCTGCAAGACGTGTCTCCACCCTGCGGGTGATGATGACTAGATCACAAGGGCGTGATCGTCTTTATGTACTTTCCTCATGCTTTTGCGGGATGTCGATCATCCAGACTGGCAGTATTTAATTAACTAGTGTGTGTGTTATGCTTCCGCTACTTTCAAACTTGGTTTGTAATATTTGCTACTCCGTGGTGTAAACTTATTTTGGAACTTCTTGTGAAATGTAACGTACGATGTGTATGTTGAATGATGCGATCCTGGTTGTAAGCAGTTTGGTTTGAAATCCTTCGTGATTTCGATTGACTACCGGGATTATATGGGCTCAAGTTTGAAAATTTGAGCGCTTCGGTGCTTGTTTTCGTACTTGTGCTCTTATAATTTGGTCGGTTCTGTTACAGCTGGTACCGGGGCATAATTCAACATTAAAAACATCATACGAGTATTTAAAAACAAAAATATTTGATTATGAAAAAGGGTTAAAACACTAAAAATTATTTTTAGGTATGCCAGTGATCACATCCCTTAGCCCAAATAAGGACTCTTAGGTGGCTTATTATAAAGACTAACTTGGGGGCCTTGTTTGTTTTTGTTTCGTCGTCCATACGGCGTGATATTGTATGGATGCCATCCACTTGGGTGGTAATGTATGGATCAATTGCCTCGACGCTCTGGTAAGTGTGAGTTGTGAGAGCATGATCGTCCAACCTGCGATCTAGGGGAGAGTAGTTTTGGTGACTTGCATACTTACATGTTTAAACCATGTAATTATGTAAGCACTTAATTGTGGGAACCTTTATATCGAGTAGCTTTGATACTGAAGTATATCCATCAGGGGATGTGTATATGGAAAGTATTTAAATTACCGCTTTCTTGTGTGCTTATATTGGGAAACTGTTGGGCTGAAATGAGGTTTTCTGCAGGTACACTAACAGCGTAACGAGTAGACCGATAGTTTCGCTTATATGAGAGAACGTATGTATGCCACCGCCTAGCGTTAGAACTTTAGGTTTCTACTAAGGTGAGAGGGCGTACGGAACGTGCATGCATCATGTTTAATTATATCATACATATCATTTACTCCCTCCTTAAAAATTTCTGTACTCCCGACTAAAGTAAATTTCGTATCCCCTAAATGATCCTCACTTTAAGTCGTATCTTATCTTGTTGCTACAGATGGCACGTACCAAGAGGACCGCTCGTAAGTCCACTGGGGGCAGGGCACCGTGTCACCAGCTCGCTCCACGTGAGCCCCGCCCTGAGCCTACTGAGGTGGAAAGGCTGAGGGCAGAGTTGGCTGAAGTGACTGCTGCCAGGAATGCAGCGCGTCAGCAACTGGAGCAAGTGATTCGTGATCGTGACCAGGAAACCCTTGCAGTCCAGAGATTGACAGTAGCAAACCGCAACTGTCAACGCATGCTGGTCCGTGTCATGAACCAGAGGGATGAAGCCTGGCACGAGGAGAATGTTCTAAGAGCTTGTCAGTTTGAGCTCGAGCAACAGTTGGAGAACGCTGAAGAATACAATGATAATCTTCATGAAGAAGTGCACCGCCTGAACAACGAGCTTAATCCCCTGCTGCCTCGAAACAACAACGTCGATGAGGACATGGGTTCGGGACTCTTCATGGCTGAGGATGATGATGAAGTGGAGGTTGATGGACCACAGGATGCCCCACCTGCAGAAGCACCAGAAGAAGAAGAAGACGAGGAGTTAGAGCCTGTCAGTGATGAGGACGGCGGGGAGATCCTTGACACTGACTCGGAGGATGATGCTTAGAGTAGTCATCACGTGCCTATAATGTTAGGATCGTCTTTTGTGCCCTCCCTCTGAAGGAGTGAGGCCTTGTAATAACTTGACTTTGGGATGTAAGGTTGAACCGTATGTTTCCTGAATGTAGTTTGAACCTGTTAATTTCGATCACAACTTGATGTCTTATTATGTTGCGTTCGATGATGGTGTCACGATTAGCACCCTTCGGTGCCGCGACGAAACCGAGGGCCTCCTATGGCGCGTGACATAAGGCTGTGCTGCTTGGCACGTGCAGGTATCGAGGTGGCTAGTCATGATCCACCATGGAACTCTTCATTGAAAAGTCTCTTTGTGGTCAGTTTGAAGTAGCCTTTCACAGTCAACTAAAAATCTTGAGATCGAATCCAAGTACCATGCAAAAGGTCAAAAATCACGTAGATAGCAACGTAAATGGTCCGGTAACCGTTGTGCTCCCTGTGAGTGAGCCTTTATCAAAGAGCATCTTGTTGGATTACCAAGTATGATCTCGTCAAATGATGCGCTAGAATGGATTGTGCGGTTGTGATGAATTATTGTGCCTTAATTATTATGAGAAATCTATTCATACAGTCAGATTGACATTTCGCAATAATTCATCTACAAATTTCCCACATCGTCAGTGCTCATTGGCTATGCATTTTGCAGATGTCGTACAATCTACGCCGGGGTCGTGGAAATGAGGAGGAGGAACAGCCGCCCCCTCCGCCACCACCTACTCCGGCCGAGTTGATGCAATCAGTGGTTGAGGGGCAGCGTATGTTGGCTGACGCCATGCGCCAACTGGCTAATCGAGAGGCTCGTCATGGCCGCCAGGGCCCAGAGCCAAATCAGTACAGCGATTTCAAGGACTTTCTGGATACAAAGCCCCCGCTCTTCAAGGAAGCGGAAGAACCACTGCAGGCTGACGAGTGGTTGAATACCATTGAACAAAAGTTTCGTCTGCTACGCCTAACTGATGAGCTGAAAACTGAGTATGCTTCCCATCAGTTGCATGGTCCGGCGGGCATTTGGTGGAGCCACTATCGTTCCACACTGCCTGCCAATGTCCCGATTGCTTGGGACCAGTTTAAGGCGGCATTCCGGGGAAATTATATCCCTCCTGGTCTTATGGCAATCAAGCACACAGAGTTTATGAGGCTGTCGCAAGGAAACAAAAGCCTGACTGAATACTTGCAGTCCTTCAACAACCTGGCAAGGTATGCCACAGAGTTTGTGGATACCGATGCCAAAAAGATTGCTAGCTTCAAAAGGGGCCTCGGCCCAAAACTGATGAAAACTATGGGCACTAGCAAATGTACTACTTTCAATGATTTCATCAGCGATGCTTTGACCTAGGAGAACAACAATACTATTTATTCTGCCTCTAAGAGCCGTAAAAGGGCCCTTGAGGCAAGTGCTTCTCAGTCAAGGGCCTCAGTGGCACCGAGGTCTTCCCCTCACCCACCTGTTCAGAATACAAAGTTCCATCCACCGCAGAAGAAGCCTGCTACAAAAACGGGGTTTCGTAAGGCTTATACCGTTGCTCTGCCAAAGGGGACTTCTGGACAGAGCAGCTCTAGTGTTCCTCCTAGCAATATGCCTTGCTGGAATTGCAACAAGCCAGGTCATTGGGCCCGGAACTGTCCGTACCCTAAGAAAAATGTCAACCAAGGTAGTCGTCAGGGACACGCCCATTATAACAGCATTGAGGAAATTCCATCTGGTGAGGTGGTCACCGCTGGTAAGTTTCTAGTTGACCAACACCCCGCAGTGGTACTTTTTGATTCAGGTGCTTCGCATTCCTTTATCAGTCCTAAGTTTGCATCCAAATTTGCACACAAGTTGCATACTGTTGAAGGTGTGGGTTATTGTATTAGTGCTGCAAGTGGGAATATTTCTACAAACAAAGTAGTGGGGAACCTTAAGTTTGAGATAGAAGGGCGAAGTTATTCGCTTGCCCTATTGGTTTTACCGGGTTTAGACATAGATGTTATCTTGGGCATGAATTGGATGAGTCAGAATGGGGTACTCATTGACACATCCACTCGGGTAGTTATGCTCAGAGATCCTACAGATCAAAAGGGTTTTCTAGTACAACTTCCCAGAAAGGTTGAATTGTCGGGGGAAATTCATGCTGTGCAAGCAAAGGCGTTGGCTGAAATTTCCGTAGTAAATGAATTTCTGGACGTTTTTCCCGATGATTTGCCGGGACTCCCTCCGGATCGGGATGTGGAGTTTAAAATCGAGTTGTTTCCTGGCACCGCACCCATCTCTAGGAGACCCTATAGGATGCCTCCAAATGAGTTAGCTGAACTTAAGGTGCAATTGAATGAACTTTTGAAGAAGGGGTTGATTCGTCCTAGTTCATCGCCGTGGGGATGTCCTGCTATCTTTGTAAAGAAGAAGGATCAGTCGTTGCGGATGTGCGTAGATTATAGACCTCTCAATGCAGTCACTGTCAAAAATAAGTACCCTCTACCGCGAATCGACATCTTGTTCGATCAGTTGTCTAAAGCTAAAGTTTTCTCCAAGATCGATCTAAGATCTGGCTACCATCAAATTAAAATTCGCCCGGAAGATGTTCCAAAGACAGCCTTTTCTACCAGATACGGTCTTTATGAGTATCTTGTTATGTCTTTCGGCTTGACAAATGCCCCCGCACACTTCATGTACTTGATGAATTCGGTGTTTATGCCTGAATTGGACAAGTTTGTGGTGGTATTTATTGATGACATCCTGGTATATTCTGTGAATGAGGAGGTTCACGCTGAACATCTGCGTATAGTCCTCACAAGACTGCGTGAACATCAACTTTATGCGAAGTTCAGTAAGTGCGAATTCTGGCTTCGTGAAGTACCTTTCCTTGGGCATGTGTTGTCCGATGGAGGAATTATGGTGGACCCCGCCAAGGTACAGGAAGTACTAAACTGGAAGGCTCCTATCTCGGTTCACGAGGTCCGAAGTTTTCTTGGTTTGGCTGGCTATTATCGTCGCTTCATCCCGGATTTCTCCAAAATAGCCAAACCCATGACTCGGTTGCTGCAAAAAGACACCAGGTTTGTCTGGACTCCTGAGTGTGATGCGGCTTTTCACCAACTGCGAACCCTCCTAACCTCGGCTCCGGTTTTGGCACAACCGAATATCGAGAAACCATTTGATGTTTATTGTGATGCCTCAGGCATAGGTTTGGGAGGCGTTTTGATGCAGGAAGGCCGAGTAATTGCATATACTTCCCGACAACTTCGGAAGCATGAGGTGAATTATCCAACGCATGACTTAGAACTGGCCGCAGTTGTTCATGCTTTGAAGGTATGGCGGCATTATCTGCTGGGCAATGTCTGCAATATCTATACAGACCACAAAAGCCTCAAATACATCTTCACCCAACCCGAGCTAAATATGCGTCAGAGAAGATGGCTCGAGTTGATTAAAGATTATAATCTTCAAGTACACTATCACCCAGGCAAGGCAAATGTGGTTGCGGACGCTTTAAGCCGTAAGTCTCATTGCCATTCCTTAATTGAAACTAATTTTTACCGATCTCGCCTGTTACATCCGGCAGTCTTGTACAACATCACTGTCAGTGGTACTCTCAGAAATAGAATCATTGAGCTCCAAAAGACTGATCCGGGTATCTTTCACATAAAACGGAAGATGAATGAAGGAGAGACTAAGCATTTCAGGTTAGATGACGAAGGTGTGCTGTGGTTTAAGGATAGGTTAGTGGTACCTAAGGACCGAGAGCTTAGAGATCAGATCCTGTCCGAAGCACATTCGTCCAAGTTGTCCATCCATCCTGGTAGTAATAAGATGTATTATGATTTGAAGCCACTTTATTGGTGGACCAAGATGCGGAAAGAGATAGCTGCATATGTTGCTAGATGTGACACCTGTTGCAGAGTTAAAGCTGTGCACATGAAAGCTGGGCTACTTCAGCCACTTTCCATTCCAGGCTGGAAATGGGAAGAGATAAGTATGGATTTCATTATCGGACTTCCTCCTACTGTCAAAAATCATAACTCTATTTGGGTAATTGTTGATCGTTTGACCAAATCAGCTCACTTCATCCTAGTGAGAGTGGACTATCGTCCCACTGACTATGCTGAGTTGTACTTCAATCAGATAGTCCGGCTTCATGGGATACCTCGTACTATCGTTTCTAACCGTGGTCCCCAGTTCACTGCTCGCTTTTGGGAGCATTTGCATCACCTTCTGGGAACCAAGTTAGTGAGAAGCTCTGCTTATCACCCCCAGACATCGGGTCAGACAGAACGAGTTAACCAAATCTTGGAAGATCTGTTGCGAGCATGCGTCATTTCATCCAAGGGTTCTCGGGAAAAATGGTTACCTTTAGCCGAAATCTCGTACAATAACAGTTATCAAGAGAGTATTAAGATGGCCCCATTCGAAGCTTTGTACGGTCGAAAGTGTCGAACTCCACTAAACTGGGTAGAAGCTGGGGAAAGAAGGTATTATGGCATTGATTTTGTCCAGGAAGCCGAGGAACAAGTCCGTACCATCCAGAAACACATGGCTGCAGCACAAGCGAGACAGAAAAGCTATGCGGATCGTCGTAGAAAACCACTCAAATTTGAAGTTGGAGACTTCGTTTATTTGAAAGTTTCTCCAATGAAGAGTGTCCAACGTTTTGGTGTTAAGCGGAAACTTGCACCAAGATACGTGGGTCCTTTCCAGATCATAGGCAAGAGTGGAGCTGTTGCGTACAAAATCCAGTTGCCTCCTAAGATGAGAGCCATATTCAACATTTTCCATGTATCGCAGCTTAAAAAGTGTCCGAGTTCCTGAGGAACAAGTTCCTTTAGGTGATATCAGGCTAGAATCCGACCTAACCTATGAAGAAAAGCCAGTCCGAGTGATCGATACTCAGGAACGAGTAACTAGAAGTAAAGTGGTTAAGTGGTACAAAGTGATGTGGAGTAATCAGGGAAGTGAGAGTGATGCTACGTGGGAACAGGAGGATTATTTGCGGGATGGTTATAAAGAATTCTATGAAAAATGGTACGCTTTCCAAATCTCGGGACGAGATTTTTATAAGGGGGGAGGGCTGTAACACCCCAGGTGTTTAGCTCCTTAATTGCATTGCATTTGCATGAGCATAAGCAAGCATCATTCATTTCATGCATAAGCTAATAATATGTTTATATTTCATGTGAAGAAAAAGTGAGTAGTGTGCAACACACAAGTACCTTATGTGCAATTTCCTTTGTGAGATATGTCAACCACTTTAGTGTAACATAATTAGCAAATGTTGTGCAACACACTCATGCAACATGTGCAACATGAGTTTGCAACATTTGGGTAAAAGTGTTGAATTACTTGTGCCAAAGTATGTGACACTAGGAATTTTGTGCAACCAATGTGTAGAGTGGCTAATTAGGTCTTATAACACCTTAATTACATTTAGGGTAAATAGTGGAGCAATGTTCATGTTGACCAAAATTACCAAATTGCCCTTCCAAATGTTGTTGACCAAGTTTGGAACCCTAGAGTGATCTGGTTTGACCAATTAAAAAGTCCAGCTTAGAAATCTTGCATGGAGGAGCAACCTTAAGCAAAGTTGTAGAGAATTTCATAAGGAACAAAAGTTCTAATATGGCCATCTCATGAAAATGATCAGAACATGCTCAAAAATGGCCCACAAGTCAGTATTAGGGGCTGTTTGGGGACTAAGCAAATTTTGCTAAGTGTTGAGCTGAAAACCGTTTCACTGTACCTCACTTTGACAACTTGTAACTCACAAACCAGTCCAAACCAGTCCTTGAGCCAATTGACAAACTTGTAGTCCTCATGTAGCTCTACAACATTGTCAACATCACCATCACCTAGTTCTAAATGGTTTAGGAGATATGGTGCCTGGAAAAATGGGTTTCAGTCGGTTAGTTAACTGAAACTCGGTTTCAGATTTCGGGTGCCTCACCTTGGAGCGTTGTATCTCACTAACCAAGCCGAATTGGCTCACGACCCTATTGGCAATGTTGAAGCCCTCACGTAGCTCTACCAATTTGTCAACTACGGTTCTCACCGAATCAGCCTCGATCACGAGCTATGAGGCGATGAAATCTCCCTGTCAGTCGCTGTGGAACGCCGATGGCCTTGTCAGTCATTCTGAAAAGTTCAGAAAACCAAACTCGGCGCGTGGCCGACCGGGGACAGGAAGCCTCCGCCGCGTGGCAACACGCGTCGACGCGATGCTCACCTCGGTTGCCCAAAGACGCCACGACGCCCGGAGGCCCTTCCTCGCTGCTCCTTCTTCTGCCTCCTTGTTTCCTTCGCCACCGAGCGCGCGGCAACCGGAGGAGCATCAGCGGCCGCCACCAAAAAAATCCACCATAGTCAAGCACCACCACCCAATTCCCCGTAGGCACAGTCGCACAGTGAGCTCCTCCACATCGCGGACCACACCGTACGACCGCTTGACCTCAGGTAGAGCTCGCCGAGCTTGCGCCTCCACCGCGGCCGCCATTGGCGTCGCCAAGTTGAGCTCGCGCGTGGCCGTGCTTCTCGGTGCCCTTACCGCCTTCCTTCTCCGGTGTTCTAGGTTCGCCTCGGTGTGCTGGTGCTCACGGGGTAGACCGTTTGGGGGTCGAGCCGCTGCTAGCTCGCCGGAGCCGGCAAGCACGCGGTCGTGGCCGCCATTGCCGCTGCCACCCCCCCTAGCCACGGTCATAGTGTCAATTAGTTATACCAATCGTTGCGCGAGGTTGAGGTGAACGCGCTGGTACGGTAGCTTCGCCGGAGCTGCCGCCGGCGGCGAGCTATCGCCGTCGCCTTCTTTTCCCCCTCTGCCTCCCTCGCTGACCAGTGGGGTCCCCAGGTCAGGCGCGCGCGCGAGCGGGAGGCCGGTCGCGTGCCGCGCGCGGGAGCGGGCCGTCGCGCGAGAGCGGGCCGTCGCGTGGGAGCGGGCCGTAGCGCGGGGAGTGGGCCGCGTGGGTCTCCCAGGCCGGCCCGGTAGCAGGGTTTCGATTTTCGTTTTTATTTCCTTTCTATATTTGCCACAGATTTTGGGTAAAGTTAGGAAATGTATATCTAGGGTTTTACTTACTCAAAAATTATGAGGTAAATTTTTTTAGGCTCTGCATGATGTTTAGTATTTTAGAAAAATATAAATCTGGAATGTGATGTTTAATTTCTAGGATAATTTAATAGATCCTTTAAATGTGTTTTGGAATGCATGCAAATTTGTTAAATTTATAACTTGAGCTGTAGTGTTCCATAAATCATGAAATTTGGTGGGTAGGTTACTCTATGCTAGCCCTAGCTCTGGTAAAAATTTGGGCATCAGTGCTTAAGTAATTTCCAAGTTATAATGCTATCTTGTTATTCTAGGAAATACTTAAATGAATTTTTGTAATTTTTCTGCATGTGCAATGTTCATATAAATTTTTGGAGAATGTCTTGGTACACTAGAGTGTCCAAGAAAATTAAGAAATCTGTTGTTTGACACTTTTTACTATGCTTTGTTATTTATACAAAAATCAGCCTTTTGGGCTTGTGAATTTTGTTCAGAGAGTTTCTGTGAATAAATTGAGTTCAAATTTTTACAGTAGTCTCTTTTTGGGTCAGAGAGTCCCCTGTAATTTGTGTAGAATTTTAGGAGCAGTTTACATATATGTTTGAAATTCCACTTAATTACTTAAGTAAATTAAGAAATGAGTTTAAATAAATATTCTAGGTGGGCACACCTTACTTTCTGGTGTTTTGTGACATTTGTGAACTTGTAGTAGTATTAGTTTGGTCTTAGAGAATGTTTGTCACATCAATAAATATTTAACCTTTACAATTTAAGGTTTTCTGGACAGCTGATAGTATTTCTAGGTTTGACCTTGGATAAAGGTGGTTGCTGAAAAACTTGTAAATACCAAAGTTGTAGTAAAACTTGTAAATGAGCTTGTGTCAAAATTTGGGAGAATTTGGCTTAGTAGTTTGAGAGTTACTGTTGTTTAAAGTGGCAGTTCAAAATCTGCTACTCTCTGTTTTGAGAGGACAGATTCTGGAACTTGTGAAGTTTGACATGGAAAACTTAGGAGTTTGGAGTTGAGGTCTGAAAATGAATTGTAGTGCATTTCTTAGGCTTTCCAGATTGTCTTAGATCATATCTTTTGGAATTGTAAATCTCCAGTTGTGATAAAAACAAGTAGCTGCTGTCCAGAATGCTTACTGTGGTGTTTTGCTGATTGATATGGTGTGATATCCTAAGACATGCTACTTTTGTAATTGTTAGGTGTTAGGGCCTTAACAAAGGATGAGCAGCTTTATCTTAGGTTAAGTAGATTAGGTGAGTACTTCTCTACCGGAGAGGAAATTTGCACCTACTCTTTTGAAGTGATTTGAATAGAGCGTTAAATTGTTGTAATGCATTTCATTCCGAGCATATTGCATCTTTCATTATGCATTTATGGGATTTATTATGCACTCATGCAATAGGTGTACCGGAGGGGGTGACACTCCTCGAATTCGAGCAAGCGATACTGGAGGAGGTGCTGAGTCAACCGGAGGAATTAGCAGAAGAACCCAACGTCGGGGAAGCTCCGTAAGAAGATCTACCCGAGTGTCCGGACCACAGACCCGCAACCTTTCTCAAAGGCAAGCCCCGGTGCATGCTGAACCTACTGTTTTATAAATTAATCTTGAGTACTTTTAATTGTTTAATGCATTAAGTTGTAGGAGTTATATGAAAACACTTGTTGCATTATACCTGTCCTTGTCCAGATATCGTACTTAATCCTATATTAGGTTTAGGCACGTGTCAATGCTTAGCCCTGCTTAGTACGGTAGAAGTCGGGTGATTTCCGGTCATCCGCGAGATGTAGGAAGGAGTCACGAGTGGCTTTATGGCTATCGTGATGGAACCATGCTTTAAAATGAAGTTGAGACCGGGCGGGAGTTCGATGGTACAGCCGCAAGACACTTCACGTCTTGGGTGTGGAGCCATGCCCGTCTGAGTCGTTTAAGGACCGATTCGCTGTACGTCCTTGAGTCATGTTGAACGCAGTCTAACACTTAGTTGGCCGGATAAGTCGTTCCGACCGCGAAGCCGAGTAATGTGATTCAGGCCGGGAATCGAATGGTAGGTTGCTTCTTGGAGGAGAGAAAGGATGTGCTTGGGGACATTGGCGTGAGACCAAGGGGGGGTTAGAGTCCCTATCACATGGCAGAGTGTCGCCCTTGGGGTCGTGACATTATTCGGACCCGCGATTCCTGAATCATATGAAACGGTGGCCTGTGCGACCCTGGCAGGGGTCTGCACGGTGAGTGTTAGAAATACCCCTCCAGCTGGATAGGAATTTGATTCGAATCGCCATCGCTCCCGGTTAGTGAGCACTTGACTTGAGCAGCGGCAACGTAGATCTCATTAAATGAACAGATGGTTAAGTGAATGATACAATGTTGCCACAATTTATACCTGCTCTGGATATAATACTGATAATTGTTTGATTATGATCAAGTGCATGCTTAGTACAGGTGCTAAGATAGATGACAGGTAAATGCTAAAAATAACTGCTAGTACAGGCTATAAGAGTTTCAATTACTTATGCCTTTATGCAAAATGTTATGTCAGCTAGCCTCTTGTGTAAGCCTTGCATAATCCTTGGTGTTATTTTATTTCTGGTTTTTGACGGATAAGTCTAGCTGAGTACATTCCAATACTCAGGGTTTATTCCCTCCTGTTGTAGATGACATGCTTTATCAGGGATTTTGCAAGACGTGTCTCCACCCTGCGGGTGATGATGACTAGATCACAAGGGCGTGATTGTCTTTATGTACTTTCCTCATGCTTTTGCGGGATGTCGATCATCCAGACTGGCAGTATTTAATTAACTAGTGTGTGTGTTATGCTTCCGCTACTTTCAAACTTGGTTTGTAATATTTGCTACTCCGTGGTGTAAACTTATTTTGGAACTTCTTGTGAAATGTAACGTACGATGTGTATGTTGAATGATGCGATCCTGGTTGTAAGCAGTTTGGTTTGAAATCCTTTGTGATTTCGATTGACTACCGGGATTATATGGGCTCAAGTTTGAAAATTTGAGCGCTTCGGTGCTTGTTTTCGTACTTGTGCTCTTATAATTTGGTCGGTTCTGTTACAAAAACAGTGGAGTTCTGCATTTTCGTCCATACAGGGCCTCGAATGGTGCCATCTTGAGACTCTTCTAGTAACTATTGTTGTATGAGAACTCAGCATATGGCAAACTCTTATCCCAACTATCACCATACTGCAATGCACAAGCTCTCAGCATATCTTCTAGAATCTGGTTGATCCTTTCAGTTTGCCTGTCAGTCTGAGGGTGATAGGCCGAGCTAAAATTCAACTTAGTTCCCAATGAATCGTGTACCTTTTGCAAGAATTGTGATGTAAACTGTGTACCTCTGTCAGACACGATCTTCTTTGGGACTCCATGCAGACTTACTATTCTTTCCATATACAACTCTGCCAATCTTGCACCCTTGTAGGTGGTCTTAACCGGTAGGAAGTGAGCGACTTTTGTTAGCCTATCCACGATTACCCATATTGAATCATAACCTCTCTGAGTGCGAGGTAATCCAACAATGAAATCCATACCGACTTCTTCCCACTTCCATTCGGGTATCTTCATTGGTTGTAATAACCCTGCGGGTCTTTGATGCTCTGCTTTAACCCTCTGACAGGTGTCACACAATGCCACGTATTTTGCCACATCTCTCTTTAATCCATACCACCAATATCTCTCTTTAAGGTCCAAGTACATCTTGGTACTTCCGGGGTGTATAGAGTAAGCTGACTCATGTGCCTCTTGTAGAATTGTTTCTCGGATAGCCTTTACTTCTGGCACACATATCCTTTTTCCAAACCATAGAGTGCCATTTTCATCTATCCTGAATCCTGGTGCTTTCCTAAGTGATACTTTTGCAATAATCTCCCTAAGTTTCTCATCTTCTTGTTGACCTTTACGAATCTCCTGTTCCAAGGTAGGTGTCACCTCTATTCCCATTGCATTGGTGACAATGCTTAGGTTCAACAATTTAAACTTAGCACACAACTCTTCAGATTCTGGCATTACCTGAACCTTGTTAGCATAACTCTTTCTGCTAAGAGCATCAGCTACTATATTGGCCTTACCAGGAGGTAGTGCACTTCCAAGACATAATCCTTAATCAGTTCCAACCACCGTCGTTGCCTCTGATTCAGATCAGATTGGGTGAAGATATACTTCAAACTCTTGTGATCCGTGTAGATGTCACTCTTGTGGCCAATTAGATAGTGTCTCCAAATCTTCAAGGCATGGACAACTGCTGCTAATTCTAAGTCATGAGTAGGATAGTTCAACTCATGTTTCCTCAATTGCCTAGAAGCATAGGCCACAACTCGTCCTTCTTGCATAAGAACACATCCGAGTCCTTGACGAGATGCGTCACAATAGATGGAGAAACTCTTACTCAAGCCGGGCAAGATCAGTACAGGTGCCGTAGTCAACTTCTTCTTTAATTCCTCAAAGTTAGTCTGGCACTTCTCAGACCATATGAACTTAGCATTCTTCTCCAATAGGGCAGTCATGGGCTTGGCAAGCTTGGAAAACCCTTCTATGAACCTTCTATAATACCCAGCCAATCCCAAGAAACTATGGATCTCAAACACAGTGGTTGGTGGCTTCTAGTTTAGCACATCCTTTACCTTGCTGGGGTCCACTGCTATTCCCCCATTGGAGACAACATGACCCAAAAACGATACTTCCCTCAACCAAAACTCACACTTGCTCCGCTTGGCATATAACTTGTGTTCTCTAAGCTTTTGTAGAACCAATCTAAGATGTTTGGCATGTTCCTCTTCATTCTTAGAGGATACGAGTATGTTGTCAATGAACACCACTACGAACTTGTCAAGATACTCCATGAACACTTTATTCATCAAATACATGAAATAGGCAGGTGCATTGGTCAACCCAAATGACATGACTGTGTACTCATACAACCCATACCTCGTGGTGAAAGTTGTCTTTGGTATGTCCGAACGTCTGATTTTCAACTAATGATATCCCGAACGAAGATCAATCTTTGAGAACACACAAGCACCTCTTAGCTGATCAAACAGGTCATCAATCCTAGGTAAAGGGTATTTATTTTTGATGGTAACCTCATTAAGAGACCTATAGTCCACACACATCGGTTGAGTACCATCCTTCTTGTCAACAAAAATCACAGGTGCACCCCAAGGAGATGAACTAAGGCATTTGAAGCCTTTGTCCTACAACTCCTTTAACTGCTTCTTAAGTTCTTCTAACTCATCAACTCCCATTCTATATGGACGCTTAGCTGTGGGTGCAGTTCTAGGTAATAAATCAATAATAAACTCAATGTCGCGATCGGGTGGCATACCTAACAAGTCATCAGGGAATACATCCGGAAAATCATCCACAACACGTTCTGGCTGATTGGCTTCATTGTTTAGTTGGTTCATGGTTGCCATTGGTGGTGCTTGCACTGCCACTTCAACACTCATCCTGTCCCCTTTAGGGGTGGTCAGCACAACTACCTTCTCTTGACATTGAATTAATGCATTGTGTTGTTTCATCCAATCCATTCCTAAAATCACATCAATGCCAGCTGTCCTTAGCACAACAGGTTGAGCAGGGAAATCTACACCCCTTAAAGCTATGTTAGCAGAGGGACAATAGTATGAAGCTGGTATAGTACAACATGGGGAATTCACTATCATGGTATGCTTCATAGCAACTAAGGGTATGCTATGATTTCTAACAAAAGCTTGGGAAATAAATGAATGCGAGGCTCCAAAATCAAAGAGAATGGTAGCGGGGATAGAGTTGATGCTGAACGTACCCAGCATAACTTCTGGCGCCTCTTGCGCAGTTTCCGCATTGACGTGGTTCACTCTAGAACCATTAGGTGCCATCTTCTGATTGCCATTTCTGAAAGCATTCGGCTGGTTGGGAAATTCTAGGCAATTTATAAGACATGTGGCCTTCCTTGCCGTAGCGGAAACACTTTTTAACATCATTTGATCCTCCATTCTTCATAGGAGCATTGTTTGGTGGATACTAGCGTGGTACTTGGTAACCCTTCTGTTGCTGTGGTCGCTGACCAACATTCTGTTGCTGAGGATAATGAGGACGTTGGCCACCACTCTGCTGGGGGTACTGAGAACGTTGCGGGTTCTAACCTTTGTTCCCCTGGTTAGGAGGCCCCTGGCTTCTCTATGGGAAGCCTGACTGTGGGTTAGGACGGAGACAGGTGTTACTCCCAGAGGCTTGTCCTTGGAACCTTCTCTTTTTGGCCTCTATTTCTCTACGCTCATTGTCTATCACAATGGTGCGATTCACCAGCATCTGATAGTCAGGGTACGTAGTGATCTTCAGCTGCAACCTAAGATCATCATTCAGACCTTTGAGAAAGTGACGCTGCTTATCTGCATCATTAGCCACCTCATTAGGTGCATAGCGTGATATTTGAGTGAACCTATCACGATACTCACTCACAGTCATAGACTTCTGCCTTAGGGATCTGAATTCTTCCCGCTTAATCTCTATCAATCCATCTAGGATATGATAGGTCCTGAAACTCTGAGTAAACTCTACCCAAGTAATAGGAGCGGCATTTGCAGGGCATCCAAACTTGAAGAAATCCCACCAATCTTGAGCTGCCCCCTGCAGTTGCCCCGATGCATACAACACATTTTCCATGTCATAGCATTGAGCTATGTCCAGTTGTTTTTCCACCGTGCGCAACCAGTCGTCAGCATCCAACGGATCAGTAGAGTGTGTAAACACCGGTGGATGTCCTTTCATAAATTCACCACGCTTGTCCCTAACATGGACAGGTGGTGGTCCTCCAACAGGCTCATTGTCCATCCGCTGCATCATTGCCTGCATGAGTTGAGCTTGCATTCCCATCAGCTGTTCCATTGTCACTACAGGCGGGTTGGGCAGATCCATGGTGACATTCCTGCCACAGCCTCTGCCCCTTCCATGTCCTCTGGCTGCCATCTGTTTTCCAAAACAAATGCTTAAATTTAGGGTTTATCCAATTATAAATCACTTATAAATGATAAAAGATACAAATCTAAAATTTTCTGGGTGAAAACTAGTGACAACAGATCAGTAAAACGAACATAACTCTAACTCCAGATATCCTATTAAGGTGTGCTATACGTGGTTGGAAAGCTTAAGAAGTTCTCTGTAACTTTGTTATTTAACACATTTTCAGATTCTGTCATTATGTCAGCCGAAAACAGAGTACAACCTAGACTGTTCCAGACTCTCAGTCAGCGCAGCAACCTTAACTTAAAACTGTTATAACTCCTAGACCAGAACAGATATAAGAGTGATATCAGATGCATTGGAAAGGTATCGAAGTATAGTTACTGCTGTAAAATTTTCACGATTTTTGGACTTACCAAAACTGAGATATTAAATAAAGAGCACAGGCTGTCCTAGCAAACAGCAACAGTGGAGATAGATAGAGTGAACCCCAAACTTTATTAAGCATCAACTAAACCTTAAAACTTAACTTAAGAGAATCACGGACAAGCCCATGAATTCTCAGCATTCAAAGGAAAAGTTCAACTCAAGCATGATCACAAGAACAAACCATCAAACACATCAAAGATCATGACCCAAGCAAATGACTCGACTCGAACGGCGCGACTAACGATCTTTATTACAACAGGGCATCGCAAATCTAAGAGTCATCCTGATGCACGTCATAGTCCTCATCCAGCTTCTTGTAGAGTGGAGGCTGCCCCAGCCGAGCCCTCAGCTTGTCAATCTCTTTCTGGTAACGCCTCGCGGCCTTGTGCACTCCATGCAGTTCCTTCTGGAGATCTTCGTTCCCCACCTTTAGTGCAATAGCATACCGCACTGTAGTGTCCAAGGCAGGAGAGTTGTGCTGAGGGTCTGTCACCACCCAATCCTTCTTCTGCGCATCATAGCAAGGCAAGTACCTGAAACGATCTGCCTCCATAGCCTCATACCGTAAGCCATGGTACTACTCATATGCCTCCCGAGCGGCGTCCTCCATATTGTCGAAAGCTTCAGCACGCTTGGACGTGTGCCCATGGACAGTGTTCACCACCCTGCCATTCTTGTCATCCTTCCATATGGTGACAGTCAGCTCCGACTTCCAGTAAGTCGCCTCAGTGGGGTGAGTGTACTCAGCACAATAGTATTGGATGCCGGTGTTCAGGTCGGTGTAGTAGTCCTGGAGCATGTCGTTGAGCAGCTTGTGATGGTAGGCCGTGTGAGGAGTGTGCTTGTAGATGTAGGTACGAGTCCACCCAGGCTCCTCTTTAGGTTCTTCCTCATCAGTAGGCGCCATCTCCTGCTCTCCCTCCACAGCAAACGTGGCAGGAGCTGGTGTTGGTGAAGCCGGTGCAGATGCATCTGGTGCTGGAGCAGGCAAAGCAGAGAGTGGTGGAGTCGGTGCAGCTGGTGCAGGTTCTTCATCATCCTACTCATGCCCGGTGATGTTCACTAAGAGCATGGTGTCCTCCTCCATGGGTTCCTCTTCCATCATCATGGGCTCCTCTTCATCATCAGAGATGATGACAATCTCTGGGGCTGGCGCCTCTTCAGGGAACAGGACACGGGGTGGAAGGCCAGCTCCAACGCTCTTGTGAGCAGTCTCCCTGGTGCGGGCCATCTACAAAATTTATTTTTTTTAGAAGAGATTAGAGTCAATAATTTCATAATAGAATAAAGCAGAAGGAGCATAAAGGTTTTAACAAATAACAAGACTAAGGTAGTAAGCAAGAACAAGTAAAATAATAAGTAATAAACGACCATTTCTAACAAGGCTTGCGTCCTACAGTCGACACAAGCTCCGATACCAATTTGTCACGCCCATATTTTGTAACCACAAAATTTGGATGCAAACCATATGTAAAGAACATATAGAACAAATTGTAAAGGAGAAATATCATAATCAGTGCCTTATTACAATAGCGAACCGTAGTTCATTACATAAAATAAAAACATCTCAAAGTCTGGAGATCTCATAAAAAAAACTAAACACTCCAAGGGCGTCTCCATCACCACAGGATCTGGTCGACTGGTTGACAACAACCTAGTTGTCCTCAAAGTAATCGTCGTAGTCATTGCCATCTGTACCCATCCGGGATTTTTATCCAATAATGAAAAATAAACAAGCATAAGTACATCTCGTACTTAACAAGATAATATGGGGTTCATGAGGCTCAGAAGGTTGACACTGGTTGTACTGCAGTTAGCTTTTAATAAGTAACATCCTAATATTAATTAAGTTATGGTTATGCTTAAGCCCCAGGTAACCACAGTAGTATCATGATTAAGTAACACATCATCATTAATCATTATTATTATCATCATCAGCAAAAATTCAGTTATTCCATCAGTTTTCCGGGCCACCCGTAACCGTGGGCACGATTGTTATAACAATTTGTTAAACTCTGCGTAGAGGTGTACACTTTCACTGTGAGTCATGATTCCCATATGCCCGGGGCCCGTCGACCCCCTAACACTTCCAAGGTGAGTGGGCAGGGTACACTATGGAGCCTTTCAAAAGTTCGTCTAACATGTTAGGGCCGCTAGGTTTCAATGGCAAGCAGATATAGGTCCCCCCTTCCCAAATGGCACAATGACACACAGCCTATACACATAGGGACATGAGCCAAACTATACCCAAGTCGGCAGACCCCTTTTGCGCCCTTTCGGGTAACCTCTAACATGCTAGAAAAGGTCTTCATACTTGACTAAAGCCAGAGCCATATGGCCCTCACAGTTGTACAGGAGGTCCTAGCTTTTGCCAATGAATGAGTCCTTATGGAGGGCCAAGAGCATCGTGATACACAAGCTCTCTCACCCTAAGTCCATGTTTTTCAAAATCAAGTTTTAACAAGTATTGCATATAATCATTAGTCATTGTCCATATTTATAGTATTTAAGTGGAGCACTAGCAACTACCCATATGCAAGTGTAACCCATCGGTAACAAGGTACAAGATAATCAAAGACTAGGATATCCTTATGTTGAGCAAATTGACACATGCAAATGACTAATTAGATAATGAATAGGACAACAAGGAATATCCCATATTATACTTGCCTTGCTCGTAGAACTCCTGCTGGTCTGGATTATCACAGTATAAGATCTTGTCACCCATGTAGCAATTACGGTCTACTCGAACCACAATCAACAACACGCATTCCAAGAACATCCATGCAAGGAAAACAAGACTAGATTAGAATAGTACATCAATAGAGAGAAATCAATCTAAAAGGTTTATGACACTATTCTACACATTGCTACGATCACACAGATATAAAGATCACGAAAAACGGAGTTGAAACGCGAAAGTTATGAATTTACTAAGATTTCCTATAGATAAATAATTACTATAATACAAATCCAAAATTTAAATATTACAAACCTACTGTACAATAGTACTAACATGTAGAGCTCACGTATACGAACCTAACGGAATTTGAACGGGTCAAAACGGAGTTAAAATGAGCATTTTATGGCTAGAACAAAATCAGTGGCAAACTTGTAAATAAAGGAAAACGTATTCTTGAATTTACTGAGATCAACTACGTTTTCAAAAGAAGAAAACATATTCAGGATTTACGCTTTGGACTGCGGGTTTGATTCAAGAAAAACCCAGGGGCTCTTTAGCAAAATTACCCCCGAAGGGGTATCCAGCGATCTGGACCGTCGGATCGGATCCGAATGGTCCCGATTTAAAAGAGGGAGGACGGGGGCGGCTGCGAGCCAGAGAAGAAGGCCGCGCGGCGGCGCGCCATTACTGGCGGCGACCGAGCTCGCCGGCGCAAGCAAAAATGGCCTTAGAGGCCACCATTTGACACTGGACTTGCACGAAATGAAAGAGGAGGTCAAGGCAGTTCTCACCGAGAGGAAAACGAAGACAGAAGTTGACCAAGGACATCTCGC
Organism: Saccharum hybrid cultivar R570; assembly: GCA_038087645.1. NCBI lineage: Eukaryota > Viridiplantae > Streptophyta > Magnoliopsida > Poales > Poaceae > Saccharum > Saccharum hybrid cultivar. Next base: position 9,906,998 of record JAQSUU010000084.1, on the reverse strand, counting down.
GGCGAGAGATGGCAGACCGCTCCTCCCTGTAAAGTTCGGCGATGAATCACGAGTCTCCCGAGAGCCAAACAAAGGAAAAAATGGTGCGGGGAAGGTCCCTACCGTGCAGCGGAGCTCGGCAACGTGCGAAATCCGACGGTGGGTCATCGGGGAGGAGAAACCCAAGCTCGACCAACGAGCTAGGGTTCTAAGGTTGTGCGAGGTCATTTTCTGTGGAGCGAGGTGGAAATAGAGCTTAGGGGGGCGCGACTGGCTTTATAGGCGACAGAAATCGCGTCCAAAAGGAAGGAAACGAGCAGATTGCTCGATCCCCGGCCACGGTGGCAAAAGAGGAAGGCTCCTCTAGTTGCGGTGGGAGGTAGGAGATGGTGGGGTGGCGGGCCCACGAGTTAGCGGCTGAGGATGGTGGGCTCCGCACGTCAGCGACCAAGGAGGGCGGAAGCGCACGCTGCGGCTTGGTCTGCGGGCCGGCCCAAGAAGAGGGGTGTGCGGGCCACTTGGCCAGGCCGTGGGAAAGGAGGGGTAGTGCCCTCATGGGCCTGCGGAAGCGAGGGGGGGGGGGGCGGCTGGCTAGGCCAGCGGGCCAAATCCAAGGAATGAGAAAAGAATAAATGCTTTCCTTTTTCTTTTATGAACAATTTTGTAAATTCATTTTCAAGAGATTTTGAACTCCTTTTTGAATTCTATAAAAACCACTCAACTCATAAATAAATATGCAGCAGCATGAGTGCAACAACATGTAGCTAGCCTTATATTTGATTTTAATTTCATAAAATTTATTATCTCCCAAAGTTAAATGGTCACACAAATACATAATTAAATCCATTTCTTCTATTTTAAAAGATGCAAAAATTTTGGGTGTTACATGTGTAAAAGTCAAGTGTGCAGAATCAGGGTCTTCTCTTAAGTATTTTCCATCACCTTAGATCATCAAGTATATAGTTGATGCAACCTTCATGTTTTCTTGCATGTACGCTCCTTGTTCTTCTTATTCTTAACCTAAAATGGTTAGTGCCAAGAATAGCCGAAGGTGTATACTAACTTGAAAATATGTTCTTGCTTTTATTGAAAAAGAAAATTTGTTTGTTTTTTATCATTATATTAATATTATATATAATATTATTTGATTTTTTGATAATATATATATTATAATTTTTATGATATTCCAGGATATCTCCCGGTAGTGCTTGATTTATGGTCTTAAGGTCGATCGTGGGAACTTTGTCCTGCTGCTATCAATGGTGGTATAGTTCCTAGCTTTTATCACCAAATATTTAGCAAGAAGGTTTAAGCTGCAAGGTTAGTACCACAGTGCTACTATGGGATTTGCAATTTTTGTGATAAACATATGAATCCACAACCATCCTCCTAAAAAGCTTGGAAATGAGGAGTACAAGGAGGTTGGGATCCCCGTAGGAGCATGTGGTTTTTAGTAAAACGAGCTCTAGAGATTCCAAAATTGAGCATGAAACATGAGGGTCTCAATTGAGAAGCTTTCATGCTCATCTGTGGAATTCATTTCCTTGGTCTTTAGAGTCAATGCTGTAGGAATGTCTGTGGCACATAAGTTTTTGTTTTCAAGAACAATGTTTGATAGACAGAGGGATATGGTTCTAGCTTGAGTTTGGGCAAGGGTGGTGATGGACGTTCAACTTCACAAGGATGTGAAATGAATGGGGAAATGAACTTCACTTCCTCGATCGGATTGTGATTGGGATTATGCTTTGCCATTGGGATTTCTGGGTGGAAGATAAGAATGGTAGAAGCAGTTTTCCCAAACTTCTCATCAAGGCTCCAAGGGAAGGTTTTCTTTGAAAAGATTTTCTAGAGGGTAGCCTATGAGAAGATCAAACTCGAGGATGGCAAAAACATGGAAGTCTAGGTGAACCTTGGTTTTGTCAATTATGACTAGCACATCCCTGGTAATCCCACAACACTCAAAAAATAGTCCCAATAGACTTTTGAAGAGTTTGTTGGTCAGGACTAGAGGCATGTTGA